>JALIGU010000001.1:36504655-39004655 GCA_023053565.1 Aquilegia eximia | reverse complement strand
GGTTAACCTTATACGGTGAATGTGGTGAGTCGTTAGATAAGACGAGATTTATACAAATCTCTAGATCTTCATTTAAGCATTGGAGGGTAAAATAGGAAAAATAAAGAATATGAAGAAAGAAAAAAACAAGACTAAGAGAGAGAGAGAGAGTTCTCCAGTTGATCTCTTCTCTTCTCAGTTGTCACTAATTATTCCCTCTAATTTGTGAAATTACTAACTAAATTTCACAAATGAAAATAACATCTTCTTTGAATTTTATTTTTTTCGTTTTTTATGGTATGATATTGCGGAATTTTTCATGCCTTCTTCTTCCCTTTCTAATTCAATTTTAAGTTCACTGCTACTCATCAACACACTGATTCATAATATATGTATAGAGTATTCTTAAAATCAAACAACAAATTCTTCGGAGAAGCTAATGGATTACGTCTAAGTTTTTTATTCTTTTATTCAAATCAACACAAAATTTCAATTAAAAAGAAGGTGGTTATCCTGAAACAAATTTAGTCCAATCAATTCGATAAATTCAGTAATCCTTTTTTGATTCATCGAACAAGTTGAAAATTAATTAGGTATAATCAGTTTTGTGGAAGAACTACAGTTCGAAGAAGTGTGGAAAGAGAAAAAGGGAACCGAGAAGTAGATGATGGTGATAGAATATTACAATTCCTTTTTTCAAAGGTTGTTTTACTGTTTTACACTTTTAGACTCAGGTGAGTGCCTTGAGATCTATAGAAATCTGATCCTATCCGACAGCTCATTGCATTAACCGTATAAGGTTAACCTCATTATAGCCGCGCTCTATTACTTTAGTACACATGTCCAAGTCGGGACCGGAAGAAATTATTATCTAACGGAGGTTATTACTTTATCAAACATTCATTTATCGAGGTTTTACTGTCTGCAGCTTTAAGTTCTTCTTCTCCTCGTGCTCTTCAAACCAAGGCTAGATTAGACCCAATTGGTTAATTTAACCAAAACCCATATAAAAGTTTCATTTGTTATAATGAGTTTTGTTTGTTTATTCACAGGTGTTCAACAATTTCTTCAAGATGATGAAAACACCAAGATATTGATACGAACAGTTGCTGATCATTAGACCATCTCCAATGGTAAAGCTAAAACTTATAAATTTGGTACTATTCACCAAAATTCATCTCCAACCCATACTCAAATACTCAAATACTCATATATTTACTTATATATAAGTAAATATTTGTGTTTTAAGTATTTTTGTCTCATGTGTAATCAAACTTTGGGACCTACCTAACCCCACATTCAAAAAATAACTTTCCCATATTGGCCCCATCAATTATTTGTTTTTCCACATAATCATTATTAACTCAAGCCCAAGCCCAAAGAAAGGGCCCATATTCGTATTGGGCTAATTAAATTAAAATGTGCACTAATTAAAAAAGAACAATTAAAATTAAATTAAACAATAATTAAAATTAAAATTAAATTAATTAAACTAAATAATAATTAAAATTAAATAAAACAATAATTAAAATTATAAATTAAATAATGAAAAATGTGCACTAATTAAAAAGGGCTAAAATTAACTTAATATAAAAAGGAAATACAACAACAATACAAAAAATATATAATTTTGAATTTGAATGTAGACTTATATACAACATACTTAACCGAAAAAAATATATGCATACCTAAATGACCTATTTTAATGGTTGAAGGGCACAAATGGAATTGTACAATACATATAAGATAAAATAATAATAATTAATCATTGTATATGTTATTAATTATTACTTTAATAGTTTTACATCAAAATATAGGTATAAACCATTGGAGATAACACCACCATATGTATACACTATTCACTAGGTCCTACGAAATATTATAGGTATTTGAGTTTTTTTTCACTATTACCATTGGAGATGGTCTTATAGTGCAAGAACTAATCAAAATATTAAACAAAGAGAAGCTAGTCCCATTATACATTTGAAGAAATTAAACGCACAATTGGGTATTTTTTTTTTCACAATATTACACAATGATTGTTCTCTCTATATATTTATTTAATATATATTATTAATTACAGTATGTCTTCTGAAACAGATTAAAAGTGTTTTGATTCAACTATTTTCACTTCCAGGAGATTCTGTTCTTGATCTTGCTTGTGGGAAGGTATATCAATATCATAACATAGTCTTTTTCTATACATAATGTGCAGTTTTTTAAACTTAGTGCATTATTTTACTTGGTGAATAATAATGCATTTTTGTTCAAGGGGTGATTTAATCAAATGGGACAAGGCAAATGTTGGATATTATGTTGGTATTGATATAGCTCAAGGCTCGGTAAAGTTTTTCCCCACTTTACCGGTCTTCAGCTTTTATATTTCAAGTATATATATTGTAAATACATTACGTAAAAAGAATAATTCGAGGTGGAGATTGTAAAATATAAGTAAGTAGACACGTGAATTTTACGTGGTTCGACAATGGTGCATACGTCCACAGGAAAGATGAGTGTATTTTATTGATATGAGATGAGAGGAAAGACCATGAGAGGAGCTAGAGAGTTTGTCCTCTTTTACATGAAATAGATCCCTTTATATAGATAGGGAATTACAATTGAACACATGTGTGATATAAATCACATTGATATTGTAACGGAAACAGACAAATAATAATGGAGAATATTTTATCTTGATCTTGTAATTTTTGGCATTAACATGCATTGCCACGTAAGGGCCACACGAGCTCATGAGTTATCAAGTTGGGGCAAGTTGGACTATGACTTGTCTGCATGTCGGGTGGGCCAAGTCGTTGGAAATAGGCTTGAGCTCGAGTGAGCTCGATGAAAATAAGTCTGACGTCAATGTAGCTCGATATGTGTATATATATATGTATATATACACTTAGCCCCCTCTAGTTTACTGAAATTGGTCAGCTTGATAAGAAGTAGCAAATGAATTCTGAGAATGATTGACATTGTGAAAAACAGATGTGGAATTTGAGTTAAAAGCTTCATATGCATTTGAAATCTCAACCAAGCCGTAATTTTGTAAGTGTTTGCTTCTGTGAACGTTTGTTTTTGAATCGTTTTCGAATGTCGTGTCGCGATGGCAATGTTGACATTGGATAGATGTATAGTGTCATTGAGGTCTTATTTGATTTGATATTTCTATGCACATGAAAAATCTAACACTTATTCCAATTTCCTTTGAAAAGTTTTGAGCTGAGATTGGGTTTGAATGAGAAATACAGAATCGGTGTAAAGTTTTTAGAAAAAATGGGCTCATATAATAGGGATGAAAATTAGTGTTCAAATCATCATACTTGAGTTCAACATTTCCTGAAACTTGAAAAAAACTATTAGTACTTGGGGGATAAAAGGCAGCCCCAGTCTCGTACCGAATAATCATATGAAGTAACAGATAATATGTTTAAAGTATGTGTAGAAGTGATAAGATCAGTAAAATGACATGAAATAAAGGTCCATATAATTGAGCTCGCTTTAGTGAAGCCTCACTTTCTGGCCCTTGAATAGTTGTGCCATGTTAAGCCAAAATGGTAGCTAGTAGATATTTTTATCAAAAAAGAAATGAGGGTAGAGATGTGTGATGTCGCATGACTAAGTAGCAAACATCAGTAGCATATAGGCAATATAAGAAATAGTTTCAAATGAATAACTAGTAAATGTGAATGGATATGATCACAAGGATATATATTGGCCAGGTTCATAACCACATGGTAGTTTGGTACACTTAAAATTATAGAGATAAAAAATGTCAACGTATTATAGAGGGATGATGTTTAATTATAAAAATCATTATGAGTTATTTGTTGTCACATGCCCAAATCATGGTAAAAGATAAAACCAATGAGAATATAACTGATATACAAGTATAAATGCTAATTGGCATGTGATTGATCAACTCATATGTACTATAAATGAGAAAATATAATCATAAATGAGTTATGTGAATATATTGCAACATTTTGAGCACATTGCATGGTTAACTATGTTTTCCATATACAGTATATTGATTTCCCTATGCAAAACTTGACAGAGTGATGTTTAGTCCATTTTTTTTTTTTTTTATTTTTTGAAAATTGTATAAAAATGGGTTTCAAACTTTCAATGGATTTTTAGTTAATTTTAATGTAATATCACATAGTCTAGAAGAATAAAACCTATTAGAGTTTGGTAGTGTGTAAACGCGTGTGCAATGGTAATATTGTAAAGACTAAAAAAACAGGAAGGTGTGTGTGTATGCTCAAGAAAGAAGAGAGAAAATGGGTATGTTTTTGACTTTTTGTGATTAGAGGAGGGAGAAGCAAAAGAGAAGTGAGTAAGTGAATGCGCTTATATTATTTTATTTGAATTTTAATATTAATATTAACAACCATCAGTCACCAATCACCACCTGGATTTGGATGGTGGTGGTGGTGGAAATGGAGAACCATTTTTTGATCTCCTCATCAACCAATCAAAATCGATTATTTTTACCAAAAAACAAATATGGGTACTGTCCTCAAACTAGCCAGTTCTCTAAACATGAGGGTCAGAACTCAGAATGCCAGATTGCTTGCTGTCATTTTACTTATAAAACTAATGCAGTAGTATAGGTTCAACTTCAACATATGAACAAGGATCACATTACTCTACTCCAGTTGAATACCTAACTTCATCCCAAAAGCACCTACGATTTTGTTGCCGTCACCTTTAATGAGATGACCTTAACAGCTTATTTCCTGCAACCAACTCAGGTCTTCTGCTGTTGGTGTGTTCGATTGAGGGTGTTTAATTAATTCTATATAAACAAAATCAAAATTTACATTTATTAATGAAAAATACATTAAAATTTCAAAAATCAAACACAAGAAAATTATATGTTTTTATTGGTGAATAATGTTATTAATCTATTTATGACTATAAATGAATAAAATCATAGGGTAGACTTCAAATGAAGCCCCATCAAGACTCAATTGGGTGGAAAATGGAAACGACAACAAAATCTGAACCTTGAGTCGACCTACATTTGAGACCTGAATTTTTTTTCCACTAATGGGTTGGGCCGTTTGGGGGCCCAACCCATTATAATCCCAATCTTCTAAAACCTAATTGAAGTTGGAATTATCATCATTGATTGATTAAAATAGGAAGCAAGGTGTTTCACTCTCTCCTATATAAAGGTTTCATAAACGGCAAAAAGGCAAATTAAATTTTTCATAGCAATTTGTCAGAGAGAAAAAAAAAATTATTAACACTTTGGCTACTAAATTTTAATCTCAATAACAAGTTTTAATCTTAATAAGAAGAAATGTCATACTTAGTACCACACTTGCGCTCTGGATGGGTAGTGGACCAAGCAATTCTTGCCGAAGAAGAACGTCTTGTCATCATCCGTTTTGGCCATGATTGGGATGAAACTTGTATGCAGGTATTATTCCTTCTTCTTCTTCTTCTGTTTCTATTTGGTTTATCAAGAAAATATTTAGTTACTATTAAATATGATGATTATATCTGTATATCTAATGGAAAATGCCCTACATTAGTTAACTGTTATACTGTAAGGTGTTGTTTGTTTTTCATTCAGCAGTCTGAATGACTGAACTTAAGTGGGTGGACCACCGTATTCAGTCTTCAGACTGTTTGTTTTCTACTAACCATTAAGTACTTAATCTATTTCATCAGCTAAAAGTTCAGTTAAGTCATTCAGACTTAAAATTTGGCAGAATGGATCACTTAATGACTGAATGTATTAAGTGATCTTCAGAACTTAATGAGTATTCAGTGCTTAACTGAAAGAAAAACAAACGATACCTAAGTATGAATTTGAATTTGTTGTACATGCAGTCTATGAAGTGTCAGGTTATGTAAGTAGTTTTCGGTATGGCTTTAATCTTAGTTTGTTACACGAAATTCATTTTTTGAACTTTATTGTTTCCTCGACTAAAGTTGGGTTTCTTACTATTTCAGATGGATGAGGTGTTGGCTTCTGTTGCGGAGACTGTAAAGAACTTTGCTGTTATCTACCTTGTACACATCTCTGAGGTTCCTGACTTCAACACCATGTATGAGCTCTATGACCCTTCTACTGTCATGTTCTTTTTCCGGAACAAGCACATGATGATTGACCTGGGCACTGGAAACAACAACAAAATCAACTGGGCTCTCAAAGATAAGCAAGAATTCATTGACATTGTTGAGACTGTTTATCGTGGGGCCAAGAAGGGCCGTGGTTTGGTGATTGCTCCAAAAGACTACTCTACAAAGTATCGCTACTAGGCCTTTCCTCATGTAGGTTTTAATGAGCTAAGTTGTTCGGTTAATGTTATATTAATGTTAGGTTCATGTAACTCTAAACTGCAATATGCTCTTTCTGATAGTAAACAGCTTTCGAAACATTTGCCTCTGACTTGATTATCATGATGTTGCTGTATTTTATTGTCAGAATAAGGGTAAAGGTGATTGGTCTCTACTTCATAGTTTTTATTTTCTATAGTGAGAAGATGTCGGGGGTAGAATACGAGTAACCATTTTTGTTTACATGCAGCGTACATTTATAAATTTTAAGCTTATACCAAAAAAAATGAAAATAATAATAATGTTGTAAAAAAGGTTTGAAATTTGAAGTCCTTGTAGCATTAGAACAAACACAGAGATTCTTCTGAACAATCCCAGCCTTTCACAAGGAAGCTGGAAACGTTCTTATGTTGCCGATCACCTTGCAGTTGTATAACTTGACCTTCTTCATCTACAACTGCAGTACCATTGCTGCAGAATTAGTTTTAACTAGGATCCTCCCATAATCTTCTTTTCCAGTACTCTTCTCAGTTGTCGGCCCTGCTTGGTTACCCCGCAAAAAATTGTATGAAATTTAGCCTAATTTAATATGCTTGAAATTCTTGATGATTAGTTTTCTGCACAAAATTTATGCAAAAGTTTGGTGTTATTTCAAAAGTGCAAAAATTTTACACCTTTCTCTAATAAACTAGTAGGGGACCATTTATGATTATCTCATGTTTATGCAAGGTTTAAGTGGGGGACCAATAGGGTTTAAGCTAAAATAGGTAGGGGTCCATTCAAATCAAAAAGTAAACTTGGGAGGGACCATTCTAATTATAGATGGGTAAAGATTTGCCTATTTTGCAGCCCAAACAAGCAGGGCCGTCATTGCAACCTTTTCCTGCAGTACTCTGCTTATAATTACCTTCTTTCCCTGTCTTCCCATCGCCAGCTTTGTCTTCCTCTATCTTCAGGCCTTGGACAGTTGTCACGGATTTCTTTCTGCTCCTCTGTTGTATACGTATTGATCAAATTAAATAGGTGGGTGAGATATTGGAGGTAATTTGAATAAGAACTTCAAACCAACAAATATGTTTATTTGTATATTAGGAAACATTACTTTAGGGTTTGCTTGGAAAACAATTGTGACACCAAGAACAAGATATGTTTATTTGTATATTAAGAAAAATTACTTTAGAGTTTGCTTGGAAAACAATTGGGACACCAAGACCAAGACTTAGTGATACAGCAACTCTTTGGCTTCAAGTGAAGACTCATTGACCATGAGAAGAGTAAAATTTTATCTGGTTTGAAACTGTTGTTCACTGTGGTTGATTCCAATGAATCAAAGAAAGAATTGTGAAATTTCATGGAATTCCACTGCTTGTAAACCGTAATACTATCCTATTAGAATTGAGTGTATTTATCACACAATTAATTGAAAATCAAAAATTTTATATTTTATTCACAGCAACAAATTAAAATTATGACATTAAAAAACAAGTTAGCAATATAATTGTGGTCCCTCTTTGAGATGATTTTTCTTGGGCTCGTGGCTAACAATAACTCTTCTGAGTTCTGACTTGTCGGGCATATTAAAGAAGGACCAGTAAACCCCCGAAGATGGTCCCAACTCCCAAGTCTTGTAATCCCGCAGTATTCTTTTGAATTAAAATTTCCCGCTACAACTTAGAGCATTCCCAATGGTAGGTTTTAAATCACTTTTAGCAACTTTTAGTAAAAAACTCTTGCCAATAGTGAGTTTTAACACATTTTTCAAGCAAAACACTTTTATGGCAAATTTGCCAAGGAGTTAAAAGTGCCACATAAGACCATTTTATTAATTAAAAATTAGATTTCATCACAATGGACACTATATTTTTGGGGAAAAGTGAAACCTTAAATTTTAACCCTTGTTTTAAAACCAACCATCGGTAACTCTAAAAGTGCTAATCACTATAAAAAAAAAAAAAAGAGGAAAACGTGTTCGGTTAGCAAAATTTGGTGAGATAATTGCAATTATTTTTCGGAATGTCGAACACAAATTTGGAACAAAGATTACTCCAAAGACCAAAGGTTAGCTTTGTTCTTCACTCTTGTTCTAATTTTCCTTCTTTCTCACTTTCACTGAGAAAAGTTTTTGCATTCGCATTCAACATGTTTGATAAAATGCCTACAAGTGGTTTTCCAAGTAGGAATGCAAGTAGTATTAAGTTCAGTTTTGATTAATAGAAACAATTGCATTGGCAGATACGATCAACGATTCTCGTCGAGGGTTAACAAGGACTACTTGTAGCCTTCATTTTAAATGGCAAGATATTTTGACATTGATGACATTATCATGGAAGATGAGGTTTGAATATAATGCCACAATTCTTTCACCACAACTTTGGTCTTACATATTTTTCATCTTTTAATTTTCTACTTGTCTACAGCTCATTTCAGTTGTTTATCAAGTTGGCGCAAATGGAGTTGGACTGTTAGATCCTGGTGCAGAAAGAAACTGTGTAAGTTTTGAATGAATATTAGACTGGTTGGAGGAGGGGGTGGGGGCATTTGTTGTATTGTAATTAGTATGTTTTTTTATGCAGGTTGAGCAAGGTGCAAAGGTAGAGCTACCTTTCTGGCTTGCCCATGAATTGCACATGAGACAAGCAGTTGTAGTTAGTGCGCCCCCGTGTTTCAATCAAAAGTAAAGTACTCATCTATTTCTCATTCAAAAGGGGATTAGTATTTTAGTAGTATTCTTAAATTTGCAAGACGACTGCGCATAGCACACGAACAATACTGCAGTTATAAAAGTGTTATGTAAATTTTGTTTGCGAAAAGTTTCATCATTGTATGTATTTCTGCAGCTTACATGTTGTTTATTTCTCTTACAAACTGCCAGAACAAGAAAGGAAATTCAAGCTGATGCCGCCTTTGTAGATCTGAGGAGTCGCTGTCCCTATTTCTATGAGTTTGGTTGCAAGGTCGCACCTTTGTGAGTAATGTCTTACTGGACTACTTTTCTGTGCATATTGTAACTTGTACATAATTGATTTTTTTCCATAACTATATGATCTGGTTCTAGGTTTAAATCACAAATCGTAGGATTCAATAAATTAGAATATATTAGTAATATATATAGGTTCATTTCTGCACAAATAAGAAAGGGAAATTGGCAGAGTGTAAATTACATCCGTAGCAAAGATATGCTGAAACCACGTGGAAACCAGGCTGCGGAGAATCCTAGAAGGAAAGTGGAGCGACATGATCTACACGTCTAAAGGCCATAGCCAAGCTCAAGTGCCAATAGAGATACGGATGTGATTAGATCATCTCCCTGGAAGCTCCAAAAATCATTATGACTGTGAGAGATCTCTTGTGCCGAAATCCTCTAGGGAAATTCTTGTTAAGAAGTGTAATATCTTTATACCTAGAAGCCTAGAAGTAGAGCTGATTTTGAGATTCAGAGATAACAATTTACCCTGGCTTTTCAAGATAAGAGTTTTAGAATAGCTAATGTTCCCTTTCTAACAAGGGCTCCAGAAACTTGAACCTTTACAGTCAATTTTTTTTTTTTTTTTTTTCCGAACTGGTAACAGAACACATCCTTTAGCTCCCATTTAGATGACAATGGAGAAAATGTACCGAGTATTTGTATCTTCAGATACATCCCCTTAGATTCCAGTTGAAAATTGATATATTATAAATTGTTAGATCTTAGGGGTTTTTAACTTGATTCTTGTTTAGATTAACTCGATGGTGAAGCTTCAAATCAGCAGAGTTGCATTACCTGTAGCATTATGACATCTGGACATCTATATTTTTTCATCTGATTTTTTTTCTATGACGTAGGATTGGCGATAGAACGATTGGATCCTTCCTCTTGTATGCATTCACAGGTCGATACAAGGAGGTTCTGAGCAAAGCACATAGTTCAGCATTTATCACGACTTCAAAGTATTTGACACTTCTAACAAAAGAAGAAACTCAATGTAAGATTTGTTTGAAATTTACTTGGGCTTCCTCCATGTTGTATATCAACAGTGATGCAACAATCTCATAGCAACTACAATAACTTATTGTTTTTTCTGAAGTGTATGAAGCAGCTCGATCTTCGATGACAGCATTTAAGAAATGGCGGGTGGGTGGGCCACGTTTTGAAAGAGCATCTATTCTCCGAAAGAGAAAGCCAACTGACTAGGTACAAGCCAATAACCCATTCATTTGGCAGTCTCAACTGAGTAGTTATCAAAATGTACTACTGATCAAGTTCGTGCATGTCTGATAAAATGTTAGTGGCTTATTAGTTTCAACTACTGTAAAACTTCTCTTTCAAGCGAAAAATGCTGGAGTACAATGAAGTGCCATGACTCTTATTTTGACTTATAATCATATTTTAAAATGTATGTGTGTGTTTGTGTTTTGTGGACACACGTCACTGGGGTTGGGGGTGGGATAGAGGACGAGTTCACAAATTTCCTAACAGTAGGCACAACCCTGAACCAACCTTCTTTGCCTTAGTTAACAAATGGAGCAAACTGCACAAGATTAATTGATGTACGTTCGGTTGCAGTAAGTATTTAATCCCTGAAACAGACAGGTGGAGGGTGATAACTTTTGGTGTGGGCATAGATTTTTGTGATTTTGTAAACCTTCACTCTAGTTAATGATTGCAGGTTGTAAGAACTGCAGGATGGTGAATTGAAAAACGGTGTCAGAACACACACTGGAGTTACATGGATAACAACCATAATTAGACACTGAGGTTTGACCTTGTCATGATAGTGGCCAGGAAGCAAATAGGGTCGCAAATGAAAATGCCATCATTAATTAATATTTTTTGAGTAATATCGACTGGTGTGATCATTCAGAGTAGGCATCGGGATTGATCATGCATGATCTGTATTTTTTCTTCTTTAAGAGAAAATTATCTGTTTAATCTGGTTTTCTTCTTTAACTCCCACGCTTCCTCCGTAGAGAATATGTGTGCTAATACATAGAGGAAATGAGAGTGTTAGAGAATATGTGTTGCAGAAACAACCATGACTACGTAAATAAATTATGACTAATGCTCATCAAATCAGAAACTAGGTATATTTATCTGAAACGTTAACATTACATGATCTGACTTGAAAAAGAAAACCCTCTCTATCGCCGTCTTTGTCATAAGGAATTCTCCAGGTTATTTCTTGAGCTGCTTTCGAAGTTTGTACCATCCCATCTTGCAGACAATAACCACCTTTGTTCCATATTTCTTTCCACATTTCTTAACAGCCTTTTCAAATTTTTTGGCCTTCTCTTTCACCTGCTTCTGTAAGTCCCCCATTTAGAATTTGAGATGGAAAGGATTCGAATGAATTCAAACCCACTTTCCTTCTCCCTTTTGGAATGAATTCATCCAACTTTCCTTCTTCCTTTTGTAATGAACGAATTCACAGATCATGTTCTCTAAGAAAGTTTGTGTATTATCTATATTTGGCTACAATTACAATGGTGCCATAACATTTGGCTAGAAATAGCATTCCAGCTGCAAAGGGTTGTTCTAATTTATTTTATTGGTCTAGGCTGCCATCCTTGGAATGACAACCATCTTGACAGCTTATCTAAGTCGTCCATTTAGATCAGATCGAATGGTCCAAATCATTTTATGTTTTACGTTGAGAGTAATATTGTCATGTAGCTTATTTTCTTCTCCGTCTCTTCCACGACCAGAAGAAAGAAAACAAATTTTCTTCAACTGAACTAAGAAAACAAACACTACTACAAGTCAAGAAGACACTTACTACAAAAAAAAAATTCTCTCTTCCATAACCACGACTTATCTACTTTTTGATTTCTCTATTTATTTCATCTTTAGAGAAACCTTGCTTTGATTTTGGCAAAAGAGGTTGAGATTTTCTTCAACGGAGGAGGTCGAGATTAATAAAGCAAAGAATAAAAGAATGAGAAAAAAAGTTATTCTTTTGAATCAGGTTGAGAACTTGAGATTAATAAAGCAAAGCATAAAAGAATGAGAAGAAAGTTATTCTTTGGGGTCCTTATTCTTTTGAATCAATTCGGGATGTAAATGAGAACTTGAGATTAATAAAGCAAAGCATAAAAGAATGAGAAGAAAGTTATTCTTTGGGGTCCCTTATTCTTTTGAATCAATTCGGGATGTAAATGAGGTGGTTAATTTAACAAGTAACTTTTGAGAAGAACACCAATCATGTTTTTCTTGGTGAGAAGGACAATCTCTTTTTAGTCAATCTTCTATAAGGACAATTTTATTGAAAGTCATGGTTGAAAAGGATATGCAGTTTTTGTTGACTTGTTGAAAAAGACAACATTACTTGATGACGTCTTTTCAGGTAGAGTACAACATTACTTGATACCTATTAATTTGGGTTTATTTCTGTTTTGAATAGAAAGATTGACTTCTTCCTCCCTCAGTTGAATAGATGAACAAACTGCATCTGGTAAAAACAAAAGTATTGTTGTTTTAATAATAGAGAAATGAGGGAAGAAGATGAAAAAACCCAAATGACAAACTTGCCTTTCATTTTTTAGTTCAAAATATTAGAATATATAACTGTTAGATCTGATTAAATGAACGATTGAGATGGTCTGTTAAGATGGATGTCATCCTAAGAATGGCAGCCTAGAGTCTAGAAAGCTTGTTTAGTTAAATACAATTATTCATATATTTTATTGATCGCTCAAAAAATTACACAAAAATTGAGGAGAAACGAGCTATAAGCTGTGCTGTAGGTTCGTTTTGAATAACAAAATCAATCATTTAAAAAACATATTTATTTGAGCCAAAAGTCATGACATTGTTATCTATTACTTGTTGTACCCCGTTTTTGATGTTACAAACCTGAACTAGTATAATAAATAGTTTTTTTTTCATACGATCTCTTAGAAAAATGAACGGTCTGGATGAAACCATCTGTAATTTAAGTGGGCCTCACAATTTACTGCACGAAACTATAGTCCTAGATTTATGATAAATCTCGTGATTTACGCTAAAACAAAATCCATTAATTATTTACTTTTTATCTTTTTTATCTAAAAATAAAATAAAAAAAGAATAAAATAGTCGTTCATTCACTTCGTTGACTATGAACGACCCTTATCGACAACAAAAGAGAAAAACAGTTAAAGTTAATTCTTTAATGATGATTGAAATCCTTTTTCGTCTTCTTCTTCTTCTTTCATTTTTCCCCAAATTATAGAAATTAGGGTTTTCGATTTCATCGAATTTGTTTATTGAATCTCTCAATTTCGTTACATTAGAGATTCATTCAATGGTTCGAAAGAAGAAGAAGCCGGGATCATCAACAACGATGAAGGTGAAAGTGAAGGAGAGAGAATTACATTCACAGAAGGTTGGAGAAGAAGAAGAGAATCAGGATTACTTATGTGAGATTCTTTCATCACTTTCTATTAAAGCTAATGGTGGATATATAAATAAGAATGGAGATATTGCAAGTACAAGTTCTTCATCAGATATTTGTTTTGATTCCAACTCTAATGGAGATGATAATCCTTCTACTTCTACAACTAGTTCAAGTACGAGTTCTTCAGAGTTGTTTTGGGATTCGGATTTGATACAGATTCGTTGTAATGCTGTTGTTGGTGTTGGTAATAAGGGTTTTGGAAGTGGAGTTGGAGGAATGGGAGGAAATAAGCAAAAGAAGGTTGTTGCTTCAATGGGTACTGTTGCGAATGTTATAGGGAAAGGTTATGCTACACATAGTCCTTCAAGTGGTGGTGGTGGTAAGAGAAATTACTGTATGAAAGCAAAGGGGCTTTATAATAATAAAGCTGCTAGTAATGAAGAAGCTGAACAGTTTTTGTGCTTGATGCTTGGGGAGGATTGTGAGCTGAACTTGGGTGTGGTCAAGGATGTTTTATGTAAGTTGTTTATTTTTTGCTGATTTATTTATAAGGAATCTATTGCTTGTTCTCCCTAGTTATTTCTATTATGAGCATGATTGGTATGACCCCAGTAGGATATTTCTCTAGTTATTCAGTTTTAAGCATATTCATGAAAATTTTAGTTGGCTGGTACCCAATGAAAGGATTGATATAGAACCGTGAAACGGTGGACCAACTTTAGGATAGAGGAGCTGGGTAAGAATCAGGGATATAAGAGGGCTGGAGAGAAGAAGAAGGAAGTGAAAGGAAAAGGGAATGGCACGCACCTGTTTTGAGAAGGACATTAAGCTTTAGCCACCTAAGTGGAGGAGATTTACTCTTTACAAATTAATGAAGTTTTTTAGGCTGCAGTAGAGTTGACTGTATGGAATAGAAAATAGAAGACGAGTAATGGGTTTTCATATACATACAAGAATGTGAAGGCACGCTAGCCACAGGATGAGTAATGGGTTTTCATATACATACAAGAATGTGAAGGCACACTAGCCACAGGATACTGCTGAAATCAAGTATCCAGCTGAATTCTGTAGTGCGATTGAGGCCAAAAATGTTATATAAGACCCATTTTGGGCAATTGAGCCTTAAATTTAATGACCGGACTGCAGTATACCATGCTGATTTACTATAATGTATATCTTCATTCATAAGGGCACTTACATGTTTTTGTCCATGAGGTGTAAGCAGGATTTTATAATCTTCTTGCTTTTGTGATACACACCAAGAATTATCTTTGCTTTGGAAAGATGACATAATTAGGCTGTTTTTCTAAATGAAATTGAGTGCAGTCAATAATCTGGAAATTTGTCATTTGCAGGTCAGTGTGGATATGACGTTGATAAGGTATACTTACCATTCTCACTGGTTTAGGGTCTCCTGCCATTTCTCTACCTCTAAGAAAAGAAAGCAATAATATTAATTGACATTGACAGAAGTAACATATAGATCAAAGTTACTATTTGCTATGTTGAAATTGATGGCCGGAGATTCCAACTATGCTTCTATTTGTTGTTCATTTTATATCATGTTTCTTTTAGCTGGACATATACACATTATGTGCGGTCTATTTTTATATTTTTTTTCCTTTCTCAACTATGTTCTTGAAAATTCATCCCCATCGTGTCGTTTGTTATTCATTGTGGTTTACCATTCAGCAGTTCTTCATGTTATCTAAACATAATGATAATGACCCCTCACTGCACTGTTTGCTGTCATATTTATTAAATCACCAATTATGTTCACATAAAGTAATTGTATTGGCCATCAAATTAGTGCACCGCCAATTCAACTTCCCAGTGAGTTTTTTTTTTGATTGGTAAGCGAGGTTGAGGGGACCTCTACCCCTTTTTAAATTACGTGTGGAAACTTATATCAACAATCCGCTGTTGACGTGTTTCGAACCCACGACCTCTCCACTTTGTGAGAGGGGTGCTACCATTGAGCCACAGGCTCATTCGCAAAAAATGGTTTGGTAAGCCTGTTTTTAATGAGATCAGTAACTCAGTAATGCTGGCGGGATTCGAACCCCAGACCTCTGGTATCATCACCCAGAGGTTTTACCAGTTGAGCCCAACTTCCCAGTGAGTTGGTAGGGAGGTAGAGGAAATTTTACAATATATCTCTCATGCACCTAGATTTGTGATTTGTTTCGGACGAGTTCCATGTTGTATTCCTTCTTTTTTCAAATGAGTACATTGGAGTTTGTGCCTTTGTGGCTCTTTGGTTCCATTGAAAGTTGTTTATGATTGATATTTTGTCTTGCTTTCTAGTTTATTTTCTATTTTATTCCAATGTATCTTATGGGTGTGCATGAAGATATTTTAAACAATAGTGATTGATTTCAATGTCGTGTTTCATGCATTGTTGAGTGTTCATACTATATATGCACTAGGAATCATGTATGTTAAAATTTGACCTAGCTACCTTATTATGTGTACTTGGTATTGGGGGTCAGGAACTTCATTATGTATCGGCGGATATGTTTTCTTGTTATTAAGCATTTTCTTACATTGTTTAGTACAAGGCTAGCTAGTCAACCTAGTCTCTGTGGTGGTATATCCATTATTAATTCTAGAAACAGTTTCTTTACTTGTATTCTCCCTAAAACTGCACTCAACCTAGCCTTTCTTGGCGGACTTGTCTTAAAAATATTAAATGCAAACAACTATGAGATTGTGTGGATCATTCTATTGTTTGATCGATAATGTGTAACTTGCTAAAGTGTTAGAATTAGGTATCCTATCAAAAAACTAAAATTAAGAGCATATACATAATAATTTCTTTTACAACTGAGCATATATAGTGAAAACCCATAACATTATTGTTAGTAAAGCTTCATTTCCTTTGATGTGCAATACCCCTTTCTAAAAGTAACATCTATGATCTGACCATATATGTTATATGTATATGGCAACAGTGCAACCTTACTAGGTAAGTGATGGCACTATATGCAAAAGGCTAGCGAGATTTTTACCTTGGACATTTTGTGTAGGTAAAGTTAGATTAATCTTGAGGCTTGAATTTTTTTTCATATGGATGGTTGTGTTGTTTATACTTCTGGATCTTTACAACTTTTTTCAATTTGTTTATCCATCCACATCCGCTATTTTCAGGCTTTGGATGTGTTGCTCGATTTGTCTGCTTCATCTCATAATAAGGAGGGCTGCACTGGCGTTTATAACCAAAAGTTTCAAGATTGTGGAAGCTTTACTGAATTTGATTACAGTGAAGATGACGTCAGAGCCACATGCCAAGTAATATTTCAAACTTTGATACAGTGAACATGCTGTATGATATAATATTTTGGGGGTTAAAATATTACAATTTATATGATAATAAACACTCTTCAAATTATAATCTCTAGAAATTCCTTGTTTCTTTGCAAAATATTCATCTATGATCTCATATCCCTTTTACTTTAAATTTTCGTTGAAAAGCTTATTTATTGTGTATAAATGTGTTAATTCAGCATATAAGTTGAAATTAGTTTGTAATTGTTTGGCTGGGTATGATGTTCATCTTGTCCTTTTTATATTATTTATATGGATAGACAGTTCTCATCTTATTGCTTCTATTGGAGTTTATGCATGAAATTCAAAGTATGTTTTCATACACAATAAAGCTTATTCCCGTGTTGTAGTCCTGATGCTCTTACTATACTAGAGTTTTCTAGTCATTTATACATATAATTTTCACTAAAAAGAAAGAATTAACTCAATACACAACTGATTTCTAGAGTTGATTGTCTGTGCGAGGTGAGCCTGACTCTTGATCTATATGTGACAGTTCCCGCATAGGATGTCTGGTTCAACTTTTGATTTATCTGAAAAAGAAATTCAACAAATTTTACAGTCTTCAGACTATGATTACAGGTAACTTCCAGCCAATCGTGTTTTCCATTTTGATTATAAGGGCTGCAGTTTGCTTTTGTGGAAGTATATGTGATATGCATCATCATCTCTGTCCCGGATAACAGCTGAAGTTATGTTTTACTCCGTGCTTCTAACCGATTATTGGATATTTTGAGCCCTGAATATATCCTTTCTGAATTAGAGCTCATGTGATATTATAACAAGAGTACTGTGTTCTCTTGGCAAATTTTTTTTATCTTATATGCTAATAGTCCTTTATACACATCTTATATTCTCAAGTCGACCCTGAAAATTTGTCTTGGTTACTCTTGGAGTTGGGACTAATATGAGATTTGGAGCTTATTTGGAATCCTAATTCATCAATGGTAAGGGCCTTAACATCTAAAAACATGGAGTTGAGTGTATAACAGAAATTACAAAATGGATACTAGAATTAGAATCTAAGCTAGTGGGGATATGTAAAACAACTTTTGAGTTCATTACCATTTTTCAAGTTAATAACATTCACATCTCCAACATTATACTGTTTAGTGATGAATCTTTAAATGTTAGTTTTGTGATTGAAGGTCCTGGGCCTACTGCTTTAGATTATCATTTCTCCTTGCCTTAACTTTTGATATCTATGGATATACTATTTCATGATTTTGTTCTTCTGAGTATATGGTAGAAGATGAATGAAAATTTATCTTGGATTCTTGATTAAGGGATTATCAATGAAACAAGAGAAGCCCAGGATTATGTATCTTCACATTACTATTAGTATAGAACATTTGGCCAACAATATGGACCTTAAAAAGTAATTATCCTTGGGTATGAAAGAACACTATGACATGTTAATATCAGTTTTGAAAAAGGCCAAATGCTATTATCTGGTTTTGGGTCAGATGCATTTTTGAGAAGGCAAAAGAGGTATATGCTGGACAAGATCAATCGTTGCAAATTTTTGTACGCATAACTTCGTCTGACCAACTAACATGGATAGGAGTTGTTTGCTAGTGTACAACATCCTATAGTTGTCTCTGCTTATAGTTCATTCGCCCAAGTTTTTACCTGCATTGTCTATATACGTTACATTGATGTTTAGTTTGATTTACCTACTTTGAATATTTAGTGATAGAGGTTGTATACCTATAGGAGACAATGGAGTACTACACAAAGGTTTTCTGTTCATCTATTTATAGATTAAAATGTTTTTTCATGTGTGTATGTCTGAAGTCATCTACGTTTTGGTGTTGGGAAAGTGTTAAGCTCACTTTTCTTATTATTCTTGTAGTTGTGTTCTTTCTTATTATTATTTTTTCCGAAGAGGTCAAAAGAAATATAGAGGGAATGGTGGTTGAATGTTGATACTTTCTCTGTATTGGTTCAGGAATTATGCTGAGGTTCTCGTTGGGCCTAAAAAACAGACCAGACCAGCAATTACAGAACGGAATCTCCCGCAAAAAGTGTTGGAATCTTTGTTTAAGGTCCCAAAGAACCCTACAGAAGAACCTGACAGTATGGACTGGAAGAATGTAGTAAAGAAAATGGAGTCCATTGGACAAGTATTGGATTCATCTGCTGATAGTGTTGCAAAGCTGCAACAGAATGCTAACTATGGTACTTCACACATTCAATATATTTTCCTCTGAGTTTGTGTTCTGAGTCATGTTATGCTAAACGAGGAAGCTCCTCGTGGCTTGAGCCTTGAAGCATGACTTGGCACTTTATATCTGTGTTGATACTTGATTCCACACCATACTATAAACTGTAAACTGTTTATTAATATACTCGTATATTCTAGATGGAAACAATATATTTACTTTCTTTGTCCTGGTATTTATGTTAGTTCTACTCCAATGTATGTGATTATCTACTATATCTTTGTGACCACTACAAGCACTCATTTTGAGTATTGGATAGCAGCCTTCTGTGAATTACTAAAATATAGTAGGTTATCTATTTTGTTTCTTTTTGTTTAAATAATCCTTATGACTTCGAAGAATAAGGTATCCTGGCACAGTATGAGTTCACTGTAATTTTAGGCCATGTTATAAGTTGAAGACTGTTTGACCAGGCAGGACTTGACTTGCCATCCACATGCTTCATACATATGATAACATATATTAAATTAAACATTTGTACGTATGCTTGTATTTGGTCTTATGCTGATAAGCTGTATTACTCGGTCTTGCCTCATAATGAAATTCCCGCTATAAGAATATTTTAATGTTTAACTCATGTTCTCTATGTGCATTGCTCTGTTATACTGGAAGCTATTCTTAAATTAAAGCATATATCACAATCTTACAATTGCCCATCTTTTACTCAACTGCAGCTAAAGGAGAAGATTATAAGTTGTGTAGAAAGTCGGCAACTCAGCATTATGATGCAATGAAATCCTGTTATCAGAAGGTAAGGTGATTTACTACAAATTCCTTTACATTATTAGGTAATATTGACTGCATAGTAATAGATCTGTTAATTACAGGCTGCAAATGCGTATTCAAGGGGACAGAGAAGTTATGCATCTTATCTTTCAGAACAGGTAATTCCCACAAGGAAGGTAACACTGAGATAGGCAACATTTACTGATATGAATAAATATTGATTATAAAAAAATAAAAAATAAAATGGAAGGAACATGAGTTTTGATTTGAGTACTTTGAGGCCATGTATAACTTTCAAATGATTTAATGTGGTTGGGGTCGATTAACTCATTAGACTTGTAAGGTAGTGGGCTACCTGTTTGATGACCTCCAGACCGGCAATAGACTAACGTGCTGTTTGTTTTATTAGGAAGTAGTGGCAAGTAGCTTATAAGCTATTAGAAGCCTAATACTTACTCCCTCCGTCCCAAATTATAAGTACCTTTTGGAATATTCTACTTATTAAGGAAACATCATTTATTGTTTGTCTACTAACACTACTTTCTAATTTACCCCTATTTAATACTAATTACAATGTCTAATTTTTCATTAGAATGATTACTATAATCTCAAAGCAAGGGTAGTATAGACAAAAGAACCATTTAACTTAATTAATATGTGTTCAAAAATCGAAAGCGACATATATTTCAGGACAATCTAAAATGGAATAAGGTACTTATAATTTGGGACGGAGGGAGTATAAGCTACTGGCTATAAAAACCCCAATGGAGCTTATAGAAATTTGGTTTTTATAAGCCATTTTCTACTAGCAAATCTTAAACACAACGAAATCAAACACCAAACACCACTTAACTGTATAAGCTATTAGCCACTTATGAAAGCAAAAACCAAACACCACTTAACTGTATAATCTCTGTCTATCTCTACGTCTTTACATAGATCTTAGTCTATCTCAGGGTCATGACTTAGATTGTTACATGTGTGTATAGCTATGTTGTGTGTGTTGGGGGAGGGGGGGGGTGATTGATTGAATTTTTTGTTGACCAAGAAGTGTTCCTTATAAATAGATATTTATACTTAGTAGTAGTCCGACGCTGACAGCATTGAGTGATGCAGAAAGGGAGGTTGTTTTTTCTCTGATATGGAAATTGACCATTGAAGGTCGTTGAGAACTTGAGACTAACTGCGTGTCATTTGGTTAGGGAAAAGTCCACAACAAGATTGCCCGTGAAGCAGATGTAAAAGCCAGCCAGGAGATATTTGAATCTAGGTTGGTCATTGTAGTAGAAAACGATTTATGATTCTTTTTGCTTTGATTATTCTGTTGCAAAATGCGTGATGTGATTAAGCAGGAACTATGGTTTTGCAGAAACAAGGGGATACAAAATACTGTAACGATTGATTTGCATGGGCAACATGTGAAACAGGCAATTAAGCTGTTAAAAGTTCACCTCTTTTTGTTCACAACATACGTACCCTGTAAGCATCTAGTGCAAATACTTTCCTACCTTTTTACCTTACCCTGTAAGGTAACATCTGTGGTGTTCCTTTTTTCCCTCTTGCAGCTGTTCAACTTCTCAGGGTTATCACTGGATGTGGAACTCATGGTATTGGGAAAAGCAAACTGAAAGAATCGGTATGACCTGCATTGGAAGTCTTAAATTAGTATAATACAGAGTGCATATTTATGGTTAATGTAAATATGCAGCCAATCGCCCAGATTAATAGACAGATTTGAACAACTATCTTTGGCAACTACACCCTGATCCATATTCTAATCACTGAAACTTTTTTATTTATGCTGCAGGTCATCGACCTTGTAGAGAAGGGGGGAATTGAATGGAGTGAGGAGAATCGGGGAATAGTGTTGGTCAAGCTAGATGGACAGAGATACTGTAACTTTGTGGAGTCGGAGGACGATTCCGAGTAAGTACATTTTAGGGTTTGAACTGCACTGATGTTCGATGTGTCCTTAAGTGTATATTATTCTAAGTTCCTGACCACAAGTAGATCTCTAAATCCTAAAGCTGGAAGGATGTGGAGTCTAGATAGGTAAATAATAGTTAGTCCTGTGCCATAGTCCAGGATATGTTGTTACCTTAACCTAACCATTGCCAGCGATCTAGATTTGGTTTTTCTTTGACTGTTTTGTGTAAAACGTGCTTTGCTGAACCGTCATCTCCAGACACTGTAAATTGTCCAGTTGAGATATAGGCTTGCCCCCATGTTCATGAATGTATCAGCAATATATTGGTATTTGTTGTAATTGTTAATTTGTTGCGAATCTGCAATCCTTAGTTTTTATGTATCAGTTTCTACAGTATATATGATTACGCAATTTCGTCAGAGTATACTGAGGATTTGGTTTTTGCAATGATGCATTATGAGGTCTCCATCTTGCAAAGTTGTGCACAGAACAGAACCATCAACTGAAGTTTCTTTAATATTTTGAAGCCAACTGTATGGATGCACTTTGTCGATAACATATTTTGTGGTGTCTGAATTGTTTCACTTTCTGCTGCTCTAACATCTTGATGATGTTTTTATATTTTTTTTGATAAGTTAACATCTTGATGATGTGGTGTCAAATGGTTGGAAGGATTTTGTACACCGAAATTATGAATGTGTGAAGCTTTTAGTTGGAAACTGTTGAGAATACATCCTTCAGAACACTTCCATCTAATATGCTGTATCGCTATTTCTTGAATCATTGACAGTATAAAAACATATTTATGCCAGTAGTGATCTGTCAACGGATGGCATACAAATTGCATTGTGAATGAAAGCAATAAAGAATGTGCAATGCTCATGTCTCAGATTTTGGTTTGTGACTGGGGATAAAATCCTCTCTAAAAAAATTTCTCTTCACTGTACATTTGAGATTATGACTCTTTAAAACATCAGATTGTTTTCCCTCAAAGCATTGTGAATGAAAGCAATAAGTTTTGATCTATATATGAGAAAGGTTGTGTAGCTTTCTGTTCCAATGGAAGAACCTAGTAGAGAAGTTGGGAAAGGAAATCATCCATGATCCATTTGATCAAAATTTTCACTAAATTGGCAAGTATTAATCAAATCTTTTTGCAATGGAATATGCTGACAATGCTAAATGCAGTGATTCTCAGATATAATGATGGTAGTCTGTCTTGCAGAGTTTTGGTTGAGTTGGGCTTGGGTTTTAATGTTCAGGTTCGAACCCGACCCAGTCCAAGTTTTTGGTTGTAAAACCAGTGAAGTGAAACAAGTCAACAGCAACCACCGCCATTGTCATCGAGACGAGCTAAGTGTGTTTAGTGTTTAAGTTGTCAGTTAACACTAAAATTAACAAATAAATTAAACTTGTTCGTGCGTATGACATCGTCGTCGGGTGTAGAATCGTGCAACATGGACGACAACGACGACGACAACCACCACGAATTCAGAAAAGCTGACGGCAAAGAACAGAACAACAGTAATAAGAGGAACAAGAGAAACCAAGATGATGATGATGATGATGATGATGAGTTAATGATTGAAGAAGGTGAAGTGGCTTTATGGGAAAGATTTACAGATAATTTTCAACAAGTTCAATCACTTTTGGATCAAAATAGAGTTTTGATTCAACAAGTCAACGAAAATCATCAATCCAAATTACCAGATAATCTCACCAAAAACGTTGCTTTAATTAAAGAAATTAATGGTAATATCTCTACTGTTGTTTCTCTTTATTCAAATCTTTCTGCCAATTTCACTAATGTCTTTCATCATCATCAACATCGTGGTAGTAATGAAGAAGAAGAAGAAAATAACAATAATAAAGAACAACAACAACAACAAAGTCCAGATGCATAATAATAATGTCAAGGACGTCTTCAAAGTGTTTGTTAATGTGTCTCAGTGAGTTAGTGAGAGTAAGTGAGGTTTCTTATGTTGTTGATGTTTTGTGTTGTAGTTTAAAAGATGATGAATGCTAGAATAGTTACTGTTTTCATGGTGATCAACCTGTATATGTTATTGAGGTATTAATGTTTTGATTTTTGCTTATTGTTATAACTATTTATTTACATTCTGCTGCTGTTGTTGTTGTTTCTGTTATCAAGAAAAATATATGAACTAGTCTAGCAGACGGATTTGTTTGATTCTTCAGGAAATCGTAGCATGGAAAGCTCTAGAAGCTTGTTGAGTTGGATGAGTAAGTAGCTTTATTAGTGTCATGTTTGTTGCAATTAGGGGTCAGTTTTTTTTTAGGGTGAACCAATTCGGTGTCGATATTAGATCCCAGGTGTTATTTTGAGTAGAGAAATGTGAGAAAAGATGTTTCAAACCTTTTGCCCTCCAATTGGAGAGAGGAAAATGAAGGCTTAGTTAGTGACTTGTATGGATTTCCCTTCTAGGATGACTTTTTTTTTTGTTCATTTCCCCTGTTAAAATGATAAAAATCTGACCTAGAGACACAAACAAAGCTGACATGATGGATGGATCATATCGATCTTCAGAATTTGTGTTGCCAACGACTAATATCCAACACAAGTTTGGCTCGTTTCGAGTCCTTTTTCATTGCCCTTCTAGCAGGGAGGGAATGACAGTTCAATGTGCTGTGTGTCTATGTATCTACATGCAGATACAACTGAGTTGTGCAGCCCTTTACTAGGGAGTGCCGTTTTGAGGTATAGCATATAAAGAAAACACCAGATATTATATTCCAATTGATCATAAGCCCTTTTATGTTGATGTATTTGTCATGAATACTTGGATATCCTCGCTCCTGAGTCTTGACATCCCCTAGGATTTTAAGACACAGAAATGTCGTGGACAGTAAATGTGTGGATCGCTGAGTTCCTTTGGGAGTGAGAGGTAGACAATTGGTGGAGGGATGTTGATATTGGTGTTGTATCAGAATTTTAGATCTTAGGTGCAATTGATTTATCTGATAGCGCGGCCATTGGCTAAAGTGCTAAACCTTGACACAGAGATGTGGTTCTAGCTAGTTTTCTTTGGTATAGAGAGAGTTCACATCAAATTTTTAGATACTAATCATTAAATTCTTTTAACCATGTGTTTTTATCGGGTGCCTGGTGTTTGTATTTTCTAAGCTAGTTAAGTTGTTATCTTTGACTTTGTCCCTTTATTCATTATTAATTTTTTTTGGTAAATATTCATTCTTAAATTGTTTGCTAAGATTACATACTTAGTCACAGTTACTGTTAGGATTTACGACATATTATTCACAATGTGGTGAATTATATATATGGACTATTTTGTAATTTTTTTAAATCTATTTTCTATTGTTATGTTTAAATGCTTCGTAAAACTTGTTTCCTCTTTTGATTGAAGGCGGATGCCTTCAATTGCAATTGGGGTGCGGTCTCCTGCAACTGCGACTTGTGTTTTAGAGATTACTGATGCACGCCCTTCATATCAGGAATGACTGTATTTTCTTTTCCTTCAGTTAATATGTCCCATGTGTATTTTGTAATGCGTGAATTTTGTGAATTTTAGAATATCTCAGTGTACGTAGCTTTCATACAAATTAGGAAAGCACTTGAAAGTACAGCCTTGGACCGCAATGGCACAATCCTACCACTCTCCTGTCAGTGAGTATGATAACAAGTTGGAACTTGGAAGTAATGGGAGGTTTCATACTTGGATTTCATCGTTTTCTCACATCGACTATCTTTTGTACCATGATACTTATGATTTGATCATCTAGTTTCCTATGGGCGGCTTTATCTAAATACCAAAAATTGTGTGGGCAATTCACCAGACGTTTCCATTGTATCAATCTACCCATGATTCACATAGAAGTATGTACTCTGGATTGGTGCAGGGCTGACAAGTTCAAAGAGGAATCCTTTTGCTTTGATTATCAGTGGAGGTCTTAGTGATTGAAAATTGTTAGTTTTCTTTAAACAGAATAGACTGGCTCCATAAACCTACTGCCCATTTAGTACAAGCTATGTCTTTCTTTGGATTAGAAGTTATCCGTTCTGGACAGCACTAAGGAATGTTGTGGAATCATTGTCTCATTATATTATATTTAGCAATAATTATGAGGATGATAAAGATGTTTCACAACATTCCTTAGTGCTGAGCTTCATTCATCCAATAGGATTATAACTTCATCCCAACATTTTTTTTTTGAATTGAAAATTACAATCTCTAGGCAGCAGTTTGTAGAAATGTTGGGATTGTTTTGTTATTATCTAAGCCCTCTAATTCAATATCATCTTTTGTTTTTGCTGAAGTGACCATCACCTATTCACTCCTACTCCTACCTACCGTGAAAAACAAAATGCCAACAATTAGTTTTGCACCCTGTGATTTCTAATTTCTTCATGATGTTTGTTTCTAGTTTATGGAAATGTGTTTTCTTTCTAGTGTGTATCTCACTAAGAGCATTCCCAATGGAGGGTGGATAAATCCACCTCCACGTAGGCGCCACGTCGGATTAAAAAGGCAAAATCCACCTCAAAGAGAGAGGTGGATATGCACCTGGGTGGTAGTCTCCCAAGGGAGGGTGGGGGGTTCGAGTGGATTTAAAATGCGGACGGCATGTCACATGCCGTCCGCACTTTAAAAAAAAATTTAAACGTGCGGACGGCATGTGACATGCCGTCCCTTTGCTTTTTAACTTCAGACGGCATGTAACATGCCGTCCGTATTTATTTTAGTCCAGACGGCATGTTACATGCCGTCCGTATGTTGTTAAGACCGGACGGCATGTCACATGCCGTCCGTATTTCATATATAACTTAAACCATTCGAATCAGTAGACAGATCTTTCCTTTCTTTCTTTTTTTTACCTCCATTGTTATCTTCCCCAAGCTTTCTTCCCTTTTCTTGCTGTTTTACCGGAAAGAAAAATGTCAGACTTATTTAAACCAGTATCTAGATGGTTAAATAGGAAGAAGATGACCCATAAATCAAGTAGAGGGTCATCTTCAACACCTCGTAATCTCAATACGGAAGCAATTGATGAAAATGAGGCATTTGTGCCGCATTTACAATTTCCCGACCCAATTGCACCCAATTTGCATCCTACCCTTTGCCCAAGTAGGGAGACACATGTTACCTTTGAAATGGAGAACACACAGGTAAGAATTTACAATTTTTTTGTCTTTATTTAGGGGTTTGGTAGTGTTGTTTATAAAGTGTTTGATTAAATGCCCATTAGAAATAAAAATACATAAACGAATGTCGTTTTCATTGTTTTGTTGTTTGTTAATTGTTTTTTAGAAAATCCATCAATGGAAGATTCGTTGCGCTCATCAAACGGCTCAAGGTTGGTGGAAATTACTTACAAGCAAAACTCATCCCAATTTCGGTCGGGTATGTGCTATTTTATCATGTACACCCTTAGGTCCAATTATAGTTTTTGATTGGGGAAAGAATGATGTGTCTTTAGAGTATGCTTTAGTAGAGAGGTGGTGGGATAGTACACATACATTCCATTTTCCATGGGGTGAAGCCGGGATAACCCCACTTGATTTTACTATGCTAACGGGGTTAAGTGTGGGTATTGAGGATACGGTTCCATTTGATGATACAATGGAGATGTTTGATGATCTTCACAACTATTTTCCATGTCTTGACAATCCATCGGCAAGATTTGATAGAAAAAAAGATTGGAAGAATGGGGGAATTAGGGCGGCTTGGTTCAAAGATAGATATATTGATTTTTTGAGAAGTAAGCCAAAAGATTGGGCATTACCGTAAGAGTGTGTTTATGAGTATGTTCTTGCATACCTTTTTTACTTTGTGGGTAATGTTCTTTTTAAGAATCGAGATAGTTATATTCGTATGGGGTGGCTACGTGGATTATTAAATTTTGATAAGATGTGGGACTTTGATTGGGGGGGAGCCACTATGACCCATTTGTACCATGGTCTTGATGCCGCCGTTCGAACTAGTGGTCACGGATCTCTTGCTGGCTTTGTGGTTATTTTACCGGTAAGTTTTAAATATTTCCTATCTTTTTTTTTTGCATTTACGTGATGCTAGTTGAGGTGTTTACTAGATACATTTATATTTAGTTTTTGCTTACACGCATGCATTTATTTTTTGCTTATAGTTTTGGTGGTATGAGTACTTTCGTACAATGAACCCCTCACTGGATGAAACTATGGATCATGATATTATACCTCGTATCCGTGCTTGGGGTAAAGATCGTAGGATCCCACATTTTAATGAAATGAAACACAATGTCCATTTTGCACGAGGCCAAATAGAGCTTAGGGGTGATAGGGGAGTTAATTGGCAACCGTGGAGTGATGCATCAGTGTTTAAGATAGACACAATGGATGTGACTGAGGGACCACTTAGACGTCGATCTAGAGATGTTTATCATGCTAGGGAAATGAGTCGACGTAGGATGGTGTTGATGGCCCCCGATGGGTTTAGGACTTGGTACCTAGGTGATAGGTGTTGGAGACAGTGTACTGGGACACCACAGATTCCTTATCCACCACCATCTGACATGACAGCTATGAATGTTGATCTTTGTACCTTGGCATGGTTTAAGGAGCACTTGGAATGGCCACTAGCATCGGACTTTTTATTACCTATTGAGGATGAGAGGGAGTATATGAGATATTGGGCTAGAGTTAGTCGTGGGACTCTACTACCACCGACTACCTATCGAGGACCGAACTTTGACGGTGTTACTAGTCAGGCATTGCTTAGTGATGTACACATTCAGTTCTCGTCTACGTACGGTTCACACTCTGGTGGATATGATCATGTACCCCAAGTTCCCAATCCCGATGACCCATGGCAGTGCTCGGTGGTTACTTCACACGGCTTAGAGACGTATATACCAGTCCACTCAGCTCCCGAGACTTACATGAACGAGCTCACTCAACAATTCCAGGATATGGATATGGTTAGTATCATTTTATTTAATTATAGAGTTAAATAATATATTGAAAACTCAAATATCATTTTCAATAATATGGTTTTTATTTTTTAGGAAACAATGCGTGCTCAGTTGATTCAGTCGCAATCTTTGGTGTACGGCTTGCGAGATACACTCTTACAACAATCTCGTACGAGTTTCGAGTATCTTCAAGCACAAAGAGACGAGAATGCCCGATTGCAAGCGGAGTTGGGATCATTTCAACCGGGCTTGGATGACATGGCCACACAACCACAAACCCATCCAACAAGGAGGCAACGACGCAAGAGAACAAGCACGAGTACGAGCATGGCTTGGATGGATGATGATTATGATGTAACCGAGTAGTTTATTTTTTGTATTCAAACTTTTGGACAAATATTTAATTTGTGCGGACGGATATGGATTGTTTTTTAATATGTAAAAATATTTTGTGTGGCTACTATATTTTTATTATTTTTTTTTTTTCTGTTTACATGTGATCGGCGTCGGAGTCGACAAATTTTCAGGAATTTTAGGGGAGTCCAGCAAAAGATCTGTCCCTTTTTTTGTTTTTGAAAGAGACAGACGGCATGTGACATGCCGTCTGTTTGAAATAAATCATACGGACGGCATGTGACATGCCGTCTGTTACAAATAAATCATCCGGACGGCATGTGACATGCCGTCCGTACATGCTTTTCTGAGTTGAAAACCGACAGTCAATGGGCAGTTGGTCAGAATTTTAGGGGTTACCATGCTTTGTACTTGTTGCACAGGGTTAAAAATCATCCTACTTGTCGGGCTATGTATGTTCTTCAACACTTCAACATCATTTTTTCACATTTCGATCTTCAACACTTCAGCAACATTGTTTTCTATCTTCAAGTCTTCAATACCATTGTTTTCTATCTTCTATCTTCAACACTAGCAAACAATGGCAAACAACCATAACAAACAATTATGGGCTGGTTCTTCATCATCTAGCTCATCTGATGATGCCGACTACGAGCGTATGGAGAGAAATAGACAAGAGAATGAGATGATATTAAGAACACATAGAAATAGAAGAAAGTTGTTGACGGGGATGGTACCATTGTTGCATCATGCTTTGGAAGAAGCAAACACATCTGATCATAGAGGTGGGTCTGTAGTTGGAAGGTTCTATACTCATCGTGATAGGCGTGTACGTCATGATCTGATTATTGGAGATTATTTTGCCGAGAAACCAAAGTATGATCCCGACAAATTTCGACGTCGCTATAGAATGAGAAGAGAGCTTTTTTGGTACATTTATCTTAAAGTAAGGGAAAATGATCCTTATTTTGTTGATAAGAAAGATGCAGCTGGTAAATGGGGGGTTCCTGGGTTGTTGAAGTGTATGGCTGCAGTGAAGCAATTAGCATCAGGGTGTGCAGCTGATGGTTGTGATGAATACCACCAAATTGGAGATTCCACAGCGATTGAGTCTTTACATAAATTTTGTAATGCAGTTATTGGTGTGTTTGAAGACGAGTTTTTGCGGACACCTAATCAAGACGATACAAATCGCATTCTTGCACAAAATGAGGCACGTGGATTTCCTGGAATGCTTGGTTCTATTGACTGCATGCACTGGACTTGGAAGAATTGCCCGACTGGTTGGGCAGGGCAACATAAAGGGCATATGAAAGACCCTACTCTTATTCTTGAAGCAGTAGCTGATAAAGATCTTTGGATTTGGCACATGTTCTTCGGCATGCCGGGCTCTCATAATGATATCAACGTGCTACAACGCTCAGATGTATTTGACACTCTTCTATCAGGTACTGCTCCTAATTGCAACTATGTAGTTAATGGTAGAAACTATAACTTAGGTTATTATCTATCTGATGGCATCTATCCCAATTGGGCAACATTGATTAAAGCAATTAAGGACCCAAGAACACTTAAAGCGCGTCATTTCACATCAAGACAAGAATCTGCGAGAAAAGATATTGAAAGAGCATTTGGTGTCTTGCAAGCTAGATGGCATATAGTGAAAAATTCTGCACTATGCCATTCAGTTGAAAAACTTGGGAGAATTATGAAAACTTGTATAATTTTGCACAATATGATTGTTGATGATGAACGCTTGACCGGAGTTGAAAATTGGGAACCTGAGGAAGGGGAAAATGAACCGGCAAGGTTTATACCAGTTGGAATGGCATATGTGATTCATTATGTTACCCAAAGAGGTATTATTAGAAATGCAGTTCAAAATGCCCAACTCCAAGCCGATTTGATAGAGCATCTTTGGAATCGGGATGGTAACGAACCCCTTGATGTGTAGTGTGTGTTTTATTTTAATGGCACTATAGAGCCATTTTAAATCACGATGTAACCTATTTGACACTATGGTTATTAAATGTATTTGATGGTTATTAAATTCGGAAGATGGTTATTAAATGTATTTGACCTATATATATATATATCTGATTATATATATATATTTGTTTTTTTGAATTTTTTTTTATATTAATCATGGCCCGAAGGCTTACAAGGACATGGCCGAAAGGGCTTACAAAGACAAGGCCCAAAGGGCTTACAAGGACATGGCCGAAAGGGCTTACAAAGACAAGGCCCAAAGGGCTTACAAGAACATGGCCCAAAGGGCTTACAAAGACAAGGCCCAAAGGCCTTACAAAGACAAGGCCCAAAGGGCTTACAAAGATTCGGAAGAATCATAACCACTAAACCCAATATCATTAAATTCCTTCCCCCATTTGTTCTTAATATGGGTTTGCCTCATTCTCATTAGTTCACGTGCTCGCGGATCAAGGATTGTTAAATCGGTCGCTAAGATTTTGGATTCGGTTTCGAAAAGCTTGATTCGGTTTTTCTCATCTTGGACCCTAGTCCTTTCCTTTTGCGCCTCAAGCTCTTGTTTCCTCATTTCAAGCGAAGAAGCAATGACCGCATCATCAACTTCAAACTTTCCTTCCAAACGTTGAATAAACCCTTCCATAAGCTTAAGCGATTCTTGACCCTTTCTTTTCTTCTCCTTCTCCAATTTCTTTCCTTCTGGACGTTCAATGACAATTGGTGAGTCATTGAATATTGGACTTTGACCAAAAGTAGGAGGTGGACTTTCTTGCACAACAGACTTTTTCTTCGTTTTCTTTGTTTCAAATGACGCATTCCACTTTGATGAATGTTGTAAGATTGCATATGCATGATCAAAACCAAATGCTTTTCGAGTTTCAAGTTGATAAGCACTTCTAGCCATATTAACCTATAAAAAGGAAAAATTATAGAATTAAAATAAGGTCAAAACACACTAAAATTCTAACTTGGAAAATAAATAAAATATTTCAAACTCAAAAGAATTTACTTACCCAATCTTCGTGATTTGATCCACTTGGTGGATTTGCTTCAATACCTTCAATAAATCCAACAAATTTGTTTAGATGCTTTTGGATATGCTTATAACGACAAGATAGAGCATCGGGAGTCCTCTCATTACTAGAAGGTTGCATCGAAACGAATTCGTTTCGAATTCGTGCCCAAAACCCACTAACGGGTTGAAATCGCCCTTTGGATGGATCTTCGGAAATTGTGACCCAAGCACGACACAAAGCTTCATCTTCTTGCATTGTCCAAGCAATTTGTGTAGTTTTTTGAGAAGAAGTAGCCATTTTTTTAGTAGAAAAATATTTTTAGTAGTTCATAGTATGAACTTCATACATGATGTCCATATTTATATAGATTTGGCAAAAAAATAACCAGTAGATGACCGTTGCTGCAAAATTTGAATTTTATAGCCGTTACAGGTCGGACGGCATGTAATATGCCGTCTGATTGTTTTTAGATTTCGGACGGCATGTTTCATGCCGTCTCTAGGTTTTATATTTCGGACGGCATGTAACATGCCGTCTGTTTGGTTTTAATATGCGGACGGCATGTTACATGCCGTCCGATTGTAATTTTTAGTAGGACGGCATGTAACATGCCGTCCGGTTCTACCACCTGTGGGCAGCCCACCTCCGAAATCCACCTCCCCTTGGGAAGCTATTTTTGTCTACAAGGTGGATTTATCCACCCCACCTCCAAAATCCACCCCCCATTGGGAATGCTCTAAGGTTTGATTGAACTCTCTCTGGTGGAATTATTCTTGGGCGCAAACAAAGCAGGGACCAAAATGTTGCACAATATTCCAACTTTGCATGGTTATGCACCGTATTAATTAAAAGAGTAATCACAGTCCTAATGTATCATTATAATGATCTGCATCAACCTTAAAAATTTGGCATAAAGTTGGTTCTCAAAGATTTGCATAAATACTTAAGACTGTCATGAATACATATTTGCAAGAATAATTTTATTGATATGTTTAGAGCATCTCTAATGGGTCTCCTAAAACCTATAATTTAGGAATGTCGAAAAAAACCGCACCCTAACGCGTTGTCTATATTTTTAGCAGTCGGCTATCCACGTAGGATGTGGTGGGTCGGTCTGCTAAAACTTCGTCCAAAATCGAACCAAAGATAGGATTATAGGAATGGGGAAAATAAAATGTTCCACGCTGGTTTTTTTTTTATTATTTTTTTAATTCCACGTTGGTCAAACCGGCGTGGAACCTTTTTTTTTTTTTTTTTCAATTCCACGCCAGTTTAACCAGCGTGGAACTGTTTGTAACAAATTTTAGATACACAACAGGCCACAACTGTTTCTTTAATTACCAGCTCTGCCACTCCAACCGAAGCCCAGCCAGCCCAATCCAACCGAAGCCCAAACTCACCGCTAGCCCAGTCCAACCGAAGCCCATCTCCTTTGCTCAGTCCAGTCCAGAAAAGCATAGCCCAAAATTTCCACGCTGGTTCAACCAGCGTGGAACAGAGATCAAAGTGAAAAATGATTCCACGCTGGTCCAACCAGCGTGGAAGATAAAATTTAGAAAAAAAAAAGGTTTTGCGTTAGGGTTACCCTGCTATAGGTATGGAAGACCTGCTAAAAAAAGTGATGGAAAAGTAGGTGGCACCTACGTGAAGGCTAAATCGTCCTATGTGTCGGCTAAATATGGGAGACCCATTAGAGATGCTCTTAGGATGTGAAGAATCATTTGTGGCACTAAAAATAAACAAGTAGCAGACATCCAGCTTGCATTCTGCAAAAAATAAAAAAAAAAGTAGCAGACATAAAGTTTGAAAATCTCTTTCAATACTAGTGTGTAAAAGTAAATTTGAGGGATGTGTTAAATGGTAATTAATAAATTAATCTTATGTTAGCTTTAATGTTGTTTTATTAGCCCTACATGCCAGCTTTAATATTTATTTTTATATAGCCCATATGTCACCTTTCATATTGTTTTTTATTTTTTAATAAGCACTTTCATATGTGGAGATTGAACTTTGGAGAATACTAAATTACTTAATCACCAAGTCACTATTCAAGCAGCTTCTCTTTTGAATCTTTATACTCTTCTGTTCTGAGGCTGGTAAGAGCTAATTAGAACAAATGAATCCGATCACTGCTGCAAAGAATGGAGATGTGGATTTTATCAAGCAGGTTGAATTAGATGTTCTCCGAGTCTCCAGAGACAAAAGTGGCCGTTCAGCTCTTTTAATTGCTACGATAGAAGGTCATTTGAATTGTTGCGAAGAGATTTTGAAGAGATGTCCTTCAATCATATATCAAACCAACACATCTGATGCAACTGCACTGCATGATGCAGCATGGAATGATGACCAACCAATCATCCAGTTGCTTATTACTACTGCTAATGCTATTGGTTCTACAAGAGACCAACTTGGAGACATTGAAAGTGGTATCACATCTCAGGATAATAGAAACCTATTGACAATGGTGAATTTCTCCAAGTCGACTGCTTTGCACCTTGCCGTGACACGAGGATACCTTGAGTCAGCAAAATTGTTGATTCAAGCAGACCCGAGTAACAAACTATTGAGGATGGTTGATCAAAATGGAAATACAGCTCTGCACATTGCTGTGGAAAATCACAATCTTGGTTTAATCAATTTATTGGTTGAAGCAGATCCTGATTATGAGTACTGTGCTAATGTGTCTGGCAACACCCCACTTTATATTGCTTTCCAAGAAGCCCTCGCAGGCGATGAGATAAAAGGTAAAGTTACATATTGTACTTCTCTTGTCATTGATTTAAATCATATAATATCTCTGAAGTATGAAATGTCTACATCCAGCATCTTTCAGTCGCATATTGTTCGTCCACTATAGAGATTTCTGTTCACCCCAAAGTGTTGTCTTCATTTCTCTTTTGATTTTTTGTTTCAATACCTTGTGGATCTGTTATATATTTTCAGTCGAAATTAGGAAGCTGTTAATAGAGAAGCAATCATGTCAATGTAAAGTACGTATAGGACGAAACCATTGGACCCTACTTCACCATGCTACATATAAAGGAAATTTAAGTGCCATTGAAGATATTGTTCAGTTCTGCCCAGAATGTTTGTATCTAGTCGACAATGATCTTCAAAATTGCCTTCATCTTGCCGTTAAGTTTGAACGTGTTAATGTGGTAACTCACTTATTGGGAATTCCTACCATTGCTGACGAAGTCTTGAATGGGCAAGACAACCACGGGAACACTCCTTTGCATATTGCGGCTTTAGCAGAAAATGCAAGGATCGCGTTACTTTTCCTTTATAATACTAAAGTGGACAAAACAATTATGAATATGCAAGGTCTAAGGGCTATAGACATGGTAAGCCTTTTAAATCTTTACTTAGATACATAAGATAAGTAACCTGATACAAGATTTAGCATTTCTAATTACTTTTGTCCCTTATCTTTGAAGATACACTTTGACTATGACAAGAGGAGAGCTGGAGTTTATGGCCTTACAGATAGAGTGGGTGAAAAAGAAATCAAGGATCAAACTGATTTTGATTTGTTGGTAGGTGCACTCATTGCGACAGTCTCCTTCACTGCAGGAATTACAGTACCTGGAGGTTACACAAGCGATGGACCAAACAAAGGGACTGCGATATTAGCTAAGAAAGTTTCTTTTAAAATTTTTTCGATATCAAATACCATTGCGTTACTGCTCTCTCTTTATGCTGTCTTTAGCCATTTCTGCGTGAAACGTTTACGCAAGAAAGAGGATATCATTTACCAACTTACTGTGGCAACATATTGCTCATTTGGTGCTATATTTGCAATGGTGGTTGCATTTATAACAGGTTCATATGTAGTACTGGCTGTTACAGAAGAATTTTCTATTACTATATGTGTACTTTGTTGTTGTTTCTTCATTTTTGCATTTCGCGCTCTGTGGAGGATGCTAATGCAAGACAGATCTTAACTCTTTCGTGCTTAGAAACGCTTGGATGTAACAGTGCATATTTTGTTATTGTTGTCAATTTATGAATTTTCTAATGGAGAAGAACTTCCCATCTTTCGTTATCTACAAAGTACAAACCAAGACTTCCTACAATACAATATACGTATGATATCATTGAACTTTTTTCAATGGATCTGATAGGTCTGAATAACACAAACACGGGTGTGCAACAAAGATTAAAATCTGCTCATATAATCGCATTGCCATGCCCTCCCTCTCTCAAACAGAATTCAGAATCACTAAAGACGCAGACAGTAAGCTGCAGACCATTTGAATGCATTGAAGTTATCTATACGTACCTTCTGATAGATAATTTACATATTTTATCATTTGTATATGTTATTGAGGTATTTATGTTTGGAATTTTGCTTATTGTTATAACTATTTATTGTATTGCTGTTGTCTGTTATCAAGAAAAATATATGTACTGTTATCTAGCCGACGGATTTGTTTGATTTCTGAGACGCTCTAGAAGCATTTTGAGTTAGATGAATAAGTAGCTTTATTAGTGTGATTTTTGTTGCAATTAGGGGTTTTTTTTTGTTTTTTTTGTTTTTCGGGTGAACCAATTCGATGTTGATATTAGATCCCAGGTGTTGGAGATTTTGAGTAGAGAAATGTGAGAAACATGTTTCAAACCTTTTTCCCTTCAATTGGAGAGAAGAAATAGAAGGCTTAGTTAGTGACTTATATAGATTTCCTTTCTAGGATGACTTCTTTGTTCATTTCCCCTGTTAAAATGATAAAAATCTGACCTAGAGACACAAACAATGCTGACATGATGAATGGATCGTTTCGAGTCCTTTTTCATTGCCCTTCTAGCAGGGAGGGAATGACAGTTCAATGTGTGGTGTCTATGTAGCTAGATACTGCTGAGTTGTAGCAAATGTAGCCTATGTTATGCAGCCCTTTACTGAGGAGTGACCTTTCGAGGTATAGCATATAAAGAAAACACCCAATAGTTTTCCAATTGATCATAAGCCCTTTTATGTTGATGCATTCTTTCGCGACTCGTGAGCACTTGGATCTACTCGCTCCCGAGTCCTGACATCCCTTTGTATTTTCAGATGCAGAAATGTCGTGGATAGTAAATGTGTGGATCATTGAGTTCCTTTGGGAGTGGGGGCAGACAATTGGTGGAGGGATGTTGGTATTGGCGTGTATCAGAAATTTGGATCTTAGGTGCAAATGATTTATCTGATAGGGCGGCGATTTGCTAAACCTTGACACAGAGATGTGGTTCTAACTAGTTTTCTTTGGTATATGGAGTTCGCATCAAATTTTCAGATAATGTACTGAAATCATTAAATTCTTTTAACCCTATATGTTTTTTTTTCGATCGGGTGCCTGGTGTTTGTATTTTCTCAGCTAGTTCAGTTGATATCTTTGACTTGTCCCTTTTGATTCATTTTAAATTGTTTTGCTAAGATTAAATACCTAGTCACAGTTACTGTTAGGGTTTACGACATATTATTCACGACGTGGCTAATTATATATGGACTGTTTAATTGCTTCGTAAGACTTGTTTCCTCTTTTGATTGAAGGCGGATGCCTTCAAATCCAATTGGGGTGCGGTCTCCTGCAACTGCGACTTGTGTTTCAGAGATTACTGATGCATGCCCTTCATATCAGGAATGACTGTATTTTCTTTTCCTTCAGTTAATATGTTCCATGTGTATCTGTTATGTGTGAATTTTAGTGTATCTGAGTGTACCTACCTGTCATACAAATTAGGAAAGCACTTGAAAGTACAGCGTTGGACGCAATGGCACAATTCTACCACTCTCCCGTCAGTGAGTATGATAACAAGTTTGAAGTGATGGGAGGTTTCATACTTAGATTTCATCATTTTCTCCGAGATTCAGTAGCCATCTGCTTAGTCTTGGCAGCCATTACATGGGAGAAGACATAGACTATTTTTGTACCATGATATGATTTGATCAGCTGGTTTGCAATGGACGGCTTTATCTAGATACCAGAAATTGTGTGGGCAATTCACCAGACATTTCCATTGTATTAATCTAGCCGTGATTCACAGAGAAGTTTGTACTCTGGATTGGTGCAGGGTTGACATGTTCAAAGAGGAATCTTTTTGCTTTGATTATCAGGGGAGGTCTTAGAGGTTAAAAATTATTAGTTTTCTTTCGACAGGATAGACTGGTTTGTTCTCTGGATTAGAACAGTTCTCGACAGCATTTTACACTGACAACTAGTTTCTTTGCTTCCAGCTCTGTACCTAACTTGTCTGCACATTTGTTAGAAATTAGACATTTTGTTTTTCCATCTGAGCCAGGAAAATCAATATTCTTTTGCAAACGCTATTGTCACCCCAACCAGGAACTAAAGGCCAACATCTACGTTTTGTTCTATAATTTTCCCATGTAATTTTATTTTCAGTCTATGTGTATCTGTGTCTTTTGGGCTTATGTCTCGCCGATGGAGTGGGGTTGATGCAGGTAGAATTTACAAGTGAAAATACCGTCAGTTGAAATAGGTAGAATCATAAGATTGAACACTTCATTGTCGATTAGGAGGAGAGATTGATAGATGGTGATTGATGAAAGTATGAAACATCTCAGACTAAGCTACCTAACCTTTTCCATAGAGAATTTGAAGTTTTGAAAATAGGCTAGAGACAGAAACAAAGCAGGCATTGGAAATACAGTATATACATCTGTTTTCAAGTTGGATGTCAACAATTAGCATGTCTTGTCAGATAATTCATGTCCAACACAAGTTTTGTAACTTTGGTGAACCCCTTCATCAGTAACATGTCAACCAGAGAGAAAATATATGGAATGGAAGTTTAACTAACTGCGTGAGGGAGCTATGACAACATACTGTTGTGTTGAAGCTGGACATGGCCTAACATCTGTGAACCATATGAAAGAACACCTTGCCAACCTATTTTGAAGTGAAGTACATGAACTATTGAACTTCCACTGGTAGACAAAACAGGATGCAGGTCTGTTTAGCACTTTAGCATTTCTATGGAATAATAACAATAAAAAGTTTCCTCACCTAATTTGTTTGTGATTTTCTCATCTTCCAAATATACCCATAAATAATTCTCAGTCTCGAATGTTTTTGGTTATTTCATTGGAAAACTATGAGCTGTGTTTGATTTGCAGGTTTTAGAACCGACGACGTTGTTCCACATGGCAAGATTGGTGCGAAAGATGACCTTGAATCTCTTTGGACCAAAGTTGCACTGTCCATGTCAATTTTAGGCCACTTCTATTAAACAAAACTAAATCGAACAAAATAAAATAAAAAAATAGGTTGATTTTAGTTTTGTTTAATAAAAATGACATGGCACCATGTAACTTTCGACCAATGGGATTCAAGGTCAGCGTGTCCGCATGAATCATGCCGTGTGGAACAAAGAAGTCAGACTGGATTCCTTTAGCAACGGCCAACTAGCCTGAAAAGTACACGAAAATTATAGTGCCTATATGCCAGCATAAGTATTGATTTTACTCACCATTCAAGCCGTTTGTCCTTGTTGAAGTCTTTTTAGTTATACTCTTGTATAATAAAGATCTTACCAAAACAAATGAATCCAATCTCTGCAGCAAAGAATGCCGACGTGAACTTTTTTAGGCAAGTTGAATTAGATGTTCTCCGTGACTTCAGAGATGAAAATGGTCGTTCAGCTTTTATCATTGCAACTATTGAAGGTTATTTGACTTCATCAAAAGAAAAAAAAGAAAGTTATTTAAAGTGTCGTGAAGAGATCTTGAAGAGATGGCCTTCATAGATATATCAAAGCAACAAATCTGGTGCCACTCCACTGCATGAGGCAGCATACAACGATGACCATGCAACCATTAAGTTGCTTATTAGTACTGCTAATGCTACTACAAGGGAACAAATTGGAGACATTGAAAGTGGTATCACAACACAGAATACTAGAAACCTGTTGACAATGGTGGATTTCTCCAAGTTGACGGCTTTGCACAATGCAGTGACACAAGCAAACTTTGAGTCAGCAAAATTGTTGATTCAAGCAGACCCGAGTCACGAGCTGTTGAGGATGGTTGATAAAAATGGGAATACAGCTCTGCACACTGCTGTGGAAAAGCACAATCTTGGTTTAGTCAATTTATTGGCTGAAGCCGACCCTGGTTTTGAGTACTGTGCTAATGAATCTGGTAACACCCCACTTTTTATAGCTTTCCAAGAAGCCCTCACAGGCGATGAGACAAGAGGTAAAGTTACATACTGTATTTCTCTTCTCATTAATTAACTTGATGAATTGGATTCAGAAGTACAAAACCAGTCCCTGAACTTTTGATTTTTAGTTTCAATACTTCATGAATTTGTTATTTTTTCAGTGGAAATTAGGAAGCTGCTAACAGAGAAGCAATCAAGTCAATGTAAAGTACGCATAGGGCGAAATCAGTGGACCTTACTTCACCATGCTACATGTAAAGGAAATTTAAGTGCCATTGAAGATATTCTTCAGTTCTGCCCAGAATGTTTGTATCTTGTCGACAATGATCTTCAAAATTGTTTACATCTTGCCGTTAAGTTTGAAAATGTTAATGTGGTAAATCACTTATTGGGAATGCCTACGATTGCTGATGAAGTCTTGAATGGGCAAGACAAGCACGGGAACACTCCTTTGCATATTGCCGCAGAAAATCAAAGGATTGCATTACTTTTCCTTTATAATACTAGGGTGGACAAGACGATTATAAATATGCAAGGTCTAAGGGCTGTAGATATGGTAAGCCTTTTTACATTTTTTACTCAGATACATAAGCTAAGTAGGCGGATACAAGATTTAGCAACTCTAATTAATTTTGTCCCTTCTCTTTGAAGATAAACTTTGAGTATGACAAGAGGAGAGCTGGAGTTTATGGCCTTACAGATAGAGTGGGCGAAAAAGAAATTAAGGATCAAACTGATTTTGATTTGTTGGTGGGTGCACTCATTGCGACAGTCACCTTCACTGCAGGAATTACAGTACCTGGAGGTTACACTAGTGATGGACCAAACAAAGGGACTGCGATATTAGCTAAGAAAGTATCTTTTAAAATTTTTTCGATATCAAATACCATTGCGTTATTGCTCTCTCTTTATGCTGTCTTTAGCCATTTTTGCGTGAAACGTTTAAGCAAGAAAGAGGATATCATTTACCAACTTAATGTGGCAACTTATTGCTCATTTGGTGCCATATTTGCAATGGTGATGGCATTTATAACGGCTTCATATGTGGTACTGGACGTTACAGAAGAATTTTCTATTACTATATGTGTACTTTGTTGTTGTTTCTTCATTTTTGCATTTCAGGCACTGTGGAGGATGTTAATGCAAAACAGACCTTCACTCCTTCGTGCATAGAAACACTTGGATATAATGTGCATATATTGTTATCGTTGTAAATTTTGAATTTTCTAATGGAAAAGAACTTCCTATCTTTTGTTATCTACATACCCAAGAGACTTCATACAATATACCTATGATAACATTGAAACTTTTTTTCGATAAATCTGATAATCTCATATAATCACACTACTATGCCCTCCCTCTCTAAAACAGAATTCAGAATCACTAAAGACGCCGACAATAAGCTACAGATAATTTGGATGGACTGAAGTTATCTATATGTACCTTCTGATAGATAATTTACATATTGTATGGCATAGGTTGCGACATATTGGTAATGTATCACTGTATAATTACTGTGACTAATATAATTTGTACTTCCAAGTTCCAAATCACACTGCCATAGGTTGAGACTTCATACAATATACCTATGATAACATTGAAACTTTTTTTTGATAAATCTGATAATCTCATATATAATCACACTGCCATGCCCCCTCTCTCTAAAACAGAATTCAAAATCACTAAAGGCGCAGACAGTAAGCTGCAGACCATTTGGATGCACTGAAGTTTCTATATGTACCTTCTGATAGATAATTTACATATTCTATGGCATAGGTTGCGACATGTTATTGTTGGTAATGTATCATTCTATACTTACTGTGACTAATGAAATTTTTACTTCCAAGTTCCAAATCAATGGGATCAAGTATGGTATCATAATTATACAAGAGTTGTAAGCAAAGAAGTTCAATGAGCACAGGAAAATGGAATAAGTGATAAAGTCCAGACCTATAAGATAATTTCATTAGATCAGTTGGTAAACATATGGCATCAGTATGAGTGGTTCTCAGTCTAAAAACATAAGCAAAATACAGTGGAGAAAACCAATACTTGGGCCAAAACACAAACAAGAATTCATGTACAAAACGATGTCATTTAGGCTTACCAGCTACACTGTACTGTTGAAAAAGAGAAGGGCAGTTGTCATATAACCTTCAAACTCTGCTTTTTTGGAGAGATGTAGAATTATCTAATCGGAAATAGCTTGAACCTTCTTGCAGACAGATATACATGCAAGTTTGAAATGGTAAACAACCATAAAACTAAGACAAAGTGGGCTTTGTTTTCAGTTTTTGCTGCTCAGCTACACTGTACTGTTGAAAAAGAGAAGGGCAGTTGTCATATAACCTTCAAACTCTGCTTTTTTGGAGAGATGTAGAATTATCTAATCGGAAATAGCTTGAACCTTCTTGCAGACAGATATACATGCAAGTTTGAAATGGTAAACAACCATAAAACTAAGACAAAGTGGGCTTTGTTTTCAGTTTTTGCTGCTCGTCTATCAATTCGATATATTGCTCAGCATGGTTTCTCATACCCTCAATTATCTTACCAGTATCCTTATCTATCTTTCTGGGTAAATAAACCTCTAAATAATCAAACCATTCACCCAAAGTCATTTTCTGAAGTTTTTCCATGGTCAACTTCCCTTCAGTTGTCGAATTTGACTTCTCTTGAACCTCGGGAGCCTCAGCGACACTAACTGGGACAGATTGAGAAGGTTCACCTTGTGAATACTGGGAACTTTTCAACCCTTCATTGTTACTAACTATCTTCATCTCAGACACACCGACTTCAACATTTTCTAAAACATCATCCTTTAAAGCTGTAATCAAGCCTCTTTGACATTTTCCCCTACCCCGACTCTCTGCAACAGATGGCTCATTCTCTGGTTTCTTCTCTACCTCAGTCTTTCCTCTTCCACGAATCTTCTGACTTTTATTAACAGACACTAAACTAGATTCTGTAGGTTGTTGTTCCTTTGTCGCAGCACCACGTCTTGGATATCTCCTCAACTGACCAACACCACTTTCCAAATCACCTTCCTTCACATTCTCAACCTGAACAGACCCCGCTTTCGTGTCAGTAACTAGACTAGATTCAAGAACTTGTTTCTTAGGACGCCCCCGTGTAATTCTCTTCACTTCCTTTACAACCTCACCAGAAGCTGGTACTCCTACTTTCGCCTCTACAACTTGTTCCTTCACCGTGGCTCCTCGACCTTGCGTCTTTCTCCCCACCACTTCCTTCTTTTCCCCCTCAACAACATCATCATCAACAACAGAAACTGTTTCAACTACTCTTTTCTTCCCCCTAACTTTCTTCACCCCTTTTGTTTCTTTCACCTCCAAATCTCTCTCCTCTTCCACCCCAATACAAACCATAATAGAAGTAAATTCCCCAATTTTAATAAAATCCCCATTTTTAAGCACAATCTCTTTATTTCCTTCAATTTGAACTTCATTTAAAAATGTACCATTTGATGTATCAAGATCACAAACAACCCATTTCATATCTTTGAATTCAATTATCAAATGTTTAGAAGAAATTCCAGCATCTTTAATTGTAAAGTTATTACCTTTAATAACTCTGCCGATTCGAACCACCGTTCCAGGTTTCCGTTCTAGGGTTTCTCCTTCTCTTGGTCCTTTTTCTACTATCAATTTCAACATTGGTGCTACTGCTACTGCTTCTGCTCCTTCCATCTCTCTCTCTCTCTCTCTCTCTCTCTCTCTCTCTCTCTCTAAATCTGAAACCCTAGAAATAGAGTGTGGTGTGGTTTTCAGATTTTAAATTATTTCTGAAATTTCAATTCACGCGCCTTTTCTTTACAAAATAAATTTTAATTACCGATATTTCGGTCTCGATAGAATTACCGATATTTCGGTAAACAATTACTCGGTGCGGGTTATGTCCTATGCGACCCATAGATTTAATGGATTCAACTTTTTTTTATCTAATGGAGGCCCAATTAAAAGATGCCCATTGTTAGCCCAAAAATTCTCTCTTGTTCTACCTAGTCCCTACTAATATGACTGACTCACTGACCTGATCATTCTAAACCAAGAAGCTATGAATTTTTTCCTGAAAGCTTTAGGGTATGTTTGATTTATTGTGGTAAATCGGTTTAGCGGAAACAGGTCACTGGCTGTGGAATATGATAATTGGGAAAGAAGAGATGAAGAAAGAAAAATTGCGGCTTGAAATTATTTTACATATTTCTATACAGACTGTCCTTGTGCATCATAGGTACTGTGATTCTATGAAATACAAATATGAAGGATATGGAAGTTAATTGTAATGTAAAATGCAAAGCACTTGGGAATACTTTAATGGAGATCTCACGCCTGCAGGCATTGCTGATGTCTGATGACCATCACCAAGTTGGTTTACGATACTATGAAAAAAATACTTTTGTCCATGAGATTACATCTAGGAACGGATATAATCAAGTTTGGAGAAAAATAGTTGTTACTGTAAAATCTACTCACATCAGCATCACCCTCCTTCACAAACCTATGCAAGTTACAAACGCTAATGCGGGAATCTCAATAGATGTTACACAAACTGCCTAGGGAGCTAGAGATGCAGAGTCTAAGAAGAGTTTTTTCGATGCACTAAAGAAGTCTTCACATTGATTATTATCTTTTGTGAGATGATGTAAACGATAGGCCACAGAGTGCACGACCTAGGTTGTGTCATTCTGGTAATGAATGAATCTAGCAAACTATGTACTAACAAAAACAGAAGACAAAATATGGCGTCATAATAATCATGGGACTTCTAAACCGAACAACAAAGAAACCTCAAGCACATTACAGGTAATGTAAGATTACGTAGATAAGTGATGAAGCTGAGGAACTCTGAACTTACCAAGCAAATAGAAATGTAAGGGAAAAAAAGTGATAAACTTGAGACCTAGCTCAAATGTGTAGATTGAATCTGTTCATAAACCAGTTTGACATGAAAGACATTACGAGTTTGTCACAAGATGAATGACATTTTGATATTGATTGAGGTTATAGATGCCTGCACAGTAAGCCTGGTGAAAACTAATACTTATTTTCAATAGTTGACCTGTAAAACTTCCTAGAGTAAGGTATAGTGCAAATATCCTAAAATAAAACAGATCCTACCATACTTGTTATCTATTGCTAACCCTGGCTGATAAATGCCCCGTTCCTCTAATAATTCCGCAGCTAGTTAAACTGGAATCATAGTACAAAATCCATAAAATGGCAATCCGGGATAAGATGCAAGAAAAAAAAAAAAAAATTGTGTCAGCAATGAATGGCATAAGATATATGCATCTATCACATTCAATTAACCTCACCGAGTATCACACATTCTCGCAAGGTTTTGTTTGTACTATCATTACAAGTCCGCTTAAAAGATCAGAAATTTTACAACAATTGCACCTCAAAGCTCTAGCAACACAATTACTACGAATTTCGCCATAATCTACCCACATCTGTGTATGCAACAGTTTGCTTTATACCTAAAACTACCAGCCGATCATAAATTTGGCTATGAATCAACCCCCAAAATGTTTCAAACTTCAAATGACAATTAACAAAAGAACTTGTATTTACAAGCCGATTCTAATAAACATTAACCAAAACATGGTAATTTTCATTTATAGAAGCAGAATTATACAAACAAAGCAAATCTAACTCAACAAGTCAATTGAGATAGATTACAAAACAAGCAAATCTTACCCAACAACAATAGACCAGATCAAAGGCAGAATCAGCTACAGATTGGACAAAGAACCAAACCATTTTCATTACATTCACCACACCTTATCACTAATCTCCTTTTTTCCTCCAAAACCTTACAACTTCCATTACATTCAAAACAAGGCAAAAACCCAACACCCCCACATCCTTCACAAACAACTCCAGCTTTCGCCTTCGGTAAACCTTCAAGTAATTCACCTAAACAACCTTCTTCATTTATTCTCAACACTTCTTCTACTCCACCTATATACCTTCCTTTAACAAACACCTTTGGAGGAATAACCCTGGTCCCATTTTCTTTACCTTTATTCATTAGAAGTTCCTTTAACTCTTCTCTGTACCCATTATGCATAGAAACATCTCTTTCACTCACTACTACTCCCATTCCTTCAATTGCTGCTCTAACGGCGTTACATGCTTCAAACGTTTTCCGTACACCTCTTAACGTTGTTGTATAGATTACCACTTTATTTTCTCCACCAGGTGGGCAGAGTTTCTCAAAATCATCAAGTGAGTATTTAACAGAATCGTTAACACTTAACAGATTCTTCAAAGCAACTCTTGTTCCGAGTCGAACCGGACGATTCGGATTTGAATTCTCTTTACTGTTGTTGTTGTCTTTGAAACAGAATTGGGGGGTTTTAGAAATGCGAGAATCAAGCTCAGAAACAGTGTGTAGAAGAGAAGAAAGGGAAATTTTGGTGGTAATGGGAAGTGGGGAAGGAGAGAATCGGGAGGATTCTGAGTCTAAATCAGCCATGAGTTCCCATGAGTTAATAACTTCTGGGTCAGATCGGAGGGATTTAGGTTCAGGAAGAGGGGTTGGGTAGAGAGAAGAAACTAGTCCAAATCGAGGTGGGGTTGGTGCAGTAGTGGGAGTTTGAGGTGGATCGATGGTTAAGAGACCATAGGTAGAAGAAGTGAGTGAGACAATGTGATGACCGAGTCTTGAACCACCACCGAGTTGAGAGAAATCGTCGTTGTGGTCGAGAAGATTTGAAGAAACGCAACCCATTGTTGTTAGTAATGAAACGAAGAAGAAGAAGAAGAAGATGGAGAGAGAGAGAGAGAGAGAGTCAACTTTGATGATTTGTTTCGAATAAGTTTGAAAACCTATCTTCACGTTTTCTGGTCTTTGAACTTTAAAGTTTAAAGAAAGAAACGTAGCAGTGGAGGCTGTGGAGCTACTATAGTGACGAGTGGAGTAGTGAATGAGCACAAATTTCAAATACTTGAAACTGATGCTCAGTGGGAAAAACTTTAATGCTAAGGTGCAACTTTTTAAGAAGTTTGCACCATGCAGCCCATTGAATACTACCCTGTTGATTTCCAGCCCAGAGCCTTTACCTTGAGTCCTAGGGACTTCACTGAACACACTGCAGTCTACACTCTACAGTCTACACACAAGAAAAGTGAGCTCCATCCTGGGCACATGTTTCACTCAGCCCCCAGGTCCACGTTAAGAGTTCTGGGTTACCATGTAAAATCATCAAAGCTGCAAACCATGGCAGGGATTTGACAACAACACGTTCCGAGGAATCCGAGCAACAATTATATCAGTCAGATCTTTGTGAGCAATTTCAACACTTACTAGGCAATATAGTAGATATATTTTGCATCAACTTCATTTTGCATTATAATTGTTCAACTAGAAGAAGAAGAAGAAAAAGGTTTGAATGTTACTCTAAGTTCAGACAAGACTAGCCTTTAATTAACATCTAGGCTCTGAAACAGTTTTTCATGACAAACGTCGCAACATAAATAACTAAGCAAAACATTGCTTATCTCGCTTATATAATTTAAATCAGTTACAAGGGGAGCTCTCCACTGTCTGCGATAGTAACTTTGCTTTTAGGTGTTCCACTTTGGTTCCCTTCAGCTTCAACCTTATAAACAACATCCATGCCAGAAAGAACTTTGCCAAACACAACATGTCTGCCATCCAACCTGTAACAGTGATCCAATTTAGAAAAATAAATTGACTGGGAAGCTCTAGATTATAAAATACCAAATAACATGGCAAGTGTGTGGATGAAGATATCTTTCATTACTTTCTCTTTTTTAATTCCCTAGTTACTATATTATGGCAGTTAAACACAAGTGGTCATGTGTGACCTGTGACGGAGAAAAATATTTTCAGCATGCAGAAACTCATGACAAATGGCACAGTTGATTACCAGCTAGTTGTCACAGTTGTAATGAAAAACTGGGAACCATTGGTGTCTGGACCAGCATTAGCCATTGAAAGAATACCTGTTAAGAAAGCAACATCGAGAATCAAGCATTAAAGGTGTAAAAAGGATAACAGTCATCTCAGCTCATAAGAAGACTATGAAACAATCAACTACTAACTTAACACAGGTTAATAGCTTGCCTGGACCAGTGTGCTTCAGTTTGAAGTTCTCATCAGCGAATTTCTCTCCATATATCGATTCACCACCCCTACCATCTCCAAGTGTGAAGTCACCTCCTTGGATCATAAAGCTTGGAATGATCCTATGGAATTTACTTCCTTTGAAGTGGAGTGGTTTCCCACTCTTCCCAACACCTTTCTCTCCTGCAAACATAAAGAACATTTCAATATTATTCATCCAAGGCATTAACAGAGATGAACTGAAAGGCAATGGAGATAATCAGATAAGAGACATTACCAGTGCAGAGCGCTCGGAAGTTTTCTGTAAGAAAAAAGGACAAGCGAATATTAATTAGAAAATATCTTCACAACCGTACAATACATATATTCAATACAGGATATAAAATAGTATAGTATACCCGCAGTTTTAGGAACAGTTTTGCCAAAAAGGCCTATGACAATACGACCTGTAAGCACATAACAAAAGAAAATCCAGATGTGATGTTAGACCTCTGTATCAAAAACACAATATTACAATAAAAATTGGTGGATAAAGATTCAATGTTTGATGAAGCAAGGGATGACTACGACTCATGATTCAGAGAAAGAAGACAGAGGGATTGGGCATATTATATTAGCATTCAATTTACAGCTCAACTGGATGAAATTTCTTTCAAATGTATTGTAGTATGTACTGAGAGAACATAAATACAAGTTTTCTATTCAAATAGTCACCCTAAATATTAGTACAGTGAAAGTCCTTCATTGTCCAATCAAAGAGAGTATAAATGTTTTAGATAATTTACATTATAAGTACAATGTATCCAATTAAACACCATCGAATTGGTCTTTCTGCAAGAAAAGGGAAAAAAACAATGTACTCAAAAATAATCTACAACTTAAGCACTTCAACTAAACGTACTGCAGAAGAGAATATTATAGCATCTTTTTTCTAAGGTAACGAATTGCCGAATTGGATATCCATACACATATATTTAAGTAGTGAAAATTCTCATAAGCAATCATCAAGCATGGACACTCTCTACTACACACAATTTAGGTGACAGTGTCTAGACTCGTAAGTAAACAAAAGATATTCAACCTGTCGATTAAGAAGAACTAATTCTGCTGATAATGTACTGTACTGTATATAGTTTATTAATGGAAGGAATCATACCAGCAGGTTTCCCGGCGATTTCAACATCAAAGTAAACTTTGTTGGTCACTTCCTTAGAAGCCTCAGTTGACTTCTTCGCCTAAAAAAACAAATCAAATTAATACACAATTCAAATCCAAACAATAAAATAGTTCAAAACTAATAAAACTAACACCAATTAACAGATGTGTTGATTCCATATAATAATCCATCTCTAAACATTAGAGAAAGGAAAGCGAGCTGAGCGATCTGAAAGGATATACTCACCAGATCGAGCTCGCTTTCCATCTCGTTTTTATGGGAAGAAGAAGAAGAAGAAGGTTCAACATCGCTGAACCGATTCTGATAAAATTAAAACAGATGGGATCAATGATGATGAGATCTTCTTTATGAAGGATCATAAAAATTCAATTTTGATCTAATTTCTAGGGTTTAAGTAGATGAATTGAATGAATTATAAACAAAATTGATCGAAACAGAGAGAATAAAAGAAGAAGAAGAAGAAAAAATTTACCTGAATAAGAACTAGGGTTCCAAACAAGAAGAGAAGCCATAGAAGTGAAACTGAAAGCAGCTTGCTTGTTGGTGGCATTGTTTCACTTCTTTGTTCGTTCGTTCGTTTGTTTGTTTCAGACTTGTGAGTGAACAGAACACTCGTGTATAAATATAGTTTGCACTTAACACACTCGTGTTAGTGCGGTGTGACCCGTTGGTTTGAAACTCTTGCCCGATTCCAATTTTGGCACGGCAACATGGGTCATGGACTCATGGCGTACTGATGTTAATTGTTTTCCAAGATTCTCATTGTTTTGGCAATGTGGTTTCATGCATTGTTCAAAATGCCGTTTTAGAGAATTGACATTATAAATTCTGGGAATATATGAGAATATTCTCGATATTTTATGTGACATATTTGTTTCGAAGGTCGGAATGTCAAAATATACCGTTTTTCTAAATCCGAAATTTCGCCCGGATTTGGAATTTTAAACAATGGTTTCATGTCATTATCAAGGTGATAGGGAACCATTAACCAAAACAAAATACCAAACTAATTAAATAATTAATTAAATTACAATTTAACAGTTTATAATTAATCAAAAGTTTTTTCTATAAAAGACTTTATAAAAGAATGTGTAGGTTTTATATTTTGGAAACACGAAAAACTCTACACCAAAAAACTCAAGCGCACCAGTTTTTAGTAGTAGAGATGAGAAATGTACACTGGAGGCAGGTCAAATATCACTTAATTTCAATAACAAGCTAATAATGGAGGTCGAGAAATTGGCATATTATAATAAAATTGATTAGAATTGAATCTTTTAGAATTGGGTCGTATAAAAGAACTTAAATCATTTCAAACCGGACAAAGTCTTTTAAAGTGTGCGCTTTGCACCAATTCATTTATTCATAGCATCAAAATCAACTTGCCCACCCATTAGAATGTTTTCTTCAAGATACATGTCGAACTCATTTTACCAGGTTGAACAATATTTTCTCTTTGCCCAACATTTTAAACTCACTAACCATTGTTTTTACCAATCCAGACACCACCACCACTTTGGTTACAACTTTCACCATTTGAACTATTAGTTTTTAGAGGCATAGGATTCACAAAGTTTATCGAACATTGGCTACAGACAACACTATTATAGAGGGTTTCTTCTTATACTGATGTTGTATATCCTATGTTAGTTAATTCTTGATTAACAAACCTAACGATACACTGTTGAAGTGTAGGCTGATCAGGATGTAATTATCCTTTTCATATATAAATTTTTACTTAATCAAAAAAAATACTTCCTCCGTCCCAAATTATAAGTACTTTTTGGAATATTCGGAAACATCATTTATTGTTTGTCTACTAACTCTACTTCCTAATTTACCCATATTTAATACTAATTACAATGCCTAACTTTTTATTAGAATAATTACTCTAATCTCAAAACAAGGGTAGTATAGACAAATGAACCATTTAACTTAATTAATATGTGCTCAAAAATCAAAAGCGACATATATTTTGGGACAATCTAAAATGGAGTAAGATACTTATAATTTGGGACAGAGGGAGTAATAATTATCAATCACTTTTTTTTTTCTTAGAAGATTGGTCTCTAATGGATAACTCTGTTGAACACAAATTCTACGATTTCAATTTGAGGCTCCGGTCCTCGTACTCCTCTGTAGTCACAAATCACCACCATATGATTTTCTTATGTTTTCGTAGATGACACACAATAGATGCTATTTTTTCCTTTGATCTTGTGAATTCATTGTCTTTTATGATTCCTGCCACCATTGGACCATGTGTTTTGGAGAATCTTTCTAACTTTTTTTTCTCTCGGTTCTTTCTCTCTCTAGTCTCTATCAACAAAATTTATTCATATTCAAAATTTGATCTTTAAACACATAAGCAAATTAAATGTTTAAATGAAATGTTCAATTTGTTAATTCCTCATTCGATTTTAGGTCAAATAATACCAAGCTAGACTATATATAACTTTCTCTTGAACTTAACATAAAAAAAACAACTTAGACTTTCTTCATAGAATAGTGAGTTTTCATTCATAATGTATTTAATTCTCTCTAAAAATAAAATAATATCGAATGAAGTATTAAATTTAAGATATTGGTAAACAAGAGGGTAAAAATTTGTTTTCGTAGCTTCACGTACGCAAACCAAGGATCTCCAAGACCATATTCTTCGAGGTTGTGAGACTGCACCTATGGGTAATGTTTTCGATACTGCCATGGCTAGTTTACATCTTTCTATACCTAATTTTGATCTCAGTAATCTTGCTCCAACTGCTACCGTCCCCTTCAGACCCAACATGTCTTGGCGGAAGCATACTACAACAAGATTAGTTCTGGTCTTGAGAGGGAATTTGAGTTGTCAGTTAGACAAAAAACCATGATTGAATGTGTGCAATCAGAACATGCCAAAGATTTTCTCCTTGCTATCCCGATGGAGAGACTTGGACAACGCATGACGCCTATAGAATATCGTGCCATTCTTCGTTATCGATTGATGATCCCTCTATATTCAGATGGTGAGCTTTGTCCAGTGTGCAAGAAGAACAGACTTGATGCTTTCGGGGACCATGCGGCCCATTGTAAGCATTACCCCGGTTTCAAGTAGAGGCATGACCACGTTAGAGATATCTTGTGTGATGTGTTCTGGCGGGCTGGAGTACAGGTTATGAAAGAGGCTCCTGTTAACTTTCTTACTGATCCTAAGGAATATCGACATTACGTCCTGCTGATATTCTGGTCTACAATTGGTCTGAAGGTAAACATGCGTGTGTTGATGTTACAGGGGCGTCTCCGATGGTTGGGCTGGGTGCTGGGATTTTTGAGGTGGGGCTAGTAGCTAGCAATGCAACAGCAGCAAAAGTGGAGAAACATGACGGAGCTTGTAGGGCTAACCAACATAGTTTCATCCCATTTGCATTTGACACATTTGGATTGCTAGGCTCAGAAGCAGATGAACTCCCCAGGATAGTGCATAAGGTAATGGATAGCAACGTGATGACTGCGGGTTCGAACAAATATATATTTAGAAGAATCGGGTTTGCTATCCAGAAAAGACTTGCCGCGTAGTTTGTAGCGCGTTTGTCCTCTATTTTTGTGTAATTAGATGAGATTATCAATAAAATTTATTTTTATATTAAAAAAAAGGGTAATTTCCCGAATAAGCACAGGTTTATCACCTTTCTTCCCAAATCAGCACATTTGACTGCAATCTTCCCCAACAAGCACAATTCTATCTTTGACTTTTCTTTTGGACATTTCTACCCTTATGACAGCTTTAAGCCGTCACATCATATCTTCTGTTTGTCTGATTTTTCTCTCTCCTCATTCAATTCAGCAAACTAAACTCTCACCGTTAGATGAAAAAGCATCTTTGATTACCACCGTTGGATGAAATAACACAGAAACCAGCATTCTCAATCCTCCACAACACACTACTCTATCCTCCACCCAGAAAAGACAAAAACAATTGTCTTACCTTAAAAGAGAAGTTAACCAAAACTTTTCTCTGTTCTTCTTCTTCTTCACCTTCTTTGTTCATCGCAGAGAATGAACAAGAAGATAACCTTTTTTCATCAGATCACAATCTCTTTGTCGTAAAGCTTCGATTTTTTTTTTTTGACGTTGGGGTTTTCATCGGTAATATGTTCATCATGGGAAAAAAAGTAAACAATAAGGGCAAGCAAGTTATGAACGTTCAGATTCCTGGTAAGTTTTGAGGTTTGAAGGTTGTTCATTTATAATGGTAATGGGGGGTTTGATTTCAGTGGCATCAATACCAATCATTGGTATTAAAGTTGTCTGTTTTAGGTTTCAATCTCAGTGGCATTAAAGTATTCACTCACACACACACACCCACCAGCTTAAATGCAAGCATTCAATTGTGGGTGGGGTTTCAACTCTAGTTGATGTTTGGGTTGGGGGTATGAAAACCCCAGAATTTGGTTTATGGGTTTCTAGTATGTTGTTTTCAAGCTTTAAATCACTAGTGTCTACCGTGTATGGCTCTTTGTCTCTGTTTTTATGGGGGGTTTTGAAGTTTTTTATCTAATGATTAGAAGATCTAAAAGTGGGTTTATCATGTGGTACTGATTATCACTTTGACATACATTCTTAACTTTCTAGACGATAAATTGTCATCTGTAACCGTTAATATTGATATTGTAGCCGAAACCTTCAGTACACTCGTTTATAGAGATGTGATATTAAACCCATTTTAATTGATGTTATGCAGAGAACACATTTAATATCATATTCCAATATGGTGGGCAATTGGTTGTTACAGTTGAAGAAGTTGAGATTGCATATGTACATGGTGAGTCAAAAATAAGGATCGCTAATAACAAGACATCCTACGGAGACTTCTTGGAATTTGTTGAATCCTTATGTAAGGCACCAAGAACAACTTGGTCATTGCGAGCTGTAATCAACAATAATCCAACTAAGGTTGAATGCGAAGATCATTACATGGCAATGATTGCATACATTACAAATTCAGCTGCAATGGTGATTTCTATTTGGGTGGTTGATCATTTAACACCAGTTATGATACAGTCAGAGACTAATGAAGCCTCAAGCCAAGTGAGTGAGATACCAAGAGAGCTGCCCAAGGGGGATTCCAAAACTAGTCAATCTTTGAAGAGAAAATTTTTCCCTGAACCTGTTGTCAATCCCAAAACTAGTCAATCTTTGAAGAGAAAACTTTTCCCTGAACCTGTTGTCAATAATATAGGCTTGGGTAGGAAACCAGACTACTCTTCTTTTTGTACACCAACAAAACCTTTCCATGTTCCTGATGAATATAGATTGGAAACTCCTTCTCAAGACCCAGAAGTGACTGTAAAGGGAAAGGGGCACTGAAATGACCCTTTATTCTTGGAAACCCCTCCCCCTAATGTTCAAGTGAGAGATGATGTTTACATTCCTTAACCTCCAATGAACTTGACTCCCTTATCGGCTAGAACAACAACTGGATCGCCTATATGTGTACCAAAATCGGCTAGATTTGATAATCTTGAAGACATAGCAGGGATTCTATCTGATATGCGTAGGGATAATGGTTTAGGGGATTCAGATGAATTGGAAAGTGTAGAAGAAAGATTAGATCCAGAGATAGAGAGAAGCCAAGAAGAAGTACTGGATGATGACAATGAGGGTAAATGTGAGGAAGGCCAATGGGATACAGAAGAGGATGTGTTCGACTCAAATAGTGATTACTCTTATAATTCATTCGATAGACTTGAAGATGAGTTTGAATCTGAGATGTATACTGACAGCCAGCCAATGTTTGGTCCTACACCACCTCCTCCATCTCATAATGAAGATGATGGTGTCATCCAATCTTCATCTGAAGGCATTGGTGAGATGAAAACACCAATTCTTGACACCCAAGATCAAGAATTTGAGAACGAAATGTACAATGACAGCTACCCAATGTTCGGTGATCTATCGACACAAGAAACCGTGCATAGCGAAGATGTGGTAACGGATAGAAATGCTAATGCAGCGGATATACGGTGCAATCTAGAGGATCGTTTCGCTCGAGTAGGGGATTACGTCAACAATCAACCACAACATAACACTGCGCCGCTACAAGACAACCCTCCAACTCCTACCACTGTGCCACTTCAAGACAACCCTCCAGTTCCGCCCACTGTACCTCCTGATACAGATGTACCATTTCCCAACAATGTGCCACTCCAGAAGAATGTAAGAGTTACAGAAAACCGCGATAACGATGAAGTGAAACGTGAATTAGACAAAATCTTTTCTGCGTACATTGCAAAATCTAGGGTAAATGTTGGTTGTGCTCCCCATACAGAGCCTTCTCACAATGATTATGTTAGACCTGCATTTTGTTATCTGATAGATACAAAAGCATCATCCAAGGTGTTCCTAAAATTCTGCCAAATGCTGTCCATATGTACTGTTCCTATCACATGAGTGGCAAGTTTGGTCACAAGAAAATCAAGTTCTTGGTGCAAGAATCAGCAAAAACCCTCAACTAACAAGAATTTTGGGAAAATATGCTAGGAATATGGGTCCTATCCTCCAAAGCACATGAAAAACTTATGGATGTTGGGCCTTTAGAAAAGTGGGCAAGTGCTTTCCAAGAGAAATCCAGGTAAGTTTGCTAACATATTTCTGTGTACGCTATAATACAAATCCTATCCGGTACTATAAGGTTGCTATCCTTTACATTGATTTTGCAGATATGGAATTGTGACAACAAATCATGTGGAGAGCTGGAACAAAATGATCATTGGAGAAAGAATGATGCCAGTTACTACCATTGTTTCAATGATACGAGATAATGTAATTAGGCATTATCGAGATTATCGCAATGATTCTTTGAAGTTCAATTCACCTGTCACAACATGGTGTCAAGAGCAAATAGTGCACAATGTTGCAGTTGCAAGAAAGTGCACACTTGAAAGAGCTTCAGCAGGTATTTGGTCTGTTAGAGGGCTTAAAAGGTCATGTGTGGTTGACCTCAACAAAAGAACATGTACATGCAAATGGTTTCAAACCATGGGAATACCATGTGAGCATGCCATGGCAGCTATAAAGGAAGTTGGATTTGATCCATACAAATTTGTTGAGGTGTACTACTTGAAGGAAACATACATAGAAACTTATAGAGAAGAATGGACACCCACAAGAGGGAAGGAATAATGGCCAACCGACAGACAAAGAAGAAGAATTCTTCCACCACTAAAAACTTCAAAGGCAGGGCGTCCTAAAACAGCCAGGAAGAGAGGTAAAGCTGAGGGTGTCCCTGTCTAGAGTAGGCGATGTTCAATGTGTAGAGTCAGAGGTCATAACAAATCAACTTGTCTTGAATGTGTAGATGACTATCAACTCTTCAGTCACACCCTATTTGGTGAAGGGCCACCACTTAGCCCTGTTCCAGACTTCCAGCTACAATCTAAGTACTGAAATGGGTTTTGTAATTTTTTGGGAATGTATCTTCCACATACATGTTTATATCCTCTACATATAGCCTGTTATCCGTTGACTTTATTTTGTATTGATTTTCATGTTATAGAAGGGTAGGGGCTTCAAATCCAACCTATTTTTGACAGGAAAACACTATTGTTATCGTATGTTTTATCAAGAATTGAATACTTCAGTCGACCAACCCTATTTGAAACAATTTCTGTAACTACCGAAGTTATCATGGCGATTTTTTCTTGTCCCTCCAAACTCAAAAACTGCCCAAAAGGGGAATTTTTAAAAGATTCTAACTCATTGGGGGGCAATCTTTCGTTTGGGTTTAGATAGTGGGCTTCAAACTTAGATGGTGAGCATCTCACAGTGATGCTAAATTTTCTGCTGACTTCATCGCCTTCAATCTTTTTCGGCATGATTATGTAGAAATTAGAATGGAAGATGGAAAATTAGAAGATGATTGTGTAGAAATTAGAAGATGATTGTGTAGAAATGGAAGATGGGAAAGAAATTAAAAGAGTTATGAGCAGTTTAATGGAAGAAGAATCGGTTTAAGAAGAAGAGAGAGTGGGTGGTTGTGGATTCTGAATCGGTGTGAAAACCCTAGGTTAAGTATCACTCTACCTGTTCCCGCTCGATTTTCCCGCCCAATTAAAACCCAACGGTTAATGACACGTGGCGCTGAGTGGTTGTTGTTTACTGTAGCAGATGCTTGTTTAAAATTATAAATTGTAGAGGAAATAACACTACTTGTGGAGGATAGGAATTAGCAAATTATATCCAACGGTTGTAACTTATTATCATGATCCAATGGTTGTAATCTACTGTCATGTCATTATCTCAAATGTCACATCTACTGAAAACCTATTGAAAACCTATTAAAACAAATGATTATAGGCTAAAGGGTATAATAGGAAACAAAATATACTAAAAGACAAAAATTCAGCAAGTCAAAGATAGAATTGTGCTTGTTGGGGAAGATTGCAGTCAAATGTGCTGATTTGGGAAGAAAAGTGATAAACCTGTGCTTATTCGGGAAATTACCCTAAAAAAAAATACAAAAAAAAAACCCAGATTTTTCTAATAAATTTTTAGTTTGAAGAGGGTGTGGCTCTCACGAAGTAAAAATAGTAATTATTTTTTATTTATTTATTTATGTGTGCTTTATATGTTGGGTAAGCTCTTTTGTAAGCCAATACGATTTCCCTATATAAACACCTAACATTCAAAACCGAAGACCAACAGCTAAGCTAAAGAGGTCATTTTCCCACCACACCACACCACACCACACCACACCACACCACCATGTGCTGTGCCTGTGCTCTCTCTATCACCAAATCCTTCATTCACTTACTAAATTTCACTCAGGTGAAAGATATTTACTATTAGGGTTTTAAATTGATTTTCTTCTTCAACTTTCTTTTATTCAATTTCTTCATTTCAATCTCAATTTCGCAGAATGGAAGAAGAACCAGATCACAATTCACCTATTTCCTCTGCTTCTTCTTCATCAAATTCACAGGTTCAAGAAGAAGAAGAAGAAGAGAGTCATCATTATCAACGTGAAGGGCAGGAGTTTCCACAACATGAACATCATCTACATAGAGGGGAATCTTATGTACCAAATACAATGAATCCATTTGTTCCACAAGCTGAATCGACTAATGATGCCTCTTCTTGTTTAATTGTATCTCTTACCTTGTGCTTCTTCGGTTCGTTTCTTTCTCATTTCAATTCTGTTTTAGTTATATATGAATTGGTTTGAAACTTTGAATAATAAACTTTCAATGTTTATGATTTTGCAGCATCTTTAACTTCCATAATGGGATTTTATGGATCAGAAAATTTACAGCTAGGGCCACATTTTTCCCATATTTTACAAGCTAATTCTTTGCTCGTAACTGAAATCAAGGTTAGTTCTCCAATGTAGAATATCATTTCTGTTTGATTTATTTTATTTTCGAGTATTATGGTGTTTTTGAAACCAGGTGGAAGAAGTAAGCGGGCCGAATAATGGTTTGATTATGTATGGATTTCACGCACCGCCTCCTCTAACTGTCGAGACTAATTGGTCAGAAACTCATACAATATCCATATTGCCGAATTCCCACAAGGCAATACTTATTTTTTGTTTTTTTTTTTCTCTCTTATTTTTTTTCCGATGTTTACTACAATTAGTAAGCTTGAGAACATCTCTTTTTTTGTTGCAGGAATGGGTTTATTATCTGAATGAAGAGTCTGAAATTGATATTAATTACAGCGTGAAATCTAAGAACCCGCCTTCTTTATTACTGGTGATAGCTCGAGGTATATTCAAACTTATTAAGCTTAATTTTTTGTAGTATGTTTTTGTTTTTCATCATATTACCCAAATTACTGTCTTAATTTTAAGCTTAAGCAACCAAACAAAAGATAAAGTTCTTCCCACTCTGGGATGTAGACCTTGGAAAAGATAATATTAGGATAGCTCTGCCAAACATTTTGTCTATAGAGTTATTTCTTGGTCTGTGCAGATTTAAGTCAGCTTGATATTGAACATTTTATCTGACCATTCTCTTAAATAATTAATTAGAAAGGAAGATGAAGTTTGGAAACTAAACTCCAAATTGGATACCTGTGGGTCTTTCACTCTTTTGTGACTAAATTCTCTGTGTCAGATACCATGTGCACTCTTAGTCTATCACCTCTACTAATTCGGTTTGCCTATATCTGTTTACCGTTCATGTGTTGGAGCTTTATTTTGTGTGTATCACTTAAAACATGTTTTGTACTTGATCATTTCTTATTAGTAGATTTTCCTTATCCAGCATGATTAATAAAGACATGATAGAGTCTGAGTATCAATAGAAGTTTTAGTTGCACTTTAGGTCTTAGATGAATTACATCCTGAAATAATAAGTTCTTATCAAAAGTTCTGGTCAGAACTCAGAAGTGGCTGGTTTACATTTCATAAATACTCCCTGAAGTAAATCTTAATGCGACAATCAACATTTTGGTGAATTTACCATCAACTGCATTAAATGACAATGCATGATCTTTGTCTAATTTACTGCTTGATTAAAAAAAGACTCTTTCAACTGATATCTTGTCACTGCAGTAGTTATTCTTGGAATTATACTGTACCTTTAAAATTGCATCCGCCAGTTTGATTTTATTATAGTATGCTCTCAGTTGTCCTCACAAGTAATGAGGCCATTCTTAAATTAAAAGACGTCAGATATCTAAATAAGTTGAATCGTTAAGACATCTCATTCAAAATCTTTCACATCTCTTATCATGAAATGAATTGCGATTTCGCATTTTAGGCATTAAAGTAAACATTCTTAACCATCCATGTTGCAACTAGCAGAACCAGGATTTCGTTTATCTATATTACCTAATATTACTTGCCTTCGCTTTCTTACTAACATGTTCTCTATACTTAAGTTAGTTTCTGGGATGTACTGACATGCAAGATAATCTATTCTTGCATTTTTCTTGCTTAGTTCAATTTGTGCCTATTTCTATGTTGTACTAAGTAGAATAATATAGATTATCTGTATTCCTTGATGAGTCTCTATGATTTATCTAAAATTTGATTGGATTTGCAGGCAAAGAAAGCTTGGCTCAATGGATTGACGACCCATCTTATCCTAATCATACATTATCATGGAATTATATTCATGGTAAGAAAAGTGGAATTTTAGTACTGATGTGCATGCTATTGTTGTGATAAAGAGAGAAATAATTTTGGCAGGAAGTGGTAAAATCCAACAGAAACTTTTCAAGTCTTCCTATTACTATGTTGCCGTGGGTAACTTATACCCTGAGGAGGTGAAGGTAACTGTAAAAAGTATCATTGGTTTCATTGCATCTGTTCTGGTTATACTCTTGAATACATGATCATTTCTTGCCCTTCATATTGTCTATGGCACTATATAGGAGGCCGCAACCCAAGATTTTACGCCCAGGATCATAGTCAAAGCTCTCCCCTAGTTGCCTTATTATAGCTCCACTTAGATTGCAGCTTCAGAAGATGGTTGCCTTGCACCAGGGGAATCATAATATCTTCCCATGTGATAGCCACCTCATAGTGAGGAATGATGCGAGTCGTTGTCTCATTGGCCAAGTTGCATGTTGGACGAAAGGAGAGAAGTGTAACTCCTTGAGTTGACTTGGTACTTGGCAGACCAGCTTGTAAGGAAAAACTTGAGCAGGGCCTGTGATTACATCTCTCGAGTCATGACATACCTTAATTTGCACATTTCAGAATGAGCTTTTTATAAAAAAGACAACTCGATTGTTAACTTTGTTAACTTTAATTCATGAAATTGTTTCTGTATATTATTACCATCAGTCTCTCGTCCTTTCTCTAATTGTGTATGTGCTTTCACATCAAGTCCAATTTTTTATCTGGGAATTAATCATTTTCATTCATGCATGTGTTCAGTATGTAGCTTTGATCATACACTGACGCAAACTTTATGTTTAACAGGTCAAGTTGAATTTCAGAATACGGGCATTTTTGTATAATACAAGTGACGCATATTGTAAGTGTTCCCTGGCTCAGGGTTTATGTAGTTTCAAGGTCTTACTTCTGGGAGCAAGTACTGCTGTCCTAACGTCTCCCGGCCCAGAAAAGGTGAATTTATTAAATGATTATTGTTATATTGGTTTCGAAGTTTTCCCATCAGCTAAACTAAACCTATGTCGAACTAGTATGTTATATAATCGTAGCTTTCATTTCTCACATGCTCATAATCTTGGTCTGCAAGCTCAAGACTTCCACTTTCTTGACTGATTTGGTAGAAACCATTTTCTGTAGATGAAAAAATCAAGCAATTACTCTTATAATGATAGATGGGACCTATGCTAGGCCAAAAAAAAAAAAAAAACAATTCAGAGTGTTATTGAAAGACGTAGTTTCGATGTCTTGAAGGCACTGAAGAGAATTCAGCTCGGTACCATCATCATAACTTAGAGACATCCAGTTCCTAAAGGACATTTGCTCAAGGGCATCCTACCAAGTCAAGTTAGTGGACGGCTGTGCTTTATAAAAGGACTTTCCAGAGAATCTCATAATGAACCCTAGCACGTATGTCATGCACCCATCCATAATTTTCCCTTCAAGGGAAATTCCCCAGACTTCCAACTATATATAGCAGGTTTGAAGAAACACAAACAAATTTTCCAATTTCTCCTTGGCTTTTGGTCCCAGTCCCCTCTTCAGTGCCTTCCCTTGGTCATTGAATCCCTGACCCTCTTCGGTACCCTATATCCACAAATCCATGTCAAATGTAAACTCGTTAGCTTTAAGTATCTGACATTCAGAGTGACATGATTATTCTAAGATGGATATTTATGAAATTTGGAGAGGGCTCACAGGCAAGCAAGCAACAAAGTACATGGACGTTAGGTTTTTGATTTCATCACGAGCATTTTATGAGGTCAAAGTTTCCTTATGAACAAATTATCCTTGTTGTCTAACAGACCTATGACCTTTGATGCAGAGTGTTGTTTATTCTTCAACTTGGATAAAGGTGCATTTTGGAAAAGAAATATGTAAATTGATTCAGCGACATAAGTTGCGATGAATATTTTGAAAAAAAATGTATTGATATTGATTTTCCAAGTGTGACCCATTAATTGCACCAAAATTGCCTACATGTTTTTTTTTCACACTTTGGTTAGGATCCTTAAAGAGGTTTCCCTTTGTCTATGTTAATTTAACCCTCAAAAGGACAGAGGCTAGTTTCTTTCTTCTCACCACTGACATGTAGTCTTGTACCCGACATGCACTTATTCATGGTTCATAAAAGCTTTATATTTCATATGCGCTTTACACTTATTTTGCTGCCTTCAGAGTGGAAATAGTGATGATTGGTACGTCAAACTTTCATATGAACCAAGGTGGAGCTCTTATTTCATTGGCTCAGGTAACTGCTTTCATTCTCATCTCATGATATCAGATCTTCCTCTTCTTCCTCTATCTCATACTGTGTATTTAGGTGCAATGACTCTACTTATCCTATTAGCCGTAAAGATCTGTATAAAGTTCCAATCAACCAGCCGAGATGGGGTTGGACATCAAGCAGGGGAAGGGGGTCCCGAGAGAACTCAACTGCTTGCACACAAAGACGATGATGCCTCAAGTTGGGGATCCTCATATGAGTCTGTCTCACATGATGAGGAGGATGGTGAAGGTTTTCTTGCCCCGGGTTCCCTGGAAACAAATTCACTAAAAGAAGGGGACATCAACCATCCTCGCCGTCTTTGTGTAATATGCTTTGATGCTCCAAGGGACTCTTTTTTTCTTCCATGTGGACACTGTGCAGCATGTTTTACATGTGGAACAAGGTGACCATGATACTATATTTACAAGATATTGTCCTAGTGCTTTCTTTAACGATAAGAAGAAGAAAAAAAATCTTCAGCATCTAAGATCATCAACTCTTAACACAAATTGTTTCCGTTTGCAGGATTGTTGAGGAAGCTGGAACTTGTCCAATCTGCCGCAGGAAGATGAAGAAAGTCAGGAAGATATTCACTGTTTGAGCAGAGGTTCTTTCTTGGTAGCTAGATTGGGTCACTGTACATTAATATGTGGACTAAAACAAAAGCTTTAGATTCTGGATGCACTCTGTGCTTGTGCATACCAAAATTACATTGAACTAAATGTACACTGAATTTGCACATAATAGATGTCATTTTTTTTCCCAATGTGACTGAGGTGTGAACATACATAGACAATTATAGGCTCTGGGTGGTGTTGCACAAACATGCCTGGAGCCTAACACTGGCCAAAATCCCACTCGCCCAGACTGTTACTTTTCGGTGTCCTGACTCCTGACCCAATACCCCAGAATCATGGTCCTTATAGGTTACAGGCAGATGACCTCTCCTCTTGGTTTCGCCCTGTCAACCTGGAATCATTCAACCCCTCTAGTTACATTCTGATTGGTCCTGAACATCATTATGTGTGGTTTAACCTTAGATAATTCAGTTTTACCCCTTCAGTGCAAGAAATATGTTCAGTGTCCCTGTTTGGCTAGTACAAGGAAATCAGTGGTCAATAATGATTAGGAACAGTATCTTTGGTAGTAATTAACTACAGTGAAACCTATGTAAATGCACCATCTATAAATGCACAACCTCTGTAATCGCACAAAAAATGTTGGTCCCATAGTCGGGGACAACTGCATTTTGAAGATTTCCCTACACACTGATGTGCATTTTTTTTTTATCCCAACTGTATATTTTCCCCTCTATAATTGCACTACATATATTATATATTAAATAGTGAGATAAAATTATACTACATTCACTAAAATAAATGTCCATCAGGCTAATAGAAGGAGAATTCAAATTTCTCTTAAACATAATATACACCCAAAATAAATTGTCCAAGTATCCTTACGATGAATGTCCATGTAATACACTTCCTCTAGGTAAAATTGTAATCCCCCCATTTAATTAATACTCACATTTCTCAAAACAAAATCAACCGTAATCTCTTCATTTTCTGTTCTTCTTCCTCTCATATTCTTCTTCTGGTCATTTAAACAAATCTTCCATTGTCAATAGTTAGAGTATACTAAACTTTTTGCACACTAAAATAATCGATCACTCTTGTCTAGACTGAGGTAAAATATTTGTTTACTTACTATGTTATATCTAATTGTTTTATCAAGTAACTTTTGAGAAGGACACCAATCATGTTTTTCTTGGTGAGAAGGACAATCTCTTTTGAGTCAACCCTCCGTAAGGACAATCTCTTTGAAAATCATGGTTGAAAAGGATATGTAGTTTTTGTTGACTTGTTGAAAAGGACAAAGACTTATGATTTTAGGTAGAATCATAGTGTCAAAATTTTGTGCAATTCCGACTTTGCCCCTTTCCACTAGGGTTAATCACCCCTTACCTAGGTTATAGTGTTTTGTGAAAAAAAAAAAATTCTTATATATGATTTGACCTAAAATCATACCATGATTAGGGTGAGTATTTTAGTCCAGAATTTGTTGACTTCAAAGCCATTTTCAATAAGAAACCATATGTTTCTGTACTTTTGAATAAATCTCCCTTGTTTTATTGTATTCTATAATGTTATGGTGTTTATAGGTTAAATTACATAATTATGCACCTTTACTTTGTAAACACACACCCTCCCTAAACCCACATTTTTCTTTAGTCCCAAAGGTGGTTTCACTGTAATTAGTAAGAATAATTGGTAAGTATGATTATCATTGGAATCAAGAAAATTTGAAATTGGCATTTACAGAAATGTAAATGGAAACCCTGTGTGTTTCTTTGTCTGGTCAAAAAGAAGGGACAGTATTTGAACTTTGTATTTAGAATGGACTGTCTGACTGTCATATGCTTCTGAACCTATAATTAGTACTAAGTCATAATCAGAACTCATATGTTTTGTGTTCATCAGCAATTGCATACACTTAAAATGTGACATGAACTGTTACTTTACATCAGAAAAATTTCACTGCATACATACATCCGTTTCATAAGTCCACTCACTGCTCATCTGCTGTGTGTGAATGCTGTGTCTTTACTTGTTTCTTTGTTCTGAAAAGCAATCAGCTGCAATGCTAACAACACAAGCTGCACCTTATCTTGCATGGTGCACATGAATGGGCTTTGAACACAGAGCAACACTGACCTACATTGAGATTCAAATAATACTACTTGTCCTACATCAAACACCCAAGGAATAAATATGGGAAGCAATTTATACTATTCAAATAGATGTTCTTCTTTTCCTTGAGATTCAGGTAGAAACAATTTTAAGGACAATGTGTGCTATCACTTGCGACTGCCTTCACCGAGCTCCTATTTTTAAAATCATTCCTCTTTTATTTCTCTTCTCTTTCTCATCTCTTCTTCTTGTCAAGGTTTGTTCCTTTACACCACACTTTAGTTGTAAGCATTCTTTTGCTCCAAGTAATCACAGGCGGTTGTAAGATTTAATTCACACGACATCAAACTGCTTACAACCCTGCCTTTTTGTGACTGTAGTGAGAAAATGTGTTGTGGCTAACATAATATTTTGACTAGTTTCTGTTACAGGTAGACTACTTGGCAACTCAAATTATAACACAGACCAAAACAGTTGCTGGACATAATCTGGGGCACACACCATGGCATCGCTTCTCACCAAAAAAGTTTGATGAAGGTTCTAGTCGATATGCCACTGCCCTAAATCACCTTAAATGCTCTTACCTTTCTTGTCTGCCTGGGATTACTACAGCTTCCTATCCGCAACAATATCATCATGATCTGCACCACCATTCTAATGCAAGTGCCACATGCCCAGATTTCTTTCGGTGGATTCATCATGATCTTGAACCGTGGGCTCAGTCTCGAATTTCTCAATCACAACTGATGGAAGCCCGGCGATTTGCTGCTTTCAAAGTTGTGATTGTTAAGGGGAGGCTTTATGTGGAGCATTATTATGATTGTACGCAGACTCGAGCAATGTTTACTATTTGGGGCTTATTGCAGCTTCTGAAGAGGTATCCAGGGATGATACCAGATGTTGAACTTATGTTTGATTGCATGGATAGGCCCTTTTTTAACAAGAGAAGATATAGGCCTGGCAAGAGGTGGCCACCACCACCATTGTTCCGATATTGCACCAATGAATGGAATTTCGACATCCCTTTTCCTGACTGGTCATTTTGGGGATGGTATGGAATAATACAATGCGTCTTTTTTGTTTTAATGTGTCTACTTTCAAATTTAGATATGCTTCGAAAGGTATATATAAAACGAGTTTTTTTCTGATGGAATATGAAGGCCAGAAACAAATATACAGCCATGGGATGAGGAATTTAGAAGCATAAAGCAAGGTTCTGATGCAATAAACTGGACGAGGAAATTGGACCATGCATATTGGAAAGGAAACCCATTTGTAAGTTCTTCGGCACGCATGGAATTACTACGCTGTAATGATACTAAAAAGTGGGGAGCTGAAGTTTTCATTCAGGTGAAGTGTTCTATTACATTTTTTCCAAGGGCTTAGCTATCAGAAATGTGTGTAAAAGCTGATCATAAAGTTGTTCTACATTGCAGAATTGGGCACAAGAATCAAAAGTTGGTTACAAGCAATCTAAGCTGGCAGACCAGTGTAAACATAGGTGAGTTATATTACAGTTCAGTTTTAATTAAAAGAATCTGCTGTTTCAAAACTGAAACACTTAACTATTTATGCGCAGATACAAAATCTATGCTGAGGGATTTGCTTGGTCAGTGAGCTTGAAGTACATTCTATCCTGTGGTTCACTTCCACTAATAATATCACCAGATTTTGAAGATTTCTTCAGTCGTGGTCTTGTTCCAAGACAAAACTATTGGCCCATTTCTCGCGCCAATATGTGCCAGTCTATCAAATCTGCCGTTCGATGGGGTAATGCACATCTATCAGAGGTACTGCCTACATATTAGTTCTCATATATGATAATTTGGTACAGGCGCCATGAAATATTACTTGAAAATGAATGAGCACTGCTTTAGAGTGGGTCACGGGTCACCTGCATCAAGCAATCAATAGAATCCTGCCCTCTTCACGTCAATTGACGTTGTATTAAACGTGTAAAACATCTGTGGTGATTGCTTAGGGCTAGGATGTCACTTAAAACTTTAAAAGTATAATGCATCGCGCTTTCCTGCTACATATATACAAATATGCAGACCTTTGTCATTTGATTAATAACATGATACAAGTTTTGATTCATAGGCTGAAGCAATAGGGAAAGGAGGACAAGATCTAATGAGAACATTGGACATGGAAAAGGTTTATGGCTACATGTATCATCTCATCAAAGAGTACTCAAAGTTGCAGAACTTCAAGCCAACTCCACCAGAATCTGCTCAAGTGGTTTGTGCAGAGTCTGTGCTCTGTTATGCTGATCCAAGGTCCAGGGAATTTCTTAAAAACTCTGTTGCATCTCCTTCGCCGTCTCCTCCATGCACTCTCCAGCCTGCTAATCATACCATTATTGAAAATTTGATACAAAACAAGAAGAAAATCATTAATGATGTACAAGAAATGGAAAAGGCTTTTGAACAACAAAATAAAACAAATGTACCTCATCATTAAACCAAGACTGGATTAGACTTGATAATTTGCTCGATCGTTGTTGATTATCATCGATAACAGATTTTTCTTTGAAGTTTGAACTGAACCACGAACAACGTGCACACTTACAAAAGAGAATGAATGTGAACAGATTATGCATAGTATTCATGTGCTCGTAAATATTTCATTTTATGTCATCAAACTCTCAGTGATATTCTGTTGGGACTTCTAGTTCTTGCTATATATTTTCTTCCCATAGTTTTGTCTATGACCATCATTTTCGTCTGTAATAACAAATTTCTTAACCAGTGATCATATGGAGATGTTGGAGTTAAACTATGATAGGTTGTTTAGCGCAAAATTCATAACAACGAATTTCATAACCAGTAGTTATAGGTAGATGTTGGAGTTAATTGAACTGTGAGGTGTTAATAGTTGTATTAACCATATTTGAGAGGTTGGTCAATACATTAATGAATGATGATGATCTGTATGATATGAACAATCATAATAAAGTAGAGACATGAACACCATTGTTTACGTGGTTCGGCAATTGTGCCTACATCCACAGAGAGAGAGAATGACATTTATTATAGTAGTGGTGGTGATACAAAATGGGAGCTCGATAATGGAGAGAGCTCAAGAGAGAGATGAGACCTGAGAGGTGAGGTCTCATCATGAGAGATTGGGGAGGTCGTTGATATTGAGACCTCACCATGAGGTCGTGTTAGGAGCATTAGGCCATCAGACCATCTGAGCAGAGATGAGAACCCCCCTAGAATGAGTAGCTTGCCTTCATATTTATAGGCTACAATGTAACTCCATTCTTAGCATTTACTAGGGTAATAATGAGAGAATATATTTGTAGTAATTGGCTTTAACTTTGTAACTTGTGTCATCAAGAGAGAGCCCATTAGATGTTGACACGTGGCACCATGATGAACGGTAGAGATGGTGCCACATGTATGTTGTATGTAGTACCCCTACATAAGCCCCCTCTTTTTAGGTTGAACGGAGTTCGGGCTGAAAAGAAGTAATCGAACCGATCTAGCCCCCAAGATGAATGAAATGTGGGGGTCTTTAATGAAGTCGATCCGCCCCAAATTTTGATGAGCTTGATTATTGAGATTTGCAGGACGCGATGAAGGTCCCTTGTGGTAATGGCAACTCGATCATAACTTTGTGTGTAGCGAGCTAGTTAGTTCCAGGGAGACCTGGTAGCTCGTTCAGAAGGCATGTAGACGAGATGGACAGCTGCAAGCAGGTCGTACTGAAGTGGGTCTTCTTGCATACATGGGTGGTTGTCTTTTTGTTGTCGAGTTGCATAGACCTGATACTTGTTGATAATGTTATCATGTGAAATATTATAAAATTTAGTAAGAGACTTACACTGAACTGTATGTCTTCCTTATGACTTTTGTATGTACTATCTTTGTCGCCTTGTGATTGGACATTCCGATAGATGTGGCACTTTGGAGTGCACATGTAGCTCGTTTGAGAAAGAGGATTGGTTGACCAAGTGTTTTGAGAGTTACTTGGAACCTTTTGGTGCCCGATCTAGTGAATGGTCGCAGCGTGGAGACCTGTTTGACAATTCTCAGGCATGTGGCCTTTGTGGGTCTGCATTGCGTTGAGAGTGAATGCGTTCGACCAGGCGTGTGGCTAGAGAATTGTGTTTGAGGTCGTCCCGCATACGAGTGACTCACTAGTCAATGAGGGAGGCCGTATTGTATATCAAGCATTTCACTGGTAAAGAGTTCAGTGAAAGCAATGTGGCACATTTGTGCAAAAATAGCTCATGGAGAGTGAGGTCGTGTTCATGTGACCTGCACATAGAGAGAGCTAAAAAATATCATTAATAGCTAATTGTGCTAATAATAAGTTAATTTCATTAGATAAAGTGAGAATAGCCTCCTGTATGGCATAAATATTCTTAAGGTCGTTGAAAGACCTATAATTTGAGGAGGCCGTTGATAAACCTGGTGAGGTCGCGATGAAGGACCTGGCATGAAGGACCTGGCATGAAGGTGAGGTAGCGACCAGACCTGAGAGGTCGTTGGCTTGGAGACCTGGATATGAGGTGAGGTCGCGACGAGACCTGAGCTTGCTAGTTTAGAGACCTGAATGTATGAGGAGTTTTCTGCAAGACCTAAGAACTCCATTAGTGGGCTTGATGAGAACTGAGCCATAGTCAACATCGTCACTACACCAAAACAAGATTTTACTAACACATCCCTTTTGTTTGTTGTAACGGCATGTTGGCGTTACGAGTCTTGTAAGAGTACTTTACTGTTAGTATCGCTGAAATTCTGTTAGTAGCAATTACTAAATTAATTTATATATTTCATAAGTATTTAGTAACAGTAAAGCAGTGTTACTAACCGGCGAAAATTCGGCACATTATTATCACGTGCAAATTGCAAAGGCGTTAATTGGTCTGTAAACAAAAAGCTCAATTGATTTTCACGATCCCCACTCTCCCTCTCTCTTCACACTTCTATCTTCTCTCTCAAATCAAGAATGCGATTACAGATTTTTGAGATTTCATCTCCCAAATCGGTTAATCATGGTTAGTATCTTCTCCATCTCTCATCCTTCTCTCTCTTTCTCTCTATCTCTCTCTTTCTTATTAATCTATTTTCTTTTTCAAACAATCTTCAATTAGGGTTTCTGTGATCTAAACAGATTCATCTTTTGCAATTCACAATTTTTTTTTGTTGTTTATGTTTATAAGAATGGGATTCGAAATTCTGCAAAATCCCATTTAAATCGAACCTACATTCTTGCCATTCAGGGGTTAATTTGTATGGGTATGTGTTTGAATGAACCCATCAACCAAATTTCTTTCTCCATAAGATGTTTATTTGATCTGTTACCTTTCTTCTTTATCTTCTTTTTTTTTTCTTTGTGTTGGAGATTACAACTATGCATTGATTTGGGGAGATGTATATAAATATGAAGTTTTTATGGCTTTCTCTCTCTCTGACTGCAGGTTAATTACACAAGTTTTTGTTACAACCGTGAGGAGGGATGAAATAGGTGCGGAGACTACGGAAGAAACTTGTGTTGTAAAAGCAAAGAAGTCAGAGGGAAATATTAGAATGGAGGTATACCATGTATCAATTTTTCAAATTGTATCAAATTGTAGCCTTTTGATTTTTGAAAAAGCTTGTTAATTCTTCCACGTACTTCTAAGCATCTGACTACATTGTAATTATTTTTGGTTTTGTGAACAACTTTAAATTTCATGAACATATTCACTAGCCTTATAATTAAATTTTATATTTTAGAAAATGCTAGTGATAAAGTTAGTATTATGCTGAGGAGAAAACTCAAGCTCACATAATTGCAAGGAGCTCGAGGTGCTCACTATGTGCAAGCAGGGACCGAATATGTTCATCATGTTTCAGCCCTGGTGAAAAGTGGCATTAATTTGGCTAAAGCTAGCCCCATTTTCAGTGTCTTCAGAAGGTTGTGGTCCTAGCTAGCACCATAATATTTATTTAACCTCAAGATTATGATATATATTTGGGGACAAGGACCCAATCAAATCTTTTGTATGATATGGTTTGATTTGTAAACTTTACTGCTCACCTTGAAGTTTTGTTTTTATTCTATTATCTGATTAAGATCTCCTTTGTTGGAAGGTATTTTGTTCATACATTGAAGGTTTCACTGTATATGATATTCAGACAAAAGGCATGGATCAATTTGGCTGGAATGTTTGAAACTTTGGTTGGTTAGTCTTGATTTCTTTCTTTGCTTACTTTTTATATTATTTACTTATAATTGCAGAGAAGGCTTATAAAGGTAGTTGGTTTCTTTATCTGAAGCGATCAAGGTTAAACACATGGCATTTCTAAAGCTCATATGATGTATGCAGTTGTTTTAGGTTAGCATTTTGTTGTTACTTGTGTATGCTAAAATGAATTCTTTGATTAAATCTAAACCCATTGTTTTACGAGATTTTTTTATACATTTTGTGGGGTTTTTTTTTTAATCTTGGTAGATATTCATTGGAGATTCAGGCAAAATGCTTAGCTATTTGTTATAGGGACTTAAAATATTCTTATCTAAATGATATATATATATATATATATATATATATATAATCTAATGTATGTGACTCTCGTTGTTGATACCTTTATCTCTTATTTTGATACATATTTTTTGTTAGGAATTCTAGAATCTAGCATTATAACATATCTGGTGTGATTTAAGTTTTTTCATTTTCTTTTCCTTTAGTGTTAAGAGTATGACTTGATAATAATAATTTGAAATGGAAGTAGTTTTTTTATTGCATTTGTATCATTTTTCTTTTGTTTTTGCTAAAATATCATATATTGTAGGCAGAGGTAAAAATTATTTGGATGTGCCTATCTTAATCCATTTGAGAAGTTGTTTTAATAAATATTGCTTATGTGGAAATAATTTTGTTTGAGGGGTAGTTTGATATGTGTGAGGGTTAGCATTTTGTTTGAGAGGTAGCTTGATGAAGTTGCCCCATTTATTTGTTATTATTTAATTTCTTATATAATTGGAACAGATAGGTGTTGGGCAAAGAGTTTGTTACAGTTCTGAAATACAAAAGCTTCACAAATTTTCAGACTACTAGTAAGTTTTCTTAATCTTAGTATGGCTTAAGTTTTTATTTATTTATTTTGGATGATCTAGGTCATTCATCTTGATAAATGGTCATTTACTTTCAATGTGGGTGCAGACCATGGTCATTCATTAAGATACAAGGAACCTGGTGAAAAAGAGTACAATATCATGCCAACAAGGAATCACGCTTTATTTGGGAGCACGGTCATCTGCGGACATTTAAAATAAATGTTGTAAGGCTTTTTTTTGTAATATGTGCTCAACGTGTTTAATTGAGAAGTTGTAATACACTTTTTCTATTAGCATTTTTTTATTTATTAAGGAGAATTTAATGTAAAGGAGGATGTGATACACTTGAGTCGCTGTTTAATTTTTTTTTTCTTTCAATAATAGAAAGCTTTATTATTTTGTTTTTCACAGATTTATTTTAGTTCAATGGCATTGCGGTTAGTAATCTCTGGTTAGTGTGGAACAATATTTATCCATGGATGAAGAATTATTGGATAAAAAAATTAATTTTTTTTAATAAAATTTCCAGAATTGTAACGGTAGTATGCTGTTAAAAATTTAGGTGTGTTACAAAGTTGTAACGAAAAGTAGTAACGTCAAAATGTTGTTAGAAAATACTAACGACATTGTACCGTTAGAATTTTCTAATTCCTAACAGCATATTCCTGTTACAAAGGGTGTCGTTAGTAATTACCAACGCCCAAATGCTCACGGCGTAGAACCGTTAGTAAAAAATATACTAACAGCAAAATGCACTTCTGGTGTAGTGCATTAAAGTGGCTTAATGTTGAAAATATATAACAAAATTGATTGTGGGTTACTGGTGGCCACAAAAAATGTAACTGATGTGAGAATGTAACTCTTATATATGTCAGCATAAAGCATGTGATTGATTATGCATGTGATAGTAATCAATTGATGTGGCTCATGAATGAGAGGAGGTAATCATGGATGAGTTATGAAAATAAATTGCTACATAAATGCAGTAATGGAAAAATGTTGAATGACCAGTAATAGAATGGAGGTCGATTTTGCCTTTCAGTAGCTCGCTGGTTCATCTCAATGACCAGTAACAATAAACAGAGACAAATGAGGTCGCTCTTTGGTAGCCCGTTGCCTCATCTCAATGACCAAAAAATATTAAAGTGATACTTATCTTTGCTTCTGCCGAGCCCAGTAATTGTGTAGACAATTTGCTCCAAGCCCCCAACTATGAGTTGCAATTCTTTCATTTCAAATTCGATGAATTTCTTGAAATCACCACTTATGAAACAATGGTGTAATGGTGGGGTTGGTGGGTGGAATTCGCTTGAGAAAATCCCAAGTCTCTGTAGTCGGCGCCAAATGTATTAACCATATTTGAGAGGTTGGTCAATACATTAATGAATGATGATGATCTGTATGATATGAACAATCATAATAAAGTAGAGACATGAACACCATTGTTTACGTGGTTCGGCAATTGTGCCTACATCCACAGAGAGAGAGAATGACATTTATTATAGTAGTGGTGGTGATACAAAATGGGAGCTCGATAATGGAGAGAGCTCAAGAGAGAGATGAGACCTGAGAGGTGAGGTCTCATCATGAGAGATTGGGGAGGTCGTTGATATTGAGACCTCACCATGAGGTCGTGTTAGGAGCATTAGGCCATCAGACCATCTGAGCAGAGATGAGAACCCCCCTAGAATGAGTAGCTTGCCTTCATATTTATAGGCTACAATGTAACTCCATTCTTAGCATTTACTAGGGTAATAATGAGAGAATATATTTGTAGTAATTGGCTTTAACTTTGTAACTTGTGTCATCAAGAGAGAGCCCATTAGATGTTGACACGTGGCACCATGATGAACGGTAGAGATGGTGCCACATGTATGTTGTATATAGTACCCCTACAATAGTCTTCTTGTTCTATCCTAGTGTTTGTTTTTTTAATGTAAAAACAGAAACTTAAGAAAAACATAAAAAAAATGAAAAAGATAGATAATGTGAAATAAAATATTTCAAATTAATTTTATTTTAGGGTTTTTCAAGAAAATTTTAAGGATAAACTCAAAGAATTCCCAAAAAAAATCTAGATATTTTTTAGTCCGACTTTGTTCCACACAACAAGATTCGTGTGGAACATAACCTCAAACCTCATTGGTCCAAATTTTGATTTTGTTTTATTTAATTAAAAATGATGTGTCATCATATAAAATTTGGACCAATGAGGTTTGAGGTTATGTTCCACACGAATCTTGTTGTGTGGAACAAAGTCGGACTCGATATTTTTATTTTTTTATAATAACCAAATATATATTTGTTGTTAATCATAGATTATTGGTTATTGTTGTCCAATAGTTTCTAAACCAATCACAACCATCAGATCGCAATAGCAGCTACTTTAATGAATCCATCCATAGCAATCCAACGGATACTATTACATTTTTATAGGTTAGTAGATAATCCACATACACAACAAAAAAGAATTTTAAAAAAAACAAATGTAACCGACAAAATAACCGATACGTGACGTTACAAGTGTCTATCCATCCATCCATCAATCAATCGTTTAATCCAGCCTCCAAACACTCCCTTACTTCACCTTATTTATCCATCACTCTTTCTCCTCTCAATTTCTGCAAATCGAGAAAACAACATCCATCATCATCAATCACCATGTCTGAAACTGAAACCGGCGTTGTTACCTTATATGGCAATGGAGCAATTACAGAAACCAAAACTTCTCCATCTCCATTTTCTGTGAAAGTAGGTTTAGCCCAAATGCTTCGTGGCGGAGTAATCATGGATGTCGTTAATGCTGAACAAGCACGAATTGCTGAAGAAGCAGGTGCTTGTGCTGTAATGGCTCTTGAAAGAGTTCCTGCAGATATTCGTGCTCAAGGTGGTGTTGCTCGTATGAGTGATCCACAATTAATTAAAGAAATCAAACAAGCTGTTACAATTCCTGTAATGGCAAAAGCAAGAATTGGGCATTTTGTTGAAGCGCAGATTTTGGAAGCAATTGGTGTTGATTATATTGATGAGAGTGAAGTATTAACATTAGCTGATGAAGATAATCATATTAATAAACATAATTTTAGGGTTCCTTTTGTTTGTGGTTGTAGGAATTTAGGTGAAGCATTGAGAAGGATTAGAGAAGGTGCGGCGATGATTCGAACTAAAGGGGAAGCTGGAACTGGGAATATTGTTGAAGCTGTTAGACATGTGAGGTCTGTAATGGGAGATATTAGGGTTCTTAGGAATATGGATGATGATGAAGTGTTTACTTTTGCGAAAAAAATTATGGCTCCTTATGATTTGGTTATGCAGACTAAACAACTTGGTAGACTTCCTGTTGTGCATTTTGCTGCTGGTGGTGTTGCGACACCTGCTGATGCTGCTTTGATGATGCAGTTGGGTTGTGATGGGGTTTTTGTTGGGTCTGGTGTTTTTAAGAGTGGGGATCCTGCTAGACGTGCTCGTGCTATTGTTCAGGCTGTGACTCATTATAGTGATCCTGATATTCTTGCTGATGTTAGTTGTGGTCTTGGTGAGGCTATGGTGGGATTGAATTTGAAAGATGAGGGAGTTGAGAGGTTTGCGAATCGATCAGAGTAAAGGGGCAGTGATGGAGAGAGCATACCAGTTCTGCTGTTGCTGTTTCGAGGTGAGCCTTGGCTGAGCAATGTAGTTGTTATTATAGAACCTTTTGCTGCGTCTTCCCTTTGTTAGCTTTGGAAAACAATTTAGCAAACTCTCAGTCTTGTTATTTCATCGTTTTTGCGTACAGTAGTGATCTAATAAGGCTGTTATCCAGTTAACCTGTGTAATAGTTGCCTTTTGAGAATAAATGTTATGTTATTTCCATAGTTTACTATATTCTGTTTGTTGGGTTGAATATTAGTTCGTATTTTGTACTTTCTCACCTGACTATATAGGTTGTAGTACTGAATCTAAAGCAAACACAAATGAAACATCAAAATATAACAAATGTACCTCGGCAATAAACCAACACTAGATTAGACTTGATAATTGGCTTAATTGCTCGTTGTTGATTATCATTGTTGTCAAAAATTGCTGTGAAGTGTGAACTAATCCACGCACAAACGTGGACACTTGCAAAAGAGCATCAATGTGAGCAGAGTATTCATGTGTTCATCTTTTTCAGTTGCTCTTGCTCATAAGCATTTTATGTGTCATCAAATTCTTGTGATATTTTTCTGGGTCTTCTACCTCTTATATATTTTCTTCCACAACTAGTTTTGTGTACAATCATTTCCATCTATAATAATGAATTTGATAACCATTGATCATAATATGGAGATGTTAGAGTTAACTGAACTGTGATCTGTTGTTAAGGCCAAATTCGATCTCCGACATGTTAATACTCTTCCTTATATTAAACTCTTTGTACTTCTCTTTTTATAGATTAGGGTTGTTTGAATTTAGAGTGAAAAAAAAGTATCTACCAACCAAAATAAAAATCGTGATATTTTAATTATTTTATTAGATGTTATTCTTGTTAGATCAAAACCGATAATATGAAATCAAACATGGGAAAACATTATATTAAAAAAACATGGATTGGTTATTTATTTTTATTTTTTTTAAGGGATTGGTTATTTTTGCCATTACTCTCTGAACCAATCACGTCCATCAGATCGCAATAATGACAGTTATCTTAGTGAAACTATTCATACAATCCAACGGATACTATTAATTTCTATAGATTAATAGCTAATCCACATTAACAACAAAACAAGTGTAACCAATAAAATAACCAATACATAACGTTACTAGTGTCTATCATTCAATCCTGCCTCCAAGCACTCCCCGTCACCTTATTTATCCATCTTTTCTTTCTCCTCTCAATTAGGGTTTTCTGTTTTGCAATTGTTCAAGCTGTGACTCATTATAGTGATCCTGATATTCTTGCTGATGTTAGTTGTGGTTTGGGTGAGGCTATGGTGGGATTGTATTTGAAAGATAATGAGGGAGTTGAGAGGTTTGTAAATCGATCGGAGTAAAGAGCGAATGATGGAATTTGGGAAGAGGGTGTACTGGTTCTCCTGGTGCTGTTTTGAGGTGAGCTTTTAGATGTGTAGAACTTTTGCTGCATCATCCCTTTGTTAGCTGTGGAAAACAATTTAGCAAACTCTCAGGCTTGTTATGTCTTGTTATTTGATCTTTTTTTGCCTACAGTGAGCTATAAGGCTGAAATGGTTGACTTTTGAGAATAAATGCTATGCTATTTCCATACTTTGCTATGTTCTGTTTGTTGGATCGAATGTTACTTCATACTTCCTTACCAGACAGTAAATAGGTCATACTGATTCAACATCAAACACAATTTCCACAAAAGAAAGAAAAGGAAATTTACAAGAAATTAATCAGTGTGACATAAAGTTAATAAAAAAAAAAGCATATAGAGACTGAAGTTGTAGAAAGAGAGATATATAGATGCAGTAATTCTTTGATTGCTTCTTGTCAAGGCACATCACAGTATCCTGCAGGCTTCGAAAGGGAGAAGCTTGACTGCTATCTTTTACAGTATACGGCCAACATAGATGCAAAATTCCAATGTCATAGCTAGTTTAGTGGTTGTGACTTGTGAGAAATTTAAATAATGCAGGCTATATCATGGTGTATCTTTTGTGAGCAAACATCATAAGACCCTAAACTCTGCATACATCAGTCATGATGTTGCCTTGTGGGGTGGTTTTCAATGTTCAAGTCAGGGTAAAGCCCTTAAAACCAGACCACACATGCAGCTGCAGTCTGAAAATGCATGTATTTCATTGTTGCATTTTGTGGTTGTGCTGTTTACGAAGAGATATGAAGGTATCTTTATTCTTAATTCAATTTTGCAACTTCCAATTGTTAACAATGCCATCTAACTGTGAAGTTTGTCCTGAAAATGTTGTTTGAGCATTCAAGATCAGTAGGAAAAAAAAATTCTCATCTCATATTGAGTTTTTTTCTTTTCTTTTTTTCATGAAAGTATGAATGCTATTAATCTCCAAACGAAACACAATACAACCTGATCAGTGTGCCTAAGCACCGTTTAATTAGACCATACTGCCATGCACTGCTGCTGCTTCCACCCTTGCCAGGCTTGTTTCAGTGGCACCTCATATTGAGTTGTATGCAAATTTTGTAGTCAAAACCTGAGTAAATTGTACCCTTCTGTAGTTGCTACTTGAATCAGCGTGTTTTTACTACTCTCGTCTGAGGCTCATCGTAGACTTTTAGAACTACTGTATGTATAAGATTAGAAGGAAATAGTTGGCAGGAGTTATGCATCTTGTTTTTGTGTGTACCTGTCACCCTAGATGCACCTAGGGCCTAGGGGTTTGGCATCAGCCTAGGTTTGAGTATGGTGGACAGACGCTATACTCCAACCCCAAGGATACTATGCTTCCAAGAAAACGAATCATAGCCAGTTTACAACAATGTTGAAATTTAGATACAAGAGGATGTCTTGCAAAGTCTTCTTTTGTTGTACTTTGCTGTGTTGAATTGGTCCGAAGTGCACAATCACAATGTGAACTTTGTTGAATTGGTCCAGTGCACATCCATTATGCGAACAAAACCGGCAACGTATCTTCCCGAAGTCTTTCTTTATTTCACAACTTGGTCATGTCAATGTTACCTGAACCCTTGTACATGTTCTGCACACTCTAGATCCATCAAGCTTCTAATTAAAAAAATTCCAATTTAGAAAGAAACATACTACCTAATATACAGCGTTTTGTTGAAGATGATCATATATATAATTAAGTAAAACCTCAAGAATCTTTCTTCTTTCGATGGTGGCATGATGCAGAACTGCATGGTGCTTAGTCAATGTTGTGGCTGAGGTAGGCAGTTCCCATCTCACAATAGTTTTTCTTCTTAAAACATTGGTGTTAGGTACACCGTGACAAATGAATTTCTAACTGCCACAGTCGCGACGACTTTTGAGAGAACATCCAAGGAAATGAGAAAAAAAAATCCAACATATATGGCTTTCTTTGTATTGGCTTATGTCAAAGAAAAGCCTTAAAAGTTAAAACATACACAAAACTACTTAACTACGTGATATGAACTCTTAATTAAAAATAAGGAAGGCGGGAAAAAAAAAAAAAAAAAAAGTCAGAAGTTCGCTAAATAAAAATAAAAAAAAGTCCAACTCAACAAATTCTTTAAATAGATCTCCGAAAGAAATTGATTACCAAAACTTCCGTTATTTTCGATAAACACTTTTGACTACTTTTCAATTCAATTCATTTCATTTCTTGTTTTTCTTTTTCTTTTCTTTTTTTCTTTTTTTTTTCACAATTTTAATCGTTCCATTATCTCTTTTAATTAATGACGGTTAAATTCATAACTGAAACTCTCATCAGAATTCCATCCATCTTATGAGTTGATAATAAAAGATTTGCATAAACCATTTTTTTTTTATTTTTTTTGTGTTGGTGTTGGTGTTGAAAATAATATTGATTTGCAATGGGAAGTTACAAGATGTGTATGTGTTTTACAAGGAATTTTAAGATGAATGAGGTTCAACCACCATTTGATATTAGAGAAGCATTTGCAAGATTTACTAATGGAGGAATTTTAATGACAGCAGAACAGTTATTAAGATTTTTGATTGAATTTCAAGGAGAAACTTCTGCTACAATACATGATGCAGAACATATTATACAACAAGTTATTCATCGAAAACATCATGCTATGTTTAATAGACATGGTTTAACTCCAGAGGATTTTCATCATTTTCTCTTTTCTGATGATCTTAATTCTCCTATCAGTAATCAGGTATGTATTACTTTGTCCATAATTTTTATGAAAAAAAATGTTTGAACCATGAAATAATGGCCTACTTGTTACTATTTTCGTGATCTTAAGTTGAAGCGCAGTTTTTAGTAGTTATAAACATTCACAATATGTGATTGATCATAATAGATACGGGTGGCCTCAATGTTGTAATGAGAGATTGTGAGACTAGTAGAATGTATTGATGTAAGTCATGTCCTTGTCCCAAACCATAAGACATCAGCCCCTGGGATTGAAAGTCGTGTGTACCACCGTGCTTCCAATACCACATGGATTTTTCGATACAAGTGTACAACCTAGGCTAAAAGTACTTGGGGGAACTGTTTGGTGTTAATTTCTCTTAAAAATTTGTAAAAAGGACCACACCTCCTCTTCTTCACTTGAATTTGTATTGTTTGTCGACAGATTACTGTTGCTTTAGCAACTTTGGTATGGTTCTAGAATGCGAAATGTTTGCTTTAGGCTCCAATTAGTTATAAAAGAGAACACTTTGTGCCATATGTTTAATGAAATTTTCTGCAGCTGATGGTCTGTACTTATTTCAGGTTCACCAAGATATGACAGCGCCAATGTCCCACTATTTTATATTTACAGGGCACAATTCCTATTTGACTGGCAACCAACTTAGTAGTGATTGCAGTGATGCCCCAATCATAAAGGCACTGGTGAGAGGTGTTAGAGTAATTGAACTGGACATATGGCCTAATTTTACCAGAGACAATGTGCATGTTGTTCATGGAAGGTATGGATTCTTTTCAATTTCTTTTGCTTTTTTGCATTTCAATCAAATCAAATTTAGTTGGCTTGTATGATTTTAACCGAGATAGTTTTAACTGTGAAGAGAGGACGGTGAACATTTCAATCAGTATCTAATTTATACTCGACATAGTTTGCCATTTGCTTCAAAGAACTCCTCCATACTTATCTAGCACATAGGCATTTTGATGCATGTTGTCTATGCTCAATTACTGTTCTTGTTGTGTTTCCTTTTTGGCAGTTGTTAAATAAGGATGATCTTTGTATATATAGCCGTAAACTTGAGTAGGTTCAACACTAGTATTTTCGTGATTACTGATATGTTCTTGGTTCTGCTTAGGACCCTGACTACACCTGTCTCACTTATCAAATGCTTGAAGGCCATAAAGCAATATGCATTTTCCTCATCACCATATCCTGTGGTAATAACACTAGAAGACCACCTTAGTCCAGATCTTCAAGCTAAAGTAGCTGAGGTAAGTTAAGATTATTATGTGTATATATATCTACCTATCCACATTGAATTTCAAATTAATGACTGCAAATAGGTCTTCTTTTTTTTTTTCTAGATGGTCACCCAAATATTTGGAGAAATGTTATTTTACCCTGAGAAGGAATGTTTAGAAGAATTCCCTTCGCCAGAAGAGATGAAGTATCGGATTATTCTGTCCACAAAACCACCGAAAGAATACCTTGAAACCAATAATCCGAAAGAAAAGGACAAGGATTCGTCTGAAGAAGATGCATGGGGCAAGGAGATGCAAGACCCTAAAGATGAAACTTCGGTAGAGTATAAGTGGTTCAGAAATCTTTTCAGTACTTTTTGCTAAGTTATCTATCTGCTGCTCATTTATTAATATATGTGATGTTTTGTTGGCAGAGTGACAGTGACCTGAATGACCACGTTCAGGATGATGAAGATATCAATTACAGTGCTCGCAATTCAAGCCAGTTAGGAGGTCCTGACTTTAAGCGGCTAAGTGCTATCAATGTTAGAAAGAATATAGATGGGATTCAAGAATATGAAGATGTCAATGAGAGTAGTCCCATCCCATGCAAATTAGTAGCTCCTGACTATAAGAGGTTAATCGCTATCAATGTTAGAAAAAGTAAAGGTAGGATTCAAGATGATGAAGATATCAAGGAGCGTAGTCACATATCATGCCATGTTAAGGTTCCTGACTATAAGCGGTTAATTGCTATCCATGTTAGAAAGAGTAAAGGTGGGCTAATAGAGTCACTGAAAGGTGATCCGGCTAGTGTTAGACGCCTTAGTTTGAGTGAACCAAAGCTTTTAAAGGCTAGAGAAGAGCATGGAACAGCTCTTGTCAGGTATATATGGTGTTTTCATTTTTCAATCAACACATGCTTGATATAGATTCAGTTCTTTGTGACTCTTCTTTGCATTTATTCTGTTTCCTTCTAACCCAGTTGATTGATTGTGGTACTGGGTGTTTTTAGGTTCACCCAGAGGAATATTCTAAGGGTGTATCCGAGAGGTTCACGTGTTAACTCCTCAAATTACAATCCACTAGTTGGGTGGATGCATGGAGCTCAAATGGTTGCTTTTAATATGCAGGTATAGTTTTTGTTATTTGCTGCAGATTATCAAAAATGTTCCAGCTGCCTTTGTTTCATTGACTGCGGTTCATGACTTCATGAAACTTTTTGTTTCGCATGCAAGATCATAGGCATTGCATTAACTGCTTTGTGGCTCACTGATCAATTGAAATGCCTATGGTGTTGCAGTAATACTTCAATTTGAGCTGCATATTTTACCTTCATTATAAAATAAAATCGTTGTAGTCATGAAGAAATGAAGAGTGCTTATTATCATGAGTAGTATAAGGTTCAGGAAATTCTCATTTCTTTGTGTTTCCTATCCTTCCAACCTATGAACTTATGATTTGGGATGATTGTGTTAATTAAGACTTAATAAACCGCTTCAAGACCCAATCCACCGTGGTTGGTTATATTAGTGAACATATACCATATATTGTTATAAAATAGCTCTGGTAAAAAAAATTCAGTCATGTACGAAATAGATCGAAGTTGTTTGTATTTTATAGGCCACTTTAAGTCAAAAGAGATGGATTGTTGCAATTTTTTCTGCTGCTTGGACTAACTGTTGTTTTTTCTCATAGGGATATGGAAGATCACTCTGGTTGATGCAGGGGATGTTCAGATCAAATGGCGGTTGTGGCTATGTGAAAAAACCTGATATACTACTAGAGTCTGATTCAGTGTTCGATCCAAAAGTCAAGTTGCCAGTGAAGAAAACCTTAAGGGTGTGTAGAAATGTTTTTCATTTCATTCCTTTTCTTTATGTATCTGTTTCTTTTGATTGATGGTGCTGCCTCATGCCTGTATTGATCCTTGTTAGAGCCTTTTTTGTTGAGTAGGTGAGAGTATACATGGGGGACGGATGGCGTACGGATTTCAATAAAACACACTTTGATGCCTACTCTCCGCCAGACTTTTATGCAAGGGTGAGTTGTAATGAGATTCTGCCTGGTTCCTTAACGAGTTTACGGGAAGTCTTTCTGAAAATTTGATAAACTATAGAACCAAATATCATTGATTAATCATTTGATCTATTTGCAGGTTGGAATAGCAGGAGTACCAGCCGATACCACAATGCAGAAAACAGAGATAATGGATGACGATTGGGTACCTGTATGGGACAAAGATTTTTACTTCCCGTTAACTGTACCAGAGCTAGCACTGCTCCGATTGGAAGTGCACGAGTACGATATGTCTGAGAAGGATGACTTTGGTGGTCAGACATGTCTTCCAGTCTGGGAGTTGAGACCAGGAATACGTGCAGTCCCTTTATTCAATCGCAAAGGAGAGAAGTTTAAATCTGTAAAGCTTTTGATCCAATTCCAGTTTGTTTGATATGGTTTTGGTTCTTGTAGTATATAATACGCAGTTGGTTTAGACTTCTTTCAGACCCAAAAGATCACAGTAATGCTAACTCTTGCAATCCGCTAAGTGTTCATGTGTAGTGCTTATGGAGCAAAATTGTAATTAGGAGAACAAAACCATTACTGTTGCTTGGTCACTGTGTTGAACACATTCTAATGTAGAGTTGCAGTTAGATTTTGTTTAAGAAATATTCTATATTACAAATGCAGATTTCCTCCAACAGGAATCTTTCATGCTCCTTTTTATTTAGAACTTTTTTTTTGTTTTGTGGACAATAAGATATTGAATTTTTTTTCAATAGAAAATTTTACAAAAATATCTAAAATCAGGAAGTATGTTTTTGTGAATTTGCGACGACTGGCATTTTTTTTTTTAATAAGAGCCACATTTTAGATGTATTCTATAAAAATATTGAAAGAATCCAGCTTGTGGAAAACATTTGGTCCCCTATTATCCTATTATGAGAAGTCAATACAATTTTTGTAATGATTTATCCATCAAAATGTATCACATTTTAAATATTGGACCTTAATAAGGGATACATACAATACTATGGGATAAGGGATATCCATTATTTCAGACAGGGATTATGTCCCATGGTTGATGAATGATGATGTTGAAGAAGTGTTTGTTGTACAGCTCATGTCCCATGGTTGATGAATGATGATGTTGAAGAAGTGTTTGTTGTACAGCTCATAGAAAAGAGTAAAAGGACAAAGTGACATGTTCCATTGTGAATTTTTTTTGCAAAATTCAAATTCTGCATGGTTAATTACTACCATTCTCATTTCTGAATAAAAATTAGAAAGGAAGTAAGCAGTCTACATATTATATATTATCCATCTGTTTGATAAAGACTTTTATTATCAAAACAAGAAGTAAGCATTCTTATTCTATACAATTTTTTCTAGCATTCTTATCCTATACAATTTTAACATAAACTTTACCCAACTGATTCCTCCTAATCAATTTGGCCAAAATTATCCACCATGCATATCACTCTTTGGTTCAACCAAAATGTATTTTTTTTCAATTGGACAAAAAAAAAATCTCCCACCCGCTTGCCAACATACTTAGATCATCTCGATTTTGCTACAACTGAAACAGAGTTAATTACGCGATAACCTCTTCAACAATGGCGTAGGTGCCTAGAACCAGAGGTAGAAACAGAGCTAACCTTGGAGGGTCGAGGTGCGCGTAAGCTGGCCCGGACATTCTGTTAAGCAATGTTGTATGTTGTGAAGCTTATTTGGCATAATAATACGTAAAAAAAAAAAAAAAAGTGCACATAAAAAAGGTCTAATTAAGAGAACCTTAATTTTTTTTTTTTTTTAAGATTAAAGCACATTTAATTACCTTACGCGGAAGATTAGCATCAAAGTAACAAACACATTGCCGACGTAAATCACAATATGGGTCCACATCAGAATCGTCATCTTCATCAACTTTCTTTCTCTCTCCTCTTTCTCTCTCCGCATTTAATGGAGAGAAAGAAAGAAAAACACCAAACAAAACAACTCAATTCATTTATCTTTTTCTTTTTTCTCTTTCACTCACTCTCCCATTCATTTCTTTCCTTGTTCAGATAACAAACACAATTAGATCTGTTTCTTGTTGTTGTTTTTGTTTTTGTTTGATTTGATAATGGCAACTTCAAAGCAAACTTATAAAGTTTGTTTTTGTTTTCGAAGGAAATTTAAGTTAACAGTAGCTGAAACACCAATAGAAATCAAAACCCTTTTTGAAACTTATTCTGAAAATGGTTTTATGAATGTTGATCATTTACATCGTTTCTTAATTGAGTATCAAAATGAAGATAAAGCTACTAAAGAAGATGCTCAAGCTATTATTGATACTTTTAAACATCTTAATATTTTTCAAAGAAAAGGTCTTCATCTTGATGCTTTCTTTCGATATCTATTTGGTGATATTAATCCACCTCTCTCTTCTACTCTTGGGGTATGTAATTCATCTTTAATTCATTGTTTTTTTTGTTTTTTTTTTTAATTTGTCGATTTCAAATCGGATGGAAACCATTTTTAATTTGCTGAATTATGCATCAATAGGCAAAATTTAGTTTTGTTGTAAATTTTTTCAGATGATGAAATGCCTGGTTTGACCAAAAGTGCCCCAATTAAGTATGTTTAGATAGTTTGATGAATTATATTGTATATTGATAGCAGTCGAAACAAGGGTCATTACTTGTATATACCAGTCTGTTAAGATTATTGTAGAAGTACTTGTGTTTATACTTAATATTTTTTGTTTAAGACTACTAGCAATGCAGCTTAAATTTAGAGTTGCTTTAGAGTGCTTTTCTGAGTTATAATTATGCTTGACTTAAACAGTAGAGGATTTATTGGTTAGTTAGTTGAGTTTAATGCAGTAAACCCACAGATTAATACGAACATCTAATATATTTTTTTTTGTTATATTGAAGGTTGTCAGTACTTTGAGTAGATAATTTTTAGTAATGATAGTAATATAGAAACCAATTGAGTTTTACAAAAATGATCAACATGGTGAATAGAAGAACAAATTGTTTGTTTGGATTGTCTGAAATATACCATTTACATCTTATCATGGTTTAAAAGTAAAAACCATATGTATGAAGTATTATTGAGTAACATTTGGGTGATATGGCTTCAGTTAGGTGTGCGAGCATGTATCCATTACGTTAGGAGATGATGTTAAACACACAAAAACAGTACAAAAATCTATTTTTATTGTTTCATAACATCAATCCAAATTTGGCATGTAACTACATAAGCTTATTGAACAGAATATCACATTAAATCTCTAAGGTGATACATCTCATTATTATGGATATTACTGAAATTTGGCATAGATGGTATTGCGGGCTAAAGACAAAAAATAATCGCAACCTCTATGATATTGGTATATTTTTCGTGGTTAAACGTTATCAACAGCAAAAGTAGATAAATTTTGCACCTAACTCTCTCTTTGTTTTTGCTGGTCTGCCAGGTTCACCAGGATATGACCGCTCCATTATCCCATTATTTCATATATACAGGGCATAATTCCTATTTAACCGGAAATCAACTAAGCAGTGACTGCAGTGACGTTCCAATTATAAAGGCATTGCAGAGAGGTGTAAGAGTAATTGAGCTGGACATGTGGCCGAATTCTGCGAAAGATGATATTGATATTCTTCATGGAAGGTAAGTAATTAATGACAAACATCTACTTATATTACATCAGAAATTACTTCTTATTATAAAACCTCTTGTCCAGCAGGAGGCTTCTTTTGAACTTATTAACACCTTCAAAAGACATTCATACCTTGGAAACTTATAGAAGGAACTCTTTCATGAAGCCAGCCTTTCTTTAAAAGATCATCACTATTTTATTTCATTCCCATTGCAGAAGGATGGTGAATAAAAACAGCTTCAAATTTAATGATTGTTGTTACTAATTTACTTATATCTATCGTTTTAAAGTATATATACAAGTTTTAGGGTCTGGAGATCATCTATTTCTCCTTTCAATAAGAAAGCTTCCTATTTTTTAGCAACCCGTAGTTATAAGTACATGCTACATAGTCTTTGGGATCTATTTCTGTTAGGTGTTGTGGCTAAAGCATAGATAGTCTCTATTCGTCTTGTCTCTTTTGTCGTGATTTGGTTTCCTTTACATCTATAGGACGTTGACTACTCCTGTGACACTCATCAAATGTTTGCGATCCATCAAAGAGTATGCGTTCACTGCATCTCCATACCCTGTTGTTATAACACTAGAAGATCACCTTACACCAGATCTTCAAGCTAAAGTAGCTGAGGTGAGCTGTTGACTATATATTTAGATTGTACTTATTCCTCTGAACATTTCATCTCCAAGACTAATCAAAATTATTTAGATGGTCACTGAAACATTTGGAGATATGCTGTTTACCCCTGGGCCAGAATGCTTGAAGGAATTCCCTTCACCAGATTCATTGCAAAAAAGGGTTCTTATCTCAACAAAACCACCAAAAGAGTACCTTAAGTCTAAGAGTATCAAGGAGAAGGGGAGTGTTTCGCAAAAGGGAAATGATCCGGACGAAGAAGAAGCCTGGGGAAAGGAAGTCCCAGATCCTAAACTCAAAATTGAAGCGGACGATAAGGTGCTCAGAGCATTAGATTGTATTGAATATATTGATAAGGAATTCTATTTGATGTCTTCTTATATGCTTGCTTATCCCTTTTGGTAGACCGATCCAAACGTAGAAGAAGACTCTGAAGATGAGGAAGATCAAGATGATGGAGACCGCAAGCAGACTACAGAACCTAAATATAAGAGCTTAATTGCTATTCATGCTGGGAAACCAAAGGGTGGACTAGAAGAAGCACTAAAGGTTGACCCAAACAAAGTCAGACGTCTTAGCTTGAGCGAACTGGCACTTGAAAAGGCTGCTATAACACATGGAACTGATATCGTCAGGTATTTGTTAAATAAATCAGCAGGATCCTGTTCAGGTGATCTGAGCTTTACATTTTCAGTTGGTTTCTTGACATTACTGACAAAGTCCAATTGTTAATATATAAGCTAGAAATTCTTTGTAAAATTTCAAGAACCTCTCTTTATGAAGTTTTAGCTCGAGGTAGATCTCTAAGGACTCAGTGACATATAAGATGCATACTTGTGATGATGAAAGACCATACAAGGGGATGCAAGTAGGAGGCATCATCTTTGAGCAAATGAGTCACTCAAATGATTGTATTTTTCTAACCTGACAAGTCTTCGGCTCTTAAAAACTTTGTTGCTTAGTTATAAAGGTCTATAGTAGCTCCTCCCTGCATGGATAAATACACACACACATATATATATATACACAAGGAAAGATTTAGTCCTTCGTACTATATATCAAGATGACTTCAGAATAGTATTTCTGCTTAGAATTTAATATTCTCTTCCTTTCTCTTCCCTGCACTGTCATTCATTAACAAGAGAAGAAAAGGAGCAGAGTTGCAGAGAGAGAGACTTTCTAAGAAAAAATTTCCTAGGATGATCCTTTATTTGTTAGTGTTCTCATTTCCATATGTTTCTTAGTTTCCATGTGTGATTGTTATAAAGGGTGTCTATTCAAGTTCACATACATGCATTGCCACAGTATGACTGCATTATTTATTTATTTTGCTTCTTACCATCCAGTACAATCACATGTTGTAACATCAGTGGTACCTGTGAAGTCGAAGCACCTAATCTGCAAACTAGTATTGCGGAAACATACTGCCCAACAAGTGTTGTGGATAAACGCGAAAAAGAATTATAGAATGTCTTTGGTATTTTGGAACTTAGAAGATTCTATTTGTTAGTGTTACCCATGTCCATATGTTTCTTTATCCATATGTAATTAGTGAAAACTGAAAAAGATTACACTGTATTTAGTTCTGGATGATACTATAACGGATGATTACTTATCTTCTAGGTTCACTCAGAGAAACATTCTCCGAGTATACCCAAAGGGAACACGCTTCAACTCATCGAACTACAATCCACATATCGGGTGGATGCATGGAGCTCAGATGGTCGCTTTCAATATGCAGGTTTGTGTCTTTAGTTGTCCAACAAATGATTGAGATTCTTCTTTCCAATATACTGTTGTTTTGTTATCGCATTTTTGGAGGAATTATGCTTTTATTTCTTTCACAGAGTACCACCAATCTTTGTGTTCACTATGGCAGGGATACGGCCGATCACTATGGCTGATGCATGGAATGTTCACATCCAATGGTGGGTGTGGATACGTGAAAAAACCTGACTTTCTACTCAATGGTAAAGCTAATGAGGTCTTTGATCCTACAGCAAGTTTACCAGTGAAGAAAATCTTGAAGGTGAGTGCATCGTATTGTCCACCATTTGTCTGACTACTTCAGTAGCCTATTATCCTTGTTATACTTGGGTTGAGCTTTTTTTGCCAATTATTTAGGTGAAGGTATATATGGGTGAAGGATGGTATCTGGATTTTCAACATACACACTTTGACGCATATTCTCCACCAGACTTCTATGCAAGGGTGAGATGTTATTTTGAGCTAGATAGCTTAAATCAATTACCCATATCTTGCAATCTCGCCCTGCCCAGTTACTGTATTTAGTCCTATTTTCTACTTGATTGACATCAATTAAATTTGTTAATTGACTTGGCTAGCACAGTTGGTAGAAAGTTTTTAAATAAAAATAGTTGGTCTTTGTTGTTAATCAATCCCTCTGCAGGTTGGAATTGCTGGAGTTCCTGCTGACACTTTGATGAAGAAAACAAAGACAGTTGAGGATAACTGGGCCCCAGTTTGGGATGAGGAGTTCGAGTTTCCACTGACTGTTCCAGAGCTAGCTTTGCTTCGTGTCGAAGTTCATGAATATGACATGTCCGAAAAGGATGATTTTGGAGGCCAAACATGTTTACCCTTGTCAGAATTAAGGCCAGGGATACGAGCTGTGTCATTGTATAGTCGCAAGGGAGAGAAGTACAAGTGTGTGAAGGTTCTAATGCGCTTTGAATTCGTCACTGTTTAATACCATTTTCTTGTTTATAGTTTGTTCCTTTTCAATTACATGTAACAATATTTCCTGTATTATATGTATTTGTTCAACAGTTGTCCTTGAGCTTTGTAATTCTTGATGTTGTGAAGAATAAATGATGTAATGAGAGTGGTGTGGGCGTGTGGCGTGTGGCTTGTGGCTTGTGGCTTGTGGCCTATGTAATGTAATCTCTGTATAAAAGCGAATTTTTTTTTACTTAAATCCTACTTCCCCGCGCGGTTATATGTTATTCTTCTTCAGTTTGGGATAAAGATGCAATTATCTGTACCACTGTCCACTTATAATGATCATTAGGAAGGCTTGCTGATGAGATCACATACTGTAGAAGTGTAGATACATTTCAACAAATGAAATGCAAAGACACTCATCTGTCGATACTCCCTTAAGATCACATACTGTACACTGCTATAGATACATTTCAACACATAAAACAGAAAGACGTTCACGACTCATCTGACGACACTCACATGATTTATCATTCGCCACAACTCATTGAAAGAATCGTTCTAAACTACGCCTGCGGTGTGTCTATACAGCATGTCTATCTTGAGAGTGAGAAGTACAGTAGAATAAAAGCAAAACCCTCCTCAGTCCTCATCTCACAGGGATGCTGACATGCTGTGCAAGTGCAACACTGTGTTGGGGACTTGTGGTTCTTATGTAATGGGCCAGGCCTACTACAAATTATCCAAACATCGTCCTTCCGGGCTTGGGCTAGGCCCATTTGAGTGCTTTGCGCGGGTTTTTTACCCGTGCAATAGTCAAATGCAATCGTTCTCACTTCTCAACTTCTCTCCTTCTCAAACGTACGGACAATCACCTGAACTCACTCCGCCACCGGAAAATGGCCTCGTCGGCGAAAACAGCACAACAACAACAACAACAACAACACCATGTTTCTCACATTTCGTCCGATTCCGACACCGATTCCGACACTAACACTACCACCACCATAACAACCGTCACTCACACAGATCTCGAGGACTCAATTTTCAAATCATACATCCATATCTCTGGTGGTCACTCATCATCATCACCTCAAGATCTCTCAAAGATTCAATCTTTCCTTGTCTCATCTCGATCTGGTGTACTCTCTTGTTTAATCTGTTTAGAGAAAATTCGTATAACTGATCCAACTTGGTCTTGCATCAATGGTTGTTACGCAGTTTTTCATCTTCTTTGTATTCAAAGTTGGGCTCGTCAAGCTTCTGATCTTGCTGCTGAACGTGCTATTGCTCGTCTTTCTCGTGAACATTTTCCAATTGCAGCTGCAAATGCTTTAGAAAATTCAAATTGGAATTGCCCTAAATGTAGAGAAGAGTATTCAAAAACCCTAATTCCTAAATATTATTATTGTTTTTGTGGTAAAGTTGAGAATCCTATAAGTGATCCTTGGATACTTCCACATTCATGTGGAGAGGTATGTAATCGACCTCTTAAGTATAATTGTGGTCATTATTGTTTGCTATTATGTCATCCGGGGCCGTGTCCATCGTGCCCGAAACTTGTAAAAAGTAGATGTTTTTGTGGGAAAATTGAGGATGTTAGAAGATGTGGGTTTAAGAATTTTGCTTGTAATGGTGTTTGTTTGAAAGTTTTGGATTGTGGAGTTCATAAATGTTCGGAGAATTGTCATGATGGTTTATGTCCACCTTGTCGGGAGAAAAGTGTTTATCGATGTGAATGTGGGAAGAAGAAAGAGGAAAGAGAGTGTTTTGAGAGGAAGTATAGATGTGAGAATCCTTGTGAGAGGTTATTGGATTGTGGGAAACATGTTTGTGATCGGGGGTGTCATGAAGGTTTATGTGGAGAATGCCCACTTCAAGGGAAAAGAACTTGTCCTTGTGGAAAGAGAAAGTATGAAGGTATGGCTTGTGATGTTGCAGCACCGACTTGTGGATCAACTTGTGATAAGATGTTGAGCTGTGGTTTTCATAAATGTCCTGAGCGGTGTCACCGTGGATCTTGTATTGAGACTTGCAGAACTGTTGTCATGAAGTCTTGCAGGTGTGGAAGCTTGAAGAAAGAGGTAACTATTTATTTCTTTCAAGCCGTTCATTCTTATGGTTTTAATCTAAGGCATTCATGTCAAGACATTGCACTGTAATGAGTATTTCCAATTGAAAAAATGAAGTCAAACTAAATTTGTCATAGGTTCCTTGTTGTCAAGCTTTAGTCTGCGAGCGGAAGTGTCAACGAGTAAGAGATTGTGGGCGCCATGCTTGTAGACGTCGTTGTTGTGATGGAGATTGCCCGCCTTGTTCAGAGGTGTATGTCACTATTTTTATGTACTTCTTGAGTTCTTTCCCTGATAACATCGAATGGAAGTATGTGAAGTATACTAATTAATTGAAATCTCAGATATGTGGACGGAAGCTTCGGTGTAATAACCATAAATGCCCTTCTCCATGTCACAGGTACATTATCCTCTTTTCTTTTTGAGTGTTAATTAGGCCAAGGTCGATTTCTGGTGTAGCAAGTCCAATCATGATCCCATGCTTGGGAATCACTGAAAATAATTTGAAGCTATTGGCTTATGATGGAATTCTTATCGTAGGGATTGTTTGTTTCAATAAGAGTAACTGAGCATCGTAATGATTGGTTGTAGTTTGTTTTTTTTTTTTTGAGAGGTAAACGAGCAAAATATATTCATATCAAAAAGTTGATTACAAACAAAGCCAAGGGATGAGATATCCCTGGTCAAGGAAACAAAAACAAAACAAGGAAAAAAATAAAATAAAAAAAAAATCACCTTTTATGTAAGGAGAGAAGTGTTTCACAAAATCACCTTTTTATCAAATTTTGCTTGTTGCTCTTCCTATTATAGCCTTCAACTATTATGTATAACTGTTGTCCGTATTCTTGTAGAGGTGCATGTGCTCCGTGTCCATTGATGGTGACTATATCATGTGCATGCGGAGAAACACGCTTTGAGGTTGGTCCCTCACATGTATTTCATTGTTACTGCTGAGAAATAGTTTCATGGTATCTCTTTTTGTAGACCTCAGTTAAATCAACTCTGCCTATACAGGAATATATAGTTTGTGACTTTTTGCTACGTTGAAACATAAGGAAATAAGTTTTGCATTATCAACTTAGTATTATGTATCCACCCCTCTTTTCCCTGTGCCACTCTCATTTTCTCATGGATTTTAGCCAATGTTTTCAGTCTTAGAATTCTTCATGTTCTTTCATTTGATGCAATTCCATTTTCTCTCACTGTAGTCATCACCTCTCTAAATGTGTACATTACCCATAACAAAACTATCATAATTTATCTCTCTTAAAATGTCATCAATTTGAACTCATATTTGTTCAATTTTTCTGTCTTTTGAATCTCGCCACTTGTTTAGGAATAAGTATACACATTTTTTTACTTATTCCTAAACAAGTATACAAATTTATGAACATGTTTTTTTCGTTGTCTGTCCTCATCTCCATAGATATCAGAGTTGTAAACTTCTGTTTATAATCCTAGACTTAATCAAAGTTGTGTAGATATATTTTAAGAAATACGAATGTACTTACAACTGTCACGAAACTCGGAAATTGAATGTATTTGACTGAAGTTATGCTATTTTAAATTCACACTATCTTTGACAAATTGGCACACATTTCTCATATTACTTGGAATTCTCTTTGATAGTTTTTAAGTTTATACTGTCAATCTCTCCTACTCTGTTGATGTAACATATCTCCACCCATATTACGAGCTGCTTGCTGAGGTATATAATCGATAAATTATCATCGCCAAGGACTGTAGCACAACCATTCTTCCATTTTTATATAAAAGGAGTTACTTGCTTATTGCTCAAAACAAGTAGCTATAAAGTATGTATTTATATAAATTGTTTGTGTGATTGTCACACTGATATATACGTTTGTTGACAGGTTCCATGTGGGACTGAAGCAAACCAAAAGCCTCCTAAATGTCCCAGACCATGTGGTATCGCTCCTTTGTGCAGGCATGCACCAAATCGCAAGGTATTGGCCTATGCACTTTTTCCCTTCTTACTATTATGGAGCTTAGGTTCAAGGTTTCAAGTTAGCTCGTCCAATATGGAGCTTATGTTATTTTAGGAGAGCACGATCATGACTATGTTTGGAATCACTTGTGTGTAATATTTTTCATCTTAAATTAATTTTTCCTTCCACGAAAATCTTGTGTCCTTTCATACCCTTGCGCACATTAAGATGCACCTGATTATGTTATAACTAAGACCTCTTTTTCTTGATGACAATAATATCTGCTGCTATTTGTCTTACAGTTCGATGGTAAAAGTACATTTAAGCTTCTTTTTTTTGTTATGACTTATGAGAAAGTTTCTATTAATCCTTTGCATATTCTAGAGCATTCTATTTTGATAGATACTTGACATTCCTCAGATGCTATTATTCTTTCATATTTCATTTATATTTTTATCCCATATTGACAAGTCATCTTGAATCATCCAGCCACACAAATGCCACTATGGAGCTTGCCCCGCTTGTCGATTAATATGTGACGAAGAATTTAAATGTGGGCACAAGTGTAAATTAAGGTTTGTTGATTATACCAGTAGTAGAATATGTCTTGACATTTATAAGTGTTACTGTATATAATTTCAAATTTGGAATTTGTTTTCCTTCATCAGGTGTCATGGTCCTAAACCTCCCCCTAACCTGGAATTCACATTGAAACCAAAGAAAAAGAAGGTAAATCAACAACCCGAATACACTCCTGGATCACCATGCCCTCTCTGTCCAGAGCTTGTTTGGAGGCCATGCCTTGGCCAACACATTGGAGAAGAGCTTATGGTTAGTTGAAGATTTTGCTAAAACAAAATGAACAAATAAGCTGTTGTTTTGTTACCTTTATGTTTTTTTTCCCCATTAATCCCTTTAGACATGGTTTGACATTTCTCTTTGCGATTCTCTTTCAGGTGGTCTGTTCTGATAGATCCGTATTTTCATGTCAAAACTTGTGTGGAAACCTTCTTACGTGTGGCAATCATTATTGTACAAAAACTTGCCATGCTCTGAAGAGCCAAACCTTAAGCTCAGGTGTGCATGTGAAAAGTGAGAGTTGTGAAGATTGTGATCTCCGTTGCCAAAAGGTGTGGTTCAGTTTTTACTATGTGCAGCTACGGTCCTATTAATATATTTGCTATCTTTACAAATTTGAATTTACAATATTTAATATTGGGTGATTGCATGAATGTGTCCTGATTTCACCCTCAACATTGTGCACTTACTCTCTAACCCCGATTTATATTGAAGCCCAATACCACTTGAAACCGCATTATGCTAATTGATTGACTTTTTCTAGTACCCGTCATCAGTCTGCTTTGTTTGCAAGTTCTTGTTAATATTTGATTTGAACTTCTAAGGTCTTTTGTTCTTTTTGTTAATGTTATCTTCAAATTTCAGGATAGAAAGCTGTCATGCCCACACCCTTGTCCCTTACCTTGTCATCCTGGAGATTGTCCTTTGTGCAAAGTACTTATTAAGCGTTCATGTCATTGTGGTGCTATGGTTCATGTTTTTGAGTGCACGTATTACAACAGTTTGTCTGAAGAAGAACAACTGAAGATCCGTTCATGTCGTGGACCCTGCCATAGGTAAGCTTTAACATTTATCTCGCTAGTTTCCTTGCCATCATGCTTCTTTATGAAAATTCAATGACAGTTTCACTGATTTGGATACGTGAGGATGTTGGATGAATTTGTGGGAGATCATATTAGCATGCCTAAGACGTTTGAGGTATATATTCAGTATTAAATGAAAAGTCCTTTAAGATGGACTGGAGTTGTCAATGAAAGACCAGCAAATCGTATGGTGCAACTTAATTTGCTGTCTGATTTTGATTATGGTGTTTCACGTCCTATTAGATGGTGGCTGATTGTCGATGATCATAATGCATCTACACATAGCCAATAAAAAAGATGTGCAACCACTCCTAGGTACTAGCAGTCTGACCTTGTTGATAACTTCAGCACTCAGCAGTCAATATTAACGTCCATGGAAACTGGTTTTGAATTAAAAAGAGTCTAAAAGTGTACCTCTGAAAGTTCTCCATGGATGGTATTAGTTATGCAAAACCTCAATGGTGTTAGTTTTTGGTGTTTTACTTAATTTATTAGAAGTCACATGTTTGTTGACATTAGATGTCAAAATTCAATTGCGAAGGAACTACCAGTAGTGCACATTGAATTGCTCGATGATCAATATGGCAGTTGTACTAAGTTCCAGTCTTACCAGTGATTTTGAAATAAAAAATACTAATCCCAGTAACTAAACAACAACTAAATGACCTTAGTCCCTCTGTAAAACATTCATACCTCCTTTTCTTCATCTTCTTTGTTTTATATGAATTTGAAAGTGAAAAACTCCTTCATTGGATTATGCTTTGGTGGATATCTATAATTCTAGAAATTGACCTACTCATACTCCATTATCATTACTTCTGATTTATTTTTTTAATCAAAATATCAAAATTAAACATATATTGTTGCTATTGTGTTGACCTGCAGAAAGTTACTAAACTGCTCTCATCTATGCCCTGAGACGTGTCATCCTGGTGCATGCCCTTCACCAGACAAGTGCTCCAAAAAGGTAACAACCAACATTACATCATGTACCCTGTTGATGCAAATAATTAAGCTGTTTGTGGAATATGAGCCATCAACTGCTTGAAATGAAATGAAACTCTTACCATCTTTCATTTTGTATTTGTATACGCTATGGCTCTACCTTCTTCCCTTCTACGAAATTTTTTTATCTGAAAAACTGTCATCTTTACACTCACATAACATTCACTGGCACACTTTCCCCAAGATACGGTTCACTTGCCTTGCCTTAGACAACCAGTCGAACACTTAGCTAGAATTGTGTACAGCGGGACACAAATGCTTACCAGTAGTATTATGCACAATAAACTATTCTCACCTAGTTTGAACCAGGACCACTCAAAATCTTAATAGCGGATCTGTATATTCGGCCGACTTTAGGAGGTCTCTCTAGAGTCAGGTGGTATGAAAATCGTGTCTGACCATCCACTTCGAAGAAAAAAAAAATTCTTTGTCTTCTCCAATTCTCCCTCCCTCTGTCTCTCACTCTAACCTAACCGCTGGTGGTTTAATATTATGTTCTAGTCTTATTTATTTGTCTGTCTGTGTCTTTGAAAGGTTAATGTTCGATGTTCATGTCAAAACTTGAAAAAGGAGTGGATTTGTCAAGAAGTTCAAGCAGCTTATCGCAACTCTGGACGCGATCCTCAAGATTTTTCAAAAACTCAGTTTGGGATTGGACTACTTCCTTGCGATTCAGAATGTGCAAGAAAGCTGAAAGTTGCAGACTCGGAGTTGCAATTGCGTAAATCTAAAGTTATAGAGGTAATTTGCTTTCCCAAGAATTTACTATCAGTTGTGATTCCTTCTTTCTGTTGTGCATCAAGTACTTGAGTGTCATGTGTGACTATGAAATTGTAAATCTCAACATATTATTTTATTGAAGTTCCCTCCACTTTGGTGGTACAATTATTTGAGATTGAATTCACAACCTCAGTTCTGGGACCAAGTCCCACCCCAAGGGTGGATAGCCAACCACTTCATAATTGAAAACTAAATAGAAGATCACATATCTAAGACAAACTTAATGGCATATACAGGGTGCGAGTTGCACTTTGTAAAGATCAAGAACAAGATCATCGATATCAATCAAGCTTGATAAATAGCTGCATAAAAAAACAGTGTTCTTAAGAAACCTAACAAATAGCATACGTTTGCCTTAGTTTTTGCCATCTGGCAAGTGCTTGCTCTTGCTCTATGGTATATACACGTCCAAAGATAAATTTTGTAATCTTGTTATACGTTTTAGGTATGAGAAAATGCCATTGTGTTTAGATGGCTGTGTATGCGTGTTTAGTGTTTGTTTTGCTTGCCACTAACATATAGCTAATTCTTATACCCATCTTAAATTTTATTAAAGAGAAAAGAGACAGATGTTACAAAACCTGTGCCAAAGCGTAGAAAGCGACGTGAACGGCTACAAGAAGATGAGCAGATATCAATGTTACAGGTCCATTAGCAACTACTTTTACCCTCTTCTTGATTTTTCAGTTTTAAGTTTATTGCTTCTTCCTCTCTTTCAGTTTTTCAGTTTGAGTTGCATCTATTATTCTACATCTATCAGATGCTTAAATTATGATGGTGCTTCTATTTTACAGGCAATTGGCGCAACCTTACGGCGTTGCCTCCTTTTTATTTTGGTGGTTTTGGTTGTTATTGCAACCTTATATTTTGGTTACAAGGGTCTCCTCTTGCTCTCGGATTGGATGAATGAAATTGAACAAAAAAGGCAGAGAAGACGATTTCCAGGAATGTGATTGTATTTAAAGTGTGCGAAACATGAAATGGCTGAGGTATTATAATCTATAGCAATTTGGTTATTATAATTATGTTATACTCACCAATTACGGGATAGAGGGACTAGTAGTCAACATTTTTCATACAGTTTTTTCCCCATAGCTGTAGAGATAAAAGTATCTTATTGTTTGGTCACAATATTGGTCTCCTTTGATGCCCATTGAATAGTGGGAAGTAATTATTTTTGTCAATAACAGTGCAATATATTATATATGGGAAACTAAATTTCAGTTATAATTCTTGATGTGTATTGAAGATAGCTTGCATTTCAGTTAGTTGAGGTTTGAACTTTAGGAATGAAAATTGTGTGTAGTTGCAACTTGCAAGTATAGGTATTTAGTTTCTCTGTTTTAGGCAGCTGGGTCTTCAGTTATGTCAGATGACAGTCGAAAATCTGGTCTTGCTCCTTGGAACAGAGTAAGCCCACTTTATTCGCTTGACCATTGCTGAGATATATAAGTTGCTTTCCTTACAACTCCTTGTTCATTTATTTTCTGAACTAACAGTAAACTGGGGGTAGGAAATTTCAATTAGTGTATAGCATTGAAGTTCGAGCTTCCAATGGTCACTTTTCGGTTCTGCAACTTACACTTCTGGATGGAAAATATTCCTTGCAAATTTGCAACTACCAAATTGGGACTTCAATCTGGGTGGAATAGTGGGGCAAGATAACTGCTTATGATCATGTTAAACGTACCTTCTGAAGTTCATCATCTTAATTCCTTATGTATCTTGATTTTGGTGATAGAGTGATATCCAGACTCCAATAAGACAATCATTGCCTACGCAAGTTGTTGGCAAAGATATAGATACATAGGCTAGTTGGCATATATCAGACTTGAGGTACCCGGATCTCAACTTTTATCCCCTTCAAAACCATATAGTTTGCAACTCATTGGAACTGATAATTGCACTACACCTTTTGTTTGCTTGTGTGCTACATTCTGTCATCTTGTTCTCCCATTGAACCTACACATTTTCCCCCATTGGATCTGGGGATTCTTGACACACATGACAAGATCAGCTTGGAGGTCGGAACCAGGTGCAAATCATGCATGATGATTTGGAAATCTGAACACAGAGTTTCACTTCAGTCATACTGCAATAGAAAGGACACCTGACCTCCTGGCCTCACCTTTTTACCTTACTATTTTGGTTGTCATCCCCTGTATTTTAACACTAAAAGCTAGAACTGACCTGACAGTGTGACAGTCCACGCAATACCTTTTATATTGCAAACGATGTCATCATACACAAGTGCTTCTTCTCTAAATTTAGTAATGCACTAATGCAGCACTAAAAACTTGACCAGAACTCCTGCATGTGACCATATGTGAAATCATTTTATTCTTGCTTTCTTGCAGACCCAAAATATTTTATACATCAATTTTGCTCATGCAAAGCAAAGTAGCAATCTTGTTGTAGATTAAGATTAGAATCCAACTAAATTTAATCAATCTTATTACCTACCATAAGACTATTGTTTGCTTTCAGAACTTTAAAGGATCTAGTATTCTTGAGTCTTGACAAGAGGTGAGGCTAACCTATAATTTACTACACCCAATTAAGAATCCACCACCACTACTAAATTGAGCTTTTAATAAACTTGGCGGTTCAACCTTAAAACTGTTCTGCCTCACCACCACCATCACCATCTCTACCGACCTAATCAATACACATTTCCTCTCTTTGTCTGTTTATAGTGATGTTCTTCTCTTCTTCTTTATTACACACTTCTCTAATAATAGAATTTATTTCTAAGTTTAAAGTCCATCTGGGTGGGAAGTAGTTAACAGTCCAGCCCTACCATTGGTCCATTTCTTTCTATAATTTGTACTTTGTTAGAACGACTTTGAGTTATCATGATTATCATGGTTTAGTGTTATTTAACAGAGCTACAGGTCCTACTTGCATATGGTTTGGGAATAATACAGATAAGCTGATCATATCCTCTGACCTCACTAGAGCCCTTTCAATGTTAGGAAAAAAAAATTGGCCTACCTTTTGGGGGATTTTCCCTAATACATGCACGCCGTGGGGGACAATTTTACGAGTCTTAGTCATGGAAAATGAAAAATGTGTCTGTCTTGGAACGACTAGTCACTAACCATCTGACTAATCGCATGTGTATGTTCCCCACCATCTATTGGCAAAATGCAGCAAACCTTTGGAGACCAAATTGAAAGTAGGCAAAGTCGCGAAGGTGTATGTAAATTGACATGGCAGGGCAATATAGCCATGACCACTGCACTCTGAAGACAGGACTCAGGACCAGGTAATTTGTGCTCATGAGGGACTCATGTTGCCTGTAGGGTCTTAAAAAGCCACTTTTCAGAAGAAACCATCTCTTTGAAGACTTTCTTCTTTCCTAGAATCTTACCAAACTCAAAGCATAATCAGCAATAAGCCTTGTTAATCTATGCATTTTCATAAAGCATGGATTTGAATATTGAACTGTAAAGTGTGCACACCTATTCTGACCTAGTCTTATACAATTCAAATACCAATTGAACCACTGCACCACATGATAGAAAGAGTCAAAGAAAGCAAATATATAACTTGTTTAGAAGATAAATTAAAAAATCTTTAAAATTGAATGAACAAAATTTGACGATAACAATTATCTCCATCTACACAAGCCACCCTACTCATAATGACTTCCATACTGTCCATGTTAGAAGAAAATTCAATCTTTACAGTATGTAAATGTAAAAAATGTAAGAAAAAAAAAATCCTAAATTCATGAATTTCATTTCTGTTCGTTTAAAGAATTTACTCAGAACGAATGGAAAATGTAGCACTAGAAATGCTACCATGGCTTTCATCGCAGATAGCAAGGGCTCTCTCAAGGTTAGCAACAATGTCTATCATACTTGGCCGCTCTCTCCCCTCCATGTTCACACAATGCACAGCTGTGTAAGCCACCAGTTCTACTGCTTCAGCCTCATTTATATCTGGCGCCCCAACCCTCGCATCTAGTATCTTGTCCAATTCTTCTGCCTTAATTTTCGGCACAGCATAATCTACTACACTTATTGGCGATCCTCCATCTTCCTCATTTCTAAATATTGCTCTCCTTCCAGTCAGCAACTCCAACAAAACTACTCCAAGGCCATAGACATCACTCTTGGCAGTCAGAACATTTAGGCCATAGTACTCGGGATCCATATAACCAACTGTCCCTGCTGCCTTTGTTGGCATGTATTCTCGATCAGTTTCCGGACCCAGCAAAGATAGACCGAAATCAGATACTCGAGCAGTCCAAGTAGCATCTAGCAAGATGTTAGAAGATTTAATATCTCGGTGAATTATAGGTGGCACCGCATAATTGTGTAGGTATTCGATCCCCCTTGCAGCATCTAATGAAACCTTAATCCGCATTTTCCACGAATTCAAAACACTGCTATTTTGATCGACATTATTTTTGGAGTGTATGTGATCATAGATTGCTCCATTTTTCATGTACTCATATACCAGAAGCCTTTCATCCTTCTCCTCGCAGAAGCCTACTAGTCCCACGAGATGCTTGTGGTGGAGACGCGACAGGAATGCTAATTCTGATTGAAATGCACTTTCTTTCTCCTGGAACTTCTTAGTCCTAGGACCGGTTTCTCCTCTTTTAATCGCAACCTCACGACCATCTGGTAGCTTGCCTTTGTAGACTGTCCCAAAGCTCCCAGCTCCAATTTTGTACTCCATTGAGAAGTTGTTAGTAGCAGCAGCAAGCTCAGAGAACGCGAATTCCTCTGCTCTATCAGCATGTTTCGATGAGGTTCCACTCCTCTGACGCCTCATTGCTCTAGAGCTCTGGCGCCTTATGGTGGACGATCTTGAAAATGGGGGTGTAAAAGGACCACTATTCATCTGAGAAGCATTACCATTGCCTCCTCCAGTGATTGTTGGCTGAACTGAATTGTGAATCTTTTTGTGATTCCAACAACAAATACCAGTCCATATACAATAAATAATAGTTACAAAACCTGAAAAAATTCCAACTGACCCAATAATAGCAAAAACCAATAAACCCCTATTTCTTGCAATCCACGAAGACTGCGGTGGTGGTGAAACAACTTGTGGTGGTGAAGGAGGAAGTGCTAATGGTGGTGGAGGGGGTATTGTAATATCAACTTGACAAGGTTTACAAATATTTCCAGAACCAGAACATAAATTTTCAGAGTCAGGATAAATACCACAACTGCTACATGAAGCTTGAGTACATGGCCCTGGGATGATTTTCGGCAAGGGGAGATCCATTCCTGCAGTTGTATTCATTGACCACCCAGGTCCCCAACAAACAATCGAGAAATTCCTCGTCGTCAATCCACAAGTAAAATTCAAACCAGCAACAATAGATTCAAATGATAAACTCTCCAACCCATTGCTTGAAAATTCTTCACTTCCCCAACAAACCACAGAACCATTTGTTCTCCGAATAGCACAACTATGACTCACACCCAATGCCAATCCTGAAAACTCCGCAGCTGTCGAATTGAAAGGAACATTCAACTGCCCTTGATCATTATTTCCTCTACAAAACAAAAACCCAGTTGAATTCAATCCACAAACATGAGAATCACCAGCTACTAAACTCGACATCGAAAAATTCCTAAAACCATTTTCAATCTGCATTACTATAGAATTATTAACACCCCAACATTTAACATTACCATTACTCATCAAAATCCCACAAGAAAACCCTCTTCCAGAAGTAATCAATTGAAATCGCTCTTCATTTGAAGGCGATAAATATGGATTTTGTTCATTACCACCTCTCCACCAACATCTAACAAGATTACTACCATTCTCAATAGCACAAACTTGATCATCCCCAACAGTTAAATCTTTCAAAGAAACAGTTTGATTAAAATAAATTCTTTTTGATTGAAATGACTCAGAATTCCAACAAAGAAAACTAATTCCACCAGATCTTAATCCACAGAAAAAATTCCTACCACCAGAAATTGATTCAAATGAAATGTTTGGTTGAATAACAATATTTCTTTTTGTATTTCCATCATTTATATAACATTCAATTCTTTGATTTGTTTCTCCAGCAATAATACCACAAATGGTATTAGTACTAGAACTAATAGCAATTGTTGAAGCTGAACCAAGTCCATGAACTACTGTTGTTAATGAAAAAAAGATAACGGTGGTTATGACAAGAAACAGAGTAACGGAAGGAGAGATGGGTTTTGTCGTCATGTAAAAATGTTTGGGTTGACGGAGAAAGCTATGTTTGGTTGTTTCTTCTTCATTTGTGAACAAGAATGAAGAAAAGAAGAAGAAGAGAAAGAAAGAGAAGAAAGGGTTTTAGAAGTTTTGAGAATTTATTTTTATTTTTTTGGAAAGAAGGGAGATGGTGAATTGGTGAAACGCGTGGGACCGTGAAAATAGGGAATTTTGAAATTGAAATTAAAATGAAAATGAAAATGAAATTGAAATTAAGAAATTTATTAAGAAGATTTCACGACGGCGTAACGGACTAGTGTTGTTAAGAATGTTACTATAAAGAATTAACAAGAGTACTAGTCTAGAACAGTTGTGTAAGTAAATGTGTACTTTTGGTTTTTCTGTTGTGTTTGGTCAAGCACGTTTATACTCAAAGTCAAACATGGACTATAGGAAAAAATTTAGGGCCAATTTGTCTAAACCCAGAAAAGGTTGGCTGAATTTGCATATACCTCAGACCCTACTAATTATCTATGTAGCATAAATATTAAGAAAATAATTTATAATATACCAATCCTACCCTTATTCAGATCTGTTAGGGCTGAGACAAATTCGCTTCGAATTTATCTTCCTCTTCTCCAACAAAAAAAAAAAAACTCCTCTACTAAAAACAATTCAAAATATGTGATTGTCTTCCTTTCCATTTCTTTAAAGATTTATGGGTTCCGATTGATTTTATATTGTGGTTTGATGTGAAAATTATCAAGGTAATGTAGATAGACTGTATCAAACCATTGATAATTAGAAATATAAATTGTTGATGGAAGTAAACTTTTTATGCTTTTATTGAAGAATTTGGATGAGTCTGGACGGTATCAAACCATTGATAATTATAAATACATGAAGAATCGACTGTTTGCAATTTTAATTTCTTTTAATGGCAATTCCTTAAAAAAAAGAGTGGCGATATCAAAGCAAATGAAAAACCAATGAAATCCCTATTCAATTGAATTTTTTGGTAGAAGTGATCTAATTTTCTGGTTCGATTTTTTGTGGAAGAATAAGAAGAGAGAAAGAGAGGTGCGTGGAAATTGGATTTTTTTTTTTGTGGTTGTCCCCACCTGTTGTCCCCGTAAAAGTGGTGGTGCTACTTGGTTGCATAGAAAAAAAAGAAAGATGGAGTTAAGAGATTGAGGTATTTGAAATAGAAACAAATAAGAGAAGAGAAGAAGAAAGAGGGGGTGAAAAGATTAGAAAGAAGAAGAAGATACCAACAATTTGGTTTGCTTTGAAGAAAATCCTGCATTGTAAATTAGACATCAGAGCCATCAAAGTCAGAGGTTTGTTATCCAAAGGCGAAGCATCTAAAATCAGGTGGAGCAAATCTGGAAAATATTATCCATGGGCATTCAAATAAATTAACAAGCTATCCTAGTCAGCAGACGGATCAGTAACAGAAAAGTTGACTGCCTGGAGTAAACCCAAATAAAAAAAAAAGTCTAGGGTATATGCAAATTTAGCCCATCTTTCCTGGGGTTTAGACAAATTCGCCCAAAAATTTATTTGTAAATGTTATTTATAAAATGACAAGCAGCTCCTTTTGAAAGTCTTTTCTTCTCTATAAAAAAAAAATCATACTTGAAAATGCCCTTACAAAAAGGCGTGCCTCTATTTACTGAGTTTTTCAATTCAGACAATTTTGGTGCTTGTAGACACCTTCTCACTTGTAACAAGCCATTGGCTATCTACAGGGTGAGCTAATAATTTGCACTCAAATTACACATTAGTAATTTTTTTTGCGCATTTTGCTTTTATTCTATGGTTGGATCAATCTTAAAGTAAGTTTTCGACATCCATATATTGTTGAATTATTGAAAGCACATTGCTAAGGGACATTATTTGCTTGTGCTTGTGCTGTTGTGCAATGATGCTTAGCTAACATAGCTAATGCGGTAATGCCCTAATGTGAGTTAGGTATTTCCTTTTCCTCCTTGATTATCTTGGTTATTTTAGACGGTTTTATTGTTCAGTTTTATGATCTGCTAATGTTCCCACTCATGTCATGTGTCCCAAAATAATCTACTTTAAAAAATAAAAAATGTCAAACATAGCAACGGTTGGTGACTTGCATATATGGTTTGTTTATATGCAAAACATTACCTGCCATATTGCCATGTGTGTTGAATACTTGGTGAATTTCTGCTCTTGGTTAAGTAGGTGTGAAAGCCCGAAAGGTTGTAGAAATAAACGTGAGTTCGGAGTATTGTATCTTTTTTATATACTATTAGATATACAGAATCTAAATCGTTTTGGTCTAAGTCAAACTGCCTGTTGTGTTCTTTACTTCTATCCAAAGAATCTTTTCAGAGTCAAATGCTTGGATTTGACCAAGTCAAAAGATACTGTATTTATTAGATTTTTCATGCATGATTTGATTGCATTGTTTTCTGGTTTTAATAAGGACTAATCATTTACGTTTCTTTTCTGGGAAACTTTCTTAAGCAGATTGAACTGTCATAAGTGATGTCGATATCCAAATTCCAATATAAGAATTACATAAAATCTTTGCCACCATAGATATGTTCTTTCATACAACTATCCAAGAGAATCATCCACCATTGTAGGAAAAAAACACATGAAAACATACATTTTGTTTTGAAATGAACTGTTTACTTGCTAAAATCATTGGCTCAGGTTGGTTTGTTATCCTTCTTAAACACTCCCACAAATGAGAGGCTGTGAGTTCAAATTTCCATCAACAATGTTTCAGAAAATTTTTCACCTAATTTTTAGGTAGAGTCTGATTCGAGATTAGGAGGTCCATACTCTTATGAATTATGATGATGATATGGTTAAGTGGTTCTTCCATGATGATGATGTGGCTAGGTGTTTTTTAGCGAAAGCAAGTTCAAATTACTCAAGTCGCAAGGTGGTGGTATGGATGCTTAGGTGGTAGCATCAATGGCCTTCGGGTCTTGTATTTGTAAGACCTTTGGGCCCTGTCCTTATAAGCTCGGGTCACGATTAATATATAAATTTCTTTTTTTAAAAAAAAAAAGGTTGTACGGTTGTAGCACTGTAGCAGCATCTTGTCCTTTTAGGCCAAAGAGCAGCATCTATTAACCAACGGGCTTTACAGGCCCATAACTACAGTCCATAAAGGTCAGTAGGGCTTCAGGCTTATGAATGGGCCACAAACAACGAAACCCTACTTAAGCCCAGGAAAGCAAGCAGCCAACTAGCCAACTAGCCAAGCCAAGCAGCAGAGTCATGCGATAAACCTTGCTTGTTTTCAATTTTCCGACAAAAACGAAAACACCAATTTCCTTTCTTTCTTTCTTTCTTCTCTCTCTCCGGCCAAAACAGCAAACGAAACTGTAGTAATACGAATGTTAACAAAACACAATTAGGGTTTCGAGAAATTCAAAAAAAAAAAAAATGGTGGGAATAATGGCAGTAAAATCAAGAGAAGAAGCAGCAAGATTACTTCACTCAATCAAGTTCTCTTCGAAAGATTTACTTTCAAAACTCGAACATTTTCATCAATTGAAACAGATTTTATTACAAAGAGATCCTTCTTTGCTTACTGAATTCATTCCTCTTATTATCGAATTACAAAATGATCAATTCAGTCCAATTCGCAAAGCTCTTGCTCAGTACGTTTCTTCTTCTTCTTTTCTCTTCTCTTTCATTAATTCAATTTTAGTTATTTCTGTAACAATTCATTTATTAATTTGTTTTTGTTATGTTCTTGTTTTTAATGTAGAATGATTGGTGAAATTGGAGTAGAACATACAGATTTTATACCTGAAATGATGCAAGTCTTGATAGATTTCTTTGAAGATGATACACCAGCTGTAACTAGACAAGCTATTACTAGTGGAACAAATTTATTTCGTAGTACTCTTGAAAAAGTTGCAGTTCAGGTAGGTTTCACTTTTGGCGTTGTTTGGTTTGATGTTTTATACATGATGCAATGTTGTTTATAAGAAACTATACAATCTTAGAAATGGTAGCGTTAGATCAAACCTGCTGCCTCTGTTGATTTCTTAGAACATTAACAATTTCAGTGGAGAAGTTGTATTTTAACACTGGAAGGAAATTTACGTCTCTTTTAAAATAAAAGAGAAAAGAAAAAGAGGATTTAACAATAATGGTATTATCCACCATACCAACCATAAAAGGGAAAGAGGTTTGGTACATAGTATTGGGGTTAAGTTTTATTAAATGCTGCCAGAAAGGTTTTCAAAGTCCACCGATCGTGGACTAGATAGTTGTGACGGTGGACATATTTCACCGCTTAACTTACAAATATAAAAATTTGAATATAGAAACACTTCTGTTTCTGTGGTTCCACCATTGGATTTTACACAAAGAAAAATCATAAGAAGTAATGGTGATGTGGCGTTGTGTCTAAGGAACTAGTTGTGCAGGGGAGTTGTGTTAATGATGGACCTAGTTGATAGTGATGCAGTCCTCTCGTATGACTGAATCATTTTTTTTTTTTTTTGTTGACAAGTAAAAAATTTATTGATAAAAAGAGATGTAACAAGACTACACTACCTGATCAATCAGCACACTAAGTGTAGCCTCAGATCAACCAACTTGAAATTACAAGTAACATGAATCAATATATTCTCAAGTGAATCAAATAATCGTAAACCAAAAGCTAACTCAACCAGGGTTACGACCATTCGAATCCAACATGTAATATAATTTTAAGTTAAGTTCACTAAGGTATGCGTGCATGATATGTAATATGAGTCAATTGTAAAGGCTGGTAAACTGGTTACCGAATTGGCTCCATATCCTCCACTTTGACCTGTGATAAGTGATAACTCTTGTGGAGTGTTGGAAGCTTTGGTGCTGACTAGTTGCATCTTATAACGTGGATTGAATGGGTATGGACTGTTTTATTTCCATTTTGTCTGGACTGGGTAAATTGTATATGGAGTATAAATAGTTAGAAAGCGAATAGGAACAGAATACAATATTAAATTTGGTAACATGGACTCTCCTTAGTTGAAAAATTAGTAGAGAAATTAGTTTGTCTCCACATTCGATGTTCATGATACTGGGAATTCTTTCACTCCTACTAAAACGCTACCTTTTATTTGGTCATGATTGTTTTTGTTCCATGTTTAGGGTTTGCACTCTAGTGAACTGGACGAATCACTTGAATCAGCATGGAATTGGATGCTAAAGTTCAAGGACACATTGTACCCGATAGCATTTCAGGTGACCAATCCTCGTGGTTGCAGTTCTGTTTGGATTTTCGGTGTAGATTTGTTTGTGTGATCTGATATTGCATAATAAACTTTTCTTAAAGCCTGGAAGTGATGGCATCAGATTGCTGGCTGTGAAGTTTGTCGAAGCAATGATACTTCTCTATACTCCTGATCCCGACTGTTCTACAGAATCACAACCTCGTGAAGATTCTGATGGTAATTTCAACTACTTATGAGTTCCATATCATTATAAATGTAAAGTATGGTGCATTTTATTAAATTTATGGCCTTGCTTCCTTCTAATGCAGGACAAACATTGGGATTTGATATATCATGGCTGCGTGGTGGCCATCCCCTACTCAATGCCGGAGACCTATCAGTGGAAGCCAGTCAAAGCCTGGGTCTATTGGTTGATCAGCTTAGGTTTCCCAAAGTTAAATCACTCAGCAACTCAATGATTGTTGTTCTCATCAAGAGGTTTGTAGGCTAGCTTATATTTCTGGTTAGTATGTAGTTTGTTCTGTGATAGAATTATTTAACATTCTGCTTTTACATGGTCTGCCATGCCTCTTGGTTTTCTGTTTCATCTGATGTTGTGATTATTGACACCAGTTATGAGTTATGACGAGTAAATCATCCATTTCATTTTACCAAGGACCTTTTTCCTTTCTTCTCGGAGACTTGGATGTATGCTTGCTTGAGAGCAACTTACATTATTTTAATTTTTAGTATAACATGGCCTAATGGTTGATTGTTTGTATACTTGTATTCTTAACTTTTTTCGAGATGTTTTCAATTTGAAACGTAGAACGTCTTCCCTTTTTCTGAATAGTAGTAAAAAGGATAGCGTGATGCATGCCGAATGGCGTGCTTTTCGCACATATATATGGAGCAATGGTGCTTCCCTCTCAATATGAATGCCTGAAGCAGCTGATAACTTTCAACTATCTACTTGGGTCTTCAGTTTAGTTACTTGTCACTTGAATACGTTCTAACCAAGGCTAGACATATTCAAGTGAGCTGATTTTTGGGTGGATGGGTCTCCATTATGGGAAATCATCTTCACCTATAATTTTTAGTATAACATGTCCTAATGGTTGATTGTTCGTATACTTGTATTCTTAATTTTTCGAGATGTTGTTCATTTTGAAACGTAGAGCGTCTTCCCTTTTTCAAATAGTAGTAAAAAAGGTGGCGTGATGCATGCCGAATGGCGTCCTTTTCTCACATATATATGGAGCAATGGTACTTCCCACTCCTGAAGCAACTGATAACTTTCAACTATCTAATTGGGTCTTCAGTTTAGTTACTTGTCACTTGAATACGTTCTAACCAAGGTTAGACATATTCAAATGAGCTGACTTTTGGGTGGATAGGTCTCCAACTCTCCATTGTGGGAAATCATCTTCACCTTTGATTTGCATTCCCCGTACAGCCTAGTAGTATGTCGACTCCTGTATATATAAGTAAAAATACATTTATCTACAATAATAATAAAAAAAAAAAAATCTGATGCTCAAAGAAAGTCACTTAGCAAGGGGATAAAGAATGCAAGATTACACATCCATTAAGCCTACTTGTGTAGATACATTATTTAAGTACTCACTTCATCAATATGCTTCCCAATTTTTGAAACCCCTCCCGGCTTATTATCCTTGTAGCCCTAACCATTGAAAAAGCTATTCCAGTGGATATCGCTGATATTCGTCAATAAGAGGGATAAATAAATAGTGGCGAAGATCTCATGGAATAAAATTTGATAAATCCTGGTACCAGGGTTCAGATTCTTTCTTATTGACATGGAGAGTGAGAATATGCGAAGGGAAATAGTACTATTCGAAGCAAAATGTGCTTGGTGAATATAGAAGATGTGCATGTGGTGGTTGCTGTACTTTTTTGCGTTTGAGATTTCAAGTTGGAGTAGCTTTTGATCCATAATTCATTTTCTGAAAAGTTTGATTTCCATGGAAACATTTTGGAGGAGACCTTATGAAATGAGAACCATAATGAATATCATATGAACAAAGAAGTGATATGTACAGTATAAAACACATGGGTTTAGTCATACAAAGACACGCTACTATGTTTTGAGATGCTGTTATGTAGCTGAGGCAGGAGTGCGGGAGGCATGCTAACGTAAAGTCTGTTAAGATGTAAGGGAGTGGGTATATTAGAAGACATGCTTAATGGAATTGGTGCCTTTGGGTGATATGGGTAAGAGGGTTGTAGACTGTTAGCAACTGGCTGGTCTCTACATGGGATTCTTCTTGATGCAACACGTCTATTATATTTTGATTATTCTAAAGGTCCATAAAGATGTCGAAGGCATCACACTAACATGTCTTAAAAATTTGGTTCCATAGGTTAGGTTGACGAGGGTCAAGGGCAACTAGTAGCTTAGTTTGTATCAATTTATCAATGGATTGTAGCAACAATTTTATATATTTATTTTTGGGATCTTTAAAACAGTCCTAAAAGGAAAAAAAAAGTGTGATAAAAGGTAATCACACAACAATCCTCTGAAACTACATACATGTTTATCTGAGAATAAAACAATCTAATCATCCCATAAAAATCATCTACTCTGATCTGCGTCAATGATGGTTTGTAGAAAACCAAACTCCATTCAGCATACTTGATTGAAGTGAATATCTGCTCCGGTCAAGGCTTTATTTTTGAATTTTCTCAAATTCTTCTCAAGCCAGACGCCCCAATTGTAGCAATAAAACTTGATACCAATCTGCTGAGGATACATGGGTACAGTCCATCTAGTGAGATATGCTACCGTTTCTGTTAACTTATGGACCTAAAAGGCTAAACGCTGTCAAGAACAAGTCTCATATTTTTCCTCCATGCATCACATAACCATTTTTTTTCTAAGAACTTACCCTTCTTCTCGAGATTGTTGGTTTTCAACGTCCTTTCTCAAAGAGCGACCCATACAAAAACTTCATTTTGGAAGACACATTAATGTTTCACATTCTCGTATTAGAAAATCCTATTTCCAATCTTCTGTTGCCGAATCTATTCTTTTACAATCCTATCAAACATTGACTTGACAGAAAAGTAGAAAATGGTTCATCAGGAATTCAGGACCCAACCATCTAATCTTATAATCAGGAAGTATAAAGTATTGCAGCAAACTAAAAAGTTAAAATGAAAATTCAGAGTTTATTCCAAAATTTCATGATTTGTATATGCAAATATGAGAAACTTGCTATTTACAATTGAGTTGGACTATTTGTTTTTGTTAATTTTTTTTCTGTTGTTACTGCTATTTAGTGTACTTGTTCTTATTCACGTTCATTGTTTTCCAATCTGATGTTAATTATCAGTCTTTCAGCAATTGCAAAGAAAAGGCCTGCATTTTATGGGCGCATTTTGCCAGTTTTACTTGGTTTGGATCCACCAATGTCTGTAATCAAAGGGGTTCGGTTTGCTGGTGTTCATCACACACTAAGAAATGTCTTCCTTTCCTGCTTAACATGCACAAACCCAGGTGCTGCACCGGTATATTTTCTGTCTCTTACTATGATGTTATTACTTTATTCCTTTGTAGATAAGATCTGCGTTGCCATTTATAATTAATGTAAGACGTCGATTTTGTCTTACTCATTAATTGGTTTTACTCCATACATGTTTGTATTCTTCATTTTATTCTATTGCTATTTGCTGTAATAATATTGGTGGGTTTTATTATTATAATGCATTAATGCATGGTGTCTACAAAAATATTGTTTAGTTTTTGGTCTGTAAGCGTCTTCAGCCTGCATTGTAAAAGTGTTTCTGTTGCAATTAATAATAATTTTCACTTTAATTATGTAAAATGATGTGGATCGTAGCTAAAAATGATGTGGATCGTAGCTAAAAATGATGTAGATCATAGAATGCCTAACTTAACCACGTAAATAATCTGTCCACTTATTTCATGCTTTAGCTGCGTCTATGTATAGGCGACCAGTCGACATTATTGGTGTCACTGTCCATGATTCAAGTGTGAAGATAAGTTTCAAGGTTTTGGAGGTATTTCATAGTCTTCCCGGTTTGTATTTCGAATGATGTTGTTTCTGCGACATCTCTGCAACTGATGAAAGCTTAAATGAAGAGGAACATGAACAAGAAATGTCCTCGCTTGGGGTGATTTTCAGGACCTTGGAATTTCTTCAGCATCTTCTATTAGAGAATTCTGTTCTCTGATCGATTGTTGGGTACCTTCTATCCGATGTCCTCTCCCGAGTCTTGTTACCATCTGTTGGCCATAGACTTGAATAAACTTGATCGGATATTGATACGGCTGTATATGTATTTATCAGATTTGGTTAGGTTTTGTAGATTCAGACTAATGTACTTATTTCTTCCGAGACACATCAATTGGCCAGACCCAAACTTAGTTGACCAATATTTTTTGCTGATTGCCCAAAACTGATAGCAGCCCCTATAAATATAAGCTCATATATTACGGTATCTTTATGCTACATGCCAGAAAATAACTGATTTTTACTGAATAAAAGTGTCAATATACAGTATATGAAACTTTCTAGACTTTTCATGATTCATGGTTTGTGATGACTTACGATTAACTTGGAATGTAGAACAATTCCTTATATGGTTCAGGAGTTGAATACTCTAGTTGTAAACAATGCCAGGAACCTGTTCCTATCATCAATGCTCTTGTCTATAACTTCATTGAAGATTTACCTTTTAGATCGCTAAAATCTATAGCACTTAAATGCCAATGAATTTATGATTACAATTTCTTTTGTCTTACAACCTCCTTGTTATCTTGATACATTAAGAGTTATATGCAGTAGAGTACAGTCAGCAAGTTCTTCTTTTGTTTGAAGTCCAATATAGGGAGTGGGAAATATGTCCTTGACACAGTTGATTTGCTACCTGCAGTGGCGCAATAGATTGGTTGGTGCCCTAAAAGAATTGAAAGCTGGAGATTTGGCTGACCAAGCTGTACAAGCTTTGAAGACTTCTGGAAGTATGGAAGATGGAGCAGGCGAGGTGTATCCGGTTAAGGTATCTGTCTTATGACTGTATTCATTTGCAGTGTAAGCCTGTGGAGAAAATTTAGTTTTTTTGGTTGATTGTTGATGTTTGAATGCAATGTCTTAAATATGAATTGATATATATGCAGGAAGAAAAGCCCTTTATCAATGCATGTGATGCAGTAGAGGTTGACCCAAAAAAGAAAAGACCTTTAGTTCAAGGCATTGATGATCTGCTTGAAGACGATGGCTTGTCTGGAAAACGACCCAGACCAACACCTCTTGTATCAGAACAGTCAGATGGAGCCAAGAGTCCTAGTTTAAGTCAGGGAAGCCTTCCTTCGGTTGGATCAACATCCTCTGGCAAGGGAGATACTGTACAGCAACTTAGTGCAATGTTTGGTGCATTGGTTGCTCAAGGTGATAAAGCTTTTGGATCATTAGAGATTCTTATTTCAAGTATCTCTGCCGATTTGCTAGCTGAAGTAGTTATGTCTAATATGCAACATCTTCCTCCCACTTCTCCAAAAGCTGAGGAAGATGGAGATTCTGCAATCTTGAGTTCTCATTCAAGTATGGGTGGTGTCAGTACCCATCCTGTGCAGCCATTTTCACTTCTTTCAGAAGTTGCTTCACTATTTAGTGGGTTTCCACAGATAGCACCACTTCATGATGCTCAAGCTGCAAGATTACATGATGTCCCTGTATGTTATTTTTTTTTTCTTTAAATTTCTTAAATTCCTTACTCAATATTGCATTTCTATTTTCTGCTGTATAATACCTGCTGCATCTTCTATTTTCTGCTCCTTTTACGACTATAGTCTTATTTTTCCACGGAGGTCAACATGGTAGGGTTTTGAAATTTTCGTTTATTGAGAGTTCATCATCACTCATTAAAACTGCAGAAACAAAATTTGAGGGTAGAAGAACCAGCCATGACTGTGCCTGAGATTGGTGGTGTGTGTGATAGCGCAAGCAATGCTACTGAAGCAATGCCATCTATTAGCGTGTCTCATCCTTCCGAAATTAATGTTCCATCTGTAAGGGAGAATGGCAATTCAGCTATGCCTGATGTGGATACACTAGAGTTTGGTATACCTGGTCTTGATAGCATCCACAGTGGTGGATCGCCAGAATCACTCGATGCTTCTGATCTTGCTTCTGGTGGTATACCAGAGCTAAGCCAAGATAAAAAACCAGGCTTAGATCCGCTGGTTTCTGTTTCATGTGAAGCAATGCCTGCTGATAGGTCAGAGGATATTAACCTCAACGAAACTGTTTCAGATGTCAACAGTGTGACTTCTACCACAACTACCTCTGCTGTTCTATCCAGCCAATTTGTCCTTCCAAAGATGTCAGCACTGGTTGTCAATCTTACTGATGACCAAAAGGATGATTTACAAAGAGCGGCATTTATACGCATCATTGAGACCTACAGTAGGATATCAGTCTCTGGGGGGTCACATTTGCGCTCTTCTCTGCTTGCTTGTCTGGGCGTCGAGGTAATTATCTTTCCAAACTGTATTAATATTTGGAAGTCTGTTATGGTGAAATGGTGGCAACCCTTTCATTTTACTTGTTGTTCGATAAAAATTTATAATTTTTTGCTGTTTATTTGATGCAAAGTAGCACGAGGAAGGGAAAAATACCAATCCATTTCAGAATTAGTTAAAACATGCAGATCTAGGTTAAAAAACATAACTTGGCTTCATTTAAGATTTCTTTGTTGTTTGATTGAATGTATTTCTGTAGTAGGTCCAATTATACAATACATATTTGCTTAACTCCTACTCCTAATAGTACAAGCCCCACAGATTTTCCATACTTACAACTCTACCACATGCCAATTACCCATATCCCATGTCCATAAATCTTGCAATTCCCCTAGAGGCCTAGATCAACGATACAAAAGTTCTTTCTCATCGTTTATATTGGCGAAATTCCCTTAAGACTGATGTCATAGAAAACAAGTATGAATAATTATCCTGGGATGGATTCTGGTTCGCATAATTTGTCCTAAAATATAGGTGAAAAAATCATTTCCGAGGACACCAAAATACCTTGAACCAAACATGATCTAAGACGCAAGTTCTTTTTCATTTTTCTACTGCTTAAGTGTGCAGTTGTTGGTATCTCTTTTCTATGCTCCATTTGTTGATGTATTACTGTATCAAATTGCTACATTTTGCATGCTATCAACTTTTATATATTAATTGAAATATCTGTGACAGTGTATGCATTATTGTTTTCAACATGATAATGATTCAATTTCCTTTTTTTGTAGTTTATACATATCTCATGTATTTGTATACTATATTCTTATGGCCTTTCTGCAGTACCCATTGGAGTTGGACCCATGGAAGCTTTTACAAAAGCATATTTTGTCAGACTACTTAAATCACGAGGTAATTGCTTGTTACGCTGAGTTAATGGGATGGTGGGGAAGATACAACTTTCAATTTATTTTAATTATCTTGCTCAATTCAATAAGTTCAAATTGGACATGCTCGCAGTGAAAAAAAATCGTAATCTTGAAAACCATAGGATAGTTTATAGATAGTTGATTAGTCTTTGATTGACATTAGGTGGACTACAATTGAAAATTAAGGTGCATGTACTCCTTGTGATATATTTATTTAGAGATATGCAGCTTAGGAATCATGATAAACAGTGTTGAAGCAAAAAAAATTAGTTTTCTAATGGTCCTCTTTTGATGCAACTGAACATTGTTTTTTGATTAACAAATAACAATATAGAACCACAGAAGGAGAAGACCGGCTTTAGGCGAGGAAGGAGTTTACCCCCACCAGATGCATAAGAGACCTCCTAAAGGCGGTTAATAATCATGGAAAGTAGATAGAATTAGGTACTTTTACGACATAGCACTTCTTTACTATTAGAAACAAATTATCTGTCGAAAGGGGAAAAACAAATCCCTGCACAGCTGCTGAGTTGACTCCTGCAATTCGAGGCTTGTGGTGTTGAAATTCAACAATTTTTGTAGTTTGCTGAATTTTTAATGCGATTTAAATCAATATCTCTGTGACTGGAGTGAGGTTGTCCGATATATTAGTTGAAAGTGTAAGTGTCTGGTATCTGCATTATCTCATCTTAGTTTGAAAAGATCCTGCCTTTGCAACGGGCAACACAGACTTATAAGTGAAAAAGTTGAAGGAGATGTATAATAGAATTCTAAAAGAGCAAGATGTCAACCAAACAGTAGTTATTGCGTTATAGAATTACAATCAAATCCCTTCATCCTGGAACCAAAACTTAAGGTTACCCCTCACTTGATATCCTAAAACCTGGTGAAACAGTTGAGTTTCCTTGTCTTTCATGTGAGATATGTTCAGTACTGCTAACTTACTATTCAACTAGAAACACAAAGCCGTTTGACTCTTGTGCGAAATCTATGTTTGATGTTGTAGATACGCGCATTGAAGTTAATAATTCCTTCCTGCATACGTTGTCTGTGTATTGTTTGCTATATTGGGTGTAAGGCGAGAAAACAGTTGGGCTGTGACTAACCAATCTAAGTTCCCTTTATCTTTTCACTTGATTTCCTGTTTCGGAATTTTGAGGGAAAGGGTTACGGCGGGAATCTTTGATTCAAGGGTCATTACCAAGAGAAGTATGATGTGTGCCTTCTTGAGGTTGGGTTTAAACTTATGGAGTTGCTAAAGAATAACAAAAGTACAGTACATGTCCTTTTTTTAGCCGGTTCTTTTGAAAGGAATTCAGTTTAAGTGAAAAGTGCTTCTAGTATGATTGGCCGGCTGCAAAGCTTACGACTTATGCTCTGTATGTAAGAATTTTGCTGAGTATTTTGTGAATTTACTAACGATGGGTTCAGGTGATGCCTCAGTCTATTATTCCTCTTTAAGTTTTTGATAGAGGAAAGCAAACACCTCTACACGTTTCTTTGATAAAATGGTTATGTTGTGTTCGTTACAGGGGAAAATAGTGCTGATCTTAGTATGCTTGAATATTTCTAAAAATCCCAACCTTAGTGGTAATTTAGTCATTGCATGCACTCCACATCTGAAAAATTCCATCTTTCTCGGAGGTTTAGCTAATTGTATAAAAACTTACTGAAGGTAGATAGAAACTGAACTGACCAACTTCACTTAATATTGGAAGCTATCCATACATATTTATTATTGAGGGAACCTTGAAATAAGTCATTTCAGGATGCATCCCCTTTTGTGGTGTTAATGTTCCATTATTTATTTTAATATCTTATCTTAATTTTGGTGTAAACTGATTCTTTGCTGACAGTAACTATTGAATGTCATCAGGGACACGAGTTGACAATACGTGTCCTCTACAGGTTATATCGAGAGTCGGAACAGGAACAAGACTTCTTTTCGTCTACCACTGCTACTTCAGTATATGAATCATTTCTTCTGATTGTGGTGTGCATTGATCCTTGCTTCCCATTTTGTTGTTTTCGTAACTCTTAATTCTTGTCTAAAGTGATTCTTTGTGCAGGCGGAAACTCTTCGAGATTCTTTTCCAGCTTCTGACAAATCTTTAAGCAGATTGCTTGGAGAAGTTCCTCATATTCCAAAATCGGCTTTCGATTTATTGGAATCTTTGTGCTCGCCTGGAAACAGTGAAAAAACTGACAAGGAGTTACAAAATGGTGATAGAGTTACTCAAGGACTCAGTGCTGTATGGAGCTTAATCTTGCTTAGGCCCCCCATTCGAGATGTCTGTTTGAAGATTGCATTACAGGTTAGCTTATTTATCTTTTTGTTTCTGTTACATAAGTTATATATATGCTAGATACTTTTTTGTACTGGAAAACATAAAAATTTGTATTAATGTTTGTAACAGAGGCGTTGATTGCCTCAATTTCAAAGGGCTATTCCACAATAAGATAACCCTATCCAATATTGACTCTATAGACTCTACCCCTACCATTCATCATACGGTTGGAGAGCGCGGGGGGGGGGGGGGGTAATGTAGAACTTAGAAGAAAGAGATAAGAATCTCTCAAAGAAGATGAGAAGATAGGGTTAGGAACCTAGACGAACGTGAAGCTTGGAATCCACCAAGTAAAAAGAAGGAAAAGATGAATAATCTAGCAAGAAAACAAGGAAAACTCAAGAAGCAATTCTTCTATTCAATTCAATAATAATCAACCTCTAACTATTACAATAACCTAGAGCTTCTTTTATAGAGCAAGAAGCTTGTTTAACAAGTAAAGGACTTCTAAATTAAAACGACTTCTAAAAACATAATGATTCCTAATATAATATACTTAGATCTAAAACAATATATTCTAGAACCTATTTCATACTTAGAATTAAAATAGTAACTCCTAACATGTCCTACATCAGTCTCCTCTTCTTTAAAATAACTCGCCCTCGAGTTATGCATTGGAATCACAAGGGAGTCACTTCCTAAAGACGAGAGTATAATGCTTCTATGATCCTCGCATTTCTTCTTTTGGCTTCGAGAAGGGAAATAAATCCAAGGATAACATATCAATTTGAAGTGTGTGTCGCCAAACAAAGCTTTAACATTCCCTTTATAATTAATGGATATCGAACAGAAATACTCAAAAGGGTCTTCATAAGTAGGACAGGTAGAACATGCAATAAATTCCTCTTCTTTAAAGAAGTCGGCTAGGTTAAAATCAACATTCTCCTCTTGAGAAAAAGTCGAAATTGGTTGGATGGTGGAGGGAACCATAGGTGTAGAGGGAAGAGAGATGATGGTGGCTGGAATATTGGATGTAAATACGGGGATCTCTTCATCTATATTGTCTTTACCTTGAAGAAATTGAGAAATTTGGCGGGTGAGTTGATCAATAGAATCTTTCAACGAATCATGCGAAGTTTTGAACTCTGTTTTCATGGTAGCTTGATTTTCTTTAAGAGAATTGATCGCTGCATCAAAATCTTTCTTTGAAACGAAATCTTGTTGATTAGGTGCCATTGGATGTTAAGAGAGAACAAAAAATTGTTGCAGAAAAAATAATCTGATTCGACACCCTGTAGTAGAACGACTGTATCTCCCTGCTCAGAATTCCGAATTGCGAACCGTCGATTGGGTTAGAAAGAAGACTCAAAGATCTTTCCAACAAGCTATAGCACGCACACCAGTTCAACGTATTCTGTCTTGGACAAGCCTGCAAAGATGACGAATTTCCTGAATCTGGATGGACGAAAACTGCTTGAAAGGAAGGTGACGACGGACCGCTTTCTAGATAAGGATCTAGAAAGTGAGGCTCTTGATACCACTTAATGTAGAACTTAGAAGAAAGAGATAAGAATCTCTCAAAAAAGATGAGAAGATAGGGTTAGGAACCTAGACGAACGTGAAGCTTGGAATCCACCAAGTAAAAAGAAGGAAAAGATGAATAATCTAGCAAGAAAACAAGGAAAACTCAAGAAGCAATTCTTCTATTCAATTCAATAATAATCAACCTCTAACTATTACAATAACCTAGAGCTTCTTTTATAGAGCAAGAAGCTTGTTTAACAAGTAAAGGACTTCTAAATTAAAACGACTTCTAAAAACATAATGATTCCTAATATAATATACTTAGATCTAAAACAATATATTCTAGAACCTATTTCATACTTAGAATTAAAATAGTAACTCCTAACATGTCCTACATCAGGGGGGGAGGGGAGGGGGGTGATTTTCTCCATTTCCAGTCTTTTCCCCCTTTTAGTATGATTACAGATAACAAATATCATGTCCCATCGCGGCTCTTCAACATATTTGTATGCTTTAAATACGGTGGAGATTTTTTATGAAGGTGACCATGGTCTTAATATGGTACAAAGTAAGGACTATGAAATTTGCATTTGCCGAACATTGCTCAAGTGCTAACACCATGGGCATAGTGGTTAAGAAATGCAATGTACCTTTCTGTTTTGATTACTAAAATAATTGATATTAGATTCTTAGAACCTCTATGAGATTGGGCAGTGAGAGGAGTCATAAATTAAATGTGGATTGAGGGAACCAGTGTGATGACTGGAGAAAAACATTAGCAAGCTCAACCTAGAAGCACACTCAAAAGCCTTGAAATTCATTTAGTTAGTGAATTGGAAACTTGTCATTTGATGGGGCAACCATAATATGTGAATAATTAAATATGAATTTATCATATTATCTATTTATGTATGTTTAAGAAAAGATGTTAATCCCCCTTTTCTGTCTGTATCTTTCCCTCTAACTTCACCTTTGAGGCTTGAAATCCTTTTGATCTGGTATTGACTGAAACTCTCTTTGACCTGTCTACAGAGTGCAGTGCATCACACAGAAGAAGTACGGATGAAAGCAATACGCTTGGTATTCCTCTAGAAATCTTGCCTCTTATGAAATGCATCTTTTCATCATCAATAACTTTACTAATTGTGATCAGTATTGGCTCTTTCAGGTTGCGAATAAGCTGTATCCTATATCAAGCATTACTCGACAAATAGAAGATTTTGCCACTGAAATGCTACTCTCAGTAGAGAATGGTCAGGTTACGGAGGGAATGGATATCCGGGAATCAACCATGGAAGTGCAAAAGGTTTTTCTCTTTGTGCTTATTCCAATATGTAAAATAAGCTCAAATATTATGTTTGCCTGCAAACAAAAAGTTTTACTTAGCCAAAAAAAAAAGGATGTTTGCCAGCAATGAAGTTAGTATTGCGTGTAGTTTGTATTTTTCCCATGGTAATGAACATAGTTTATATGCCGAGACCTAGGCTTAACTAATCAGTCTGGTTATAATTATTCAAACTTGCTTTACCTTCAAACTGATTTTTTGTGTGAAGACAAACTGAAAGTAGTCATGAATCTTATATCTGTTTGCATGTTGATCATCCAGTAGTATTGCTGAATGGGTTTCTTGTGTACTCGTCCATAACAGGTCCGAAAGAAATGAGAATGTTTCTATCTTTTAGGATATTGTGTTTTGATCTTTGTATGAATCAAAGGGCTTATTAAGTATGTATGGCTGAGTCCTAGTGGTGTGTCAAAATGAAAATTTCCAAGAGACTCGAGCCATTAAGACTTCATAATCATGATCGGATGTTGTTTCCTGTTGATTCAACTAGTGTTTGATAGACCATAAAAAGTTAAGTTGTAAACCTGGTATTGTGGGCAATGAAGTTTGCATATAGAGGGCTGATTGAGAAAGGGATCACGTCCCATTAGTTATCCAAATTAATTCTTAAAACACCTCAAATGCAAACAGTCCAAGGTAACCTGGTCCTACAGACCGGCCGGCTGAAGTGTGTGAAATTTCGGGTGTTACAATCTTACAGATGATGGTTCCAAATTTCCAATGTATGTTTGGCTGCAGTAATTTGTAGTGTTGCCCTTACCGTTGCTCCTTATACTAAATTACTAATATTGTTGGGTAATTTTATTTATAGCATAATCTTATGCAGTTATTATTTGGAGACTAGAGGTTCCATATCATTCAATATTTTGGTGGCTATCTAAGCTGTTTCTGTAGATATATATTTCCTGTAGTTTCTAGGTCTCATGCTGTTGGACTCTGTTCCGGAATTGATTTCCATTCGTGCAGAGGTTTCCTATAACTAGACAACTTCATAATTAAATCTTGTTGTCTGTGCAGGATTCTGATTTGGAAAAGCCCACTAAGGAACAGCTTTTGGCGAGCACTGCTCCAAAGGAAATGGCTTCTGATACTCATCTTTCATGCTCATCTCTAAGTACCTCATCATCTTCAATTTCTGAGGCACAACGACGAATGTCACTGTATTTTGCTCTATGTACCAAGGTCCTACCCCCACACCACCTCCTCCTCCTCCTCTCCCTTTATTAAATCTTTTATGATCTATAGCTTCAAAAGTGAAGGACAATTGCTCTTAATTTGTGCCCCACAAGTTTATTTGCAAGGTAGTGTATAATATATAACCACTTAACACGGATTCATCCTCTTCTGCAGAAACACTCTCTTCTCCATAAAGTTTTCATTATTTATAACAGCATACCAGAGGCAGTAAAACAGGTTTGCTTCTGAAATATTTGCTTTATGTTTTAAAAGCATATGAAGATCGCCTATTAATTTATATTATTTTCTCTTTAACGTCTGTTTTTATTAACCCTATGTTGCAGGCAGTTCATCGCCAGATCCCAATCTTAGTTCGCACGATAGGCACTTCATCTGAATTGCTTGCTATTATTTCAGACCCACCAACAGGAAGCGAAAGCCTTCTAACGCAGGTTTTGATACATCACAAGTGATCATACATTTTATCAAATACCAAAATGAAACTCATCCTCCAGTTCTGTTCTGACATAACAGGTGCTAAATATATTAACTGATGGAACAATTCCTTCACCAGAACTGATATCTACTGTTAGAAAGTTATTTAACTCAAAATTAAAGGTAAAGCATCCGTAATTATAAAAAAATGACATATTATCTTATAATGTATGTTATTTCTAATCTATATGTGATTCTATGCTAAGTGCAGGATGTTGAGGTTCTCATTCCAGTATTATCACTACTTCAGAAGGATGAGGTTATCATCAATCTATCTTCAAATAAGCTAAATCGTTTGGGTTCTCTTGGATCACTAGTATCACATTTTCTGCTTTATTTACGTAATTCTTACGTTGTCATTTGTCATAGGTCTTATCGATTTTCCCCCAACTTGTCAATCTTCCATTGGATAAGTTCCAGGCGGCCCTTTCTCGTTTGCTGCAGGTATTGCTATCTGAAACTGACCATATCATATGCCTCTATCACATTTTAATTTGATAGTGGTTCATGGAGCCTTGAGATCATTCTAGTCACTGAATTCAAAAATTCAAATTGGAATTTTGTTGTGTTGTTTAATAATGCAGGAATCATCTCATTTTGGTCCAGTCCTAACCCCAGCTGAAGTGTTAATTGCCGTCCATGGGATTGATCCTGAGAAAGACGGCATACCCTTGAAAAAGGCATGTGCTGTTTACTTCTTTTTGATCCATGCTTTCAGTAAAAATGCTAATCAATTTCCTTCGTTTTGCAGGTGACAGATGCATGCAATGCTTGTTTTGAGCAACGGCAAGTTTTCACCCAGCAAGTTATAGCAAAAGTCTTAAATCAACTTGTACGTATCTCTAGAAACTTGTTAATTCTCATAGCAAGACTGATTCTCATTAACCAAATTTCTAATTCATTAGTAATCACTGAAAAGCATGCTTCCATTACAGGTTGAGCAGATTCCGCTCCCCTTATTGTTCATGCGTACTGTTTTACAGGCAATTGGTGCATTTCCATCCCTGGTAAGAATTAATAGGCAGACTGTGGCATACTTGATTCTATTCTGGAAGTGTGTGGGGTGGGTAGGGGAACATAACTATTAAAATTGCTAGAACCCTCAACGCGAGGTTGGTTGGAAAATGTGGTTGGCAGGGGTTTTTTTTTGGCCGAAAATGACGTCAATTTTCCGAAGAGTTGGCACCATTATGAGACAATTTTTAACTGGATGGATTGTTTTCCTCAATTTGTTGGTTTCATAAATGGTGGAATGCATACCAAGGCAAAGCTTTTATATATTTTGAATTCATGGCTACCAAGATTAATCTGTATTCTATATCATGTATGAGGTTGACACTAAATATTCAGGCTCTCTCCTTTCTTTTGTATTAGGTAGACACCAAACATGCAACTTTGATGTAAACCGTTGTGTGGCACCATTTTTAACAAAAGAGAATTATTGATCTTATTTATATAAAATATATTCACATCTTGTTTTGGTTGTCATGGAATGTTGTAGGTAGACTTTATAATGGAGATTCTCTCGCGTCTTGTAACCAAACAGGTACTAATATTGATCTCAATGAAATCATAGCAATTTAATATTTGTGCTTATTTTGTTTTTTGTTTATGGTGGACTGTAGATATGGAAATATCCGAAGTTGTGGGTTGGATTTTTGAAGTGTGCTCTCCTGACAAAACCTCAGTCATTCAGTGTGTTGCTTCAGGTACTGTAACATATTAAATTTCAGCTTCTGTTTTGTAGAACAAAACAAAGTCTTTTGGTGTTTGAGCAAGTAGCTTGCACTTGTAAAGAAATTAAATGGTCTTTTGGTACTTTGACAGCTTACATGCACAATGATATTTAACATTTAATTTGATGATTACCTAGATATAAGCTGGCATAGGTGCAACTCTAAGATGGGCTGTGTATTAAATTTTGTACTTTCCTAAAACCTATGCCCAGTTTTTCTGGTTATATTTACAGAAAAATTTGGTCTCTGTCGTAGTACAAACTTCAGATTCTACTGACTTCAGATGTGTGCAAATTCTATTTGGAGTATCCGACATTAGGTCTTTTGGGATGCACAAGACTAGGTTTGTAGGATGCACAACACTATGTTTCTACAGCAGGTCTGACAGGCTTTAAGGATAGATGTGTACCTTGTTCTTTAACTGGGGTGTTCTCAGTATGACAATGGCAAGATAAGGAGTCTGTGTTTGGGTGTTGTCTTTGATTTTATTCTTGGCAGTTTTGGATTATAAGCTGCCTGAGTCTCATGTATGTATGTAGCCTACCTCCTGAGCCAGTAGTGCTTAAGTGCTGACCCAACTGATAGCCCACTGCACAGTCTCTATTGCCCGAGTATATGTGTGACTTGTTCTATAGTTTGGGGTGATGGGAATTGCAACTACCGGGGAAGAGGATGAATGAAGGTTAGTTGTGGCTTGGAATGAATGGAAAAAATATTTTAATGACGAGAAAAAAAAAACATCAAAAAATGTGGTAATTGTTTTCCCAAAGTCATTCATACACTCACCATTTAATTCTAAAAGGCTGGCATATAACCCTATTTATCGCAAAATATAATGACGGTTGGTATGTATTTACCTCTATTGCAAGATTTTGCTTTCATTGTTAAGTAGGTGTGTTTGAAAGTTACACACTTCGACTCTTCTAGGTCATATTTGAAATCAAATTATAGCAGGTAAACTTTTTCCATATATGTTCTGACAGCATTTTGTCTGTCTCAGTTACCTGCAGCACAACTTGAAAATGCATTGAACAGGACTGCCGCATTGAAACCTCCCTTGGTTGCACATGCTAACCAACCGAATGTTCGATCTTCTCTACCCAGGTTTTTTCACAAACCAGCTATTTCTTCCTATATTTCTTATGACCAGCTCCTGATTATTGGTATCTATACATAATTTGGCATAGGTCAACATTGGTAGTTTTAGGGATCGCATCCGATTCTCAGATATCAAATAAGACGCAGTCAACTCCAAGTCAAACTGCAGAGAATAGTGCCTCTGCTACGGAAGGGTCGACAGAGAAAACCAAAGAATCGTCCATTGCTAGCTGATTCAACCCATATGGAATGTTTGGGAACAGATCTTGAAGTCTTCATGTAAATATCTTTAACATGAGTACATGACTGATCCATGTTAACTAGAGTAGAAAAGACTAGGCTTATCTAGAGAGTAACTGGAGGACTTGTAGCATAGACTGGCAAGTCATCATATTAGCTGTCGAGTTCTTTTCTTCTAAAAGTAAATCGTTCGAGTGTATTTGTTGTTGTGAAGGGAGCTGAAGAGTTCTATTCGGAAAGGATGTGGCCTTCTTATTTGGCAAATAGTTTTACATTTAGAGCAAGTTTTACATTCTGTAGAAAATGTATTTTTCACCACTGATGGAGTACATAGCCAAAGAGCAACGAGTTGGATTTTATGTTGGACTGTCGTCTCAGATCTATACTTTAATTTTCTTGTTTTAATTTCATGCTCTGAATTTCTTCAAGCACAAGCCTCTATTGTAAAGACCCTTCTTCCTTGACATTGATGAATGATACTTGCTTTTGTTTGTATTTTATTCTTAAGTAGGTCCTTACCAAAAAGAACAAATGATCTTTCTATCACTTGCAAGTGAAAGAACAAAAGAAATGAACCCAAGCAAACAGTTAACGCCATGGGTTCATTGAACCGTCAAAATAGTCAAGTGTTTAATACTTTTTAACTTTTTTAAGTTGCATAGCGATTGCATTTTTATTTTATACTGAAGGGAGCCCTAATTTACTTTAGGTCTGTCCGAATCAGATGGAAAACCGATTTTTCGAAAAATGCATTTGATCATAGTATCAATTTACAGTATGCCTTACTTTTTCCACGTTATCTTCAATTACTTTTTTTCTCTGCAGAACAGATAATTACTTGCAAACTCAATTTCCATGTAAACGCAATTATGCCTGTTACATAATTCTAATCTGTTAAAATTTTAATTATGTTTCTACACGAACTTCCTCTTGGATTTGAAATTCAAACAGGCAGCTGAACTAAACAAGCTTTTTTCTGTTTCCATCCGAGCTGAATGTGAACATTACAATTTACATGTATTATTACATTTATACATTTTCTCGGAAACAATACAAGTAATCACAGAATTGGAGTACAAACATTCATTTATGTTACAGTGACCAATTTAAAGTTAGAATTCCATGCTGTTGAAACCACTCAGGCATGCGAAATCTATTGTAGAGCACAGGTCTCACATTTTCCTGCAAAGACAATCGCTTAAGAAGAGGCAAGAGTACCTCCAACAGCTGCGACGAACATCATAAGAACTATAATATCAGAATGTGAAGGAAGATTAAAAGGGATTGTTTTCAAAGTGGTAAGAAAATATTATTTATTACTCATTGTCCTTGGGTGTATATAAAATAGGCCAAATATTTGATACCTGAACATCATAAGGCTGCCCTGCTGAAAATGGTATGCATGGTATACCATTCAGCGGTTGCAACACGAAGCTGAATGGGTTGTTGTCAACAATAACGGTTCGGTTTAGATCCTTTGATACACAAGACAAATCCTTCACATGTTCACGGTACTCCCTGTGGTTTGCCAAATCCCAGTTATCTAATCAACCAAACCACACTAAACTTAACATTCAAAATACTCTACTTCATTATTAAAGCCATAACTTTGAAACAGCATTTTTTCACTTACGGCACAGGATTTCTGAATTGTATGACACTGCTCTTTAAAAAAAAAATCTACCTAGCGTGATCAGGTATATACCAGTATACCACTTATGAATTATGGCTCTCTAACCATAACACTCGGCATACACAAATCTAGTGACTTGGTAATACCAATATTACTAATTTACTACTTTTAAGTTCGTCAATGCTGGGGATAATATAGAACAGAACAGAACTTACGTGCTGGTAGTTGAAGGCCGGTAAAGACGAGAAACAAACCGATTATCAACGTCTATTCTGTCAACAAGTGGTCTTGCATAACCTGCAGGATGCCAAAAAAAAGTGCTGAATCCTACCTAATTGGGCATGCAGGCAAACAGAGGACATAACATAAGAGAACAATGAACAGCTTGTCTTACTTTCAAGGCCAGCAGTGAAGAGCACAAGATCTGCAAATTCGCTAACTTTTTCCAAAAATTCTTGCAAACCAGGACGCTCAAATACAGTGACATGATTCACCTTGGGTGTTCCATCAGATTCCTTTGACACAATTAATCAATTTAAAATAATCTTCTTTGTATAATATGATCGAATGGTTAAAACAATTTATAAGTATCAAAGACGACAGACCTTGTCTGACGATAAACATTCAAGATCAAACCACTTCAATCCAGATTCAATAGCACGATTACGAATAATGTCAGGCAAGCTAGATGTCTCATATGCACATACCAGTGTTTCATCCAAGTCAAGAACAACCTGCACATCAAGTCATCAAAACACAGGCATGTATACACACTGTCAGAGAGAAAAGAAATTTAAGAACAATCAGCAGTATGAACAAACACATTACAGGCTTACAAGCAGGACTGTTGTAGTTAAGAAATACAACACGAACCGTAAAAAATGAAATAGCTAAACAATTATAGCAAGAACTCCCTCATCTATAGCCTATAGAACATCATGTTCATAATTCATATATAAAACTCACTATGGCGCGCGATTTTCATCAAGTGCCCTGTTTCCAAACTTGGAAAAACAACTCTCTATCATGGTTTTCTAAAAAAGTAAACAAGTCTTCACTTATAAGTTGATTCAACCATAAAATTAGAATCAAATCGAAAACTACCGATAGTATTAAGATTAAAACAAATAAATATCAAATTGCAAGGGATGTAGAGAAAAGACCATAGTCACCATACAGTTAGCTTCTTGATCTTTTGTTCTTCATAAACATCTTGCTTGTCATCATCTTTATTACCGCTAAGTTGCGCAGTTGGGGGAGGTAATAAATCTTGTTGTTGATCAGTAGTAGTAAGTTCAACAACTGGCAAGGGTTTGAAATTGAAAGAAGAAGCAGAAGAATAAATAGAAGGCAGACGAAGTAAAGCATGGTTCAGTAAGAAGAATAGTGGAAATAAGAGAAAGGTTAACCAACTCAATAAACTTGTCCATACTAAACTTGTTATACTACTACTACTACTACCCTTCTTATAATCTGGTGCATAGAGTTCACTTGAACTTGCTTGAGTTGTCTCAGTTTCACTATCCATGGCTGCTTCTTTTACACACTTTACTTGACTTACACAGAGAAGAGAAAGAAGACCAAAATGCAAAGAGAGAGAGAGAGAGAGAGAGAGGGTTTTTCTTCCTAGTTTCTATAATGTTTTTGTCTCAATTGGTCCCCGTTCATGGTATCTGGAAGTAAGATAAACGACACAACTATACTTGCAAAGTAGCAATCATTCATGCATTTTATATGGGGCCCATTACCACCAAAGTAAACAAATAACCAATGAAAGGATAACAATCAAACTTTTCTTTGTTTCTCAGTCTCTACTGAGTCATCATATTGTAATAAATAAAAATCCAATGGTCTTTATCAACTATCTTACACACCACAATTCAAAACTTGTCTTCTTCTTCCATGAGACTTGTGGATTGAGTGCAGAAAAACATTAGCCATTTGTACTTCTTTGTCTCACAATCTGCCCATTAAAGCAGAGCTCTCTGTCTTATACCAAACATAGCCTTTCAAATTTAAGGCCAGAATTAAACTCCTAGGATTTCAATCATGCAACATAATAAGCTATTATATTAAACAAGTAGAACAAGGACCAGTTAGCTATACATCCACTACAGTGTTAATAATAAGCTCACAGGTTGGTTGCAAGTCGCAACTTCTGCGCTCCTCCTTCGGAAAACAGACCCATCAGTCATGATCATAAACAGCAGGCATAGTTGAATTTGCAAGAAAAACATTAGTTTAAGCAGATATAATGTGTGTTCAAAGGAATGCTAAGTTTTGGATGGACCCTAGACCACCTATCCTTGTTATTAAGCTCATTTGAATACTCCTACTCCATTCAAGATATCGACAGCTTCTATATAAACACTATTATTAACATTTTTATTCACAAAGATATCTCATATGAAACAGATCATCGGAGAGTACCAAAATTGTGAGAGCACTATACATACATACAAATTAATAAACAGAGATGAAACTAGAGCCATACTCCAAATCTTCTTCTCGTTAAGAAGAATGCCAACCCCGTCAACTATTTCAGTCTTAAAACACAAGTCCCAGGGAGATTGGTCTGCTTCATCTTCTTGAAAGAACTTCAGTTGTATGGGTGAGAAAGCCATGGATGTTGCAAAGCCTCACTTGCAGTTGGTCGTCTGCTTGGATTTATCTCAAGCAAGAATTTAATAAACTCAATAAAACCCTTATCTGAAACCTTTAGGTGATTCTCCAAGGAAGACTTTTCTGGGATCACATATACCAATTCGCTCGACTCCTGCAGGGTTGAAAAAGGAACTCAGTTTTCAGAAATATTACAAGCAAATAAACAACTACAGAGAGATAGCCTATGGGTTATGTAACATATGAAGGTCAATCACATTTTCACAATTACAGTTTGATTATATTGAAAACTAACCTCATTTATATGATACAAATATTCATAGTCGTCTGTGAAATATTTGTGAGTCTCCTGCCCCTTCACTAGCATCTCCATATCAATGGGTCCAAACATCCCCATCATGCGCTCAAGCAAAGTCACCAATCCATCATTTGGGAAAAGAACCTGAAGGGAAAGAAAAATTTGTCAAATTAATGTCATTCCAATGCCCTTATAGTCTACACTCTACATGAACCAAAATTTGCATACAATAAGCTATATCCTATAATTTATCCCAACAAGAGAGGAAATACAGTAGTTAGAACTTAGAAGTAGACTGTAGATAACCAAAAGCAAATCACTTGCTTCAACAGAGAAAGTGAGCAGAAGGTATAATTCAGATCCAAACACTTTAAATGTTTCAGTAAAAATATTTTGGTCATGACTTTTATTGGTTGCAAAATTTTAAACAGCTTGAATGATGTCAACTTTATGGTGACAACCAGTTAGGCTAATTCTCTGTAAGTTAGCCTTGTTCTAGCCACAGACAAAGGCAAACATAAATTAATAGATCCAGAAACCCAAACCCAGATGATATTGTGTTTGGAAACGTAAACATCGTAAACATGTTACATGTACAAGATTACCTCATCTGCAAGCATGAACAGCAGAAGCAAGTGTTTGGTTCATATATTTGGTAAATTGCAGGTTTATGCGGATAAACAGCACGATAAGGAAAAGCTATGTTTTTTGTGAAAATAGAAATCCTTGTCCACACTGAAAATCATGTTTAAGCTAATACATTGAGTTCGTACTAAACTTATTGTAACATGTCTTAGTTTTCGTTTATGGGGTTACAGTTGTCATGAAGATAGATTTTATACTTACGTGTACATCACATACTACTCTCGGTTACAGAAGTAGCAGAAGTGAAATGAGTATTCATAAGCAACATGACTAAGAAGCTCAAGATTATGAAAAGAAACATCATAAAAGAACTTACATCGCCTGAGCAAAGTTCTGCCAAAATGCAACCAAGAGACCAAATGTCAATTTTTTGGTCATATGGAAGGCCCAAGATGACCTCGGGAGCTCTATAGGAACGTGATTGCACATACAAGCACAAGTTATCTGTCTGAAAGCAACTACTTCCCAGATCGATGACCTTTATTTCACATCTGCTGTAACTTTTGATAAGAATGTTCTCGGGCTTCAAATCGCAGTGGATAATTCCCAAGTGGTGTAGGTATTTTAGTGCCTCTAAACACTGTCGAGTTATGATCTGAGAAATGAACAGCCACCACCATACAAATTAGTACCTCAATTGCAACATACTTGATGATATTAAATATTATTAACATTCTGCTTCAGTTCAAATAATTTGCCTACTGTCTTACTGATCCAACAAACATGAAAAATTTCAACTTCGGTTTCATGAGATCAGAGTCATAGAAGTTATGATCTAAAGCTTTTACCATCAGATGCATAAAAGTTTGCCTTGTGATTTGCCATTGAGATGGTATCCATCAAAGGCAATGTAAGGCAAAACACAGTTGCCAACATTTTATCATATTACCAAACAACTTCTTATTTTCAGACGTAGGGTTCTCTGAATAATTCCCCCATCTGAAAACTACGACAAAAACAAACACCCTTTGAAAAGCCAAAAGTACAAGACTGACACACACACACCTATAAACAAAGGCTAGAAATTATCAAAGAGAGAAGTTGTGTTCTAGTCAAACAAACCTGCAATCTGCTTAATGTAAAATACGCTTCTCCACCAGAATCTTGATTGAATTTCGAGAATTCATACAGATTTGCTCGTAGAAGCTCACACACAATGAAAAGATGCTCCTGTACAGTATTCAGAGTCATCAGGCATCTGATGTGAATCAGGCAAAAGAACAGTTGAATTCTCAATGGAAATCTTCAGGGCCCTTATTCTAACAAGAAACTGTGCCTACCATGAAAGAACCATATAACCAATAAATTTTCAGATTTAGCATAAACAGACTACATGTATATGTGGAAGAGGGTGAGAGATGCTTTCTAACTCCATAAATTTCAATTTTTAATGACATCTATTTAATCAAAGTGATATATTCATAACGTGTAATATTCTCAACAAATGCTTTTAATTAAAACATTGATGAAAAAACCATTTGTTTTATCGTTAATGTGTAAGACACATGCGAAAAAGGCATAAGTCGAATTATTGTTTTACCACAAATTACGTTTTTGGAGAATACAAAGAAGCACAGTAATCTAAGCATGTACCGTGATGTGATTCCAAAGGTTTTATGGATGAAGCAATTGATCAAACCTTCCACAATAATGTCCTAGAATTGGAACTTACGAGGCATTATGGATGTAAATTCAGAATCAACTACTTAGTTTCCTTGTTTGAAGCACAAAGTTCTCCATTAATAAACGTTGAGATATTTTGCCCTGTTTATTTCTGAAGGTAAAAAATTTTCAATTGCATACCTGATGATAGAAATAGTCATATAGTCGCAATATGTGGTGTTTATCAGCAGGGTCATGTTTGTTCACAAACTTGAGAAGCTTGATCTCGTCTAAACTCTGATCAAAGAAATCCTTATCATTCTTAATTATTTTCAAGCACACGTTTTCTCCAGTATGTAGATCGTGCGCCTGAACAACTTTGCTAAAAGCAGCTGAACCAAGGTACTCTGTTATGTAATACCTTCCTGCTAAAATCGTGTTCAGTACAATAGGTAGATCCTTGTTCTCTTCAAATCCAGTCCTGTTAGAGATAGTATATATAAACTTAAGTTATCAGTTTATGAGGGATTTAGTGAAACCAAATTTCAAAATCTCTAACATGACATGTTATTAAGACTGAAAATGCTGTCTTGGCCAAAAGGTACTCAAAAGATATCCATGACACACTTCCTGGCCCCTATAACTCCATGAATGCTCTTGGATGGGTCCACTCACCAGAGAAAACTTGATCTTCCAATAGTCAGATTCAATAATATCTTTACTATGGGCTAGAAAAGTTGAAATAATATTTTCTGCTGATGAACTTGGAGTTCAAGAAAAATACTAAAATTTATGCCAGAACATAGAATAGAAACTAACAGCACAGATGAATCGATTCATGCTTGCCATATTACAGTCCATAACTCTTAGATGATGAGACGCAGTCACTCAACTGAGTCAATTCAACTCAAAAATATCATGAGAAAAAAACAACTGCATAATTATTTTGAATAGTAAGAAATATAGAGCCTAAAAGTTTAATACAAGATGAACTTACTTATTTTTCCGATGTATGATCCTCAGATTGAATACTTCGTACTCATCCTCGTGACTTTTATATAAATGAAGCTCATCTGGAGTATTACACTCCTCTGTATCCACAACAGTAACAGGATTATAGGATTCTCCAGCCGTTTCTTTACCATCTTCTCTTTCATAATCACAATCTTTGTAGGAAAGGGATGATTTCTCAGCAACCACAGAATGTAAACCCGATTCTTGTTGAAGCTCCTCCCCATCATTAATTTTCAGATGCCTTTCGTTAAAGGTAATAAAATTATCATTTCTTTTGTTCTCCAATACATAATCACAGTCAGAAGAAAGTCCACACACATGACTTAATTCAGTTCCACTCAGGTCATCTTCTAAAGTATTGAGCTGATGACAATACTCAGATTTTCCACCATGATATTCCTTTAATCTAGTGCAGCAGTCACAAAGTGTGACAGAGCTATCATAAGTTTGTGTGCCATGCTTTAGTCCTGGTTCCATATCTTGCTCAGGTCGAATTCTTTCATCCAAATGATAACAATCTTTCTCTTTAAAGGCATCCTCATAATCCATTGATTTGTCCAAACAATTAAAACTTGTCTCAGAATGAAAACCTTCAGATGCAAACCTTAAACCAGATGGCTCATCATATCCACCTTCTGTCTCTGAAGTAGTTACGAACTTGTCTTCAGTTGGACAACTAAAGAAGTCAGTCCTTCCAAAAGCCGAATGCTTGAGATAATCATCATCTTTCTCATCATACCAGAATATATCATTAAGTAAATCAGAATCACGGTAATCGCGAGCAGTACCAAAATCAGCAGATGATGAAACTTCAGATTTTAAACGAGTACCACTGCGAATCCCATATGGATTTATGAATCCTGTCAAATTTACAAAGAGAGAATATATCGGTAAATCTTCACCAATAACAAAAACACACCCCTATTTACAATTGAAGACACTCTATCATCTCTATGACGAGTTTGCCGATTAAAACAATGGCTACAGAGGCACATAATTTGCAAACAAACTTATGTATAGTGAAAATATTAAAACCATCTCCAGATATTCTTGTCAAACAATCAATCAAATATATTCTTAAACCTATGAAATTTGTATTAAAACCTTAAACCTCAAAACCTTAAAATCAATTGTGAACTCATAATTAATGATATTGAGGTTAATTTATTAAGCAAAAAAAAAAAAAAAAAAAAAAGTTTAATAATAATGAATACCAGAAGGAGAACCAAAGAAAGAATCCATGCTAACAAAGTCGTTGTCAGTTGAAGAATCAGAAGTGGAAGCAGAAGAAGCATTATTAACTTGGAAATTTCGATGATCAAAAGGAATTCTAACAGGTGGAGGAGCTGGTGGAGACATGGGGAACTCAAATTTCTCAAAACTAAAACAACCCAAATCTCCTTTTTCATTAATATCATCTCTAAGTGCACTTTCTGCTTCTGTAAGTCCATTTTTCCTCAAAAACTCCAAAACACTTTCTATGTTTGAAACCTCCATTAAACAACAAGTTATTATTATTATTACACTTCAAAGTAATAAAAAAAGAAGAAGAAGAAGATTGAAATTGAAAACCCCCATTTACATATATTGGATTAAAAGATATAATTGAGGTTCGCATCTCCTTCTTCTTATTCTTCTTCTTCTTCAATCCAAATGGAGAAAAAAGATAGAAGAAAACAAGTTTCGAACCAACTTTGAAAGGTAGTATTGTTTTTTTTTTTTTTTTTCTTTTTCGTTAATGTGGGCCAGTTAAAAGAACACGTGTACCAATAAAGTTCTAACATTTGGATATAGTTTTACCTTTTTCTTCGATTTAGCTTTTCTTTCTTTTTCTTTTGGTGGGAAGTCAGTCAGGTCAGGCAGAACAGAGACGTTGGCACATGACAGCTTTTACTTTTCCAGATAAAAAGTTAACTTCAGTTAAAGTCAAAATACAGTAAATTTAAAAATGTCAATATCATTTTTACTAGCTGTCAATGGTAAATAAAAGTCGAAGTCCAATGGACCTGTAACATAAAGCCCAAAAACAAATTAGATGAGATAAACATTGTTTTAGTTGTTAGATGATCGATCATGTGATGATATGATGTTAGGGATTCAAATTATTCAAGTTAATTATTGTTTCCTAATGTTTTAAGTAATTAAGAAGAAAGGTAATAATTATTGAAATAATATTGGTGATAATGTAATGAGTAGGTGCAAAGGGGCCTATTGTTGTTTAAGCTTTTGTGAATTATGGATAAGTGTTATTGAAGAAATATAATATGTTTTCATGGTCTCATAGTGCCTATTATTAGATGACAAAAAAATTAATCTTTTTATTATATTAGTCGTAAATATGATATTCTTGATCCTATGGTCAGAATTCATAAAAATTTATTTTCTTGTTTTTTCGATTAATTTTGAATATATACTTTATTCAAAATTTGCCATATGGTGTGATTTGGTGAGGTTTTGAGGCTGATTAAACTCAACTAACAGTGAGGTGAGGACATGAGGCAAGTCCAACTTTATTAAGTATAAGCAATTTGGTTTGGTTCCCACCATTTTTAGGCATTATGATAGAAGACAACATCAACAAACAGCAACATCTTACCATTATGCCAATCCAAGAAAAACATCTTTACGAAAAGTAACAAATCTAAGGTGACCATTTCTTTTTATTTTTCTAAAAATTGGTAAAAGGTCAATAGATTCGATCTGTATATGGGGCATACTGGGATTAATGATGATTCGGTTCTAACTTGCTTTTCCTTAATTCCTGTTACCACCAAAAAGAAAAAAGAATAATGACCCACCTTATTCCATGATTTTATATCCAACCATATGATATGATTTTCACTTTTTAAAGTTTTTTTTTTCCCTCTTGAGAGTGAAAACGCAAAATAGGGTACCTTATCACTATTGTGTTGATCTTGTGAGTAAAATAAATTATGATGATATGCGATTGCATGGCATTAAGTTCTTGAGCAGTTGAGCATTTTAACAACACACAATGAGGGTGGAATGGTAGATGGTGGACCTGTTTTGCAATTAGATAGAAGAAGGACATGCAAAAGTTCAGATGCCTTCCTTTCATCCGTTCTCTCTGTATACACTGCACTTCCCATGACAAGGTTCTAACTATCCCTACAGTTTTATCTAGAACGACCATTTTAACCTAAAATCCTTGAGTTATAATTCAATTTTTTTATTGTACGTACAGTAACTTTAGGAAAGTGTTGGGCAAAGTTTCATTATTAAAAGTTGAATGTGTCATTGCTAATTTGCTATGTTCTTCATGTCCATGTTACATGTATAATGTATTTAGATATTCTTAACTCACCTCCTACAAAATTTATACTAACCGTATAATTGGATTAATTCAACCATTTGGTGAATTTTCTTACTAATGACTTTACGAAGTTTTCTACCATTTAAAAGATATTAATCTCCATGGTTTCGACAAAAAAAAAAAAAAAAAAAAAAAAAAAACAACCTAATTAGGGTTCAATCACAATTGATAGTTTTCCACCGAAAAACTACAAGAATATTCTCCAACTTTCGGTACATATATTCTTTTATTTCAGTGTAGGGGTACTATATACAACATACATGTGGCACCATCTCTACCGTCCATCATGGTGCCACATGTCATCATCTAATGGACTCTCTCTTGATGGCACAAGTTACAAAGTTAAAGCCAATTACTACAAAGATATTCTCTCATCATTACCTCATTAAATGCTAGGAATGGAGTTACATTGTAAGCTGTATTAACCATATTTGTGAGGTTGGTCAATACATTAATGAAAGATGATGTATAATAACATGAATAATAATAAGATAAAGAGAACATGAACACCATTGTTTACGTGGTTCGGTAATTGTGCCTACATCCACGGAGAGAGAGAATGAACTTTATTATAGTAGTGGTGATATAAAATGAGAGCTCGATAATGGAGAGAGCTCGAGAGAGAGAGATGAGACCTGAGAGGTGAGGTCTCATCATGAGAGATTGGGGAGGTCGTTGATATTGAGACCTCACCATGAGGTCGTGTTGGGAGCATTAGGCTATCAGAACCTGTCTGGAATAAGTGATTTGCCTTCATATTTATAGGCTTACAATGTAACTCCATTCCTAGCATTTAATGAGGTAATGATGAGAGAATATCTTTGTAGTAATTGGCTTTAACTTTGTAACTTGTGTCATCAAGAGAGAGTCCATTAGATGATGACATGTGGCACCATGATGGAATGGTAGAGATGGTGCCACATGTATGTTGTATATAGTACCCCTACATTCAGTTTTTCTCCAACATTTCAATATGATATGTCTGATATTAAGAAACAATAAAATTGCACATGTAAATAAATTCTAGTTAGGATTACATCTTTATATAAACTTGTATCATGTTTGTATCGCAGCAGAATATCATGTCGTAAACATCTATACTTTATATAACTACAGAACATGTCCATAAGAAAATTTTCTCTCTCCTAATGGATAGCCTAATTGAAAAGAATTTAATTTAATTTTATAAAAGTTAAATTTGTATTTTTACAATATTCTTAACTAGTGGTTTTACTGGTGACTGTTTTATTTATTTGGAATTCTACATTATGAAGTCTAAAAAGAGGGTTTGTCCTCTTTCTTATGTAACTTGTTAGGGGTGGGCACGGTCCGGTCCGGTCCTAAAATGTAATAGGACCGGGACCAAACCGACTTGAAAGTATCGGTTCGGTTTCGGTCCATGGACCGAAATTATTTGAATGTAACCGGACCGAACCGGACCAAATACAATCGGTTCGGTTTTTGTTCGAAACTCGGTCTTGGGCTTTTTTATTGGGCCTTTAGTCCACTACAATTTAAATGATTAGTCCACTACAATTTAGATGTTTGATATACTGTATATGAGTTGTTTTCGATTCAGTAGTCTTGTGCTGTACTTTTCTTGTAATTGCCGTTATATGCAAGAACTTTTTTTATGTCCGCAAGGAAGAAGTAATCCTGTTCATTAAAATTGAATGTTAAAAAATTACAAATACATGTGTATTTCTACTAAGTTATGGTAAATTATATGTTATCACAATTCACAAGAGCAGCAGACATTATGTTTTTTAACTTGCATATTTCTGATTAGATGACACTATGACAGTACTCCAGTTAATTAGTGCAAAAATTATCAATGTTATCATATTGTTGTTTGTACAAACCAAACCAGATCTGTCCTCGGTAGCTACTGCCATCTGCTTAAACACGCACCATAGTAGACACAGTAGGCGAATTGCGATATTATACGAACTTTTATTAACACAGACTTATAAACACCAGTTCTGAACGCACCATAGACAGAGTTCTGAACACAGTTATTATCAAACACTAAAACTGAGACTTCCTTAAGCACCAGTACAAAACACAATGGAATGAGAATGATTAACATTGCCTTTTCTCAATGGGTTTTGAAGTTGCTCTCTGACATGTCTTAAAGCAACAAGAGCATCATGGGCAGTATCTTTGTTGATTTGATTCTTTGAGATTGCGGACTTACTTGTTTGAGCTTCCAGCCTTCTGCACACCTGATCTGAAGTATCTGAAGAATAAGATTGAGAATTGTCAGTTAATGAGAAAAATATTGAAAGGGCCCAAACACATTTAAAAGTTACCACATACCGATTACTGAAGAGATCTAATGATCCAGAGATAGCTATGCGAGCATTATTTCTTGCCTGCAATACATAAAAGTGTATAAGAATCAACGATATGATTGAAGGAGAGAGTGGTGGTGGTGGTGGTGGTGAAAATTGAGATGGAGAAGAGGACCGAAAGGAGGCAGATTGAGATGGAGAAGAGGAATGAAGAAAGGGGGCGGATTGAGATGGAGAAGAGGAATGAAGAAAGTTAGGTTTCCTCATTCCTATGTCTAGTTTAGTAATTTACTAATAAAAAAAATGTTTTTTTATTTATTTCGGTTCGGTTCGGTTCTCTCGGTTCTATAAAAACAAGAACCGAGACCGGACCAATAGCTATATAGTTCGGTTCGGTTTTGGTCCGGTCTTGACCGGTTTTTAGTCAACTCGATTTTGACCGATTTTGACTCGATTTTTTCGGTTCGGTTTTCGATTTTTCGGTTTTTTTGCCCACCCCTATAACTTGTAACTCTTTCTGATTTCAATACATACACAACTTAATGCTAAAAAAAAAAATAACTAGACCACAACTCAAAGAGACTTAAATTGGCCGCATTAAATCGCTAGTACCTTAAGTAAAATGACCAGAGAATTTTATATGTGTAGCCTACTTGTATGTGCGTGTGTACACCCAATCACAAAACGACATGTGTCAATAATAATATAACTTTGGGTTTAGTTAACTCTAGTGGGCTTGATCAGTTACCCAACCACTTTATAAACATGTGGCGTCTTATGATTGGGCCGGTGTACACACCCACATACAAGTAGGCTACACATATAATTTTTTTTGGTAAAATGACTAATGCATGATTGATGAATGGAGTAAATTTTCTAAAGAAAATCGTTAAAAAAGAAAGTAATGATCATGGGCCTAAACATTGCCCTTTAAAGATAAGGGTTATTTTTAAAGTGATAGAGTATGAAGTTCCAAGAGCTACAATACCAAACATTTTTTGTAATAAGTCTTCTTGTACTTCAATTTTGTGTTATTGCTACTTGGGAAATGTGGAAAGCTCGTTGTAAAAAAATATTCTAAGGCATTTGATGCAAATTATATGACTTTGACAAAATTGATTGAGGTGTGTTAAGAGAGAACAAAAAAAAGTTTTATATGCAGGTTAAAAACAAGAAGGATGAAAGAGGAACTATTTGGATTCCACCTGAATCAAGAGTACTGGAAATAAATGTTGATATTGTATTCACTGCAGCTGATATGCGAATTGGCCGGCATTGGATTTTTTTTATTAAAAGCTACATGTCTAATTTCTTTGCTATGTTTTCATGTATTTTTTACCGTTTAAAAAATATATTAATTTTCGTTCACATCAGACAACTCTATTATTATAGGAATTGAGGGTTTTAGAAGCAAGAGTTTTGCACTCGCCCATGTTCCCCGATCACCATATTCTTTTGGTTTTGTCCAACATGTCAATGTGATTATATGACAATATGTTTGATAAGTAAGAAAAACAATATATAAAATAAAATTACGCAGATAGATAAATCCAATAACAAATACTTCCTTATATAAACTTGTATCCAAAACTACATTCTTGTTGTCTCCCACTAGAAGATCATGCCGTAAATAATCCTAAATAAAATGACTAATGCATGATTGAGGAATGCAATTTTTTTTCACATGTTATATTTTTTTGCTGTGGAATGGAGTAAATTTTTTTTTGAAAAAAAATGAATAAATGAAGTAATGATCATGACATGGGCCTAAACAATAAACATTGCCATTTAAATATTAGGGCTATATTTTATAGTCCAAATACTAAATCAAACAATCCATGCCCATTTACCCATTTACTCACTCTCTTCCTTTCTACAAAGAAAATTTGAGAGGATAGAGAAAAGAAAAAGAGAGATAACATTCATCGGGGATGGACTACTATAAAATTTTACAAGTAGACCGAAATACAAAAGAAGATGACTCGAAAAAAACATATACATCGGAAACTAGCTATGAAATGGCATCCAGATAATAATCCTACTAACAAAAAAGAAGTTGAATCTTGAGTTGTTGCGCACTTGAGTTGACAGGGAAGTTCAACCCCACCCATTGACACAGAGAATTTTATATGTGTAGCTTAATTGTATATGTGGGTGTGTACACTCAATCACAAAACGCCATGTATTAATAATAATATAACTTATGTATGGGTTTAATTGACCCTAGTGGGCTTGATCAGTTACCCAACAACTTTATAAACATGTGGCGTCTTATGATTAGGTGTACACACCCACATATAATTAGGCTACACATATAATATTTTTTGCCCATCAACACACTACCAGGGTCCACAACCAGACAACCAATTTGGTGATTTGGTAATAGCTTATGTGAAGGAAACACTTTTCAAATGGATGGAAGGTAGCCTAGCGCTTTCGCTTTCTATCACGAAAACAAAGAGCAAATCACCCCGCAGTTGACCCGGATCTCAGTAAAGCTACGCTCATTGATCCACTGATCGAATCCGAATGAACTGGGGCACCCAGATCTCCCTCATGTGGATCTTCTGGTCGGGGTCCTCTGGTGGGGAAAAATGTATCTATGTGTTTCTCTTATATGTGATTTGTGTGGTTTCAATCATAATACGCCACGTGTTTATAAATCAATTGGGTAACTAATTCAAACCTACTAGGGTTAACTACACTTATACATAAGTTATATTCTTATTAACACGCGACATGTTGTGATTGGGACCACACGAACCACATAGGCACATACAAAAGAAAACATAGATAAAATTTATTACTATGAGGGTCGACTGATAGACAATGGACATGTTTCTCGCAAATAAATAGAAGAACATGCAAAAGTTCAGTCCTTTCATCTGTTCTCTCCCTAGACGTTGCACTTCCCGTGACAACGTTCTAACCATCCCTACAGTTTTATCTCGAACGACCATTTTAACCTAAAATCTTTAAGTTATATTTCCTTATTCTACGACAACTTTAGAAAAGTGTTGTGCAAAGTTTTATTGTATTAAAAGCTCTATGCGTCATTGCTAATTTGCTATGTTCTTCACGTCCATGTTACATGTGTAATGTATTTAGATATTCTTAACTCATCTGTTATAAAATTTATACTGACCGTATAATTGGATTAATTCAATTTGGTGAATATTTTTTACTAATAACTTATGAAATTTTCTGCTACTTATTAATCTCTAAACATAGCAAGCAGTTTCATGGTTTTTGCCCCCCTCCCCCCCCCCCCCCCCCCCCCCCCCCAAAAAAAAAACCTAATCCAAATTCAGTCACAATTGATAACTTTCCATTGAAAAACCATAAGAATATTTCCCAACTTTCGGTACTTATATTCTTTTATTTCAATTTTCTCCAACATTTCAATATGATATATCTGATATTAAAAAACAATAAAATTACGATTAGGCTTATTTCTTTATATAAGCTTGTATCATGTTTGTTTCGCAGCAAAATATCATGTTGTAAACATACCTTAAGTAAAATGACTAATGCATGATTGATGAAGGGATTTCTAAAGAAAATCATAAATAAAGAAAGTAATGATGATGGGCCTAAACATTGCCATTCAAAGATAAGGGTTATTTTTAATTAAGTGAGTGAGTATGAAATTCCAAGAGGTATAATACTAAACCTTTTTAGTGATAAGTTTTCTTGGAGTTCATTTTGTGTTATTGCTACTTGGAAAATCTGGAAAGCTCGTTGTAAAAAGATATTCTAAGGCATTGATGCAAATTGTATGACTTTAGCAAAACTGATTGATGTGTTAAGAGAGAACAATTTTTTTTCATATACAAGTAAAAACAAGAAGGATGAAAGAGGAACTATTTGGATTCCACATGAACCAGGAGTACTGAAAATAAATGTTGATGTTGCATTCACTACAGTTGATATGCGAATTTGGGATTGGATTTACCTATTAAAAGCTACATGCCTCGTTGCTTTGCTATGTTTTTCATGTATCCTCTACCATTTAAAAAATACATTAATTTTCGTTCACATCAGACAACTCCATTATTTTAGGAATTTAAGGTTTTAGAAGCGAAGTTTTGCACTCACCCATGTTCCCCAATCACCATATTCTCTAAATACCAATATTCTTTCGGTTTTCTCCAACATGTCAATATGATGATATGATAATATGTTTGATAAGTAAAAGAAACAATAAAATTGTGCAAATAAATAAATTTTCAATAACAATTACTTCTTTATATAAGCTTGTATCCAAAACTAAATTCTTGTTGTCTCGGCACAACATCATGCTGTAAACATTCTTAAATAAAATGACTAATGTGCGATTGAGGAATGCAATTTTTTTTTTATCTCTTGTGCTTTTTTCTTGTGGAATGGAGTAATTTTTTTAAAGAAAAGCATGAATAAAGAAAGTAATGATCATGGGCCTAAACATTGCCATTCAAAGATTAGGGCTACATTTATAGTCCAAATACTAAATCAAACAACCCATGCCCATTTACTCGATCTCTTCCTTTCTACAAAGAAAATTTGAGAAGATAGAGAGAAGAGAGAAAGATAACATTCATGGGGGTGGACTACTATAAGGTTTTACAAGTAGACCGAAATGCAAAAGAAGATGACTTGAAAAAAGCATATCGGAAACTAGCTATGAAATGGCATCCAGATAAGAATCCCACCAACAAAAAAGAAGCTGAATCTAAATTCAAAGAGATCTCTGAAGCGTACGACGTAAATTCAAATTCACCTCTTTTCATTTCAATTTCATTTCATCTGCACTTGTTTTTACCACATTATTTCTTTCTTAGTACCATCTTTCTCTTTTCAGGTTCTAAGTGACACACAAAAGCGAGCAATCTATGATCAATATGGAGAAGAAGGTTTGAAAGGGCAAGTTCCACCACCCGGTTCAGGTGGGTTTTCTGAATCGGGCCATAGTGGTGGATCAACTTCTTTCCGGTTTAACCCAAGAAGTGCTGATGATATTTTCTCTGAGTTTTTTGGATTTTCTAGTCCTTTTAATGGAATGGGTGATATGGGTGGTGGTGGTGGTGGAGCTAAAGTTGGTGGGTCGGGTTTTCCGAGAGGTTTATTTGGAGAAGACATTTTTGGTCATTTTAGAGGTGGTGAAAGTTCTAATAATGTGATTAGAAAAGCTCCTCCAATTGAAAGAACATTGCCTTGTAGTTTGGAAGATTTGTATAAAGGAACATCTAAGAAGATGAAGATTTCAAGGGACATTGTTGATTCAAGTGGGTGAGTTTCTTGTTTCATATGTTTAATTGGGTATGTTTTCATTTGTTTTTATTTGCACTAAATTGATCAAAATTTGTTCTATGGGCATTTAAATTTTGTGGAATTAAGTGATGGGTAGTTACTGTTTTAAGCTTTAGTACATTGCTTTGTTGGCATTGGTTTTGATTTAAGTTCATTTATTACGTGATTTTGTTAGTAATGTCACTTTTCTGCTGACATTAAGTTGTTGATATTGTAGGTACTTATAGGAAGAAAAACTATTTGAGCAAATATTAGGTCTTATTTGCATTATAATAGGATTGGATAGATCGATAGCTGTGATTATTAGTGTCAGTGTTGTGGATATTGGGATACAAATTTATTTGAATGATTCTGTACCATACTATTTATATGGCTGTACCTTTGTTGACGATTGTTGACGAAACACATAGACTTAGGGGTGTGATTAAGACATTTTTAGGGTTGCAATGAACGTAGAACTTTGTTTGCTCAATGAACGAAATATGCGAGTTTTATTCTATGATCATTTCAATTGTATGTGAAATTGAATGATGGGTAGTTACTGCTTTAAGCTTTAGTGCATTGCTTTGTTGGCATTAGTTTCGATTTAAGTGCATTTATTGCATGATTTTGTCGTAATGTCGCGTTTCTGCTGACAATAGGTTGTTGATATTGTAGGTACTTTTAGGAAGAAAAACAATTTGAGCAGATATAAGGTCTTATTTGCATTAAATAGGATTGGATAGATGGATAGCTGTGATTTTTTAGTGCTAGTGTTGTGAATAGTATACTGGGATATGAATTTATTTGAATGATTCTATATCATACTGTTTATATGGTTGTACCTTTGTTGACAAAACACGTAGATTTAGGGTTGTGATTAAGACAAATTTAGGGTTGCAATGAACGTAGAACTTTATGTTCTCAATTATAATTTTTATTTTTTCTTATTGAACATAAAGTGAATTGAAACAGAATAAAGTGAGCAGTTAGCAACAGAATATGAGGGATGGACAACATACAGAGTCATTATTCTAAGAGAAACAAGTCAGCAATTGATTACAGTATTGTTGTTGCATTAGATAACTTAAGAACAAAGCACCTCAAACACTGATATAGTTGGTGGTAGTGTCGCTCACTGAAGAAATGGACATTGGAGAGCAGGAGAGGGAAAAAAGTGCATAGATATAGATGAAGGGTATATACTGAGAAACGGAGAAGGGGGTTAAAAGAGCGAGCAGAAAGGTCTGTCTATGCTTTAGGGTTTACAGATACAAACAGAAAGCACAGCTATGGATGACAAAAAAAATTCAAACATATTGCCAAATTTACCTGTAGTTCCATAGACACCATGGCCTACTCAACGGTTTAATGTATCAACGTCTAACAACATGCTTACTCGAAGTCCTGATCCACAACACCAATCCTGTAGAGCTATGTGTTAATTTCTTACCTGCCATAAGATTTGCCACACGACGGGAGAAAGGTGGGTGTGTGGAATTGGGGGGGCGGTGATGTGATTTGTGGTTTGAAGGTCATGAAAGGCATCAAACCTACTTGTCAAGCCACCTTGCACCTTAGCAATCACCAGGTTCCTATTGTCATGTCTCAGATAATTAACATATTGGAACTTGGATGGACAAGGACGTGCTCACATAATAGCTTTATGTGTTTCCACTTTCCAGTTGCATCTTGACTCTTGAGTGGAAAAGACTAGGGTCTTAACACAAAGTAGAGAGTTTGAAATAGAGGATTGGAGAAAAGTAAATGCTAGTTAACCCTATGTGTCCATTTGGTGACGCTTATCTTGGGATTTTTTGTTTTATATATTATTTGTGACACTTATCTTCAAAGTTTGCTCGAAGTGTGAAGCACTGTGGATCTAATATAAGATTTGTTTTTCTAATAAATAAATACGTGAATAAAAATGCGAGGATCTAATTTATATAGTAACAACAGTTCCATATATGTGGGAGGTGCCATGCAGATTTAAAGGAAATCTGTAGATGTAAATGCAGGTTGAGACAACGTTCTTCAGTCATTCTAGATGAGATTTTAGTACGTGGATAGTTGGTTACTGGCGTGACACTATAAGATATATTTCACCTGACATTTTGTATAAAACAATAAATTGGCAGGGCAGTCAGGTGTACTGGAGGTCTCAGATTCAATACTTGTTGCAGGTGTGTTTTGTTTGTGTTGTCTTGTATTTTTTTACTTTCCCTATGTTCTTTGTTTTCCAAATTGAGTTTACAAGACCAAAAGGAGACATAACCCCCCCCCTCCCCCTCCCCCATAAATTGGAGGTCCTGAAGTGTGTGCCTCAAACTATGTGTAATACGCCACCTTAGCTAGATAGAAGAGTGAACTTGTCTCACTATGTGAATATGTAATATAACATCGAGGTGGATACTAAACTTTCACATGGAAAATGTTTTTGCATGGATAAATATTGTCATCCTATCAGCATTCCCTCCATTATAATCCACGACATTGCTGATCACTAGATTTCTGATCGTAAAACTGGGATGCATTGAAGAAAGGTTTAGGGGTTTTTTTCCACAAAAACAAAGACAGCCAAGCCTTTGTGGAACCGCTAGATATCCTCAGAGCCTCAGACTGAGCTCTTTGTTGGTAAGGAGGTAAGTTTTGTGTTACATCCCTTGACCTTATTGATAGTTATTCGTTAACTGGGAAAAGAACCTCAATGCACTTGAGCTTAAATCTGGCATCTTATGGGAATGTGAGGTAAAGCCTTTATCTATCTTCAGTTGAGTAGTGGTGACGGTTGCCTTTGAGGGAGACTATTGGTTTTTGCAGAATCCAACTACTGAACGAGGTGTGATCTCAGTTCCAGATCCAATGAAGCTAGACATGATGGATTCGTTTGCTTTACTTTAGCTTGTTCTTTTCATATAGTTTGAATAGCGATATGGCTCTAACAAAAACTATGGGAGAAAACTGGCTATACTTTTGGATAATGTGCCGTGATGGGATGCAGCACTATTTCTGATGACTTGCCAAGTTATATATTATGCCTTTTTGTAGATACTTCTAACTGACAACTTATCAATGAAGCTAAGTTCCATTGTTTTCTTTTATGCAGGAAATCCACACAAGTAGAAGAAATTTTGACGATAGATATTAAACCGGGATGGAAGAAGGGGACAAAGATCACTTTTCCAGAGAAAGGCAATGAGCAACGGGGTTTGATACCTTCAGACCTGATTTTTGTAATTGACGAGAAACCTCATAGTGTCTTCAAAAGAGATAGCAATGACCTGATCATCACGCAGAAGGTATCTCTTGTAGAAGCTCTGACAGGTTACACTGTGGAGTTGACAACGCTTGATGGCCGTACTCTAACTATAACAATCAATTCTGTCATTGGTCCTAGTTTTGAAGAAGTTGTTAAAGGAGAGGGCATGCCACTTCCGAAAGAGCCTACCAAGAGAGGCAACTTGAAAATCAAGTTCAACATCAAGTTCCCTGCCAAGATTACAGCAGAGCAGAAAACGGGCATCAGGCGGTTATTCTCATCTTCATAAATGGTGGTTGATGCTCAAACAATCTCTTCTAAGTTCTTTTCTTCATTGGCGACCTGCTCCTGGATTAAAAAAAGATTAGGCGCTATATTTTGAATTTTAGAATTCCTCTGGGAGCAGGCAATTCAAGAGCATTTTTTTTCCCATTACTTTGTTTGTTAGCCTTGTCTGGTATTAGAGCAATTGCTGTATTTTATCAACCTGTTCAACAGTTAGTATTTCTAGATAATCGTTAGCCATTTCTGTAATCAATAAAATTGGAAAACAGTGTAATGCCTAAATCTTAATTTAGTGTAAGGATTTATATTCAGGTCAAATTCATGTTTCATCATATTTCAAAGTTGATTATATTGCACCCGGACAATTTGATCCATTTGTCTGGAACTCTAGGACACTTGTGGCTGTTCCTGGTTTTTTTTTTCTTAACCAGTAGCTTCTGTTATCACTGACTCACTGTGCACTGGGCAATAAAGTTGTGCCTTCTTTTTCCTCCAAAAATCAACAGTCTCACAAGGTGCTATGCCAGGATGAACTATGCTTCAATATAATTCTTCAAATTAAACTACTGTGTTTTGTATGGTTTATTTTTACTTACTGGCCATCAACACAGTTTTCACCAGGCCACTTCTTATCTCACCATGAATGCATTGATAGCGTGGACAACAACTTATACACCTTAACATCTTGTTTTCTTTCAGCACATTTCTTTAATTTCGATAATGTTCGCTTGTTTTCATCATGTTATTGTGATTGTTACTTGATGATACAGTATTATTCATGATATTGAGAAAGACTATGGATTCTGCTTCATTGATGAGTTTTATTTAAGTTTTCGTTAACACAAGATTTCTTGATGCCTTATTTTTTTTGGCGTATGTTAATAATTATCCGGCGTTTCAAGGAGTTTTTACTCATGCAACTCGATCAAAGGAGTTTAATTACTCTAAGGTGGATTATCTTTGGGGGTCTTGTTTTGTTAAGTCCCTGATAACTCCTCCTCTCTTGACAGAGGTGATTTGGTTGCTTAGGTTGACCATGGAGAAAGCAAGTTCTCATATAGCCAAGCTCTGATTATTCAAATGCACCCTTCAGGCCATTTCACTTTATATCCTTCTCTGCAAGTACTGATATTAGCTTTCAAGCTTAATTGCAAGATGTCATGCTCATAAGTCATAAGATTATAGTAACTGAACTAAATTATAAATTTCAAATAAGTCAGATCGACATATATTAGTATTCACTACAACAAAAAAGGGTTTAACTATTCCAAGCAAACATCTCTGACAGTCGAAGCGCTTCAAGGACCCTACAACCAGCCTGGTCCTGGCATAGAAGCTTCTTCTTCATTTTCTTCTTCTTCTTTGTTTGCCTCCAGATCATTTGGTTTGAAAGTGTTTTTCGACACCTTCCGTAATAGAGCGGGGGGCAAAGTCCTATCCAGTTTGAAGGCTTCGACCTCTTTCTTGGAACGAAATCTGAGGCGGCCATCATCCGGATGAACAAACTCCTGCAATAAATTACGATAACATTAAACTCATTAGTTAAATTGATGAATGAATTTATTGGCTTAGGATAGTAAGAAAAGAATCTACATTGCCAAAGTATCACGTCACACATGCACGTAGAAAATTAAACGTTTTTACGTATCGATCTATTTCCTTTATCAAATACTATAAGGGTTGATAAACAAACAAATCCAGAAACTTAAGCTCAACAACATTTTTGGCTTGCTTGAACATTTTTTTATTAGAAGTCTTGTTATAAACTATACCGGACCCTAAAAATATATACTGAAAGTGAAGCTTGGCTACCTCAGCTCAAATACGAAAGAAACACAAATATATCCTTATAAAGCCTCATTCAAACTTGCTCATTTTATAGGATATATAAAAACAAAAAAAATCAGTTCGATGTGGGTGACAGGCCAAATATTTTTGAAGATCGAGGTTTGTTGGGAGAGGCGAAGAACCCCTCCTGATGTATCATTAGTGTACATTCCTGTAATCTGACATCTAAGGGAGGTTAAAGTTTAAACCATATACAGAAAAACATAAACATACTAGCTAATGGGAAGACATAGTCATCTAAACATATATTCAATACATATCTAACAATTGAAAATGCAAACACCCACAACATAAAAATTATACGAGAAAAACCACACACATCTGGGAAATGTTCTTCAGTTAACCATAAAGATTCACTTTCTAGCTTGAACTGCAGAAACTAAAATCTCTCACACAAGTTCTTATGCTTAGGCTCAACTAAACACATATATACATCATCCTTCTCCCACGGCAAAGGAAACACAATTATTTCAAGCATGAAGATTAACATTCTAACTAACTCTGAATAATTTTACTATTAGAAGAAGGATCAAACGAAAAGAAAACCAAAGATTGCATACCTTTCAAAACACACACAAGAAAAGAAAAGAAAAACAAAAATATATAAGCGAAACAGCTGCTTCAGTACTTAAGTATACAAAGATTCAATTTTTTCCTCACAAAATGTTCTCCCTAGCCTGCTTAAATACTTAGGTTTACTTTAGGATCCATTTTGACCCTAGGCCTCAAGCTATTGTACACCATAGTTCAAGAATTAGCTTAGGGTTGGAGAAGGTGAACCTAAACCAATAATCTTCATCTTCTCCAACACTCGGATCGATCAATCTTATACAAATGTTTATTTATTTATATGAATTGATTTATATATATCCTAACTCAGTCTATAGTTTTCAAAAAAAAAAAAAACAGGATCAGAGAACAAATGAAAAGGAAATAACAAAAGAGATGAAATTGTTATAACTCCGCGCGTCAACACTACAAGTTACTGATCTCATAAAAAAAAACATGTTTAACTCCGATCCAAAACTTTTCTAAGAAAAAAAACTTGAATTTTTAATTCAAACACAAAATTAAAACAGATCTAAAATAAAATTAATGTAGGGTTAAGTATTAGGCTTACATAATCGATTCTCCCCGATGAGCTTCCCTGACTTCTTTGTTTACTTTTTATTGTCCATCCTGGGGGAAGCCAGTCTGTGTTCTTCTTTAATTCATGTCTTTCAACTATCTTCCAATCTCCATTTCTTTGTCTTTTCCTAGTTGCTGGTGGAGAAGAAGGCGGTGATGGGGGCATTCGAGAATTAATAGGCACCGCAGCTATAGGGCTCCCCCACTGCTGGCTGCCTCCGGCCTCTTCCTTATTTTCCATTAATTCAACTGGAATTTCTTCTGGCTCCTCTACGGACGGCCTTGGATCTTTTAAAGGAAGATCTGAGATAGTGTAGGCGCTAGTGACCTCAACATCTATGAGGTTATTATCTTCAGATAAGGATGCAGCTGTTGCTGCAACATTTGGGATAGTGGCTGTTGAAGAAGCTGGGGTAGAAGCAGAATACACGTAACTACCGGATGAAGACATGTTGAAGCTGCTGTGTATTGAAGTAGAGAGAGAATCAAATACTTTGTGATTAACAAAACCTGAACTCTGGTGGTATATATAAGCACAAAATGGTAGAGGTAGGTGGAAGCTAGATAAATTTGAACCGTTGATTTCAAGATTTCATTTCCCTCCTTTTGTGCCAAATGTCTCTAAAGAAGGAGAGTTTTTCATGCAATGCATTTGTAAAGAAACCCAAAAATATGATCTGGTGGTACATTGAACTATATAAGTACAATGAATCTTATCATCTCTCTTATTGATAATTACAATGAAACTATCCTACGGTTTTCCTTATTTGGTTACATGTGTAAAACATGCATTCACAAGTTTACATGCATATATGTTAAAATTAATAAATGATTTGACCAAATAGGGTAGGTTAATTTTCTTAATTAATAATTATAAATATTTCTTTCTAGATTCCCTGAACTTTTACAAGAGATTTATTAAGATTTTCTTTTTCATAATTACAATAATATCAGATATTTATTTGAACATTGTAAAGATCCTACAAGTTGAAAACTTGAGTCTAAATTTTGATGCAATATCTTGGTTTCTAAAGATCATATTCTCAGGTCAAATGGGTTTTGTTCTTCCTTATTAGGCTTTGGGTTATTCAAACGGGTTAAACCCAACCCAACCAAAACCGACCCACTGGCAAGTAGGTAGTCTCTGTCTCTCACTTATCTGCAAATCTGTAATGGTTTTAAGGCAGGCAGTTCCTGTCCACTCCAGTTTGAACAAAACATACTAAATCATTTCTCCCTTAGGCACATATATTTTGTTGTTGTACCAATTCAACTAACAAGGGCTCCAAGAACCAGGCTTATGCATCAGTTCACAGCACAAACCTCATTGCCAAATAGGCCCTATCTGTATTAATTGTCACAACACCTGGAGTATGACTTCCAGTAAACATTAAATGGCCATTAGCAGTACAACTCAGGAAACCCATCTGCGGGACATGCCGCTAGACTGCTAATTCTTGGAACAACAGTGAAAGAAGCACAAATAAGGGAATATCAACCAGAAGCACGTGGCATAGAAAACAAAGTTTCAAATCATGTGATATAGTTTCATACAATACCAAGCCACTACGATGAGAAGTAAAATACAAAAATGCAAATTATTTTTAGAAACACTCGTCAGATGACATGAGCAGAAAACAACTAGTACAAGTTGCTACAGTCTATTGTCTGAATCTGGGATTATCTCTTGATCAGCGATTGGGTCTGACTCCACAAATCTCAATCCTGGTACAAAACTTTCAAACTCCTCTTCTTCACCAAGATCCTCTCTACTGTTACCAGCAATAAATGGGTATTGCCCCATTGTTGTGAAAGGCATCAGACCAAAAGCACGTGCAGTCTTGATTTCCCTAGCAATCTTCCTCTGGGCTTTCGCACTGATTTTGGTCTGCACATAAATGAATAAAACAAAGTTGAGGAGAAATGCCCCATGAAAGATAAACAAGACTTTTCAGGATATAAGTTAAAAAACTCCTCTCTTCACCACCACCTAATAGTTAACTCAAGATTTAGTCATCACTAATTGCCTTAGATGTGCCAGGATAAGTTAATATTCATACTTTCTACAAACAGCTTTTGGTGATCACGACTATTTATACTATCTCAATGTAAACTCTTATGATATAAAACTAATGGTATTCACCTGGCTCCTTTTGATGATAATTCCAGCTTCAGTAATAAAGTTGGCCAGGAATCTCACATTCTGCACCCAACCAACACTTTTGGATATTAAATGATAGAGTACAAATATTAATAAACCGGATAAGAAGAACAAACAACCACAATTTATATTTCTTCTATCGAATGAAAATTGATACAAAGAAAACATAAGCATAGTAACAAATGAAATGTGATTATCCCCAATAATGATAACTTAAGTACATCTAGTGACTCACTTTTCTTCCTAATGAGCTCAGAAAACCACAAACCAGTCTCATAAGGAATGAAGTGTCAGGTATGATAACGCCCATAAACTTGAGACTCACCCTTTTTAAATGGCCCACAAATGTTTGACATATCAAGTACACTGGCATAAAGTAATAAATAAAATCGAAACACATCCCTGTAACATAGCAACTGAAAACCTCTCCTATAAATTTTACAAGCAATTCAGAAAATTTAAATCAAACATTTTGGAACATGAATGATAAATCAGGAGTGCGAATTTGTTCCACACTCTTCCACAATACTCTCCCCCAGATCTTGTCACGTGGCTATATAAAAAAATAAAAATTTTGATTTTTTTTTTTTTTTTTTTAATATTAAGTGAGATTAATTAAAAAACTAAAACACCTAAGATGGGTGTTGTTAACCCTAGTGGGAGCAGTTAAATTTAAAAAAAAAAAAAATTAATAGTACGAAATCTGGTGGAGAGAGTGTGGAACAAATTCAAATTCATAAATCAGCCACTTACTGCCTCAGTTTTAAGAAGCGAATGACAAATTTGATAAAGCATAGGCCAAACAAGAAAACAAAAGAACAAGAACACAGAAAAAGATAGTCTAGAAAAGGGGTCCTAAGATATGGTTGTAACCATTGCATATATCTGCAACTTAGGCACTCCATAGCAAGGGCCAACAGAGTATATGATTGATTCAGACTTAATAAATGAAGCAGTGAAGCATTCATAGATGAGAATGATGGCCATTGGGTACAATAAGAACATGTGCTTCTGAAGAGACAATTCCAGAAAATTCTTTTGGTTTTTGTTTAACTTTTCAAAGAAATTTGAGTGGAGTAGAAAGAGCTCAAATGATAAGATAAGAAAAACCACAACACAAAGGCAATTGCTAGGAAATTACATTCCAAAATCCAAACTATCATAATTATCGCCTTTCATTTATAAGCATGCGTATGCTTCCACAATTATGCCAATAAAAAGGAATCTATAGAAGTTATTACAAATCAGAAAATACCCGAAAATCAGCTTTGTTCAGAACTTCCTTCGTTGTTACTTCAAACCCTAGTCTTTTGGCAGGTTTGTAAACTCCAGGCTTTGTAATATCAAGATCCTGTGCACAACCAAAAATTGAATGAAAAATTAAGGCCAGAAAGAAAGTTAGACTGAACCATAAAGGATTAACAAATGGCTGAGATGTATTTGCAAGCTCAATTACACTGTGATGGTATACATGACCATGAGTAAACGACATCTGCTTCTCTAACAACGTCAGTTCTACACATCCAGAATAATTTCTCTATACTTAGTGACATGAACTGAAAAAATTGCTTTTCTTTTCTTCTTGTTCTCCCCAACCCCCCCCCCCCCCCCCCCTCTCTCTCTCTTCTTTTTTATCTTAATTCTATTAAGGAGTAAATTTATTAACAGCTAAAACGATCAGCAAAATATCCTCTTTTTCAACTAGAATCGTACCCTAGTGCTCCATTTATCATTAGATGCTCAGAATAACTCCCCAAAAGGTACATTTAAAAGGAAAATCTAAAAAAAAAATCTGAGCATGTAGTTCTTGTTCCATACATAATTTTGGCACCAGGTAACCTCCTATGTACTCAATGCTCCAGTTTAGCCAGCAGCATTGGTGGAGGAAGCAGTATACATTCCTTTCCCAGCACCTGTGGTGGTTAGAAATCATTCTATTGGATGCACCTACACCAGTCTTAACCTTCCTATGATGGCAGACTACGTTCAAAGTCCCAAAGTAGGCATCAATAAACTGATAAGGTTGAATGTCATAACATTTTATTTTTTGAGATTATGTTTTTTAAGAGGTAAAGTAGAATAGAAATGTGTTGACAAGAATCATTGAAAAGTAGATGCATAAAGTAGACTTAAAGATGCATAAAAGACTCTTAACGTGTGCTGTAGAAGAGTAGATGCATAAAGAAGCTGTTATCTAATGAGCACCCTCAATTATCATACTACATACTCAACAAGTATTTCTGTACCTTAGGCTCATATGTATCTTCAGGTCGAAACACCATATCTGATCTATAAACATAATCCTCACTTTTTATCTCATCAGGATTAATCTCAAAAAATGTGGCAGCTTTCTTCAATTTCCCATCCATTCCATCATTCAATGTACTAAAAGTATCATCTAGGCCATCCCTATTTTGGGATTCATTTCCTTCACCATTCCTTCCAATTTCAGGTTCAAACCTATTTCTACTAAGAGCCTTCTCCCGGTCGCCAAGATCTTGAAAAAACGATCCATTAGTAGGACTTCTTCCCCAAAAACTACCAAACACCCGCTCCGTAAAATCATCAGCTGACTCAGAAAAATTACTAGCACCACCTATTGAAAATTAAGGTTTGAAAATAATTAAAACAGAGGATATACATAAAATATATTAAAAAAAAAAAAATGAAATGATATCTTCTAATAAGACATTACATAATTCTCACTAAAAAAAATATCACCATTTATATAAAAATAAGTAGCCAATTTGTAAAAATTACATAAATAAATAAAGTTCTACTAAACCCTTATTAAATAATCACATTACAATACAATATCAACATGGGTATTAAACCCCCAAAAAGAAATTCGAAAATATAAATTTCTCCATAAAAAAATAACTAGAACAAATAAAATAAAATTAAAAAAACCATACCTGATGATATAGACATACTTCTGATGCTAGATAGATATAATCGTTGATGAGATAACCCTCCATTTAAAGATCTCGAAACACCTCGAGAAAACATCATTTCTGAAAAAAAAAAAATCAACATTATAAAGAATTTCTCTTATTACCATTTCATCAAACATGTTATTTACCAAAAACCCAACAACCCATATAAGATAAAAGAAGAGAAAATCACCTGCAACGAATCGAACTAAACCCTTTGAAGAAGAAGAACTCCAGAACCAGATAGTGTGAGGGTTTTGTGTATTTTATCGAGATTTGTACAAACACTTTCATCGAAGCATGAAACATTGGGCCAGTTCATCTTACTGGGCTAATTAATGGGCTTGACTTAATGAAAAAATAGTCCAGTAACGAATGCGACAAAAATAACCACGTCAGCAAACTTTATAAAGTAAGACACGTGGGTATGTGACCTTATTACCTTTTTTAACTTCAACTTAACTCTTCCGACGACATTTTCTCTTTCCACTTTGTAACCTATTGTTTTAAACTATTAAACCGTTAGATATACCTCGAGATTGAAGTAAATCAAATCCAACGGTATTATCATAGAGATGATGTTCTACTTCAGACCGCCAGCAACGTTATCCATCACAAAGTAAAAAAAAAAAAAAACAAGAGAGAGAAGAGAAGAGAGAGAGTCGTTTGTTGAATGGATCTTGGTTTGTTTCCGTACAACCTTAAGCATAAGCATAGAAACTCAAAGATTTCTCCAAAAAAATTCATCGAAACAATCGATCTGTTTCATTAACTTGATTTCTCGATCTTAAAGTTTCGATCTTTTTTGAGTTTTAGTTTAGTTTGTTTGTTGTTCTAAGCGATGGAAATGGCTCCGATTTCTTCGCCTCCTCGTACGGTCGAAGATATCTTCAAAGATTACAGTGGAAGAAGAGCTGGAATCATTCGTGCTCTTACTTATGGTACTTAAGTTCTCGTTTTTATAGAAAAAAATTTGATTTTTTTTTTTTTTTTCGATTTATTGACTTTTGTGTGACTTTTTGTTTTGCTAGATGTCGATGATTTCTACGCACTATGTGATCCAGGTAAACAAATTTGGGGTTTTAGTTGTGAATTTGAAGTTAAGATTTGTTGAATTTGATTAAAAAAAAGTTCAAAGTTTGCTTTTTTTTAAGTAAAGATAAGAAGTTTTTTTTTAAAATTTGAATTTGAGCAGAGAAGGAGAATTTATGTTTATATGGACATCCAAATGAGAGTTGGGAAGTAACACTTCCAGCTGAAGAAGTTCCACCAGAGCTTCCAGAACCAGCTTTGGGGATTAATTTTGCTAGAGATGGGATGGTTCGTAGAGACTGGTTATCGCTTGTTGCTATGCATAGTGATTCTTGGTTGCTTTCTGTGGCTTTTTATCTTGCTGCTCCCTTTAATCGCAACGAAAGGTTTGGTTTTTATTTTGTATCTTCCCCATTTTATCATGCAAATATTTTTTTTGTGTCTAATGTTATGAGGTTTTATGAGAATTATGGTTAAATGTGTATACTATAGATGCCCTTTACATATTGACCCATTTCACTACAATTTTTTTCCTTTTGTGCTTTGTAATCATAATAGTTTTTTGGGTAAGATTTAGTTATGCTTATGAATCAGTGGTTGTAGTGAGTAGTGAATCATTATGGTGAGATTGTTTGAACCAAATAACCCGACGTTTTGATTGTTGAATTGTATAAAGGCATCATCGTTGCTTTTTTTTAGAGAGAAAGTAATTAACATGTTTATTTATGGTCCTTCTAGAGACTGAGATTATTTTTAAGAAGAGTTGGTGTTCGCGCAAAACTTTTTTAAAGCAGGTGGGTTAGTTATATGATGGTTTTGAAGTGAAACATGAGATATCCCTTTCCAAATTCGGTAACATTTCAAAGAAAATTTTGGTTGCGTACTTGCTTTGTCTTTAAAATAGTTTGGACTTTAGAATAAATTTGGAGCCGAGTCTGATTTTAGGGATGTGGGTTGGGTTAGCTGGTACCATCTACCCGTCTCATTAGTATTTCTAGTTTAATATATTTTTTTTCATTGATTAATGATTCTTTGTGTTGTATAACTTGAATTCTAGAGAAAAAGGAGGACATCAAATCTTAGGTTTTCGTTTATCTTTTGAACTGGTGTACTTTTGATTTAAGAGACAAATAAGTATATGCAAGAATTACCTCATACTAGCCCACCTCAGGTGGGTTCATCTACTAATTGATATTTTACAGTTCATCTGTTGTATACTGATTCGACAATATCCAAGATGGTTGTTCATGAGCCTCATGGTTCTGAGTTGGTCCTCTTCTGAAGTTTTTTTCTTTTAATACGTAAATTGGATTTCCGGAAGTACTTCCAATTCAGATATTTCTCTCTAATTTATTCTGAAAATTTGGTAATTCAGATCAATTCTTTTTTGTTCTGCTGCAGTGGGTAGTTTTATGGACCCTTTCTGGAAGGGAAATTATTTGCTTTTAGAGTTGGAACTAGTGATTTGGCAGAGTAGATAGTCCAAAACCATCCTTGAGCTGATTCGCACTTGATTTTACCCCAAAAAAAAAAGAAATTTACCCATTAAACAGAGTTTCATGAGCTCTACAAATTTGATTATAGCCAATAAAACAGATTTTATTGGATGATTAAGCTTTACTAGAATTTCACTTGAGTTTTTCGGGGATGATTGAATGTTGGCGTACAGTGAAAACTTGGTTCAAATTTGTGGTACTGTACTGATTATTACACTATCATATACTTTATGATCTTGGTTCAAGTTTGTGGTAAACTGTTCAAATTTATGGCAGGAAAATTGCTTGGACCATTATATCATGTAGTTTGATTAAGACAGTAGAAAACAAGAAATATTATTGCATGTATGGCAAACAAATATTATAGGAACCTTCATGTGCATTGTTGCTTGTATGGCAAACAAATTGCAGAAGCTTATGAGACTAATTTTTGGAAATGGCAGGATTTGTCATCTCTTTTTTTCTTGTGGAATCATATCTAAATAATGATTTTGATTGTGTGAATTCCTGATTTACCAATGCATGCTACTTTATGAAACTTCAATAGGCTATTATAGTTGTGAGTTGTTGCTTGAAAGTTTTTGAGTAAATAATCTATTGTCTATCACTCTATCTAATCCATTTCGGAAGTACCATCATTTTGTGGTACTTAATGTCTGAATGTCATCATTCTTGTGGCAAAGAAATAACATCCTCTTCAGAAAATTCTAAACTTCGTGTGATAAACGCTTATGCTTCTTGCTCTTATATCATCTTATTCAGTAACTAACTCTGTTGCATTTTGCCTGATAGGAAGCGTCTATTCAGCTTGATCAATGATCTGCCCACTGTTTTTGAAGTTGTGACGGATAGGAAGCCTGTGAAGGACAAGCCTAGTGTTGATAGTGGGAGCAAATCCAGACTGAGCACTAAGGTGAATCTCATTACATATTAGTTAGTTTGTGCTTGAATCTATCATTTTGATCTAAGGTAAACCATTGTGCTGGCAGAGATCTAATGATGGACAGGTAAAAAACAACAAACTGGCGGATGAGGCTTATCTTGAAGATGAGGACGAACACAGTGAAACCCTTTGTGGGAGCTGTGGTGGTAATTACAATGCCAATGAGTTTTGGATTGGCTGTGACATCTGTGAGAGATGGTATCATGGAAAATGTGTGAAGATAACACCTGCAAAGGCGGAGAATATAAAGCAGTACAAATGCCCTTCTTGCAGCAGCATGAAGAAAGGCAGGATGTAGTCACTAAGCTGATAAAACGGTAACTTCGTTTTTGTGGCTGACACAGTGATGTTATTAGGGCCTTTAGTGTTGTGATATTTATTTTTTGGTTAATGCTTTAAAGAGGATCTAATTTGCAAACATCTGGGGGAATAGTGATGCTGTTTCTCATGTATTAGATTATTTTGCTTATCGTAATAGTTGGGATGATGTTATTAGATATATTCTCAAGTAAAATTTTACTTAAAACTGCTGATATTTGTTATACTTATGAGTTGATAATACGAACCAATGGATCCCGTTGGCTCAGAAAGATATCAACCGTCGATAGAATGTATGTGACTCTCTGGATAGATTGTTTGATTGTAAATATAATCTGGCTTTCAGGCTGAAGGGGTAAGTTCAGGGTGTGGTAAACTGGTAATTTGGAAAAGCCTCACGTGAAGGCAGAATTTGCTTACCAAGTACTCAACCATTGAAGCCAAATTCCCATGGAAGCGAATATTCCCTTGCTTCCTTTGTTAAAAATGGAAATAGTAGTAGTCTACTTGCATGCCACACCAAGTGATGCTTGCCTGAATTTCACACTGAGACCTTTGTGGAGGATAGGAAGAAAAGATTTCTGTAAACAAATTAGCTGAGCAAATTTTGCCTTTGTTTATATTTATTAAAGAAAATAAGAAAATCTAGGAATTGCTGTTGCTGGTAACGTGTGAATATAATACCTGCAGGTGCTGTTTTGTTTATTGTTAAATTCTATTTAGCATAGAATCAGCCTGGAGCGACTGGCCTGTAGTGATGTACTGATGCTGTTATCTCTGATTTGCATATAATTGAGGTGCTATCATGGATGGTGGCATATCAAGCTTAGAAACCTAAGTTTTTGGTAGATTTTAAAACCCGTGTTGTTTTTGTTATTCTAATCAGCATAGATCAGCTTGCATCTATTGTTGTTATCTCTGATTTGCATATGGATTGAGTTGTTAAACCTAATCACATTGCCTAATGTTGTCATCATGTACAAAGACCTTCAAACCTTCTGCTTATCCCCAAAAAAAAAATATTGATTGCATTTGCAACAAGATTCATATGTGCTGTCGGTGAGACTATTTGATATTTTGGCCCCCAGAGTTTGGCAGAGCCATAGTTGCATTAAGAAAAGCATGCAAGTGTGTTTTTTCCAATAAAAACAGAAACTCATGTCAATCAGCATCATCAAAGAAACTCAAACCCCATCTTCTAGACCTCCAACACTTGTATTTTTCCATTTCGTAGTTGAGTAAAACGCGTTTGTTCCAAAATATGGAGGAGTACAAGTTGCAACACTCACTGACTCACATCACATTGTAGAAAAATCCAGACTCTTTGATATATATATATATATCTTTTGTTAGTAGTTAAAATATAAATTTCCCACAAGTGTATTAATCTGTTTCGGTTCATGAAAGGGCAAGTATAGTGCTATGAACACAAAAGAACAGGATGGTTGTAAGACAACTTCTTGGTGCAGAGGATTTCAGTTCCATCAACAAAAACAATATATAAAAGCTTAACAGTATCCAACATGTGATTATATTTAAGGGAGATTTCATTATAGTGGAATTAAATAATTTAGATTGAATGACAAAATTGATTTCTTCTTGGCAATGACATCCTTTGTTGATATTAAATAATTTTAACTATAAAATAAAAGAGTGGAATTCCTTCAATTAGGGTTCATAGTGGATGTGAAATGCCATGGATCATGACTCTTCTGGGTCAATGAACAATGATGTTTCTCAATTATGTAATATGTGAGATCATTATATTTATCAAATGGTGCACATGATGTTATATATTTAAAATTTTCAAGCATATATATTATTATCACATTGTTAATCATTATCCCGATTAAATAATTTTTGTTGGCACTTGAATAAGATTTATTAAACTATGGAACGCAACATCATTCTGCAAATTACCATAGGGAGACAATAAGTGGTTTGGAGGGTTTTGAAGACTTTACATGTGATGCAGCGGAAGTTAAAATAAACTTAATCTAGGAATTGAAATTGCAAGGAATTGAAATAACGGAAATGAATTGCAATAAGTAAAAGCTAAAATTTAAATAACTTGAAAGTAATTTGCAGAAAATAAAGAACTTGAAGTAAAAACTAAATTGAAAGACAATAAACTAAATAATAAACTCTTCAATCATCAATCTTTGCTAAGAAATTCGTTTTTGGAGCTCTGACACAACTAGGAAACCTACTAGAACTTGAATTACTTGTTCCCTAAGGTATGTACTATCTTTTGGCAACTTCCTAAACCTATTAGGGCTCTAAATTAGACTTCTAGACATTTCTAAAGACACTCTAAATAATATAAACGAAAATAACAATTTAGAAATACTATTTAGGCTTGTAAATAAATCATAAATTCAAATAGGAAAACAATTGGTGTATGTGTTCTGTCCTACATCAGTCCCTCATTCTTCAAAAGAATTCGTCCTCGAATTTAAGTTGAATTGATGATGTCCGCTCCATAAGAAAAGATACTTTGAATAACATGCACTCTTTTGAATTTTTTCCAAATTAATTGATATTGTTCCTTCATCGTTGATCCTTGAAGTTTGAGAACAAAGAGAATTTGTTTGGAAAGAACTCGATCATTACCAATAAAATCATAATGAGAAACATTAATAGAAAATGAATCTTTCATTGCAAACTCAACTTTATGATTCTCTTCTTCCTTAAAAACATGTGTTTGATCTTCAATTTCGACCACAAGGGTTGAAAGATCTTCACGAATACTTGATTGCTTTTAAATAAAAACCTTTGTAACTTCCTTAAAAATGTCATGACATTTTGGTGTGGAAGAGGTTTCATAGGTTAGGGTAAGAATGGTAGGTGTGGGAAGGTTGTTGGTAGAAAGGAAGGGTGGTGGGGTGGTTGAAGATGTATTGATTGGTTCTTCATGGATGTCTTCGATAGTGTGCGCCTTTACTTCTTCAAGATTCTTGGTGTTTGATGTTTTATGTATACCAAATATGTTATCTATTGTAGTAGTAAAATCGGATAGTTGTTGAGCAAATAAATCTCTAAAGAAAGCTTTGTTTTCATCACTAAGAACCATAGTGAAAAACAAATTTGAAGGTGGTGGTGGATCGTTTTTAGATAAGAATCTAAAACTAAAGCTCTTGATACCAATTGATGCAGCGGAAGCTAAAATAAACTTAATCTAGGAATTGAAATTGCAAGGAATTAAAATAACGGAAAAAAATTGCAATAAGTAAAAACTGAAATTTAAATAACTTGAAAGTAAATTGCAGAAAATAAAGAACTTGAAGTAAAAACTAAATTGAAAGACAATAAACTAAAGGGGGATTTAGAGATACCCCCCAAAATAATAGGAACTCTTTGAGATACCCCCAGATTTTAAAATCATTAGAGATACCCCCCAGATTTTCATTTTAAGCCGGTCAACCAAGCAATTGACCAATATAACTTTTATATTGACAAAAATACCCTTCTCAATTGAAGTTATATCTTAGTCATCCAACCCAATTACCATGTATGCCATATCATGTAAACTTAGATCTAATCCTAACTATTCAATAAGATAAAACCCTCAAATCTAATCCTATGGTTAGAAACCAATATTTTTTTCTCCAACTCTTCTTCCTTCTTCTCAACCACCAATTCCTCCACCACCACTATTAAAACCACCAATTCCTTCACCAAACTACTAAATATTCTCTCTCCTCTTCTACTTATAAATCACCCCATACCACCACCACCACCACAACCATCAATTCCTCCACCACCACTATTAAAACCACCAATTCCTCCACCAAACTACTAGATTTTCTCTCTCCTCTTCTACTAATAAATCACCCCATACAACCACAACCACCAATTCCTCCACCACCACCACTAATAAACTACCAATTTCTCCACCCCCACTAATAAACTACCAATTTCTCCACCCCCACTACTAAATATTCTCTCTAATCTTTTTCTCACACAAAAAAATCTTCTCTCTCTTATTCTCATAAATCACCCCACAACCACCAATACCTCCACCACCACTACTAAATCTTCTTTCTCATTTTTTTCTCACACAAACAATTTTTTTCTCTTCTTTTGTACTCGTAAATCACCCAACACAACTACAAAAACCACCAATTTCTCCACCACCACTACTAAGTCCACTAATTTCTCCACCACCACTATTAAAGTTCTTGGATTAATGGGGTATGGGTGTTGGATGTGAGTAAAATTTGTTTATGTTAAAGATTTTGCTGACATGGCATACAAGTAGATGACTAGGATTAAGGTTCAAATAAAAGAAGAGTATTTTTGTCTAAAGAACATAAAAATGGGTCAAACATAGGTCAATGGCTCGGTTGACCGGCTTGAAATGAAAATCTGGGGGGTATCTCTAATGATTTTTAAATCTGGGGGGTATCTCAAAGAGTTCCTATTATTTTGGGGGGTATCTCTAAATCCCCCTAAACTAAATAATAAACTCTTCAATCATCAATCTTCGCTAAGAAATTCATTTTTGGAGCTCTTTATATAGATAACTCCCTTGATACAACTAGGAAACCTACTAGAACTTGAATTACTTGTTCCTTAAGGTATGTACTACATTTTGACAACTTCCTAAACCTATTAGGGCTTAAAATAAAACTTCTAGACACTTCTAAAGACACTCTAAATAATAAAAACGAAAATAACAATTTAGAAATACTATTTAGGCTTGTAAATAAATCATAAATCCAAATAGGAAAACAATTGGTGTATGTGTTCTGTCCTACATCAACATGCATCAAGAAAGTTGCTCAATACAATAATTGAAATAAAATGTTTCATTACATAAATTTACAGGTAAACTGTGTTATACACCAAAAATACCATAAACTGCATTTAACGCGGGGATTTAAGAGATTCCACTTGTGATTTTCCCAATGGACCTCTCGTCCTGATGTATAGCCTGTATTCATCAAAAGTCATTGGCTGATATAAAGCAGGTCGATCAGGTGTCACGAGCTCCTTGGCTGGTTCCAAAGGTATATCACTTTTCGGATTATAGAAAAAGGCGAGTGAGAGGCGTTCTTGCATTGAGTTTACTATAACCCTGTGCTCCACGCTTTTGTAAATCGCATTGCTTAGTACCTAATGCAAATATATATCCAATCCAAGTAAGCTATCAATCATTTCCAACAATGAACAAGTACTATTTATAAGAGATTGTAGATTAAAATGCAATGAACAAGTACTATATATATGATAGATTATAAATGTACAGGCGTGGCGAATGAGCCTGTGGCGAAATGGTAGCACCCCTCTCACAAAGTGGAGAGGTTGTGGGTTCGAAACATGTCAACAGTTGATGTTGATATAAGTTTTCATACCTAATTTAAAAAGGATAGAGTCCCCTCAACCCTGCTTGCCAATAAAAAAAATAAAATAAAATTATATAGACATGCATTCGTGTGAATCATGTATAATGGACTAGATAGGTCGAATGGAAATAAAGGATGTTTAGTTATCAGTTATATGCTACCTAACTACTAGTATTCCCATATTTTTGCTTCCTTTTCACCTCACCTACTTGGAAAATTTGGAACTAGAACATTTTGGCCTCTCTATAAATAAACCCTGCAATAGTTGAAAACTTGGACATAACACCCCACCGTTTGGTTCCGTTCAGTTTTTCATCCAATGATTAATTTTTCTTACCTAAATACCCCTCTTCTTCTTCACATAATCTTCTTCACACACACACATAAAAGAGATTGAACCTAAAGAACATCAAAATTTCACTTTAAGAACCTAAAATTAAAATGAAATAGTTATATACTCATGTTTAAAACCCCAACTTTAAACCTACATACACTCAAAAAATCGCATCAAACTTTGAAATCCCAACTTGATAAACCAAAATTAAATACCTAAGTTCAAACCCCAATTTTGAAACCCAAACCCAAATACCTTAACAATAACTTTGAAAACATAGTGCAACCATCACACATTAAAACCCAAGTATAAACCCCAAATTTGAAAATGAAACAAACAAAAAAAATCTACCTCAAGTTTAAGGGTGTTTAGACAATAGGGGTATTTAGATAAGAAAAAATAGACATTGGATGGAAAATTGGATGGAGCCAAACGGCAGGGTGGTAAGTCTAACTTTTCTACTATAAGGGGGGGTTTCTTTAAAGAAGGGACATAATATGGGGGGTTAAGTCCAAATTTTCCCACCTACTTTAACATATTTTTCTGCTGAGCTTCACTTCTATTCATTAGATTAAAGGGCAAACTATACAAAGTTTCAGCAGGTTGTGAAAGATTTTTACAGGCACCACTGCATGAAGAAATACAGCAAACTATGGAGGGGCAGAGCTGAGAGTACATTGAAACTGTAACAGAAATACTTATTCGAGATGAACCAGCGAAATTATGAGTAAACGAAACATTTGCCTTATAGTTTCACGATAATCAAGGCTTATAGTGATAGTAATGAAATTTTATCGATTTTTTGGGAGATGATCGAAGGGGGGTGAGGAATGTAACCCCCACCCACCTAGATCTTTGTTAGTAGAGTAGTACTATGGGTGAATGAAAGCCACAGTATGTGGATCGAACACTTTCAATTCTATCATGATAGTTAGCTGATTGTGTTGGCCACCACTTGTACTTAAAGTTAATCTAGCAATAAGTTCATCTGCTACAAGAAACTAGTCAAATAACTACCACCCATAAACTGTACTTAAAGTTCTAGCTGATGATTTTGAATAAAATAATAAATTCAACCTTCTTCTTTCTATTGGTGGCTTTAGAATTACTTAACAACCATTGAATTTGTCAAGAAAATCCTGTACAGTTGCTGTCAAATATGGGAAAATGACCAAGATATTATCTATTCAAGATTCAAGATCAGACATCAGTTCAATGAACAGGTAAATGGTTTCGACTTCTCTTGGTAATTTATTATAGCTAGAATCAGATTCGATTAATTAGTTGGTAATGTTTATCCATTAAAATGACATTTGAAAGTAAGTCGTATATAGGGATAGCAGAATTATTTAACATATAGACTCTTAATTAATAGTTATATATTATACTAATCCTTGTTGTTTAAGTAAAAATCTTTTAGATGCTGTTGAGGAAGTTAGTTGGGGAACAACCTAAAACGTAACAATCAAAGCCTTAATCAGTGGAATCCTTTCATGCAAGTTGTTTAGTCTTTTATATGATTATATCAAAAACTGTTTAATTTTGTGTATATATAAGATATTTTGACTACTGTTATATATATATATGCACAATGCTTTCGATGACAGAGTGACAGACATGTAGCCATGATACATGAACTGATGAAGACAACCATTGTAATGTGCCCTATAGTTCATCTAGTGTTATATTATTGAACCATTTAGTTTTTATTCTGTTTGTTGTTGTTATTAATGCAACGACCAAGGATATTGTTGGAGAAATTAATAAAAGAGAAATCAGATGCATGCTACCTGAATTTGATCACCAATGTTCACTATGAAGGCGTCAGGAGCAGGTTGAACGGTAATCCAGTCGTTGTCTTTACGAACTTGGAGTCCAGAAACATGGTCGTCCGGAAGGAGAAGGGTCATACCTCCAGGGTCAGAGTGTGAAGACAAACCAAGAGTGAGATCAGGTTGTGGACACCTTGGATAGAAATTTATCCTCAGGCATGCGCCTATGTCCTCCCCTCCAAAGGAATTTTGAAGGTGACTCACTTCTAATCCAAGATTTTGTGAGAAAATTTTCATCAAGTTCCCACACAGGTTCACTAATTGTTTCCCATATTCCTCTGTTGTCGCCCTAGGATCAATCAATCAACCAATCAATGTCAGAATCAACCGATAAGAGTTCGACACGTACAACTTTTAATTATAACCTTATCTTGAATGATTTCACACACAGCCGGAATGTCTTTAGCTCGTATATCAGTATATGTACGCGTGTTCATCTACGAACTAGGTGTGGGGATGTCACAGTCTCAAAAGTTGGATTATGTCAATCCAACCTCTGCCACTCCCTAGTTCGTAGATAAACCTTAAGAGACTATGACATAAGACCCACTTTTATCCTCTATTTTTTTTCATCTAAACAGACTCAGCTTATGATGTACGACTAATTTAAAACCAATTAAATTTACCTGCATGGATATGGTTGAGCAGGCCACTTGTTATGGTTCTTCAAAGATTGAGGACGGTAATGAAGGAAGAAATAGTCACTCCAGTCAAGAACTGCGCCTTTTTGGACCCCTAGTCGACTACCATATCCTTCATATGTCTTTGGTGAATTTGCAAACTCTTGTTTTAGTTCAACAGGTAAATGAAAGAATTCTCTCCATATACTTTGCATTTGACGCATTAAATCAGGGCAGACACCATGGTTAACAATTTGAAAGAAGCCCCATTCACGACATGCCTTAGATATATCATTCATGGTAGTTGCATGGAGATTTTCATCTTCACCATTTAAGCCACTAAGATCAATAACTGGGATATTAACTTTAGCATCTCTGCAAAGACTCAACACCAACGGCCTCTCGGAGGGTGGCTTTATGTACCTATTGGGAATCACACTTGAACCACTTTCGGATAATGATTGGACACGGACAATTGGTTCAGGCCAATAATCATGTAGTGAACTCATATCTGAGTCAGATGATCCTCAAGAAGGAAGAGGAGAGAGAAGAAGGGGGGGTGTGTGTGGGAAGATACTTGGAATGTGAGGGGCAATATATATTATAGCAGATGGTGGGAGTCTTGGCAGAAGTGATTTGGACGTAAAAGAGAACGTTTTATTTGTGGGTTTTTGATGCAAGGATGAAAGGGAATGGTCTTCTTTTTTTTTATATAGTGTTTTTGTGAAGTTGACAGACTAACCATGCCAAACCAATAAGTGTCTATGAAGACTATGTAATTATAGTGAAAGTTAGACAAACGTGCTGTACTTTTTATCACCAATATTATAGAAAAAAATAAAAAAATACTGCAGGTTTAGTTTACTAGAAGAAACTTGAAAATTTAAAAGATTTATACTTCACCAGGGCAGCCAGATCTGTACTTATTTACAAATTGTGATTCCTGAGACATTTTTTTGAAGTAAAGTTGGTCCCAAGTGCCAAACTTGCCCATGCTGTGTCGTCGGATTGAAAAGTATATAATTGCGAAAAACATTCTCTGTTATGAAGATCATCTTCAAAAGAAAAAATAAGCTCGAAGGTAATCAATACATGAAAAATATTAGTTCCACGCACCATAAAAATTATAAGTGGTGTTGGTTTTGTTCCACAACCAGACGTAATCCGAACAAGAAATAAATGTTTAAATGGATGTGTGTGTTTGTGTAGATTATATTATACTCCTGCAGGTTGGACTCTTGTATGTCATATTCAATAGAACCCTAGAGTACCCAACTAATTGCATACCCGGCCTATAAACACACACCTTCTGCATATATACGGACATCATTTTTTCTTTGTACTACCAAAGGTGTGCATTTAGATAGGTTTCACGTAATTGTTTGAAGATTATGATTACTATATTGGTTGCTATGGTCAAGCGCAGAACACATGATTTGGAGAGAATTTGGCTGAAAAACTAAACTTACACAAAAAAAAAAAAAATGGTGATGCATGCACATTGCACTGCAGGTTCATGCATCATGTGTGAAGCCCATCAACTGTATGTAAGTAAGGTTCAATGAGAAATACATTATAGTATTATACATGACCAAAAATGAATGAATAGACATAACATGGAAGATGAAGTAATGTCGTGTAGGGAAAAATGTAATTTAAAAAGACATCCTTGACTTCAAAATATCATCAATTTTGATAGATGTAACCCTAAAATATATTTTTAATTTTTTTTTTTTTTTGGATCAGTAAAATATATTACTGACATATCAAACCTGCCCCAGATGAAGATATGATCAAAATAAGTTGAATAAGTTAATGTACACTATTTTTATTTTTATTTTTTTCTTGAGAGATAAACGAGCATAACATAGCCATAATTAAACCATGACTTATACATTGGTCACCTAGCTCAAAAATGAAGTATAATGCTGACATACATTGTATTAGGAAAGGGTAGGTCGTTTTGGTGTTAATGTTATTGTAGTGTGTATAGCTTAGATGTTGGACATCTGGGAACAAAGTAAATCAACCAAAAATGAGTGTGTTTATTTGTGCCTATTTTTCTCATTAGGAATTTAGGATATTATGTCTCCATCCACTGATCTCCATCCGATTGTGTTGTTTAAAACGTGTTATATATATATATATACCTTAGAATGTGTCAAGTAATATATAATCGTCATCACCAATGTCATATACTTTAGCTAGCTAGGCACTTATAATATAAGGCACAAAGACTAACGTACTCCACATGTTACATGTACAAGTTTTAGTGATTACTGATTTAGTGTAGTGAACATATATCCACCTAACAATTGGTTGTTGAACATAAGAATATATATCTCACCAGTACCACCCACTAAAGCATGCGGCAAGTAGAGAATTGAAAGACCATATATGATATATGTGCACATTTTAAGTACCTATTGCCAAAAAAAAAAAAAAAAAAAAAAAGATGTTTCTAATTTCTATAGATCATGCAAAATGTTAGTTGAATTATGCAGCGCAACTTCATTATTCTGTACAGGACCACAAAAACTTTTTTTTTTTATTTTCAAAAGGACCACAAAAACTTGTCACGTCTTTGTGGCAAACTGGAAATGCCACCAATGACAAGTGATTGATGGCAGAAAATTCTTTTCACTGTAGAAGTGTAGAGACTAGACTAGAGAGTGCCAAGAACAAAACATGAGCTCCACAAGATTCACATGAAATTTTTGCACCATGTTAGGCTTAAGAAGAAACATTGGGCTAGAACTCAGAGCCTTGTGGGCTTAACAAAAACACAAGCCACAAATTCGTATTTAAGGCTTTAAGCTAGCTATACCCAATAAAAATGTCCATAAGGTATTATTGGGCTGGCCATGCATGCAGCAATAATGGCTATGGCTTCTAGAATTGAAAATTCTACTAGCTCGACTGGAAACCATCATACTATAATTATACAAGAAGGAATTGTTTGATTATTTTTGTTAAGGCTTTAGCTTCTAGTCTTCTACTGTAAAATGTATGAGCATCTCATCTCATCTCATCTCATCTCATCTGCTTAATGTTACCTGTGTATCAAAATACTTACTAGCGGGCAACTGCCAACTGCTCACTAGCAGCCTAGCATGATAGTTTTTCTGAACAACTATGCTGCTTTTATGCCAAACTCACAAATGGCCTTTTGGACATTTTCCTTCCTACTCATCTTAATCACTTTCATTTCATAGTAATAGCACCACTAAAAATGGACGTGACACCCACTTACCCATTCACGGATATCCCAAGTCTTTCGGCGCTTATTTTGCTACAAATGACACCAAATTAATAAAATAATAATTAATCATTTTGTTTTTTTTTCTCCAAAACATTGTTAGTTTATTACCAATTTCTTCTTTCTTCATTTGATCCGATCTCATCGCGAAAAACAAAAAAAAATCCAAAATCCTCATCGAAATTCTCATCATTTGATCCGTAATTTCAGATCTTTCAAATCAATTTAGGAACAATTCAACTCCTAATTGCAAGATGTTTTTCTGATTAAAAACTTTCTGTTGTTTTTTACAATACCATTAAACAAAATCAATCATATCGAAGAAGAAGAATGAGTAAAGAAGCAGTAGAACTCGACGACGAACAACTTGCAGAATTACGAGAAATATTCCGATCATTTGATCGAAATAACGATGGAAGCTTAACACAACTAGAACTTGGATCTTTATTACGTTCTCTTGGTTTAAAACCAAGTGCAGATCAACTTGATGCATTAATTCAAAAAGCAGATATAAATAGCAATGGACTTGTTGAATTTTCAGAATTTGTTGCACTTGTTGCACCTGATCTTCTTCCTGCTAAATCACCATATACAGAAGATCAATTAAAGAAATTATTCAAAATTTTTGATCGTGATGGTAATGGTTATATTACTGCTGCTGAATTAGCTCATTCTATGGCTAAATTAGGTCATGCTCTTACAGCCAAAGAATTGACTGGTATGATTAAAGAAGCTGATACTGATGGTGATGGTTGTATTAATTTTGCCGAGTTTTCGCAAGCTATTACGTCTGCTGCTTTTGATAATTCTTGGGCTTGAGAATTCAGAATGGATCATCATGGATTATATGGTTTGTGTTTTCCCTTCTCGTTTAATTTTTGTTTTTGTTGTTTATTTGTTCAAGGTTATGGAGTTTTTCTATTTTTCCACTTTTTGTAAATAGTTGTAGAGGTTTGATAGCCAAAGATAAGTTTGTTTCTTCAATTTGCAGAATTAATGTTACTAGTTAGACATTTTGTTGAGATGAATACATAAACATAATGAGATTGATTTAGACATGATTTTCGATTAGTTTCCATATGATTTGATTGATCTTAATGTGTAGGTTGCTTTGGATAGAATGCAAAATTAAACTTAGATTTTTTATGGAACTAGTGAGTATATTTGTCGGAAATTGGATCATATGCTTCCTGGGAGTGGAAAATTGACCTCTGTACCTCGTTTGTTAGACGTCTGGACCATGTTTTCACCATTGTCTGATGCATAAATGGAGCACAATGATTAACTTAGGATCAGCTGTAGATGCATCGTCTATTCAATAATATATAAAAACCTAACTCTAATCGGCCAAATACTATACAAAAATCAGCATGAACCAGTTGTTTGAATTGCATCTTAGTGACAGAAAATATATATTGATTAAAAGTGGATTCACAACACAAGTTACACAATGAATTGTTAGATCAACATCTGCTCTCTTTACTGGTGTGTAACGTTTGTCAGGGGTGAGGTCATCCAAAGATTGGGAGTCCAGGTGAACCTCTGCTTCCTCGTTGCTAGACCATGTTTTCTCAATTGTCTGATTTTTTGAACAAACCTGCCTGTATAGCTTAGGACCAGTTGTTTATCAATCGTGCATTCAATGATAAGCAGAAGTATATAAGAACTGAATTGAAACCAACTTTATTTAGCCAATTACTATAAAATCAGCATGAATCGGCTTTCTACCTTGTTTTAGAGAGGAATAAAGAAACGACAGAGCCATATTTCCCAATTGACTTCACAAGAGATTCCCTTTATTTAGTTGTAGTCTTTTGCTGAATGTGTCATCTTAGACTTCAACCTGTAAAACATAGACTTTGCCTAGCACTGAATTGTCAAGGATTTGAGATTCGTGAAAAGAGATGAGAGATCACGTTACTGGTTAGCTTGTCAAGGAGTTGGGTTTTTTGCTCTATATTTCCTAAAGAAGTACACACTAAAGTGAAACCCAGTTGGTCATTATGAGAATAAAAGACTGCTTTAAAACTGAATGAGTGAAAAGTTTGATCCACAAACTAGTTTAGGCGTCTCCGAAAGTAGCTGTGGGATCAAGGCCTGGGAGAGCTTTTGGAAGAAACAAACAGGTAAAGAAGAAGTATCTTCTGGATGCAGTGTTCCGGGATCCGAACTAAGCCCTTTCGAAGGCGAATTCAAGTGATCTCAAGATGTCAAATTGCTTCACAGGTGTGCATTTAAAAGTGCTGACATTTTATTTCATCACAATTTCGTGTATTTGCACTACTGTGTGTAAGAGCTTAGCTTTTTTTTCCTCGAACAACATTTGAAATTCGCAGACAAACTAGTATGTAATTTCAGACAAACTAGTGTGCAAGTTTATTTATTTTTTATCCAAACTGTTGGCTCCAATGCATCCTTCATTCAGTGCTAGATATCTTAATGTTAAAGTAGCTAGTAAATAATGCATGACAGAATCAGTTATATAAAGAGATTCCCTTTATTTAGTTGTAGTCGTTTGCTGAATGTGTCATCTTAGAGTTCAACCTGTAAAACATAGACTTCGCCTAGCACTGAATGAATGAAGAGCGCAGGAGTTTGAACTATCTGAGCAAGGTCCTGAATATCTATATCATGGGTGGTTTAAGTTTTGTCTTTTATGTCCATATATGTAGAGGAAGGTAATGGGATTTGAAATCCATGACCAAACATCTACAGCTTCAAGTTAGATGAAGTTTGATTCTTGCAAGTTGCCACGGTTGGCTGTTTGGATTTGAAAAGAAGAAGAAACTCTCATGAGTTACTCTGGTTCTGCGCAACAATATGAATGCAACTGTACTATCTTGATTGGATCACATGCAGGTAAAATAAACAAGCTTCAGTGAGCAAATGCCAATCCAAAGCTCAAGCAGCTTGGCTTGTTTACTAAATTACTAATCGTATTGGAAACTGATGTTGAACCTGATTGAAAGTCCGAGTTTAAACAGAAAAACATTGCGAGTTGAAACATCTAAAACATGTGATTATGTGTTCAGGAACTTTTAGTCTGTAGTGTCTAATATCATCACTCCTAAATTGATTGGATTTTGGAGATCAAAGATTACAACTAAGAGATATTTAGCATTTTTTTTTTCTTTATCAAAAGTAAAAAAAGATACATTATCTTGTCTGCGGATCACATAGTTTTAATATTGATGAGTATCTATCCCTTTCAATTGTCCTTCAATATCTTATTGTTTTTCCTTCTTTCATTAATAATGTTCATTTAAATCTATATCTCAACTTTTTTTGAGATTCATTTAAAGCCAAATTCATCAATAACCCCTCCCTTAAAAAAATGCATAATCACTCAAACAGGTTGGTGTTAGTTTATAGTTGCAAGTAATGTCTCATGCATGGCTATTTGATGCACATAATTTGTACTCTGTATTTCTTTTTCATATTGAGTTAATTCTCATGGTTTCCGCATGTACTAACTAAATTATTTAATTTTTAAACTTTTATATATGCATAGTTAGTACATCTGCTCTTTTATATGCATGGTTGATCTACCTTTGCTTTGCATCAACTACCATGGGTTTTCAGTCAGGGAATCATGCAGCAGTGCAAAGTGAGCCTTGTTAAGACCTTAAGTTCAGTCAATAAGTTTCATCCAATAATGAGCTATGGCCGAACTGAGGTAAGACAGGTTCTTGACATGAACTACGAAATTATGAATGTAAAAAAGTTGTGGGAATGGGGACATGGAGATAGATCAGATGGTTTCAACATATCAACCCATCAAGAAGAAGCCTCTTTTACCCAAAAAAAAAAAAAAAAAAGACAAGAACAAGCCTCTTAATATTGGAAAAAGAAAGACAATTTGATTTATGTTCTAACAAATTTGGATCACAGAAAAGATCTGAAAACCCAAGCAAAATTCACCACTTAAAACTGGTTTTGAAGTATTTGGAAAATTACAGCTCCAAATAGGTCCATCAAATAATTACGGCATGTCTTTCAAGCTTTTTTCTTTTTTGACTTCAGCATCACAAATCCAATGAAGACACTTAAGAGGCAGAGTAGCACCACTCCAGCAAAAACAGGTATCAATATAGCATAATCTTGAGGTAGGAAATACTTGTGGATGAAGTGATCACTGTCAACAAAGGGCTGCGAAAATCATTAAATCCACATGTAAATAGCGTTAAAGACAACTCTTATAAAGAAAAAAAACTCATGTAAAGAAAAAAAATAGTCCTGAGGGAGAACAAACCAGAATAACAACCCACAATGTATAGTAAGTGAATATTGATAAACTGATAATAGAGAGAAGAAATCCAACTGCTCTGTCTGCCAATTCCATCTCAATATTTATAGCATTATCTGAGGAAATTAACAAAACTATATCTCAGTATATTCATATATAAGTTTAAATAAACAATGATACATTTAGATCAAGATACGACAATGATCAAATTTATCGCGTGCATAGGTTTATGTCCACTGTAAGTTGAGAACTAACATTAAGTAGGAGTTGAGAAACAAGACAGCCAGGTCTTTGATAAAATACATATGGAATCTAAGAGGGGTTCAAGATGAGATTGATGTTTTACGCATCCTGCTTTAAATTAACAGAGTGAATAAGGTGTGCCCAGACTTGTGATCTAATAGAAAAGTTAAACCTGAAAAAGATTTGACAAGAAAACCGATATTGTGCAAATATACTAGTAGTTTTATCAATAGTATGATACACAGTAGTTACAAACCAATATATTAGACTTTTCCATATTTTCAAACAAATCTAGACATGGCTGCCAAAATAAACTTCCTAAAGTGTATTGCAGACATAGACCTTAAACAATGGAATTCAATTCACCAAAGACAGCTATGGCCCTACTTAGATGAATTATAAGACAATTATCATCATAAAGTCACATATTCAGTTATTCTACAAAGCGGCATAATAATAATTTAAGTGGCGCGATATATGCTTAATTAAGACATCTTGACTATTAGAAACTATTCTCTAATCTTGTTATGTCTTTTCTTCTGCTCAATAAAATTCTCACTACTTGGTCAGTAGTGAGAACTGAGAACATCCTCTCAAAACAATATTTACAAAACTGAAAGGGCATTCCAAGCACAAATTATGCCTGACGTTGTATCATATTGATGTAATAGCAATCATCTAGGAAAAAACTTAATAGCACTTTTAGCTTGCAAATCAAAAACTGGAATCTGAATTCTTGAACCATCTGTAACTAGTCAGGATCACTTCCAATGGCATCATATGCCCAGTTGAGGCTGATCTAAACAAGTCATAAATAACATGAGGATGAGGATCCATTGCCAGTTTACAAAGCGGACTATTACTGCTGTAAAAAGAAAGCTAGGAAGCTAGCCTTCACGTATTTGTAACTACAACAATACATGTCCATCACCAAAATAAGGCAGTAGCAAGCAAGAAGAGGCTATTGTTTTGTATCAAACCAAACCATTGCTCTAAATTGAAGTATGTAGGTAACAGAAAACACTATAAACTCTTGTATACACATCTCAGATGCGATTGTTTTGAAAATTTTAAGTCCCATTTGAAAACGTGTAAACTTTACGTACCTTTTGCTTGAATGTACGGTGTAAACCAATTTGAATAATCCCCACTCCTGTGTCAGTAATATGACAATTTTAATTCAAAATGGGGATATAAAAAGTTTTGGAATTGGTTGCGTTTTCGACTGACTTTTTGGATATCGGTTTCTAGACGTTGGGCTGTTGGAGTAAGATGAAGGGAAGAATACAAAGGTCAAAGGGTGTAACTAAGCTACATTTCTCATATCTAAAGTGTTCCCAAATGGAGATCGAATCTCAAATATCTTAAGATGGAAGTTCACAATATATAGCTAGCTAAAGATGAAAGTAGTCCAAAAAGCGACAAACATACATAGATCCATTATCAATAAATAATAAAACCCTTAGAATTAAATTATGTTATTTTTGAATGAAATACAAAGATTGGGAAATTTGTTTGATGAGATCAAAGATCCATAGTGTTACTCAAAAGGTTTAATTAGAACAACAATAAAGTCATGATTTTGATCAAAACACATCCATGTAATTATATATACAAAGATCGATTGATTTGTTCAGAAAACATAAAATTAATTTCAAACAAGTAAGATAAATAAACTCACCAGTTTATATTCAAAGCTTCAGAGTTCAAATTATGGGTGAGAGCGATTCTTTGTCGATGTGATTGAAAAAAAAAAAAAAAAAACTTCAGAGAATTCTAATGAGCAAGAAGAAGAAAGAAGAAAACTAGGGGATTGTCTTGGGCCTATATAGGCCCATTAAACTGTGGGACAGGACCTGAGGCTTTAGAGTTTAGACTCGCAGAAGGTCAGGGCTGCTAGTACACCCCTTAATTTTGCAGGAGGTGGAGGGATATGCACATATGGCATATGCGGTATGCCTAAGTTGGGTTGGGTAAACTCTGGACTATAGATCATACTAGTTTAAAATTTCGTTACATTTTGCAAACTTTCGACTATAGGCCTTGCTTGGTTACCCTGTAAAAATTTGTATGAAATTTAGCCTAATTTAATATACTTGAAACTTTTGATAATTAGTTTTATAAACAAAATTTATGCAAAAGTTTGGTGTTATTTCAAAAGTGCAAAATTTTTACACATTTTTCTAATAAACTTAGTAGGGGACCATTTATGATTATTTCATGTTTATGAAAGGTTTAAGTGGGGGACCAATAGGGTTTAAGCTAAAATAGATGGGGATCCATTCAAATCAAAGAGTAAACTTGGGAGGGACCACTCTAACTATAGATGGGTAAAGATTTGCCTTTTTTGCAGCTCAAACAAGCAGGGCATATGATAATTAAGAATCGTAAAATTTTATGAAATTTCATGAATCTTAGTTTGCAAAGTGATTTTCAATGTTATTTTAGGAAACAAAATTTGGAATTTTAAACTATACTATAAATATGTCCAGGTGACTATGTCTCAGTGTACAACTTTTACTACTGTACCCCCACGAGTGCGGCTCTTTTGCACACACTTAAAAGAGTGTGTATGCTACCTTTCCAGACGAGTACACATGGTTTTTGTAATATTTTTTTTTTAGAATGTCTGAGATGGGTGGATAAATAAAAAAACCTAAACATTGGGTACTGTTAACCCTAGTGGGGCATAAAATATATTTCTTAAAAAAATTAAAATACTTATGAGTGTTTGAAACAAAGCCAAACTCGTACCCCCAAAGTCCAAAAAAACACTGTACTGTATTTGTTTTGTATATTTGGAATTAGAAGTTGGCAAGTAGATAGATATATACAATCATGAGATAAGGATGTGTTGTCTGTATGTAAATTCATCATTCTCAATCATTCAATGAATATTACTACTACTACGAGTGTACGTTAAGGTTTCTTAAACAATATCAATCACTGCATTTCTTAGTCCCAAGTATAAACAATTCCAAGTCCATCAACTTCCATTGGCATTCTATCCAAGTATCCATTCCATTATTAATGGGTTTTCTTAGTAAAATTATTAATGCTAGCTAGAACTAGCATATTTTATTTTTGTTCTTTTGTATAATATATGTTTTTGTAAAGATATTCAAATTAAAATGTCGGGAGTATTAAGACAAAATGTGTGTGTTCTACCGTTAGGTACTTTTCATGTTTCATCCAATGTTTTTAAGGCTGGCTTCCACAATAATGCTTAAGTTGTAAAACTAGCTGGAATGTGAGGTGAGCTACAGAGCTACGTACTGCTATTTTCATATTTTGATCTTACAAGCTGGAATGTTGTCTTCTGATAGACACTCCTACAGTACTGCGTATGTCGATAGACTGTAAAAATCAGGCGTACATCAGTTTACTACGTGGGTATAACTCTGTCTAGGGTCGGGTTAGGTGAAATGGTGACCGGTGGCAGTGGCAGATGATGAACAATAGGACTACGTAGAAGGTTGCGATTTGGGGATTCGTACTCTCTGCCCCTCCCAAACTTTCCTATCATTGAGCTGGTAACAGAATTGAGCTGAAGGTGTCTGCAGGCAAGCAAAAAAGTCTACTATACTGGTAGTAGTTTTCTTAACTGGTCAGTTTAGTCTTGGATTTTTCAATTATGCTTTGTTTGTAATGGATGCAGGGGATTTTATGTATTATGAGGGCATTGTCCTCTGGGAACAACCTGGTGATGCATTTATGCAATCTGACCAGGAGTTGTAAACCATTTTAATAACTTCTAAAAAAAAAAAAAATATATCCTATCATTCTACTGGCATTAACATTAAGCTATTGTTTTTGCTCAAATATATCACCCCAACCCACCTTAAAAACTGTATTCTGAAAAGAAGAAAAAAAACCCAGATTTGTGGGATGTGGATCCGTATCTGATTAATTTTTCTACCTACCTGAACCTCTAAGAACCGACTTTTACCCCCTTCCCAACTCTGTGTGCCACTGCCCATATGCCATATGCCATATCATACAAAAAAGAATCAGTGTGGTCAATTTGTCAAAGCTATAAACAATGTTAAGTTGACCAAATTCCCCATTGGCAATTAGATTTGTTTGCCTTATTCAAAACAGAATACAGAAAACAGATAGCTTCCCACTTCCCATTTGCGTTCATGTGTGAAACTGTGGACCAAACAACACTTAAGCTTATGCATGACAGCCACGTGGGAACCAGAAACATGGGACCATGACAGACAGACCGCGTTGAGATTGAGTGTTGGTTTCAAAATCTATATCTAATTCTAATTCTAATCTATCTATCTAATTTTAGAATCTATATTTCTAATTACTATTGCTATTGCTAAGTACTAATAAAACCGCCATTCATGCAGCTAAACCTTTGTCTCCTTCCCCTCCTAGTTCCCACCGCACCTTTCACACGCTTTCCTTTTCATTTGAACCTTTGTTCTCTTATTTTGATATTTTCAGGACACTTTGTGCTTATGTTATTTGGTAAGGTGCTATGAAACTTCCACCACCACGTATACCTGGTGACCTGGTCTTATCATTTCTTTGTAGAAACTTAAAGAGCAAGTTTGGACAGTAAGTGCAATCGTATGCATGACGATACCTTAACGCAATGGGAACAAATGTAGAAACTAAAAAAAGAATAAGATTAGAAGAAAACAATTTAATAAAAATTTCCAGAAAAAAAAAAAAAAAAAAAAGCTCATGCGTTTCCGCGTTGACAGATCCTCAAACCCCAAGACTTGTTATATAGAAAATCTATTCTACCACTTTCATTCTTTCAATTCTCTTTCAACTAAATTTCACATTCAAATCTCTCTCTCTCTCTCTCTCTCTCTCTTTCTTTCTTTGCTCAAAACTCAACGACACAAAACACACAATAGGAGAAAGGGTAAGTCATAAGGAATTTCAATACTTGTGTTCACACACTCATTCACACCATTTTCTTTTTCTTAGTAGTTAGTACTACTAGCTTGTTCATCAATCAATCTCCTTCATTCTTATTTCTTCAAACACTTTTTCTTCAACCAATTTTTTTCTTTCTTTCTTTGGAATTGTTTTATATTATTTCAATGGAAGGACAACAACATCATCTTCATCACCATCATCAACAACAGCAACACCAACATCATCTTAATGTTCCTATTGATACTGGAGGTGGTGTTGGTGGAGATAGAGTACCTCAATGGAGTCTTCAAGAAACAAGAGAGTTTTTATCAATTCGAGCAGAGTTAGATCAAACTTTTATGGAGACTAAAAGAAATAAAGTTCTTTGGGAAGTTATTTCTAATAAAATGAAGGAAAAGGGCTATTATAGAAGTTCTGAGCAGTGCAAGTGCAAGTGGAAAAACCTTGTTACTCGCTATAAGGTATGTTCATTTTTATGCTCCATTCATCTGCCAATCTATTGTTACTAGCTCGCTATAAGGTATGTTCATTTTTATGCTTCATTCATCTGCCAATCTATTAATATTGCTATATATTTCTATCAAATCTACGCGTACCCTTTTGCATAGAATTTATAATTTGATGTAATACATATAGTTTTGATATTCTAATCGACGCGTTAAAATTGTTTATATGTAGGGAAGTGAGACTATGGAAGCAGATACAATGAGACAACAATTCCCCTTTTACAATGAACTTCAAGCTATATTTGCCGCGAGGATGCAAAGGATGTTATGGCTCGAAGCGGAAGGAGGAGCAAGTGGTAGTATGAAGAAGAGAAGTGGGAGATTATCTTCGGACGATGAGGATGATAACGAAGAAAGTGAAGAGGAAAAGAGTACTACTATTAGTAAGAAAAAGAAAAGGGGTAAGATTGCAAATACTAGTGGTAGTAGTAGCACTAATATAACTAATTTGCAAGAAGTTTTAGAAGAGTTTATGAAACAACAAATGCAATTGGAGATGCAATGGCGAGAAACAATGGAAGCAAGGGAAGAAGAGAGAAGAATAAAGGAGACGGAATGGAGACAAAGGATGGAAGCTTTGGAGAGGGAAAGATTAATGATGGATAGAAGTTGGAGGGAAAGAGAAGAGCAAAGAAGAATGAAAGAAGAAGAAAGAGCAGCAAAGAGAGATGTCCTTATTACGGCTCTTCTAAACAAGTTGAGACGCGAAGATATGTAACGCTAGAAGATGATTGCTAGGTACCTCTTGTTATGTATAGTTTCTTGTTTGAAGAGAAGCTATATGAGGTTTGTCTTGTAACCCTTTTTTTATCTCTCTTTTCATGTTAGAGTAGTAAAAGAGAAGATCTTGTTTATCTTTTTTGGATGGCTCTCTGCAGCCTCTCTTATATATTTCATTCTATATTCCTTAATAACTAATGGCCATTCTTTTTGCTTGGAAATCAAGCTATTATATCTAAAAACATTTCTTCTTTATGATTTAATCATGTTAATTATAGTATCTTTGTGCATACATTCGTGCAACTGTCCTTCAGATTTAATTAAACAAGGTATCATATGATTATATATGCCTTTTGTTAAAACAAAATAAAGTAAATCGAATAGAGAAAGGAAAAGGAAAAGCTGCTAGTAGATCTTGTTGAATAAAACGGGGAAAAAAAGCAAGACACACATAGCTCTTTGAACTAAAATTAAGAAAGCAAATGAGATTTAGCGAAAGTGTTTAGTTGCATTACATAATATGAATAAACACTTTACATTATGGATAGGTATTGATCAGTAAATCAGTAATGCTGTCTGCACGAACTTATGACATACTACTAGTACATTTCATTAACGTAAGTACATAAACATTTTCCGATCTGCAATTTTTCTTTTCTACAACACACCTCCAAGCAGCTTCCTCTCCACATTTTTGCGGACAAAGCATCGAAACAAACATTGAGGGAAGTTCTGAAGGTGATGAATGTGCATGTAGGGAAACCGTACATTGGTTGCAGAAGTGGGAAAATCCAGACATGATATACTATAGATTTTCTTGATAGATATAGCTTTTGTAAACTCAGAGCTGACTAGGTGAGGGGTAGATTTGTTATACCCACCTCACAAATTGTATCTTTTTGTTATCTGTATACTACTTAACCAAAAAAAAAAAATAGGTGTCACACAAACTGATACTATGCATGGCTTAACGGCCTTAAAATCATGGTCCCAATTAGATGTCATACAAACTGATTACTATGCACGATTAGATGATAATATATGTTATGATAATAGGTCTTACATCATATATATACTTGCACACATGAACGCCTTGTTTTTATTTGAAAAGAAAAGATTCTTATGTCATTTCATGAAAACATATTTCAATACCAAAATCTGAACTACTGTATTAGCTGAGAATCAGATCTAGAACAGCTTAATTATATGTAACAAGATTAAATAAGAAGTTTATTTCTTCGCTCTACCCGTACCTAGAAGATGGTTCATATGAATCAATATGATACTACACTAAATTGCTTTACTGAAACACAACATTAACTTAATGAATCAAGTACCTACTTAAAGTTTTTCTGTCCATAATCATTCTGGTGCAACATAATTAGTTGGATAACCATTACCTGTCTTTCAACCCTTTTTTTTTTATTTTATGGGTGGCTGGGTAGGTTTTCTGTGAAGTACTAATTAGCTTATTTAAGGATTATCATTATGTTTTTCTGACATATCAATACTTGCGCTTATATGTAATGTTCTTGCTTGATTCTAATTAAATTTTTACTATAGTGATTAGAGTAATGTTTAGTTTGTTTCGGGTTTCCCCTGCCGACCCTTGCCTCTCTCCAGCTAGTGTTTCTCCGAATTTCAAATTCAAACCTCCCACTTTACTTACCTTGGATGGTTAAGTGGTAACAGTATGTCAATATTGGTACATCTCGTGTGTGGTTCCTCGAGAGTGGTGTATCAGTTGTTAATGCAGTGGTTTACTTTCGAAGAGTTACGTTGTGTCCATTCCAGTGTAGGGTGATAGTAGTGTACTGCCCCAGACTCAATTGTGGACCTTGCAGGAAGCATCAGGCCTGACAGTAACAAGTAATTTGATGCCTTCCGCATCACATAGATTGTACTGGTAAACTGCTATAATCAAATCTCACTTTCTTTATTTTGCTTTTAGTGTATAGATGTTTGCCACATGGTGTATGCCAAAGGTTGATTTGAATAAAATCTGGTAGGGGTCTGCCTAACCCCAGCTTGCCTTCTGCAAAAAAAAAATATTTGGACTGATTCTTTTTATCCAACAGTGCAGCTCCCAAAAATGAACCTCATATGTGGTAGTGATCGTTGTGATTTTCTTGATAGGAAGTAACTGCAGGTTTGATTCTTGATTCCCTCTACTGGCATGGCTGGGTTCTGAACTGCTTACAGAGACCTTAGATGTGGCATGTAGCTGGGTTCTGAACTGCTGACAGATACCTTATATAGAGGTGATATATATATATCGCTGAATCGCTGATCTTATATATATATATATATATGTAGGGTTACCATGGTTTTTAGCTGCATGTAATAGATTTTATGTACAATTGTATTAGTTTTTACGAGGAGGCCCAAAGACTATATCACCATGTCAGTCTACGATACCAATCCCTTAGGATCGGAATGGAGCAAATCATGAGATATAGTGAAACAAGGCCCAATGAACACTAGTGTTCACGATGGATCCTGAGCACCACAAGCAGGTCAAACCATGACCTGGGAGAGAGCGATGCACAACGTAAGTGCTGAAGGCTCATGTTTCGCTTTCACCATGATAGAAACCATCGAGATTGTTATCTCCAATTGTTGACAGTATTTATAATTAAAAGTTTGACAAATGCAGATAGAACAAAGATGACATGCACATAATCAAACCTGTTTGCTTGGCAGAGTAGACAATTGGCACAGCAAATCCAATTTTCTGCGACAACCGACAGTTAATACTTCATTGGATGAAGATTGTGGATTACAAACTGTTCCTGGATGGGATGAGTTTTAAGCTCATGATGAAGTTTACCACAATGCCATTTGGGATATCATGCATGTATCCAATTATAATCGTTCTAGATTGCTCTTTTGAAGTATTGATCCCACTAAAATGAAGATGAGGAGATGACCATGCAACTGAATCATTCTCAATCCCACAAGGATTGTCTTTTCACTCTTTTGAGATGCAATATATCTTTCTTTTCTTTTTCCATTTGCTAAAGTCATACATTATACACAAAGAATACCACATACAATCAACTTTTCTTGACATTTCTTCATTCCTTCACAAGTGGCCTATCTCATATCTCTCTATTTCTTCAGAAATTGAAAGAAAAAACATCCTTTGTCATTGATAGGTATATCCAAAGAAAAAGAAGATACGAGTACTTGATTTGAAATCTAAAAAGATTTTGATTTACCCAGTTCATTTTGAAAGATATGGACCCTGTTACAGCCTCAAGGACATTGTACACCACAGCCTTCACTCTACAGAATTAGAACCTTTTGGCCCATTGGCCCAAACAAATGATGATCATTTCAACATGCACATGCTCATCAGCTCATCTCAATTTACAATTGCCTGGAAAGGGATTCTTTTATGACACCAGAAGAAGCACAAAAATATGGAATTGTTGATGCTGAGCAGTAACAAATTAAACCCAGGAAACATCAAGCTATACAACGCGACGACCGATTGAGCAAATCTGTGAAGCCTTATGTGCGTTTGCCTGAGCATTTTATGGAAGCTTGGGTTTTCGTCAACTTGGTGCCAAACATTCGGAGATGATAATACAAAACATAAGAAAGTATTAAACTATTAACTCAAATCAGGCTGATGTACATTATGGGCATTTCTCTTGAGCTTTGCGTGGTTTAAAGAGAATTGGGGAACAGATTCTGAGTAAGAGTATTATAGGTCTAGCCCATCACGAGAATTATTCTTGTATGGGAACAGGTTATTAACAAATTCTGAGTGCCACTAAGCCCGGCTCATTAACACTCTTACTCAGAATCTTGAGTGTCAGTAAAACAGTTGAGACTGAAGATACAAACCAAACTCTGCCCATAGCTAAGTAGCCAACACTCAATCAGCTGGACTTCCAACAATACAAAAAAAGGGCAAAAAGCCATAGGCATGTATCCATGCACGAGTGTGGTGCTAACCTTCCAGTAGATGAGGACACTGGCATTTGCAAATTTTTTTATTTTATTTTTAAATTTTTTTTTAGAATGTCCAAAGTGGTGGATAAATAAAACACCTAAACGTTGGGTGTTATTAACCTTAGTGGAGCGTAAAAAAATTTAAAAAAAAATTACACATCGACTCATCTGGTGGGAGACTGGGAGGTTAGCATACACCCTTTTTAAGTGTGTGCAACAAAGCCAAACTCTCCATGCACTTATTTTATTTTAACTATGTAGTTGTACGCGCTTCTCGCATAATTTTATGTTTGCATAATTTTTAGTTAAATAAAAAAAAAATAGTATTTAATTTTTTAATGGATATATATATATATCAAATAAATATTTTATGGGTTTTCGAAGAGGTATTATAGTAATTTAAATAAATAATAAAATATTTAAATAGAGGTATTTTAGGTATTATAGTTTGTTTGTTTTTTGTCAAAGGCTTTTTTTTTGTCATGGGCCAAATATATTTTTGGGCTTTATATTGTTGGGCTATGTGGGCTAAAGGCTTGGATTAATGGGTATGGGTAAAACTAATCCATTATACATATAATGGGACACGTGTCGCAAAGTTTGTGTCTGGTTACGGGAGGATAGGCCGACGTTATTTTCCTGTTCACATGCCTGCTCTTTTTATAAGGTAGTAAATGTGAGATTTTTAGACATACGCCAATTTGAAATTATTTTTGAGATACCAAACAAAAAAAATTTACAACCGTAGATTAGTTTTATGATGGATAGCTAAGATAACACCACGTCTTGAAAGGGTATCTCAAAATTGTTTTGAACGGGGTATCTCAAATTTCTAATTTCAAATGGTGGGAGTTGTAGTGAGTGTTTCAAAAAAAAAATATGATATATTCTAACTCCATTCAAACTAATACTAATTGCAATTTTGCAAACATGATTACAAAAAGCTTCTAGTTCCATCTTGAAGGGCTAAACTGTTGGCTAGTTGTAGGACTTTGAGTATTGATAAAGAATATTGGGTCCCATTGGGCTTCCCTTTCATAGTTCAGACTTGAAGCTAATTGTTTTAGACCAAAAGCAAAGCCCAATCTTATCCAAATTTTTAATATAATATCTCAAAATAATCTTAAAGATAAGTTCTAGACCAAATATATATTTCACCTGTCATGATCAAAAAACAAAAAATCTATTCAAAATCAGCGTCGATTTTGACTAAATTTCAAACTTTCTTTTCTAGAAAACCTGGAACAGCGTATTCACGCGTGCTAACCTGATGAGTCGGTACTAAGTAATAACCCTCGATATTTCCAACAATTTTTATCATTCCAATATCTCATGATATTTTCAAAAAATTAATATTTTATTATTACCACGTCATCCACTTAAGAAAGTAGAACGAAGAATCTTTTAAGCGTTTTAAAGAAAAAAAAAACTGACACGTGGAGGATAAAACAGGTCATATTAAGTAAAAGAGTGTGGGACCCAATGAAGTGAATTTAAGTTGAATTTGCATTTCATTTGAATTTCAGAAAAAAGAAAAGAGAAATGCTTTGAAAGAGACAGAAGGAGCTACTTCGTTCGTGCTCCCTTCTTCTTCTTCTTCTCTCTCTGCCTTTTTGACCAAAACCGAAAGAGAAGAGAAAGAGCTCTCTATATCTCTCTCTTAAACGCTCGTGTGCTTCAAAAAGACCTCAAAGCTTTCAAATTCTTAGTATAGTTTGTAGTAGTTCTTCGATCAATTCGATCGTTTCAACTATTTCTTCTCTTCCTTCCTTCCTTCCTTCTATCTTTCTTTCTCTGTGTGTTTGTACTTCAAACAATAATAATACTTTTAAAGGTATGTTCTTTCTTCAATTTTAGACTTTGGGTATGTTGAATTTTGAGAGATTTCGTGTGGGTTTTGTGTTTGAATTAAGAAAGTTTCAAACTTTGGACTTAGTTGGACTTTTATTATTATGAGCTCTTAATTCTTATGTTTTTATTTATAGAAGTCAATAATTGACAACTTATTAAGATGAAATATTTGTAATCTATTTATGGGATTTTGTTTTTTAGATAAAATCTTATATCAAAATTCAAAAGATTTTATTTCTTTTTGTTATTTTAGGGGTTGGTAAGAGATTGATATATGATGAAGAGGTTTGATTAAACAATTTCTGCAATTTTTTTGTTGCAGATATATTCATGTGCAGTGGTTCTAAGAAAGAACTTTGTCCGGTGGAGGTAGTTATGGAGAATGAAAATGATAAACAAGTTTGTAAATTTTCACTTTTGCTTGAATTATCTGCTGGAAATGATTTGATTGGTTTCAAACAAGCAATTGAAGAAGAGGGGTTAGATGTCGATGAAGCGAGTTTCTGGTATGGAAGAGCTATTGGGTCAAAGAAGATGGGTCTTCAAGAAAGAACTCCACTCATGATGTCTGCTATGTTTGGGAATAAGGAAGTTGTGAAGTATATATTATCAACTGGCTTAGTTGATGTTAATCGAGCTTGTGGTTCTGATGGAGTGACTGCGCTTCATTGCGCTGCAGCTGGTGGATTCCCAGGTTCTGCTGAGATTGTTAAGCTATTGCTTGATTCTTCTGCTGATGTGAATTCAGTTGATGCTCATGGAAGAAGACCTGGTGATGTTATAGCTTCTGTATCAAGACCATCTTTCAATTCCACTAGAAAGACTCTTGAGATTTTGTTAAAGGGAAGTTGTAGTTTTGGGGAAGAGTTGGCTGTTGATCTGCTTGATGAACAATTGCTGTTGCAGACTCCACAGAAAGATGGGAGTGAGAGGAAAGAGTATCCAGTTGATCTGACCATGCCGGATATTAAGAATGGGATTTACGGGACTGATGAGTTTAGGATGTATACCTTCAAGGTGAAGCCTTGTTCCAGGGCTTATTCTCATGATTGGACTGAATGTCCGTTTGTTCATCCTGGGGAGAACGCAAGACGTCGTGATCCTCGTAAGTTTCATTACAGCTGTGTTCCTTGTCCAGAATTCCGAAAGGGGACTTGCCGGCAAGGTGATGCTTGTGAATATGCTCATGGTGTGTTTGAGTGCTGGCTACACCCGGCACAGTACAGGACTAGGCTCTGCAAGGATGAGACTGGATGCACTCGAAGGGTCTGCTTCTTTGCTCACAAACCTGATGAGTTGCGTCCTCTGTATGCTTCAACAGGTTCGGCGGTGCCTTCACCTCGGTCATCTTCAAATAATTCTTCATTGGACATGAGCCCACTTGCTCTTGGCTCCCCATCTATGATGATGCTACCAACTTCAACTTCAACTCCTCCTATGTCGCCCTCAGCTGCTGTGTCTTCCCCAATGGGTGGTTCAGGATGGCAGAATCAATCTAGCCTTGTTCCTCCTATGTTACAACTCCCAGGTAGCAGGCTTAAGAGTGCACTGAGTGCCAGAGATGTTGAACTTGAGATGGAATTGCTTGGTTTCGATAGTCCCCGTCGTCACCAACAACATCAGTCCTTGATGGATGAGATGTCAAATATCTCCTCCCCCTCAAGCTGGTCCAACTCCATGGCTACTGTTGCAGCCCTTGCCGCCTCATCCGGTGGGCGAACTGGAGACTATGGTCGTCATGGTGGGGTCAGACCTACTAACTTAGAAGATGTGTTTGGATCTCTTGACCCTTCTGTGTTGTCGCAGTTACAAGGATTGAATATGAAAGCTTCAGCTTCTCAGATGAATTCTCCAACTGGTATCCAGATACGCCAAAACATAAACCAGCAGCTCCGTTCTAGCTACCCTTCAAATATTCCTTCATCTCCTGTGAGGTCGCCATCCTCTTTCAGTCTTGACCCATCCAGTGCAGCTGCATTCATGAGCTCAAGGTCTGCTGCCTTTGCCAAAAGGAGCCAAAGTTTCATCGACCGTGGTGCCTTGAACCGTCATCTTGGGGCTTCTTCATTAGCCAACTCTGGGACTACCATGTCATCTACTTTATCTGATTGGGGCTCTCCCACTGGGAAACTTGATTGGGGAATTCAAGGGGAAGAGTTAAATAAGCTTAGGAAATCTGCGTCTTTTGGGCTGCGTAGCAGCCATGGTATGTCTTCCAATGTTGATGAACCCGATGTGTCTTGGGTGCAAACTCTGGTGAAGGATGTTCAACCAGCTGGAAATTTGCGGTATGGTCCGGAGGAAGCACAACCACAGTATCATCTTAACAGTGGTGGTTCAGAGATGATGTCACCATGGATGGAGCAATTGTATATGGAGCAAGAGCAGCTGGTTGCTTGAGCAAAGCCTAAGCACTTCTAGCCTAACAAGTTCTTTGCATTTTTTATTAATATTCATTATATGTTATTAGACCATCAACCCAAAGGGAGATCCAAAAAGAGTGGGCAGGGAGAAAATTGCCCCTTCTCACCTATAAACAGTTTTCTTGATTCACAGAATTTAGAGGAAGAAGATAGAATCAGTTCATTTTTATTTTTTTTTTGCTTATAATGGTAATCTTTTGTTCCATGCTGTACAAGAAAGATGAGGAGGAATAGAAACACCCATCACCCCCTGTGGTTTTCATCATCTTGACATTGAGATGGGTCTGTAACCTCTTCTTTTTTATATGAAGCCAATGTATAAACGTTTTAATTTTGAATTCAGCAACTCATCAATACAATATTATGTCTTTTTGTATAATCGGATCTTGTTAATGTGATTGTTCTGATAATGTTTCTTCAATTTCAGACTTCTGTTATCCATAATTTTGCCACGAATATTGACATGATTTTAATCTTTGTTTGTGTTACTAGAGATGGCTTTATGAATATTGTGATCTCTCAGTTTATGGTTGTGTGTGACAATGGTTTACTGATTGCCAAGACATTAATAATTTCCACCAGAAAAAATTCTTCAGGACAAAATGTTTTCAATTATGTCTTCTTGATAGATCCTGCCTGATAATGGCAGTATGATGTTAACCTCCCTACATGATTAATCTGGGGTGGCCACAGCAATAGACTGTTTGTTTGGGTACCAGAGATGGTTCAATCAATATTGCAACTTCTAGCAAAGTTCATGGTTTTGTGGTAATGCTTTACTCGGTGCTAAACAAAATATTGATCTGCCTGAAAAATTGCAGCCAAGACAATAACAGTTTTATTGCCTTTGAAGTGCTTTGCCAAGTTGCCTTTGGTTGTGTTTTGGAAGGTTTGTATCTCCAAAGTTGTTACCTCGTGACCCAGCAAGTAGAAAGCAAGACGCGAGCTCAGAGTATCGGAAAGTACTTGGCGAAATGTGTCGAATAAGGCCTCTATCACTTTTTTTTTTCATGCCAGAGGGATGGTCACTTTCAAAGGTACCCACTTTCGCACATCAGTATATTGCACATATGAGCATATCTTTCAAAGTATATAATGCAAACACCAGAAAATGAGTTCAAATTTTTTATGAATTCATACCCCTCAACTACTCAGGAAATATGAAGAATCTTTCTCTTCTATAAATTGTGGACTTGTTCAAAAATTTTCTTTAAAAGTACTTATAAGTCTTAATCAACATAACAACTTCTTCTTGTTGTGCACTGTTACACTCTTCTTTTAATTAACATCTTTAACAACCAGGATATTTGTTTCTTCTCTGTCTCTAACATTACAACCTTTCACAATCCAGATATATTGGTGATTCTCTGTTAAAAATAGTAATGTGGGTGAGTTCACTGTGACTAGTGACCACAATACAATAAATCTTCCTGATTCCTGACTGAAACTTGATGTCATGTCCACTATTATTAGGTCTTTTATGTCAGAAAGAAATTGAATTTTGATAACAATATTATTGCTATACCAAAGTGACAAGAGCACCAAAACAAAAACAATGAGAGAAAAGAACTAGGGAAGGTGCTTGTCATCTTAACAAACAACTAATGACGTGTGGGGTCTTGTTATCTTTTCTTCTTCTCCCTCCATTATAAGTTATAACTTTTCTTTTCTTTCTTTCTTCTAGTGGAATTTGGACTCAACATTCATCACTCTCTTTTTCTCTCTCAGTGCTGTGGGGATCACATTGCCACATTATTTGGTTCTTCCACCAGTGATATGTAAAGATGTTGTTCTTCCTGTCATTAAACCCCACGTGATTAATTGTGAACCGTTGTTAGTAATTTGGTATTGTTGTGTAACACACACACACACACAAAAAAAATTATTTGTAGACATAAAAGAATCTGGTCTTTATTGATCTTCATCTACATGATGGTGAACTACACTTAAGACAAATATAGAACCAGATGTACTGTGTAACTTTGAGCTTGTCTGTCATGGCATGTAACATATATTGGAAGATAGATAGGTTACAATGGCCTATGGGAGTATGGGACATCAATTGTGTGTGACATGGAAGTTGTAATTTGTTTTGGTTTTATTACCGAAATTTGTTGATTGATCACTGTGCTGGAGTAGCTCAGTTGGTTAGAGCGTGTGGCTGTTAACCACAAGGTCGAAGGTTAAAGCCCTTCCTCTAGCGTGTACATTTCAAATTCAATTTTTTTTTTTTTTTCTTTTTTTTTTGCATTTGATTAAGTCATTTTTTTAGCATTATTTTTCCTTTTTAATATGAGATTGAATTTGATATTGAGCCGATAGTTCTGAGATTTGAACAATTAATTATAGGGTGATTTAGGTTTTGGTCACCACTTTTTAGTATAAATTAGGTTTTGGAGCCGGTTTTTATCTTTATTAGGGTTTAGAGCTGAACCGACAATTGACCCAAATAATTGTTTATAATGGCCAAAATACCCCTGATCAAAACTATATTAGGGTTAGTGATCACGTGCAATCAGGGGTAAAATTAGGTATTTTGAAAATATTTTCGGTTCAACCGGGTTTTTTTAGTTGTTGGTTCGAAAATGAGCTCTAAACCCTAATAAAGATAAAAACCGGCTCCAAAACCTAATTTATACTAAAAATTGGTGACCAAAACCTAAATCACCCTTAATTATAGATACGATGTTCTACATCGACTATTACTACTCGGCAGAATTCTACAACCGGACCAACATCTTGACAAAATAACACAAAATTATTTTCTATTATGCAATGAGACCAAGCTTCTAAATACTGTTGGACCACTATTATGGCGAATCCGGCGAAATTCTACAATAGGACCAATTTCTTTCTTCTCAAAAAAAAAATTCCAACAAAATTATCTACCATGAAATGAGACCAAGCTTCAGTTCCCATTTGGCTTCCCTAACAAAACAAATAGTTTCCATGCAAATTGCAAAATCAGTAATATTGAAATGGGCTCTGGTGGACTTTTAGCCCAATAATGTAAGATACAAGTGGGCCAGCAAAGAAAAGGATTCCAAGGATGAGATGCTGTTGTTGACCAGATCGATAATGTTAAAATTTGGACGGCTAAACAAAGATAAGGTTTTATGAGTCATCAAAGCATTGGTACTTTGGTAGTTAGAAATGTCCTTAAGTTCTGACTTTAAAGGTCTTTTTCTTAATCAAACAACACTAGTGGGTCACTTATATTTATGGGCAGGTTGGAGTTACATTGAGGGTGTCATTGACTTTGATCACTACAAATTAGAGCTTGGACAGAAACTATAGCCTCAAATTTACAATGTACTTTTTTCAAACTGTGTTAAGAAAACTAAAAACTCAAAAAAATCTTTGTATGATTGTATCCTTCTTTTTTCTAGAGCATGTAGAATACAATCGCTTTTTTACTTATGCTTTAACAATGAAAATAGGTTTTTTTCTAAAAAAACTAAAAACTCGTCAAAATCTCGGTTAAAGATGTAGTGATATTAGTGATTCCTAATGTAAAAGTTGGTTGGTTGTCATATATGTATATCAGGTTTCTTGGTATTCTCCAATGTTTCAAGAAATACGGAGTATTAAATTTTAAAAAGATTGAATACCAGATTATTCGGGTTTTTTTGGTGTGGCATACTCAGATCCAGATAGGAAATAGGCCAAAAAGAAAAACAAAACAATAGCTATATTTATAGATTCTGGAACAACTTTGCTCTATCTAACTACTAATAATTTCAAAGTCATGAAGATTGCATGCGAATCAATTGTGTGTGTCCTAACCTGCTTCTGAGGGGTTAAAACATCATGCTACGAATCAGCTAATGTGTGTTTGAGAGCACAACGAAATAGGTTCAAACTTACAAAAGTAGCATTAGGTTCATTCATACTGTTTTGGATGGCGAAGATCACTGCTTTGGAAGAGTCTAAAGTTAGATTAACAAAAACTTTAGAAATTTGTAGATGGAATATCATATTATTCCTTTTTGTGTGTGTGGTAAATTCATCAAATCCATAGCTCTAATGACCAATATTATTAATAGATTGTAAAACAACATGATTTATATAATTATTAGAACTTATATAGATCATGTTGTTTTACCATCTATATAAGTTCTAATTAAATCTATATAAGTTCTAATTACTTCATAAAAAAAAAAAAGTTCTAATTAATAGTCTCTCAAATTCACGAAGACCGGTGTGTATGTATATACATATCGAGCTACATTGACATCAAGCTTATTTTTATCGAGGGTAGCTCAAGCATATTTCCAATGACTTGGCTTGTCTGACATGTAGTACAAGTCATAATCCAACTTGGCTCAAGCAATCACACAACCCTTGTCCAACAATTAAATTTCAAGTCCATTTCGTATTCCGTTATTATTTTTCAAATCGAATATATACCGTCCATGGTATCAAACCATTCCAAATCATTTATAATTAAATCTCAAGTCCAGTACTCATTTCGTTTCTCTATTCATATACCTTGGTATGGAGCCATATCTAGGCGTTCATCAATATAACTTTCTAGGTTACTTTAAACATAATTAATCAATTAACATGCCATTATATACTAATCCACTTCCATATTTAGACTACTTTTAGTTGTGTCTATTTCAACTTGACAATCAAACAAAAGGACAAACCCAAAGGAAAACATATATGCTAAAAAGAAACTTTTTACATAAATCTGCCAAACAATAACATTCATCTTTCAAATTCACACATCTAAAAATAATTACTCAAATCTCATAAAATTTTAATACAACCTTTTACTATGAAAATATTACTTGGCATAAAAATATGGAATAGTTTCGATATAAAAATAATTAAACAATTGTTTTACTCAATCCTACCAGATTTCAGAAAGAAATCCCAAAACAATCTACGTCAGACTTCCTGACCATTTTTCACCATATTACCTCCATAATTTAAAGTATTTCTAAACATAGAAATTATAGTTCAGAAGGTCTATTTTCTAAAACAAGTAAATTCATCAAGATATGTTGAGTAACGAGTCTTTTATGATTTTTCTATGACAGCCACGCAAACAGAAAGGTAGCAGTAAAATTATACTGGATATCTGAAAATAACTATGTTGAATAAATTATTTAGAATTAATTACCACACAGTAAATTCTGAAATTTATATATGTTGTTAAACATTGAGTATTCTAACTACCTTAATATTTTCAATAAATATTATTAAGTCTAGAGGGATCAAAACCTTACGATACTAAAATGGTACAGAAACTAAAAACTGCAACGGTTGTCATACTTGCAAGTCGTTTTTCACCCTATTAACATAACTTTCGTAAATTGGTATTAACTAATCGAACGAAAGACATTTCAATATAGTGTTCAGGGTTTTTGGAATCAATTAAAAAGCTTTTCAAACGAATTTTCTATGATTTTTCAAAGATGAGTCAACAATCTGAAATTTCAAAAAACAGAAATAGAAACAATAACAAAGAAACGTCTACTCACTTGTATAAGCATAAAAATCCAAATCTTCTTCTAGCTTTCTTCCAATTCTTCTTCTTCTTCTCCCAAATATGGTGTTATAAAAAAATGAATGAAAACCCTAAGATTTTAATATAAATAATATGGAGAAGTTAATGGGCTTTATTTTAGGACCATAAATGAATCTGTTACCCAACCCAATTCCATCTATTTCTTTTTTTAATAATTAATATATCCTTCAACTTAATAGAAAATTAACTCTAAACCCTTAAAGACATCTATGCAATATTTCATAATCCAATAAAATTTAACGAACAAAAATTTATAATATAAACCGGGTTTTACACTCACAGTGATACATTTGTAACTGAAGAGAACCACACTATATAGTGATGACTTCATAATGACTGCGAACAAAATTGTTGATTTTGCAAATAGTATAACCAGCTACTGATATTATTGCAAAGTATCTCACATTGGCAACAATGAAGCACGTACCAGCTACTTGGATGCCATCCGTTCTTCAAAGTCCCTCACAGCTGGGTTTGATGGCAAAGAGATCGAGTCATTATTTTTTATCTCTAGTTTGTCTTCCATGATATTCTGGCTCTTGGGAAGTCCCCGCAAAATTTTGTGAGGAGTTCATCCAGGCATTGCCATTCCAAGAGTACTCGCATCCTACATCAACCCAAAAAGTCGCCAGTGTAACCATATACTTGTTTGTTCTGGTTATGAAACTAGATTTTTTCTTATCAAAATATGTATACCTTTTAAGGAATCACGGCTACATAACTTTACCTCCCACACGGCCAGGAAGACAATCAGTGGTTTCACTTCAGACAACGTTGAACCAGTCTTGAAACCAGTACTGTCATATAGAGCATGCATTATGACCATTGGCTCCTGGCCAGCTCAAACCCAATGCATGGTCATGTACATCGCGAACAATTACTGGTTTCACCATTGGTACAATGTTTCTGGAAGTGCGTTAACTCATTTTGCTTTTAAATGTCGCTCACCATTGGTACAATGTTTCTGGAAGTGTGTTAACTCATTTTGCTTTTAAATGTCGCTCAAACTTGGGCAGTACAAATAACTGTCACAGGAGCTACTTCTGCATGATGCCTGGCGTAACTTCTCATTGCTTGGAAGGGGCTTGTACAAAATTTCTCACTAGTTCCTCTGCTTTTACTTGTAGAGTAATCAGGCCAACTTAACAGGATGATTCGATTTAGTTCCAATGCATTGGAACCACAACCAGTCAACCGCCCAGTGTCTTTGAAGGACATGGAACAGCCGCCACTATTCGCTAACACCATCAAGAAGGTATCCTTCTCAAATCTTACAACTAATGCAAGGTTCATATGAACATTCTGGGCAGCTCCTATACAGATCAAATATTGAAGTTCACAAGTGTTGCAGTAGACACGCTCATTATTGTCATAAGAAGTTGCTTTTCTTCCATTTCACTAAAGGGCGTCCCTCAATTACCAGCCTAGCTCATCTCCATCGGTCTGAATTGGTTATCTGTCTTACATATTTGTTTCAGAAAGGAAAGTAGACCACGAATAAAATTTGTTGCATGTTGTATCTTTTGAGATTTTGTAATATTCCTCTTTTCTCGCGGAACTTCCAGTTGATTGCCACCATGTGTTCCAATTACAGATTCCACGGCAAAATGGGCAAGCCACTAAAACTTCTTCCTTAGACATCTAAAGGTTACCATTTCTTATGCATTTAACAAAATGTAGTTTTTGTTTACACTTTGGGAGCATGGAACAACTGTTTTTAGAGGCTTTCTGCTGTGGAAGTTGTAACTAGAACACATGCTAGGACTCAACTGGAAGTTCCGAGACACAAAAGAGATTACAAAAGGCTGAAATAAAATGGCACGTAAGCTTTCTGATTCACTGTCTACTTCCCGTTCTGCAATGAACGATCCAAGATTCCAAGCCTCCAAGGTAAGACGGAGATTAAGGCTGGTATTTGAGGGATACCTTTGATTGTCAGAAATGGAAGTAGAAAAAGCAACATGTATGACAATGAGTGTGTTGTCTACTGCAACAATTGTGCAACTTCAGTCTTCTATCTGCATAAGAACTGCATTAGTCTTCTAACACATGTTTGGACTCAATTTCATGTGAACTCTAATCTGCATTAATTATTCTTCTTGTGAGATTTCTACAAGGTGCTGACGAAGTAGTGTGTCGCACTGTCGCTACCCAAACAGGCGCTCGGACTATATCCATGGTATCAGTGTCGGGTTCCCCTTGAAGGCTTGAACAAACTAATTAGTTTGTGAATTCAATTTTCTATTGATCAATCCAAAAACAAAGCTCAGAGGAAAACATAATAACATATAGTTGCCGAGTTGTTCCACCTCCAGTAAGTCTGTATGCTCCATAATTTGTATGCTCATAAAATCATAAGCAGAAAAATTTCTGCATAATTCCTAAAACACCCACAGTAAGAGATAATATATTAGCAGATCAAATAGTAAGCACTGATATATTGTTATATAATTAAGGGTACCCTATAATAGAGGTAGAAACTCTGTAGGGTATATAAACAATTGCACAGAGCTTCTTTAGCCATTACAAGGCAAATCTAAAATTTATTTAGACAGTTCTATTACTAACTCATGTAATAGTTGGTCTACAATTTGTACACTATATTCAAATCTAATTTCTTCAAAATCTTCCATCTTTGAAATCTCCCTTGCAATCCAATTTGATCTGTTCATGTCTTCTTCTGCCAAGATACAAATCTGTCCCCACAGTTCCAAGTAGTCCTCAGTGTGGCAATCCATCTTTGTTGATTTAGTAGCTTTAGCATTGATCAATGACTCTGCAACCTCTTGAACAGCATTATGACTATAATTCGAAGACGGGTTTTCAGAATTCGCAAGTTCTGAAGACAATTTTCTTCTTGAATTTGAAACCTTCAACCTTAAGTCTTCTTCTGCAATCAACATATGGACAATAGCACATAACTTCAATATCGATCTTCAAAAAATATATGTAATATCGAAATATAAAATGGAAAGAAGAGAAAAAAAAAATACCTGACAGAAGAGATTCTGATTCAGATGTGTATCCAATAAGATCAAGAACAGAAACAGGACTTGAATTCTCTGTTTCCTTTGTAGTGCACTTGCCTTTTGTCTCAACCAATAGTTTGATTCCATCCTTCTTGTTTCTAGTCTGCAAGGGGGTTTTAGGCTTTGTAGAAGCATGGGGTTGTGTATGATCTATCTTATAGTGGGAAGAATTTGAACTTGAGTGCTTAATTTTGTCGATATTGCCGTCATTTAAAGTAGCACTGGTACTGCAATTCTTCTTGCCAGTCCTGTTACTGCAATTCTTCCTTTTGCCCTCTTGGCTCTCAACCTTCTTTCCTTGCATTTTCCTATCTCTTATGTTCTCTTTGTTCTTATTTCCAACAACCCTCTTTTGCTTCAGCTCTGGAGAACTCTTCTCGGGTTTTTTCACCTTTGATTTGTATTCCTTAGTTTCATGTACATTTTCAAAGCTAAGAACCAAGAATTTATCATCTTCTTCTTCCAAAAAACTCGGCATTTCTCGAAATGATAAAGACGACTTAACCCGCCTATGTTGTATCCGATTTTGATCAAATTCAGACCAGCAATCAACTGAATTAACCGAGCGACTTCGACCAATTGAATCTTTAGTAGTCCTCTTCTCAGATACAGAATTGAACTCTGGCATAGTCTCTAACCCCATTAGCCTTGCCACTATCCCAGGTGTCACTGAACCTTCCATCTTTTCGCCAATCTTCAAATGATCAGACTCTACCACAATCCCATCTTTAACACAATCAAAAGGGTATGTTCGAAGGCTATTAGAGCAAAGAAAACGACGTAAAACACTAGACAACCGCTTCACAGTGCTTGCATTGTGGGAATTACACAAGTTTGCATCAAAAGAAGCTGTAGTAGTAGATGGAGAAGAAGAAGTAAAGGCAATCTTCATTGAAATGCAAAGATAGAGATGATTAGAATGAATGTTTTTGAAATTAAAGACCCCAGTAATAATAGTACTGTGCTTAGGTTGTAGACTTGTTGAAAACAATAGTATTGAGTAGTAGTCACAAGAGTAACATAGAAAAAGGGTATGAGAAAAAAGGAGAGATTTGAATAAAAGAGAGTGAAAAGGAAAGTGTGGGGATGAAAATGAGAGTGTGGTTAGACAATTAGAAGTGGGCGGGATTTGGATTTAAATGCTGTCGGTTCATTTAAAATGTTAGGTCTTTTCCATACATCTGACATTCAGATCAGATCATCAGATCAGACTAAACATTCTGAAATTGTACGGAGAATTGTTGTGATAAATGACATTGAGCAACTCTTTTGAAGGAATTGCTTCTATGCAATTTGGGACTTCATTTTCACAAAATTCATGTGTTAATACACAAAAAGTGTTGTAGCCTGCGAAAAATTTATGACCATGGTATATACTGTATACGTCTGTATGATTTGCACATCCTAAACACCAATATTGTAACTATATGGTATAGGTCAAAATGCCGAATAAGGGCGAATATCCAAACTTTATAAGAGTGGATTATGCCAAGATTTTGACACAGATATCTGATTTGGAAAAGAAAAAAAAAACCCGCTATATTCATCGGATACCTGTGAAATCTGAAACAAGAAAAATGTGCCCGGAGTAGCATGGGTGCAACTTTTTTAACAAAATTTCTCCTAGAGTTTGGAAAATGTGGACAAAACAATAGGAAGGGGACAATGAATCTAGAGACCAGTAGAGCTTTTAATGTCAGGCCTCAGGAATCGGGATAGCTGATTGAGTACGTATTCTTTTGCTTGCTTGTGGGGATAGCCGATCTTACTGACTTTATTGGTCTTTCAAAAACCTGACCACTTTATGTTCAACGTTGGAGGGCCACTGGTTCATCTATGGTGCAGGCAGTTATAGGTCTTTAATTTTGTAGCACTCTGCACCCAACCGACCAACTATGTAGAAACAGGAATGTAGTTGTAGTTGCAAGACAAATCTCTGCACATCATAATAAGAGCATCTTATTCTGCCAAGGAATAGGATTTAGATCACTTCTGTGTCTATCCATCTCAATAGTGTTAAAGCCAATGGACTAGCTTTGGCCAATTAGTTGCCTTCCCATAAGTAAGGGAGAAGAGAGCCAAAGCTTCTCATGGTTTGGCTTGTTTTTTTCTCGCTCCAGCAGTCTAGCTTCAAAATGAAAGAAATGCTGACATGTTCATTTATTTTTGCAAATTTTGAGCATACACTACTCAACAATATGGATACATGCATCCTCACTTTTCCAATAGCCCACCCTCCAAAATAACACACTTGCAAGTTTCCCCTCCAAAATAGCAAGAGGAAACTGTGAGTCTCTGATAGTTCCCCCCATATCAAGATTCTCATACATATGCTTTCCACTATAGCCTCTACATTCCTGTGCTGTTGCTCCCAGCAAGTCAGGCCCCCCACATTACTGCATAGTACGTAAGACTCCATATAACTCCTTCCTGAGTTTCTTTTGTCCAAGAACCTTCTAGACCGTATTCTTTCAATACCCATGTTTCGTTTCGATACAATATGCTGTTCTTCGCCACTAGAAAGGACTGAGATTAACTTAAACTTCTCTGTAGCCACATTAAAAGAAAGTATAATCTCATTCAGATAGACTATCCCATGCCAGTAACGTATGGCATATTTGTCATTGGATTTGAAAATAAGCAAAAATCTAAACATATTTCTGAACGTTATATTCATTAGCTACGACTAAGAATGCTCTCTGACTTCTCATTTCTTTTTCCTAGTTGTCTTGGCTTACTTAGGCTGTCCTTGGTTGATTTTTTCTAGAGCTTGATTTACCATTGTGGAATATATATTATAGAATTGACCGGGATCAAAGCTGGGATCAAAGCTGACATCTTCATTCGGATGTTGATAATGATTTTGTAATTGTGAGAAATAATCTAAAGACTGTGCCGATGTGTCTACTTCTGGAGTTCTTTTGGGAGGTTGTCTCAAAGTAGAACTCGGAGCAAATTCCTTGCGGGCTGAATCAGCATTTCCATCTTCAACTGCATCTTGCTCCTTTTCACCTTTAGTCTTCTTAATCCTTGATTGAGAAGAGCACAAACGGAAAATGAATAATCGTCAATATATATTATAACTAAGATTGAGAATTTAATTATTACGCCACTGGAACTCAAACTTCCAAAAAAGTTGAATGCTCAAGATTATAGAGGAATAATCAACTTGAGTATCCAACACTTGATTTCAGAAATCAAATTTAATAGCCAGTGATTATACCTTCCATCAATGGAAGAAGAGACATTTGAATCAACCTCTGGAATCGCTTGTAGAGATGGTGGCATTGAAGAACCTGCTGACTGCCCAAACTGAAATGGGTAGGGAGGCATCCCAAGTGGTATTTTATTTTCAAGCATCATCACTACATCACTCATGGAAGGTCTCAGTTTCGCTGTATACTGAGCACACCACAATGCTACCCGAGATAATGTTTTCGCCTGTTCTCTATTTTTCTTGGTAATGCCACAATCTTTTAATAGTTCATCTAGCTGTCCATTCTTAAAATTATTCCAAACTTGTTCTGGAAACCAATTTTCGCCTACACCGTTGTTTCTCTTCCCAAGAACTTCAAACAACATCATGCCAAAGCTGTAAACATCACATTTATAAGTTACTCGTGATGCTGGCATCCACGTCTTTGGGGCATTATAACCTTGGGTTCCTCTCGTTCTAGACAAGGTAATATCATTTAACTCCCTTTTCATGATCTTCGCCAATCCAAAATCTGTAATCTTAGGAGAAAGATGTCTGTCGAGGAGCACATTACCTGCCTTAATGTCATGGTGAATTATTTGTTCATCCCAACCATCATGCAAATAAACGAGCCCCTTTGCTGTTTGAATTGCAATATCATACAGCTTCTCCCACTTTATACTACTTCTAAGGTAGTTCTCGTACAAAATCTTATCTAAAGATCCATTCTCCGTATACTCATACACAAGTGCTTTCAATTTGTGGTAAGCGTTGCCCATTGTGCTCACTTCAGCCATGAATGTCTCTTCAACGACATCTTTTGTAGACAACACCTTAACTGCTACTTGCATGCCATTAGGAATTGACCTTTGTAGACTTCTCCATACCCACCGGAGCCTATTTTATTAGACAGAGAGAAATTTGATGTAAAACTTTGAAGATCCTCAAATGAATATGATTTGGGCCCTAGTTCACCTAAATATTTTTCAACTAAATATGAGCTTCCATCTTCATGTCTACTATAATTCTTCATATCCATGATAGTTGGTGATGTGCAAGTAGTTACCCAATCAATTACAAGATGGAAGATATAGTGATAACGATAACCTAACAACGTCTGAAAAATGGAAATGAAAATTGATCAAATGGAGGCAGACAATCAATATATTATATCCAAAAATTGATCAATAGGAAAAAATGTTTATCTAGTTATGCATAAATGTTTTGCTACATTACAAAATAAATAAATAAAAAAATAAAAAAAAATTACTTGCTATATGCTTTGTGCTCTGAAGCAAGGATCTATATTATGGATCCCAGATACTTCAGAGGTCTAACACTCTACCCTTTAGGCTTTAAACATTGAGCTGACTTTTTGTGATGTTGATCTCTATACAATACGGATGTTCTAGTGCATCCATTAGGTTAAAGATATACATTTTATGGTGTGAAATTTGTTACTCTAAGCAAGAAACTGTAACACGGTCAATACAATTTCTTGACATCTTGAAAACACAAAAATTAAAATATCAAGAAACCCACGAAATAAAAAAGATCAAAATATTTGTTGTCTTATGAAACCTGCATACTCAAAATATTTAATCTATAAACTACTTGTAGGTCTAGTTCTGGGTCTCTTTCTATAGATAAAAAGCACGACTTGTTCTTTATAGCTATATGTAAATAAGTGTGATTCCCCCAGTGGTTCTATCAAATGTTTCCTTTTGAATTTAAAAGACGTCAAATTGATCTTAAGATCCCCTAGCTGACAAGTGACAACCAGGCGCCCACCACAGGGGAGCTTTTGGGTCCTCGAGTGTACTCAATGACTAACATTCCAGCTACTCAATTAGACACTAAAAGTAACCTCTTGTTTCAGAACGAAAAAAAAATGCCAGCTGCTGTTTTTGGTTGGTTGGGCTCTTGTGGCCAACGAAAATAGATGGAGCCTTACTAAGTTACTAGATCTAGAACCTAATGAAACAAACAAAGCAAATAGACAATCAACAGTTATGAAGAGATGGAAAAAAGAGTTACCTTTCTTTCTAAATGAAGTAGTGACTGAGATGTACTGAATATGTACTGAAGACCACAGACTCGCCAAGAGCAGTTCTCCAAAGTTTTTTCAGATCTCTGTTATTGCTGTCACTACCCTTCCCTTCTCTGCACCTTCGAATCAACTATATAGTAAAAAGAAAATGGTAATCCAAGATCTTAAGATAATTAAATAATGTAAACTAATGTGGCCACCCATCAAAGTTGTGCATAATTCAATTAGAGTAAGAAACAGAGATTAGCTGTCGCAAGCAAATTAATAATTTAATTTAATTCAGCAAATGGTACCATATGCATAAGAAGTCAAGAACAGAAGAAACCATACTTAAATCAGAAAATGTAAATTAAGAGTTAGTGGCGTGTGAATGGAACTCGCATTGAGTAAAAGTCTTAGATTATATTCTTTATATGGAAATGGAAATTAGAATACGCATCAAGTTGCAGGATTCAGAATGGTAGACTTCATTTGGGGTCAATGATTTGCTAAGGCAGATTCATCTTCTACACTGCCCAGTGCCAACTGTGTGAACCCTTGGCTGCAGGTGCAGCCTACTGCCAACTTTATTGATTTTCCATTCTTAAAATAAAGGTATTGTAACCTCCAAAGTCTAACATGTCGTCATCTCTCATATTTGCCTTTACATTTTTGTATTTTGTTATTTCTTTCCTATAATGTGCAGGAGCGTGATCACTTCTATCCAGTTAATTTGACAAGTTTCTCCCAATCACTGGCCTCGACCTATACTAATAAGCATTGGAATTGGCTTAAAACGAAAGAAAAAAAATGAATGAAGCTACGGAAGCTAATAGCTGGCCTCAAATTTGACATTGGCCTCAATTTTGTTTTTCAGATATACTAGCTTCAGTTTTGGTAAACTTGGATGAAGTGATCTTAAGGCAGTTTAGGCAACTGCTTGGGGTGACGCCAGTTCTTCCATAAAAAAACTCTCCTATAGTCTACCATTAATCACCCAAACTTGCTGGGCAATGAGAAAGGGAAGGTCGAAAATTATAAAAATAAGTCTGAAACAGTATATGCTTCCGCTACCAGTGCTGTTCGGGCGCAAGGGGAAGGGAAAATGTAACTAAATATCAAACTTAAAATGTTATAATAAAAAGATATTATATGGTGGATGTACAATTAGGGTAGTAAAGAGCTCCTTAAAATAGCATAGAAACAAATAAACTTTGTATAAAACTTCACTTAAAAACACTATGATTAACAAAATAATTTCTTCTACATATTGTCAAGAACGAATTTCGACATCATAAGTCATAGCTCTTGACATTACATTCACTACCTAAAAGGCTAAGGCTAAGACTATTACCTTGCTATTACTTTTTTAAATCTTCCATTTTTGCTTTCCACTTATGATGCTCTTCAAGAATTCTTTCGTTCGTTTGATCAGCCATTGCAGTAGAATATATATTATGGAATTATTTGTTGTTCAGGTCCTCTTCCGGGAGTTTCCCCTGCACTTGATTTGCCATTGTGGAATACATATTATGGAATTGCTTCTTGCTCGCATCCTGATAATGATCTCGCAAATTCGCCAGTTTAGAATACATATTAGGGAATTCCTTCTTGTTCACATCTTGATAATGATTTTGTAATTGTAAGAAACGATTGGCAAAATCCGGTGATGTGTTTTGCTCCAGAGTGCTTTTGAAAGATGGTCCCAAAGTAGAATTTGAAGCAAATTCCTTATGGAATGAACCAGCATTTCTATCTTCAACTGCGTCTCTATCTTTTTCTCCTTTTGTCTTCTTTAAGCTTGATGGAGGACACAAAATTGGAAAATCGTCAAACTTCAAGTTTTATTCAGAAGAAAGAGAAATTATTACACTACTGAAATCTTACTTCAAAAGAAGCTGAATGCTCTGTATGAATAGCGACATAATCAACTTGAGCATCCAACATTTGATTTTGGAAAAAAAAAATACAATAGCTAGTATTAATACCTTTCATCAGTAGCAGAAGCGACATTTGAATCAACTTCTGGAATCGCTTGTAAAGATGGTGGCATTGAAGAACCAGCTGACTGCCCAAACTGAAATGGGTAGGGAGGCATCCCAACTGGTATTTTGTTCTCAAGCATCATCACTACATCGCTCATGGAAGGTCTTATTTTTGCTGTATATTGAGCACACCAGAATGCAACCCGGGATAATATTTTTGCTTTTTCTCTATCCTTCTCAGTAATACCACAATCCTGTAAAAATTCATCTAGTTGTCCATTCTTAAAATTCTTCCAAACTTGTTCTGGAAACCAACTTTCACCTACACCGTTGTTTCTCTTGCCTATAACTTCAAACAACATCATGCCAAAGCTGTAAACATCACATTTATAAGTTACTCGTGATGCTGGCATCCACGTCTCTGGGGCATTATAACCTTGGGTTCCTCTTGTTCTAGATAAGGAGATGTCATTTAACTCCCTTTTCATGAATTTCGCCAATCCAAAATCTGTAATCTTAGGAGAAAGATTTTTGTCAAGGAGCACATTACCTGCCTTAATGTCATAGTGAATTATTCGTTCATCCCAACCATCATGCAAATAAACGAGCCCCTTTGCTGTTTCAATTGCAATATCATACAACTTCTCCCACTTTATACTACTACTAAGGAGGCTGTCATACAAGATCTTATCCAAAGATCCATTCTCCATATACTCGTAGACAAGTGCTTTCATGTTGATGTTAAAGCAATATCCATAGAGCTTAATTAAGCTTCTATGGTAAGCCTTGCCCATTGTGCTCACTTCAGCCATGAATGTCTCTTCGACGACATCTACTTTCGTCAGTACCTTTACAGCTACTTGTATACCGCTAGGAAACTGACCTTTGTAGACCTCTCCATACCCACCAGAGCCTATTTTATTAGACGTAGCGAAATTTGATGTAAACCTCTGAAGATCCTCAAATGAGTATGACTTTGGCCCTAGTTCATGTAAAAACTTTTCAACAAACTCTGAGCTTCCGCCTTCATACCTACTATGATTCTTCATATCCATGATGGTATTGGAAGGTGATGCAGAAACGGCTGCTCAACCAATTAGAAGATGGAAATGGAGTGATAATGATGAGTTAACCACGTCTGAAAAATGGAAACAAAAAACCGATTATATAGAGGCAGACAATTAAAGTATATTAATCAAAGATTTGATGGATAAGGAAAGTTATAATAACCTAGTTATGTATACATGTTTTGCAATGTTACAAAAGTAAGAAGTTTCACTTGGTAATAGTTATTTGCATTGTGCTTAGAAGCAATGATCCCAGATACTTGAAAGGATAAGAACTGAGAACCTAAGATTTGACATAATTTGTTAAATCTTTAATTGATAAGATATTTATTGTGAGGGCAATCTCTGTTAGTTAAGGATGTCTTTTATGCGGATTCATTTAAATTGATTATTCCATAATATTTATAATGTAAATTTGGTGTTCTTGGATAGTATAAATAAAAGTATACATGCGCCAATACATTTCGAAAATACACATCTATTAAAAATATGAAATCGGAAAGATATTTCATTGATGAAACCTTCATATTAAAAATAACAATATCTAGTCTCTAAAAGCAAGATCTATTCAGTATACTTATGTATGATTGATGTGTTTGTAATAAGTCTTGTTCTACTCATGCCGCTAATTGCCTAGATAACTAGATCTTTTTTCTAAATACAAAAGTAAGCAAGCAAGATCTGTTCTCTAATATTATAGTTAAGAGAACATTAAAAAAAGCAATTAACAGCATTAAGTAATTTGATAGCATATTCAAACCAAACAAGAGATCGAAATCATGAGTTTACCTCTTTGTAAATGAAGTAATGACAGAGATGTAACAACTCTGTTCTCAAAACAACAGACTCGTCATATGCCACAACTGCAGAAGAAGAAGAAAGAGATCTAAGTTTTAGCTCTCATTTTCTCAGAACTCTTTACTTTGCTTGTTTTTCTTCTCTTCGCCCTAGAGTCAACTATATACTAAAAAACAATTAATTAATTAGTAGCAAATGACATCATGCCTTACGTACTGAAGAGACGAACCATTATAGAATACGCGACTCGATAGCGAATCGAGTTCGTACGTATTTATTCCGTTCCAAAGATTTCCGAATTTCTTTAATTGTTAACTTTAAAACACGGTCAAATCACTTCGTCTTTCTCAGACATTATTCCGAACGTCGCCGATAACATGCCGACGATTAATCTAGTCTATCGCGATTCCCATGAGCTCATCAAATTGCACTAAATTCACTTTGGAATTTTGGTTTTCAGAAACTGCATTTGTCAAGCTGAACTGAAGATGATGTTCGGTATCTCTTTTCTCTCTTTACAATTTTGTTTTTGTAGTTTACATGTTTGATTAAATGCTCATAAGAGAAAAACCACCCTGTTAACAATCATAGCATGTGGAAGTTATTTGGAGACTTTTTCTTTTTTTTATCTTTGCGTGTTTTGTGTCATGACGTGCTTATGAAATGTAACTTCTCCTTGTGATTTACAGGGTTAGCTGCAAGTAGTAATCTTCGTCCCAATGTCGCAAGTGTCTATGCAAAGCCGCAATACTCTGGTATTTTTTATTCATCTGGTTTTATCTTTGTCTGTTTGAATGTTTTTAAAACATTGTTTTTTTTTTTTTGAATGTTTTTAAAACATGTTTTCCAATAACTAACTGGAAAGTATTAATCAACATCTAAAATGATAGAGATTACAACGTAAAACTTGTTACAATAAGTCATGTTTGCCGACTCTGGCATTGTTCTTGACGATTCAACCATATGTTGACATGTTGTATTACCCTCTCATTTGTCATGGATTGCAGTTTCTCAGTTGAGACAACTACACTTGTCAAAAAGCAAGATAGATTTCATTGCAATAAGAGCAGGCTCATTTTCTGAGTTTGCTCAAATCACACCTACTACAGAAAACCACCAAAGGAATCCTTTAGTTAAGATGTGTGGAATTACATCAGCTAAAGATGCAGCAATGGCTGCGGAAGCTGGTGCTAACCTTATTGGGATGATTCTATGGCCAAACTCAAAACGATCTGTCTCAATCTCAGAAGCAAAAGAAATTTCGAGGGTTGCAAGAGAATTTGGAGCCGAACCTGTGGGTGTCTTTGTAGACGATGATGTCAGCACAATATTAAAGGCTTCTGATGCATCGGACCTTGAATTTGTGCAGGTGAATTTATCGTTACTATTGATTTTTATTAACTTTTTCGAAAAATTGGCAGAAATTGTGAATGTACCGCTGATGTATTAGTGTATAGGCTGGTTTTTGTAGAGGAAATCAATATGTCCGACCTTGCTTATGATTTATTTTAGTAGATTCCTTTGCGATTGTGACTAGTCAAGTTTGTGCAGCTTCATGGAGAGCGTTCTAGGGCTGCTCTTCCGGTTTTGCTGCAAGAAAGGCGAGTCATATATGTTCTACATGTTAATGAAGATGGAGAGCTCCTGAATCAAATTGCCAAGGAAGAATATTCTTCAGTTGATTGGGTCCTAGTGGATAGTGCAAAGGGTGGAAGGTTGGTAATATTCTTCTCTAGCATTGACTCTGTGTTTCTTAGTCTTCCCTTCATCGAGATATTTGTTTGTTTTTCAATAGAGATTTTCTTCAATTATTACTTCGAACATTTGCACATGCCTGCGTAGTAAATTTCTCGATTTTTTTATTGTAAAACTTGTGTCTTTTCTTTACTGTAAAAAGAGTAGCAATGCGGTTAACTTTAAAGCTCTACTAATACGTTTTCGTAGTTTCCAGTGCTGTTTCCGTTCATCCATCTGTATATAATCATTTTTGTGTGTCCTGCTTATTTTTCAATCTCATGCTTACTTTGGATTTCTTTAGCTACTATTGGAGCAATAAAAAATATATGGAAATAAGGCATATTTAATCTTCTGGCTAGCAGTGGCTTCGTAAGTTTGAGTTAGCATCTGTGTTCCAGACCATGTTTGATGCTGTACCTTGCTGTTTGTATATTTTTCTTGAGTTCAAGTGTTCAACTATTGGTTTGATATCAGCATCTACGTGTATTTACTATTTAGCCACATACCTATATGAGGAAGTTGTATACTACACTCACATTTATATGTAGACCTGCTTGAACATATCAATTTTTCTAACTAATAGATATAGGATTATTAGTTGAATCAGTTGATGACGATCGTCCATGATGTGGACGTTGCTTTGTGCTAGCACAAAAGGATGCAGTTAGCATCAAATCGAATGACGTCTTGTGCAGTAAATATATGCTAGCTATACATATTAGTTGTTCTTAACCTCTTTTGTAGGGCTGGGCAAAACCGATCCGAAACATGCAAACCGAACCGAACCGAACCGATCCGAACCGAAAATAAGGTGTTTACATGTTTACATGTTCGGTTGCAGTTTCTAATTTTGTAAAACACCTACTTTGGGTGTTCGGTTGCAGTTTCGAAAATTTTGGAACACCCAAAACCGAACCGAACATGTAATTTTGTATATAGTTCAGCCCATCATGTAATTTTGTATACAGTCCAGCCCATCTCTCCAGCAGTCCAGCCCATTTGTCCAACACTCCAACAGTCCAACCCATCTACTAGATGTTCGGTTCGGTTTTATTCGGTTAACCGAACCGAATCACATGTTCGGTTATGTTTCGGTTTTAGTAAATTTTTTTCGGTTCGGTTCGGTTCGGTTTCAAAAATGAAACAGTTCGGTTTCGGTTTTAGTTTTTACAAAACACCTACTAAGTGTTCAGTTGCCAGTTTTGACCAAAACCGAACCGAACCGAACTATGCCCAGCCCTACTCTTTTGGGTGCCAGATTCTAAAACCCAGAAAAGGTTCTTTCTTTCCTTGGATCTTTGCTAAATCTTTCAATCAGAAATTGGCTGATGGTCGTTGAGAAATATTTTGTTAAATATTGCAAGTTGGGGCTTTGTCTAGTAATACTTTCTAGATGTTGATTTATATGTTTGCAGTGGTAAAGGTTTTAACTGGACAAAGTTCAAGCTACCACAGATTAGAAGCAAATACGGGTGGCTCTTAGCGGGAGGGATCAATCCTGAGAATGTATGTGAAGCTCTCACTACTCTTCAGCCCACTGGAGTTGATGTGAGCAGCGGCATATGTTCACCTGACGGAATCCAGAAGGATATGTCGAAGATATTTTCATTCATGACAGCAGTGCAGTCAGTAAGCTATTAATCATTAGAAAGAATATCATCCAACTTCCTGAAGATGTCTGTGAAGGTCTGACTACTCTTCAGCCACTGGAGATGTGAGCAGCAACATATGTGCTCCTAAAGCCATTAAAAGGATCTGTCACGGGAAAGAAAATTATCAAACTTCACATGACATCTGATTCAGCTACAAAAGTTTGATTTTTTCTGAGATTTGTAATCTGACAAACTCATTATTTTTGTAATTTGCAAGCCTTTCAAATTCAATGTGTCGAGTATAATCCTTGTACAATGACAGTGTCTTCCCTGAGAAAGCAGTTACATCAGTTATTTGAAGAAACACTCAGCTAACGACATCCACTGTGAATATGTGTATCTATCCTCTTTACTAGCAAATACCGAGCTTCAGTTGTGGTAAAAGTTTAGTGCAGAGACAATATACTATGATGCTAGAGGTCCCTTGCTATACTTCTGCAGTGTATAATGTTTTCCTTGAAAGGAAACAACATTTCCATTGTTTTAAGAGGGTCCAATCACTCCCACATGTTTCAGCCATATCAGATCCATTACTGAGCTCACTATTGCAATGAGCAAATCAGGTCAATACACTTTATGCAGCATAGAAAGTTTTTCCTCCAGAAGTATCAACTTCCCTTATTTTGATTTTTGAGAGGTTTCATTTAATCCACTGACTATAAATTTGTGGTGGATACAAAATTATATGCGTGAACGATTAATGTGGACATGGACTTTATAGAGGTTGCTTTCAAACGTTTTCCATGTTTATTAACCAAAACGACGAAAACCACGTTTAGATGGTGCACAATCAGCCATCTTCACATGGGAGACTCAGAATCGAGAGAGACTTTAATTTTCTTTTGATATTCAACTTTCTTCTAAGCAAAAAGAAGTATATTGGGAAGATAGTCTTTGTTGAGTGTATTTAACAAAAAATGAATACATAACAATTAAGATATGAGACCAATTCTCCCTTATAACATTGGGAAAAGAATAAGTAAATATAATTTCCCTCTCAATACAAGCTTTAAATAACTTAAAACCTGGTGGGAACATGAATGAGAACAACTTCTATCCAACTTCATCCCATTTTAACACTTTTATCCTGACTTCTGTGCAGATCCGCTAAATTGAGGATCACTTTGATAGTATACGATTTCCCCCGTGTCACTAACATAATGATCCTCTTTCAAACTTTTTACTAGATTATCTATCAAGTGAAAAGGTAGAGGCCCGGATTGCTTTGGCTCTCGGTAGTACTTCCCAAGCACCGGTTTAGCTGCTTCGGTCTGTATATACAGAATTCCAAAAATTAATGCTACATCCATATGTTGATCAAACAATTTTAAAACGTGACATTACAATCAGAAGGAAATACATATACTTACTGCTTCTACAAGGTGATAATGTGGGATTTGAGGAAAAAGATGATGAATAACATGAGTTCCAATGTCATGGTGAATGTTGTTAATCAATCCATAGTCTCTATCGAGTGTTGTAAGCCCTCCCCTCAAATAACTCCATTCCTATTAAGAGTAGCAAACACAATAATCACATTTCTGTAAAAACAAAACCTGAGTCCGCACATAGTTAAAATGAGTCCCCCATACTTTTTTTCACTGTTGAAATGACTACATTCAAATAGAAGCAATCTTTCCAAATAGGTACTTATTTTGTTCTTCAATGTTATGTGGATGACTTTCATCTCATCAAATGTGGGCAACTTTGAAAAACAAAACGTAGAATGTAAAACAAACTTTAGGTACCTTTCCGCGATACCAAGGAAGTTTGTCCTCGTGTCCATGGTGATGCAAGTAAGTAACAAAATCCAACCACATGACAAAGATCTGCAGTTGAAAGCCAACTCAAGTGAGAACCTTCATAAGCAATGGTGCAAAGGCAGCCTAAATTCACATGAAAAATGGAATAAGGAAGAATAACGTACCCAGTATGGAACACCATAGAGCTTAAGAATTTGGACAGGACCCATTACAACGGATAACCCTACAAGCAACGCAGCCATAGCAGTCCAACAAACTGTTGATGTAATCACATCTTTCTTCTCATTGGGAAGAAATAAGTCACTGCTTGGATGGAAGTGGGAACCTTTCTTTCCCGGACTTCTGCCCCACTGTAGAACAATTCAAACATCAAGTAACAAAAATGTATGGCAAGTCACATACAACTTGCATAATTCAAAACTAAGGGGAAAAAAAAAAAAAAAAAAAAGATAATTAAACTGACCAGATAGAAGGGATATGCTAACATAGGAAATGGAGCTTTGAATCTGAAATTTCTAGAAATATCATCTAAGCTTCTGAATATCCTCTCAGGCAACTGCAAGTAGAATATAAAATCAAAAACTATTCATAGAAGTAAATCAAACAAATTAACTCGTACGTCCTTGAAAAAAATGGCAGAGTACTAACCGGATGCCATGACTCGTCATTCTCAACATGTCCATGATTCTGATGATGAGTCCTATGACTGATTCTCCTGTAAGTTCATCACAAAAGAATTCTGTTAACCAGAGATATCAACCACATTATAGCCATTTTTGAAGTCTATACAGATTGAAAGAACAAAATGAACAGAACATAACATACCATCCATGATAAGGTACAAGAATTGAGGAATGCAGAATATGTCCAACCACGCTATTTAACTTGAGGTTGCTAGAAAAGCTTCCATGGCCACTGCACATTTGAAATACAACTCAATTAGACTAAAAACAAGGTCATGAAGAAACACCAAAACTCGACATAACAAACATTAGTTCTAAATAACAGGAAAAAAAATGTACATACCAATCATGACCAAGAACAAAAAGTGCCCAAAACATAGTTCCTTGAGCTGCCCAGTAAAGTGGCCAAACAACCCAACTGTTAAGATAAGCAGCAGCAGCAGCCAATCCAAAAACTATAGAAACATCTCTAACAACATAACTCATAGACCTCCATGGATCTTTAACCCAACAATGTTTTGGAATTGCAGCTCGAATATCAGCTAATCCAAAAGGTGGAGGTGCACCTGGGTCAAATTCATTTTCTTCTTCTTCTACTCTAACAACCCCATTGTTAAATTTCTGACTTTCTTCTTCACCATCCAAAGATGCAATTTTTAATGGTGCACTTACCTTTACTTCCCAATTACCTCTATTTCTACAAACACTTGATGATAACCAAGTAGATTTAAGATCTGTTTTACCACCAAAATTAGCAATTTTTTTGGAAAATGTTGAATTGGGATTGCTGTTGTTTGAAATTCTGGGTCGATGAAATTGACGAGGAAGAGGTCTTACTCCACATTCTGATAATACCCAACTTGCCATTAAAGAGACCCTAATTAAAGAAATTCTTCAAAAAGAAAAATTCACTTCTTAGGGTCTCTTTTTAGACTAATGGAAGAAGAAGAAGAAGAAGAAGAAGAAGAAGAAGATAACAAAGAATATAAGAAGAAGAAGTAGAGCCTCACGTTTGAAGATTCTTTGTTACTTTGTACTTTTCTCTCTCTCTCTTTGTATGGAAGGAGAGAAAAATTGAAAAGTTTTTTCTTGTAAATTTGTTGAAGGAGAATTGCTGAATTGGAGATACTTATGATATTTTCTTTGTGTGTTTAAATACTGAAATCATGAAACTATTAAGGTGTCCGCGTATCTATAATTTGACTAGGTTTTTGGAGAGTTTTCAGTCACGTGTGTTTTTTTTTACTCTTTTCACCTTAATTCTGACTCAAAGTTTATTAGTTCAAGACTACACTACACCATCTATGTTTCCTGGCAATTAACATGGGGCATTGGGGCCTTTCATAACGTGCAACCTACATCCTAGTACTAGTAAAGATTTTTTTTTTTTGAGTATTATTAAAAAAACTGTTTGAAAATTTTAAATTTTTTAAAATGTATCGGATAGATTATAGAGACTTTTGGACATACCCCCATTTGAAAGTCGAAATTTGAGATATCCCATTTGAAAAAATATTTGAGATACCCCAATTCAAGACAGAAGAGCTTTACAGCCGTAGGTGAGTTTTATGATGGATTAGACGGCTAAGATAACACCACATCTTGAATTAGGAGTATCTCAAATATTTTTTCAAATGGGGTATCTCAAATTTCGACTTTCAATTGGGGGTATGTCCAAAAATCTCTAGATTATATGTTGTGTTGTGGAAATGAAAGAAATAGTGAAGATTAAATCTTTTGTGAGGAGGAGGAGGAGGAGGAGGAAACTATGTTTTATAATGGTCGGCAGCACTCAGCAGTTTTAGATCAGTTGACCATCTATGAAATCTAAGCTTCAAGATTCTTATATTTTATTTTGAGGACATTCAAACTAGCTAGTCCATTTCGGATGGTTGTTCGAATTCTTAAATTAGTAGTATGAAAACTAAGTTTATTATTACCATCCTTTTCATATTTATAAGCAGTAATGCATATCAGTATACGTAAGCTTGTTAATTTACCTTTTATGTACTTGTGTTCAATGAATCCAAATATCCAACCAAAAAAAAAAAATCATTTTCAAAATCTAGTCATTTATTTTGTATATCATTATCAATTTATCATCTTACTTTGAAAATAATAATGAATACAAACGTTAGTCTTTTTCTTTTACATTAATTAATTAATTAATAAAAACAATACATTAGTCTGGTCTATATTGCTTTCAAGTTTACCAAACAAAACAAAAAGATAAAAATATATGAACGTATTTGTATTAATTTTTTCTTCAACTAGGAAGGAAAACAAGGCATTCACAATTTCACATCAACATCAAAATCCCCACCAATCACACAAGTGGGTTTGATCCACTATATGAGCCATGACATGCACCACCACAAGAATGTAAGGTTCATACATTGATACTTTCTTGTCTACGTTATATGGTGGGCAACTAGTTATAAAGTAGTCTCCACTGACTTGAAATCAACCACGTTGTACACGAACAACACCGGCCATAATACTCCAAACGTGTTTATGTGATTTTGTTTTTTTTTTATTTGGTATGCATGTTTATGTGATTATGAATGATTTCGTGAAAAATTAAATCAACAAACAATAATAATACATACTTCGTACTAAACGACTCTATATTTAGTTATTTAAATTAGAAGCAGCCCTTCATAAATAAACCACAAAATGACAAAACTTATGAGCTCATTTGGTGTTGTCATGGGCGACGTAGTGATGTTTCTGATGGCCCAAATAAATAATTATGGGCTACAAGAAGCCCATAAGTCCAAACCAGATACAACAAACTTCATTCTGTATAACTCTCTTGACTACTGTAGATATCAAAATTACAGAAGATGAATTGTAAGTAATATGATGGATTAGGATCACAATTATGTGTCATTTTGTAATGCCAATGCTAATAAAAAAGAAACATCCCAACATAAGAGGTGAAAAGAATGATCTATCAATCTCAAATCATTCGCTTGAGCTCGCGACAGTGGATATATACAGGAAAATGGTTTCAATAGGCCCAGTATCGATTTTATGGGCCACTAAAAAGTCCAAGTCCAAGATCAAAGAAATCACAGACTTTCAACTTTCGTGTGTTCTTTTCAACTCACACTCTCTCTCTCTTTCAATCAGAAGAAGAAGAATAAGAATTTGATTTCAATTCTAATGGATCGAGTTCAGATTTTGTTGTTAGGGTTACCTTTATTTCTGTTTTTATCAGATATATTAACCCTTTTCACTCCATTACCACCTCCACCACCTAAGTCATCTCACCATCATCAACCACCTAAACCTGTTCTTCAACAACAAACCCTAGATTTCCCTACCCAAATTCAGGTATGTTTTAACAAGTTTCAATTTCTTATTCCTCTTTAAAGAGTTTTGTTCTCATTTGTAGTTTTGATGTTGAATGCAGAAGACTAGCAGTGGAGGAGTTGGTTATGGCAACACTATTAACATCAATTTCTGTTCCTCTTGCTCTTACAGGTTCATTAAGCATCTTCTACTTGTAATTCTGGATTTGGGTTTTCATTATTTTTAACTGTTTGTTTAGTTCTTACAATACCTTCTACATATTGCAGCAATAGCGATAAATTGTTATTGTACTTTTGTTTTTCCGAAGTAGCCAACTAGCCACTGAGTAGCTGGATTACAAGATTTATGCGCCGAGTGTAATGTATACAAGATTTTTCCAAGGCTAGGATATATGACATGCTATTTTGGTTTTCATGATTTTAACTGTTTGTTTATAGTATCTTTTGTTTTTCTGAAGTAGCCACTGAGTAGCTCGATTACAGTATATATGTATCAATCTCAAAATTACTAGTATGTATGAAGAATAAGGCAAGATTTCCAAACAATAAGATAGGTGTCTTGATGTAAAAAGGTCATCGACATTCCTTGTGTCCACCATCCCCAAGTTGAACTTTTATAGTTCTTCTTTGGTTCCCCTCTATTGTGCAAGTACTTAATTTTTTTCCTCTTACTAGTGCTTCTATCTGGCCTGTAAGTTTTTTATTTGATTGCTTACAAAGGTTTGCTTGAAAATGCTTTATTAAGAATAAATAGTTTCTAGTCTCAACTCAGTGTCCATGATTAGAGGAGATAATAATCAAGCCTACTTGTAAAGATTTTCTAAATCATAAGTATGATTTGTTGTTGAGGAACTTGATGTGTGGTCATGTGGGCATCCATCTGTTTATGGAACTAAAGTTCATATTAAGTTATGGATTTTACCTGTATATGCAAAGTGGCATTTAAGAGGCTGCAATCTTTGCTTACTTTATGTGTAGAGAAGCATCTTGAAGTACCAGTTTTTGCCAATCTTACGCGAACTTCCCAAGTTCAAGTTAATGGCTTTTAAGTATTATGTTTTTCATATATGTTACTTAAATTTCAATTTATACTTATAAGCCAAATTATTGAGTTTGAACAAAATATGTTATAGTATGACTTTTACTACCTACTGGTGTTTTGTTTATACTTTATAGTATGTTAAGAATATCTATAGTCACGGTTGAGAATAAATTCCTTTTCATTTTGCAGGGGAAATGCAGAGACCATTAAGAAAATGCTCGAAACTTCTTTCCCAGGGATTGATGTTATTCTTGCAAATTATCCTCCACCCCTTCCAAAACGCTTACTCAGCAAGGTCGTACCAGTGTTTCAAATAGGAGTTATGGGAATTGTAATGGCAGGTGAACAAATTTTTCCAAGGCTGGGATATATGACACCACCTCCTTGGTATTATTCTATGCGCCAAAATAGATTTGGCACCATTGCAACTGCTTGGCTTCTTGGCAATGTGATGCAATCCTACTTGCAAAGTTCTGGAGCTTTTGAAGTTTACTTCAATGATGAACTGGTAAGTAATCGTTAGTTTTTCACTATGAATATTAATTTTAATCTCTCTCTAATGCATCAGAACCCCATGTTAGTTTGTCGCGAATATATATATATAGATACACACAAAATTAAACATATACCATGATCAACGAAATGTACAACCTATAAATGACCATTGTTTCCATTGTGTTTACAAACTACTCCCTCATAGCTTCCAACTGCCCTCTTCAAGGAGCTATCAATGTTCAACTTAAAAAACCACGAGCTGGCTTGTTACCTGAACATGGTTTGATCTTACTTTCCATAAGACTTCCAGCCTTAGTAATGAGACAAAGCTTGAGTAGTGTTCTGGAGTTGTGTACATTTTGTTTCCATTATGTTTGCAAGTAGTTTTTCAAGTCATTGAGATTTTTCTGGTACTAATCTCCAATACTGGGTCTTATCCTTGAGTCATGTAGAGTTTTATCCTTTCCAGATGTAAGACATTGACATTCATGAGCCTGCAAGAAAAGGAATACCTAGAGCAGCTTTTCCATAGTCCCAAATCTGCCTTGAGAGAAAACAGTTAAAGAATGAGTGCTTAGCATTTTCCTTTGAGAGAGTATTTGCTTTGAGAAGAAGACAGTTAAAGAATGAATGCTTAGCATTTTCCTTGCAGAATTACATAGGCAACAACTAGACTGTGATAATATCTTCTTTTTAATCAGAATGTCTTGGGTAAGAAATAAGAATACACCCTGAAAAAACTTGTCAGGCTAAGAAAGGGTGCAGTCATGAAATTAATTTTATGGGTGTGACTTATAATCCTAAGGGGGTTCGATACTTTAAATTCTCAGCTTTCAATTTGATAATGATTCTGAATATCTCAACATACGGTACTTGATCCACAGGACCGCCCCTTATTTTATTCACCTTGACGTCCCTCATCAAACATTAAAAACATGCATTACTGTAACACTTTTTTCATTGAACTTGGTTTGTTAAAAAGAAAAACTTTCTTTCCCGAACTGGTAATGACTAATAGTTTTGGTGTGGGTTGTTTGTTGAGAGCAAATCGGTCAGTCAAGCTTCCTTCTTTTGTGCGCAGAATGGTGTCGTGTCTCGACTCAAATTCTAAAGATTACAACAAAACTGCTCTCAACTCAAACTCTAAAGTCATACACACTAATCATCTAATCGATATCCCCATATAATAATTTAAATAGCTTTGATAGTTTAAATAACTTCAATCATATGGCTAAGAAAGTGACCGAGACTGTTGGAGTACATATTGTTCTGTGTTGTGTCTGGTCTCTCTAAGGCTGATGTCCCGACTCCAGTGAGCCACTCAAACGTCGTTCTATATTAATGTTGACTTTTGAGAGGGGGTGAGTTTAGATGATGGTGCCACCCATAAAGTGGTGAAGGAGACTTTATACTTTATAGCGTTGATAGTATGAGATTTTGAGTGGAGAGCAATAACTTAAAAGCAGCGTCTTTAGGTGGCATGTTTAAATTTTGTTCAAATGAGTACGATAAGAAGGATTTGCAAATCTAAATATTGCATATCTAACATACAGTAAGCCACAAGAAAGTTCTGCTAGCGTAACTCAAGCAAAGTTACCACCAATCGGGTGCTTTTTTGCCCCCCTTTATAACTATTATTATCCTTTTATTTCCTTTGTATGTATAACTTGTTTATGGAGATTTCTAGATCTGGTAGAAACTTGCCTATTTCTAGAAATCTTTCTTGTTTGCTTCCTTGCCTTTTGGGGAGGCGGGAATGGGAAGTCTTCAGCCGGAGAGATGGTCTCCCTTGGGATAGGTTGTGAATGATCAGTGTACCAGCGGGTGCGATTGTTATCGAGTAGTTCATTCCAGTAATGAGGGTGCTGATGAAAGGGATTAATGCAGCATAAGAAAAAGCAGGTTGAGAGGTTTAAATCTCAATCTTACTAGAGCTCTTGCACGGTGAATATATTGAGATTAAGATAGCCAAGGAACACCTAGATAAATGTCTCAAATACTGCAAGTTTTCCTTTGTTAGAAGGTTGGATCTTCACAAGTCTTGATTAAAAATATATGGGTGATGAGCCGATGACCAACAACACATGGAAACCGGTTGGAGATCTAAAGGTTACACCTTTGGGAAGAGGTTACTTAATGTTTAGATTCGACAACGAGGCCTTAGGATTTGGGGAAAGGGACTTGGATATTTGAAGGGGAGTTGCTTCAGTGAAACAAATAAACCCCTATTTTTTCTCGAGAAAAAAGCCAACTTAATGTCATGTTTTAGTGTGGGTACTTAAGCTTGCAGTATTGGGAACCAAAAATCATCACTTCTTTTTTATTCATGCCCAATAATCTGATGTTGACTATATGATTATTACATGGAGCATTATAAGTTGAGTAGGTGAAAATGAAATGGTATGAGTCATTTACATGATTTTTGCTCAAAGTTGATTTTTATATACAGCTAATGTCCATTAGTCGTGTCGTCTGCCCTCTATTCTCTATCCAAGGATGAGTTCTTTAGTTAGACAAGCCTCAATGAGTTTTGAAGGGCTAGGATCATTCCATTTGGTCAGTATAAATTTGTGAGGCCTCACGATTGTATGATACGTAGTTACTGAGCCTTATGGATAACCTGGATGGGTGCGTTGGTTCGTGCTTTTAATTTATATTCTGTATAACCTCATTTGCACATCCTTAATTTCAACTTTGATCAATGGAAGGAATTTTTGAAGCTTCCATAGCTTGAAACCTATTAGTAAGTGTGCGTCAATTTGTTTGGCAAACTTCTGAAAGTGAGGTATTGGATCTTCACAATCTTAAGGACGTTATGCTTGGATTGCTTTGGCATGAGGATTTGGTGTATGATTTTTTTTACTGGTGTGTAGTTTCTGTGCATAAAATATGGACACCCATCCTTATTCCTTGTTTGAATGCTGTAGGTTTTCTCTAAGCTGAAGGAGAAGCGATTTCCTGGTGAACTTGAGTTGAGGGACCTCCTTAGCAACAAGATGGCAAGTTCTAGAGTTGTGAATGGCCTTCGAGCAGATGGTCTCTGGTCCTAGAGCAGGCAAACACTCAGAGAATTCAGAATAGATGCAGCGATGACTTGTTTCATTTGTAGTTTACTCTTCAGTCAAATTGAAGATGTCCATGAAATTTTTAAGGACCATTTCATGTTTATACATTTGACCTCTATTTATGTGATTCCCACTTCACTCATCAAAAGCTACTGCAATGGTGATACATAAAGCAATGGCCAGTCACTGAGATAGTAAGCTTTTTCAAAACCTTTTTTTCTTGTTGAACAAAAATATACAGTAGAGAATATTAATGCATTAATTGAACAACGAATATGTGTAGTCATAAACTTTGGTGAGCATTAAACACTTCACCAACAATCCAATCTATGAGGAGAATGAAATTACTGCAACTTCTGATGAACATTGAACACTTCGTATGAATAATTGTTTCTCATCTCTTTTATTGGTAGAATCGGTTCTATGCTATAGATTATATTCATTAATTTGTTCCATGGCATCCGCATTCCCAAGCAAATACCACATGACTTCTTGTTCAATGTCACTTCCTTCAAACAATAGATTGAAACAGTTCTTAGATGTTTGAAAATGGCATTTTTAGCCAACGGTGTTGGAAAAAACCCTTCTGTGTTGGGATTCATACATGTATGTTGGAAATAAAGGGAAAGAGTTTGTAGGTTGGGATAACTTTTGAGTAAATATGTTGTTGCCCGGACATGGTTGCTGGTAGGATACAATGTACATGTCAAGCTTCAAATCTTGCAGATAAAACTTGGAACCTGTTCAAATACTCGATATATCAATGCTCAAAATGTAAATTCCTGACATGTTGCAGTCCCTTGAAAATCTTACTGGGTATTGTGACTAAGAACATCTATCTCTGCGTCACTTGCCGCTTGCAATTTTTGCTAAGCAATTTTAATCAATATAATTTAGTATTTTAAAAAATTGTTTTTCATAAAAATATTCAGATAAAATTTGTGGTTGAATTATTCTAGGTAGACAAGAAGAATCTACAATAGAAACAAGTTCTTTAACTAACCACTTAGCCAGGTGTCTCTGCTTCACACATGAAAGCTCCATTTCTTGACTCTTGAGTCTTGCTTTCCTTGCCAGAAGATCTTGATTCACCAAGCAAGCACCAAACTCCAATACTTTTTGACCCAAACCCCAACCAATAAGGGCAATAACTCCCACCGACCCGAATATTGTCCTTAAACCCAACAAAAACGCGTAAGAAACAAGTTGCAACCACACGAACCATGGGCATGTTTTGTCTTTATAGCACTTCTCTTCAATTACCAAACTGGCCTCAAAGTAGTTTCCATATAAGTTGGCATTCCAGTACTACTCTTCTGTCACTTCTTGCTTGCTTTCTACAAGTTGAGTTCAGTAGACAGTAGTATAAACTTTTCTTTTCATTCTGAACATTATGGCTAGGTTTCTGCTTTTTTGTTGGATTTTTGTTGAAATGTTTGTAATGGTTCATGGTGATCATGGACTTAAAGGTTATGAACACAGTAGTGCACAAGTGGTTCGGACCATGGTTAAGTACTCCCATGGTGATGTGGTTGCTGAACCACCTAACTATGCTGCTGTGACTTGGGAAGGAGCAGAAAATGAATCAACTGATCAGTCATTAGAAATTGCTGAAGGTCCAGGGATCAGAAAGATGGGAAACCATCATCATAATCATTCTTCTTCTGATGAATCTATTGCTGGTGGTGGTGTTATCATTGGTGGTCTTGTCACAGCAATTTTTGCTGCAGTATTTTGTTATATTCGTGTCACAAGAAAGAAGAATACACAGATCAACATTTGATGTTTGGATGAGTTTATGTACATATATATTTTTAGAAGTATACAAATTCACTAACAATAGTTTGTATTTTTTTTTTGTACTAATTAGTAATTAGTGATTTGATTAATCTAGTGATGAATACACTACTGTCTGATTGCTACTTTGCTAGAAGAATTATTTTTATTTTCTTGATTTTTGATGATGAAACCCAAGTCCATATTAAAAGATCTACCTCCATTTTCTTTTCTTTCTTTTTAGGTTCTTAGGGTCTGAACCGGGAAATGGATTTATCGGAAAATCTCAATTTCCCATGTTTGATTATATGAAAAATAAGCAGATAAAATTTTAAACGAAATGATAAGTTAAAATATTGGGACATATTGGAGCTCAATTTTGACGAACTCTTATTATTAAAAGCATATTTACACTATCTTCCAATAATTTTCATGATCAATATAGCTATAGTCATGAAAATTTTATTTTCCGAATATTTGCATATGGTTCCCGCCCGAATCAAACAGACCCTTATTTTGAGCTAATCTGTGGCTTGTGTTTGGGAGTTTGGGGGTGATTTGAGTTAAAAAGAAGAAGAAAGTTGGTAATCTTCCCTTCAATTCCTGGCCAACACCAACACCAAGTTGAATGAGAAATTTAAAGCAAGTAAGCAACCTGTGCAACTCCAGTTTGTAGGACAGTCAATAAATAATCTAACACGACTAGAACCCAATTTAGTTGGAAGATGTTGATGCTGATCAAAAATAGCAAAGGCCACCCAGTCATGAAGTGGATGGACTGTTGTAGTACACTTGGACAGTTGGGAGCTTACTATACATCCAAGTTGGCCAAAATTGACCACAACCAAATGAACCCTACCTCAGAAGTTCATAGGCTTTCAGCCCCATATCACAGCTTCTCTTCCTAAATCATGAGCTTTCATGCCAAAAAAGTAAGTCCAAATTATGCGTTGCATTCAATGTTAGCATTAACAGAAATGTTCTACAATGCAGGAGGTTGATACGTTCACTATCCATAAAACACAAACTCTAGTAGAAGATATTTCAGTCATATACATACTGGTGGACAACAGTGCCACAGGTGGTACACTAGAGTCACAATTTGGTTTAATAATATTGTATATAACAAAAATTATAGCTGTTCCATAGCATACCACTCAACTTAGTTTCAACCAGTGGGCAATATTAGATCCATTGACATTGTTTACAGTAGACCCGAAAGATTTTACACACATAAAAAATTACAAAAGCTCCATGACCGAGAAACTATTCAGTTGCATTACTTATCAAAATTTCGCAAATCAATTCCCCATGCCGAGGCCAATTGTAACATCAACTGGTCTGGTGTTGCTCCTTCCCAATCCTCAGGTGGGTCAATTGTTGAAGAAGCTTCATGTAAATTCAACAGAAGTACTCTCTTGCTTTCAATTGCAATGCCTAAGAAATCGGGACCATTCTCTACCACAAGATCTACCAACTGCAACAGTGAAATGCCCAAAATAAAAAAGAGAGAAACGAGGAGGGGTCCTTTAGCCATCAAAAAGTATGTAAGGTTTGCAGAAATTCTGAACAGATGTGTACTTCGACTGATTCAGTCAGTGTGAATACATGATATGCATGGTAAACAAACATATAAAGATATGGAAAATTAGATTGAAATTGCCATACCTGTTGAATCCAAGATATTCCAATATCAAACAAGTTCTGTTCCAGTAAAAACTGCCCAATGGCATGCAAGATATCACTGGCTACTTCATTAGAGAGCTGATCTAGTACAGGACCTGACCTATCCATCAACTTCACAACTAAGAGTTCATCCCCCGTAGACAAAACTTCAGCATATGCTGTATCAATATCGCCTACATGAAGTGCGTCCATTGCATTGGTCCATGAAGCCCATATTGGTCCTCGATCTTGCCCACCATTATCATCTCCAATAGCTTCTGCAGTCAATTCTGGAATAGCCACTCGTTTTACAACTCTAGATGTTCCATTGTCTTCCCCAGCTACCCTAATAGCTTCCAAAGTAGCCTCATCCTTTGAAGCTTGCCACACACTTCTAGCAGAAGGTCCCTCCCCAAATCTAATGGATCCTGGTCCCTTATCCCATCCTCTCCTGTTGCCAACCTGGTCATCGTCATGTTCGGACCTAGGTGATCTAACATCATTTGGAGTAACACCTACAGCTCTTCTAGAGCTCATATGACCATTTCTTGAAGGCCCATATGAATAAGAATCCCATGCTTCAGACATGTCTGACCTCCAAAGTGGGTCTCTCCCTCTTGTACCTTCAGATGAGGAATACCTCTCCATAAAAGGAACTCGCCCTTCACCGCCACGGCCCAACTTGGCGGTAGAATAGTCAGAGAAAGTATTATACTTTCCTAAAGACCTGCTAGAGGATCCTTCGTATCCCGCCATAAAATTACCTCCCCTCCTACCTGAAGATACCGACAAATCACGCGCCATGTCCTCAACAACTCTCTCAAGACCTCGCACTCTGTTCTCCAAAGTTACCATGCTCTCATGAGACCCACCCATGAAGTCCTGCAATTTTAATATGTGAATAGGTAAAGTAAATTCCAAATATATCATGTATAATAGAAAATGAACATAAGTACATAACAGCCTTGTGCTTACAAGAAAAACATAAAACAGACCTGCAACATGTTCATAAGATTAGTTTGTTGTCTTTCCAGTAGAGATAACTGTCTCTGAATAGCCAGCCAATTTCCCTTGTTATTCATGAAGGATCCTTCAACATGACCATCAGATTTGTGGAAACCACTTCGGGCACTGGGAGAGTCTCGTTGGCTACTTTCCCCTGTACCTGTATCATCAACATCAAAAGGTTTTGCTTTTGAATCTTTTCCCCTAAATATCCTCTGTTCTGTCCACTTATCCCTTGTGATATCATCAGCTCCCCTTTCGTTGTTATGGTATTTGACACTGGCTGATCCATGAACAGCATCTGACTCATTGTTCATGTTACGACTTCTGCTCCCATCATCCCTACAATTTGCCTCAGATCCATCTTCGCCCTGTGGAGTGGAAGAGTTGGGACATTTACGTGGGACCACCACTTCTACAGGCAGATCATCTGAGCCCCTAGCAGCAAGTTTCTGGAAGAATTCTGGGTTCAATTCTTTGTCACTCAAAGCCAATGCTTTTTTCTTCAGTATCCCAACTGTTTTGTCCGTTATGCTACTACCTTTCGCTTTAAGAAGAGAATCAGAGGTAGAAGTGTTTTCCGCATTCCTCACTGACTCCAATCGTCTGTCATCAGGACTTGCAACTTTAGAATCTATCCTTTCTGACTTGGCCAGCTGTGAAACCTTTCCATCTGAAGTATCAAGGACAAACCAAGTTAACCACTTCATAGGAAAATAGTACAAGGTGAATATCTATGTCGGTCTATTCACAATTCACAAATCTTTTTTGACTTTTGGGTGTATACTTCTTTCTCTTTCTTATCATCTTCATTTAAAAAGGTAGATTTCATACCATGAGAAACAGTGTTTGGGCCTTCGGAAACTTCATTTCCACCTTTGTCTGCAATCTTTTTCCACAGCTGCAATGCCTCATTAATACTATCTCTCGCAGGTTTCACCTATAGAAAACAAAACAATATTAATGTATTCAAAACATGAAAATTGATTAACTAGGTATGTAGAGCGTCATAACCTATCTAAAATTTTAGCCAATCATTTACAATACAGGAAGAAGCTACGCAGAGGTGGATACAAGCCAACGGGTGTGGAACAAAGAGAAGGGAGCATTCTCAGTGAAGTGAGAAACTTTGAAACTTAAAAGCAGTTAAGTGAGGTGGTGTAACTCACTATCCAAATTGTTTCATGTATCTTGATTTAAAGAAGACTGAACCAAACCATCTATTGTACTTTATTACATTGAAACTTTCATTGCCATTACAAACTTTCAATCCTAGTTTAGAAGACTGTAAATTTAATATATCTTGTAAACTAACCTCTAGCAACATCTTATTCTTGTCCTACATGACAATAACAATGAGACCTTTTAGATCTTAGAAAGGAAGGAATTTAGGGAGTATTGGATGTGGATATATGCGAGTTTGTTGACAATGAAGATGGTTTATAACTGGAACTAACTAAAAGTGGCTTATAAAAAAAAACATATTCTTTGGAAAATAATTAGACTCTATATGTTTCGCAGAAGCACGAGAAGTTAAATGTAAGGATCTATAAATAGCCTAGAGAGCATTTCAGAAAGTCAAAAGGACTCCATCCCACTTTCCCGTATACGTGCAGCCATTATCATTCTTTGGCTTACTATTAGGCTGTTGAAATCTTTTTGCCTTTTTGGATGATAACTTATGGAGGATTCTGACTTCTGAGGGTTGGAGATTAAGATAAGCGGGGGATATATACTAATACTACACTAAAGTGTGCAGATGGAGCCAGAAAGACACTCAAAATAAGGAGAAAACTAATATTTATATTGTCGTTTGTTGGAATCTAAAATCCAAGAAACTAATTATTCCCACCATCTTCCTGTTAAGTTTCTCATAATCCCATTCCCTCCAAAATGAAGGTTTTCTTTTGCATCTCTATATCGAGCAAAAACTAAATTTGAAAACCCAAGGAGCATCAACCATATATGTGCTCTATGTGATCAATAGGAGGAATTTATTGCCGCATACATTGTTTTTTAGTGGTATACTTTTCTAGGAGGATTTCGATAGGATCCCTTTATGGTCATCATGCTGCAGTCAATGCACGCTTAGAGGGATATTGGATATAAAGTTTGATTATGATGTGTGATGGTGATGGTGTTTGCAGGCCAAACGTATACAAGGTGGTGATGCTATATGTGAGTCAAAACAAAAACGCTGGCACCTACGAGTACAAACTTCCCTTGTGAAGAGAACAGGACTTATACTATCTATGTATAAAATATGTGCAACTTTCCAGCAGGATAACGATAGTTAAGTAATAAACAGATGCTTTCTATACGCTACAAACTTTCTCACTGTAACAGATAGATACTACTATACTAGAGAGAGACCATTCTGCTCACTGCTGATAAAATAACCAAAGCATACAGCAATCCATCAAGATACCTTATCAAAGCGACATGCGTCGAGTGCACTTATAGTTGAAGAGGTGTCATCAGCAATCAATTGTTTTGAATAAGATGCAAGGGCGCTCAATGTTTCAGCTGCTGCCTTACGAGTTCCCCAATCACTACTCTGCAGGCATTCGTGGAGGATTTGCAGAAATGTTGGCAGATTTTGGAGCGCAATTGCTCCAACCTGCAATATATTATTTAGCAGCATGTCATTTACAAAAGACATTCAATACTTTCTTCAAATAGTGAATGTAGCTCATAGACGAGGTCTTTGATGACAACATATATATTGTGCAACACATACGATACAATTAGCTCATAGATGGAACATCTATAAATCTAATGCACTACACTAGCAGAAGTTAAAAATGCAAGATTTTTTACTATTATTGGTTGAACTCTCCATATCTTTCTTCTGTCAGATATATAAGAACGACAGTTCTTTCAATTTCCAAAGGATGTCACCGCAAACTATATATACCAATAAGTACTCAATTTTCTCAATCACTCCAAGAAACAACTTAATTACTCAAATTCTACTCACATTTTTTCCACAAACAATACAAAAACAGTTTAACACCAATACCAATGCAAGTTGTATACAACGCGTTCAGTGTAAAAGAGCTACTGTAATATACTTATGAACATAAACAAACAAAATCCACATTGGCCAAACCTGAGATAAACTCGCAACAACAGGCAAAAGCGCAGACCTAGCCAAGAAATTCTGACTATTTAAATACTTGCAGACCTTGGGGCAAAGCTTCTGAAATGCAACAATAGGTGGATTTACAGCAGATTCCACCATTTTAGCCATACAAATTGAAGAACCAGCCTGAACAACCTTATTCTGTTCACCCATAGCTTCAAATAAAGGCTTTGCAAACAAAGAAACCAAAGACCCAACATTCCCATTATCACCCCCATTAACTCCTCCTAAATACTGACTTGATAATACACCAATGGCATCACGACAAGCATCGCGAACACCGGAATCAGAATCTTTAAGCTTTCTAACAATATGAGAAATGATTTTACTAAGATGGGGTAGTGTTAAATCGGTATGAGAAGTAGAAAGAAAAGCAAGAAAACGTAAAGATTCTTTTTTTACAGAAGGTTTAGGATCATTAGAAGCATCATAAAGACAATTAAGAAGCATTGGAATACCTTCAGAAGAAAGAGATTGAATAATTTTTTCAAGGTCTTCAACTGCGATCTGATGGGTATCTCTATCTGAAAGTTTAGAAAGAGAAGTAAGAATTCTTTGTTTAAGTTCAATCATAGCGAAATGAGAAGATAATGAAGAAGAAAGTCTTGTTGTTATTTGTGATGGTTTTGATTGTTTTGTAGAAGAAGATGAAGCAGCTTGTGATGAGCTCATTGTGATTTCTTGCTGTTGTCGTGGTAATGAAGATTGCTTATTTGAGAAGAAAGAGAAAGAGAGAATGAGATCTGAAGTGTGTTTGTTGTGAAGAAAAAAAAAAAAGAGAGGGATTTTGATTTTATTTTGATTTGAAGTGAAATGAAATGAAGAGAAAAAAGGAAAAAAGATTTCTCTTTCTCATATGAATCGAGTGAAGTGGTTTAATACTTTAATGATGATTCATAAAGTCGCCAAAAATAATATTAATAATTGGCCAATTGTCAAAAAACCGTGTAAAATACACAATACTCTATCCAAAAAATTTATAGCCCATGGGCTTTCCATGCTCAAAATACTATGGGCTTCATCTCTGGTAACAGTTCTAGGATTATTAAACAGTCTGCTACTCTGTTTCTTACCTAGTTAGAAGTTAGAACTGGCAAAAATTTGAAGGCACCTCATTGAGTGACCTGAAAAGAATTGACAAAATTCCATCCAAGGGACTGTGAGCTTCTGAAGTTGTTGTGGATAGATCGGTTTATGCAGATGGACAATGGTACCCTGTTGTAATGCCAACACTTTATGTTTTGCTTGAATGGATAATGCATCAGTAATTTGAACCTCAAAAAATAAAGCCACCCTGTTTTCAATCAGTTTAGGTACAAGTTTTCAGATCACACAGCGAAAATTAGAAACTAGAAAATCTATTCGAGACTCCTATGTTTTAGTTCAGTTAGTTGCCTAATTTACATTCTACTGTATTATGAACCTATCTGAAAATTATACAAACAATTTCTTTAAAAGAAAATCTAATAGACTGAACATATGTGAGGGATGCCAATGGTATCCAACTGTGCTCCTAAGCTCCTTATAGCCGATTCCCCAGATGATAGGGTAGAATCCAAGAAAATGTATATGTATGTGGTATATGTCAGCTATTTGTCATATGTGATACCATTTGCGAGCTTCCATTGCTTTTACGAGCTCATTTGCCATTGACGCGAAATTTTCAGCCCCATTTTGCAGCTCTTCAGTTCTTCTGCTTATCCTCTGGTACAAACAGCAAAACAATAATGAATAAACAAATAAAAATTATCGCTATTTAGTAATTAATATTTCTTTCCCCTTAATCTTCTGATGTAGAGAAGGGGACAGGTAAGAATGCGCTGGTAGTATTTGGGGACTGTATTTCTTTCTCTTCATAAGACAGTCTCGTCCATTAATTATAAGAAAATTGAATCTCAAACTGCAGCACAACTAGTCATGCAGTAATTAACATGCCTATTCATCTCCCCAATCATATTTGTCTCGTTGCTAGCTAAATCACATTATCCATGGAACCAACATAGTTAGAGATTCACCATTACTTGGTGTCTCGTGTAACTTCTCCGATTCAACAAGGTATTAGAATGACTATCGATCACATGAATTTGGAAAGAGAATTCAATATCTACTATTTTAAATTTATGATTAGGAATTCAATATTAAAATGTTTACAGGGATTCTGGGCAGTCGTGTGTTTTAGAACTGGTTGGATTGGGGTGGGTGTTAATAAAGTATTAAAGGTGGTCTGGGGTGGTCTGGGTGTGAGACTCTGAGATTGAGAGAAGTTGGGAGGGGGAGAGGGGGATTTGGTCTGTAACCATGGCTTAATCATATTACTTTATAAATGGGATTGGGGACCTGGAGTCATCAGCTTCTAGCTGATAGTAAGGATTGATGTGACTGGTCTTTCCATTATGTCAGTACAGCATCTTTTACCCATACAGAAAAAATAATTGTCTGCCCATATCAATCCATATTAGAATGCTAATTTAAAAAGTAACTGAAGAATGAGCTCTAGACCCTTCATTGAAAAATATATACCTCAAGTTTTTCCTGGCGCTGTAAAAGCTTGTCTTTAGCTTGTGCAGCTACTGCAGAGACGTCCTGGAAAGAATAGCCAGTTTAGGAAATGTTGAGGTAAGATAAATGGTTTAAGTTACAATGTGCAGTGAGTACTTACCCCAGCCTTTCTGTATTTAGCTATGATCTCTTCTTGTGTTCTTAGTCTTGGCTTAATATCTTCATTTGCACCTTCAAATAATTTCTCCCTTTCTGATTTTATATCTGTGGAGCAAGATGATAAGAATTTCAAATCTTGAAGTCAAGATAGATTTAACAAGGTAATGAGACATGACTTATTACTTACTTTTTCCTACATAAGAAGAAGACGCGACTGCCACAGGCTCTTCGATTTCAATGTCATCTATAAAAGAACATACATATATCAATGCAGTGCGAGCACAAAAAAAGAAAGGAAAGAAAGTAAAGAGGAACAAGAAAGGACCTATATCGAGCTCCACTTCTTGATGATCTCCTATATCTGGCGATGGATCTGAGAATGGAACTGTAGAAAATATGCTATCTAAATGTGGAGACTTGGGGAGATCTTCATTAGAGTTCTCAGTATAGCTCATTTTTTTCCCTTTGAATCCCTTAATGATTCCGCCTAATATCCCAGGAGCAGTACCCTGTAGCATCAGATAAGAGGCTGCAAGTGACTTATATGTTCACAAAAATTACAAAAGTAAGTAAATCATTTCAAAGAGACCTGTTTTTTCTTCTGTTTGGAAGAGAGACTAATGGCAGCATCTGCAGCAGCTGCCAGAACATTATCATGAAGACAAGGTAGAGATTCTGGAATCCTAAAGAATTAATAAAATTTCAGTTATACTTATACTGCCAGTCAGCAAGTAGATTGAAGACAAACTATAAAGTAAAGATACCTGAAGTCATTTCCACCGTCCAAAAAGGAGATGAAAGCCAATTCACACCCATTTGCCTGAAAATTTGTCAAGATGAGAAGGAATTTACACACCATAAATCGATTTAATATATCAATTTTGTTGATATATCGGCCAAAATAATGAAGGGATAGAACTTAATTCCAAGTTTCCAATCCTCTGAAATTCTAGTTTGGCGCCTCCCATGTAGTTTCTACAAGTAATATATGGCACAAATTCTCTAATTATGTCGAAAGAAATTCATACTCTGACCCTCACTGATGTTGGTGATAACATTTAAGCTTACTTCTAACTTTAACATTTAAGCTTACTTTTAACTTTCATGTATTTTTAATTATATATCCCTCCCCTTCCCTTCCCCTCATCTGGACTTTAGTGCACATCTGATATAGTCTCTTTGTCCCAGAAACACCTGACATTTGCTCTCATTTTCTCTCTCTCTTCTATTGTTTTTCTGTGTCTAATGTCTATCAGACTCTGCTACTTCGTTCACACATCCACCAAATTACAACATATACAATGAGAATATAAATATGATATTAACTACAAGGGGAAACTATACAGATGATGAGCCAATACTTATGTAAAGAGACCCACTAACATTCTTTTTAAACTCCTATCAGTAAACAAATTTTACTAAATCAACATCTGGAAGTCTTTCTGATATATTTCTGAATACTTCAATACACATCCAGTTTTCAGACATAAAAAGAAGGCAAGAATGGACTCCAACACTGATCTTAAAAGAACAAATACAAGCAATACTATAGCTACCAAATATGTCAACATAGGTTTGTCGATTAAACACACAAGAATTACCAATGCAATTAGTCCATTTTCAGATGAACTCATTGTTTTGTTCATGTTGGCTTTAAAGCTCCATCTTAAAATTGACATCAAAGAGCTTTCCGACACTAGTTCCATCTCTGGCAAAGACCTGCCAAAGAAATATATCAGTACATCTACTTTCAAGAAAGAAAAAATGAATGTACTTCCACTTCGCACAAGAAAATTTAATGTAGTACCAAAATAGTTGAACTTGCACCTTGAGCAATAAAGCAGTACGTGTATAGATCACAAGCTACGTAAATAAGGACTGAATTTAGTGCTTCACCTTATTTCAATGACTCCAGTCTCGTAGAGTAATATCAGACCACAAGCACTCTCCCCCTTTTTTCTAATGGTCGTAGCCCAGCAACAAGGTTTCCCAAGTTTCACCTTACGAATTGATTTCTTGTTCCCCTGAAAAGATTAGAAGCATACCTCAAGTTGCAAAAATAAAGATAATTGTCACAAAGAAAGGTAATAAAAGACAACTTATATACCTGTAGCAAAGATTTTAAAGTATACAAGCGTAGTGCAGTCTTGGAACAAAGTAACACAAATGAATCTGACAATTTTTGCCTAGAATATGCAGTTTCTTTAGATGAGTGGAGTTCGACTTCGTCGCATTTAGCCTCAGTTCCAATAATGGGTTTCACAGGCTCAATGTGAGTAACACTGTCTTGGGAGATGTTCTCGGGCTCCTTTTCATCAGATGCTTCAGATACTAATGTGATGTGCTCTGGTACACAGAAGAGTTCTCAGTTATGTATGAACCACAGTGCAATATATATACAACAATTATTTTCTATTGATGTTTACTTGCCTATCACATGTAAGGAAATTGCAGATGACTCCGTTTTTGGGTGCATTGCACGAGGTATGATCATATTACCAGTCATACTATTAAGAACAATAACATGTGAATCCCTGGTCAAAATGAATGCTAAACTCTCGGCAGGTTCCTTCAGGTTTTTAGATCCTGAATGCTTTGGACTCTTAAGATTACCAATATCAGAAAATGTATCCAGAACAATAGACATGACTGGGGAACTTGAACTGGATGCACAATCTGTAAGAAACAAAACTGATGATGTACTGACATCAAGCACTGCCACCTGAAATGGGTGTAGTGAAGTTCTATTAATTATTTTACAGAATAAGACAACAATATAACTCATAAATCACAAATATGAAAGTACAGCTGATACTCACACGGCCACATTCATATCCAACAGCAAGTTTCACTCCAGAACTGTCGTATTGTAGGGTTTGAACAGGAGAACTCAGAAGAGAGAAGACGGCAAAACATTGAAGTCCTTTTGTTTGATGCACACTTCTAACTGTGAAGCGTAGACATAATATTTAATATATGTTGTCATAAAATTAAACATTGGAGATATATGCAAGAATTTATCATAAACACTCTGCAGTTTGCAGGAAAAAGAAATAGCAAAAGGCCTAAGCATCGCTGATAGTGGAAAAGCAAGCAAATTTAGGCATCGGACATTGGGATAAAAGAAGTATTTTGCAGACCACACTGGAGCATTTTTATGGACTGAGATTTCTATTTATCATACATCCACATTGATATAATATCCGCATACATATCATCTTCATTTCTTAAACATATACTCAAAAGTTTTGGGGTTGGATACCTCCATAAAATGACTAGGATAAAAAAGGCACCTTCATGCTCAGTTTCTGTCACAAAGTGAAAACTAGTGTCCTCAGAACTCCCATAGAACTTGAAGACAGACACCTATATTTTACAAAAAAGAGAGAGAAAAGCAATATGTAAGATTCTTCATAGCTTCAATATTATAAATAACCATTAGTAGAACGTTCTGACCAGACCGCTTTTGTTTCCAACAGCCAAACTAGTACTGAGAGAGCAAAAGTCTAATGCTGTCACTGGAGAGTTAGCCTGGGCATCTTTGGTAGACAGTGCCTGGAAATCACATATTGCTCTATTAAATATCATCCACCCTTTTAATAAACTCACGATCAACAATGCCAAAGTGAGACAGACACATGCAATCAACCAAATTTACAACATCAAGCTTTGTGGATCTTTGTAATCTAACCTCATCTTTTAAATCCAAAATCAGTGAGAGAACTGGATATGTGGCATCCCATATTCGAACTGATCCATCTCCATAACCTGTTATGTATATTCTCCCAACAGTTTTGTCTTCAGCAAATGATAATTGACTGGGGACACCACCAGTCAGAGGCCACTTTGGATCCGCAGCAATGGCAGGAGAAGCACCAGTTCTCATTATGGAAGCTATCTACTTAAACAAAGAAGAACTGCATCAAAGAAGTGAAGACGATAAAAATACCCCATAACTTCAAACAACACTCTACAAATTACTCTACAGTCAATTGCATTATAAACATAGACTACCTCTAATAAAGCCTTTGGTGAGTTTTCACCCTTAGATATTACACTGAGCTTTGATGCAGTCAAAACTGGATCAGTCATAGGTATCACAACTGGAAACGGAATCGCTGGAAGAGAGGACGCATTCTCTGAATCAGATGCTAATGTCGACAAGTTAGCATCTCTGTACACATGCAAGTTTCCAGGGTTTGTCAAGACAAAAAGGTCACCACTGACATCATTTTCCACTGAACCAGCTTTGGGTATTAAAATCATGTCTGCAAAAGAGCCGGCAAGTGTAAGATCCACACGACCAACACATCTTAATGTCTGTATCCCAGACGACCATTCAAGACTTAGGACCTGTAACAGCCAGAAAGAAATTTTGTAGAAACCATCAAATAATTGGCGTTGATATTGAACAACAAGTACCATATATGACTACAATTGACCCCTCACACCCCCCCCCCCCCCCCCCCCCCCCCTCTTTTTTCTCTTTCCAAAAAAAAATTGTTATAAACTTATAAATCCTAATTATTGTATGTGTATGTTAAAGAGCTGCAAAATGATGACCTGAAAACCTACATCAGATTATTTGCTGGAGTAACTCGTAGCATGTTCTTCAACCTCATGAAAAATGATGTTGAATTTTCTTTTTCTTGCCGAGTACAACTGAAACATCATATACATATACTAATGACAATTTCAATAAACAGTTACACTTTTTTTACAATCATTGGCGTTGTAAACATTACTATCCTATTTTACTCTATGTGGAGCGGTGCACTTTTTTCCCCACCCTACTGTTTACTCATTTGTATATACTGTATACGACAAATGAGAACTATTTCAGTGGGAAAATCTAAATTTAGTTTAAAGATTATCTAATGGTGTTGGGCAACACAACTCTACTGAATAGATTTAAATTTGGTTGACTGCTACTTTCACCATCACAATTTTCTATGTCTAAGAGTTTTCCCATCTCATTCCTGCGGTTGCTTCCTTCTATTTACATCCCCATCCGTTCATTCAGCTCTTCAGTTGTTCATGACATCTGCCTCTTTACTCCCTTATCTGCTCAATATCATTTCCACATGCGGTTTTAGGATTCTTGAGTTGTAAATTCAGGTTTGCTAATTTTCTATCGGTGTTCAATCTTGCTCTGCTTACGCGCAAAAACACACAGGGTGTCTGGTAATCTGGTTAAATGTTTAAATGACCATCTAACATCTGTAAACTACAAGAAGTTTAAGAAAGAGGGCAAGTATGTAACAAAACTACAATTACAAGAAAACCGAAAGGGGGGGAGGGGTGTAAAGGCACATTTAGATACACACCGTAAGAACTTCTTCAGATCCAATTTCATCACCGCCATAGATAAAAAGTTGACCTCTGCAATTATTATTTGATTGACTATCTGCAGCCCAGTGTAATACTATGACAGGGATCCTTCTCTTAGCAGAAGATAATTGTAGCTTCACAACACCATTAGGTGATCTTCCAGCTTGTTGATTTGCATTAATAGCAGAACTTGACAAATTCCACAACATAATATCCCCATCTACATATCCAACAGCAAGAATAGTTCCACTGGAAGATGCCCAACAAAGAGAACTAATTTCTTTTTCCTCTTGTATACTATGTGTGGTGTCTGGGGGTTCATCATTAGCTGCACTTGGAGAAGTATCAAATCCCTCATCATCCAATTGAAGATCCTTATTACCTCTAACAACAACAATCTGAGCTTCAGAAATATCCCATAAGATAATCAACCCACTCTCATATGCTATCAGCACTCTGCAGGGCATGGGAAAGAGAGAAAGTTATAGAAGATCTGATTAGACAAGGTCGAATCAAAGGTGTTTAAGCTATATAGTTAAACTACTGCAATATTGCATTTGTGTCTCAAGTATGAACATTAGAACTCAGAGACACTAATATATCGATTGGTGTCGCTGACAGACAGAAGATTGCACCTAGTAACTCGATAGGTAAAACACGCACACGCTAATCAAGATATGTACAACGGATTAGATAAACATTAAAGATGCACAAGATTTCCCAAACACTAATATGAATTACCTTACGGATTACGCGTACAGCATGAACAATAGATAACTATTTACTGCTTTTAACTCTTGTTAATACTTTAAATAAACTATACATACCCCTTAAATGTGTGTTACAAAATTAGAAATCCATGCCTGGTATAAGCATTCCAAGCTACAACAATACAACATAGAGTAGAGAGCTTAAGCATTTTATAACTTGCCTATTGCCAGAAGTACAGGGTTGAGGAAGAATTCCAACAATGGATTCATGATAGGACTGTGAAACCGCACTTGCTTCTGTCAAAATCCAAAAAGATGTTTCATTGTAATAATTTCAAAACAGTACAGAAGCTTTTGATGAAATAGGAAATAATTATATTTGATTCTACCGGTTAGAGAAGTTGCAGGGACATGATAAGGTAACTGTAAAAGCTTTCCCTCTTCAGCATCATACTTAAGTACACACATCAACCCAAACTCATCTCCAACATACCTGTTTTCAGCAACATGATAACAGTGTTATGTAGTACTTAACAAAGCTCATCCTTCTATTCCCAGCCGCAATATAGCTGGTCAAGAGAAGATGCAATAAATTCATTTTACTTCCACAGACTGTAGCATACATGAAAGAGGTGTTGCAGATCACTGAGAAGGCAGTAATATTAGATTCCCACTTTAAAGAAGAAGCTATACACCTGTGCTCCAGATCCCAAACCTGTCAAGATGAAAAACATTTACTTGGAAACAAATTGGACAATTTCTAATAAGGTTGAGAGGTGGCTAAGTGCCTCTTAGTAGTATTTATAAGTAACGAAACCTGTGAACCATCTTATTGATGTTGGGATAGAAATGTATATATAATATCTTTATAATGAACTATGGCTAGCACAACAGTATCATTCCCAATCTGAGTTTCATAAACAAAAGAGGGAATTAGACATAACCCCCAGGTTAAACCTAAGGGGTGGTATCTCAAAATGTGTACATGTGATATCGTGGTATTTACGTACATAATGGACACGGGTGATAATTAAAAGAAAAACTAAGATTCTAGGTCACACAGGTGTTGCGATCTATTAACATTCACCAAAAACTTTTCAAGTAGATACACAGAGGCTGAGAATTTATTCAAATAACCACCTGCCCCACTGACGACTAACTTTAGTGTAAGAGTCTGCTTTCCATTTTTGAGAGTCGAATAGGTTGAGGAATTCAGAGACTTGCCATTTGAGGGTTTTGTATTTAGAGGGATACTTTGCTACTTAAGTGAGAGTGTCTTTTTTGTGTTGTATGATTTTTGTTCGCAGCAGTTGTTTTGTAGTGGTCTTCTTTGCTTGCTGACTGATATAGGTTGTCTCGATATATTCTTATTTTCTTAAATCAATAACAAATACAAAGAAGCTTGAACGAAAGAAGCCTTTGTATTTTTTATATGAAACACATATACAACACACTTTTCTTTAATTAAAAACTGATCAATACCTGAATATCATTTCCATTTGAGACGCTCACTAGAAACCCCTGGTTTTGAAGAAACTGCCAAGAAATAAAAGTTTTGTTATAATTAACTTCCATCAGGCTGTAATGAAACAAAGACATATAATGTCATAAAAGTATAAAACTAAGACTATAGCCTCCCATCTCTATGTTCCTCTTTGCATGAATCAGTAGATTTCTCTGCATCCCCTCCAATGACAATTCAAACATAGGTGTGGTATCAAATCAGTGAACTCCACCCTTTAAGCTAAATGGATAACCCCATATGAAAGTTTTTGACCTCTACTTATGGATTCCAAGTAATTCACATTTAGTACCAAATGTATATGGCTATATGCATGAGAAACACATAAAATGTACAAAACAAAACTTATCTTATAACCTTCAACATTGATGACACTCTCAACGATACCTATGATTGACAAGTTCTATGTACAGTTATATTACATCCATTAATATATAATAAAAAAAAACGATTACGATGATTCATATTTATGCATAAAATATATACTTAAAAACCTCTAGGCTTTTGTATGGCAATGAAATCGGAGATATGAGAAGTCCTTCAATATTATCGCCACCAATCACTTTTATCCTGCCATCCCTGCAGTATTCCAAAGAAGAAGAAAAAAAAAACGCTAAACTGCCAAAGTAGATGATAGATGAAACTAGTTACTCAATCCAAATGCTAGATTTGGCTAACAAGTCTCCAGAAATAAGAAAAGAAATCATCTATCATTAAACTTACAATGTGCCAATAGCCAATAGTCGCTGAATAGGATCAAAAGCAAGAACTGACGCAGTAGACGGAACACCATAGTGAAGAGAAATGTGTGGATTCAAATCTGTTGACTTCAAGTTTCCATGTGGCAAATTGTTCTGAGTCAATCAAGAAACATTTGATGATTTCAGTTCAAAACATAAACAATTCCAATTCTGATTATCAATTATGTTAAAATTAATCCATTAAAGATCAATTGTATAACATCGATTGTCGATGAAATTTAGAATTCCAAACATCATCAACAACAACAAGAGAAAAACAATAATAATTTGAAGATTGATAGAATAGAATGAAATACCTGATTAGATGATGATGATGAAGTATTATTATTCTTCACCTTCTGTAATAAGCGTTTCGCAAACATAGCGAGATGTTCGTTCGATCAACGGAGTTTTTTCTTCTTGTTGTTTTGTCTTCTCTTTGGTATCGTTATTGGGTTAGTTTAGTATAGTTCGCGTGAGAGTCAGTCTACTAACTACACTATGAAATGAAATGAAATAAACGGCGATTTGGTCTCTGGTCTCGTTTTATTCAAATTTCTCGTCGAAACAGATCAGGCTCAGGCTCAGGCTGATATCTTTACTACTACTTTAGAATAGAAGAGGATAGGCCCAAGGCCCAATGAATAGTAAATTTTTTTTTTTTTTTTTGGGGGTTGGCAAGCGAGGTTGAGGGGACCCTACCCCTTTTTTAAATTACGTGTAGAAACTTATATCAACAATCCGCTGTTGACGTATTTCGAACCTACGACCTCTCCACTTTGTGAGAAGGGTGCTACCACTGAGCCACAGGCTCATTCGCAATGAATAGTAAAATTATGAGGTGGCAGTATGTGATAGGTGAAAAAAATAAAAAAAATTGCAACCATTATTATTTTATTTTTTTTGTTGACGTGCATAATCATATAAAATCAACAAAATGGTGCTGCAAATGAACTTGATCGCTTGGTTTGTCAAAGGAATTTGTTAATTCTTGAACATTTGGTTGGGGAGCTTTGTTGTTGATGGAAGCATCTACTGTTGCGAAAGCCACTACTTGTTTAATTGCTAGTGCTTTTTATATGTGGAAGTTGTTGGTTGATAATCAGGTTGCTTATGCAAAATGCTCATATATTATGTCCACATCCCGCCTCACACAGTAAAAAGAGATGACATATATTATGTGCAAATTCATCGCACACAAGTCTTCGTACAAAAAGTCAGGTCGTAAGCAGTTTGATTAGATATCGTGTGAATTTAAAGCTCAATACAGAACCATCAAGTATTAATATTAGAAATCTCATTTCATCAAACTATTGAGAAATGATGGATAAAGATAGAATGGATATTAAAATTTAGTCATTTTTTTCAATATAAACTTTCAACGCTAAATGATGCGTGAGCCATAATTCTCTTATATTTATTATAATGTAATTTTTTTGTCGAATTAGAGTGTGGGGGGTTTCAATTGGACAATGGAAATTTTATTGTAGAGGTACAACATACAATATACATGTGGCACCATCTCTACCATTCATCATTGTGCCACATGTCTGGCACAAGTTACAAAGTTAAGCCTTATTATTACAAAGATATTTTCTCCATCATTACCCTATTAATTGTTAAGAATGGAGTTACATTGTAAGCCTGTAAATATGAAGGCAAATCACTCATTCCTATCATCTTCTGATAACGACTCATGTTCTGATGGGTTGATAGTTTAATGCTCTCAACACGATCTCATTGTGAGGTCTCATGATCAACGACCTCCCCAATCTCTCATGATGAGACCTCACCTCTCAGGTCTCATCTCTCTCGAACTCCCATTTTGTATCACCACCACTACTATAATAAACTTCTTTCTCCCTCTCCGTGGATGTAGGCATAATTGTCAAACCACGTATACAATGGTGTTCATGTCTTTACTTTATTATTATTGTTCATATCATTTACACATCATCTTTCATTAATGTATTAACCAACCTCATAAAAATGATTAATACATTTATTTTTTTTATGTTTATTATAATATACTTATTTAATTAGTTTATACGTTTTACTATTATCATTATATTAAAAAACCGAGTACACAAAGAGATGACTAAGTTGCTCTAAAAAAAAACTAATTGAAAATATTTTAGTTGCAGGTGAACTCAATGCAACGCCCCGGGATTTCGTCATCGCTCATCCCAGTGCGTCAAGCACCATACTGCTCGCTAATGTCAATATTGTCCCCCTTTAGTCACTTCGGATATCCAACAGTAGAGGGTTTTGGATCAGGGCCCACCCATGTGGTTCACCCCAAAAGGCCTTGACATTAGTTAGGGTATAGTTAAGCTCTATATACTACCAATACAACAACTCCTTGGCAATATGGGACTAACACCAACTCATGGGTGTTACAATCTCACCACCTTAGAAATAGATCCGTCCTGGTTATTCATGTATACAAAATGGATTACAAATTAAGAGCTTCCAGTTCATCATATCATTTCAAATTAAGAGCTTTCAAAATATCCAATTTGCTTCTAGGCGCTAAGAATTCCAACTACCGAAAAAATGCTTAAATTTCTATGAAAATCATCAATATTCAAAATATTACAAAAACATATTTCTTCTAATAAGTCAAAATTTTCAAATCATGGTTTGAACTGAATCATTAACAATACAATTTGCTACCAACATGTTAAGCTAACTAATCAAACTTTATTCATGCTTATACACAAAACATGGAACATGATATCTAAACAGTTATCCGCAATTATCAAAATATCTACTTATGCATAAAGCAAATATAATACAATTTCAAACCAAAATAAAACTATAAGAGAGATAATTATTATCCTCTGCAAACTATAATATCAAATATATAACCCAACATTTATTTAATTATATGACATAACTATTAGATATTTTATACAATCAAAACCATGTCATGTTATGATAAAATTTATTATAAATAAATAAACTAGACACTATTTAGAGTTTTACATTGTTAATTTCATGAATATATTATTCCAAGCTCAACGATGCTTTAACATGCATATCATCAATTTTATCGTAAATGTGGCATAATATTCAAAAATTCATAACTCTCTAATCAAAATTTCAAATAAACCGAATTATATGTCCAAACGATGGTATCAAAGAACTACACACAATCTAAGAGAAAGTTTTTAAAATTTCGAACAGTTTCGAGCAGAAAAGCTGAAATACTCAAATTACGTTAAATGCATACGAGAAAAATCATATCTTTTCACTGATTGATCCAAACAAGACATGTAATATATCAAAATGCTCACAATTAAATAATCTACAATCTATCAGAAGAAAGTTTTTCCAAAAGACTGACGGATTTTTCTGAAACCAATAATAACTAAAATTCAACCGAACTCAATAAAAATTCACATCTTAATAACTGCTAATCCAAACGACATATACAATATGTCAAAATCTTTGTAGAGATAAAGTCTACAATTCATCAGAAGAAAGTTTTTCTAAATTCATATCCAATTTTAATCCGTAAAATCTACATAAGTTTTACGAGAAAAATCATAACTTTCCGACCAAATATCAAAACGATGCATACTATATATTAAAACGACCGTATTCAAATTATCTACCGACCATCAGAAGCAAATTTAAAAAAATTCATAACGGAAAACTCTGAAAAAGCATGAACAGTAACAATAACGCGTAAAATGAATATATTTTTTTTATATTTTCTACCAAAAATATATATACTAGCATGCTTTATAGATTTAACTCTACCTTAGCCAAATCTTACAACATGCAATCAAAACTTTATTCTATTAAAATTTTAATCTCGCTTCAACATAATCAAGTCATTCTAAATAATGCAATAAACATATCATATAAATCCAATTTATCTTTATTATTAATTCCACATGCAAAACATATATCTTTGAATAAATATATGTAATCACCAGAGCTACTAGCTTTAAAAAGATCACTCCAACTCAAACATCCTATCAATAACATAAGCAATTTATACCATTATGCTTAATCAGCTTAAGAATATATTTATTCTAAAATCCTTTTGTAAAGAATTTTTTTTTTTTTCAATCAAATCAACCTATGTATGCTACATACATTTCATCAATAAACATGATCTCATAAACAATATTTATCATGCTTCCATCTTCCAAATTCAAGTATAATTTGTTTAACATAAAAAAAATATACCCATATTTTCATATAACATATAACAATCAATGCTTTAAAATCAAAGCAACAAATCTCAAATGTTTTAAAAACATTACGCTTACCAAATAAAAACTTATCTTTCAAGTTTGAGAATTTTGTTTTTCCCAAAACAAATAATCATCAAGTATTTTCCATTCCAAAAAAAAAATATACACCTAAGCAATCATATCAAAAGTGAACCATACTGCTCGCTAATGTCAATATTGTTCCCCTTTAGTCACTGCGGATATCCAGCAGTAGAGGGTTTTGGATCAGGGCCCACCCATGTAGTTCACCCCAAAAGGCCTTGACATTAGTTAGAGTATAGTTAAGCTCTATATACTACCAGTACAACCACTTCCTTGGCAATATGGGACTAACACCAACTCATGGGTGTTACACTCAACAACGTTGCAAAACCAGTGGAAATCGGTTCGTTACTTGTATGTTTGGATAAAAACGTTTTTTTTTTCAAAGACTCGTGTACGTGTGAAAGGGTAAAATTGATCTCGCCATAAGCGAACTATATTTAATTATTCCACTATGTTTTTACTTAAATTTTATTGATAAAATCTAAGCTTATGAAATGACTTTTTTTGAAAACCAATGAATGCATCTTCTTATGTTGTGTTATGGATGAAATCATGTTCGCATAATACTTATGTTGTGTTGTTAGATAAAATCACATTCATGAGTACAATTATGAGTATTTAATATGCTTCAATTATTAAAATAAAATAATATTAACATAAATAATAGATCAATCATTAATGCTAGATGGCAAAGAAAACTCGAAATGCGTCTAATCATGTGTGTTTTTAGCTTGCCGATAATACATTCCTATCGGTCATAATATCAAAACCCCTCTACCATTAATTGTTGACAAATAAAGTTTCTTATTTTTGATAGCAATTGTTCACAAAGTTTCTTCGCAATGGCTATGGAATGTTGCTATTATTACCAGGTGAAAGACTTATGTTGGTGTTCTTAATCTAGTTTACATTTCACTTGGTAAAACAATAGTACATTTTTTATTTTGTTTTCGTTATATAAATATATATTATATTTTTGATTTAATTGCGAACCCATGGGGATGTAGCTCAGATGGTAGAGCGCTCGCTTAGCATGCGAGAGGTACGGGGATCGATACCCCGCATCTCCATTTTTCTTTTATTAACATAACATATATATATTTTAGTTCGAGATAATGAATTTTTCTTTTATTAACATAACATATATATATTTTAGTTCGAGATAATGACAAGCTAAAGTGGCACATTAACTTGCGTGCCATTATCTCTCTCTCTCTCAATCAGAATTTAAAAACCGGAACAACCAAGAGTAGAGAAAGAAAGAAATATTTGTTTCGCTCTTCGCTTCTTCTTTTTCTTTAGTTTTATCGTCTTCTTTCTTCTTCTTCTTCTTCTTCAGTTTCAACGATAAAACATGACTATTAATCCTTCTTCACAAAAGCCAGGTACTTCTAGTCTTCTTCTACTACTACCTGTCTCTGTCTCTAATCTTTTCAACTTATCTTGATTTCAATGTTTTAAAATGATGTTTTGGATCACAAATTTGTTTTGCTTGAATCGAAAATGAGATTTAAATGATTTATTTTATGTTTATTGATGAATTTGAAGATATTTTATTAACAAATAGACAGACCTGAAATTTGTTTTTCAATTTTTATTACAGTGATTAAACAACTAGAGTCTAGAGGAGGCAAGAGTTTTCTTGTCTATAATAAGATTCATTCAAAAACAATCTTGATTTCAATTCAATGATAAGATTGTGATTTTTAGTTGTAACACACTCTCTTTCTCTCGAGAAACACAATACATTTTTTTTTTTTTGAATTATATGCAGATAATAATGATTCTAAATATGATGTCAAGATTGGATTACCTGCTTTGGAGGTTTCCCTTGCATTTCCTCAAGCAACTCCAGCATCAACGTTTCCTCCTTGTGGTGAGATTTAATATACAGTATGTATATATTTTTTACAAATACTAATTTTGAAGACAAGTATACCACTATTTGTGAAACGTTAATGAACACCCAAACGATTGGGATGTGGATATCAATTAAAATTGTTTTTGTAACATTCATTGATTTTTGGCGTTCACAATCATTAAATTTGCAGCTTCAGACTATTATCAGTTTGATGATCTATTGACATCCGAGGAACAGAATCTCAGAAGACATGTCAGAGCAATTATGGAAAAAGAAATTGCTCCTATAATGACTGAGGTATATAGTGATTTTGAGATCTCAGTTTTATTGGTATTGCTATAAACGAATCAAGTTAAGTTAATCACACAATAACTTCATTTTTTCTGAATTTTTTTGTCGATTAAATTTGAACGTTGTGCTTTGTTGCCCTGTAAATGGGAGCAAGACACGGCAAGGCGTTCTAAAAGCTATGGATATCTTGGTAGTGCTTACACCTCCAAAATCCTAATGTAGATACTGCAATTACATTTGAAACTGTTGTTTTATTTCTGAACTGCAAATTTTGGAGAATTTTGAAGCTAATTTAATATAAATTTTGGTGGTGGACTGGAATCACCTACCAAGAGTCCCTTTGATCACCCATGGAGCACTTAGTTATGGAGCCAAGTCATCCTCTCATTGTCTGTGCGAACAAGCACGACCATAGTGTAGAGAATATGGCGATATTGTCACTGTTGGCTGTTTATGGATGTTCAGTTTGTAGTATTTGCATCATGTAATCAAGCACACTTTAAGAGTTTTTTGATATTATTTCCAGTACTGGGAAAAGGCCGAGTTTCCATTTCACGCCATACCAAAGCTTGCTGACTTGAGGGTTGCTGGTGGCACAATAAAGGTAGCTTGCTTCAAGTTTTCTCTATTTCTTGACGTTTGACGATTATCCAGAATGTTTACTTGTATCTAGTATTCAGGGTTATGGGAATCCAGGGCTCTCTATTACTGGAAGTGCTATTGCTACAGCAGAAGTGGCCAGAGTTGACGCTAGCTGTTCTACATTTATTTTGGTGCACTCATCTTTGGCTATGCTGACAATTGGTAAGAATCTGCATGAGTTCTGTCTTTCCATGTTCACGTGCTAGTTTTTGTCATTTTTTGTAACATCTGAAATACCTGCAAATGAGTTTGACTACCTGTACTTGTTTGAACTGTCAAGAATAGCACTCTGTGGATCTGAGGCACAAAAACAAAAATATTTACCTTCCCTGGCCCAATTTCGCACTGTAGCTTGCTGGGTAAGCAGCTTCTATTAAAGATAATTGTATTCTTGATTTGTTACTTTTATATTATTCAACTGACCATATCTTCTCCACCTTAGGCTTTAACAGAACCCGACTATGGAAGTGATGCGAGTTCATTAAGAACCACAGCAACAAAGGTCTAATAAACTTCTTATTTCGTCCAGTTTATGTCCAATGTTGTTAATATATCTTGAATATCTGTCCTTGATCTCCGTGGCATTGAGAGGAGCAGGTAGATGGGGGCTGGATTGTTGAAGGTCAAAAACGGTGGATAGGGAACAGTACTTTTGCTGATGTGTTGGTTGTTTTTGCTAGAAACAGAACTACGAACCAGATTAATGGGTAAGTGAATCTAGACTTGCATTTCCTGAGGATCTATATAGTAGTATATCGATGTGGGACAAACCATGCAAGAAGCGGTCCTTGTTAATCGCCAGTGCGTGAAAACTGAAAAGTGATGACCAATGCTCCCCCAAAGTCATGGTATTAGATTTTAAGGGGTATTTAGGTTCTGGTACACTATTAATGGTGTAATTAGAACTTGGTCCGATTTGATTTGTTTATTAGGTTTTGGGACCACCTTCCGTTAGTTAACTGATTTGACGTAAAATTGACTTCAGTCAATGCAACTGATAATTTATAAATGCCCTTACACATGTTGTGCATGTGCTAGAATTATAACATTTCCAAATGACTAATTTTAAAACTAACATGTATTTCAAAAATTATTTCACTAATATAACTGCTAGGTAAAGTTCTTCACCTTCAATGGGGCAAAAATGACTAAAACGAAAGAAAGGAAGAAGGAAGAACCAGTCAATTGACCAGAGTGGCCCCAAAACCTTATGAACCAATCCAGTAGGAGCAAGACCTAAATAGACCATTAATTAGAAGGACCAAAATCTAAATACTGTATGGTATTGGTAGCATATGTTTGTACATGAATCAGAGTCTATATTTGTTGGTCAGTTGGACTTTATATCTTACATTTGTACTTCCATTACTGTTATTTATGTGCAGATTCTAAGTATAGTTTTGCATGTAAATTGAATGTTTGACGTTGGCATATTTTTTACAAGGCGCTCTGTTTTTCTCTTTTACTTCAGATTTATTGTGAACAAAGGTGCCCCTGGACTCAAAGTTACCAAAATAGAAAACAAAATTGGCCTAAGAATGGTTCAGAATGGTGATATTCTCTTACAGAAAGTATTTGTCCCTGATGAGGATAGGTTACCTGGTGTCAACTCGTTCCAGGATACAAGCAAGGTATGATAGTGTACCAGTTCCTATAAGATTCTTCTTTGCAAGAAAACTGGGGTTAGGAAGAGCCCTATTAATTTACATAACTTACAGTCTCTCGTACAGAGTTTTATAGCATTCTATTGGGTTAAATTGTCTAGGAGTACCAACTGAAGGCCTATCACAGTTTATCTTAAACCTACCTACTGGAGGTTTCTTTCAAATCACTACTATAGGCATTTTGATTAGATTTTCTTCTATCTTTAGCACTTAACATCTGTAATGATAGATTTTCTGAGAAAGAAGATTAAGATATTTGATCTGATTATGTTCATACTTCCTGCAAATATTTCTTCATCTTGAAAACAATAGTTGAGCGATGGGATGACACTTGCCTGCATTGTGGCACCTAGACGCCTACCACGACTCCCACAAAATGAATAACGGTGTCATCTTATTGAGATAGCCAAACAAGATTGTCTCTTACAAAAAAATTAGCAGGAATCATATGAGTGACAAGAAAAGACAAAATTCGCACATTGAAACAAATGGCCCTCAAGCTGATTCTGGAGCTAAAATTCTAGGCATTTATCATGGCCGATGGGCTCTTGACATCTTATAGATTTTATTGTTCTTCACGATTGTCACATTTTTCTTGTTTAATGTTATTGAAACCACAGATGGTTTTGGCTTGAAGACTTCAATTCATTTATTACTCTGCTAACAGCTTATTGAAACAGGTACTTGCTGTTTCACGTGTCATGGTTGCATGGCAACCAATTGGCATTGCAATGGGTGTCTATGATATGTGTCTCAGGTAGTATAGGGTATGATAGTCCTTTCTTTTTTGTGTGTGCTTATTGTACTAACTTTTTTCAGTTAGATTTCTAACTATGAGAGACATCATAGGTATTTGAAAGAGAGGAAACAGTTTGGAGTTCCTCTGGCAGCATTTCAAATCAACCAAGAGAAACTTGTCCGCATGTTAGGAAATGTCCAAGCAATGTTTCTTGTTGGCTGGCGCCTTTGCAAGCTGTATGAGTCAGGAAAGATGACCGCTGGCCATGCTAGCATGGGGAAGGTATATATTGTTGAACTAAATCAGTACCTTTGTAAGTTATATACTACAAAGTGATAACAAGTTCCTGAATTTATAGGCATGGATTACGTTGAGGGCAAGAGAGACCGTTTCCCTTGGGCGAGAGTTACTTGGTGGCAACGGAATTTTGGCAGATTTCCTAGTTGCAAAGGTTCTTCATAGTTCCCCACTTCAACTAAATTATTGACCTTTTTTGGTTTGAGTTGATTTACATGAGCATGCATTGTTGTCTTTTTTCCTTTCTGTTTTTCAAATGCCTATGTTTAGTTAAGACCCTAGAAGCTAGAGTTCCCCTTGTGATTGCCATTATTTCATAATTTTATTTGATCGGGTAAAATACTGCTAAATGTGCGCTTCTTACATGAGATTTAGCAAGTTGTTAAAAAATCCATCAGGTAGAGAATGTTCAAATTGTATAAGTACCGTCTGACATCTGTAATAACTTGTATCTTAGAAATCCTTGTTTCATAGGGATGTTATATCATGTTTCCGACTTTATCAAGAGGCTTTTCACCTTTTCCATGGTTATTTGCCCAACTTTGAAATTATCCATAAGAACACACCTAGTATTCACAGTTCACACAGTTGAGACTACAAAATCCATGAACATCATGAATTGGTGTGGTATTGACCTTTGATCGAGTGACTCCATTGGCAATGCTCAAGCCACTTGCCTACCAGTTGGTCCCATTGCCATTATATCAGTACAAGAATGTTGTGCAATTAACTAAACCAAGCCTGATAGAGCTAGGAAACGAGACCATAAATCAGCTTGATATATCCACACTTCCATGAGGTATATGATGGAAGCGTGTCGTGGTCATTGCTGCTCCATGTAAAAACGTCTCAAATATAAAGCTGGCTGCAGTTGCTACTCGCTAATGTTTATATTAGGGTCACAATACTTGATCCTTTTGTAGGGCTGCCACATTTCCTCCTTTTCAATCTGATTAATTCCATACTTGTGATTCATGTTTTATTGTTGTTGAGTACACCTTTGCTGCTGCTCATTTTACTCCACGGCCTTTTTCTGTCAATTTGTTATCTACAATTGCGTTCTATTGTGTCCGATTGAAACTACTTGATTTGGTCTAGGAGAGTGGTAGTTTGTATGTTTCTTTGTTGACTACTTGTTGTCTTCCTCTACAAGCCTTCTATTGATAGTTCACATTCTGAAGAAGGTAATTAGATATTTGTTGTTTGTTGCAGGCATTTTGCGACTTGGAGCCCATATTTACCTATGAGGGTACATACGATATCAACAGCTTGGTGACAGGAAGAGAAGTTACAGGTGTTGCTGCCTTCAAACCAGCTGCTCTGAAGCAACACAGCCGCATGTAATTGTTTGTTATCTTTGTTTTTGAACACGAGGTCTCTTTCCCTGGAAGAATGGATTTGTACGGCGGTGAAAGATAATGAACACAAAGTATCTTCTAAGGCCATCTCAATTTGTACGGAAAACATCTAACTTAATTCTGATGAAATGATCTGTTGATCCGTGTATGCTTTGTTTGTATATTATGTTGTCTGAAAACAAATTCCATACAAAAAAAAAAATTAGATCAAAGGTGTTCGTTTTACTAATTTAGAATTCAATATTGCAGTATATTCCCCTTTGTTTTTGTTCTATAGCATAGATCAAACTGGCTGAAATGAAATGGTAGTTAAACCTTCCCTATAGCCTTTAGTCCATATCTGCTGAAATCATCCTGCTATCTATATTTCATATTCCTCAATGTGATTAAATTTAAGAAATTGAGATTCGAACTAGAAATGATATTTTTACAGAGGTAATGGCTAGAAGGTTGCACATAAGGTCAGTTTAAGCATTATTTAGACAGAGTAAACTACTGGAGCTCACGGTTCATCTATACAAAGAGCAAACAATGAGCCGAATTCAAATTCTGTCATTTATGTTGTTGCGAGAAGCATCTTTCTCAAGACCCATTGCCCGAATGCGAATATGAAGTTGAGCTGCAGCCACTAAGAAATCGATAGACTGAGCAGGACTCAATATCTCTACAATCTCCCTGACAATTGTCATCCTTAGAATATCTGCACTCTGCACCAACGCCTCCATAGTCTCTCTCATCTCTCTGACTGCATCATGCATTTCTCGCCTCCTTTCTCCGTTCCCAATTTCTCCTTCTGCAATTTGTCTCCTCCTTTCTCCGTTCTCAACTTCTCCGTCCACAATTTGTCTCCTCCTCACCATTCCACCTGTGACCAATCCACCTGCAATCTCCATCAGATACGAAGTCGCCACCCCTTCTTGAACCTTAGCTAACTCATTGCTCAACTCTTTCTCCCTTATCCTTGTCTCAGCCTTCAAAATGTTAATCCTCCGCAACTGCTCTCCTGACAAATCAGTGACTGTTCTGTTAAGGATTCGGAATGGAATGCCAGGTTTAAAACCAGCAATCCAGAGGAATGTTTGCTCGTAAGTACTGAACCAACGGGGTGAGAACATGACAAAGACATCAATTCGAGTTGCTCTTGATTTTTCCTCATAGTATCGTTGGTAGTGAGACATCATTCTTGTAACTAGGCGTCTATACCCATCTTGGCTTAGCCGGCCGCGAGCAGAGAGGAGATCATTCAAGATAAATCGCTTGCGATTCATCCAATCTTCGAAGAAGTTCATGAATGTAACAGAGCTTGGGTTTCCATTAAACATGATCTACCTCTTCCTTTGTTCTCAAAGTGTTTGATGAAATTAAAATGGATGGAAGATAGCAATGTGAGCTGCCAGATGGTACATAAGTGAAGAAGCTAGAGAGTTTAAGCGGTAAGGTTGTCTTCTTCTGACTACGTGTTGGTTAGTTTCTTCACATGTGCATTGCATTAGGTTGTCTTCTTCTGACTACGTGTTGGTTAGTTTCTTTGCAATTTCAACATGTGCATTGCATTACGGTTGCTTAGGAAAGCGTGCAAACTATGCAATTGGTTTGCTTCAGATTGCAACAATGCAAACAAGTTGAGACCATGAGACTACATCGACTGTATAGTGAGTAGTGACAGATGACAGTAGACTTTACTTATTCATAAATATATCCATTAAAAATTAACATTTCTAGTGCATAATTAACCATTTTTCTAGTGAATAACCTTTAAATGACATGGCATCCTGTAATGTTGACATGTGGAACTACAAAAATATCTAATCCACATAAGCAGTGCAACCTCTGGAGTCTGGAGTCTGGAGTTTAGAGTGAGCAAGCAAAAGTCCACATTGGCGACATATTTGGATTCTGACAGAAGCTTATTAGTGTCTCATGTACGATAATATCTGGCAAGACTTGAAAAGATATTTGTCAATTGGTCACCATTTTTGTTCCAGGAGAGAAAAATGTCTTCGTTCACTCTTGACTATATATATGATAAAAACATTACTTTTATATATACATCTTTCACATCGGTTACATGTTACATACTTCATGCACCTAGCTAGCTATAGCTACTAGGTGCTACAAACCCTCTTAACAAATTAAACCTGATCACAAAACAGTACTGCAGTACTATGATTAAACCTCACAAAGCAGCAAGAAACATTGAAACAAGCTAGCCATATTTAAACATAATGCATCACACCAACTTAAACACATACATGCAAGAACATCTGCATAAGTTACCCTCCTCTGTCCCTCTCTGCATCTTTCAGTAAACCCCAATCACGAATCTTAAGGTGAAGCTGAGCAGTAGCAGCTAAGAACTTTGCAGCTTGAAGTGGAGTAAGAATATCAACCAACTCCCTAGCTGTAGTTGCTCTTAGAAAATCTGCATTTACAACCAAATCTTTCAGCCCACCTTTGATTGTTCCAACCACTTCATCCACTTCTCCATCAATTACATGTCCATCCATTCTCCTGACTATGTCCACCCAAGAAGGCCCGACAATGCTTTCTTGAAGCTTAGCCATCTTATCGCTCAACCCTTTTTCAATAGTTCTCGTCTGTGCCTTCAACCTCTGTATCTTCTCGAGTTGTTGTGCAGTTAACTCTCCAACTGATCTATCCATTATACGAAAAGCAACAGCTGGTTTAAACCCAGCAATCCATAAGAAAGTACGCTCGAAAGTACTAAACCAAGGAGGAGAAAACAGCAAGAAAACATTTTCACTAGCTGCTCTTGATTTATTTTCATAATAATTCTGATAATGAGCAAGAACTCTGCCAACTAAACTTTCCAACTCATCTTCATCAGGATTGTTTTGTGAATAAAGAGAGTTAAGTTGATCCAAGTAGCTTCTTTGTGATACAAGCCATCCTTGAAAGAAGTCAGGGAAAGAGACTCCATTTGAAACACTGTTATGGCTGTTATTAGCACTGTTGGCTACACTGTTTGGCATGGTTTCTTGAAATGTTTTGGAGTGAATTTATTTTTTCTTGACAGGTGGAAGGATATGAATGAAGGTGTTGTTAAATTAGTTTGGTATTTAAAGAGAAATGAAGTTCGGTTTGTTACCAATTTGTGTTGGATAAGTGTTAACTTTTAACCTTAAGATTTTGAGTTTAAAGTAAATGGATTTTGGAGTATTGTAAAGAGACAAAAATAGAGCACCTCGTGGGTGTTCTGTTTCAAAAAAAGCTTTAAAACAAAAACACTTTGACTCTTGTGAAATAACTCAAGAGTTTACGGGGTAGTGATCTTCCCATCCAGTCATCCACCATCCCACTCTTCCCACTCTTCACTTGTCTATGCGTGTCGATGTAGGAAGCGTTTGCTTGCATGGCTTTGCTCTTGTCCTGTAAAATGGTGCCATGTCCTATGCAAGTTGGATACACATTACACAGACATAGTAATAGGTGGAGATTGGTTTACTTCTCAAAAAGTAATAGGTGGAGACATACATACTCACATGTGGTTGGTTGGAGCATATGTGGAAACTCGATGGAGTGCTATTCTATTTAGCATTTTTGCCTAGATTAGCACTTTTACCAATTCAATGTGCAAATTTTTAAGAAAAAAAAACAGAGATTTTGGAGCATATATGTGGAATTGTTTCGTTTATTTGTGTTTCAATTGTATGAGTGCGGCTTTGTTACACCCCCTCCAAGCTCAAAAGAGTGTGCATGCTAATCTCCTACCAATGAGGACATTTGATTGATATTTTATTTTTTATTTTATTTTTCAGAAAAATAAAAGAGAGGGTTTCGGGGACTCAGAAAATGTTTGACTTAATTTTGACTAATTTTATTTAGGATACTTGTACATATTGGATTGGCATGATTTTTGGTAGATATGATCTTCTTACTATAAAGATCTACTACATAAAAAAATTAGTTCATTTGAATATATTTAGACCCATCAAATATAATATTAAATTCAACAATAAAAATGAACGTTCCACGATACATTAATTTGTAATATGATTTTTCTAGGATTAGAAAATTCAAATTATGATAAATTTTGGTGAAGATATCGTACATAAATGAGAACATTCATCTTACAAAAAATCATGTCAATCCAACATGTACAAATATCCTAAATAGAATTGAGTCAAAATTGAGTCAAACATTTTCTGAGTCTGTGAAACCCCTCCCAAAATAATAAAAAACCCTAGACATTGGGTGTTGTTAACCCCAGTGAGAAAAAAACAAATTTTATAAAGTTGTGAAGTTTGCTTTTGTAGCTTCACGTACGCAAACCAAGGATCTCCAAGATCACATTCTTCGGGGTTGTGCGGCTGCACCTATGGGTAATGTTTTCGATACTGCCATTGCTAGTTTACATCTTTCTATACCTGATTTTGATCTCAGTAATCTTGCTCCAACTGCTACCGTCCCCTTCAGACCCCAACATGTCTTGGCGGAAGCATACTACAGCAAGATTAGTTCTGGTCTTGAGAGGGAATTTGAGTTGTCAGCTAGACAAAAAGCCGTGATTGGATGTGTGCAAGCAGAACATGCCAAAGATTTTCTCCTTGCCATCCCGATGGAAGGGTTTGGACAACGCATGACGCCGGTAGAATATCGTGCCATTCTTCGCTATCGATTGATGATCCCTCTTTATTCAGATGGTGAACTTTGTCCAGTGTGCAAGAAGAGCAGACTTGATGCTTTTGGGGACCATGCGGCCCATTGTAAGCATTACCCCGGCTTCAAGTACAGGCATGACCACGTTAGAGATATCTTGTGTGATGTGTTCTGGCGGGCTGGAGTACAGGTTAAGAAGGAGGCTCCTGTTAACTTTCTTACTGATCCTAAGGAAGGAAGATCGACATTACGTCCTGCTGATATTCTGGTCTATAACTGGTCTGAAGGTAAACATGCGTGTGTTGATGTTACAGGGGCGTCTCCGATGGTTGGGCTGGGTGCTGGGATTTTTGAGGTGGGGCTAGCAGCTAGCAATGCAGCAGCAACAAAAGTGGAGAAACATGACGGAGCTTGTAGGGCTAACCAACATAGTTTCATCCCCTTTGCATTTGACACATTTGGATTGCTAGGCTCAGAAGCAGTTGAGCTCCTCAGGAGAGTGCAGAAGGTAATGGATAGCAACGTGATGACGGGTTCGAACGAATATGTATTTAGGAGAATCGGGTTTGCTATCCAGAAAGGACTTGTCGCGCAGTTTGTAGCGCGTTTGTCCTCTACTTTTGTGTAATTTGTTGAGCTTATCAATAAAATTTTATTTCTTTAAAAAAATAATAAAAAAAATTAATATTTTTTTATTTTATAAAAAAAAAAAAAAAAAAACAACATTTGTAATCTTGTATTATAACCCAACCACAATGCTTAGAACATAAAGTTCGATAGTGTTATGTTGACCACCAAAAGATTGGTCAATGGTCAGCTGACCGGCTTGACTGTTAATTTTGGAGTATCACTAATTAAATTTCAAATGGGAAGTCCAAAAATCTCAAAAATAAAAATGCAAGCCTTAGGAATCAGTCTTGGATCTTTAATAACCCAACCAGCAAAGGCCTGAAAGGTCCAAGTTTATGGTCTTCACTCTTCAGGTCTTTGGATCAGGCCTTTTGTGCTTGGAAAAGAATAACCAACCGGCAACCACAAGCATTTGATTTAGTCTTTTGGATCTTTAACACGTTTAGCAAAATTCTGAAAGGTCCAAGATTGTCATTTTCAGGCCAGACTTTTTGTGCTTGGAAAAGAAAAACCAAAACACCACACGGATTTGAACCAGTAACTCTATCCAAATCAGGGCTGAAATCTTGGCCTTTTGAACAAGGCTATCTGGCCTTGTTGCTATTAGTGAACTTAAAAAAAAACAAACACCATTTTTTTTTTGCAGAACTGCATACTCTGAAATCTGAATCATATTCTATGAGTCTGTTTGTTTCTTCAGCCTTTGGGCCGTGTCTTTGTATCAGGGGTCAGACTTTATTTCCATGCCAAACTAGGTCTGTAAAAATGGCCCTTTAACCTTAAACCCGGCCCATTCAACGAAAAAAACCTTTAAAGTTTGACCCTTATGATTTTTAGGGTAGAGTCGGCCCGACCCTCTCCTTTTAAGGGTCGGGTTAAGGTTTAGCTTTGAAAATCTTAGACCCTACCCTTAGCCCAACCCTAATTAACCCTCTCAAAACCCTCTTACGACCCTCATAAATATATGTATAATTTTTAATATATTTCTCTATATATCAAAATTTGAACATTTTTTTAGAGTTCTAATCATAAAGATTTTTCCAATTAGACATAGATGTCACTTTTGTTTAAGTTATATGATATTTATCAAATGTTTATCGAATATTTCCCGAACTAGTTGTTAAAAAACTATTATATAACTAAAAGAAATTGATTCTCAATAGAATATTTTTTTATTAACCATTTATTTCATTATTGAGCATGCAATAAACGGTAATTAGATTATTATTTTAAATGTGTATTTTATACTTATCATGCTAGAATTTTATAAATTTAGGATTAAATTTTTAAAGTTTGAAATTTTAGTAATAAGATAATATCTAACTACGAGTTCTTTGTATTTATTAATTGTAATGCTCTTGGATAAAATAATATCATATACTATAACAAATTTTATGGTGAAAAAAATATATTTGTACATTTAAGAATTGAAACATATTATACGTATTTTCAAAAATATTAAAATGATATTAATAAAAACATGATCGCAAATTATTTTTCAAGTAAAACATAATTCTATGTATCGACCCTATCAACCGGGCCCGTTAGCCTGGCCCTCAACCCTTTAAAATAAAGGGCTAAAGGTCGGGTGAGGTTTTCATAATTTTTGTGTTGCCCCGCCCTAACCCGACCCTCATCATCTTTTAGGGTAAGGTTGGCCCGACCTTTAAAGTGTGAGGGCTCGAGGGTTCAAGGGCCGGGCTAGCCCTACAGGCCTATGCCAAACTCCCTCAAGATTTTTTTTTTTTTTTAAATATATATTCTAAAATTATTAATGTTGATACTTTTATGCCTTGGTTTTGATAAAATGGAATTATTATCTACAAATACGTATGCTTAAAAAAAAAATTACTCCACTAATTTTTGAGGTTCATGATATCTGACGTGGTTTACTGATTTTTTTTTCACTGAAAGCCACTCAACCTCTAGGAACCAAGCACTGAGCAAATGTTGTTATTCATGAGCCACTTTACTTGTTTTTTTTTCCCCCAGTTTTTGCAGACATTGAGAAATTGGGATATTTATCCACCCAAAAACATGAGTTTATTTATTTTATTTTTTGGGTAATTTCCCGAATAAGCATATGTTTATCAACTTTCTTCCCAAAGAAGCACATTTGACTGCAATCTTCCCCAACAAGCACATTTTTAGCTTTGACTTCTGAATTTTTGTCTTTTAGCATATTTGTTTTCCTATTATACCTTTTAGCCTATAATCATTACTTTTAATAGGTTTTCAATAGATGTGACATCTTAGATAATGACATGACAATAGATTACAACCCCTGCAGAGACAGATACGATATCCTGGCACAGCGGCATCTTAATACCACCGGGAACTTGGATCATGATAATAAGTTACAACCGTTGGATATAATTTGCTAATTCCTATCCTTCACAAGTAGATGTTATTTCCTCTACAATTTGAAATTTTAAACAAGCATCTGCTACAGTAAACAACAGCCACATCAGCGCCACGTGTCATTAACCGTTGGGTTTTAATTGGGCGGGATAATCGAGCGGGAACAGGTAAAGGTTTGCTAACCTAAGGTTCACACCGTTTCAGAATCCACAACCACCCACTCTCTTTTCTTCTTAAACCGATTCTTCTTCCATTAAACTGCTCATAGCTCTTCTAATTTCTTTCCCATCTTCCATTTCTACACAATCATCTTCTAATTTCTACACAATCATCTTCTAATTTTCCATCTTCCATTATAATTTCTACATAATCATGCCGAAGAAAAAAAATTGAAGGCGATGAAGTGAGTAGAAAATTTAGCATCACTGTGAGATGCTCACCATCTAAGTTTGAAGCCCACTATCTAAACCCAAACGAAAAATTGCCCCCCAATGAGTTAGAATCTTTTAAAAATTCCTCTTTTGGGCAGTTTTTGAGTTTGGAGGGACAAGAAAAAATCTGCATGATAACTTCGGTAGTTACAGAAATTGTTTCAATGAGGGTTGGTCGACTGAAGTATTCAATTGGGGGTAGAGTGATTGAGTTCAAAATGACAGATCTTGCTTTGATTTTGGGGACTTTGAAATTTGGGCATTTACCTGTTGATTTTGTTGTTAGGAAGCAAAGTCAATGTAGTGCATTCAGATCCAAATACTTCCAGATTAACCTACACATTAGAGATTCTCATATCCTTGATGCAATTAAAGAAGCAAGAGAAGCCCAAGATGGGAATCCAGATGATGTCAATAGGTTGAACAGGTTGTATTTTCTTGCAATTTTTCTGCTTGCTGATTCATCCAAAACAATTGATGTAAGGTATGTCGATCTTGCTGAAAATTTGGTAGATTTTGATGATTTTCCATGGGGTACTGCTGCATTCAAATTGCTTGAGAGCAATTTAGAAGATGTGTATACAAAAATTGTTGATGGTGTACAAAACTATTGTATCAATGGATGTGTGTTTGCATTCATTATTTGGGCATATTTGCATCTCCCAGATCTTGGTCCCAGAAAGATTCCAAACTCTCCTTTTCCAAGAATGTTAGGATGGTATGATTTGCCCATTAGGAACAAAAGTAGAGACAAACTTTCTGAGAAATTTCACCCCAAGAAAGGCTTCATTAATGTGGCCTATCCACTGGATATCACTCTGCAAGAAAGAGTTGCAGCAAATTTACAAGTGGTTGAAGAAGTAAGTCATCTTTATGTTGCTGTATTTTCATTATCCCCGACTTTGTTTTCCTTATCCTCTACAGATATATACTTATCCGTTACATGTTAATTCCAGTTTCAGGCTCAAGCACAAGCAGAATATGAAGAGTCTGCTTCTTCAAGGCTAGTTTCTAGGCTAATTCGTCCATCTCACCAATCATCTGCAACAACAAGTGCTTCCAATTTTATTACACTTGAAAGAAATGCTCTTGAGGCAATTCTCAAAGGAGTCTTTGAAATGGTATTTGTTACTACTACTTTGAAATTCTATCTGCAACAATGAATAACTTATCTTCTTTATAGGTTTGTTACTTATTACATTGAATACATATATTCTAAAACCTCTAGTTGATCAATATTGATACCATGAGGCCATATTACTTTAGGGATGAAGATCAATATGCTATTGTTTCAACAATATATCTACATGTAAGTACCTTATTCCCTTATTCTACCTAGTAATTATAACCTTTAATTCTGAGCTGTTTGAAGAATTATTTTTCCTTTTTGTAGACCAAAATCAAACATGATGTGAAGCCTCAATACGACAAACTGATGAAAGATAAGAGTTTTGCCAAAATGAATCCTCAGGAAAGAGTGACATCTAGGCGTTTCCAAATTTCATTAGGCTGTAGTTCAATTGTTGATCCATGGGTAGGTCTCAAAAATCAAGTTCACCCTGTGAAAGCAAAGGCACTTCTCATCCCATTACAGGTATATTTCATACTTTCCTCCACAACCCCTACATGTCATCAATTATCCTCTATTTTATCCTTTCTATTTTCCACTAGTGATATGTATATATGTGTTATTTGTAGGTGAATGATAACCACTGGATTCTGCTTTCTTTCAATTTTAGTGAGAAAATTGTTAGAATCTATGATTCTTTGGGAATGACAAGGGGTATACCTGAATTGAGAAACATGGAAAAGTTTTTGCCATATGTTGTTTTTGCTGCTGATCCATCACAGGTTCAACTCAAACTGGATATGAAGTGGAAGCGTGAGTATGTTAAGTGTGCTGAACAACCTGATCGTTGTAGCTGTGGATTATTCCTCCTTGCCTTCGTCGAATGCGTGCTTCGAGGAATACCACCTCAGTTCGATGCAAATCCTCTTCAGATGCACTATCGTATTACCAGAGACCTAATTGATATAGGGGAATCTCCCTCTTCCAAAAACAAGAGCAAAGTTTAGTTATTTGTTGTTTGTATTGTATGCTATACATTTTATTTGGTTGTTTGAAGACATGTTTTATTTGGTTGTTTATGAACCCAATGTTTTTTATTTGGTTGTTTGTGAATCTATGTTCATGGTTGTGAATGATTGTCTCTGTTCTTATTTGGTTGTTTGTGAACCTATATTGTTCCTGTTCTTTATGTTTGAATTGTAGAGGATAAACAAATATATGGTAGCAGTTAGGAAGTAACAACATAGAGGACATCACTGAAATCCACAGTAAACAAGACTGTTTGCCTGTCAAAAATATATTGGATTTTAAGGCCCTACCCCTATATAACATGAAAATCAATACAAAATAAAGACAACGGATAATAGGCAATATGTAGAGGATAGCACTATGTATGTGGAAGATACATTCCCAAAAGATTACAAAACCCATTTCAGTACTTAGATTGTAGCTGGGACAGGGCTTAGTGGTGGCCATTCACCAAATAGGGTGTGACTGAAGAGTTGATAGTCATCTACACATTCAAGACAAGTTGATTTGTTGTGACCTCTGACTCTACACATTGAACATCGCCTACTCTGGACAGGGACACCCTCAGCTTTACCTCTCTTCCTGGCTGTTTTAGGACGCCCTGCCTTTGAAGTTTTTAGTGGTGGAAGAATTCTTCTTCTTTGTCTGTCGGTTGGCCATTCTTCCTTCCCTCTTGTGGGTGTCCATTCTTCTCTATAAGTTTCTATGTATGTTTCCTTCAAGTAGTACACCTCAACAAATTTGTATGGATCAAATCCAACTTCCTTTATAGCTGCCATGGCATGCTCACATGGTATCCCCATGGTTTGAAACCATTTGCATGTACATGTTCTTTTGTTGAGGTCAACCACACATGACCTTTTAAGCCCTGTAACAGACCAAATACCTGCTGAAGCTCTTTCAAGTGTGCACTTTCTTGCAACTGCAGCATTGTGCACTATTTGCTCTTGACACCATGTTGTGACAGGTGAATTGAACTTCAAAGAATTATTGCGATAATCTCGATAATGCCTAATTACATTATCTCGTATCATTGAAACAATGGTAGTAACTGGCATCATTCTTTCTCCAATGATCATTTTGTTCCAGCTCTCCACATGATTTGTTGTTACAATTCCATATCTGCAAAATCAATGTAAAGGATAGGAACGTTATCGTACCGGATAGGATTTGTATTATAGCGTATATAGAAATATGATAGCAAACTTACCTGGATTTCTCTTGGAAAGCACTTGCCCACTTTTCTAAAGGCCCAACATCCATAAGTTTTTCATGTGCTTTGGAGGATAGGACCCATATTCCTAGCATATTTCCCCAAAATTCTTGTTGGTTGAGGGTTTTTGCTGATTCTTGCACCAAGAACTTGATTTTCTTGTGAGCAAACTTGCCACTCATGTGATAGGAACAATACATATGGACATCATTTGGTAGAATTTTAGGAACACCTTGGATGATGCTTTTGTGTCTATCAGATAACAAAATGAACTGGTGATCTACACCAACCACATGGTCCCTTAGTTTGGTAAAAAACCAATCCCAAGAATCATTTTTCTCTTTCATTACAACTGCGAAAGCGAGAGGGAACACATGGTTGTTGCCATCGACTGCAATAGCACTTAGAATTGTTCCAGGGTACCTCCCTTTAAGGAAAGTTCCATCAACAATGACTACAGGACGCAAGTTCTTCTTGTAGACCCTAACTGATATACCATATGTCCAAAAGAAACATTCGAAACGATCACCTGGTCCAGTTAGAATATCAGTCACAACATCTGGATCAACACTCATGAGCTCATGACTATATGTCTCAAGCAACTGATATGAGTAGCTGTAGCTTCCTCTTATCTGCAACAAAGAATAAATGTGAAAAACTATAGTCTACACAGAAAACAATCTAGCCGATACTAGTGCCTATGGTAGCGACTACGGAAACAAAGTAGAAGATGCTATACCAATAGGCGGATAACATAGAGAATACCTTCATCAATGCTTTCTCTTTAGCAAACCATGCAACTTTGTATGAAACTGTGGTCTCATAGTCTTCCTTGACCATCTTTACAAGTGCTTTAGGCTTTAAGTTTGGGTTATCCCTTAACTTTCTCATTAATACTCTAGAAACCCAATCACTATTTGCTTGGGGATTTGTTCATCCAACTCTAAAATTACCACAAGAGTGGTCATCATTCATTCTACAAATCTTCCAAGTGTTATCCATATTTCGTGTTGCATAGACTCTCCATGGACAACCATCTGCTTTACATTTCTAAATCAACCTTTTTGTGTTGGTGCTTTGCCTGCGTATATCTTTTTCAGTCTTAATCGCGTAGCTTTGGAGGTCCCTTTCAAGATCATCTCGACTTAAATATACTATTCCACATGCAGGTCTAACATAATCATTGTGAAAAGGCTCTGTATGGGGAACACAACCAACATTTACTCTAGATGTTGCATGTACGCAGAAAAGATTTTGTCTAATTTACGTTTCACTTCATCGTTATCGCAGTTTTCCGTAACTCTTACATTCTTCTGGAGTGGCACATTGTTGGGAAATGGTACATCTGTATCAGGAGGTACAGTGGTCGGAGCTGGAGGGTTGTCTTGAAGTGGCACAGTGGTAGGAGTTGGAGGGTTGTCTTGTAGCGGCACAGTGTTATGTTGTGGTTGATTGTTGACGTAATCCCCTACTCGAGCGAAACGATCCTCTAGATTGCGCCGTGTATCCGCTGCAGTAGCATTTCTATCCGTTACCACATCTTTGCTATGCACGGTTTCTTGTGTCGATAGATCACCAAACATTGGGTAGTTGTCATTGTACATTTCATTCTCAAATTCTTGATCTTGGGTGTCAAGAATTGGTGTTTTCATCTCACCAATGCCTTCAGATGAAGATTGGATGACACCATCATCTTCATTATGAGATGGAGGAGGTGGTGTAGGACCAAACATTGGCTGGTTGGCAGTATACATCTCAGATTCAAACTCATCTTCAAGTCTATCGAATGAATTATAAGAGTAATCACTATTTGAGTCGAACACATCCTCTTCTGAATCCCATTGGCCTTCCTCACATTCACCCTCAATGTCATCATTCAATACTTCTTCTTGGCTTCTCTCTATCTCTGGATCTAATCTTTCTTCTACACTTTCCAATTCATCTAAATCCCCAAAACCATTATCGCTACGCATATCAGATAGAATCCCTATTATGTCTTCAAAATTACCACGTCTAGCCGATTTTGGTACACCTATAGGCGATCCAGATGCTGTTCTAGCCGATAAGGGAGTCAAGTTAATTGGAGGTTGAGGAATGTAAACATCATCTCTCACTTGAACATTAGGGGGAGGGGTTTCCAAGAATAAAGGGTCATTTGAGTGCCCCTTTCCCTTTACAGTCACTTCTGGGTCTTGAGAAGGAGTTTCCAACCTATATTCATCAGGAACATGGAAAGGTTTTGTTGGTGTACAAAAAGAAGAGTAGTCTGGTTTCCTACCCAAGCCTAGATTATTGACAACAGGTTCAGGGAAAAGTTTTCTCTTCAAAGATTGACTAATTTTGGGATCCCCCTTGGGCAGCTCTCTTGGTATCTCACTCACTTGGCTTGAGGCTTCATTAGTCTCTGACTGTATCATAACTGGTGTTAAATGATCAACCACCCAAATAGAAATCACCATTAATGATCTTCACATTCAACCTTAGTCTCTGAATTTGTAATGTATGCAATCATTGCCATGTAATGATCTTCGCATTCAACCTTAGTTGGATTATTGTTGATTACAGCTCGCATTGACCAAGTTGTTCTTGGTGCCTTACATAAGGATTCAACCAATTCCAAGAAGTCTCCGTAGGATGTCTTGTTATTAGCGATCCTTATTTTTGACTCACCATGCACATATGCAATCTCAACTTCTTCAACTGTAACAACCAATTGCCCACCATATTGGAATATGATATTAAATGTGTTCTCTGCATAACATCAATTAAAATGAGTTTAATATCACATCTCTATAAACGAGTGTACTGACGTTATCGGCTACAATATCAGTATTAACGGTTACAGTTGACAGTTTATCGTCTAGAAATTTAAGAATGTATGTCAAAGTGATAATCAGTACCATATGATAAACCCACTTTTAGATCTTCTAATCATTAGATAAAAAACTTCAAAACCCACCATAAAAACAGAGACAAAGACCAATACACGGTAGACACTAGTGATTTAAAGCTTAAAAACAACATACTAGAAACCAATAAACCAAATTCTGGGCTTTTCATACCCCCAACCCAACAATCAACTAGAGTTGAAACCCCACCCACAATTGAATGCTTACATTTAAGCTGGTGGGTGTGTGTGAGTGAATACTTTAATGCCACTGAGATTGAAACCTAAAACAGACAACTTTAATACCAATGATTGGTATTGATGCCACTGAAATCAAACCCCCCATTATCATTATAAATGAACATTACAACCTTCAAACCTTAAAACTTACCAGGAATCTGAAAAACGTTCATAACTTGCTTGCCCTTATTGCTTCTTTTTTTCCCATGATGAAAATATTACCGATGAAAACCCCAACGTCAAAAAAAAAAAATCGAAGCTTTACAACAAAAAGAATGTGATCTGATGAAAAGAGGTTATCTTCTTGTTCATTCTCTGTGATGAACAAAGAAGGTGAAGAAGAAGAACAGAGAAAAGTTTGGTTTACTTCTCTTTTAAGGTAAGACAGTTGTTTTTGTCTTTTCTGGGTGGAGGATAGAGTAGTGTGATGTGGAGGATTGAGAATGCTGGTTTCTGTGTTATTTCATCCAACGGTGGTAATCAAAGATGTTTTTTCATCTAACGACGAGAGTTTAGTTTGCTGAATTGAATGATGAGAGAGAAAAATCAATCAAACAAAAGATATGATGTGACGGCTTAAAGTTGTCATAAGGGTAGAAATGTCCAATTCAGAAGTCAAAGCTAAAAATATGCTTGTTGGGGAAGATTGCAGTCAAATATGCTTCTTTGGGAAGAAAGTTGATAAACCTATGCTTATTCGGGAAATTACCCTTATTTTTTCCCCTAAGAATAGTTATTTAGTACTTTACACACTACATTTTGCAAAAAAGTACATTAACAAGCCAATAAATTTTATCTGTGTTTCCTAGACGCGTGGCATATTATGATTGGGACCACACGAACCACATACTAGAGGAAACAGATAAAATCTTTTGATTGGCATATTGTGATTGGGACCACACGAACCACATACTAGAGGAAACATATAAAATCTTTTGATTAACAAGGAAGGCTGGTGGTTGTGTAATGTGTTGCACAGAAACAAAATTGCATGGCAAGTTGGCAACACAGATTTTATTGTAATCTTCTATAGTGTAGTACATGTACATCACGAAACCCAACTAAAATTCAATAGTATCTTACTATCTAGTATCTTACTATCTCTCGTTCAATTCTTGTGGTGGTCCTAAATGGTTAGCAAAAGTGGATGTTTGATCTTTGATGACAAGATGATATATGACAGGAGCAAGTAAACTCATTCAATTCAAACGTTCAAAATCTTAACAAGCAAGTATGTAGAAGTAGAATTGCATGCTGCTGCTGCTTGCTTTCAAAGATGACACCTGCAGTCTTTCTTCTTGTGGTTGATAATGGTTGTACGTGTAGTAAACGCGTTTTCTAGGGGTTTTCAAACATGAATCCACCTTGCCTTGCCTGGTGGCATCATCCGATCCCCTCTTTCCACCGCCTTTAACTTAACCTGTTCTTAACAAAACCCGACAACCTGCGCCATGCAAATCCACAGATTCCATTCAAAATTTTCTTGTTTGTTTTCAGCAGCTTAAAAGTTTGAGCTAATGTACAGTACATATTTTTATAAGCGTTGGCTTAATTCAACGCCGCCACCTCCACCATACCATGTGGATAATGACGCCAGACACTTTATAACTTATCTTGACTTCTCCAGAATATTCATTAGACATTAGATATATAGGGCCATTTTGCTGATACACCCTGATTGTATCAGCCGATTTGTCAATACCACCTATGTTTGCAAAGAATTGGTCCATCCACCTTTTAAGTGTTTGACTCAGTTAAAGACCACAGTCAACAACATTTGACCAATTCATAAACTAGGAACTTACAATAATACCCTCATTTTTTAAAATTCCGAAACTGCCTTTTTAAATCTAAACCGTAGATCTACGTTATATATCAAGATATAATATGTGCCGTCGATGGTTGGTAGGAATAAACCATTTTACCCTTACTGAAATAAAACTTAGAATACACCCCATTCATCTTCTTCTTCACTTAGCTAGTATCTCTCTCCCTCCAATGTTCTGTTCTTCCCGCCAATAAAACCATAGAATTCTAGGGTTTTGTACAATTAAATTTAGGGATTTCAACAATTGTTACTAATCCTTGAAGTTTAAAGTATTTTCTTACTTGATAATTAAGCTTACGCGCACCAACACTCAATTTCGCATCGATTCAGGTAACACACTTACCCTTGTCCCATGTTGCATGTTTAAATCATGATGCATATTCTTCGAATCTAATAGTGAATCTGTTGTTAGTGATGAATACTTGTTAGATTCATCATTTAAGAGTGTTCAAATGCTCCAACTTTACTGAATGTTAGTTGCAAATTTCAATTTTTTAATATTTTAAAAAAACTGGATGTTGATGCTTAATTTTGTATAGGATTTATATGTTTGTTTGAACATAAATGAATAATATGTATTAGTGTTAAATTTCATCATAAAAGTTGCACCAATGAAGGTAATGTTATCGCTACCATCAATGATGTAATGTTGTTACTGATGTACTGATCATCAATGATATTGAAATGTTTAGCTTAAATTCTTCATCTTCTCTTCCTTTTCCTTCTTCTTCTTCTTCTTCTTTGCTTCCTCAAACCATTCAAAACCACCACAAATTGGTTGGTTTGAACACCTAAAAAATTTGTCCCCTTTACTGTTTTCTTGACCACTTACGAAAAGCTTCATAGGATGTTGTTTGCACCTCACACATTGGTAATTTTTCCAAGAGCAGTCATGCTTCCAATGATCGTTCTCGTCGCAAAAAAAACATCTTGAAATCACCTGCAAAAAAAAAAAGCAAATTCAAAATGATAACAGTTTGACAAATTAAAACTCAAAATTGTATTAACAAAGCTAATCAATTGTTTCAAAACCTTCGAAGAACTTGAAGACGCCATTAATCACCTTCAATTTTGTGTTTTTGATTTGGGGAAAAAAGTTAAATTTTTAAAGAGAGAAGATGATAACCCAGCGGCTATTAGATCGACGGCACAGATTACATCTTGATATTTAAGGTAGATCTACAGTTTAGATTAAAAAAGGGCAGTTTCGGAATTTTAAAAAATGAGGGTATTATTGTAAGTTCCTAATTTATGAATTAGTCAAATGCTGTTGACTGTGGTCTTTAATTGAGTCAAACAGTTAAAAGGTGAATGGACCAATTCTTTGCAAACATAGGTGGTACTGACAAATCGGCTGGTACAATCAGGGTGTATCAGCAAACAAGTTGGTGGTCTTTAGTTTCGCTTTGGCATTTCATCAAACAAGTTGTGTTCAAAAAAAAAAAAAAAATGTCTAATTGTGATCAGTTTTCTTTTAGAGATTTCTTTGAAGATTAAGCATAGCTGGGCAGAATTTGGTTGAGCTGACAAGAGAATTAGGAAGACAGTTAGATGGAGCAACAAGTGATGTTAATGATGTTTTAGAGAAATTAAGAAAAGATATGCTAGTTTTGGTTCAAAGTGCAGATGTTTTAAGGATGTGGACTGCAAGAGAAATGATAGAGATTCTTAATCTTCGTCAATCAGTTCGATTCTTAGGTGCTGTTACTCAATTTCAAATCAGGCTTCTATCATATCATGATGGGCTTCTTTTTTTAAATAAATTTGAAGTCCATGATGAAATAAGAAATCAAGCCCACGATAAAAATGGAGTCTGATGAAGCACAGTCTTGCAGAGTTGCAGTATAGAGAATATAAACGCCAAAGCGTAAGCTGAATGGGAAAAAGGATTTTGAGATAACTCAGAGTCAGAGGTCCTTTATACATCTAGGAAGGTTAGAATGTTATTTTTAGCTTTTGGGTATCAAAATCCCTTTATCCAAAATGTGAGGTTAGAGGAAGAGACTAGACAGTAATGTGAGTTTTATGATGTAGTGTGTACGGTTTTTTTTTTTTTTTTTTTTCTCTTTTGTTTCTTTGTTTATGATGGGGAATGAAAGTTTGGAAATCTCAATGTAGTCATGGCTTTGCTGAGATGAAAGTTTACTATTGGTTAGAGTCTGCGCTGCGCATCTTTTTGGGTTTTTTAGTTGTAGTAGGAAGAAGTATAACTAAATGGTAAAGTGCACAAGACTAATACATAATTAGAATAAAACAAGTTTTCAGATTGGATTTCAAAGGGCAAGCCCTTGATTAGGTCCTGACTGACCATTTACCATTGATAAATTTAATTAAGTCATTTTGCGAGCTACCGGAGTAGAGGTTGCTCTCTTTAGTCAGTATTACCTGTCTGTACTTAAAATGTGTGCGCTAGAACTTGACTCATTTTAGGCTAGAACTTGTCAACTTGACTCATTTTGTAGAATGTAGAATCGCTTTGCGAGTATATCAGTGATGGTCATTCGTCACGACAGAAGATTTGTAAGTGTATATTGTTTTTGGCAAATGACAAGCATATTGTTTAACAGAGGAATTATCCGAAAGATTCCAATGTATTTTTCATGGTCTATGGCATATAAAAGGTGATTGTGAATGCATCCATGGGTGAAACCAACATAAAAGATGCAAGGGTATAAGCAATCAGCTGTGAAAATGACTTTTGGAGGATCATCATCCCAAAGCTTGCACTTCCATCCACCTTTGTTTTTTTCTGGTCGTTATAGACTTTTGGTACCTTGGTTAATGGTTAAGAATTAAGATTATGCAGGAAAAAGATGGACACAAAATGAGTATATACAATAAAATATTGGAATACATTGGTTTTGTATTTTTTATAAGCAGGTCGGTGAGCAGTGAGCTTACAACCAAAACAAAGCTCTTAATCAAGGCTAAAAATAATTAAGCAACACAACTAGCAAAGAACTTGTATACATGCACTCTACACGTCTCTCAAAAGGTCATGGTTTGTCTCCGTTAGTCCGACCAACACTGCCTCCTCCTTTATTTTTGGGGTCATGCCCTTTGTTAGCAGATGGATCGTCATAATCATCAACCACAGCTTTTAAAGTTCTTCCTCCACTCTCTCCAACTTCAACCTCCACCTCCACTGCTTCATTTCCTGCTACCATATATATAATCACCAAAGGAATTATGTCTTATTAAGACCATACATCTAACAAAATCCAATGCCTTTTTCTTAACCATCATCATGTCATTGTTCTTACTTAACATCAATTGATCAAATTACTGTACATGTTTCATATCATTATCTTCTTCATAATGTTTTACAACAAACAGATTTAAATTTTGAAGTGATGTGGTCTTTCTATTCCCATCAATTAGACAAAATCATAACTTCACATTGCTCACTAAAATGTACAACCAAGACTGAACTAGCTATGATATGGTAAGAGAGAGGTGTATTTGACATACCTTGAAGTAAAATGCTATTTCGAGATGTAGCTGAGCATAACAAAAGCCCCAGACCAAATACCAAGGACCACAACCACAGTCGTCTTCCACATATTCTTTCCATGTTCCTCTCTCCCTTTCTTTCTCTCATCCACATTTTCTTTCTTTCATTTTTATAGAAGCAAGTTGAGAGAGAGACACACAAAGTAAGACATCTGTTTTCTGGATCTTGTACACGTGGCAATATGATGATAGATGATACAGTTGACTCTAACATTATGGTTTATGGCATTTTGTGCCATAAATTGCGTCGCAGCTGTTAAAGTGTTTAGCACAGGTCTATGGACGTGATGCCTCATACCTCACCATAAGTCTTGAAAGGTTTCTTCTATATTGTATTAACCTATTTCTAGATTAATGCATTGCTGGGTCAGGTCGCTGGGAAGACTTGACCAAATGGGGATGTTTGAGATCGGGGTGGCTGCACCTCGTTGAGATTGAGATTGCCTACGTACTCTAGCTCGGGGGAATTGAACTTAGAGATCAAGCCATCGTAGTTCTGTTTATATAGAAGATAGAAGGGCGTGGATCGTGGATCTTGCAGATTCTCCGCCATCATAATGAGGATTAAATGTGTAACGCCCGAGGATCATCCCTGTGAATTAATTATGTAACTGATGAGAATATTTTGTGCATTGAATAGGAGCACGTGTGTATAGCAGATCGCTGCTCGTTGGATAGTCGGGTCGCTTTAGTCGAGCTGCTAGCAGGTAGATACTGTGGCGACCTGATCGATGGATGACTGTGCCACGTGGCTGCTTTTGATTGGTCGGAGTATGTAGTACCCCTACATAAGCCCCCTCTTTTAGGTCGGCTGTAGTAGTCGGGCTGAAAAGACTAAGGACTCTTATCGATGTTGATTTGTGATTTGCTTTTTGAATGTTGCTGATGTGGCAATCATGCAGCGCTGTCTATGGTAATCATGGCGCTCTTACGGGGAAGTGGAGGAGTTTCATCGAGCAGTTAGCCGTGTAGTTATGGCAACTGACGCACGTATTGCTAGATTTAATATCTGTCTTGCACGTGGACTGATCCAATGGTGGATACAGAGCGTTTTGTGAGTGGAGAATAACTGCAATGCATATTGATTCCTTGTTCGATCTCATCCGTTCGTTTGTTTTGAACCGATGGCTGGAAATGTTTGAGCTACAGTATATAAACTGTAGTTACCTTGAGAAGGGTTTACCTATCTTGCCTTTACTTTGAATTGCTGCCGCTTTTCAGTTGCGATCTGAATAACTTTGAGAGTTCGTGAGGTTTGTTTTCTCTTCTTTTTGTTTCTTTGATCTTCTGTTTTGTTTTCTTTCACCTTCTGTTTTCTTGTATATTGGTTGGGAGAAATGTCTGACGCTAGTGACTCTCAAAATGATCAATTGAGTGTTTGTGGTGATGAGGAGATTGAGTCTGAGGGTACTCGATCTGACACTCCGTCTCCCGTTCGTGATGAAGAGGTAGATAGTCCTCAGAGTAGTGGTTCTCATGGGGCAGACTCTTCTGATGATGAATTGGTGGAGGGAGACGGTGGTGTAATGTGTAGGGTTGTAAATATGAATTATGTAAATAGGCATATCGTAGTTAGGAAAATGTATGGGTTTAGGTTGATTAGGCATTTGGAGATTAGATTTCTAGGAGATCGTTTACTTTCCCCTGAGTATCGACCTAATAACCCTTTCTCAACTGTTTTTACTTTGCCCCAATTCCGTGCTGGGTTGAGGTTGCCATTGTCTGGATTGGTGGTCGACCTGTTGAATGCCATTAGTCGAGCCCCCTGCCAGATGAATGGTAATTTCTGGCGGAATATAAGGGTAATTGACGACCTCAACAAGTTGCATAGGTGGAACATTACAGTGAAAGATGTATTGAACCACTTTAGCTTCAAACGCTCCTCGAAGGTTGAACTCTCGGGCTATAACATGCAAGTTAGGCCAGATCGTTTGCCATTAATCTATCCAGTAAGTAGCGAGCCATGGTGGAAAGATCCCATGCTGCTTACTGGGTCGATTGTTGAAGGGGATATCCAGTTGCGTCATACGATTAGGAATGACGCTCGTAAGTTTGTTGTCTGTAGTACTAGGATTGCTGATTTGTCTTCCTGTTTCTGAACTTGACTTCTTTGTATTTTTTGTTGCAGCGATCCGGGACGATCATTTGATTAGAAAAAACGATCTGAAATCTGCTCTGAACAGCTTTGGTAAGTTGAGCGACGAGCGGAAGATCTCGTTTCTACCCCACCTAAAGGAGCATTTTATTCCTAAAGGTGGTCCAAAAACTGTTTGGGAAGAGCTCGAGAGGAGGAAAGCTTTGAAGAAAACATATATGTCTGCTGTTCACAAATCTGGTGGTGTGCGATCTGGTAGTAGCTCGCGACCTGATGAAAGCGAACGGGCTAGTGGTGGCTCGAGGCAGGAGAGAGAGCGTTCTGTTGGTGCACCTCGGAGGTCGGAGAAGGGTCGACATGTTGACAAGGATCGTCCTCTGGTGCAGGAACGACCTGTGGAGAGAGAGCTACCTGTGGAAAGGGAGCGTTCTGCTGGTAGTTCTCGGCAGGTTGAAGCAATGGCGAGCCCTCCAGTCTCCGGTCCTCCCGCCTCAATTCCAAAAGTAGGTGCCTTGGCTGGGAAGAAAAGGTCCTTCGCAGGGAACCTTAAGATGATGGAGTTCCCTGCTATGCCAGCTCCTGTTTCTTCAATGCCTCTGACGTCTCCTGGGATGTCAGCTTTGTCCAGGAAGACTGCTCCTCGGCCTTTGCAAAAAGGCAAAGGTACTTTGTCTGAATTCCGGCCCGGGCCATTTGATTATTTGGATGGTCAAGGGGAGAAGCATGTCGTTTACGATAACGACAGTGCTATCGATGACCCTTGCGTTGCCCGTGCCGTGAATGAGGGTATCGTCCTGGACGCTGATGCCCGAGCGGTGAAGTCACAGCCTTTGTTGGTGACCTGCTCGAAGATAAATGCGGCGCTGTCTTTGGTGAGTGTGAGCATAAGTCGCATTGGTCTTGTTTATGCTTTGACATTTGGCCTAAATTTTGTTGTTGATTGCAGCTCAATGCCAGCTTCCAGGAGGTGCGTCTGGTTGCTGAGATTGGTGTTCAAGCTGAAATTGAGTTGAAGGCGCTCAACGAGAAGCTGGAGCTGGCGAAGAACATTGTTGTCGTTGCTGAGTGCAAGGTTAAGGACAGGGATGCCCAGGTCGCAGCTCTGAAGGAGACGGTGGAGCAATTAAGGGAACGTAATGCTGCTTCTCAATCTTCTGTTGAGTACTGGCAGAGGGTATGTCAGGAGAATGAAACGGCGTGGAAGACCTACTGCGACCAACTGGTGAAAGCTATGACGGGGTCGCCCGAAGGAGAGGAGACGCGAGGTGGTGTTGAGGGTACCTTGGCGCCAGCTCAGGACGCCTCGATGGGCCCTGATGACCAGGTCGCTGTAGCCCCTACTGAAGTTGATGCTTCTGGCGACCAGTTTACGCAGCAGTAAGCTAGCCTTGGTGTCCCTTTTCTTGTATTGGGTAACTTTGTGCAAAGTTTGCTTCTTGCACTCCTTGTTCTTGCAGTATGTCTTCTTGCACTCCTTGTACTTGGCAGAGCGCATTCTTGAGAGCCCCCTTGTAATTTTGAGAGCTTGAGTGGATAATTCTTTTTCTTTGTATCTACCATCAGTAGTCAGTTTGTACTTTGATGAGCTTGTATGAAACCCTTCTGACCAGCTAGTTTCCAGGGAGTCCTGGTAGCTCGTTCAGAAGGCAGGTAGACGAGATGAATGGCTGCAAGCAGGACGTACTGAAACAGTTCCTCTTGTATGCCTTAATTCTATTTTGGTTGTACCTGTAATCGTTAAAATCTCATAAAGTAAAAAGTTAATTCAACTATTTACCTTGCATTGTTGTTCAAGTTGTTTTGTCTGCTTGAATGGGATTTGCAAACAATAAGGAGCATTTGCTCGACCTGCTGGGGTTTGGGGTCGCATTCTATATAGTTGTGCTTGGGTCGTGGGAAGAGAATGACCAATGCACCAAGTTAAGTTGCTAGTGATTTAACTTAACAAACTTTTAAATTATCAAAGGGACTTGAGTTTTGATAATTTGTAGGTCGAGGGATTGGACCTTTAGCAGCCATTCATGTTTGAGCAGAGATGAAGGCAAAAGTGAATTTATACATTGGAATACAATGAATAGATGCTTACATTTCATTGATAAAATTTCTTTAAGTGAAAAGCGTTCCATGGGTTCTTAACGATCTCCCCTTCTGGTGTTTGAAAACGATAAGAACCGTTGCTCTGGACCTTTGTGATAATGTAAGGACCTTCCCAATTGGCGTTCAGTTTGCCAATCATGTCCTTTCTTTTATTGTGGAATATTTTCCTTAGGACTAGTTCCCCTGGCTGGAACGTTCTTGGTCGCACGCCTTTGTTGTAAGCTCTCTTGAGTCTCTGTTGGTATTGTTCGAGCTTTATAGTGGCGTGGTTACGGCGTTCTTCGAGGAGGTCTACTCCGAACGACCAGGCTTGATTGTTAAGCTCAGCGTCGACCAGAAGTGATTTGGTCGTTCCAAATGTTAGCTCGGTGGGAATAACTGCCTCAACTCCGTAGCATAGGCTGAAAGGTGACATCCCAGTGGATGTGCGAGGGGTTGTCCTATAGGCCCATAGGATGTTTTCCAGCTGTTGTGGCCATTGATCATGCTGGTCATCGAGCTTCTTCTTCAAATTGTTTAGAATCTGTCGATTTGCAGCTTCGACCTGGCCGTTGGCCTGCGGGTATCTAGGAGTTGATCTTGAATGCTCGATTTTCCACAGGTCGTAGAATTTTTTTATATTCTTGCCAACGAACTGAGTGCCATTATCTGTGACTACTCGTTTTGGTAGTCCAAACCTTGTGATGATGTTTTCCCACATGAATCTTTGGACATCTGCTTGTGTTACGTTGGTTAGAGCGACAGCTTCTACCCATTTAGTGAAATAGTCGACGGCCACTAGAACGAACCTCTTCTCAGACTTCTTTTCTTTGATTAGGGGCCCCATGATATCAAGCCCCCACATGTGGAATGGCCATGGTGCAGTGATGTTAATGAGATTATTCGGATGCTGGTGTTGCTTATCAGCAAATCGCTGGCATTCTTTGCACTTCAAAACAAATATCTTTGCATCTTCCTTCATTTTTGGCCAGAAGTATCCCTGAGAGATTGCTTTATGGGCTAATGTACGCCCACCGGAATGGTTTCCACATTCACCTTCATGGATTTCTTGAAATATCATCTGGCCTTGTTTTGGAATCAGGCATCGTAACAACAATCCAGTTGCAGATTTTCTGAAGAGTTTGCCCTCATGGATTTTGTACATTGTGACTTTATGCAGCAATCGACTGGCTTCCTTTTTGTCGGATGGCAGGACACCAGTTTGAAGGTAAACCATGAAAGGCTCCATCCAGGTCCCCTGGATGTCTGCTGGAGTTGTTTCTAGTAGGTCGGAGATTTGATGAACATCCTGTTCCTTGAAGAGATATGCGGGCTGTGAGTTGATTGCTATAGTTAGGGCCCGCGGTCTGTCTGACTCGATCTTGGATGCTAGAAATGCCAATGAATCAGCATGTCTGTTGTCGTCTCTAGGTATGTGCTCAATTGTGAAATAGTTGAGCTTGCTGATGAGCTCCTTTGCTTTGCTGACATACCTGATTAGGTTGACCCCATTGATCTGGTAGTTGTTAGTGATCTGATTGACTACCAGTTGGGAGTCGCTGTACACCTTGAGACGAATTGCTTGTAGCTCGACGGCCATCTGTAGGCCCTGGATGAGTGCTTCATACTCGGCCTCGTTGTTGGAGGTCGAGAAGTCTAGACGAGCTGATCTCTCGAGCTGTGAACCCTCAGGAGAGATTAACACAGCACCTATACCACTTCCATTGGAATTGTGGGAGCCATCTACATACAGCTGCCATGTGTCTGGAGGATTGTCTTGGATTTGCCTTGTTTCAGGTTCTGGTTCCCAATTGACATCCTCTGCTGGATAGTCTACTAAGAAGTCTGCGACGACCTGGCCCTTGACGGCCTGCCGTGATACGAACTCAAATGTGTAATCACCCAGTTCTGCTGCCCATCGAGCCATACGACCTGTTTTGTTTTTCTTTTCTAGTATGTGGCGTAATGGCTGATCGGTGATTACTTTTACTGTGTGGGCTTGGAAATAAGGTTTGAACTTGCATGCAGCGTAAAGTAAAGCTAATGCTAACTTCTCTAGAGGTGTGTACCTTATTTCGGCCTGCTGTAAGACTTTGCTTGTGAAATAGATAGGTCGCTCGACCTGGTTCTCCTCTTTAAAGAGTACTGCGCTGATCGCGAAATCTGATGTTGCGAGGTAAACGCCGAGTACATCTCCATCGTTGGGCCTTGTGAGAACTGGTGGAGTAGACAGATATGCGTTGAGATCATTGAAGGCCTTCTCGCATTCTTCTGTCCACTCATATGTAGCCCCCTTCTTTAGGATATGAAGCATTGGTCTGCACTTATCTGATGCTCTTGAGATAAACCTGTTCAGAGATGACACCATGCCGTTGAGTTTTTGGATTTGTTTTTTTGTTTTTGGGCTCTGCATGTCGATCAGGGCTCTGATCTGGTCGGGATTTGCTTCAATGCCTCGTCTGGTGACTAGGTAGCCGAGGAATTTTCCTGATGCAGCCCCGAACATACACTTTTCTGGATTAAGACGCATTCTGTATTGCCTTAATCTTTGGAATGCCTGGTCGAGATTGTACAAATGATCTCGTTCTTTGTCACTCTTTACTAGCATGTCGTCAATGTAGACTTCCATTGTCAGACCTAGGAGGTCGTCGAACATTCTGGTGACCAGTCTTTGATAGGTCGCACCTGCATTTCTTAACCCGAATGGCATAACCTTGTAGCAGAAAATACCTTGCTCTGTAGTGAAAGAGGTCTTCTCTTGGTCGGGCTCGTACATTGGGATCTGGTTATACCCTGAGTATGCGTCCATGAATGACAGTAGCTCGAAACCGCATGTCTGATCGACTAACCTATCGATTCGTGGCAGTGGGAATGAATCTTTAAGACAAGCTTTGTTCAAACTTGTAAAGTCGATGCAAACTCTTGTTTTTCCATTTTTCTTTAAGACTGGTACTATGTTTGCTAGCTAGTCTGGAGTATCGACTTCTCTGATGAAGCCGACCTGTTTGAGTCTATTGATCTCTTCATTGACAGCTTCATGGAATTTGGGAGCAAGTCTCCTTGGTTTCTGCTTGACAGGTCGATAATTGGGATTGACCCGTAGCTTATGGCATGCAATTGATGGATCTATTCCGGGCATATCGATATACGACCAAGCAAAAACATCTTTATTATTTGAAAGAAAATTTACAAAATTGACGAACTTATCTTCTTCCAATTCTGAACCTACATAGACATATCTTGGGTCCTCATCTGACCCAATGTTCACCCGCACGCCTGGATCGGTGCTTCCGAGACTAAGCTTGGGGAAAAGCTTGGGGGAGCTCGTTTGCTCCTTCTGTAATTGCTATTTAGCAGGTTCATCCTTTTCTTTGGACGGGCTTTTTGACTTGTTGTTGCCCTCCTGAGCCTCTGTTGTGACTAGGCTCTTTCCTTTGTCATCAGCATCCTTGACTCCAGAGGTGGATGGTTTTGACGATGGAACAGCTTCAATAATGCCGTGGCATTCCTGTGCGGTGTTCTGATTGCCGCGGAGTTCCATTATCCCATAAGGGCCGGGATAGCGGAATACCTGATGGTAAGTTGACGGCACTCCTCTCATAGCATGGATCCACTTTCGACCCAGAATCGCATTGTATTTGCTTGCGATATTGAGGACGCTGAACTTGCTGGTTACAACGACCTTGTCTTCCCTTCTGCCTACAGTGACGGGCAAAAGAATCTCACCCTTAGGGTCTTCCCTTGAACTATTGAAGCCAAGGATGGGTGTGAAATCTGGTATGAGCACTGAGTCGGGCAGCCTCATGTCCTTGAAGGTTTTATACATGAGAATGTTACATGATGCTCCAGGGTCAATGAATACCCTCTTGATAGTATAATCTGCAATCCGCAGCTCGACGACAAGGGCGTCATTGTGAGGAGTAACGACCTTGTTGTGATCATCCTCAGTAAAAGTGATATCGGACTCTTGTCGGGCAGGGATGTTAAAACGAGCTGCTCGGCCCGTAATGGAGTAGACATGATGGAGATGCTCTACTCGTCTCTTCTTATCTCGTGAGACAGGGGTGTGGTGGGATTCATCGATCATGTAGACTACATGACTATCTGATTCGCTATCGCTGTCAACTTTGTTTGCGACCTTCTTGTTGATGTGGTCGCGTAGGTCGCCTGTTGGACCTAAGCGTTTGGAGAGGCTACGCCCTCTGCTGCGTGCTGGGCTTGCGGAGGCCGCTCTGGCCTTGCTGTGGCCCCGCTTTGGTGAACGAGGAGGGGTTCTGGATCCCTTCCTCATCTTCTTGTTTGCCGGATCTTCCTGTCTGTCGAGGATCCAATTGTTGAGCCTTTTCTCATCGGCCCATGTTTGCAGTGCGCGTTTCAGAACGCGACAGTCATCAGTCTGATGACACCGTACTTTATGGACTTTGCAGTACGGGCGACCAGATGTATCCTCCAACTGTGTGAAGGCAGGAATCTTGCACCAATGGTTGTGGTTGATCCTTTCATAGATATAACCGGCTGGTCGCGTAAACCGGTGATACTCTCGCTGCTCGGTAGGCAGCGACTTAGCTTTGAACCTCTTTCCGTCTGATCGAGGTCGCTTGGTTGAGCCAGACTCAATGTTGCTGACTACGTGGTTCTTCTCCCTCCCAGTGAGGGCTTATTCAAGCTTTATATAACGATCTACCTTCAGATAGAGCTCGTCAAGTGATGAAGGTCTCTTCATTGCCAGAGACTTGTGGAGGTCGGACCCTTGGGTCAGACCGTGAGTGAATGCGATGGTTGCAAATGTCTCGTGCTCCTTCGCGAAATCCTAAATGGAATGTAATTCGGATTTAAATCGAGCAAAAAATGTGCTAAGAGACTCACCATCTTGCTGCTTGACTTTGAATATGGAATCGATGGTGACAGGGCGCTTCTTGTTATGGATGTAAAAGATGACAAACTGTTTCTCGAGCTCTGCAAACGAGCTGATGGATCCTGGCTTCAATCGATGAAACCAGTCGAGAGCTGGTCCGGTGAGGCTGGACTGGAACAACAAACACAAAAGATGATCTTCCTTGATCAGTGGGAGAGACTTCCGGAATCCCTTGACGTGGTCGGTTGGATCTCCGACTCCTGCATACTGGTCAAACTTGGGGGCATTCAGCTTGTTAGGCAAATCGTGCTCCTTAGAGAAAGGAGACTCCTGAAACTGCTGGAGTGACTGGACAGCAAGTTGCTCTGCAGTGTGACTCTTGGAACGGTGGAGAAGGGCCTGTGATGCTTTGAACTCCGCCAGTTGTTGACTGAGTTGCTCGAATTTCTGATTGGAATCGTCAGTAGGAACGATTCCATGTCCGCTACTTTCACCCTGCTGGGGGTTGGTTTGTGCAGCTTTGAGGCGTGCATTTTCTTCCTGCAAAGCTGTGATTTGAGCATGCAGATCATTGATAGTTAATTCTGTGGTAGTCATTTGAACAGATGACTTTTGATTTTGGGTGGGAGGGTTTGGGTTTTCGATTATATCGAATTCCTTGCAGTCGGCGCCAAATATATTAACCTATTTCTAGATTAATGCACTGTTGGGTCAGGTCGCTGGGAAGACTTGACCAAATGGGGATGTTTGAGATCGGGGTGGCTGCACCTCGTTGAGATTGAGATTGCCTACGTACTCTAGCTCGGGGGAATTGAACTTAGGATCGTGGATCTTGCAGATTCTCCGCCATCATAATGAGGATTAAATGTGTAACGCGCGAGGATCATCCCTGTGAATTAATTATGTAACTGATGAGAATATTCTGTGCATTGAATAGGAGCACGTGTGTATAGCAGATCGCAGATCGCTGCTCGTTGCATAGTCGGGTCGCTTTAGTCGAGCTGCTAGCAGGTAGATACTGTGGCGACCTGATAGATGGATGACTGTGCCACGTGGCTGCTTTTGATTGGTCGGAGTATATAGTACCCCTACATATATTGTACAAAGTGGTATATATTGCGGTTTGTGACTATGGAGTGGGCAACAACCCAGGTCAAGCAGAATATGGCATAATTCCTATCTAGGCAGCAAGATGCATACACCACCCTAGACATATGATGACCACTGAAATTTGAAACCAAGCAATGAACTCAGTTACCACTCTATGGATATTTCACTGATGTCCCTTAGTGGAAGCAATCTTGTATTTTCCAACTATTTAGACAGGGAGTCCCACCACCAAATTTTATGAACCATGAGCAAATGCAATAAAAGCTTTGTGCTCTCCAGTAAAATACAATGACTTGATTGGATTTTGCATCCACAGAGCTTCCTTGCCACTAGTGGAAGAAAAACTACACCATCCCACCCAAAAACCAACTCGGAGACTGCCATACAAGAAGCTGGCAGAGCCAAGACAGCGGATTGAAACACACAAAACCCCCAACTTTCATTGTACCAATCATAAAACTTTGGATCCAACTTACATATGCAGATATTTTCCTTAAATCCAAAGTATACAAACAGGGAAACCCAGATCAAATTCATAAACCTACTAACCAGAATAAGAAACAGATAGCACTGCTGTAAACCGGTAATCTTTGAACAGAATTACAAGTAAAAAGGCAGTTGCACAGAATATAAGTTGAAGAAACCCTCCTCTTTCAAAGGAGTAACTGAATGCCTCATCCACCAGAGTTAAGCTCAGATATACACACCAATGCTGAGGACATCCAAAGTGAACACTCAAGGTTGACCTGCGGATGAGGCTTCAGCACCTTTATAAAGAAGGAAGGCAGTTTCAAAGTACTAGTATGCCACCAAAATTCTTAAGGTACATAATTGGTTGATGAAAAGCCCACAAGTAATAGACTTTTCACAGGCATCATTCATTTAATTCAAAACTATGATGACCACAAGTTAGAACCATACACTATTCTATATAGAACCATCAATAATTGCTACTTTGCAAGAGATAAGTACCTGATTACTAAAGTGAATTGAAATGAACTAATACAAATAGTCTACATTGTATTACAAAGGATAAGACTTAAGGCAGCAAGTCAGGCATACGAATTTACCCCATATCTTTCATCTTTTCTTGAAACCATATTTCTTACGTTCATAGAAGAGATCAGTTTTTGCACTCCCCAAATTGACGATCTTCGGACACCCATCTCGGTCTTTTTCCTGCTGTGTACATTCTTTACAGTAATATGCATCAGATATTCCCACCCCTCCGCAGATCACACATCGACCCTGGAAAGAGCCATAGTTACATTCATCACAAACTCGCACGAGTGTGCAAGGGCGCACATACGAGTCACAGATTACACACTTCCCATCGCACTTTTCACATAACCGTCCAATTGCAATTCCTGGCTGCTTTCTGCACATAATCAGATCGGGATGATGCTTGGCCATTTTCCTTCAGCGTCGGTGTCCTGCGAACATAACACAATAACCACCAATCAGACTAATCTCTGGTTTAACAGGGATGTATCTCATGAGATTAAATCATGGTGTATTTGGGGCAATCTATTATGCAACACTAGTCAAATATTCATAATAAACCTTCACAGCAGCAAACCCCTAAACATACAATTTTCGCCCCAGTAGAAAAGACAAAGTAAGGAGAACAAAAGAGAAGTTTCTTATAATTACATTCTAGAAAACACAAAGGGGAAAAATGAAATATAATGTGTGAAATCTCGAAGAATCAATCCCAACATCTATTCTTAGTATGTGAAATGTGAACTTCGTAGATCAGTGTGTGATGTCTTTCTACCTATTTTCAACTCATCCCCTTCTTGGTGGTAGTATTGTTGACAGACTCAAGGATATTTAGGGGGAAACTATCACAAGTCGGTTAAGAGTGTGAACTCAAAAAACTGATCATACACTTCCAGCCCCATCTATAAATATGCATATATACAACACATTGGACATGTCAATGGGTACACATTCAGCAAAAATGTCACCAAAAGCAAGTGGATTACCAGGCCATGAAATGGTTTTTCGATAAATAGCATTTTCATTAGTATCTATCAAAGGTTACAGCCTCACAGCAGTGGTCGTGAAAGATTATTCACAGGCGTTGAACAAATATTACATCAAAGCAACCTTACTAAATACTAACTCTCTAACTGGCGTGCACCTAAGGTATGAGCAGGTGAGTCCAATCGCAAAGCAGTTGTTTTAAAAAGTGCACTGGTTTGGAAAATGGAAACAAAACTCTTATGCCTAAACCTAAAACATACACGGTCTTGGTAATTACGTTTGGCGTCATGCCATTGTATAATCCAAAATTGATGAAAGTATTCATTTGAAGGAACACCATATTATAAATTACAACTACAATATATACCAAGTCTTGGCCTTTTTTTCTTCTTAACAGACGTACATCCAACAAATATTCAAATCCATCGTTCTAATCCAGGCATTAAGAACTCAACTAATAACTAAAGTAAGTGAAATCAGTAAACACCCAAAACACAGCCAAGAAACAATTATTGTTTTAATCAAATTTGTACTAGGGTTTTCTGAAAATCTATTTCAATGTCTTAAACCCTAAAAACTCTTCAAGATTATAAACAATTATAGTAAAATGAATCACTAAACAACCCAAAACACTTTGTAAGAAAAACAACAACAAGAATCACTAACCTGCTCAAGTTATTAAGGAAGAAAACCAACCAAAGCTTTCTCCGATGGAATTTCTTCTAGTAATCTCTAGAGAGAGAAAGAGAGGAGCTGAAGACTGAAGTAATAAGAAGCTTGAAGAACTGGGCTGTAAAACCAGATCCAAGTAATGGGCCTGGGCCGAGTAAGGCAAATCGAACCTTCTCGAACTTGTTTAGTTGTTTATCTTTCCAGAATCTTCCCACTCTTCTTCTCCACTTCTTCTTCTATATATAACCAAACTCCAAATCTGTTTTATCTCAATCAAAATCAATTGCATTGTTTTTCAAGCAAGATTTGAATTTTTCATCAAGAAGTGATATAGATATATGGATTTGAGGTACATTGATGCTGCACCACTTTTGTCGACATTACATCAAATGATGGATATGTCAGCAGATGAATCAGATAAGTCATTTAATGCACCAACACGTACCAAAGGCAATGGCTACAACTCCAGCTGATGTAAAAGAGTTTTCAAATTCTTATGCATTTATCACTGATATGCCTGGATTGAAATCTAATGATATTAAAGTTCAATTGGAAGAAGATAATGTTCTTGTTATTACTTATTAGTGGAGAAAGAAAGAGAGATGAAGAGAAAGAAGGTGGTGCTACTGCTAAGTATTTGAGAATTGAAAGGAGAGTTGGTAAGTTTATGAGGAAATTTGCTTTGCCTGAGAATGCTAATGTTGAAGCTATTTCTGCTGTTTGTCAAGATGGCGTGCTTACTGTTACTGTTGATAAAAAACATCCACCAGAACCAAAGAAGCCAAAGACCATTCAAGTCACAATTGCATAAATTGTTCTGTTCTGTTTTGTTGGTTGGTTGTTTGGTAGTTTTGTGAAGAAAAGTTTGTTTGTCATCTGGTGGTTTAGACTTTAGATCATTATGTAAGGGTATGTGCAATGTGCTTCAATGAATATTCTAAATGAATTTTCATTTTCTTATTTCCCTTTGATATTTAAAATAGAAGAAATAACCCCTAAAACGTTCTGAAAAATCTTCAAACAAGCCTCTATGGAGACTTGCATTCATGATCATCATTCATCTGTGGTTTGGTCTTGGTTTTCGCCCTTGTAGGCCTTGATTTACCATCCAAAGCATCCCAAAGCCTTTGCTACCAGTGTCGACCATTGTCGCAGCAAGTTATGAGACAGTAAGGGAAAATCAACTGAAAAGGCAGATCCCTTTGAAAGTGGAAATGACACTGTGTTAAGTATAATATTTCGTTTAACCTTGATGTTCATTGTCGTGGTGGTGGACGAGTTAAGCAGCTCCCCTACTGTGCTTTACAACAAGTGCTACACTCATTTGGGGTTAACAATGGTAGAGCCTGGGCACTCTATGCCGCCGGGACCCAAAATATCCTGACCCTGTTCAACCCCGGCGAAAAATTATGGACAAGTTCTGCATAATTCTAACATATAGTATTTGTTGTACTAAGATGTAATGTTTAATCCTCATGAGAAACTTGGAAGAGCTGGAGCCATCAAGAAGAAAACAGGGGAAGAAAGAAAAAAGAATAAGATATGGACATTTTGTTTCATATGATCACAAGCATTCAGTCAATAGAACATAATGTTACAAAGGCGAAGTCACTTAACTACATAGATACAATCAAATACAATACTACACAGCTTACGTTTTGTAGTACAAATACAGGGATTTTCTGCAAGTATCTTATTTCAATAGATTCATACAAGGCCACATAAGCGAGGCCTCGAGCAGAATTGCGTCCCATTAGCTTTCACCACTGCCATGGCACCAGCTGCCAAACCAGCCCACACTATTGAAGACACAAAATGCTGTGCATTTCGTCCCACTGTAGTATAAACCATAGTTAGAAATTGTGGGTATTACAAATGACTCAGCATTAATAAAGGGAAGGCTAGAACAGAGTAAAGAACAATCCACAGAGAGTATGACAAGAATATAACCTTGGTTGAACGTTATAGATGTCAGAGTAATGCCACCAACAAGGAAAGCAGATGCAATTGGGAGATACTGAAATTCACAGGAATAAAGAAAAATGAAGATAATCAATGACTTTCACTTTAGACATCATGAATTACAGGAGCAAAAAGTCAAGTGGTTGATGAATCCATATGGATTCAACTAGCCATCCAACCACATGTGGCTCATCATATGGATCCATATCACAACTTACACGCATAACCTTCATATCCCACATTCTACGGGAAAACAAGAAACAAGAAAATGAATGGTCGGGCACAATTTTTGTCAAACAAAACTACAATCAATCGTATAGTGATATCAACTAATTGTCATGCTTCTGAGATATGGTCCATCATCATTGACAGATAAAAGAAAATGTTTACACATCCAGGTGCAGTCTACAGTACCATCTCAATCAGAAGATTAAACCATGACAGTCCTTACCGAGAATGACTCAAATCCATTCAGCTGAAATGGGGAAGGACTATTTCGGTTGACAGTATAGCGGCCACTGACGAGATCCATTGCATCCTGTGATCATGTTCAATAAGAAAATTCAAGTAAATGAATTTTGCTATTTAAGGAATGGTGGCTATGTGGCATGAAAATGGTCCAATCTCCCTCAGATGAAAATGATAATTTCTTCAAGAAAAACTAAGAACCTTGCCTGTCGAATACCATCGTGGAAGTTATTCAAGTAATATCGTGAAAGAGCACTCATTCCATCCTTAATTAGTCCTGAAAAAGTCTGTCTCCCAAACCTGTCATATTAAGGAGACAAGACTAAAATTATGAAGATGCTTAGGTAACCATGTAATTGTATTATTAAAATCAATGAGAACTTTCAGAAAATTGATGTATATAAAATGAAATTATAGATGAATTAATATCTTTTTTGACAAATCAATGAATGAACGTATGTGTTTCTGAGAACATATAGCCAAAAGAAGCATCTAATAAGTTATCATGAGACCAGTCATTATTATGCATCATCTATTTTCGTCTATTTATTGCGATCAACGAAAACTCAAAAATAAAAAGACGGGTTAACTTATGGAAAACCGACATAATCTTTTACGTTACTTTAAACAAATCCTAACAGAACTATCAAAGTTTAAGAGCCAATGATCCGTTGAAATATATAGGAGCCACAGATGGAGTAAGAAAACAATAAACAAATAAAAGGCTTTTAAAGAATACCTGACAAGGTCCCCTTTTAGTGCACTAGTCCCAGCATACTCCAGGCTTATTTCATCGCCATGCTCAGCCCATACTAACAGAATATGAGGCAAAAAAAGAATATAAACTACATCATTTCCTAACCAAGCAAAGTTGAAAAAAAAAAACAAACGAAAGTATTAAAATTTCTTACGTGTCTTGAACTTATCGTAAATCTCATTGAACATGGATATGCATTCCGAGGACGATAGTGCTCCTATCCTCTGTAGTTGTGAATTTACAGATTTCCGAGCTAGGTAACTCTGGGAAAACATAAAAGAAAAACAAGAGAAGGATGTAAACAGCTAATTAGTTGATGCATTTCGCAAAATGCACCTCTAAGATACAAACAAAAATCTAGTTTACAGGAAATGTAAGACATACTGGCACACAGTACCTAAAATGTGGTACTAAAGATAAAGTATACATGCTTTAAATAGTTTCCATATTTAAGCAGAAACATAGGACCCAAACAGCACTAGGGATTTCGATTTGGTTCTCCAAGTATTTCAAGTGCTGTACTAAAACAACATGCAAGTTACCATGGTACAAATTTCGCAGCAGCTTTCGAATGCAATAGAGAGTGCTACAGCCTATGTATCAACTTAGATATCTCATATCTCAAGTATATAGGAAGGACCTACTGAAGATTCAGCAATTAATCGAAGAATTAATTTGGCAAACCTGAGTAACATTCGTCCGATCAAGGCAATCAATGCAGTTAGATCTAACAACACCTTTCTGCTCCCCTAGTATTTCTCCTCCTATATCTATGAGAAAGAATCTGCTCAGCTGGAACAGTAACAAATTAAAAAGGAATTACTGATAACCAGTATAGATGAAAACTTTGTTCAAAGAGCTGTTTCGAAACTTCTAAATTGAAGGGTTCACTTACCCTTTCTTTTCAAAATCTTCAGATATTTGATCGTAGAGAGGTTGAAGGTTATCAAAGTTTGATTTCCCACTGTACTGGTGGAAGTCGAAAGAAACGTATCTACGAAACAATTGCAAATGATGTTCAAGTTAGAATTATAAGAATATTGCTGAATATCTGAAGTGTAGTAACAAAATAACATAAGACACCAGGAGTATAAACAGACACTTTTGAATTGCAAACATTTGCTGGTTATGGAGGCTTACAAAGTGTGTATAAATTGGTTCGGTTAAATCATTTGAAAATAGTGTTATTATAAGTATATGTGATTGTGAATGATGAAGACAACTTCACTATTCTCTTTCTGGGAGGATCTTCGTGACCTCTCTATGAATTGTATCCCCGTTTTACCGTTTCAAGCAATTTCTCATATCATATACCATTAAAGATGATTAATAATCTTCAAGACATTATTATCTCGTGAACAAGAAATTCACCTAACATGGGGAACCTTTTGCATTTCAGTCGCGAATGCCATACTTAGTTGACCTTCATCACCATGCTACAATACGATTAAAAAAAAGTTGAGTAAACTAAACTATTTTGGTAACAAAGAGAGAAACAAAACAAACGAGGCAATCTATCCCGTCCCTTAGAAGAGAGGTCATGCTACAGCTCCCATTTCATATAACAGCAGTGGACCAAATATATGCACTGCTTTGTGACGAGTAAAAACTACCTTATTAGGATTGGATTTTAGGCGTTAGTAATCGAAAGGTGCCTTACTTTGTCAGTCAAGTCAACCGCCATTACTTCTCCGTATCTTTGAGTGAGATCATGGAAATGACGTTCCACAACTTTTGTCTAGAAAGAGAGAAAACATGTTCATATATTAAGATGCATATCTTGAAAGAAAGCACCATACAGAAACAAATTCCACATACTGTTTCTTCATGACTGATAATTTTGATCCGTGGCTTGTAGCTCAAGTCCACAATTTGCTCCCAAAGAAGTGGAATTGAACCTCGAACCTGGAAAACAAATATAGCATTCCTTATGATATATGACCATATGCTTATGTCAACTTAGTGAAACACGACAGAAGTCCAGTATGTATCTACAGTTCAATGAACTTCAGATGCAGAAAATATTTTTAAGCAACTTCTTATTTTTCAATTAGGAAGAGAAGTTTAAAATTTCAAGGGGTTGACCAACACTTAGGTGGAACCATGTACGCACTGGGAAGTGCTATATAGTATAAACCACATATCAATCTGCCTAGCACTCAGAAATGTAAACAGCCTTAGAAATAAATCGATACTCTCCTATTGAAAACAGCCTTATAAGTGCCCAAAAAATACTCATAAAACAAGGGGAAAAAAATAAATGCAGGAGGGGCAACTAAACTTTAATGACCCATAGAGCAATAAATCCACACATATCAGCTATAGACCATAGTTTGCTTTAAAGTTCTTCCCCCCCCCCCCCCCCCCCCCCCCCCCCCACACACACATACACACACACACAAAAAAAAAAAAATGCTTTAAAATTTACATTGCAGTTGTAACAAGGTCATAACCCGTAAAGAAAAACTGAAGTTGCATTGGGCATAAAACAAGTACCTGCAAAAATGAGGACGTAAAACCTTCAATCTCTAGCAATTGCTCAGTCTCAATAAAGTTAGCAGTGTCTCCTTCAAGGTTGGCTCCTCTTCTCCACATTCTTGTTCCTAAAGTGTTGCCAAAGTCCATATCAGAATCAACCAAATCATGACTCTTTCGAACAACTGTATAACTGAACATACATCAGCATGCTCTGATCACTGTACCTAAACGGCGTGTGCACCTCCTTGAGATTAAAGTAATCTTGGCAAGAGAATTTTTAAGAGTGAAGGGTAAATTCTGGAAATCTAAGGTGCAGTTAAGTTAAACAACTAAGTCTCATGCATTCAAAGCTCCACATTTTTCCTGTATCTGAGCAAAACAATACATGCATAGCAACTATAGGAGAGCCATAATGGAAAAAAATATACTAATAAATTGCAACGATAGATTTTAGGATACTTCCTTGAATCAGAGGAATAATGAATGCATCAAGCTGCAACAATCATAACAGATAGCACATTAAGAAAACGAACAAAAGAAAAAAGCAAGAGATAATCAACTACTCTTATATCGAAGATATAAGTACTATTAGCTCTCTCATATGGAAAAGATAAATCACCTTACACTCGATAAGCTCATCCAACAAACTTCTGTTCCAAACAAAGCGAGGATCAGCCTGGAATATAAATAGAATATTAGCTTCTGGAGAAATGATTGATGATTAATAACAGTAGTCATTATTTATCACATTTTCATGGAAGATGTGTCATCTTCCGTGGTTGATTCATCATCATCCATGTGTTAGAGTAATACTTAAAGGTTATATAGGGTATCCTAGTAATTTAACCTTTGCCATGGACTAAATGGCCTTTATGTAAAAACAGATATATGAATTTAAGTAATCGGTCAGAATTTGGTGTTCTAATTATGTGGAAGAGTATTTTGTCTTCTTCTCATTTTCTTATTCAGATTCGGCGATTGGCTATTTGAGGGACATTTGTAATAAATTATCAAGTAAAAAACACTTCCTTCTTTTCTTTTTGAGTTGATTCCATCTATAAATTTATGACCAAAAGATGAGGCTGTGTGGAAAATGTAAAACTTCTACAGCCCCTACAGAGAACATCTTCACATTGAGAGAACACAGATTAAGACAACAGACCTGCTTCCAAAGTGGTTTGCTTGCCCTTCTTTTTGTTAACTTCCGCGTTTGTTGTAAGCTAGTAAACATCATCAGAAGCACCTTCAGACTTTCATGATAAATCTTAAATAATTATTGAAATACTAATAGATTTCAGTTCAACAGGGTGCATAACAAGGACTCACTTTAACGTAAGGTCTGTTTCATATGAATAATATAACCCAGGAGTTGATTCGACAGTTCTCAACAAGGTCATAAAGTATGCTTCATCTTTTTTCTGCAAAAAGAATGTCATCCAGTTCAGATTCACTTAACTTTAGTTTTCAGCTATATACAGGCACAATAGAATTCTAGTTATCCATTGAATACCAAAAAAAACCTAGAAGCGTTTCCCCTTCTGATAAGAAATATAAATCTGTTAACAGTGGGTTCCAGAATTTTTTCCTCAAGAAAATAATTAAAATTCTTACTTCTTGATAACTTGAATGCCTCAAAGTCTCATTGCAGGCCATAAACTTCATAGACATAATTCGGAAAACGACGAAACCAAGATAAGTGCCAACCTCCTTCCGAGAAGTTATTACAAGTATATACGTTCCTGTACCAAAATTTTAATAAAAAACTCATTTTGCAACTAAGAATATAATGAGGGCATTGTTTCTTATATGCATAATAGCATCTAAGGGCTGATGCTTAAAAAAAAAACTACAAGCATTTTCGCTTATGAAAAAGAAAGTTTTATGGAGTTATGGTAGATTCTAACCTTTCATGTTACTAGACTTATCCTTTGAAAAACAAATACAATGTTTTTTTGTCTAACAATGTATGAATGATGGAAAACACTCACTAAACAAAAAACACACACACTCTCTTACGTGATACTTTGGGAATTTAAGGAAGCGTTTGGTCACTATAACTGACATTTTCAGTATTGAATAAACCCAAGAGGAAACATGAAAATTTAGACATCCATTATTGAAACATGGCTGAGTGAATTGTCATTTATTTAAATAATCAATAATGCAAGCAAGTGTTTTTTCAAAAATAAAAAAATAACATAGGTTGAGATGGCCTAAGGTAAAAGGCGAATAAGTAATACAGATATTGAATACAATCAACTGCAGTGAAGGGCATTCATCTCGACTTAAGCATGAATTGAAACGGCAAGTGCTAACTCGCTATGGAAGAAATCGTCTAAAAAATTAAAGTAGCATGTTGATCTTCCAATAATATTGTTGTAATCGAGTTTAAAAGTAAAAAAATAATAGCACACTTTACTTTAACTAATTATGGACAACAGGAGGCATATTATCTATACTTAATAAGAATCCAAATTTACCAGCAAGAAGTCTGATTGTTCCGACCACTCCATAAATTACAGAAACCTTAGTAGGAATCCAAGAAGAAAAATCACCTGCATTCATTAATTCAAGAATTTTATCAAAAGATTTTCCAATTACAACTGTCCTAACATTAACGCAGCATAAAATATTTGTAGCATTATGTATAGTCACTAGTCAGTATACTTTGCTTAGTCAGCTATTCGTTGTCAGCGGTAGTTAGTTGTAATTATAACAGACTTAGTTATGTCAGAGTAATACCAAACTTTGTTAAATCTAAACTGTAATCAGTTGATTTAACTCAGTTATCATTAATGAGAAAAATCATTTTGTTTATATTGTCTCTCAATATCAACAGCTACACATACACTGACATACCGCGGCATGCATATGCTAATATGCAGTTACGTAAATGATCTCTATCATGTCCTCTCCACTTTTCCAGCAACGGTAACATGTTGTATTACTTAGTTGTACAGTATTAATAATCATCTTACATTCAAACACAAATACAGTAATCAAGTTCTATAACAAAATAACCATAGTGCTCGACAGCAATCTGATATGTTTATACTGAATAGAAAATAACAATAAAATCATGTTTTTTTTTTTTTTTTTTTATATTTTCAACATTTAGAGGTATTGAATAGAGAAACTTCTATGTGTGGTGGTTGAAATGTTGTTCTATGAATAAAATAAAATGAAGAGATTAGAGAAGAGACTAACCAATTACAGTTTCAATGTTTCCATTACTGCGATCGATTGAGAATGTGTTTTGAGATGAATTAATTGCTCTAATCACAAACTTATCTGGAAAATGAAGCAATTCCATTTCATCAAATAGCTTGAATCTTTCTTCATCTTTTTTGCAAACTTGTTCATTTTCCATTTTCTTGATGGAATAATGGAATTAGAAACAGAACAGAGAAATCTTGTTGTTGCTTTTGTTCTGTTCTGATGGTTTCGATGATGAATTGAGAATGAAGAAGAAGAAGATTATTTGTGCAATAATTTTGATTCGAAACAGGTCATTCTTGTTCATTAAATGCGTGTTGATTGAGCTGAAGAAGAAGATTATTCAACTGTTTAAAATCAAATGACTATAATAACCTCAACGACAGGTGTTTTGGGCTTGGGGGTCTAATATAAGCCCAATAGATTTAGAGAAAACGTTACTATGGGCTTCTAACACTTTTCACTGACATTTCTCTGAGTCCATCAACCATATACTCCATGTCAGATTCATGAAATCATGTTTCATTCTGAATATCATCAAACTCCCACGGCGACGAGGATCGATTATCACACCTAATTGCAAGAACTGTTATATAGGCTCAGACTATTTGGTGAATCTTCTTTCAGCAAAAAGAAAAATCTCTAAGTTTATCTTCTTTCTGTCATAGTTTTGTACCTAGGAATGAGATTGTCTACCAAAAAGTGCTGCATAAAAGTATCCACAATGGAGATTGTGAAAGTGGCTCAGAGATCTACTACTGTAGTTTCTAGCCAGATATGTAAAGCACCTGAAGCAATAATAAGAGCCAGATATGTATTATTACACTATCTCAGATATTGCACAGGAAATTTTATTTGAGGAGGAGCACTACCTATTCCATATGTAAGTTCACTGCTCACTGAATTTATGGTCATGAAGCTTGGTTTACATGCTGCAACTCTTTTAGGAATTAGGATTGCTTACTCATGGTGCAGGCTCTCATCAGGATATGCCAACACAGGTCACTTAGATTTATGATGACATCCAACAGTTAAGCCAGGGGCTCCGCAAAGAGATTCTTATGGAATTACAGGGAGGGAAATGGATTCACAGATGCCTTTGCAACTTATGGAGTGAATCAAGCTACTGCACTCACAAATGACCAATCTATTCAGATCCATTTGGTCCCTTACTGTATATATGTTAAAAATGAAGTATCATTACGACTTTACCAAAAAAAGACCTGTTTCTGCTACTTTCTACACCATTACCACCTCACAAGTACACAAAAAATACAGATAAAAAATAAAGAGAGACAACAGACAATGTAAAAATCTCACTTCTTTAACAATGAAGCTAGCTCACCCTGCTCGTGCATCGATACAAGGATATCACAACCTCCAACCAGTTCTCCCTTCACAAAGATCTGTGGGAATGTTGGCCAGTTGCTATATTTCTTCAGTGTCTCCCTCAGTCCAAAATTATGCTCCTCATCAAGCACGTCCACACTTTCATAATCTACACCATGGCTTTCTAGTATCCCAACAACCTTTTGCGAGAACCCACACAATGGAGCGCTTCTGGATCCTTTAATGAAGGCTACTACCTTGTTTTCTTTAACTAGCCGATCAATAAGCTCCTCCAAAGGAACTGTCAACTGTACATTCCGACCAGGAGTCAAGCGGATATCAGGCTTCTTTCGTGGGGCCGGGGCCCGGTTGACCCATATCCCATTACCTGACTCATTGCCGGGTGGAATTTTTCCAGTGGCTGCAATGTGCTCTTCCATCCATGACTTCCAAGCTTCAGTGAGAGTTGTTCGATCTGGCTCATCTACCACTCCTACCTACAGTATAAGCTGTCTATTTAGACAAAATATATGTTGCAGAAAGCATTGAATAAAAATATATACTCAGGGGATGTAAATAATACAGTACAAAGGTATTGTTACTCCCAGAAGATGGTTTTTGTGGGTACAGAAGATATCAGTTCAAATCTGCAATTCTTCAACAAAAGAAGCACACAAAACTATCTACTGCAATGGAAAATCACCTACAGGACATCACCTAGATACAAACTCCGTCTGAGCAAGCACTGGACACTTCACTGTATAGAAGATCAAGTTCGTAAATTGTTCAGTCGCAAATCACTATGGTTTCATGGGCCATAACCATAAACTGCAGAAGTCTATGATCAGAAAATGTATAGTCATACAGGCCCTGAAATAAAGCCATTTAGTTGTCAAGTCAACCCTGACAAATTGAAAATGAATGCCAGAGAGCAGCAGAACATAAGGATTCTTAAGATCACACATGTGACGCCCCCAAAATCCAATCCTAGTTGATCAAGCCAAGACCAGACTCCAGAGTCGTAATGTTCTCCATATGTCCACCATGGACCGTAGGTTCACACTACTGCCACGTGACACCAAGCTCCAAATCCAATATCCATGTTAAATCAAATAAACACACTAACATGCTTTCCTATCAATTTTCCAATAATAACCGAATAATGATATCAATTTCATGAAATCAAAATCAAACAAATTCAATTAATATGCATAGCCGAAATTGTAGTATAATAATAGCATACTCTTACACCCACTAACCTCATCTATCTCCTAAAAACAAGAAAAGATATCAAATAATGTAACTTACTTCGCTTCGTGAAGAAGAACACTATAATGATAAGCTATTATCAAAACAGACAACAACCCGCAAATTCCAAGCACTAAAACATACAATTTCCAAGTCCTTAGCCTTCTTCTTCTTATTAAAAATTTTCGGCAACTTTTCTATAGTGTGAAAGCAAAGCAAAGCAAGTTATTTCTTTTTCTTTGATGTATATCAGCAAGCAGGTTAGTATATATATATATATCCTCAGTTGAGTCGGTTTAATATCTTGCTTGTTAAGCTATTAGCAAACAGATAAGTCGGTTCTTATTTCTTACTAACTAAGCAAACAGTAGGTCAGTTCTTATTTCTTATCATGTATATCTAGTGAACAACAACTGATTTGGTTTACTTTATATCAAACAATGAGCTGCCACCTAAACTACCCAGGCCCATGCACCATACAAATAATGCCTCCATGCCTTAAGTGCAAATACTACTGCTGCAAGCTCAAGGTCATGAGTAGGATAGTTCATCTCGTGGATCCTCAACTGTCTCGAAGCATAAGCCACAACCCTTTCTGTCTGCATTAAAACACCGCCTAATCCCAACAAAGATGCATCAGTATAAACCACGAAAGGTATATCAGTACGGGGTAACATCAGTACTGGAGCAGAAGTAAGCCTCTGCTTCAACCCCTCAAAAGCAATTTGGCAATCTCTGTTCCAAATGAAAGGAACATCCTTCTTCGTCAAATGGGTCAAAGCTGTGGCAATCTTGGAAAAACCCTGAATGAAACGACGATAATACCCAGCGAGTCCGAGAAAACTACGTATCTCCTGAACTGTAGTAGGCTGCTTCCAATCAAGCACTGCCTCAACCTTAGATGGATCTACAGAAAGACCATCTCCAGAAATCACATGCCCCAAGAATTTGACTTCTCGAAGCCAAAACTCACATTTAGAGAACTTAGCATACAACTGGTGTTTCCTCAATGTCTGCAAGACAATTCTCAAATGCTCTGCATGCTCTGCCTCAGAACGAGAATATATCAGAATATCATCAATGAAGACTATCACGAACTGATCGAGGTATGGTCGAAAGATACGGTTCATGAGATCAATGAAAAATGCTGGTGCATTGGTCAACCCAAAAGGCATAACTAGGAATTCATAAGAACCATAACGTGTCAAAAACGCTGTCTTAGGGATATCTTCTTCCCTAACCCTCAGCTGATGATACCCAGATCTCAAGTCGATCTTGGAAAACCACTGTGCTCCTCGAAGCTGATCGAAAAGGTCATCAATACGTGGTAGAGGATACTTATTCCTCACCGTCACCTTATTTAACTCTCTGTAATCTATACACAGACGAAGAGTCCCGTCCTTCTTTTTAACGAACAACACCGGTGCACCCCAAGGTGAGTGACTCGGCCTGATAAAACCCTGACTCTCAAGGTCCTTGAGTTGCGCCTGCAACTCCTTCGTCTCTGCTGGTGCCATACGATAGGGAGAACGAGAAATGGGTACAAGATCTCTCCTATGGTCAAAGACACTACTGAGAAAATTGTATTGGTTCGGGATAGAATTGTGGCTGCCCAGGAACTCCAAAAGCGTTATGCAGATAAGGGACGACGACCGATTGAGTATCAGGTTGGAGACCCTGTTCTATTGAAGGTCTCTCCTATGAAGGGGGTACGACGCTTTGGAAAAAGAGGAAAATTGGCACCACGTTTCATTGGACCTTTCAATGTTCTTGAACGGATTGGGAAGGTGGCTTACAGGATCGAATTACCTCCAACGTTGGCAGATGTGCATAATGTCTTCCATATATCTATGTTGAGATTCTTTAAGAAGGATGACAGGAAAGCACGACATAATCAGGAGGAGATGCAAATTAATTTGGCGGACTTTCAGATAACTCCAGAGATGTCCTATGTGGAGAAACCAGTGAAGCTTTTCAAAAGGGAAGAGCGTGAACTTCGTAGAAGGAAGATTCCATTTGTTCAGGTTCTGTGGACTGGACGTACGGAACGTGAAGCTACTTGGGAACGTAAAGAGGATGTTCGTCGTGACTATCCGGTTTTCTTCGATAAGGTACGTGTGAATCTCGAGGACAAGATTCCTATTTAAGGGGGGTAGATTGTAATATCTTGCATGTTTATATGGTAGTTAATGCTACTGGGTGTATTGTTTTTGTTTGTGGGCTTGGGTTAATTAGTATGTGGGCCTGGGTAGTTTAGGTGGCAGCTCATTGTTTGATATAAAGTAAACCAAATCAGTTGCTGTTCTCTAGATATACATGATAAGAAAGAAGAACCGACCTACTGTTTGCTTAACTAGTAAGAAATAAGAACCGACTTATCTGTTTGCTAATAGCTTAACAAGCAAGATATTAAACCGACTCAACTGAGGATATATATATATATACTAACCTGTTTGCTGATATACATCAAAGAAAAAGAAATAACTTGCTTTGCTTTGCTTTCACACTATAGAAAAGTTGCCGAAATTTTTTAATAAGAAGAAGAAGGCTAAGGACTTGGAAATTGTATGTTTTAGTGCTTGGAATTTGCGGGTTGCTGTCTGTTTTGATAATAGCTTATCATTATAGTGTTCTTCTTCGCGAAGCGAGGTAAGTTACATTATTTGATATCTTTTCTTGTTTTTAGGAGATAGATGAGGTTAGTGGGTGTTAGAGTATGCTACTGTTATACTACAATTTCGGCTATGCATATTAATTGAATTTGTTTGATTTTGATTTCATGAAATTGATATCATTATTCGGTTATTATTGGAAAATTGATAAGAAAGCATGTTAGTGTGTTTATTTGATTTAACATGGATATTGGATTTGGAGCTTGGTGTCATGTGGCAGTAGTGTGAACCTACGGTCCATGGTGGACATATGGAGAACATTACGACTCTGGAGTCTGGTCTTGGCTTGATCAACTAGGATTGGATTTTGGGGGCGTCACAACACACACTTCACTCATACAGGCCTAGGACTCCTAATGCAAATATATGATTTTGTGATGTGGAGCGGATAACAACTTTTCAACCATTATGACGCTATTTGATCACCAACTGAAATCTATGAGCACAAATTTGCATCAATTGCATTTTAACATTATGCATTTTTTGGTCATATAATATGCCGCAATATACTTATAATTGGAAGAAATAATACAGTCTTAGACTTAAGTTTGTCGAAAGTGAAAACTAGAATTGTGGCTAGCCTTAGGTTTCCAATTTTTAATGACGATGATCATGCCATCATCCAGAAAACAAACTATTTGAAAATAACTCGATGGCATATAACTAAATGCTGCCCAATTTGATCATGATAGAATTTAATAATTTACAAAATGGTCTGATTCATGAGTATGGTGATCTCTATAACATCAATGCTAAAGAAACGGCTTTAGTCGACCTCATATGTCTTCGCTGAACCAGTTGGCTTAAATTTATGAGCAACAAATAATCTGGAGCAGAACCAGAGACAAAAAAAAAAAAAAAAAATTAGTTTTAGCCAACCGAATTACTGGCCGTTTTGGGCAAGAATTGTTGTAATCTGTTTTAGGATTGGCCTGAATTTGAAATTTGGATTCTTGGAAAGCTAAAACTGTATCTGAGTTGTTTTTTTGTTGTAACAAAGAATTGTATCTTTAAGATGATGGACTTGACTCAATAACACTTGACAAATCCGTTCTACCGATTGTTTCAAACCTATATGTATTCTATGATATCGATCTCCTACTTTATTCTCTATTATGCATTCTGAGATCTCAATCTCCTACGTTCTCCCTCTATTATCTATTCTAAGACCTCTATCTTCTACGCTTCTTCCTTTTTTATATTACCTCAAGAAGATAAGTTAGGAAGTTTAACTAATACATTTCACTGATTCAGAAATCAGAATCTAAACATGTATGAATTTATTTCATCCTACTAAACATGTATGAGTTAATTTATCCTTGGTCCATAGATGGTCTTAATGCCTTCTATTAATTTATTCGGTACCTCCTGCATACATGTTTAACCAGTTTCCTTTTATTTCGTCCACCTACGAACATGGTCTGGGTGGTAATGCGGTATTACACTATATTTTCCCTATTGACAACAACTAGGTCTTTTATAGAGGTAATGTGATGTTTCTACTCTAAAGGGTAGCTCCATGTGATTCCTTCTTCCATAAATATCGCAACAATCTAACTTCAATATCCCAATTATCTAAAATCGATAGAACCACATAAGACTCCTACAAAGAAAATTTGCGCATTAAGACTTCAATATCTTAATCATCTCCTATTGACATATTCATTGCAATTACATAAACTAATCCCAAGCTTCAAAAAAAATTATTTTGAAACAATTAAAGAGAAATTGCGTACCTTGACAGAGGAACAAAGCTCTGGAACTGATTTCCGATGAGAGAGAACACTTGCAGCAATACTTCTAGACACACCAATGAACTGTATCTCATTATTATTGTCGTAAACAGCGTAAACACCAGATTCTGATGGAAGTTCATCAGAAAACTCGTCTGGTTTTGAAGGAACAGTAAGGGGATCCAATTCAGATAATTTCTTCACAGCAGAAACTATTGTGAAAGCAGAAAGTCTATTTGAATTGGTGGGAAGTTTGAAAGATAGTGAAGGAAAGGTTGTAGAACGACTTACTTGTGGATAAAAAGAAACATAAGGGGTAATTCTGGAAGAATAATTTGTACAAGTAGAAGATGAAGAAGAAGAAGCTTGGATTGGGAGTAGATTGATGAGCGTTGCAGCAGCCATGGTGGTTGTGAAACTGTTGGGTGCAGGCGTGCAGCAGACTATTACCTATATATGAGGTGATGTTTGTAAGTAACAATTATTAAAGCGTTGCTTTTAAGCAAAACGTATGTGGTGCAGTTTCCGGAAATGGCACGTATCTTAAAGTACTGCGAAACGAGTTAGATTCTTCAGAAAGCTTCGTCGATCTTAGAATCTCGAGGAAACATGGTACGAGTACTTTAAACCCTGTATCTTCTTCTCTTCTCTGCAACTTCTCTGTTTCAATTACAATGTTGTTCTACGAGAGAAGAAAGAAACGAAAGATAAACGAAGAAACCCAAACACTCGAACAACCAACTGAACCAAAGGTTATTCTACTTGATGACAAAGTTGAGGTAATCTTCTTCTTCTTTCTTCTATTACTGAATGCTTTGTTGTTTAAGCTATACTACTGAATGCTTTGTTTTTTGTAGGGGTTTTTAGTTACTTTGATGAAAATAATTTGATTTTTTCAATATAAAGTATGTTTTGGTGATTTTGGATGTGGGAATTGTAGGCAAGGAAAGAAGATGAAAGCTTAAAGGGGTCATGGAATTCGGTTCTTAATGTTCGTTATGTAAGGTAGGATTATTGGGAGAAACTAAGCATTATCGACTTTTGCTACCACTTAGATTAATTGATAATAATGATTTGGAACTATGTTATGGATTATGTGTAGGAAGAAACGAAACTATGGGAGAAGGAAGAAACGCAATTATGGGAGAAGGACGACACGCAAGAGAAAAGGAACCCAACCAAAGGTTCTTCTCTTTGGAGTCGTAGTTGAGGTAATCTTCTTCTATACTCAACACTCTAGTCTTTAATATGTTTTGAGTTACTTTGGTGAAAAAAAAATTGATTTTCAATTGAAAGTATGTTATGGTAATTGTAGGTAAGGAGAGAAGATGAAAGCTTAAAGGGGTCATGGCATTCGGGGATTATTGTTGGTGGTGGGGGTTCTGATGATGGTTTAGTTCGTTATGTGAGGTATGATCATCTTGTTTTGGATGATGGTTCTACAAAACCTTCAATATCAATTTCTTCAAGTATGGATGAAACCAAACATTATCGAGGTTTGATTAGACCTGTGCCACCACCTAGATTAATTGATAATAATGTATTGGAACTACATTATGGATTATGTGTAGACGTATACTTGAAGAATGCATGGTGGGAAGGAGTGGTTTTTGACTATGAAGATGGCTGTGCACAACGATTAATTTTATTTCCAGACTTGGGTGATCAACTAAAAGTTAGTATTGAGCAAATAAGGATTACTCAAGACTGGAATCAAGTTTCTGGGAAATGGTCACATAGAGGGAACTGGTTGTTTCTTGAATTGATTCAGGAGGAAAAGAAAAAATTATTGATTACTCTATCGGATAATGAAATTTGGTCTATTGTGAAGGCTAAAGAGGATTTTGATAACAAGATTGTTGATTGGACTTGCCCAATGCGGTCGCTATGGGATGTTTTGGTATCGGAAGTCGTTCGTGAAATGTGTTCAACAATAGAGAATGACCAGGATGTTGTTGAGGTGCAGGATGTTATTGAGCTACAGGATGCAGTGCATTTGCCCAAGACACCAGATAAAGGGACAGAACAACAACGCAAACCCAAGGTAATCTTCTTCTTCTACTTTGTTGTTAAGGTTATACTGAACACTCTACTCTGTCTTTAATATGTTTTGAGTTACTTTGATGGGAAAAATTGGATGTTTTCAATGAAAAGTATGTTTTGGTGATTTTGGATGTGGGAATAATAGGTAAGAAGTGAAGATGGAAGCTTAAATGGGTCATGGCATTCGGGGATTAAAGTTCGTTATGTAAGGTATGATATCTTGTTCTGGATAATGGTTTTACAAAACATTCAATATCTATTTCTTCAAATAACGACGAAACTGAGCATTATTGAGGTTTTATAAGACCTATGTCACCACCTAGACTAATTGATAATAATGTATTGGAACTACTTTATGGATTATGTGTAGGAAGAAACGCAGCTGTGGGAGAAGGAAGAAACGCACGAGAAACGAAACCCAACCACCAGAACAACAACGCAAACCAAATGTTCTTCTCTTTGGAGACAAAGTTGAGGTAATCTTCTTCTACATTGTTGTTAAAGTTAAACCAAACACTCTATTCTGTCTTTTGATATATTTTGAGTTACTTAGATGAAAAAAATTGATATTTGTTTTCAATAAGAAGTATGTTTTGGTAATTTTGGATGTGGGAATTGTAGGTATGGAGAGAAGATGAAAGCTTTAAGGGGTCATGGCATTCAGGGAATATCGTCGGGGTTGGGGGTTCTGATCATGGTTTAGTTTGTTATGTGAGGTATGATGATCTTGTTTTGGATGATGGTTCTACAAAACATTCAATATCTATTTCTTCAAATATCGACGAAACCAAGCATTATCGAGGTTTGATAAGACCTGTGCCACCACCTAGATCAATTGATAATAATGTATTGGAACTACATTATGGATTATGTGTAGACGTATACTCGAAGAATTCATGGTGGGAAGGAGTGGTTTTCGACTATGAAATTGGTTGTGAACAAAGATTGATCTTTCTTCCAGACTTGGGCAATCAACAAAAAGTTAGTATTGAGCAAATAAGGATTACTCAAGACTGGAATCAAGTTTCTGGGAATTGGTCACTTAGAGGGAACTGGTTGTTTCTTGAATTGATTCAGGAGAAAAAGAAAGGATTATTGATTACTCTTTCGGATAATGAAATTTGGTCTATTGTGAAGGCTAAAGAGGATTTTGATAACAAGATTGTTGATTGGACTTGCCCAATGCGGTCGCTATGGGATGTTTTGGTATCGGAAGTCATTCGTGAAATGTGTTCAACAATAGAGAATGATCAGGATGTTGTTGAGGTGCAGGATGAAGTGCTTTTGCCCAAGACACCAGATGAAGGGTCAGAACAAATAGGGGGAACTCAACCTATATTTGATTTAGCTGAATTTGATGAAGATGTTGATTTAACTCCTGAGGTAGATTTGACGGCTTCAGAGGATAAGATTAGTAAATCCGATGATTCTGTGGAGATTGTATTAGAAAGCCAAGTAGATCATATTCTACCATTTATAGCGCAGAATGAGGAAACGATGTGTGCTTCAGGCTTACCTTCGGATTCAAAATCATCTGATCCTGTTTCTATTGATGATTCACGGTGGATATATGGTATTTTGATGGAGGCTGAGGAATCCTTGGTTAATACCATATCTTCTCATGATTCAAATTTAGCAGATAATGGAAAGTTTAGCTGTAATGCTGTAAATCGTGGCTTGGCTGCCAAGGCACTGGCAACTGATCCAAATGCAGTTACTAGTGTGCCCATTGCAAACTATGGTTTTGGGTATTTTATTCCTAAAATGAAAGATGGTGGATGGACTGTTGCGCCTTGTATGAATGTAAATAGGCCCAACGATGATGATGAGGTATTATTGCAATCTCAGGAATCAGTTAATTGTACTCATTCTAACAAAGAATCATCTGCAGCCAACGACAAAGAAAAACATTCCCCAACTATACTAAGCAGAGTAGGTGAGGCTCCAAGAACAATAGATGCACATACCACTGCAGACAATCAGAACAGAGATGAGCTGGCCTTCAACAAGCCTGACGATAGACATTCTGAGGGAACAAGACATTCCACCTGGCAATCCGCAGTAGGTACTGATCTGCTTCCTGGAGCTGAATACTGTCCCGATGTACTGCAAAAGTACTTGCAGACTGCAAATCACAGCAGAAACTCAGAAGATAAAAATGACAATGGTGCATTTACAAAGATTAGGAAGCATCTAGTCTGTATGGGTTGGAAGATAGAGTTTAAACAAAATGAACTTGAAAATAAGTACACTCCTGTATTTCGTTACATTGCACCTAATGGCAAGACCATAGATACTCTTTTTGAAGCTTGCAAATATTATTTTGAAATCACAATAATCTTGGATCAGATGATACAAAACCAAACTTCGGGTTCTGTACCTGATAAAATGTTAGATGGCAGTCATCCACAGGACTATTTAGCTGGAGACCATAAGATACACGGGGATGATGACGAGGCTTGCATTTTCCAGGGTAAAAAATCGATAATTGATGTATCGGATAAGCATGTAGGACCTGTTGATGTTGACGCTTCTCCGTGTGTTCAAACTACTGATTTGAAACTTCCAGAAGGGGGAATACCTTATGTAGATCCTGTTCCTGTGCTCGACAAACAAAATTATCAACCAAATGTTGTTGATGTACCTGATAAGATGTTAGATTGCAATAATCGACAAGACCATTCATCAGGAGATCTCACGAGGCAAGGGGCAGAGGGCGATGCTAGTTTTTCCCAGGGTACAAATTTGATACTTGATATTTCTGATAGGCAAGCTGAACCTTTGGGTGGTGAATCTTCAGTGTGTGCACAAAGTACAGATTTGGATCTTCTAGAAGGGCAATCCCCGCGTACGAATCCTGTTTATGATAGCCAAAACTCACTCCAAAGTTTGGTGTCTGTGCCTGATAAGATGTTAGATTCCAATAATTCACGAGACTATTCGTCTGCAGACCCTACAAAACAAGGGGCTGAAGTTGATGCTTGCATATCTCAGAGTAAAAATTCTATGAATGACATTTCTGAAATGCAAATAGAACCTGTGGTTGGTGATTCTTCCCTGTATGCACAAACTACTGTTTTGGACCTCTCCGAAGGGGAGTTGCCACCTGTAAATTTTGTTCCTGATGGAGCCGCTATTGAAGCTGAATATTGTCCACAAGCAGTGTTAGACTGGACTGAGATAGGGTCAGATAAAGGCAAGGTGAAATTGGCCAACCAGACGGAAAATACCAGGTCTATGACGTTGCGAGCAAAGAAGCATCTCGTGGCTGTTGGGTGGAAATTGTGGTATTGTACTAAGATGAAAAATAGGCGTGAGTTACGCTACACTTCACCAAAGAGAAAAACGTATATATCTCTTGTAGCTGCTTGCAAGGCATGCGTTGAACTAGGATTGCTCTATGGGGATGCACAACCAAGATGAAGGTGATGTTAATGTAGGAGTATATTGAGCTTTCTTACTTCTATGTTCGAGTGAACTTTGTATTTTCATGTTTATATTTCTAATAGTTTCCTTTAGGTTCTAGAATACTTTTCTCTCAGTTCAAGTATTAGTAGATTTAGAAATTTTTGTGTTTTTATTAATGTTTCTTGTTTGAACTATTTGTTGCTTATTCCGCAATGGAAAGATTATTTTGTGTAAACAAGAATATTTTTAGAATTGAATTTAAAGCTTAACTGAGACTCTACTAGCTTCTTGAATTTATATCTCCCCCTTGTTCATCGATGGATATCAACTTGTTTTCTTCTCAACATTATTCTTATAATACTCATTTTTGAGATCTCGTAATTCCGAATCCCAAACAATTAATTGTGCTTCGTAAAATAAGAAAATCAATTGTTCAGAATGGTTTTAAAGGTAAGCACACAATACAACATCCAGTCAGTCATGGAGATTGGAGGTAGGTATGATGGTACCTGCCACCCTTCCTTGACAGTAAAAAAAACCCTGTCCACTGTAGCCCTCAAACTGTTCTTTCTTCTTTGATAAACAACAATGTCATATTGCCAAGGGAAAAAGTATATTTAAGTATACTATACAGGTAGAAAGATCGATCGATTGAAAATTAATCTTTCGGGAAGAGATTCAGTGCAAGTGTTGTAAAAAGGTTTCTAGTTGCACAGCCTATTAAGCTAAGAAATTCTATTTGAAGCCGATCACTTTTGCACTGTCAGTTGCACAGCCTATTAAGCTAATATGCATTCTAGCAGAATCGAGAATCCAGAATTTAGACAGAAAGTTTCGTAGAAGCCATGCTCTCTCTTAGAATAAAGATAAATGTGTAACACAATGTACACACATTTAGCACCCGCGAGACTCCAGCTAAACACACTTCCACATTTCAATGCGCTTCTGCTGTTCTTCTGCTTTACCTTCTAGTCATCCCAGACAATAGCGGTTGTATTAATTAAATAAGACCATCATTCATGTGTGAGAATGATAGTCAAGAAAACAGACTTTCATTTTTACCAGAAATTTTGAAACTGTTGAGATCTATTGTGTTGACGATCTTATGTCACCATCCATTATTTTCTTCTCGCGTTGTCTATGTACATCATGATGGCAGTGTACCTTGGCGAGATCTTGTAGTCTTAGGTAGTCTTAGGCAAATTTGTAAGATGAAGCGAGGCCAGAAAGTTCAGAGTTATTTGGAAATCTAAAGAGTATGCCAATATAAGGGTGTTGTATTCCCCACAACCCTCGGATCACGCAATGATGGCATGCATACAAGGGAAATTTGCATTTGTTAATCTTTGTAGTGAAATGAAATCCCATCCCTTTTCCTTATCCTTGTTACTCAAGATAGCATCCTGTACAGTAATACCTGCAGCACCATAAGAGACCCTCATCAAAGTTAGTGCTCCCGCAAAACTCCTTCCCATAAATAGAATCCTGCAATAATGACTGAATCTCAGGAACAAGGACAACATCATTGACATAACTTTTTAGCATCTCTCCAAACGCTTTTGAACTGGTTCCATTAACTTAATTTCTAAACACATCCATGCAAAATTCCTCATTCTAGCAAGTGTATATACGAGTGTAGAACTGAATAACACAGGCCACTACACTTTATCCTTCTGTGCAAGTACTGATACTAGCCTTCAATCCTTCAAGCATAGTTGCAAGATTACATGCTCACAAGTCAAAAAATTATAGTAGATATGGATTCCTTAAAAGTTGAACTATTATAAGTTTCAAATAAGTCGATTAATATGTTTATTACAAAATAATGCATCCCTACAACCAGCCTGGTTCGTACGCAGAAGCTTCTTCTTGTTTTTTCGGTTTTAGATCTCTTTTGAAAATATTTTTCCACACTTTTCTTCTCTCGGCAGTTGCAGGAAAAATTCCATCCTTATTGAAGGCGACCACCTCCTTCTTGGACCGAAATCTGAGGCCCTTGGGATCAACAAACTCCTGCAATAAATTACGATAACATAAAACACATTACTTGATGAATGTATTTATTGACTTAGGATAGTAAGAAAATAATCTACATTGCCAAAGTACCACACATGCATGCGCAGAAAACGTGTTTACGTGCCAATCTATTTACCTTATCAAATACTATTAGGGTTGATGAACAAGCAGATCCAGAAACTTAAGCTCGACAATTTTTTTGGCTTGCTTGTAATAAACTATATACCCGACCCTAAGCATATATACTGAATTGAAGCTTGACTAGCTCATCTCAAATACGAAGAAGCACAATGATCTATCCAAGGCCTCATTCAAACTTGCTCATTTTATAGGATATATAAAGTTGCAGTTCAATTTGGTGACAGGCCTAATATTTTTGAAGAGGTTTGTTGGGAAAGGCAGAGAGTCCTGTAATCTGACATCTAAGGCAGGTATAAACCATATACAAAAAAAGCATAGATATACTAGCTAATGGAAAGGCTAGCCATCTAAATATAAACTTCGATATCTAAGAATAAAAAATGCAAACATGCACAACACAAGGATATACAAGATCGAAAATGACGCGTCTGGGAAATGTTCTTCAGTGAAGCACAAAGATTCACTTTCTAGAAACAGAAACTAAAATCTCTCTCTCACAGTACAATTTCGTAAGCTTAGGCAGTTAAACACATATCACCTTCTTGCACAGCAAAGGAAACACAATTTCAAGCATGAAGATTACAACTCTGAAGATTTTTACTACCAGAAAAAAGATCAAAAGAAAAGAAAGGAAAAGATTGCATAACACACACCAATCTTCCCCAAGAGGCTGCTTAATTAAGCACAGATACAAGTATATATAAGTGAAACAGCTGCCTCAGTTGAGCACAAATATACTTTTGAAGAGGTTCACTTTGGAATCCATTTTGACCCTAAGGCCGCAAGCTATTGTACACACATAGTTCAAGAATTAGCTTGGAGAAGGTGAGTCTAGTAACACTATTAATCTTTCTCCAACACTTAAAAGATCAATCTTTATTTACGAAAGTTCTATTTATGTGAAGTACAAACATTGATTTAACCTAACTTTTTAGTTTTCATTTCCAAAATGAACAGGAAGAGAACAAATGAGAAGAAAATACCAAAAGAGAAGAAATTGTTTCGACCTCGTCAACACTACCAAGTTACTGATGACCTCTTAAAAACATGTTTACTTCCGCTCCTATCCAAAAAAATTCTAAGAAAGAAATTTGAACTTTTAATTCAGTTATCCTGTAAGACTCTTACTGCAAGCACTCTATCTATTCAAGCACGGGGATTGGTCTTTACCAATTTTGAAGCAATTTTTAATTCCATACAAGAAAAAGAAAAACAAAGAGGAGAAAAAATTAAAGAAATAAAAATCAATGGCTGCATCTTTTGCAAACACAAGAGATCAATCTTCGCCAATATATATATATATATATTTGCACCAATTTTAATTTACTTTTCTCAACAAAGAAAGCCAAATACCTTGCATCCAAATCAGTTTATATATATATTTTTTTTTGATAGACTAAAAGTTGAAACTTGAAAATAATTTGAGGAGAAACTGATGAATTTCAAGCACAAATTTGTAGCAGATCAAATAAAAGTAGGGTTAGTAATAGTAATATACTCACATAGTCAAACCGTCCAGATGAGTTTCCATGTAGTCGCTCTTTGGTTATTATTATCCACTCCGAGGGAAGCCAATTTGTGGTCTTCTTCAGTTCAGATCTTTCGATAACTTTCCATTTTCCATTTCTTTGTCGCTTCCGGCTTATTGGCGGAGTAATAGCTGGTGGTTCCTCCATCATTTGAAATTTGAGAGGAACAGCTTCTATAGGGACTCCCAATTCATTTTTCATCACCACAGCCGGAGTTTCCTGTGGCACCTCTACCCTTTGATCATTGAAAGGAGTAGTCCCTATAGGGCCTGTCACTTCCATCTCGACCAATTCATCATTTTCAGCATAAGCAGCTATTAATAAAGCTGCAACTTCTGGATCTGTGTCCGTTGCTTCACTATCAGAATCGGTGGAAGAGTAGTAGTAGTTGTGGGACATGATTGAAGCGGCTGTGTTTTTGTCTCTAAATTCTAGAAAATTGGATACTTCTGTTCAATAGACCTGAACACTTGTTATATATAAGCAACAACATGGTAATGGTATGGGGAAGATGATGAAATCTGAGCCATCTATTTCAAAATTTCACTTTTCCCTCCTATTATGCCAGATGTCTGTAAACAAGGACAGTTTTTCATGCAATGACTATTTTCTATATTTTCTATATTCATGCAATGACTATTTTCAATATTCATGCATTTGTAATAAAACCCAAGATATGATTAGTTGATACAATGAACTATGAAGTACAATCAATCTTTACATGAATCCCATCATCTCTTATTGATAATCCTATGACAGTATCCTACGGTTTTCCTTATTTGCTTACATGTGTAAACATGCATATATGTTAATTAATAAATGGTTTAAGCAAATAGGGAAGGTTAATTTCTTTGCGAATATTTCTTACTAGATTTACAGAATTTTTATAAAAGATTTATTAGAATTAATAAGATTGCCTTTTCTTCATAGTTATAATATCAGATATTCCATAGCTAATTTTGTTATAGTAAGAGAAATTTTCATCTTTGGTACAGTGCGTTTTTTATACTGACCATCAGATCACTGATCACTCAACTAACAAATCCTTGTGATACGAGAAGAATATTCCATTCATACCATTATGCACTGAAAGTTACAACTTGTAAGATCATTCTAAAAATGTAAAAATTGAATACTTGATTCTGAATTTCGATGCAATATCTTGGTTTCTAAGATCATATTCTTGGGAAAAAAAATGAAAAAGATTAATAAAAATTTCATAGTTAAACCAAACTGAAACAGACCTATTGACACCTCATTTGTAGAGTAAATCCAAAGTACGTAGTCGCAGCCTCGCAGGAAGGCAGTTCCTCTCCACCCCAGTTTAAACAAAATATACTAAATCAATTCCAACTTAGGCACATACTTTGTAGCTGTACCAATTGAACCAACAAGAGCTCCAAGAACCAGACCTATGCATCAGTCTGTAGGGAGGAGAGGTTTCTGAATTCCTCCAGCTAAAGACATATTGACCTTTTAGAATTCCTCATCTGTTCCTATTCACCAGTTGAAAATTCATGCAGTTAAGTAGGTATTAAAGAAATACAATGATCAACTAATATTTGAAGTATATATATGTGCAGTGAGGTAAATCAGAGACGGAAAGTGGCCAGGAAAAAACAAAAGAGCAAAGTTCAGGTAGATCATAACGTCCCCTTTAACTATATGCTTGGATCTGCTGAACTATATATGAAAATTACTAGTTGGTATTCTTGTGTTGTTGATTAGAACCTTAACTAACTGTGAAATATCATGGAGCATTGCCCAATTTGCCAACGTGCTAAACATTAGTTGAATCGATTTTGAGTCAAGAAATAATTTTGAGTAGTCAAAGAAATGTCTTAAGTCGTTTCTGTTAAGAGCTTTAATGGAAAAAAAAAAAAAAGATTCATAGTCCACCAAAAGTGAATGATGACCAGTTTAAGATTAACAAGAGACGTTTGGCATTATTCCAATACAGTATGCAAGAAAGGAAAGTCAAAGTTGGGAGCAAATGCAAAAGAAAAGAAAGTCAAAAGGATAATAAGGCTATAGGTCTTACCTGAAACTCTAAGATCTGGAATGTGGGCAATCTTGTGCCAGTCCTCCCCTGTTTCCTTTTCAAAACGTTTATGTAGAGCAGGATGGCAGTTGCTTATCCATAGAAGTTGAAGATTGGTGAGATGTTGCAGTCCATCTGGCAAGTTTGTAAGATTCTCACAAGAAGAAATATGTATAGACTGGAGGGTTGTTTGGTATCCATGTGACAAATTTGTCAAACCAGAAAATGACTGGATCGACAAATGCGTGAGAGAATTCCTTCCCACCTCCGGCAGATATTTCAGGTCATCGCACCTGGAAATATATAGAGATTCTAGAGAGGAGAGATTATTCATTTCCTTGGGCAAGGAAACAAGGTCTGTGCAACTGATAATTTTCAAACTTATGAGTTCGCTGAGAAATCCCAACTCTGCGGGAAGAGCCTTAAGCTTTGTACAGTTCAAGATAGACAGATATTGAAGGGCAGGGAGGCTTTGTAGCATACCTTCTGGAAAACAAATTACTTCTGTGAAACAGTTTACTTTAAGAGAAGAAAGACGAGGTAGGTCTTTTAATGATAGCAGGAGCATTTCATCGCAATCTTCCACATCCAAACTTTCAAGAAATGATGACAATGGGAGTCGTTTCATCTTCCGACATCTCCGAATCCTCAAATGCTTAAGAGAAGGGAACATAATAACGTCATTCTGACCTCCACTGTCTGACATATATGAGAACCATTCTTCCAATGCAGGCATATCACTCAAATAGAGTTCTTCTAATGACGGAAAGCAATTCACCATGTCACCATTACTAAAATATTTCACATGCTGCATTCCACTCATATCAAGATACTTGAGCAGAGGTAGCCTACCAAGTGACGGAAGATGCTCAGATCTTGAACATCTCTTTAGCAGGATTTCAACTATATTTGGGAGGGTGGAAAACTGAAACCAACTTGGAAAGGTTCTCCCCTGATACCGCCTTATAAACAACCTTTTCACATTAGGGTGAGGTTGGAAGCCTTCAATTACATCTCTGTCACTTTCTTCTTCTTTATGAGAATTACCCCAAGTTAGGCTAAATGTTCTAAGGTTCTGCTTTCCCATCAAATTGGCATCTTTAGCATCTTTGAAGCTTCTCACATTTTCAAGTCCTTTTATCTCAAGTTCCCCACCAAGGTGGTCCATTCCTTGCAGTTCTTTGACACCATGTCCATCCCCTGAGCCCGCAATGAAGATGCTCAGTGTCTGGAGGCAAGTTAGTTTCCCCATCTCAATCGGCATTTGAACTAAGGTATAACAACCCCGGATGTCTAAGTGTCTTAAGCTTCTCATCTTGTTCATGAATTTGGGCAACGATTGAAGATAAAGACAAGACTCCAATTTGAAAGTTAGTAAATTCGCTAGCCCACATATGGACTCTGGCAATAATACAATTCTCGTGTTTGAAAGGTTAAGATACCTCAAATGTTTCAAGTTACCTATCGAGTCTGGTAGGGATGAGATGTTAGTTGACGCCAAACTCATAGCTCGTAATGATTTAAAAGCTGAGAAGTTCAAATGAGTGGGGAACTCACTCCCCCCATCGAGTCAACGAAATAAATGTACGCAAGTTTGGCATTGGTTGATTTATGGACTGAACTATGAATGGTGAATGAGCTGAATCAGAAGTCACTGATACATGTCGAGCACCCTTGGGAAGAATTTTCATGTGGCCACCCACCGCACTAGAAAATTGATTCGTAATGGAGCATGCGAGATCATGTACAAGGTCATGCATTAAAAAGCTTTCTACATTACCATCTTCATCCTTCTCAACATCTTGAAAAAAAGATCTCAACAATAAGGCATTGTAAATCTCATTTCCAATATCTTCCAATTGTATTCTTTCTTTAGATTGAAACAAACCATTGGCCATCCACAAATGAATTACTTCTTCTTTTTGTATCCTATGGTCTTTTGGAAATATAGAACAATAAGCAAAGCATCTCCTCAAATTTGGCGACAAATGGGAATAACTCAATCTCAAGGCAGGTAATATGGTATTTTCATCGCTTTCTGGTAGGTCCCAAATTCTGCTATCTCTGACAAACAACCACTCTTTTTCGTCAATCTTAAATCGCATTAAGCCTCCCAAAACTTTTGCAGCTAACGGTACACCTCCACATTTCTTCAAAATTTCCTTGCCTATCTTCACCAAGTTAGGACTTTCAATATTTCCAATGCCAAATGCGCGTTGCCTGAACAAAGACCAACAATCATCCTCAGACAGAAATTTTAAAGAATAAGGACAACATGTGCCTGTGATTGATGCAACCGTCTCAAGGCGAGTAGTCACAATAATTGAACTTCCTTTGGCTCCACATCTCAATGGATATTTAAATCTATCCCACTCTTCCTGTTTTTCATTCCAAATATCATCCAAAACAAGTAAAAATTGTTTCCCGGCAAGTTTCCCCTGAAGACAACGCTGTAGCGGATCTAATTCTTCAAGACTAGATGCATTTCCCGAAACTGAATCTACAACCGCTCTCGTAAGCTTTTTTACATCAAAATTATTTGAAACACAAACCCAAACTCTGACTTCAAAATGTTCTTCTACCCTCTTATCATTATAGACGAATTGTGCAACAGTAGTCTTCCCAAGGCCACCAATACCAATTATAGGACATATAGAAACAACATTTTGATTGTTTACATTATTCAACAATAATCCCACAATGTATTCTTTCTCCTCATCTCTTCCATAAATTTCTAATTCACTTCCAATAGAACTAGTTTCTGGATTTTGATAAACTTCAACTTTCTTTTCTTTAAATCCCTCACTCACATGAAACTTTGACTTCTCAAAAGCTAGCTCATCAAACCTCTCAATGAAATAATTTATTTTCTTCGCAATCTTACGACGAAACTTAATATGATCAAAATCAAAACAAGATAGCAGTAAGAAAGAATCAGATACCTTCTTGGATCCTTGTTGCATAAGTTTAACTTCAGTTGCCCAGTCATCAAGAACATCATCTGCTTCATAAGCAACATCTTCAAGTTTCCTTAACCAATTTACGATTGCCTTACTGGTCATTTGTTTCTCTTCTGCATCTTCAAGAACATCTCTAATTGTTGATAAGGTGTTGGAAAGCTTCTCCATCTGATTATTAACACCCCACATCAAACCAACTTCTTTGTGGATCAAAGAGCTAAGATTGTCAAACAATACTCCAAGAAATGGAGAAATTATAATGTTCATAGCCATATCTGCCATTGCTAACTTGCTTGATGAATGATGAATGATGATATGATAAACAAAACAAGGTGATGTGATTTCAAAGGTTGACTTTAAAAATTCCCGAAAGTCAAAATATCGGTTATATCCGATACATAACCGATATTTCCTAGATTAAAATCCCGAAAACGCTTTGAATAGCCAATTGTTGTTCCCGCGCTGAATCGTAGTTTGAGCGCCAAACCTCTCTCTCTGCACATGTTCATCATGTCTCGGCATATCGCAGTTGAAATTCTCTCTGATGATGATGATGAAGATAACAACGGAGATTTCTCTTCTTCTCTTCCTTGTAAGAAGAGAAGAACAGAAGAAGAAGAAAAAGAAGAAGATGTATTTGCTTCTGATCATGATGATGATGATGTTGTAGTTCTTGATGACAATTATTTGACTTCTAAGAAACCTAGATCAGTTCTCTTCACTCCTAAAATCTCGAATGTTTATGATTCTCCACTATCTTCTGATCCATTTGAATCGTGTAGATCTAGATTCTCTGATCCCAAGATTGGATCTTTACCTACTTCTACTTACGATAAAGGTAATTTTCGTGTTTCATGTTCACTTTAATTTGATTTATTTATGTTTTATTTGTAATTTTTGTTTAATTGAGTAAGATTTGAAAATTAGGGTTTTTGTTGAGTGATATGAATTGGGGTTTTATAGATTGCTCATCTGATCCTAATGTTGTTTATTTATGTGAATAAATTTGTGAAATAATAGCTTTGTTTGTTTATACTTGTTCTGCTCTTTGTTTGGCAGGAGGTTGTAGTGTGATATGTTTGGAGTCTGACAACGAGTCTGAAAGTGATATCGAAAGGAAAGATTTGAAGGAAAATGAAGATATTACTGCTGCTTTTGGTATGTGATCTTTGATATGTGATGTATAATTTTCTCCGAAATTCCATATCTGTAATCCATAAAGTAGGATAAGAGGGATGTATGCATCTGATTGATTACTTTATAGTGTATGAACTCAATAAAAGGTATGGATCTTTGTTTTTCCAGAGGATGACCCGTTCGCAGATGATTTTGAAGACAATGATCCAGAGCAGCAAGTGGACAATGTCATCAAGCAAATACATGGTGGTGTTGCTTATAATGAAGAACAAAGTAACCAGAGGGATGAAACCAAGGCTAAAAAGAGGAAAACTAAAGAAGAAAAGATGCGCTTAGCCGAAGAAAAAAAACTAAAGAAGGAGGTCAGTTCTGCTCAGGGTTTATTTTATGGATCATGTTATTATAAAGTGTAATGTCTTGATTGAAGATGTTGTGATACAGCAAGAGGATATGCAAAAGAAGGCTTTGAAGGCTGAAGCAGCAGAGGCAAAGAAATTGCAGAAAGAACAACAAAAATGGGAGAAAGGAAAGTCATCTCCGAAATCCATAACAGTTGAAATCGATGCTAAAGTTGTTGAACTTGGGGCTATTGGAGGTCTGTCCTCCCATCCCTCTTGCCTCTCTTCCTCTTTATTTCCTTTATTACATTTTGAGTTATCTCCTTGTCTATGTCTGCTTGTTTGGCTACATTCTTAATATCTATGTGCTTAAAAATCCATTTTCTTTCTTACTTTAGGACATCTTATCAGTAAATTTGCTGACAAAGGCATCAATTATCGTATAACTTCAAACCCAATTGAAAGATCAATATTGTGGAAATTGTCCATACCGGAACAAGATTCGGAGGTATGTTAATTGGGATGTATTATATTGGGATAATATTGTTTTCCAATTTTCTGTTGTATAACTCCTCTTTTGAGCTCCTTTAGCTTGTTCACTTGACACATTGCTAAGGGATTTTTAATATTGCTTTGTCATTAATGGATTCTATCTTATCGATAAAAAAAATCCCTGAAAATCTCCCATTATTGCAGTTGTCGTCCAAGGGAAGGGAAATTCCATATGTGTTACTTGTATATGAAGCGGATGAATATTGTAGTCTTATTCTCAACGATTCTCTGACGGGCCATGTTTCTAGAGTTCAAAGTCGTTATTCATCTCACACAATTTGCTATCTTACAAATAAGTTGATGTACTATATTAATAAGAGGTAACACTTCAGGGATTGTCATACAAATCGCTTTTAGTTATAAATTATCTTTCCATTAATGCTATTTTACTCTATATTGTTTGGTGCGCTTAACTGCTTTCCTATTAATGTATTGTTTAACCAGTGGCAGTTACATGTCCCCTTAGTAATATTTGTTTTCCTGTTGACAAATTAAAGAGAATTGTACCTTTCTCTATGCAAGTACTTCGAGTAAAAGATTAGATTGAATCCCATCAAGGAGGATAAGTTTTGATAGTTACTGGTGAGTAGCTCTTAAGAAGACATTAAGTGCATGTTTGAATATTGACAAACTGGGTGATCCTTTAAATTTGCTGCAATCCTTCACATATATATAATGATCAAGCCACCATTCTATAATAGTACCATCATTTAATGAAATTGTATTTAAATTGCATCCGATAAAAATATTTCACTGAATATTTTTGTTTATAGAGTGTTATGGAAATGACAATGATGCAAAATTCTAATACCTCGATGTCAAGATTTAGTGTTGCACTTAGAGGGAAAGCACAGAATACCCTGGTTATGCAGAAAAAGTGCATAGTCCAAAGAGGTGATAGTTACCCCAGAAGTTTAGTCACACATTGATTATGTGTAATATCTGTAAAGACTGATCAAACTCTATGTAGCACTGTCATAAAGCGTAAAATGTATCAAAGTTGAGGACATTACATTGTAAAGGTGTTATTCCTAGGATTTCTCTGAGGGCATGAGCTGAAAAATGCCCTTTACCCAACAAAGGCTGTAGGTATCACCAGGATTTTTGTCCAAATTATTTACTCAATCCAATCTGGGGTTTGTAACTGCCTAATTGAACTCTACGTAGTGTCGAGGATGATTTATGTTCGAATTTGCACAAGTAACGTTAGCGTTAACAACTACTTCACTGCTGCCGAGATATTGAGAGTTACACTCAAAACAAAGCAGGGGTCTGGCATACGCCTTAGTTGATATATCTTATCTTGTTATTACTTATTTAATGTTAAATACAATTTTAGATATTTCCTTTTCTGTTTGTTTCGTCGCTCATGAATGGCTCTAACAATGTCAATGGTGCAACTGCTTTAATAGTGTGGATCTCTTGGTTTTTGTGATTTTAGGGAACAAGCTCAATACAAGAATTTACCAAACAGTCATTTATGGAGACGCCCACCAGTTGAGGAGGTAGGTTTTTTTGTTTTTATTTTTCATCTTGTTTGTGAATTTTAGAACTATCCAAATAATTGTTTTCAAACATTTCTGAAACATGTCTCCTTCCAGTTTATGTCGAAGATAACTACTGAGTATGCCAGGGTGCATACAAGGCAATGTAGAGATGAAGCTGAATTAGCTGATCATGTCGCGGGATTAACTTATTCTCTTTCTGTGTGCCAATCTAGGTACTGCATAATTTGTTATAACTTAAAGGATATTTAATCACCTTAATTGTGATTCTTATGGATGTACTTCACTGTCATATCACAAGTGCCAAGTTCACAGTGGTTTACTGCTTTTGATTGAATATGTTGTGGTTTCTTGTCTCATAAGCATAGGCGCATGGCATACTTAATTTTTGTTTTTTGATTTAATATCAGGATGGCATCTGGAATTTGACATATTTATTAAAACTAACTGATGGAATTTTCTCTTAAACTAGTGGGTTCATTTTGTTAGAATATTTTAAACAAATTAGGGCAAAAACTATCAACATTTTCTCTTCTAATTGTTCTCATTAACTGGCTTGTATTTAATGCGATTAATCTTTGATTTATTAATTGAATAGGTTTGATTTTTAGTTCAGTTGTGTATTTATACTCAAGCTAAGTTTTGAGTGGAACTAGTTGATATTGTTGTCGTTATTATTGGATACTTTGTTTGACATTTGTGACTTCTGAATTCATATGTATATCCTTATTGATTTGACCTAAAGCTAAGGAACTCATTTAAGCCACATATAAAACCGGAGTCAACAGTTCCATTACGTATGTTTTGTATGTTTTACAGATGCATCGTTTCACCAGCATTTTATGGGTTGTTGCTGAAAACTCACTTGGTTGCTTTATGTTTTTTCAGGCCGAAGCTGACACAAATGCATGTATCCATAAATGCTAATGGAGTCCTTATACCCAAGGATTTGATTGGTGTAAACTCAAAAGGAAATAGTGTTTGGTAAGCATATCTACCTGTACCCGTTGGAATTTTTTCTTTTAATGAATCCCAACATCACATTTTTACCCCCATCTAACATAAATTTTTTTTTATTTCCTGCTTTTAGGCATGTTAATGCAAAGTTGATTGCTAATTAATGTAACTATACAGAGAAATCCTTATAGACACTGATGCGCTATGCCTTTACTAAGGTCCCAATACTCACTAATCACCCTAATGATTCATATCATAATACTCTGAGACTCTGAGCATGTAGCCCAAACTATGTGCAAATTCTTGGAACTGAAAATCTTTTATGGTATAATTCTGTGTTTGTATGCAGAGTTATCTAGGCTCTAGAGTACTTTCAAAATTTATTCCCTTAGAATGGTGTATAATTCTGGGAGAGGGAGAGAAGATATCATTGATAATGTTAGTGAGACATTCCCCCAAAATAAGTACATTTAGTTTAGATTTAAAGTAGGTTACTTTGTCTATATGGAGATATTGAATAGCAGTTCAGTCTGTTTTAGTTGTAAATTTGTAATTGCTTCCACCGTGAGTCCATACGTAGTAAGGATTTCTATTCCGAAAGAAATTAACTGATGAACAAGAAAGTTACATACACTAGTAATATTCTTTACCATTTTTTATAGGAAAGAAAATTTTTCTCTTAACAATTAAGACTGTCTTTTACAATTTGCAATTGCTCTGGGTATATATATCCCCCTTAATAAAATCAACTTCCAATATGGACCCTAGTTAATGTTGACCTCAAGATAAATCTGGAAATATATAGTCTAGAATTTAAAACTAAAATGCCAGAGTGGATCCTTTGATCTACACTTGGTGCAGACTATTCTATCCAAGACCCAAATTCATTTTGCTGATCCCCCTTTCGTATTCAGGCTAAAAGCATTGGTAGCTATCCCGAAGGTCCAACCAAGATTTGCTGTTGCAATCTGCAAGAAGTACCCAACCATGAAATCCCTTTTGTCTGTTTACATGGATCCAAGTAAATCGGTGAGTGTTGCTAAGAAATACTACTTTGTTACTGTTATTTACGTATTATTATCATAATGGTTATTGTTGGAAGTTATTGTAATAGTAGTGACTTGTCTAACACACTACTAGTAGTAGTGACTTGTCTAACACACTTCTTTCATTATATATACAAGTTATGTCTCACATTGAGATATATAGCTTTTCACCCTAATATTGTACTTCTAGTATAATTCATCTTTTATACTTCTAGTTGGTATCACAGCCAAGTGAGATCATGGTTTCCGGCCACCGGCGACACTAACTCAGGTGCCGGTGGCCGGTGGCCGGATCTTCGACAAAGTCTTTTTATCTAATTTGTGTTCTTGTTTCCGCTGTTTTTCTGCGCCTTGTGTGCTGCTGTTTTTTTTTTCCTGAGTACTGTTCATGAGTACTGTTCACGGCTATTGTTCATCAAGTACTGTTCACCGAAACGAACATGGCCCTAACAATCACCACCACTACCTCCGATGTCTTTCTCGGTTGTGCAGCTGGTAATCCCTGCTCCTTTATTGTCTCTGCAGCTGGACATCCCTGCAGACGGTTCTTCTCGCAGCTGGTCATCCCTGCCATTGAACATCCTGCCCGATGTCGTTCTCATGATACTTTGTGGGGGATGTGAGAGAACGTTTTTTTGTATTTCAAGCTGAAATTCAGAGTCTGAATGTTCAGCTTGAAGGGGAGTGTTGGAAGTTATTGTAATAGTAGTGACTTGTCTAACACACTACTAGTAGTAGTGACTTGTCTAACACACTTCTTTCATTATATATACAAGTTATGTCTCACATTGAGATATATAGCTTTCCACCCTAATATTGTACTTCTAGTAGTATAATTTATCTTTTATACTTCTAGTGTTATCTCATCATGCTAGAATTCCTATCCCTAGAATCTTATATTACTGCACGGTTATCTGTTGATTGGTCCATAACCACTTCTTGACAGGACAGATGTATTGAAGAATTGTTTTGTTGATTGTGATTGTGATTGGGATGAATGATGGTATTCTCCTTTAATTGGTAGTCTGTACATACATTCTGTATGTGGACAATGTCACCTTTGGACGGAGCTTAACCCTTGAAAATGTAGTGATTCCTTGATGAAAAAAGAAAAATAAAGGTAAATGAGGGCACAAGCACTTTTTAGAAAAATAAAGGACCTTAACCCTTGAAAAAATTGTTGTTTGATGCATGGATTTAGTTATAGTCAAGGACAAGCACTTCTTAGAGACCACAAGTAGTTATGTCAGTTCTGGTTTATTTATTAAGATTACCGTAGAGAATTCTTGGTTGTTTACTTATTGAGCATGTGAAACCTATTTCAATTTAGGAGGAAAACTCATTTTCTTAATTTAGCAATGAACGATGACAATCGCAGCCACACAAAAGAGCAGGGTTGTTGAGATGGTGCAAACAATGTGCCATTCTTTTGAGCTTGCTAACCCAGCCACGTACTGTTTCCTCCCCCCACCTCGTTATTAATGTGTTGCATTTTTTGGGCAATTTCTCGCCTTGTTATTAATATGTTGCATTTCTTTGGTCTTATCGTCTATCTCATGAATGCATAGGCGTAAACGATATGTGATGCAATGACAGGTTCATGAAAAAGAATTTTTGCTCAAGGATTTACCAACCGAAGGGTTGCTAGGGACAGAAGACAAAAAAGTGGGGGCAGTGTGTTCAAAGAGAGTATACAGGATACTGACGGCTCAAAATGGAAAAATCAAAACTGATGATGTTGAATTTGGTGCAGACTTTTTTTAGGAGTTAGTCAGGTAGTCATGGTAGGTGAGATAATATGTAAATGGTAGGTGACAAATTATGTAAATGTGAACAGACCATTACTCACAATATTGATGCATTAAGTATTAACGGATATTCTCTTCATTAAATCTGCCAATTATGTAAGTGATCTCTGTTATGTATCCATTACTATTAGAAGTTCCTTTGTGTGTGTGTGTGTGTGTACACGCACTCGTGGATACCAATCTGGTCGCTAATCAGATCCTGGTGGCTGGTGCCTGACTACCTGTAACCTGTCCCTGCCCCTGCCCCTGCCCCTGCCCATCTCATTCCTAATGTTCCATTGTAGATCACTTAAATAAACCTAATGGGAATGTAGCATTGAAGGGTTCTCTTCCTTCCTGCTGGTGTAGCAGGTTGGAACATTAACCGACATCTTTTGATTGGAACCTAACTTCATAATTCTCACATGGTGGACTAATCCACACTCAAGAGTCTCCACAGCATATCTGACATTAATTCTGACTAATTGGCCATGGAAGGAATGAAGCAATCACTACTGTTACAGATTTACATGTAAGAAAAACCATGGAGGTATGTAGGTCTTATTCTTATAGCTAGTTCATAAATAGTCAAACTCTCGTTGACCCTGTCAAAACTCTAAATTGACCTATATACCCTCAACTTTCAAAATATCTGCCCGAAATCGATCTAAACGTATTTCTTTCAGATCTAATCTCAGTCGTTGCATTTTATATACGAATAGACAATTTTACCCTTTTTCTGACAAAAACATCCACTTTTCTTTTCATCTTCATCAGTCTTCAGTCTTCACTTTAGTGTAAGAAAATTCTTCCTACATATGCTCTGCATTTCCCGCCATTAAAACCCTAGAAATTTCTAGGGTTTTTCACACTTTTCTTAAGGGATTTCAGCATTTCTAATCAATCTTTGAAGTTTTGAACACTCCCATCGCTTCAAAATTCAATTTTTACTCTGTTTCAAGGTAACACACTTTACTTACACTACTTTATATGTTGTTGCATGTTAAGATCATGATGTTTCTTCTTAGAATCTGGTATTGATTCATGTATTTATTAGTAATCTTATATAAAAATCTAATTTTTGTTCTGCTTTGATGTTCAGTTGGAAAAAGTTAATTTTTTTTTTTGTGATTTTTGAACTTGAAGATGATCATGAATGGTTTTTTTTTTTTTTTTTTATTAAATATTAGTTCAAAAAGAAATATTTTTGTGGAATTTTTTTGTTAGTGTTAGTGTTGGTTATTTTCAGAGTAAAAAATAACTGTTGTCATAAATTGATTTTATCATCAATGGTTATCATGAATGTTAGTTCTGAATGTTGTAATGTTCTGAAGTCTTATGGATTTTTTGAGAGGCGAAACCAGGTCGGATCAGATGGAGATGGAGAAACAAGTCTCTTGTAGGATTGAGGGGGAGGAGGAGGAGAAGGAGACAACTATTTCTTTTTGTGATGAAATTGAAGAAAAGATACTGTTAAATCTGCCAATCAAGTCTCTCCTACGATTCAAGTGCGTGTCAAAACCTTGGTATACTAGAATCACTAATTCTCGATTTATCCACAAGCATCTCAGACTAAGTCAAAGTCAAGCAAACAACAACAAGTTGAATCTCATGCTACATGACACCTACGGTCCTTTAAGCTATTATGGTAATCAATTCTTGGATGATGATGATGCAATAGCAACACCAACACCACTACCACTCAATCAGCCACTGCTGCTCGACTTCAGTGATGATGAGAAGAAACTACACAAATTTCATATAGTTGGTTCCTGTGATGGCTTGCTCCTTGTAGTTGTTACCTGGGATAATGGCTTTCTCGTGCGTCGTGGTGCCGATGTTATTTACATATGGAACCCTACAACTAGGGAATATAAGACACTACCTAAACTTGTACCCACTGATAGGGGATCCTGGGACCCTATGGTATACGGATTTGGACGTGATCCTACCATTGACAACAATTACAAAGTGCTACATTTGGGACAATCTGAAGTTCATTTATATACAACACAAACCAATTCATGGAAAACACTACTTCCAGACATTCCCTTTTACTGTTCTGGCGATGATGCTTCTTCAATGAAACTTGCCTATGCTAACCTACATTTTATAGCCGAAATAAAGGGATCTGGCGATTTCCGCAAGTCTGTTGTATCTTTTGATCTTAAGGATGACAAGTTCAGAGCGCTTCCCCATCCTCCCTTTAAGGGTGATTCTCATCCACATTTGAAGGATCTGTGTGCTTTGAATGGTGGTCTTTGGGCTTTTTCTGGTTCTCGCGATCTCACTTTATATTGCTTATGGATGATGAAAAATTTTGGCGAGGAAGAAAGACATTGGAAAAAAATGTTTAGCTTCAACAAGGATGTGATAATGGATAACCCTCCTCTTTATTTTTCATCAGCAGTGGACTTTCTTCAGGATGGTCGTCAGGTTCTGCTAACTGCGAAATACAAACGACCCCATGAAAGTAAAAGTAATTCTTGTGTCATCTGTTACCACATTGACACCAAGAGGGCAAGGATTCTTATAGAACCTGTTCCGGCATCCTGGAGTATGGCTGCAGTTTATGTGGAGAGCCTCATCTCACCAAATGCTACTTCAACTGATGATGACAACCGGGACATTTCAAACTAAGAAGAACATATATGCAAAGGTAACCATCTTTAATTTTTCCCCCTTTTGTTATCTCGTCATCATCATGTTTCCCATGTAGCAACTGTGTAGCTGTGACCTTATACTTTTCCCTATAGATCTATCTAACAATCTAACCTGCTAATATTACTTCACTTATAAGTTTTTATTGAAAATATATCTTCTGAATAGTCATTCTCTCATAATGCATCTCACATCTATATTTGTTGATTATGCACGAAATGTCTTCCACCTTGAAGTAACTTTTGTTTCTTTCAATAGATCATTTCTTTTAATTGTTTTTGAATATTAAGTCCAAATGATATATTTTTTTCAAATTTCTATTTTCAGGTGAACATGGGAAGCACTTCCTTCATCTTGAATTCTGTTCACTCATGCTCAAGGTTTATTTATTTATGTTTTTATTCTCATAGACTAATATCATCGAGTTCTTAAGATTTATATGTTGGGGGAAGGACTTAGATTCAATTATTACTTATATGACTTGCGCCAAAATCTCAATTTTGAAAGCCTTAAAATCTGAAACAGAACCTTTTTTTTTTTTGTTTTTTTGTTAAATCTGGAACAGAACAGAACTGAGAAATTAGTTCTTATTAATCGTATCAGTGATTGGATGGTCCACACAGGAGAGCCATGATAGGTGAGATAATATGTAAATGTTTGGTGACAGAATACTTGCATGTGGACAGACCATTACCTACAATATAGATGTAGCAACTGATATTCTCTTCATTAAATCCGCGAACTATGTAAATGTAACGCCCCTGAAATCCGATCTTAGCTGGCCAGGCCAAAATCGGGCAACAGAGTCATAATGATCTCCATATGTCCTCCATGGACCGTAGGGTCACACTACTGTCACGTGATATCACACCTCTAGACCACAGAAGAACATAATAAAATAAACAACAAATACTAAATTAACAGCGGAAGACTAAACAAAATACAAACTATATAAATATAAATATACATCAGAGTCATGCCCGAAGGTTACAACTCATCAAACTCCAACTAGACATATGAGCAACTCAAGACAACCTCCACCAAGCTCTTATCGAACACTTCATCTATAAAACACTTGTATCCTGAAAAGGGAAAAGGGAAGACGTTAAACGCCAGCAAGTTACAGAACTTGAGGTTCGATCTTAATTCCCAGAAAAGGGAACCGCGCATCCTAAAGATGAACAATTATAAATAATAATTAATTTATTTTAGCATTTAACACAATGATAAATAAATCAACAAGATCATTCTCTGGTAATCCGCAATGTCTAGTTCCAATAATCGAATAATCAAAATCTATTTCAATTAATCAATCAATCAATTAATCAGTCTGCAATATCGGATCAAGTCCTTATCCAGTAATTCCAATCCATCATATTACATCAATCCAAATCCATGCATCAAGTGCCAAGTTGTGCAGTAGCACCGAGTCGTACGCATCATCGCCATACACTCACATGAAATTCATATATAAAGTTGTGCAGTAACACCGAGTCGTACGCATCACGCCATACACTCACATGAAATTCATATATATAAAGTTGTGCAGTAGCACCGAGTCGTACGCATCACGCCATACTCACATGAAATTCATATATAAAGTTGTGCAGTAGCACCGAGTCGTACGCATCACGCCATACACTCATTGAGTTATGTCATGTGACAACACTTCGGGACGTCTCCCCATCATACGGGTCCGGTGTTAATTTGTTTAACACGCCCAAATCTAATCCAACACATGGTTCAATCCAACCATTCTATTCAAATCATTGTCCATATAAATATATATATGACGAAACAACAAAAACGTGTATGATGTCAAGTTCAGGAATTTCTAAAGTAAGAAAGTCCATAACCAATGGGTTCAATCAAACATTACAATACCAAGTCAAATATTCAAATCCAATAATAACATATTTTAAAATATAAATTTCAGCAATATTAATAACTAAATATTAACAAGTTTGCATATTTATCAAATTCTAATTATTAAAACATGTATTTTTATGGGAATCAATTATAATTCTATTTTCTAAACATGTTAACCAAACTAACACTTCAACCTAATCTGAAAATTAAGAGAAAACATCAAGTAATATAACTTGCCTCATAAGAAGACCACCAAACACCAAATATACGAAGAACACAACTCAAAACCACCATACTGCAATCCAGTCACAGATTTTCTGATCTCCAAAGAATCAGTTGTACAGGTCACGTCCGGAAGATTCACATACTCTACTTTATATGCTCAGATGCGTATTTTCAATAGGGTTCTAATGACGTAAGATTCATGTCATTCCGAGTTCTGTAGAGAGAGTTATGGCCGAAATACTAACAGGGTGTTATCAAAAACGGGAATCCATATATTTCTCTTCAAGTTTAAGATCTAGGGTTTTTCTTTTTGATTTAATAACTAAGAATATTATATATACTAATATTTATTTATGTGGACCTAAAGATGAGTTTAAAATAAAGCCCAAAGGAATAATACTAATCTCATATATAAAACCTATTTATATAGTCGAACAAGTCCAAATTGAAATCCAATTTCTATTAAGCACAAGCCTATCAAAATACCGGGTATTACATTCTACCCCCCTAAAAAGAGGAATCTCGTCCTCGAGATTAAAATCAAACATCAAAATAAACCTAGGTAAACAATATATCGACTAAAAAGAAGTGAATCATCATTGATGTAGATACTACAAATTGCTTGATATAAACATTGTTAATACATATGCATCTAACAATATAACAAAGTGTCAGGAGAATGCCAGGGTACCATATGAAATGTGTCTCGATACATTTAATTGCACATCACTAATCTTGATATGTAAATAGTAATATACATGCATCAAATGATTATATCATATAAATGTCTATCAGAAGACTAAATAAAGGAGACAAGTCTCTATCAACTAGAATCTGTATATGCACAACATATTATGGGTAAAAAATTTATTGTCCAAACTTATAATCAGTATCACAAGCATTAACTTAGTCAATACATTATTCCAATCATCTCTTGTGTTTCCTTGGGTACGCGACCCGCACACACCGAATAGCAACACATAGCTAACAACTCATAAGAGTATCCAAACAATTCCAAAACAATTCCAAATATCATAATATGACACTACCTTATCCAAAACAATTCCAGTACACAGGTTATGTATCCAATCATGCTACAGCATCCATCACTCTTATCTAAAATACATCAACGTTTAATAGATAAACCGATAACGGGTCAAGCTATCTCTAATATATCACATAATCATGCTAGAGTCAAGTAGCTCCTAGTAAAAGCAGTGTCAGGTCTTGGGGAGTGCAGATTGTGCAATTACACATGACCTCCAAATCTTAAAGTCGGTTCTAAGTTAAAGGGTTTACAACACTTTGAATCAAAAGGAATGCAAGTAATATCAAGTTACATCTTTAATTCAATATTCAAAAGGATACCATAAGCCACAATAAATATGCATTTATTAATATCTTTCAATATAACAAAAATATTCAATTTTGTCACTTCCAAACCAGGAACACCACCAAACCATTTACTCATGCATGAGCCATATCAATCAAAACAACCTTATTGTAATAATAATATATATCTGAATTTTTATTTTTAATTCTAAATTGAATATAAAAATAATCATACATACATTAACCGTCTAACATAGATCCTTCTTATTTTATTTTTTTCAAATAAATGAACTTTTCAAAGTAAGATTTAAAACGTATCGCAAACATACTAGCACAACCTAAATAAGGTATCAAGTTCAAAACCTCAATTTAAATATATCCACTATAAGATTTCTATACACATTACACACTAATAAACCTTTTTGGCATAATTAAAAATTTTATTCTTTTACCCAAGTTCGAATTCTTATCCAATTAAAGTGCATCATACTAGTACATAGTATTATCATATACCATCCAGAAAAAATCTTCATGACAAATTCATAAAGAAAGACTAATACATTTATATTATCTATAACATGCGTATAAGGTGCATCAGCATAACTAAAAATACAATAATTTGTATTTGAAAAGAATCCTCCAACCTGGTTATTCATGTATACAAAATGGATTACAAATTAAGAGCTTCCAGTTCATCATATCATTCTTGCGATTAAAAATACTTACAAAATACCCAATTTGTTTCTAGGCGCTAAGAATTCCAACTACCAAAAAAATGCTTAAATTTCTATAAAAATCATCAATATTCAAAATATTGCAAAAACATATTTCTTCGAATAAATCAAAATTTTCAAATCATGGTTTGAACTGAATCATTAACAATACAATTTGCTATTAACATGTTAAGCTAACTAATTAAACTTTATTCATGCTTCTACACAAAACATGGAACATGATATCTAAACAGTTATCTGCAATTATCAAAATATCTACTTATGCATAAAGGAAATATAATACAATTCCAAACCGAAATAAAACTATAAGAGAGATAATTATTATCCTCTGCAAACTATATTATCAAATATAGAACCCAATATTTATTTAATTATATAACATAACTATTAGTTATTTTATACAATCAAAACCATGTTATGTTATGATAAAATTTAAGGGGATTTAGAGATACCCCCCAAAATTTTAGGAACTCTTTGAGATACCCCCCAGATTTAGAAACTCTTTGAGATACCCCCCATTTTCTCATTTGAAGCCGGTCAACCAAGCCGTTGACCATGGTCTGACCAGTCTTCATAATTTTAAGACAATTTTACCCTCCCACCATTTAAACCCACATCCTAGTCATTATGCCCAGTCATCAATAATGCCACGTCAGCAAACCACTTACATCTACCCATGTCTTATCCTAACCATTCAAAATACATCTAGATCTAGATCTAATCACAACCGTCCAAATTTACCTAATCTAATCTAATCAAAACTAACCTAACTTATCAAACTAACTAAACCCCTAAAATCAAAATTAACCTTATCTTCTTTCCGCCATTAACAGAACAAAGCAGCGGGAAAGTGAACTAACCTCCACCTTCTTCTTCCTCCTCCTTCTTCTTCCTCCTCTTTTCTTCTTCACCATCATCAAACTTCATCTCTCACTTTTTCTTCTTCACCATCATTCCTTTTCTTTCTTCCTTCTTCTCCATCCTATCTACCTATCTATCTTGCTTCTTCTTCATCAAACCATTCTTCTTTCACCTTCATTTTTCTTCCTTCTTCATTAACAGATCTAGCCATTATCATCTCTCATTGATTACTCCATTACTCGATCTAGAAGAACCAATAAATACTTCAATTTTTAGTAGTTTTACTAGATCTACCTAGTTGAAACGTTGATATGAAGGTAAATTGGGGGTATTTAGTGGTTTTGTACTGTGTATTTTAGGATTTTTTGAGATTTGGTTCATCATCTTTCATCATCTTCCCCAAATTACCTTTCTCTACAATTTGAGGGGTATCTCAAATGAAACTTGTATTTTGGGGGGTATCTCTAATGAAAGTTTTGTTTGTTTTGAACAGATAATTTGTCAAATGTGTGATCAACTTGGACATTGTGGAGATGAGTGTCAATGGGTATATAGCCATTGCAAAAAGACAGATTGTGAAGGCATTATGAGATTGACAACTTCAAATACCCCCGAGAATCTAGGTAGAAAGTTTCTTAGATGTCACCTTTGCGGGAAGTTTAAATGGTTAGATGAAGCTATGAGGGATGAAGCTACGACCTCTAGTTCAAGTGTACCTGGTTGTTTCATTTGTGATGACTTGGATCACTGGAAGAAAGATTGCGAGTGGGTAGATTCTGAATGCAGAACTAAGGGATGCAAGGGTCGGAGGAATGTGAAGACTTCTGGCAAGCAAGGTACTGTGGGGGACAAGTATTTGAAGTGTTATACATGTGGAAACTTTCAGTGGTTGCGTGAAGCCAAGAGGGAGAAGAAAAAGGCAACTGAAGACTTTCAAAATCATGTAAATGCTACTGTAACAATGAAAATGGAGGTGGGAGAAATTTGTGATCATTTTGCTGGCACTAGAATTAATAAGAAATGAATTTTTTGTGCATCTACTTTTTCTCCTTTTTTGCACCTTATCACATGCTGACCATAACAAAAACAATAACACTATAATAGTGATCAGAAGAAAATGTAATCAATTCATAAAGTATCTTATCACATGTTGACCATAACAAAAGCGCACAAGTTCACACACTAAGATTGAGACATGTTCACAATAACAACAACAACAAAATATCAAAATATTGTTTAAAGTCGTGATAACCAACAAGGTTCACACACCAAGAACCAAAAGGACATGTTCAAAACGACAACAAAACATCAAAATATTGTTTGAAGACATACTTTATGGGTGTATCCCATAGCCCCCGTGGTTGTATCCCATGCTGGTATTTCCTCGGCCTCTCGGAGCCCTCGCTTGACCTCTTACTCTGGTGACCCCGGGTCTTCTAGTGGTGCTCCTTCCTCTCCCCCTTCCTCCTGCACTGTTGGCATTTCCTTCTGTTGAAGTAGCTCTGGTCCTTCCCCTCCCCCTTCCACCTGCGGTGTTTGTCCTTCCTCCTTCATTTTCAGCACTGGTCCTTCCTCTCCCCCTTCCTCCTGCAGTGTTTGTCCTTCCTCTCCCCCTTCCTCCTTCATTTTCAACACTGGTCATTCCTCTCCCTCTTCCTCGTGCAGTGTTTGTCCTTCCTCCTTCATTTTCAACAGTGGTGCTTCCTCTCCCCCTTCCTCCTGCAGTGTTTGTCCTTCCTCTCCCCCTTCCTCCTTCATTTTCAACACTGGTCCTTCCTTCATTTTCAGCACTGGTCCTTCCTCTCCCCCTAGTTGCAGTAGTCCTTCCTCTTCTATCACTGTCAGCAGTGGTCCTTCCTCTCCCCCTACTTGTTGAAGCATTGGTCCTTGCTCCTCCGTCAGCTCTTGTGGTCCCTTGTTGGCTATTGTCTTGGGAAGTACCCTGGTGTCCACTAGCACTTGTCCCCCCCATGTGACTTTCTTGCTGTCCTCTTTGTGATGCCCTAGCTTGTGCCCTACTTGGACCCTTACAAGTAGCCTTGTTGTGATCATATTCACCACATCTACTGCAATGCACTCTCCTCTTCTTTGCTCCTGAGCTTGATGCTTCGTTTGGATCTTTTCTTCTATTCTTCTTTGGTCTTCCTGCTGGTCTTAGAAACTCCCATGGCAAACATTCATATGGTGGCTGCACACATATCACACACACAATCAAACTAGTAAGTAGTAGTGTTATGAGCCGTAAAATTACTGTAATTATTAGATAGTCACTTACACTAGGCCAATCTTTGACCCTTGGAAGAGGTAGAACAAAGTTGGAGTAAGTCTTTTGATAGGTTCTGATAGTATGGTAGTCACTAACCATGCTGCAAGTTAGTTTACATAGTTAGTTCACATATGAAAGTATAAAAAATGGGGGGTATCTCAAATGAAAGTACAAAAAATGGGGGGTATCTCAAATGAAAGTAGTAAACATGGGGGTATCTCAAATGAAAGTACGGAATACCAAAGAAGACTAGAAGAAAAATTTCAAGTGAAGTTAGCAATTGTACCTGGTCAAGTGCAATCTACTAGTGGCAATGATGCACACAGCATGGACACATGGTATACCAGTAAGTTGCCATTGATGGCAATCACATTTCTTGTTGTTCAGATCTACCAGCCAACAATCATTCCTACCCTTTTCAACAGAAAACTGCCCATCAGCTGCACCATGCCATGTATACTCACTTATTTTGTCTTCTAGCTTCTTATAGACTTTCCACACCCTTGGAACCACACCATTGATGTCCATGGTCTTTGCTTTAGCATTCCTTTTATATAGAAGGCACATAACCATCTTGGTGTATTCAAAGACAAAAGTTGTAACTGGTTTGTCTCTTAACTCTGCAATCCAATTGTTGAAACTTTCACTAAAATTATTGGTTATGTGCTCACAGGTGGAATATGGTTCAAAGTATGCTCTACACCATGTCTTCACATTTCTTTTGACCAACCAGTCATATGCTTCTGCATCTTCAGTTTGTAGCTTAGCCATCCATTCTTTGTGATCAGCTTCTTTGTATGCCCTGGCAGCACCCCAGCATAACTCCTCAAATAACTTGCCTCCGGCATTATCCTTCTTGAAATTCTGGAACATATGCCTAAAGCAGAATCTGTGTGTAGAGTTTGGGAATAAAGCCTCGACAACCTCTTTCAACCCTTTTTGTTGATCTGACATGAATACCAACTTCTCTTCTCTTCTAGTCAACTGAGGTTCCATCATTTCTAGAAAATCAAACCAAGTGTCACTACATTCATTTCTACACAAGTAAATGGCAATGGGAAATAATCCATTGTTGCCATCCAGTGCAGTGATACTCAAGCACATACCCCCATATTTCCCCTTCAGAAAACAACCATCTAAGCCTAGAATAGGCCTACAACCTTCCCTAAAACCTTTCAAGCATGAAGCAAAACTAACACCCATACCTTTCATCCTTTGATCCTCACCTCTTTTGCATATAGCTAAACTGCCAGGATTTCTCTTCAACACTTGCATACAACATTCAGCTGCAATTCTGTAACTCTCTTCATAGTTACCATGGAGTCTTTCCATTATTTTCTGCCTTGCATGCCATCCAATGAAGTATGTGATATTTTGTGCATACCTCCTCCAAATTGCTTTCACAAGTTCCCTTGCCTTGAAAACAATCACATGATCCCTGACATCATCCTCTAGCTTTGCTGCAACCCAGTTGGAATCAACCAAACTATTCTTGAACTCTTTATTACCAATACAACCAGCACTATGGTCATTATGTAAGGTTCTGATGGAACAAGTGTGCCTATCACCTCTCGTAGCTTTACTGACCCTAGCTACAAACTTCCATTGACATCCTTTATCCTCATTCACACAAACTGCTATAAATCTGTCGCCATCATTCTTCGGCATTTTCCAAATAAATTTCTTCTTGATTGCATAATCTCTTATGTACTCCCTGCAGGCAGCAATTGTTGGCCATGACATATTCACCTCTGGTTCTGGCAGATCATCAAAGTAGGGAGCTTGTTCACCCATATCATCAAAGTCATACAATTCTTCGGTTTCCTTTTCAAAGTCAGCATATCCTTCCAAGTCTTCTTCTGTAGGTTCAAATCCAATGGATCCTTCTGAAGATGAATCATAGCTATGGTATGCTTCTTCAGCTTCAATATTATCAATTGGATCAAAATCACTGTCAGAATCAGATTGGATATCCATAGGTGAAGGTGGAGCTGAAGTTGAAGGTGGAGCATGTGGAGGTGGGACATTGGATTCAGATGGAGGTGGGACATGGGATTCAGATGGAGGTGGGACATGGGATTCAGATGGAGGTGGGACATGAGAATCAGAAGGAGGAAACATTGTATCCTTGACATTCATATCAGGCATTTCATCTAACTCCTCCTCAGAAAGTTGTTCATACGTAGATTTCTTTCTTTTCCAAGCCTTGTTTCCTTGGAGCTGCTTGTTAAAATTCTTAGACTTGTTTTTTGTACCCTTCCTCTTTGGCCTAGCAAGTTTGGTCTTAGGAGCTTGGCTGGATGGTTGAGCTTCATTAATACCTTCATCCTGGGTAGGTTGAGATTGTTCCATGTCGACATCAGTGTTACATGGTGTACTAATGACTTCAGGAGCTTCTTCGGCTAATGGCTTCAGCTCTTCCAATTCATAAAACAAAGGCAAATTCCCTTCTTCATCCTGATCACCATACTTCCACCATTGAATGCAATCATAATCTTCCATTAACTCCATCTTAATACCCCCTTCCAAATACATAGGAAATTTCTCCACATTGTAATTGAGCATGTTCCTCTCTTCTAAAGTTTTACATAACATTTCATCAATGTCCAACAAACACACACAATCTCCATCAACATTGGGAAAATCAACATATTGACCTCCTACATAATCTCGTGTCTTCCAATTGGCTCTTTCCATGCTTATCTCATTCCATTTACCGCCAAAGTGAAGTCTTATGCAATTGAACCCTAGTGATGGACAAAAATTCAAGCATTTGCTGCATACAACATTGTTAAATGGTTTGTTAAGACATTGTTATTTGTCATTTGTTATTTGTTATCAACATAGAGTGAACATACAACATTGTTAAAGCAGTTGTTAAGACATTGTTATTGGTTATCAACATGGAGTGAGCATTCAGCATTTCACATTCAACAATCAATATTTTCATTTGAGATACCCCCCATTATTATATTTTCATTTGAGATACCCCCCAGTTACGTTTCAGCTATTTAAAACATCAGCAGTAAAGTTATTGTCTTCAACCAAGTCATTGTCTTCCAACAATATCAAGAGAGCAGTGATGAACAAACCTCAAATAAACCCAAAAGCCCTCCAAATTTTGAAAAACCTAAGATCCCCAAATCGACACAATATTCAATAAAACCTAAGTTCCCCATTGCATATCGACAAAATTTTGAAAAATCTAACAACCGCCATCGCAAAACAATACTCAACCACATTCAAAAATCAAAAAAGGTCTTCAAGAAAATGGACTTACAAGTATTCTCGACGCCGAATCCTAGCAGGATCATACATTTCTTCGCTTTCTGCACTTGAATCACTTGAATCCTGGTTGTTCAAGTTCGATTCATCACTAGATTCATATGATTCAGAAGAATCAGAAGATACCCAAAAAAATCGGGTTTTAGGAGCGGCCATTGTTGAAAATTAGATCAAAATGAAGGAAGATCTAGAAGAATGGAAGAAAATGGGAGAGTTTTGAAGAAGAAAAGAGAAATTTTGGTTGAAAATCAAGGTATGAAGTTAAACCTTCACTTGCATTTCACTTTCCCGCTGCTTTGTTCTGTTAATGGCGGAAAGAAGATAAGGTTAGTTTTGATTTTAGGGGTTTAGTTAGTTTGATAAGTTAGGTTAGTTTTGATTAGATTAGATTAGGTAAATTTGGACGGTTGTGATTAGATCTAGATCTAGATGTATTTTGAATGGTTAGGATAAGACATGGGTAGATGTAAGTGGTTTGCTGACGTGGCATTATTGATGACTGGGCATAATGACTAGGATGTGGGTTTAAATGGTGGGAGGGTAAAATTGTCTTAAAATTATGAAGATTGGTCAGACCATGGTCAACGGCTTGGTTGACCGGCTTCAAATGAGAAAATGGGGGGTATCTCAAAGAGTTTCTAAATCTGGGGGGTATCTCAAAGAGTTCCTAAAATTTTGGGGGGTATCTCTAAATCCCCCTAAAATTTATTATAAATAAATAAACTAGACACTATTCAGAGTTTTACATTGTCAATTTCATGAATATATTATTCCAAGCTTAACGATGCTTTAACATGCATATAACCAATTTTTATTTTTAAACGTGGCATAATATTCAAAAATTCATAACTCTCTAACCAAAATTCCAAATAAAGCGAATTATATGTCCAAACGATCATATTAAAGAACTCCACACAATCTAAGAGAAATTTTGAAAATTTCAGACAGTTTCGAGCAGAAAAGCTGAAATACTCGAATTACATTAAATGTATACAAGAAAAATCATATCTTTTTACTGATTGATCCAAACAAGACATGTAATATATCAAAATGCTCATAATTAAATAATCTACAATCTAGCAGAAGAAAGTTTTTACAAAAGACTGACGGATGTTTCTGAAACAAGCAATAACTAAATTCCAACCGAACTCAATCAAAAATTCATATCTTAATAACTGCTAATCCAAACGACAAGTACAATATGTCAAAATCTTTGTAGCAATAAAGCCTACAGTTCATCAGAAGAAACTTTTTCTAAATTCATAACCAATTTTAATGAAAATTGTAATCAGTAAAATCTACATGAGGTTTACGAGAAAAATAATAACTTTCCAACCAAAAATCAAAACGATGCATCCCATATATTAAAATGACCGTATTCGAATTATCTACAGACCATCAGAAGAAAGTTTTCAAAAATTCCTAATGGAAAACTCTGAAACAGACATGAACAGTAACAATAACACGTAAAATGAATATATTTTTTTTTCGTATGTTCTACCAAAAATATATATACTAGCATGCTTTATAGATTTAACTCTACCTTAGCCAAATCTTACAACATGCAATCAAAACTTTATTCTCTTCAAATTTTAATCTCACTTCCACTTAATCAAGTCATTCTAAAGAATGCGATAAACATATCATATAAACCCAATTAATCTTTATCATTAATTCTGCATGCAATGCGACATATATCTTTGAATAAAGATATGTAATCACCAGAGCTACTAGCTTTAAAAAAAGATCACTCCAACTCAAACATCCTATCAATAACATAAGCAATTTATACCATTATGCTTAATCATCTTAAGAATATATTTATTCTAAAATCCTTTTGTAAATAATTTTTTTTTTTTTTTTTTTCCAATCAAATCAACCTATGTATGCTACATATATTTCATCAATAAACATGATCTCATAAACAATATTTATCATGCTTCCATCTTCCAAATTCAAGTATAATTTGTTTAACATAAAAAACATATACCCATATTTTCATATAACATATAACAATCCATGCTTTAAAATCAAGCAACAAATTTGAAATGTTTTAAGAACATTACGCTTACCAAATAAAAACTTATCTTTCAAGTTTGAGAATTTTGTTTTCCCAAAACAAATAATCATCAAGTATTTTCCATTCAAAAAAAAAAAAAAATATACACCTAAGCAATCGTATCAAAAGTGATATAGAGTTCATCCAAATATCTCATAATCTCAAATGCATCGACATGCTCTAATCATAGTTAAACAAATAAAAGCAACAATATCAATTAAATCTTTCAACCATATTCGGCAACATCATTGCAACCAAACCCCGTTCCCTTACGGAATATCATCCTAAACAACATGGGCATCAACCAAACTATCCTCGCCAGGATCTAGTTCAACCATTCTTTCCAGAAGGTAACTATCCATACTGCATATATCCAAACATATGATTCACGAAGAAATATTAAACAAGGTAAACATGCACACAATATCTAGAAGCACCTCATCACAACAAACAATATAATATATCTATACGTATATAAACTCAACCAAAACAATCCTCACTCAAGTAGAGTCTAAAGTAAACTCTACTACTGGTTGCTCATACTCCTAAGAACTCAACTGGACTCCACAGGTACTCCCTAAAGGTCAAACGAACTCTAAGCTCTGATACCAACTGTAACGCCCCTGAAATCCAATCCTAGCTGGCCAGGCCAAAATCGGGCAACAGAGTCATAATGATCTCCATATGTCCTCCATGGACCGTAGGGTCACACTACTGTCACGTGATATCACACCTCTAGACCACAGAAGAACATAATAAAATAAACAACAAATACTAAATTAACAGCGGAAGACTAAACAAAATACAAACTATATAAATATAAATATACATCAGAGTCATGCCCGAAGGTTACAACTCATCAAACTCCAACTAGACATATGAGCAACTCAAGACAACCTCCACCAAGCTCTTATCGAACACTTCATCTATAAAACACTTGTATCCTGAAAAGGGAAAAGGGAAGACGTTAAACGCCAGCAAGTTACAGAACTTGAGGTTCGATCTTAATTCCCAGAAAAGGGAACCGCGCATCCTAAAGATGAACAATTATAAATAATAATTAATTTATTTTAGCATTTAACACAATGATAAATAAATCAACAAGATCATTCTCTGGTAATCCGCAATGTCTAGTTCCAATAATCGAATAATCAAAATCTATTTCAATTAATCAATCAATCAATTAATCAGTCTGCAATATCGGATCAAGTCCTTATCCAGTAATTCCAATCCATCATATTACATCAATCCAAATCCATGCATCAAGTGCCAAGTTGTGCAGTAGCACCGAGTCGTACGCATCATCGCCATACACTCACATGAAATTCATATATAAAGTTGTGCAGTAACACCGAGTCGTACGCATCACGCCATACACTCACATGAAATTCATATATATAAAGTTGTGCAGTAGCACCGAGTCGTACGCATCACGCCATACTCACATGAAATTCATATATAAAGTTGTGCAGTAGCACCGAGTCGTACGCATCACGCCATACACTCATTGAGTTATGTCATGTGACAACACTTCGGGACGTCTCCCCATCATACGGGTCCGGTGTTAATTTGTTTAACACGCCCAAATCTAATCCAACACATGGTTCAATCCAACCATTCTATTCAAATCATTGTCCATATAAATATATATATGACGAAACAACAAAAACGTGTATGATGTCAAGTTCAGGAATTTCTAAAGTAAGAAAGTCCATAACCAATGGGTTCAATCAAACATTACAATACCAAGTCAAATATTCAAATCCAATAATAACATATTTTAAAATATAAATTTCAGCAATATTAATAACTAAATATTAACAAGTTTGCATATTTATCAAATTCTAATTATTAAAACATGTATTTTTATGGGAATCAATTATAATTCTATTTTCTAAACATGTTAACCAAACTAACACTTCAACCTAATCTGAAAATTAAGAGAAAACATCAAGTAATATAACTTGCCTCATAAGAAGACCACCAAACACCAAATATACGAAGAACACAACTCAAAACCACCATACTGCAATCCAGTCACAGATTTTCTGATCTCCAAAGAATCAGTTGTACAGGTCACGTCCGGAAGATTCACATACTCTACTTTATATGCTCAGATGCGTATTTTCAATAGGGTTCTAATGACGTAAGATTCATGTCATTCCGAGTTCTGTAGAGAGAGTTATGGCCGAAATACTAACAGGGTGTTATCAAAAACGGGAATCCATATATTTCTCTTCAAGTTTAAGATCTAGGGTTTTTCTTTTTGATTTAATAACTAAGAATATTATATATACTAATATTTATTTATGTGGACCTAAAGATGAGTTTAAAATAAAGCCCAAAGGAATAATACTAATCTCATATATAAAACCTATTTATATAGTCAAACAAATCCAAATTGAAATCCAATTTCTATTAAGCACAAGCCTATCAAAATACCGGGTATTACAGTAAATGATCTCTGTTATGAATCCCTTATTATAATTAAAAGTTCCTTTGTGCCTGTGTGTGCATATATGTGCGCTCATGAAGACCATCTGCTTAATGTCTTTAAGTGTGTGTTTGGTTCACAGGTTTATGGTTTCAGAAAATCAAAGGATTTACATGTTCCATCTCAATCTGTCTCTATCTCTCATTCTCTCCTATAGTTTTGCTCATCCTGAAACACAAATGGATTTCCTGTGACTTTGGGGAAATTACTTTTGATGAGTTTGATGCCCTGTGGAGAAAGTGTTTTACTACTATGCTCAAATTTCAATTTCTGATAAGCTAAAGGAACACTTCTAGAGACGTCGAAATCATGGTCTGGTTTTTTATATGGGGTAAATGGGACATCTTGGGCTCTTGGCCAATGTTTGTGTGTCACTTCCTATCTATGTAAAGGGAACCAAGATTATTCTGTCTATTCCAAAGTTTTTATCTCTTTATTTTTGGTGTGTGATCGCCAATCTAATGATACTTCCACTGTTATTCTGCGCATTTGTGAAAATTTATGTTCTATGTTCTGGCGAAATGTTTAATAGACTAAAATTGACCAAAGAGCTTCATCTCACATAGGTATTGATGGCAATGGCTTCTCAGTTGTCGTTGCTTAAATGTGTTAAGGACTATACATTTTTTGGCCAATCTGTCAAACCCTGGTGCCTGTCCCTGCCCCTGCCCATCTCACTTTCTAATGTTCAAGTCCTGATGGCTGATACTAATCTCACTTCTTTACCAAAAAAAATACTAATCTCACTTATTGAAAGTTGTAATTTAATCCCGGTGAGTGGTGTCTGTCACTGTTGTTAAATGATGTTGCCTAGTGTGAACTGTGAAGTGTGATTCCTGAATGCAGACCAACTCACTGTGAAGTGTGATTCCTGAATGCAGACCAACTCTTGAATTTGATATATAGTACTGATCAAAGTTATAAACAATATTAGATACTATATGGTGAACTGGTGAAGTATGAATTATATAGTGTTTAGTGCAAAAATATTGGAAGTTGTGGAATTAGCCAAGATAAGAAGATATCTTCATTAGAGTCCGACCGAACAAGCTATATGGAAAACCATGGATACGACGAGGGTAGTTTACTACAGACTATTTATCTCCACTCTCCATTGCCTGCCTATTATAGCACCAAAATTCCTAGGAGCTTTAACAACAAGAAGACCCAATGCTGTCAACCAAGTGCCCAAGCTGTAACAACTGACTTTATGAGTCAGATCTTTGCTGAACAGAGACATTGAAGATTTGAAGGTTAAGATTCTCGTCTAATTGGCTCTACGCCCATAATTAAGCTTGATGCGCCACCACGACCATATCAGTTGCATTCACTAGTTCTGCCTCTGTTGCATCCCCTGCTACTGTCTTGGTCTCATTGCCATTGGTATTACTTCTAGTGCCTGAGCCCCTATATCTTTTCTCTTCATAATCAACAATACAAGAGCATATCCATATAAGCAGCATAATAAGCATAAAAGCAAAAACAAAAGCTAGAGTCAGTCCAATACACAATTTTTCCATGAAGGATTGAGAAATATGCATGATGACTGATGAAGAGTTAGAGAGTTTTAGATCAAACTTGTGAAAGAAAAATACAGTGTTGGTGTTGAACCAAATTTTATACTCCATTATGAACCTAGTGATGAGCTTCTCAATACAACTTCATTTGATAAGAAACAGAACAATGGAATTTAAATATGTCCAAGCACATGCACATGGTCACATTGATTGTATATACTCAAAGTCTCAAACCAACATAGAGATTTTCTTGAATTCCATCTTAAGAAATGCTGTAATAACCAGTTTGAAGGAAATTTTTGGATTTATTCTGAATTTGTATATGTTCTTTAAAGTCAATGGTGTTATTGGTGTATTTCACAGTGCACATGCTATGCTTTTTAGATACTCAGACTTGTTGATTTCTTATTTTGCATGATCTATGGTGGATTAAAAAAAAATGAGGGTTACAACGATAGTCATCATGATCGATCGATCAAGTCAGAGAATTCTCTAGAAAGAAGTAAAGCACAATACAGTAGAATACTCTTTGTTAAATTAACTTCAATTCTCTTAATACAACTTTAGTTCTCTGATGGTCTGAAGATCGAAAGCACGCACGCATACTGACATACAGCAGGTTAAATTTATATTCAAGACCAAATGCTCAAGGGTTCCAACTGAACAAGTAAAAATGTGTTTTTCAAGTTACTTCATGCAGAATACATTATTTTCATATCATATACGTATACATGCAAATTTCCTGATACAACATGTACGTCATGAATTCGTTGTGAGTGACGTTTTGTAAGAAACTGTTTGATAAAATGCCTAGCTAAACCAAAGTAACCAACATGATGGAAATGGGCTGAGTTGTCTGTAGCCAACAAGGCCACTACCAAGTGGTTATCTAAGCTTTGATACAATGGGTGTCATATCCCTCAAAACCCTAGAAGGCCACTAACAAGGCCACTCTTTATTTTTCATCAACACTGGACTTTCTTCAGGATGGTCAGATTCTGCTAACCGTGGAATCCGAACATCCACATGAAAATATAATTTATCCTTGCGTCATCTGTGACCATATTGACACCCTGGTCGATAAATCCTGCAGTCTATTTGGCGAGCCTCATCTCACAAGTTTCTTTTATTCCTAATGATATCTTTTTCAACTCTCTATTTTCAGGTGAACGCGGGAAGCAATTTCTTAACATCTTGATAGTTCTGTTCCCTCATTCTCAAGTCAAGGTTTAGTTATTTAAGTTCTTATTTTCTTTCTTTCTTCTGCTGATACAAATTACTAGGTAAAGGTACTATTGAGTGCGGAATTAAACAATAACAATAAATAAAGATAAACAAAACATAAGATCTCGAAGAAAACTATCTTCTTTACTGAATATTATGAAGATTACAAGAATCTCTCCCTCACAATACTCTCTAGACAAGCTAAGCCCTAGCTGCCTCTCTTATCAAAACACACTAAATCTTAGTAGTTTCTCTAAACAACTAAATAAGTTGTTTCTCTAAACAAGCTAAAATAAACTATGTTTGGTGTATGTTTTGGGTTATGCCAAAACATCACTAAACCACTAAACCTTAGTGGTTTATGTTGAAACAAGTAAAGACTACATGTTTCTCTCTCTATATTTTGGTTTATGCCAAAACATATATTTATAGGCCTTGGATAACTTCTAGTTGACCAAGAATTTCCTTATTCCAGAAATTATATCCCTTATGGAACAATGAAACCTATTTTAAGGTTTTCTTTTCCTTTGTCCTACAAGGAAAAGAACTGTTGAGTTCCCAAGTAGGATACACCTGTATCATCTGCTTCTTCTCATAGACTAATTAATATCATCGTGTTCTTAAGATCTGTAAACTTACGCCAATATCTCAATTTTGAAAGCCTTACAAAACTAAAACATAACTGAACAGAGAAATTAGAGTTTATCTAAACAGATCATTCTTTACAACTGCAGAACATCAAAGCTTATAATGTTGGTTATTGCTTACTTTTTTTTCGGATTAAATTTTTTTTCCAGATTAATATGGAAGTATTTTCTAGTTGATGAATATGTTCAGACTTCAGAGCACCACTTCTATGCACCATCAGCTACATTAAAGCTTTGGTGAGATATGGTTGTATATTAAGAAGTCTGCCAGTCTGGTAACAATTCTAGGAAGGTAATTCAACCTTCCAGTCTCCCGTGTGGACATCCGTATCATCATCGAGATGCCAGTACGTACGGACATACCTCTACATCTCCAAAATAGTTCTCAATAATGTTATCAGTGGTTGGATTGTCAACACAGGAGAACGATCCATCTGTTTAGTCAGAACCTTTCTGAAAATCCATTTCTTTCCTTGATTTGTAGCCTGCAGATTGCAAAATTATGTCTTAAACTAAACCTTTTCCACTGTGTTGTCAATGGAAAAGATGTAGTTTAAAGAAAAAAAACTGTTAATACAGATAACCGATGCAATATATCATAACTGATTTAAGACTGTAATTTCAATCCATATATATATAGAAGTTGAATAAATAAAAGATAGATCGAGAAAGATAAACACCATCTATCTATAAGCATTATACTCTTGCTGCACGAGATTGGAACACAAAACACTAGACCTTACAAGCCAAATTCCTTCAGTACCTACAATCCTGAAAGTAGTACAGTGATCGAGTATTTCTTGAGCTTTTAATCAACATGCCCCACCCCCACCCCCACCCCCACCTCCACCTCCACCTCCACCACCACCTCCTCCTCCGCAGCATGCACCGCCACCACCACCACCACCTCCAAAGCCAGTGTTACCACCTCCGCATCCAGCGCCACCAACACCATAAGCAGTAGGGACCGTCAGGATAGCAAATCCTCCTCCTCCACCACCTCTAGCTCTACCAGAAGCAGCAGTAGCAGTTCCATTTCCTTGGGTACCATTTCTAGTACCGCTCCTTGCTCTTCCTCCTCTTCCACGACCACTACCAGCAGCAGCAGTAGCAGTTCCATAGGCATTTCTAGTACCGCTCCTCGCTCTTTCTTGTTCATTGCCAGCACCAGTACAACAAGAAAGAACTATCAACATCAGAACACATAGTACAACAGCAATGGAACCTATGATCAGGCATATAAACAACGTTGTGTCCATGATGAGGAACGAAACCAGGGGAAAAGAAGTGAAGAAATCGAAGTTGGTTTTTTGTGAGATTAATGTATCAATATGATATGGTTCTAAAAACAAAGTGAGATCAGATATCTCAACATAACTTGGTAAGAAAGAGAATAAGAAATTTATATAGGCCAATGCACATCCCATAAATCAATTAGCTTAGGGTGTGTTTGATTGGTGGGAATAATTACTCGTGGGAATTTTTATAGTTAAAAATATTCCCACATAAAATAATTCCTACTAATAGGTTGTTTGATTGGACATAAAAAATGGGGGAAAATTTTATGTGGAAAAGATTTTGGTTGTTTGATTAGGCAAAAAAAATATTCCCCAACAACTGAGGGAATTATTTTTAGGGGTGGGTCAAGGAAAGATTGGTGAGAAATATTTTTATCATGGAATTTTTACACGACCCAACTTTACCAATCAAACAAGCATCTGGGAATTTTGGGGGTAATGTTTGATGTGGAAATTTTTCCCACGACCAATCAAACATACCCTTAGTGTATCCTTTAAAAGCTAACCTAACTCCACTATACAACATTAATCTCTCATGGCCCTTTATGTATGGTTATATTCCTTGTTTGCATGAAATGAAACCATCTTTTAATTAAAAATGACTAATGCTATAAGCCTATAAATACATTCGTATATATTTAGCATGCAACTTGCAAGAACCTATGAAGATTTTTTGATATGTAAGTTTTTTTCAAACCAGTGTATTGAATTGAATGTGTTTTATTGGCATTTTATCATATATATATGCTCGTGTTATCAAGAACACTGCAAATATAATCTTGATTTCTTGATTTGTATACAACTTTTCCTAAAGGTCAATATAGTGTATTAATGCAGGAATCTGATTTCAGTGGTACTCAACAATGCATATGCTCATATGTTCCAATTTCTAAGGGTATGTTTGATTGGTCGTGGGAAAAATTCCCACATCAAACATTACCCCCAAAATTCCCAGATGCTTGTTTGATTGGTAAAGTTGGGTCGTGTAAAAATTCCATGATAAAAATATTTCTCACCAATCTTTCCTTGACCCACCCCTAAAAAAAATTCCCTGAGTTGTTGGGGAATATTTTTTTGCCTAATCAAACAACCAAAATCTTTTCCACATAAAATTTTCCCCCATTTTTTATGTCCAATCAAACAACCTATTAGTGGGAATTATTTTATGTGGGAATATTTTTAACTATAAAAATTCCCACGAGTAATTATTCCCACCAATCAAACACACCCAAAATATGTACATCATTGATAATGGAGATTTGGTAGCTAGGTTTGAATTTCTCATACCAGTATACCACCTTTTGTCCATTAAACTCATCTTTAGGAAATTTACATTCTTGAAAAACAAGTTTCCAAGTATCTTTAGCAAAAAAAAAACAGAAAAACAAGTTTCTCATACCAACAAATGCTCTCTTCATGACTAATCGATCTGTAATAAAATTTTATCAAGCATTTTTGTAATTCATGCATGATGACTCTTCAAAGTAAAAATTACTTTTCATCAAGACTTCAATAGTAAATAGTTGCATTGTCTTGAGTGCATGACCTAAATCTTGAACTTTTAACCCATACTAGTTATAAAGCCCGTGTAATGCATAGTTGTTATTAAATAGTGTAAATTAGGTGTAGTTTCTTGGAAAGGTTTTGTTAATGTATGTCATTGGTTTAATTCTCATTTTTACAGTTTTATTACAACATTAATTTTTATTTTTATTTTTGTAAATACGGTTGATTACAATTTTTGAAATGGTTTCTCGTCAAATATTCGTTGTTTGAATGTTTGACTGAAATTTTGAGCTAAATATAATCTATAGCAATTATTGAAATTTCCATTATGTTTTTACTTCATTGTGACAATAAACCATGATATGATTAATCTTATGAATGTTCAAACCATGAATTAGACTGGTCATATGATTTTATTCTTTTTTTGTTTGGAGTCTAGGCTTATGTTTTGAATATAAAAAAGGGGTTTATCAAGAACATAGTATATAGTAACTTGTAGTAGTAAATAACATTTCATAACTAATGCACCCAACAAAACTACTGAAAGATCAAGTTGAAACATATGATAAAATTTTGGATTGCAAAATATATGTACTTATTGAAGTTTATTATAGTAGCTAGGTAACGTAAATTTTTTTTTTCTTATTATTATTATTGGTAAGCGAGGTTGAAGGGAACCCTACCCCTTTTAAATTTTACGTGGAAAACTTTTAATCAAACAATCAACTACTGACGTGTTTCGAACCCACAACATCTCCACTTTGTGAGAGGGATGCTACATTTGAGCCACATGCTTATCGATAAATCTATGTATAGATTTGCTATAATAAGTATTTCATCTACACAAATCTTTACTTGGTATAAAGAGCCATGTAGTAAGCTACAATGAAAGCCCACCTGCTGGTTAATAAAAAAAAATTGTTTGACTTCGGTTTTTAGTTTTAGTAAAAAAAATGGTGGGACCTATCTATAAATTATATCTTCTGATTCTCTCAGTCCCTACTTTCACGACTAAAATCAAGAAAAAACCTCAAAATTTATATTTAGGTGTATCCCCAATGTTTCGTAATCCCCAAAGAAAGGACATGCAGCGCAGTTTGTAGCGCGTTTGTCCTCTACTTTTGTGTAATTCTTTGAGTTTATCAATAAAATAGTTTTTCTTTAACAAAAAAAAAAATCAATAAAATTTGTTTTGGGAAAAAAAAAATCACTTCATTGTCAAGTTATTGGGTTGAGCTTTGGTTATGTCTAGACTATACCATAGGTGAAAATGTCGTTTAAACGCGGATATCCGACCTCCCCAAAAACGATATATTCCGCGAATATCCGACCTCCCATGTCGGATATGGTCGAATATGGGAGTTTTGGTAAATTCCAATTTTTCGAAATTTTTCGCGGATATTCGCGAATATTCGCGAAAAATTCGAAAAATTGGGAGGTTTTCTGCATTTTTCGTGTTTTTCTTCTGATTTCAATATATAAACTTATAATTAAAAGAAAAACATACATTACAAATTAAACACAAGACAAATCATACAAGGAAGCTAAGGCGGAACTATTACACAAGATAGTTTTACTCATAAGTGAAAAAATCGTAAATATCGGGCGGATATTCATAGAACTTTTATATGTTTCTAATACAAAAACTAAACACAAACAACCTCATTACAACTCAACCCATAGTTTTATTTTAATAATCAAAATAAAAGACATGCTAACCCCAGAATGATAGACGCCCCATGTCAAACCGATGAGCTTCGAGTCGCATACGTGTGGGGACGAACTCAGTACAGTAATATTCCCAAGACATTGTTTGCTCGTACGACCTGAATTGGTCAATATGCATGTCATATGCATCTTGATCCATACAATACGAAGCAAATGATTCAAAGATAGGAAATGTCGAGTATTGTTGAACCGACATTAATGTATCGGCTGACTGCACGTCCGACCCACTTGTCATTGGGGCCAACCAACTCCCTATATTAGGAAACCAAGAACCACTGGAATCTGGTTGGGTTTGGTAGGATGGTACACTGGAATCATCACTTTGGGAGGTTCCCATGTTACCATAAGAAAAATGAGGGTAAACATAGGTAGGTTGGATGTTGCTTTGAGAATAAGGGAGGTTCCACGAACCTTGGGAAGAAAACTGGTCAGGAATGTTCCATGAACCTTGGGAAGATACCCTAGATGATTATGTTTCCGTTTTAGGATGCGGTCTTTTCAGTCGAGGTCGTTTTCCTTCTCTTGGTTGTTGCCATGCAGCATGGTCTTCATCTTGGGTGGCAAAAAGAAATTGAGACTCCCCAGTAAAATGAATCGCTTCTGGGGTGCGCTCTCTTAGTGAATCACTGGCTTCTGATCTTCCCCTTTGACGACCAACATCTACGTTTTGGTCACCATCTCCATCATCATCATCGGAAGGTGAACGTGAACGTATATCAATTGAGAGGGCCATGAAGTTCGTCGCGAAAGTTTCCAAACGCCTAGTGCCTTTTGGACCTTTTTTTGATAATCTCATCGAAAATTCTAGTTCAGGGGGAATTAAAAATAAATGTGTTAATTTCGTAATCGAAAATGTCGTAAATTTCGTAAATTCCGGTTTTTGCCGAATATTTCGCGAATATCCGATAAATTCCGAACTACATGGGGTGTTTTAAATTTCGTTTATATGTCGTATGCCGTACCGATCCGAATAGCCAAAAAACGGAATATTTCGTGAATATCCGGGCGGCAAATTCGATTTTTTCACCTATGGACTATACATCATTTCAGAAAACACTATTGAATTTATATCTTGGGGTAACCTTTGGCCGAACATAGGGTTGGAAGTGGATTCAGATTTATCCGAATTAACCGAATTTGAATATGTCGGATTCAGAATAAGAATACACCCTAATTAAAATTTGGATTCGGATTTATAATAAGAGACCTATTCAGATCCGGATCTGGATTCAGATTTTAATCTATTTTTTAAAGATTTTATATAGAAAATTGTCGGATTTAATCGGGTTTCGGATAAATCTCGGATTTGGATTAATTATTTAAACCTGAATCGAATTCAGATCCAGCTTCGGATTTATTTACATCCGATCCGAATCCGACATATTTCCAACCCTAGCCGAAGGCCAGCTTTTCAATTAATTTTGAGTATAATTGATACTAATAAAAAAAAATGACGCTATAATTACGCAACATAATCATGTTATATGGTTATAAAGCCTATATTATTTGATTTCTAACCTGTATTAACAGGAAATTGGAAGATGCACAATATTGTATTTTGTACTATTGCGTGCATATATTCACATAATCTATTGTAATGAAGGCTGTGTGTGTGTGTGTGTGTGTGTTTTTTCCAACCATTATTTGGAGAAAGAATAGAAGATAGATTGAATTTAATGTATGAGGAACATAGGTAAATATTGGGGAAAGAAGAAGGTAAAGTACGAAATTATATTTTATTTATTTATTTAATTTTTATTTTTTGGCTAATAAGATAAATATAGCTATATTGCCATTAAATTTATTGGTTAGCCATTAATATATTTATGAAAAAGACAAATATGCCCATAGTATTATTAAATGTTGCCATCTAGCTATTTAAGCTATATTAGATATAAATTTACAATAATAACCCTTTAAATTTCAATCTTTGTTAAATTCTCTTCAATTGAAGCATCAAATTTCATCTAATTTGGAAAGAGAAATTTTCCTTAAGGGCAAGTCTAACTTTAATAGAGAGTATAAATATGGTAGCCACATTTGTAGGCACAACACTATTATGGTGTTGGATCAAGTGGGTTTTCTCACAAAATTTTTTATCTGTGTTTCCTCTAGTATGTGGTTTGTGTGGTCCCAATCACAACATGCAATGTGTCTATAAATTAGTTGGGTAACTAATTCAAACCCACTAGAGTTAACTACACCAATACATAGGTTATACTTTTATCAACACGTGGCGTGATGTGATTGGGACCACACGAACCACATACAAAACGAAACACAAATAAAATTTATTAATACAACTTAGCATGAAGCATAACAAGTGCAATTTGTTTACTCAATTTTAAAGCTAAAGGCTTCTCGTATGGTTGGTTTTTTCACAGATTGTTCAAAGTTTTGAACAGTTTGGTTTTATAGTTCGAACGTTTCGGCCTGACTTTGAGTTAACGAGAAATAGTTCGAACAATTTGGTTTATAGTTCGAACAATTGTTCTATAGTTCGAACAAATAGAAATTTTCAGCAAGAGCCCAAGTTTTTTGCCTATTTCGTATATGCAATTTGTATGGCTATTATAAAGCCAATTAAATGTGTGAAAAACCTAACTTTTGATGAGAGAGATCATCTATTACAGCCATTAGAGAGTTTGAGAAATAACTTTTGTGAAGAAGAACACTTTGGTTTCTTCGAGAGGGCTTGTGAGATCGTCTCCATCCAAGTGTGAGAGAGAGTTTGTATCCTCAATTTGTGATTGTTTCTTTGAGAGATTTTGTGAGGATTTGAGAAGGGAGGAAACCTAGGGTATTTCCATTTGTTTGAGAGCTTTAATTTGTACTATCTTTTTCAATAGTAAAAATTTTATTTGTTTATTTGTAGACGTAGGCAATTAAGCCGAACCACGTTATATTGGTGTCTCTCTCTATTGTTTGTTATTGCTAAGTAGGTTTACTTTTTTACTACTTGCTTTGTTATCTTTCGTACACTAGTATCATATCCACCTTTGTTGTTTCTGTTTCCGCTGCGCACAACATATGTTTTATTTGAGCACAAGTGAAATGCGTTTTGTAAGATTCCTTATGTGGAATACATACAAACTAACTCCATCAAAACATAAAACATAAAGTCTGATTCCCTGTGAGTTATGAGTCATGACCCTAAGTAATTTGGAAATCGATCAATTATTCTTTAACATCCCCAACCATCTCTCCATCCACCAGTACCACCACTTCCATCGTTGACTCCACCACCACCATGGTCGCCTCCACGATAGTAACTATGTTCCCATCACCACTACCCCTTGTCATGAATAACACTTCTTGTGAAACCGACACTCGGTTGTTTGACATTAATTTTGTGACAATGGATGTCCATGGTTATCTCGCCTTGAGTTCATTGTTAGGAAAACCTCGTTGTACGCGCGTCGTCCCTAGTCCTTCTCTTCGCGTCAAGTTTGTCAAAAGTGAGTTTTTGGGTTTAGGACGTACGTACCTAGTTAGGGCGTACGTACGTCATGTTAGGCAGCAAACATGTTTTGGTCAGGACGTACGTACCTAGTTAGGGCGTTCGTACGTCCAAGCAGGCAGCGAACTTTTACAGTGTGGGGACGTACGAACGTTGTTTCGACGTACGTACGTCCAATGTGGATTTCAGCAATTCCGGCCCATTTTGTGTGTGTTCTAACCCTAAGTATAAATAAGGTTTCTCTACCAAAGAACAAATTAGTTCTTTGGCCGTCCAATTCATCTCTATTCTTGGAGTTTGTTTAGGTTTTGTTTAAGGTTGTTTTTGGTGATTGAACTCATCTTCTTCTTCCCCATTCATCTTCTTCTTCCTTCTTCCCCATTCATCTTCTCTCTTAATTATTGAATAGTGATTTAGCTTCGAGTCTTCTTGTGTGTTCATCAAGAAGTCGAGTATCCTTGTGTGTTCATCAAGGAACTCTGGTGTAAGCTTGTTTCATAGTTCGGCTTCGAGTCTTCTTGTGTGTTCATCAAGAAGTCGAGTGTCTTGTGCGTACATCAAGGTGCTCCGGTGAAGTCAAGGTGTTAGAGATAACCAGTAGTGTCAACTCGCAGTGATTGCAGGTAGTTGATAGGTTTGTACATCTCTTTTCATCTAGTGGATTTATTTGTTGTCGCGAGGACAACCGTGGACGTTTCCCATATTGGGTTTTACCACGTTAAAAATATCGTGTGTTCTTTATTTGTTTATTGCTTTATTGTTTGCTTTACTATTGTTATATTGCACATATATTGGGTTTTCATCTTGTACCTATCGTGGTACTATTTCTAGTATCTTGTGCAGTCGTGGATAAATAAAGAAATATCTAATAATCCAATATCAACACAACCATTACAACAACACAAGAATCCATGGATCAATAAGAACTCTGAAATTTTTAAAGTGAAATTGAAGTTTGGTTTTTATTTGTCTTTAAATACCCACCAAAATTTATTATATTTATGCGCCAAAACCTCTTTCTCTTTTGCTTGCTTTTGCTTCTCGATTTTTAAAGTGAAATTGAAGTTTGGTTTTTATTTATCTTTAAATACCCACCAAAATTTATTACATTTATGCGCCAAAACCTCTCTTTTGCTTTTGCTTCTTGCTTTTGAATTTTCAAATTCTTTGTTCAGATTTGTGATTGAAAAGACGTTATGAAGCCCTAGAAAAAAAGCCTTGTCTTACTCACATGTTTCTATCTATTTCGATTTGTTCCAGTCATGTGTTGTTCTAAACTTAATTTTATTGAAATCAGTCTTTGTGCAAGGCTAGAGGAATTTTTTTTGAGCCAATAAATGGATTAGACGAATTCCTTTGAATATTAGATTATACGTTCAAGTTCAACTATCCTTTTGTCCATGAAACTGATCCATTGTATGAGAAATTCATGATTAGTGAAGAAGTCTAGCAGCCTGGATCATAGGATCATTTTTCATTGAGAAAACACAACTAACTTAAATCTAACCGTCCAATTTTAATCCATTACCGAAAATATGACAAGTCACCGATCCTCTCCAAAAAAATTCAACCAATCAAATTTGTCTATTTGTCTTTAAATACCCACCAAAATTTATTACATTTGTGCGCCAAAATCTCTTTCTCTCTTCTGCTTTCTTTTGCTTATCGCCTTTTAATTTTCAAATTCTTTTTTTAGATTTGTGATTGAAAATGTCTGGTAACAAGAAGAGATTGAGCTTTGATGGTGATTCTTCTTCATCATCTTCAAACAAGAAGAATAAGTCGACTAAGATAACCTCTGCTTCGTCTTATTCTTTTTCTCCTGCTGCTTTTGTTGTCACTAGAAATCGATGTTAGTTTGAATATCTAGGGTTTTGAGAGTAGTATGAATGAGTCTGGTTAGGGTTTTTTGGAGAAAGAGAACTTGTGAATTTGATATAGTAGTAATTGATAAATGAGTTTTTTTTTTTTTTTTTTTTTTTTTTTGAAAGAGAACTTGTGAATTGATGTGAATTTTATGAATAAGAATGACTGATATTGGTCACACCCACAAATTTTGTCAGATAACCCAACTTCTAAACTAACTTTAAATAATTAAATTATCTTATATGTTATATTAGATTACCCTTGTTCTTTTTAGTAGACATAACCCAAGAACTTTTTAGTACTTACCAAAAAAAATAAAATAACTATTAAATATTTTACCTTTTAACTCTCCGATTTCATTTAATATACTTTATTCTCCGCTATCATCATTATTAAAAAAAAAAAAAACTACCTCCTTTCTTCTACTACTCTTTTCCTTTTCAAATGGATTCAAATAAAAAAAATAAAAAAACAACAACAACAACAAAAATTCTAAACAAAACGCACCATGAACCAAAACTATTAAAAATTGGGATAATTCTGATTTTGTCTTTGAAGAGATTAGTGTTTATTTAGCTTTTTAGCTTATTTTATGTAAACCTTAACAATTAAATTTTTTTTGTGTTTTCGATCTTTCCCCCTTCTTTAGTGATTTTCTTTTTTATTACACAAAACATTATTTTTTCAAAAAATTTGTTTTTTTTCTTTAATTTTGTCGAGAAAATATCAATTTCTATTGGAACTTCTTTCCTCTATAAACAATATCACTTGTTTTTTATTTTTATTTTTTATTGAAAATGATGTCACTTTCAAGTGGTGATTCATAAAACAATATCACTTCTAAGTGGTGAATTTTTTCATAAGACGATATCACTTTTTATCTGCTAATTTTTTTTTTTTATCATTAATCGATATAACTTTCAAGTAGTGAATTTTTTCAAAAATGAAAATGACTGGCACTTTGATGTGGTGTTTTTTTCATAAAACTACAGTATATGGCTTTTAGCACTTTCAACTTTGTGAATTTTTTTTTCAGAATACGAAATCACTTTCAAAAGTGGCGATTTTTCATAAAAATATATCACTTTTAAGTGGTGATTTTCACAAAACGATATCACTTTCACTTACTTTCAAGTGAGGATATCACACAAATCAGGATGAAACCAAGTAATTAACAAATATATACTTTCCCCAGAAAAGATAAATTAAATTAAACTACAATCAAAGCTTTAACACTCCGAACAGAACTCTGGTGATATACTCACACTTGACACCACCAATCGTACCAGCCCATGCTGCTATGTCATGAGCTGTTGTATTGCAAGACCTACTGCACCACCTAAAATTATAAGGAAAAAACATATACAGTATTACAAAGACTTGAAACAGAACTAATTGTATCTGACGATTCCCAGATAAACTTTATCTTCCTTCCTTTTGACTTAAGTACCAGAATTACAATCAGTCAACTTCAAAAAAATGTTATCAAGATCAGTACTCTAGTTTCTGCTTTCACAAACTGCTTCTTCAGGGACATAGTTTTTGTTTTGAGAGTGCCAACATACACTTGGGCATATAACTATATATAAGTTATCAAACAAGAAGAAAAGTAGAGTAACTATGAGCCGACTAATATAATTATAGATGCATAACTTAGGCAAACAACATTTCAATGCCAGGGGGTTCAAGGTTTCTAAGTTGCTCCAAGACACCTGCTGCTGTCTTCTTACATTTTAGAGAGGGTTTTGCTGCTAATTTTTCAACATCTTCTCTTGATAGATAATACAAAGTAGTACTTTTGGGATCATAAAACAATTGTTTACAAAATATGGTCAACCTTTCTAGAGTTGTGGCATTGTTGAGCAAATATGCTGCGAACTCAATATCATGCGGACGGCCAATAAACCCGCTTAGTGTAATCTCCTTTAGGTGGAGATGTGGGAAATCAGAAGGCTTCTCCATCAAGCCTTGTTCTTCACCCTTATTATTCCAGATATTTAACTGCAACAAGGAAAATGTAAGGTTAAATCTAGCAAATACATATATTCATGGGGAAGAAAAATAGAATAACCATTTTGTTCTCTTTTAGGTCAAATAATTAAAAATGACAACAACGTTTGCAACAATTTTCACTTTTAACAATGTATTACAAATCATAACAACCAAGTGAATTTTCGTTACACTCGATAACAACTATGTTTTCTTCCGGTACTGGAAGCCGGTGACCAGTCCACATCATAATTGTATAAGCTGATATGTCAATAAAAAATTAAAAAAAAATACACGTAATCAAATAAAAAAAATTATATCAAGGACAATAATTAAGCATTATATATTGTTATGCCCCAAATCATACCACTTTTATTATCAAATTCGGGTTTTTGTGACTAAAGTATGTAAATTTAGGGATTTTTAATTATAGTATTATATTAACGAAATCGATTCTCTCAAGTACAATAATAAATCATTATACAATTTTATGACCTAAATCATACTATTGATTATGTGTTCTTTTATTATTATTATTGATAAGTTAATTCTACAATTGCCACATGGATAGATCATCGGCTTCAGCTACCGGAGTAAAACATGGTTGTTATCGGGTGTAATGAAAATTCACTTGGTTGTCATGATTTGCAATACATTGTTAAAAGTGAAAATTGTTGCAAACGTTGTTGTTATTTTCAGTTATTTGACCTTCTCTTTTAGGAATAAAAAGGAGTTGTTAATCTATATATAATACAACTGAGCGGTGTGGTAGCCCACAAAACACAAAGGCCGACTATTCATGTTGTCTTTTACCCTTTATCTCCTGGCCAATTTAAGGCAGCACATTGAAATGGAAGCACAAATAAGGAGGTCAGTGCCTTGCGCCACACACCGCCCTTGACTACTGAGACATAATTATTAATTAACAATCCTACTCACTAGGGAAATTCTAGGGTATTCTGCCCTCTCAATATGGGTACGACTAATTTACCTTATTCTTAATTATAAAAGATTTGATTATGTAACAGTTTTTGTAATGATTGTAACACATTGATGTAAAATAATCAGTCTCGTGAGAAGTTCATAGCAATACTTGCTTTATGAAATTAGGCATAAAAATCTTCTAAAATGCATTTTCTCATAGATTTAGTAGCTTGATGAAAGGTCTGTTAATTATTTAAGGGACATTCTTAAATTTTTGAGGTTTTACTGACCAATTCGTGTGATACTGAAAACCATACCCTCTTCAATTTCTTAACTGAAATACAAGATAATGTGTGCCTTTTTAACTATTTTTATTAAACATGTGACGTTCAGGTGACCCCAATCTTACTGGCACCTTTTGAGGTTGAACCCCAGTTCTGGGGTAATGAGAATGAGAACATATTGCACATTGCAAATAAAGTTTCATTGCCTCTCTATACACATTAACTATATCTACACCAAATTCAATAGAAGTTCCATTGTTATAAGACTACTCACATGCAGTTCAAACTTGCGTAAATAAGGAGATGCTTGAAGCAAGGGGATAAATCCCCAGAGTGTTCCTCTGCATGTCTCAACCAACAACACCAACTTCTTCAGATTCGCAAACAACGTCAACTGCCTGCAAATTTTGTGTTCCTGTCAATTCCAAAAGTAAAATTGCTTCCATTAAAACAACCCAGTCAGAGTACATAATTAGCTACAAGCAAAATACCAGGATTAAATATACCTCAATAGGTACAACTGAGAGTATCAAAGATTCCAGCTGGGGAACATCACTTGATAGCTTTCCACGGGCATAAGTTAGAGCACCGCAAGAACCCCCACGCTCAGTGCGGAAAATGACATCAGAAAGGTGAGGAACATTCACTAGCACAAATTCTACGCAATCCCCACAATACTGTAATCTAATGAGATTTTTGGCATTAACCTCTATCTTCTCTAAATCAAGACAAAAGAGTATGGTTAAGTGCTTCAGTTTAAGTGATCGACCAGAAATTTTTAGATTAAGCAGTTTGTAGCAATTGTACAGAAAGAGCTTTTCTAGATCAGGGCAGCAGGACAAGATACTAACAATACTGTCACCGTCTATGTGAACATTTTTCAATCGGAGGTCTACAAGGGAGTTGAATCGACTTGAATCAAGAGACCTGACAGAGCAACGTTTTAGACCCATAAAATTTAAACCTACTTCCTGGGAAGAAAACAGACAAGGAAATGGGTAGTAAAGATTTCCATCGCGATATATCTCTCTTCGGATAACAAAATGAGACAAAACGATTCCAAAATGTTGACATCTCTTAGCTATTGCGATTTCTATCCATCGATCAATATGATGAGCAAAATCTTTTGTTTGTGCTATTGCCATATCTGTCCAGCGATCAATGCGATCAGCTTCTTTTTCCACATAAAACCGAAGTCGAAATGAATCTTTCACACAACTATGGTCCAGGTGCAAAATCTGGTAAACAAATCCTACGTGATCAGACAGGTTACTCTGTGGTAACCTACCACACTCATGAGCTAAACCATCGCAAAACTTACCAGCTACACAATCGCCAAACTCGTTGTTGGGAGGGTCAATGAGTCCCAAAAATAGAACATCAAGATTAAGAGTAAGAGAAGATGCTACAGATGTCTTCCAGAGGTATCTCCATCTGCGGGAAAGAATACTACTTCTTGCTGCTTCTTTTATCGTCAATAATGATAGGATGAAGGAGAGAATATCAGCCGGCAGGTCACTTATATTATATATAGAAATCTGAAAATCAAAATATTTCAAACAATGTTGTTAGAAATTGTAAGTAAAGTGTCAAGAGTTTCCCAAATACACCATTAAGTATTGCAGTTGATACCAATATGAGGAGAGCACAAACGATCAAAATGATTGATACCAACAATGAAGAGGAAATATGTGAGCTCATTTTATGAGAACTTTTCTTTATAAAATTAAACTCCCAGTTAGTTAAGTACCAAGGTCAAGTGCACCAACATTAGATATTTAGATTCACTTCAATTCTTATTATTCTTTACACTCTATACAGTTTCTTTATTTATTTATTTTATCTCAAACAACCCTGTCTTACCAGTATACAAAACATATAATTCATTCCAATCATGTATCGTAATTTAAACCAAGTTTAAATGCAAAATCTAGGACAAACTGATACTTGCCTTTGAATTTTTCATTTGTTTCACACCCATCTGATGTCACCTTCTCCTCGTAAATGCTCCTATTTTTGTGTCAACCTCTTGAGCTGCAACTATTAAGTTAAATGGAACACAAAACTTTAGTGCTTATAATAAATAATAATTCCCATTGACCAACACTAAAAATAAAAACTTCTCCAAGATATATTGCAAACATGTATAGCAACAATGTACAACATGCATATTGACATTAAAATGATCTAGATGTCAAGGATAATCATGCAATATTAAAGATTCGGCAAGCAGAGTTTATTACTTTTCAATTAAAAAAAAAATCTTAACAATCAAAACATTAAAACATATTAACACACAATCTAGAGTTTATTACTTAACATACAATGAAAAAAAAAATCTTAAAAATTGAATCTTTGATTTTAAAAATTCAATAAAAACAATAATTAAGCTTGATTGAAGAATTGAATTGAACTAAAAGCAGCAATTTTTATCAAATTAAAGCAAACAATGGAAGTAAAATTACGTTTGCTTACCATGAGCATGCAAACGAAACCTATACGTGTTTCGAAGAAAAAGAAAGTGATGTCGTATGCAGTGGTGGTTCGTCGAAGTGGTGGTGGTGGTGGTGGTTCTGGTTCGTCGAAGGTGTGTGAGAGAGAGATTGATTTCCTTTTTTCTTCCTTGTTGTTTTTGGGTTTGTTTGGCGGGTAAACAAAAACCCAAATAATTGGCGGGTGCCGGGTGGTCCAACTAACTTAAATTAAGTCCAAAGTCCAAATTGAATTACTGGTTGGTCGGTCCATTATGAATTTGTGATGCAGTGCTCTTTGTATGTCACTATGGCTACTACGAGCAACCCATCCAACCATCCATCCATCTATCCATACTCCATAGCAATGAATCATTGTTCTACACATATCTCGAACAACTCTATGCCAATATGAAAGTTTACATTTGAAAGCAAAGAATGAGTCTTACATTCTATTTAGCCCACCCTACTTATAAATTAGTTTTGTTTGACTTTAGCTTTAATGATTAGTCTTACTTTTTAATGTTATTTAATCTTAGATCTTTTTTCTTTGAAAAAATTATTAACTAATCCTTGACTCAATTTATCCCACTAAAATTTTCAAATTTTATATTTTTAAATGACAATACTACCCTTATAAATTATTTTTAACCATTTTTTCATTTAATTATACAATTCTAAAAAATTCTAATAGCAATTTCAAACTTTAAATACTAGTAGTAGAGGGTATTATATATTGTAAACTAATTTTTAGTAAAAAAAACAGGATTAATCATTAATGTGATAGTTTGACGGGACTAATTGATAATGTCCATTGTAATTTAGGATGGCTGATTTAATCACTGCATTTGAAAGTTTATAGTCCCACATTAATGACTAAGAGGTGGGTATACAGAAGTAGCAATACAACACAACATATATACTTATCTGGACAGGGTCTTTGGCAATCTCCATTGCACTTAGGAGGGGTGCCTACTTAAGATATCTCCAAGTGGGAGAGTCTACGTCATAATTTGTTGCTACGGGGGAAGGTGTTCGCGCAGCCCTTGCCAAATTCTAAGTTCAAATCTAACACAATAATAATCCTAACAATATAGGATATATACTTTGGCCAACTCATTGACACATCTTCAAAACACAACAAGTCGTCTGGCGAGTCTATGGGCATAAAATAAGAACGTCCATGACCTCTGCGACACCTCCACTGTACTCAGGAGGGGATACGTTTTAGGGACCCTGTTAACGTCAAGTTTTTTTTCTGTTAGGACAACCATGAACTGTGATTTAGTATCTAGTTGAAGCCATGTATGTGTACATGGTTACAGGACATAATATGGTGAATGGTAAGTAAAACATGGGTTATGTGTATTTGATATCCATGCCTTGGAGTTCGGTACTCTATACGTACTTCAAAAGTTTATAAACAGGAGGAAAATATGGAAAGGGGGTGGACATGCAGTGAATCATACAACAAGAGACCCTATGCAATTTAAGTTTTCCTACCAAAAGCCAGTAGCCCACTACTGTATCATAATAAACAGTTTTGGGCTTAGATTAGATGAATTCCTTTGAATATTAGTCATTAAATGATCCGTTAAACTTTCAAGGAACAACAGCCCAGGCCCAGAAAACCATTTGTTGCCCAACAAACAGCCCAGAAACATTGTATGGAAAAGCTTTGAAATTCACTTTGTGGCTAATGTAATCATAGATTCTTTATGAGTAATTCTACACCCACAAACAACTCCCACAAATTAATCCCACAAACTGATGTGGCATGGACATATCAGCAGGAAAAAAAAAATGGTGTGTTTCTCTCTCATCCCTATTCCATTCTACTGGGTTTTTTTTTCTCTCTCTTTCCTTCTTCTTCTTCTTCTTCTTCTTTAATTCAATTTGAACTCAATAATACAAATCACATACATTAATTTATCATAAACCTTTTTTCCTCAAATTCTTGGGGTTTCTTTCACTTTTAGATATGCTTCTATTCAATATAGTTATCGTTCTCAATCTTGTACATCTTAGATTCACAAGTCTATCACTTGTAAAGAATGATAGGTGCAAACAAATTGAACAAACATCGATATCTGTACTTATGTTATTCTTGTGTTATTTGATGATAAATTAGTGGGTAATCTAACAACTTAATTATTAGAATTTTAAAAAGTTTTTCATGGAACATGTAAAAAAAATCCCTAAAACTTCAAGAAGGATGAACATATAAATGGGTAGAAAGAGATACTATAGAATCATTAAATTTTTATTCTCTTAGAACTGGTGGTGTGCCTGAGGAGAAGAGAACTTTGGACTTTGGAGTTTGGACTTTGGAGGAAGAAATAATGAAGAATCGGAGAAGTGGGTTTTTTTCTTATAAAATGAGAGAACAAAATGACGTGGAAAAACCACATTCACATAACACGTCAGTTTGTGGGGTTTGTTTGTAGGTGTAGAATTATTCATTCTTTATCTTGTAATAAAACTGTTATACACGTAGAAAATGCTAAATTTAAGAATAGTAATAAGAAATAGGGAAATTTCTCAAAAAACCACCACCTTTAGGTGCTTCTTCCCAAATAGCCACTCATGAGAGGTAATCTTCCCAAACAGCCACCTTACCCCACCACTTTACACTTTTCAGATTTTTTCTTACCTAAACTACCCTTTGTACTTATGACAAAACTTTTTGCTTTGATTTGACCAAGTACAAGCTGATGTGACCCCTTCACAATAACCTATATAAAAATTACAACCATTGATTTTGCTAGAAATGAGAGATTAAATCACAACCGTTTATTATTCAGATGTATTTACAAAACTACCCTTAACAGTTGTTTCCAACTAAATGACGTGTACGGCTGAGATTAAACATGGATTTGTGCATACAACGAAAAGAGGACACGTGTTTGTAGCCGTTTGGAGGGTAATTTTGGCGGGAAAATTTTGAGAAGATAATCACTTCCAAACAAGAACCCTAACTTACCAAAAACCATTTTTCTTCTTCCAACCGCCTCCATTAACACAATTACCATTTCTTGTTGAAATTATACCGTTTCAATTATTTCTTTGTAGTTCTAGAACTCTAAATTTTGACAAAAAATGGTTGTTGAATCCACCACCTCCAAAACCCTAGAAACAGTATCAATGTCTGTTAATGAGAAGTTAGAAGGAGCAATTGAAGAAAAAATTGAAGAGCAAGTAGAAGAAACTGAAGAGAAAGAAGCAGAATTTGGAAAGAAAGACGAAGAAGAAGAAGAAGAAAAACATGTAGAAGAAGAACAACAAATTGCAGGCGAAGAACAACAAACCGAAGTGGGAGAACAACAAATCGAAGTGGGAGAACAGCAAATTGAGGTGGGAGAACAACAAATTGAAGGAGGAGAACAGCGAATTGAAGAGGAACAACAACAAATGGAAGAAGAAGTAGACAAAATTCAAGAGCAACATGATGAAATTCCAGAATCAAGTGGAGTAGAACAGATGAGAAAGAAATATGGCCGTAATTTCAGTGTAACGGTAAGATGCTCAATGAAGAAGGTAGGTGATCATTTGGAAGTAAATTACCTCTGTTGGAGAAGGAAAATTTTAGTTCTTCATGCTTTAGGTATTTCTTAGATGTTCAAACAGATAAATTGCACATGATTACATCTGTTGTTACACAAATTGTGAAAGCTAGAGTTGGTAAATTGAAGTACAAGATTGGGGGAAAGGAAATGCAGTTCAAACCATTTGATGTGACTTTAAATTTAGGATTGAAAATTGGTCGTGTACCACATGAGTTCATTTTCATGGAATCAGAAGTTCCAAGTCCATTTAGGGAGAAATATTTTGGCAAGAGGAAAAGCATTAAGGAAAAGAACATGAAAGATGCAATTGAAGTAGCACGAAATGATCATAATTCTGGTGATGATGTGCATCGTTTGAATCGTTTGTTGCTTCTGTTAACATGCTTACTACCAGATGCATCTAATACCATCGATGTCAGGTATGTCTAAAATTCACACATTTATCTTCAAATGTGGTTATATTATCTGCTAAATATGTTCATGTTATCTTCTAAAATTCACACAATGTTATCTGGCAACATTGTGGTTTTTATTCTTATATGCTAAATAGTAATATTTAGGCTTCATATTTGTGTACTGTTATCGGCTAAAAATCAGCATGTTATCCTCTAAACTTTAATCATGTCTCCTCTACATTTAGTATATGCACAAGGTTTAGGGTAAATATGTTATGTTATATAATGTTAACATGGTTTATGTATACTGTAATAGTCTTGTAACATATATGACCATTGATCTTAGGTATGTCGACCTTGCATCAAATCTTCAGAAATTTGATGAATTTCCTTGGGGAACTGTTGTGTTCAATCTGTTAGAAAATGCTCTAGAAACAGCAGCAACAAATGAAGCAGCCCAAAAACTGAGTTACAATCTACCTGGGTGTGTGCTTGCATTTATTGTCTGGGCATACAGCCACATCCCATGTCTAGGTCCTAGAAGGGAAGCTGATGTACCACCATTCCCTAGGATGCTTGGTTGGAAGAATCTTCCAGGGAAAACAACATGTAGAGAAACCATTGATAAGAAGCTTAACCCTCCTCGCGGAAAAGCAATCGAAGTTGCTCCCCCTTTCCTTACTCTTCAAGAATCTGGTGAAGCACTTGTTGTTGAAGCAGAAAAGGTATGTATACTACTCTCTAATTAGGTTTTATATCCCATACATTATGCCTAGTCTATCTTGTAGATAGTAAATTCCTACATTACATATAACAATCTATCTGCATCCTCAAATCATGTCTATCTTATCGGCTAAAATTACAATTATATCCTCTAGACTATGAAATATTATTTGTTAATATTAGCATGTATATAATGTTGTTGTAGTGGCAACAAGAACTTGACAAGCAAGAAAAGGATATAGGTGTGGGTTCACTGGAAGGAATTCTGAAGGGAGTGGTAAAAGACATTGAGGAAGGAGTTGTTTCTGGTGTAAGCAAGATATTGAAACCCGAGGCACTGAAAGGGGGGTCTTCATCTTCAACCCAGATTAGAAACATTCCTAAAGGAAGGAAACAGAAGAAGAACACTACCCCCACCAGAAAGAGGATACAACCAAGTACCTCCACCAAAAAGAAAAAAGAACCAAGTGGGGTCACCACAAAGAGGAAGGAACCAAGTACCCCCACCAAAAAGAGGAAGGAACCAAGTACCCCCAGTAAGAGAAATGAAACTAAGAAGAGTGCAGCAGCTGTAGCCAAGTCTAAAACAACTGTACCTGCCCCCAAGGCTAACCCTAAAACAACTGCTACACCCAAGACCAAAACAACTTTGGCACCCAAGTCAGTTCTGAAGAAGGGCAACACAACTACCCCCACCACCAAAGCAGTCTCCAAGAGTGGTGTTAATACAAGGAGTCAAAGCATTTCCACTCCAACCAAGAGAAAGCCTACTCCATCTAAAACCAATGCAAAGACCATTTCAAGTCCAAGTGCAAATAGAAAAGGCAAGAAAATTGCCAGTGAGAAGTTAAGTTCACCAATTGCAACAACTCCAGAGAGGTCTCAAACTATACGACTCTGTTTAGGTGGGATGAGGGTCACAAGGAGCACAAGTCAAATTATCGAACAGGAGAAGCAACAAGTGACTCCACCTCCACCTCCACCAAAGAAACAGAAGACCATCCCACCTCCTACCAGAAAACAACCTCTTAGGTATGAATTTCAGTTATATCCTCTAAATCCCTAATTATTAGCAGCTAATTGTTAACTTTATACCATCTAATATTTGTCTTATATCCTCAGGCAAAGCAAAGTAGCAGGTCTTGACAGGTCATGGAGGAAAAATATTAAAGCCAAAGATGCAAGAATTGCTGAGAGGAAAAATGCCAAAGAAGAAACTAAAAAAAGAAGATTTATTCCAAGGCCAGATAGTGATGAAGATGAGGACATACAGGTTCAAAAGAAAGGAAAAAACACCCAAGGGGGGGCTGAGATAGAAAAAAAGGATGATGGAGCAGTTGAAGGAGCAGTTGAAGGAGAAGGAAAGAATGTTGAAGAAAAAGTTGAAGGAGAAGGAAAAATTGAAGGAGAAGTTGAAGGAAAACTTAGTAATGAAGGAAAAGTTGAAGGAGAAGAAAAAGTCCAAGGAGAAGGAGAAGAAAAAAATGAAAGTGGAGGAAAGATTGCAGTAGAAGCTAATAATGAAGGAAATGTTAAAGGAGAAGAAAAGGTTGAAGGAGAAGGACAAAATGAAAGTGAAGGAAATGTTACAGTGGAAGGTAATACAGCACAAGAAGTTATTGTTGCTGATGCAATGGCAATATTGGCCCAATCAGATATTCTTGATACTACCATGGAGCATGTGCAGGAGTTGGCCATCCTCAAGTCTGAGAATATTGATGTGCAAGATCTGAAAGAGTTGCCTACTAAAATTCAAGAGGTAGATGCTAAGGAGGATGAGCAAGATGAAGAAGATTATAGCTTTGATGATGACATTCCAGCTCCTAAGAATATTCCTCAAGAATATTTAGTGGAAATAGATGGTGCATCAGCTGGTGAGATGGGTAATCTTGAACACCATGAAGATGATATAGTTTTCACTGGTGATTTAGAAGAAGATGAAGAAGTGGATAAGCAAGCTATTGATGACTTTAACAATAGCCAGAAAAGATTGAGAAAAAAGAATCAGGGGAAGGAAGAGGGGAAAGAAGTTGATGCTCAGCTGATGATTACCATGGGCATGTCATTTCTAGACAGAACTACAACTCATAATGAGACAGATGTTTTGAACTATTACTGGTGGTTGGCGAAGGAGCCAAATTTTGAGCATAAAGTGATGAGGGTTTATGGATATGGACTGGAAGTCCATGTGAAGCAGTTTTACAGCCTATGGAACACTAATTGGGTGCATGGAGATATCATTGAAGCCTATGTTAGCTTGATCATTCGTTGGTATGGAATGATGAGGAGGCATATCAACCCACATAATCAGTATGCTATTGTTCCAACAATATATTTTGCTGTAAGTATTTTACGTTTTTTTTTTTTTAAAGTTCTTATACTTGAACCTTTAAGTAGAGGATACAGTTTTGTTATTTAGAGTTTACACTATGAGTAATTTGGTGATACAAATATATTTGTTTGGTTGTGTCAGGGCATGCTTTATGGTGATGTTCAATATACATACAATAGGCGTATGAGGGATCCAACTTTTGCTGCACTATCACCAGCAAACAGAGTTAGAAGTGGTGCCTTCAAAATTAAGACAGGTGCCATAAACATTATGAGCCCTACTGGTCATATGGAGAACCAAGTTTCCCCTTACCATGCAAAGGCTATACTTATTCCTTTACAAGTAAGAGTATTGACTTTGTACCCTCTAATTTACTTTAAGAACATCCTCTAACAACAAAGGTAATATCTGCTAAAACCTATGATATTTGTTAATAATGCAGGTCAATGATAACCACTGGGTGCTCTTGAGTTTCAGCTTTAAGGAAAAGAAGGTGAGAATATATGACTCTTTGGGCTTGAAGAGACCATCAAGACAACAGATAGGGGTGGAGAAAATGTTGCCTTATGTGGTCTTTGCTGCTGACCCTAACATTCCAGATTTTGACTTGGAATTTGCATGGGAAAGGGAGTTTGTGAATTGCCCAGAACAAGATGATGGTCACAGCTGTGGTGTTTTTTTGCTTGGTTACATTGATTGTATAGTTAGGGGTAGGGAACTTGCTTTCAAGAGAAGGTCTGCTCTTATGAGGAAACGTGTTGCTATGGACCTTGTTCAGTGTGGATTGAAGCCACCAAGTAAGGGTGTATGAACAGTGTGACTAAACTTTTGTAGCATAACATCATTCTTAGTCAATATTTCAGCAAGTCGTATATATTTTAGTTATTTACTGGCTCTTGTGTAACAATGTGAGGACAGTTAATAAAACCAAGGAACGATGATTGTCGTATTTAGTATTTGACTTGCGTGACTATGTTTGGACTAATAGTATATAGTCTCACATACAATAGAAAAAAGTTCATCATTGCGTTCGGTATAGTAGACCCTTACTAAATTTACCCTTAAAGATAAACCTCACACCTCCTGCCCAAAGATATTTGGGATATTCTTACTACCAGCAGGGTCCTCAAGGCATTTTACAGCATCGACAAAAACTGATACCATGTTACGTGGTGTTGAAAGAAACACAGTCGAACAGGCTAAGCAGTCTACAGACTACACTACACCAGAATAACACAACTAATAAAGCGACACACATCCTCCCTGAGATTCTGGGCAGGGGATGAGGCTAGTAAGATGTAGATTTTACCATTTTCAAAGAGTAGGTAGCTAGATCATCCAAATATTAAAATATAATGCCAGCTTTGTAGAAATCTAGTACCATTCACTAAGAGGTTTACGCTGTATAGCTTGTGCCATTCTCTCTCCCCAACTCCCCTGTAAAACTAGATAAGTTTAATGTCCCGTCAATATTTACTTTCCCCTCAATGTATTTTGGTACTTTTGAGGGATGTTCTTAAATGGTCATAAAGAATATTAGTTGGATGGTGAAAAAAATTAGTCAAATGCTTGGAATCCGCGTCTTGATCTTCCCACTTTATTAAATGTTACTAGTATAAATCCATGTAGAGGTTACAACTCAAACAAACCATTCTTGAGAGCTTTTTTTTTCAAAACTATGGCTTCTATTTCTGTTTCTCTACTCAAGGATGCAGATGAATGCTTTCTGAAGCTTCTCAAAATATCAGACCCTTTCCTTGGAAGTTTCAGTGATGATGAAGAAGATGATGATGACGAAGAAGAGTCTGATTCCTTGAATACCTCAGCAAGTGAAGAGAAGAAAGATGATGAGTCTGATTCCTTGAATACCTCAGATTATGTCCAGCCCAATCCTCTTGTTGAGTACCCTGATGACAACGATGTGCCTTCTTCCCAAGAATGTGTTGCTGCAAAGGATAAGGACATCCCAGAGGAAGATGAGGTGCAAAGCAGCTTTTCTGCTGAAAATGAAGAAGAAGAAGACGAAGAAGAAGATTACGATGATGATGAGTGAAAGTTTTCTTTTATGTTTGCTGAAGTGTTTTCTGTTTTTTTTTATGTTGTTGAAGTTTTTTTTTTTTCTTGTCTTGTATGGATGTACAAACCCTTTTCCTTTCCCTTCCCTTATGCAAATTATGAAAGTATTATTATATTACATGTTCTGTTCGTCCAATATTTAGTATACGTTAGAGGATACATAATTACTGGTTAGAGATACTAATAATCACCATTAGAGGATACAGATGTGATATCTGGAAGATAAGCGAAGAAACATACAAAATAAAAGGCAACCTACAAAATGTGCCATATACAGGCAAACATAGAACAAAATGGTCAAAGTCTGGTACAACTTCCAAAACACTCCCAACACTTAATAGGAATCAGGTGGTCAAAAAATATTCAAAGTGTGGTACACCTTGAGCTTCTTCACTCCTGTAATGTTGGATGTACAAATGATTTTCATTAATACAACAAGTTAGTATACATTAGATGGTAACGTTTCACTAGTTGGAGGATATTAATCCTTCAACTAGCGGATACATATTTGCCATATAAAAGGCAAACATAAAACAAAATGGTCAAAATCTGGTACACCTTCCAAAGGCATAACTTAGATAAAAAAACACACAACACTTAATAGGAATCAGGTGGTCCATCAGGTAAAGGTTGGAAAAAATAGTCAAAGTCTGGTACAACTTCAATACATGTTGATTTATTGTGTCCTGTACACCTACACCTTGAGCATCTTCTCTCCTGTACTGGGATACCTTCAAGTTTGCCTCTCCTTCTCTTTTTCTTTGGACGTCCAGGCATAACACATGGTAGTGGTGGAAGAATCTTTCTGCCTACTCTATCCTTTGGCCATTCATCCTTTCCTCTTGTGGGTCTCCAATTTTCTTTGTAGGTCTCCATATATGTCTCCCTTCTGTAGTACACACCACAAAATGTGTATGGATCCCTTTGACATTCTCTAATGACAGACATTGCGTGCTCACAGGGTATTCCCATAGTTTGCCACCATTTGCATGTACATTCTCTTGCATTCAAGTCCACCACACATGTCCTGCTCTCACCATAAACTGTCCAAATAGTTGGAGATGTCTTCTCACGAGTGAAGGTTCTACCTCTCCAAGCATTATGCAAAATTTGTTCGTGGCACCACTTAGTTACAGGTGTCTTGAATTTCTCACCATCAACACGATAATCTCTGTGATGCCTCATGATGTTGGCATGAATTCCTTCGACCAGATTTGTAGCAGGAAGCATTCTTTCTGGTATAATCATTCTATTCCACGACTCCACATGATTAGTGTAAATAATTCCATATCTGCTTAAGAAGAGGAGACAGATATACAATTAACCGGTATGATAACTATACTTAGACGGTAGAATGACTACTAGTAGAGGATATTGAAATGCATAGATACCGACCTGGGTTTCTCCTGAAACGCACTAGCCCACTTATTTAGTGGTCCAATTGCCATTAGGCTGTGGTATGCCTTTGGAGATATGGCCCATATTTGCAGCATCAAACCCCAGAACTCATTTTGATTGAGTGTCTTGGCAGCCTCTTTAAGCAACCACCTTACTTTTGCATTCCCATATTTAAGGGACATGTGTTGGGCACAATACATATGACAAGCCTTGGGCAAAATCTTTGGTACAGCTTGAATAATACTTTTGTGCCTATCTGAAAGAAGCACAAACTCGTGGTCAGTCCCAACCACATGGTCCCTAAGTTTTTCAAGAAACCATTCCCAATACTCATTGTTTTCTTTTTGCACAAGGGCAAAAGCAATAGGGAACACATGATTATTTCCTTCAATTCCAATTGCTGATAGTACAACTCCAGGATATCTCCCTTTCAGAAATGTTCCATCTATAATGATTACCGATCTTAATGTGTTTCTGTAAGCTCTCACAGTTATACCATATGACCAGAACATACATTGGAATTCATCACCAGGGCCTGTGATAATATCAGTCTGAGAATCTGGATCGACCAACTTAAGTTCATTACAGTATGTTTCAAGTTGTTGATATGACTCACTGAAGCTTCCCCTTAACTACAATTGGAGGATAAAAATGACTAATTAGAGGAGATGATAAAAGTAAGTAGCCGAGATATATGAATGAACTAGAGGATAAGATAGGAAGGTGCAATTTTAAATAGAACAATACCTTGGCCAATGCCTTTTCTTTAGCTCTCCAAGCAACTTTGTACGAAATCTGGGTAAGATATTCCTCCTCAATTTGGCTTTTTAGTTGTTTGGATGTAAGATCTTCATTATCCCGTAATTTTCTCGCAATTTTAGATGCAACCCAATCACTATCAGCTTGACAATTTTTTGATCCAAGTCTGAACTTCCCACATGTGTGACGCTCAGCAATGCATCTTATTTGCCAAGTACCATTCAAATTTGGTGTAGCACGAACATACCATGGGCAAGTTGGAACTTTACATTTCCAATACACCCTTTTCATCTCAGTTTTATACTTATTCAGGTCAAACTCCTCATCGATTGCATAAGATTTCATGTCTCTCATAAAATCATCCCGACACAAATATATCTGCCCAATCTTAGGGAACAAGTACTTATTGTGTAAAGGTTCAGTGTGTGGAGCACAACCTCTATTGATCCGACGAAGATTTGCGTATATATTATGTAGTTCTTGTTTGATTTCATCATCTTCATCTCGATTGTTCTGAGATGGGTAATGCCTTTGACGTCGTACACTATCTTCATCCCGATTGTTCTGCTGCTGTGGAGGATTTGTCTGATTTTGAACATTGTCTTGTTGTTGTGGATCATTTGTTTGACTTGCGAAATTACCCTCCTCATGTTGAGCATTGTCATGGCTTGGAAAATGTTCTGGAACTTGTCCATGACTTGGTATATTGCTCTCATGTTGTGAAGCATTGTTGTCGCTAGATGCATGTCTATATCTATCCTCTAAGTTGCATCTAACATTGGCTAAACGTGTAGACGTACCTGCTACATCTAAGGGGTTTTCTTTTCCACCATAAAACCTTGACAGGGGTGTAGGGCCTTCTTCCTGGCTATCTGAATGTTGTGAACCAAACATAGGCGCAGAATCATCATACATCTGATCTTCTAATTCATCCTCTGTGGTCCAAATGATTGGTGAATCATGCACATCCAGTAGAGATTCTGTATAAGTTGCATCGCTATCGTCGTCGGCTATCGAACAATCTTTACCTTCATCTTGTGGTTGCTCTTCACCTGCCCACTGAGCTTGATCTTTTAGTTATGTTTGTTGCAGTGCATTATATTCTTCAATTTCCTCGGAGAATCCTTTCCAAAATCCATCATTATTACACATCTCAGAAAGAATTGCCGCTGCAGCACACTCTTTAGCGGATAGATTGGGAGCATTAGAGGATATATCCCCAGCATTAGAGGATATGTTATGAGAACTGTACCCAACTTTATTATCAGCTCCAATTTGCACAACATTAGCCACCAATGGAGATTCACTTCTAGATGAAACTCTAGAAGGAGCAGGAGGGGAAGTTGTTATAACAGCTTGGGGATAAGTCCCAGGTGGGGTATCCAATACAAGAGGTTGTTGTTCATTCCCATACCCCTTTGAGAAGATAACATGGCTCTTCTATGCTGATACAGGGTCTAGGAGATATTGGGAAGAAATACAACCTTGCTTTACAGGTGTGGAAAAATCTGAATAATCAGGTTGATTACCCCAATCTGTTGGAGGGGTAGGTTCTGGGAAAAGGTTTTTTTCAATCCAGTTTTTCCTTTACCTTTTTCTTCCTCAATTACTTTCTCCTTTCCTTTCACATTTTTCTGTGTTTTGGAGCTTGATTCCCCATTCATTGATTTCAAATCTCCTACTATCCAAACAGACATGACGTATAAGTTCTTGGCAGCAACAATCCCCAATATCAATTGATCATAGTCATATTGAGCAGGGATGCTGCGTGGACTGTCATTGACGACAGCTTGAATTAAAAAATTGTGTCTTTGTGTATGAGTCATATCTTCAACCATCTCCATAAACTCTTCATATGGTGCGTTCAACTCCAAAACTGTTATTTTTGTGTCACCATTCTTGTATGATAACAATCCATCTGCATTAGTATCAACCTGACCAACATAGCGAAACACAACATTGATAGTGCTACCTGAAACCACAATTTCATGCAAAGTATTAAAACATATCGGCTAAACGTAACTAACAAGTCGGTTAGTATACTTTTATTTAGCCTCTAATTGAATATAAGTTATAGTTTACTTTTAAAACAAAGTGACATTGACCTCAGATGTGCACCAGTAAACTGATAATGAACAACAATCAAAATCACAGCACCATTTATGTTAGCTTGTCTCTAAATTATGAGGATGTGAGTTTGCTAAAGATACAACTTTTATGAGGTTGGGATTTCATAAAAACACAATCTTTATCAAAGATTCCATCTTTATGAAGGTTAGGGTTCATAAAGATGGTATCTTTATAAAGATTCTATCTTTTCATGAGATACCATCTTTAAATCGCCAACACCTTCACCACATTTTTGTCATAAAACAGAACAAAACATATGTTAAAATGCTTACACAAATCAACGACACCTACTGCATTCAAAGCCAAACAACAACACCTACTTTATTGTCCAAACATTGAAATCTGCAAATTTAAGAACATTTAAAGCTTACTTACCTAATTTACTGTTCATCTGGACTTCATTTGCAATTAGAGCTTTCGATTTTGCCTTTTTCTTTGGTGGCATTTTGGGTGTGAAGAAGTACAATGTTTGTGTGTTTAAGGTTGGGGAGAAGAATAGTGTAGAAGAAGGTGCAGAGCAAAGGGAGAACAAACAATGTTAAGGTTCAGAGAAAAATCGAAAAAGTAGAAGAAGAGAAGAGATGAAGATGACGTGGTTGTATGTGCAGTACATTAATTAGAAAATCCAACGGTAGGGATCTATTGTTTCCAATCCAACGGCTAATTTTGATTTAATGTCCTTATCTAAAACTTAAATGAAATAAAGGAATCTTTTCTTTTCAACCAAAAAGTTGATTTGATGGAGACAAGAGCAACAGATGTACAGAAGGGTATAATTGTAAAGAAAAAGTAGGCAAGTGGGGTAAGGTGGCTATTTGGGAAGATTAGCTCTCATTGGTGGCTATATGGGAAGAGACACCTAAAGGTGGTGGTTTTTTGAGAAATTTCCCTAAGAAATATATAATATTTGAACACAACCAAAACAAACATATATAGAAGCTACTGAAAAAATTTGATTCAAAAATAATATTTACAAGGTGTCCGTTTGATTGCTCAAATCATGATATATCACATCAATCGTTACTCACGGTACATTACCTTAAACTATTTATTATTTTAGAACTACTAATCCATTTAAGCTGAAATTATGTCACAAGTAAGAGAACACAGAGAGAAAACTATCATAAAAGTTTCAAAGCAGAATAACAGAGGAAAATACATTTTACAATGGGTTGAGCCTATATGTAGCAGTTTAAAAAGAAAAAAATGTAACAAAGGTGTACGAAATAGTTTTGTTCTCTCTAACCAAACATTAGAACAGTTTGAACTTTTTATATAATCGACAATAGTCTACATGAAGTATGTATTAAAATTTTCAAGAATTTACGATAATGGTAAGAATGATTTTTAACTCAATTTCTGTATTAATTCAAAACTGTCATAAAACTCATATGTACAAAAAAATTCACATTAAAATACAAACGACTATAGTGATCTTTCATCAGGTAAGCATTATATCATATTAATAAGGAACATTCACACGACTCACTTTGCCCGCTACAACAATATATCTATAATAATTGCATATGATCTTAAAAGACAAGTTATATCTACATCACAACAACAACAAACTCTACTACATATCAAGAATAACTCTATAGAAAAGAGATAGCAACGGAATCTCAACTAACGATATATAACATAACTTTATTGTACATGTCATAAAAGGATCAAATATCTGCTATATCATCAATTGGTTATATTAAGATATGTATATCATATCTGCTCACTGCCAAAAATTAATATTATTTAAATAATTTAAGGACAAAAAGAATGGTTTCTTAGAGGATTTAATATCCAAATGTTTTCATCTAGATTTCTAAAATCACTTGAACTCTAGTACCAAAAGTCTATTATCTGTTGCATACCATTAAAATCTACATTGGGGGAACATATATCGCATGAATCAAACGAAAATTAACCATTCTCAGTGGCATCTAAGAGTTACACATAGTACGAGTAAGATTCTTCTAAATAATAAACAAAATGATGATCTATGAACTCAAACAAAATTTAATCTGTAAACTAAGATTATCCATAAGACACTTCAAGGTTACACTTCAACAAACACATTCACCATACTTCAAAATACACAAAACAAGTCAATGGTGTATACGAAGTATAGACACCTCAAAAGAATAAACCTAATCATATAACAAAATCATATCATATCATCAATCACAAATACAAAGCAACATGGGTGAGCATAAATAGAACACACCCACGTGCAAAACAAAGCAACATGGGTGAGCATAAAAGCTGGTATGAGTAAACAAGGGGAAAATCTATTCCCATAAAATAACATATAATAAATATAAAGTTCCAACATAAGATTAACAACCTAATTAACCTTCAAGAACAATTCTTCCATGCTAAGACAATAAGCATACACCAAAAACCATATCAATTCTATTATATATAAACTCTTTATCCATTATTTAATCACATACTTAATCCCATTATCCAATTCTAATTTATCTATTTATGATTTTAATTGATCGATAATACAAATACATTACCTAAGCAGCAACTGTCTTTAAGGATATGTCTATCCACCTGCACAAAATAAATTAGTTGACCTATCCACCTGCAAGATAGAGTTAATACATAATAGATAGATATAAAAAAGGTAAACCAAATCACATACATGTTACGTGTTATCTAATACTTTGTATTAATCTAAAAATATATTCTGTTAATTTAAACCATTAATAATGACTCATTCCAACTCTTCATAGGTTGCAATCTACTAAAATGACAAGTCCAATTATGACTATTAATTCCCATAATAAATAAAACAACGCAGTTCTTCCATATAATCATAGTTACCTCCGATTTATAATCGAAGTATATAAAATTCACCCATATCATTAATTAACACCAAGTACTACAATACTATAAGCCTTAGCACACTAGCAAACAACGAATCCAAAATCACAAAACCACGTCTTGGCCTCTAGCCGGTGCTCGGGTTTAATAATCATAAAAATCATAACCTATGCCCAATCACTAGTACACCTCCCACAGGATGCACTCCACACATTTGCCATACCCACACTGCACTAGTGTGCCTTGACCATGGTTAAGAACCTCTACGCGGAAACCAAAACCCAAGTGGGTGCTCACCTGCAAGCTTTGGCTAGCCTCGACGTATGCCTAACTCATGATCTCTAATAGCTCCCTTGAGCTTTCTAATGTGGCGCCCAGACCAACCCCGATGGCTATGAAGGTCTAAAGGGTCAGTTCCGCAGGCTATGCCGTCTAGGAAATACCCAAATATAATCCAAGAGTCAACCCGCAGACTAAGCCGTCTAGGGTGATAATTAATTTCTTTAACCTAATTCCAGAGGTGCGGCAAATGTACTAATGTTTGGGCGACTACCAAAACATCTAAACTAATCAAGTAATCACACAACCCTTGTAAAACAATTAAATTCCAAGTCCATTTCGTATTCCGTTCTTATTTTCCAAATTGAATATATACAGTCCATGGTATCAAACCATTCCAAATTGTTCCATAATGAAATCCCAAGTTCCGTATTCATTTCGTTTCCATTCATATACCATCCATTGGTATGGAGTCATTTCTAGGCGTCCATCAATATAATTTTCTAGGTTACTTTAAACATAATTAATCAAGTAACATGTCATTATATACTAATCCATTTCAATATTTAGAATAGTTTTAGTGTATGACATGCAGGGACATCTGGGTGGCCCCTTGCCCAGGTTGGAACTTGGAACCTCCAATGTATTTGGAGACGCCTGCAATCTGAGATATCACCATGATCAGGCATGTAACCACTTTTTTTGCCACACTACCAGAAAACATGCATATGGGCACAACTACAACTTAGCTTTAGCCACAACTCTAGTATATAGCTGGACTTGCCTGGGCTATGGGCCGTGGCTATTGCTGTTGTGCCAAACTAAACAAAACACTCTTCTCTTCGTTACCACTCATTCTCTCTCATTGTTTGCAACAGTAGTCTCATTCTCTCTCTCATTCGATCTCTCAGCTGATTATCTACGATCCTTCTCTCTTCATCACTCCTTCTCTCTGCATCTCCATTAATTAATTCGTCAAACCAGCGATAGATTTGATTTGATTTCATGGTGTGATCGATTCATCTAAACCTAATTTGATAGAAGGGTTGTGACAATGGCAAGGTATTCAAGGAAGTCCATGATCAGGCCTGTAACCACTTTTTTAGATAAGTATCAATTTATCTAAAGAAAACTTCCCCTGCAACAACACCAGCTGAAACCGCCTTCTCAGCCGTTAGCATGCACAACCATGGGCATTGTGATGACAAGTTCTCTGGTACCATCATAACTTCACATCCTTGATCACCAGCAGATTGATCGTGATTGGCACCTCCAGGCTCCAGCTCCATCTTCATTGTGTGTGCAACAGCAAAGTACGTGTTGTACATAGTACACACATAAGAACTAAAAACTGTGACATATATAGACAATAAGGGTAACGAATAGCTAGGGTCCAGTTCTCTGAGTACAACTTGGTATGGAAGAGGAAAGCAAGGTGAAGGCTTCCTTATGTTTTATCTGACCACAAGCAAAAACACATTTTGTGATATTTTCAATTCTCATGTATAAATACGTACAAACTAGCACTACTGCACTACCTCCATTGTGCATATAGCGTGAAGTCCTCTGCCAAGTCGTTACCATGGGGAGGAAAATGACCAGATAAACCTATTGTCAGAATTGATCAATCGATGATATAACCATCTGATTCTGAGATGACTCGTTGCTCATTTGCTCATCTAGACTTTTCCCCCTGAATTACTAGATCGTGCGGCATTATCATCCCTAGATAATTATGTGACGTAAAAAGAATAGATGAACAAGTGTAACAGTCCCAATTCATATGATCGCCTTATTCTCCTCAAGGGTGTGCTCTCTAGCCTAGCGGTGTACCAAATGTCACTTTTTGTTATCCCAACGGGTGTGGCTAAGAAAATGGAAAAAATCATGCGAGATTTTTGGTGGGGCTCTAGGGAGCCAAAAATGAAAGTTAACCTTGTTGCATGGGAAAAGGTGTGTGCTCCTCTCAAGGAAGGTGGTTTGGGTATTCGGGACCTCATAACCATGAATTAGACACTCTTGAGCAAATGGATATGGAGGTATAACAAGGAAGGAAGCACTCTTTGGAAGAGAGTTATTGATGCTAAGTATGGCCCTTGCCATATGGGAGGTAGGCGTTCCACCCCTCGCCAATCCCATGGGTGTAGCATATGGAAGGGCATCCTAGCATGAAAAGACTTGTTCTATGAAGGAATTCAGACCAAGTTGGGTAATGGTCTTAACACACGATTTTGGTTGGATACTTGGTGTGGGTACTCAACTTTGGCCTCAAGGTTTAGAAGATTATTTCGCTTTGCGGCCTTGAAAGAGGGATCGATGTTTGATCATTATGAGGGTAGCGGAGTTTGGAATCTTCGTCTCCGAAGGACTTTGTTTAGGGGAAGAGAAAGGCAAGAACTAGATGATCTCAACTTTGCTCTAAGCGTAGTAGACTTGACGGAGGAAGAGGATGCTTGGGAATGGTCATGGTCCAAGAAGAGAGTTTTCTCCGTAAAGTCTTTCTACTACCAACTTTGGGTATCAATGCAAACGGATGAAAGACTAGCCATTGAATTCCCCCATAAACAAGTGTGGGAGGTGTACATCCCAACAAATGTTAACATTTTCATCTGGTATTTGGCATGGAGGAAAGTCCTCACTGGATCGGTTAAAACACATGGGTTGGCTAATCGATGTATCTTGTGTGGCAAAGATGAGGAAAATGCAGGTCACTTATTTCAGGGGTGCCCACAGGTCATTGCAGTCTGGCAGGGTCTGATTGGTAACTGCACTGAGGCTATGCAGCTGATACAGGGGCAACAATACTTCCTCTCCATCCTCAAACTGTGGTCAAAGCTTAACAGGTCAGGTCTGGCTTCTTTCCTCTGGCATGTACTGCCTTATTGTGTTTCTTGAGTTATCTGGTCGATGCGCAACGAAGCAATATTTCAGGACATTCCCTTCACTGTTGATGCCGCAATCAGACATGCTAAATCAACTATATGGGCGTGGATGGCCATCCGAAAGGAAAGCATGGAAGCAAGAAGAAGCCACCAATTTTATGAGCTTGGTAGTCAGCGGGCAGTATTTTTGGGACTCGGAATCTATTGAGTCTAGTTTGTAATTATCTTTGAATTTCTGGTAACCTGACGGGGTTTGATACCTGCTGATCAGGATTGTACTCTCTTTTTCGAGATTTACAATATTTCTACCTTGATAAAAAAAAAAATCTTTATATATTTTCACGAGGCTGTGTATGATTGCATCTAAATGTTTGCCAATCCTTGGTGTTTATTTTTCCGATAAAAATCCTTAGTGTTATTTCCCCCAAGTACCACAGAGTTTTTTGGACTAATTCAGGACTAATGAACAAGTGACAGTCAGGGATATCAGTACCACTCTACAATAGCATGCTTAAGTCTTGAATTGGTCCACAATTAGCTGTGGTGCTTGGCCAAATGACACTATCAATTTTCTCTGCTTACAAGGACAAAACCATATGTCCATATGTCAGTTCAAAAACTTTCAATTATGTTGAAGTATTGAACTTGGTGTTGCTTCTTTTGTTATTCATCTTAGATTCATAGGTGACCCAAATTGTTGTGTCAACTCAAAAACCATTACTAACATGACACGGAGCAATTTAATATTTTTAAGATCTCCTATTCCACTGTTACTCTTAGCCCCCAAAGACATAATTGGACAGGTTCATTGCTTGGTAGGAACCCTCTATCGGCCCTTGACAGAGATTATCGCTTTTCTTGCTCGGTTGCTCCCATTTATGATCTCAAGGCTTTCTGATACACGACAACTGAAGCTTTCCTGTCCAACCTACTTGCATAAATGAGTCTATTGAGATTTGAGAATGACCATAATTCCATAAATAAAGTCTCTACAGAGATTCGGAACAACGGTTCTCATATGGAAATATACATTTTGTACGTTTCTAACAGAACTTCTCCTTCAAGGGTTGAGTTAGTAAGAAATTCACCAATAGTGCCAATGTCATTATATAGGGCTGTACAAAACCATGGTCAAGTGTACCACAATCTACAAAAAATGAAACATTTTACGCGGATAGGTTGCTAAAGTGATGTTCTAAGAATTACATTCGATAGATAAAAAAGGTAAGCTAAAATGTGTTTGTCCAGTTAAGAAATGAACAAACTGTGCCAAAGCTATAAAAAGAACCATTACCGTGCAATTTATAATGAAAAGCAATATAAAAAACTTCGGAAGCTTAATATTTTGTATTAGAAATTTGAGACTTGAGAAATTGCAGAGAGTTGTGAATTTTTGGACGAAAAGCTTGAGGGCATCTAATTTATAGTATTTTTCTTATTTTTTTAAAAAAATTATCCATATAATATAGTTTTTAGATGGTCATAGTTGGAATGATAGTTGATGAAAACTTAATATATGGAGTAATTTGTAAAATATATGATTTAGTTGATAATTTAATACAATTAGACGTTTGCACCCCTCCAGTTATTATTGTTTTTAAGTCTAAAAACTATATTATAGGGTCACATGCGTCTTTTACCAGAAGAAAAATGTTGTGAAACCATGACCTTGAACATTAAACCGTTGAAATCAACAGACCCATAGAAAACACAATTCCATTTAATCCCAACCGTAGAAATATAATATTTTGCAAGAGATCGTTAGATTAAAAGCCACGTCAGCAATCCTTGTGACAATACAGTTAACCAATCACAAACACTTATTTATCTATAAAAAAGGTGAAAATTTTCACTTTCACTCGCGCCAATCTCTCGTTCCCTCCTTTCGTCGCTTGCTTCCTCACTTTGTATTTGAATTTGAATTTCAAATTCAGATCTGGTTTTCTGCATCAATGGATAACAAAAGGAAAACTTCTTCTTCTTCTTCTTCTTCTTCTTCTTCTTCTTCATCCAAGAAGAAGAAAGCATATACAGATGCTGCTACTCCTTCTGCTGCTTCTTCTCCATCTTCAAACAAGAAGAAGAAGTCGACTAAGATAACCTCTGCTACTTCATATTCCTATTCATCTTCTCCTTCTGCTGCTTCTTCTCCATCTTCAAACAAGAAGAAGAAGTCATCTTCTTCTCCTCCTTTTGAATGGATAAGAGTCTGCGATCTCGAAGCAGCAAAAGAAGCACTCGAAAAGAAACCTTCACTCACTCACATTTTTCTAACTGTCACGAATAATGGTAAACCTGTTTGTTCTAAACGTGAATGCGATGAAATAAAATCTTTATGTGAGGCTAGAAGAGTTCACTATGAGCAGGTGGATGGTATTGTACTCGAGTTCAAGAATTATCATGAAGCTGCTACCGACATATCTAAAGCTATGAAGGAGAAACTCAAGATCCATGGTGTGATCGGCCCATTTATGAAACAAGAAGAAGCAGATGCAATTGAAAGACTTTGTATCATGAATACTTTCACATTTACTAGGATCAGAGGTTAGGTTGATTGTCTAGGGTTTGGTCAGATTGGATCTGAATGTGAATGTGAATGTGAATTTGATTGTCTAGGGTTTTGGTCAGATTGGATGTGAATGTGAATGTAAATTTGATGAAATGAGTCTGGTTAGGGTTTAGAACTTGTGAATTGATGTGAATCAGAATTATAATAGATTCGAAGATGTTTGTAATAAAAACACAAATTAGGGTTCAATTCTCTTTTATAAATTCTCTTCGTTTATTAATTTCTATATGTACACCTTGGATGTTCTCAATATCTTTACAATCATCTCGAAATGGATGGAATTCTTGTCAATTGAACATTGGATCGTTGCCAGGTGAGTAGAGTAAATGTTGTTTCATTGCGAATTAATTGTTAGCTTCATTTAATTGTTAACTAAACTCGTTATTCCATATTAGAGAATTGTAGTTAAGACTTTCAAGCATGATATCATATACTCTATGTTAGGAATACATTCCTAAGTTCATTTTGGTTTATTACAGAGTCTATGCTGATTGGTGAATCGTATAATACTAAGTCTTCTCTCTCTCTCTCTGTTGTTACTTTGAATTCGAGATTGTTAATGGTTAATTGGTTATCAATCCATAAAGATCAGATCATCAGGTATGTTTCTCAGTTAGTAATAGCACTAGAATGATGATGGTTAATGAAAGAAATCATGTGAGTGTGAACTTCAATTTCTATAGTTGATTTGAAGTTCACTAGTTGTTCATCTGCGATTTGTATTATAATCTTTGCTTATCACACTTTGAAATTGGTTAATATGTTCAATTGTCATGTTCGTCTGTGATTTGATTGTTAATTTTTGCTTCTTACAAAGCTCGATGTATTGTTAAGAAGAACTGATCAATTAAACTAAAAGTTATGTGAAGTTTTGGGGTTGGCAAACAAAATTTTCTGAAGATTATATGGACAAATTAGCAATTATTTGATTTGTAGTTTGTTAGAGGCTTTTCCTTATTTTTCCTACTTAGTTGAACATTTCCGCTTTGCTATCTTCTAGTGGTATTTGGTTACTATTGAATTGTTGACACTCAGAGGGACAGTAACAGACCATCTTAGATGATAAAGGACCACCTTTTCCCCTCTCTTCCTGGTGTAGGCCATAATGAGTTGTATACTTTCTCCTTCAGTCTTCGGCAAAAATACCAAACATAAAATGTGACACAAGTCAAGGTCATTATATTCGCTTGTTTATATCATTGGCTTGGTTATAAGTGCAGTAAATTGTCTTTCGATGAATATTTTCTGGACTAAAAAAAATGTCATTATATTTCCACTTTTTTTTTCTCAAAGAATGCTGGGTAATTTCAATGTGTGAAATTTTGGGAGTTTGCATCATTCTTTTCATCTTCAATGTTATTACCACTTACATAAAACTTGTATAAAAGTAATCATGCTTTCATTTTTCTGTTGGGACTTGGGAGCCTGAATTTTTTATGGCATGATAGTCTTATATGTAGTAGAATCAACTTTGGTAGGTTTCCTTCATTGCAAAATTTCTGTTTTTCCTTTTTCCACACAGAGTATGCACGTTCGGCATATCTCTCTCCCTCCCCCCTCCCACCACAGACACACAAACAAAACACTACCACCACCACCACCACAATCTCTCCTGGAATTCTTGCAGAACTATTCCAAGAAAGGGGACCTTCTGAGTTCCTCATTTGCTTAGGATGAATCATATCCACAATGTGCTTGACACAGAAATGCGTAGTTGCTGCATTTAATTGACTTGTGTAGATGGACGGTAATAATGTATCAGTGAAATAGTACTGATGTTGGAAGTAGTTCTGATAAATAACATTCTTTTTTATGTCTTCTACTTTCCATCCTATAATTATGAAATTTCCTTTATATTGTTTTGATGCCAATTATATTCTTCTTCCATACTCCTATAATTACCACTAATGCTTCAGAACTAATGACCATGGATTATTTTCTTCCAGGCTTTTCAATCTATGGAAAGTAGGTTTCCTAGCATTATGAGCTTGCATGAGTTTCTTGTCACGAATTTTCAAGAAAATCTCATTAACTAACGCTTAATCTTTATCAGGTAATTACTATTTACTTGTAGAATTTCATACCGGTTTTGTAATGAACTTGTAATGATTTTTTTTTTTTTTCAATTAAACTTTTTTTACTTATTATGGTCTCACTGGTATTGATTGTATATAGTACAGTACTTGTATATATGGACTATTAAGTATCTAATTGTCTGTAGATATCTACCAAATTAGTGCTACTCTTGGTTGTTGAGTTTCGACAGTCCTATTCCTTTCCAATATAGTTTTTGCCAAGTCCTATATTATTTATTTATGTATAATGTTCTGCATTTAACCATATTCCTATTATATTTTTGTAAAATTACTTGGGCGCCATTTAGGGAGAGGATTATATTTGGAATGTAGAATGAAGTTTAGGATCCTTGGCTATGTATAAATCTGGATTCATGGAATGATAAAACTGTTGAAATTTTTAATGCTATGAAGCTTCAACACATCAATGTATGGTAGATTTTAAGAAGGATTACAAGAAGCACTTGAGGGGAAAGATGGAGAGACACCAGGCGGTAAGGCAGAAATTTGTGATTACAAGGCAGAAATTCTTCCAGAAAATGGAGGTTAAGGGTAGGAATCTTTCTCCAGAAAACTGAGGGCCTTTGTCAATGACTGATCGTCAGTGAGGACTAGAAGAGATATAATCTCAAAACCTTGGTTATTCCAATACCCCAGGATGGACCAGGGTGCAACTCGCTTCATGGTTGAGGCTATAATTGATAAGACAAATCAGGTGTTTAGGTTGTTTTAGGGTCATTCTCGACAATAAAGTAAATCGAAAGGGTAGTTGTTTGTTTTTACCAAAGAACTAATGCTATTGCGTTGCAGCTAGATCTAAATATAGATGGAGGAGTAAGCCTCTGTAGACTGAGGACTAAAATCTTGCCGTTTTAATCCAGGCTTACACTTGCTAAATATATTGGGGCATTTCTCTTAGTGTAGCTTCGTTATGTTTATTTTAGTGCATGAATGCATCATGACAACTCGTTAAACTGGATTCGAACTGAAAGGTTCACTATTTGAAACCAGCCTTTTTAGCAATAAGAATTGGAATTTGAACTGCATCAACGATTGTCATTGTGATTTTTATGTTCTATACGGTTTGAAATGAACATTTAGACTTGGAGAGAACCAGAACATGTTTTTAAAAGTTTGGTACCATCATTAAGGTAAATGTTAGTATCTTCTGACCACAACACATAGCATATGGAAATGGTTGCCCCTTCTTCATTTGGAATCACATTGCTACACATGCTTGGTTGCCTGTGGTACTCTGTTTGTTCTAACAACCTGATGTTGTGCCAACTGCCAAGAAACACTCTCTGTGTGCCTTGTTTGCATATCTTAGTGTCTTACACATAAATAAACATGTGGTTATTCATCACTTTTATTTTAAAAGGCAATTGTTGATACTTTTACACATACATCACTTTTTATCAAAATTTTAAACTTTGAGCAGAACTCAGAAATACAAAGATATAGAGAATCTTCCTTTTATACATGCTGTTTGCCTAAAACTTAAAATGCAGCATTTTTTAATAACTCTTTCATCGTAGGTGCATTTCATTAAAATAATGAGCCCGAAGAACGCAATTGAGAATAGATTGTCCTTTCCTTATTGATGCCCTTGAATATTGTACAGGAGCATCTTTTCATTATTTGTGAACTTCAACGAGAAAATCATGAGTTCCTGAATAAGCAATATTGTGGTGGAGAAGCATATATTACGTTAAGCTGATTGCAGGTTTGTTTGACTAGACCATAAACACTATTCAAATATTTATGTTTTTATTTTGTTAGATGTGTGTTAGGCAGACTTGTACTGTGGACATTTTCAAAAGGGTATTTGTTTTTATTGGAGTCTTTAGAATAAGGGAAAGATTCAGAAAACCCAGGACAGAGTTGAAAAGTTCACATATGTTCATCAGTATTTTATGTAACAGTAGAGTGCACAATTTAATTGAGTTCAACCAGAAGGTTGGGAGTATTATATGTTTGGTGTTCTTAGATGATAGCTTGACAGTGTTTAGAGGTACTAAAATACTTGCATTTCTTTGGATCTATCACTGTCATTTGAAGCACTAAAAATTCGTTACAACAGAGCTGAACCAGAAGTTTGAACTGAACACATGAAATTTACAAAGCTATAGAGAATATCCATATTAAAAGTTATTGCAGATATGATGTCAGATGGTAACTTGTGGTTGTATGTACAATGATGTCAGAGGGAATATTTGAGATAAAGACGCCAACAAATGCTCCAGCTGTTTTATTTACTCCTGTGGAAAATCCCTTCCAATCCCTTACTGCTTCAAATCTTGGTGGTATGTGTTAAGAATATAAGAATGAGAGATTGTTAGACGGTTACCTTGGAGGTAGCAGAAGCTATAAGCAGAAAGGACTTTTTGGAAAGTTGGATCCTATATTAGACGCTTCTGCATCTAGAATATCTCAACATAAAACTAAAAGATAAGAAAACCTTTTGTTCTTGCTTGTGAAAGATAATAAAAAAATAATACCTGAGAAAACTTTAAGTACGAACTTAATTTTGTCAAATATTAAGTGGTATAGCAAGATGGGCAAAGTGTATGAAAATAGTGAAGCTTTATTGATTTGGGGCACTTTTAATTAATATTTGCTATATATACTTGTTGCTGGATTTATGGCAAGACTTGGCAAGAACCGGGCACATGACGAAAATTACATCAGATAGGTACATACACACCAAATAGAGTTTTGTATTTCCAAGGTTCAAGCAAGCTGTCGGAGGATGATGACTGTCTTTGGATTGAAAGTACATTTTTTCAGGGAATGTTGTTTACGACTTTACAGCATGGTGTCTTTTTTTTTAAGTAACATGATGTTCTACACTAAGGATGTCAAATAAAGGTTTTTACTAATTAGTTGAATTCATTAGCTACAAATAAAATTGACTCAGTCACTACGAGGGTTTATCTCAACTAATGTTTTCTTTTTTGTAAATATTTCCTTTCTCAACTACAGTAGACTTGCTGATATGGGCTTGTTCATAATGCTTATTATTATTCATATTTTAAGAGTGTGTATGTCACGATGTGCAGGTGGTTCTTGACTTGGATGAGACACTGGTATGTGCATACAAGATGAATAGCTTGCATGCTATTGTTTTTCAATTAAGATATAGAATTGGATTGAAGTGCCTTGATGTGGAATGTGTATCTCGTAGAAATTCTGTCTTCCATTGGATTTGGTCCTACCATCACAGTTATCTACTTTTCTGTAATCAAAGAATCCGTTGAGTACAGGTAATTGATTTGTATGCTTTTTCTTAATGGCTGTTATGTATAGAATGTGTGACTGTCTGAAAATTAGTTATAAACAGCTGATTTATTGCCTGATAATATGAACCTCGCTGTGATTATGTGTTGATTTATCGGTTAGTTTCTTCTCAAAGACTCAAAGTAACTTTGGATTTTAACTATGAAACTAGCTTTTGACTGTGATACTAATTGCCTTTATCAAAAGTTATGTATATAAGAAACGCTTAATTTTCAGTTTACGCTTTCCAAAATTATAATATTTGTAATTCTCAAATCTGCATGTTGCATACTCGAGATTTTTTGTTGTTCTATTGTGTTAATGCACTTAAGATTTAAGATCCTATATTTGATTGCTTAATATTGTGGCATACGTTACTTAAAAAGTTATATAATATTGTGGCATATGTTACTTATGAAGTTATAATTGCTTAATTGTAATCCTCGATTTGGAAAGAATAGCGATGTCTTTCTACTTTCTCCAGAAAGGCTATAGTTATCACAGTTCTTTGTTAAACTCCATTTTTGTGACTTGCTTCATCTGCACTTTTTGTTAGTTTTCTCGATGACTTGTTTCGTTTTGATTCTGCTTGTCGACCACCAAAGTTTTCTGTCAATAAATTGCAAATTTTATCTGCGAAAACCATTTCATTAAAAACCTTTTTTGGAGACCATTATTATTATCACCTTCTTTATTCCATCCAAATAGTATCTAAGCTCATGTTGTTGGTTAACCAATGGAAAAGATTTACACCTGAAATTTCATGAAGTGCAGGTCAAAAGTATGATAAGAATCTCAATTTTAACCAGAAAGTTATCTTAAAGGAGATCAGGAACTTTTGGCTGGTTTCCCCGTGGCTTTAACTGTGTACAGTCAGGTCATTTTTAAATAGTTTTGCTTGTACATGTATATCAGTTTATGTGTATATGCATGGATGTGATTGATATAAATTAGCATTACTCTGTGATGCTCTTTTTCGCTCGGCAAAAATAATAATCAGTAGATGATGAAAAAAAAAGCATTAGAAATTTGTTTGTATAATATACTCATCTTAATGAATTTGATGTTTATAATTTATATGAAGGACGATATGGTGGTTGTCCCCAGAATGTGGGTGTATGTATGCCCAATGTGGGTGCATAGCCCTGCTACTAGCATTACCTAGAGAGTGCAAAAGGAAGACTTTGATTGCTGGGAGTAATAGTGATTGCCTTGGTGGAACCTACATAAAGGAATGAATGATTGTTCTCTCATTGACACCATTTCGATTAATATTGGTATGGAGTGCATTTGCACCGGAGAAGAAGATTTTTTGATAGAGAAATGGATCAAGGCATCAAGCTTCACAACTTCTTTATTTGTTGGCAAGAAACACTGTGACTGCTGAACCTGACAACCGCCTCTTGGATGAACAAGGAAGTTGATTATCCAGCAGCAAGATTGGAAGACAGTAGAACCCAGCAAAACCACCTAGCTTTCTACGACATCCCTGTTGATTATCCGGAGAAGATTTTTTGGATGAACAAGGAAGTGTGTCAACAAAGTCCAAAGGTTCATTTTCTTATGTGGCCCTTAACATAGGGAAGGGTGCTGACAGTTGACAAACTTGCTGAATACGGGATTACCTATGGTTAACTGATGTAACATTGTAACCTGTGTTATGCTGATGCTGAGTCCATAGATCACCTATTTAGGACCTGCAACATTACCGGAGCAGTGTGAAACTATTTCCTGAATGTTCAATAGTGAAGGCCTAGCACATATGCTTTGTAATTGGAAGTGTTTAAACTTGTAAGGGTTGGAAGGATGACCTGGAAGGTATTGTTTCATGCAGTATGCTGGGGTATTTGGATCTGTTGAAGGTGAACAAGATCAGGCAGGCTGGATTTGGGCCACTTCTCTGTATGGTCTTTTGCTTCATTGTCAATATTGGAGCTGACCCGAATTTCTAACTCGAGTTTCTTGTTGTTGTTGTTTAGTTTTTCCGGAAAATCTTGTATTATTTAGTCAGTTTACATTCTTTCTTCTCAAAGTAATTATGAGTTATTAGATTATGAAACAGGCTTGACTAAAATGCTACTTTAGTTGCCTGAAATTATGTGTTCCATGTTTCAATTTTCATCAGTATTCATTGTGTTATCCGAAATCATCATGTTCTGAGTGTTGGAGAGGTTCTTATTTAGAAAATCATATCACAGTTTGTGTATTCCAAACAATAGAAGTTCTTGTGAAAAGTTGTTGGAGGCAGAATCTTCGTATTGGGAGGAACAATCAAGAATTCAGTGGAAAAGAGAAGGAAACAGAAATACTAAATTTTATCACCTTACAGCAACTATCAAAAGGAGAAGGAACTACATCGATAAGATCCAAAATGAAGAGAATCAATGGATAACTGGTAGGGAGGAGATAGGTGAGGTGTTTAATGATTTTTTCAAAAATATTTACACCTCTAACCGGTTGAGTGGGAAGATGAAACTTTAAGCCTTTTCCAACCTATGATTAGTGACTAAGAAAATAATATGATGACCGAAGTTCCTTCTGCTCAGGAAATTCATGGAGTTATTAAGAAGATGGGAGGTTCTAAATCCCCTGGCCCTGATGGCTTCCAAGCTTGTTTTTATAAAAGGTTTTGGCATATAGTAGGAGCTCAGGTTGTTGAAGTTGTACAAGGTTTTTTTCATCTTGGTTGTTGTGGCACCTATCTTAATCAGACTTTTTTAGCTTTGATTCCTAAAACCAAAAACCCTACTAAACCTAAGGATTTTAGGCCTATTAGTCTTTGTAATGTTATTTACAAAATTATTACAAAGATTATAGCTAATAGACTTAAACCCTTACTTTCTAAACTTATATCTCCCTCTCAAGGTGCCTTTACTCCAGGAAGATCTATAGGAGATAATGTGGGACTTGTTCATGAAGTGATTCACAAAATGAGAAGGTTAGGGAAGAAGCAGAAGGGTTGGTTTGCTTTGAAGTTAGATATGGCTAAGGCCTATGGCAGGGTTGAATGGAGTTTTCTTTGTGAAATTTGCAAAAGACTTGGCTTTTCTGATAAATGGTTATCTTTAGTATAGTTTTGTTTATCCACAGTTTCGTTCAGAATTTTGTTGAATGGCAGTCCTCTTGAGGAATTTAAACCTGGCAGAGGCATTAGACAAGGAGATCCTTTATCCCCTTACCTCTTTATCCTTGTTAGTGAAGCTTTATCAAGACTTTTAGCAAAAGCTGAACAGGAAAAAAAGATTTCGGGTTTCAAGATAGCAAGAAAGGCTCCCCCAATTAGTCATTTGTTATATGCTGATGATCTTATAATATTTGGGAAAACTACTGTAGAAGAGGTTGGTAATCTGAAACAAGTTTTGGAAAAGTACTGTAAAGCTTCTGGTCAGAAGGTTAACTTTGAGAAATCTAAAGTCTTTCTTAGTAAAGGAATCCATCATAAGCACAAGAGATTACTTAAATCTATGCTTAAGGTGGGTGACATTACTGAGAAGGATAAGTACTTGGGATCTCCTTTGTTATTAACGCGATCCAGATTGAAGGATTCCTCATATCTTGAGGACCAAATGCAGTCTAGAGTATGGAAGGCTAGTGTGTTGTCCCAAGCAGGTAGAGGTGTTATGATCAAGGCAGTGGCGGAATCCATTCCTGTTTACACCATGTCAACGTTTGTAATGCCTCTTTCTCTTACTTCCAAGTTAGATTCCATTACCAGGAATTTTTGGTGGAATGGTTCTAAGAAAAGCAAAGCTGTACATCTATGTAAGTGGGATATTTTGTGTACTAGCAAAAAAGAAGGTGGAATGGGGTTCAGATCATTTCATGATATGAATTTAGCATTGGTTGCTAAATTATTGTGGAAAGTGGTAACAGATAAGCAGTCTTTATGGGCGAAGGTCATGCAAGCTGTAAAACTACAAATAGTGCTAATATAACAATTGAATATTCAAACAAACAATCAGATAATACGCAGAAAGTAAATAACACACAGGAATTTTTACGTGGTAAAACCCGAAAAAGGGAAACGTCCACGGTTGTCCTCGCGGCAACAAATAATCCACTAGATGAAAAGAGATGTACAAACCTACCAACTACCTGCACTCACTGCGAGTTGATACTCCTGGTTATCTCTAACACCTTGACTTCACCAGAGCACCTTGATGTACGCACAAGACACTCGACTTCTTGATGAACACACAAGAAGACTCGAAGCCGAATTCACAATAACTCTTGAAGATCACAAAGTTATGAATTGAGAGAAGGGGGAAGAAAGAGAATTGAGTTCAATAGCCAAACACACTTTTGATACCAAAACCTAAACCAAAACTCAAGAACCAGAAGAACAATGGACGGCCAAAGAACTGACTTGTCCTTTGGAATAGAAACCCTATTTATACTTAGGGTTGGAAAACAAGGAAAATGGGCCGAAATAGTGCAAACCGACTTTGGACGTTCGTACGTCGATATGACGTTCGAACGTCGCCACACAAAAATAAACCTGCTGCCTACCGTGACGTACGTACGTATCCACACGAAACAAGTCTGCTGCCTACCATGACGTACGTACGCCCTAACTTGGTATGTACGTCCTGACCAAAACAAGTCTGCTGCCTACCATGACGTACGTACGTCCTAACTAGGTACGTACGTCCTAACACCAAATCTTCATTCTGACACATGGACGCGAGAACACAAACTCGGGACGATGTGCGTACAACTTGGTTTTCCTAACAATGAACTCAAGGCGAGATAACCATTGACACTTTGTCACAAAATTGATGTCAAACCACTTCGTGCCGGTTTCAATCTCCCCCTTTGACATTTATTTTGTGACAAAAACCTATGACTCTAATAGCACTTATAAAACGTGCTTACAAGCCCAAACCATGACATTTATAAAACATGCCTACAAAATCACTCAAGATAGAAACACATAACAAGTCACTAATTCTTGTTATCCAGCTTTAGCAAGATGCTTTAACCATCAGAGACCGAACGGAAGCAACTAGGAATTTCCGAAGCAATCAAGGATTCAACAGAAGTTCCTTCGAGCAACTCCCCCCATACTTCATGAGCTCCAAAATTTTTGACACTCGAGCTCCCCCATAACTATATAACGCCTAAAATCATCAACACGTTCACTCCCCCATACGTGTAGCATACCTGAAACACAACCCCAAAATAACCTAACAACAAGAAGACGATTGTTAGTAATTAGAGTCATAAATCTTCCCCTTTTTGTCACAATAAGTGAACAAAAGAACCAACAAACAGGAAAATCAACAAATAACAATAATAAACAGATAGCCAAGAAAAGATATCAACACCAAACAAGGAAGACAAACCATAAAGCCAACTCTTAAAGTTCAATAGAACAACTAATAACCAAACACATAAAGCCATAGTCATAAGAAATAAGAAAGACATAAGATAAAGATGAAGTTAACGAATTCGAAAAACTCGCTCCCAATGACCTAGAGGAAGCTTGGAGAAATAAGCTTCCGCACGAGCCGAAGATCGATTCCACCGAGCTATCACATGATCATCATAATCCTCCAGCCATTCACTCGTACAAAACAACTCCTCGATTCTGCTGTCCAAGCCACAGTCGGTAAGAGGAGCAGCAAGTCCTGGAACCTTCGGGTATCCAACCAACTCCAAGATATGATTTTGAAGATGTCCCGGTAGTCTCTCCCAATGATTTACAAGAACCAAGCAAGGATTAAGAAAAGGTCGATGAATATAGTCATACCCATGGGGAACGCAACATAAACGACAAACCTAAGCATTGTGTTTGTACTCTATCACCATAAACGACACATAACCAACAGCCGGAATAAAAACTCCATGAAGTTCATACTCTGCCATGGAATTATTCTGAAGAACAAAGAGAAAAACTAGAAAGAAGTAAGAAGGCACAATAGGAGGAAGAAAAATAGAAGAATCCCATATATATATAGAAAACAAAAGCAAAGAAGCCTAACTAGTGCCCAATTAGGAATGTCCATTACCTAAATAGCAGAAATAACAGCAAAACAGAAAAGAACTAGAAGTCCGATTAAAAACAACTGCCTGAACACACATTCGTATTATTTTATTTTATTTTATTTTATTTTTTTTTTTGTTTTAAAGAATGAAGGACCAACCTAAGAACCAGAAAAACAACTCGAAGAGCAATCCAAAACCAAATATTGAGAAACATCACAGAGAAACCTATCTGCTGATTGTAAGGATTCCAATTAGAGAAGATTACAATTTAGACAAACCTCAACCACAAGGAAATGCAAAGTCGAAAAAACGACATCATACACCAAGCCATGGTAGTTACAAGAATAATGCAAACATGCAGAAGAACCTGATAAACCAATACCAACCTCCGGAAACAAACTAAAAACATGATCATGGAGTATATTGAAAGTCACTTGCAACTAGACCAATGTGAAAGTGAACGGGATCACAACAAAACCAAGGAAATAACCAATATTGATTTTCTTCTCGTCTTTCAACTAGACAAATACGAAAGCCACTTGTCATCATTTTTTTTTTATTTTTATAAAACCACATGAAACAAACGCCATTCCCGTGTGGGAGTATGTAATATCTCCATCTTTTACCAGAACACGAGGGTAGGGTGTAGCCTACATCTTTTCGGCAAAACACACTCAAGAAGTGCAATACCATGGTAACGTGCAACACAAGAACTAACATCTCCTGAGTACATCCGTCAGAGCATGACCCTCACAGCCCCAACGGGTTCTTAGCCAAATGAGTATGCTCTCAAGACATTCAAATGGCTGGGGATTTTGTGAGTCATTGACCACTTACAAGAGGTAAATAAATATAAAAAAAGACAATGATCATGAAAGGAAACCATAGAAGACTAGAGACATACAGGTATGCGGACCGACAATCCAACTACATGTAAATGCATCATGTAAGAAACTACCAAGACAAAGAGAGCATGATGTAACCCTACAACTATGCATGACTCAAAAACAGTTGAGGACGCCAAACTAGAAACATCGGTAAAATGAATCCACACAATAAGGAAGGTAGTATGTTCCCAATACCAACAAAAAGAAGCGCACGACTATTGAATAATCCATCCAGAGAAAAATTACCTTTGCCCTCAACTGATTAAGAAGAAACCAACAACCCAACCATAATGACAAGAACAGACATAACCAGTGATACAAGAACAGAGAGAAAAGAAAGTAACAAAATAATTAGGGAAGAGTTACAACCCCAATAGACTTACGCAAGGAATGGAAGCGGGCTGCATCAAGAGGTTTTATAAGGATATCCGCTAGCTGATGTTCAGTAGGAATGAACTCCATTACTATATCACCCTTTTCGACCGCCTCACGAAGGAAATGGTGACGAATGTCAATATGCTTTGTGCGTGAGTGTTGAACATGATTCTTGGAAATGCTAATGGTACTGGTGTTATCACAGAACAGGTCCATCGCCTGCTGTTGAATGCCATAATCCCTAAGCATCTGACGCATCCACAGAAGTTGTGTACATGCACTAGCTGCAGCTATATACTCAGCCTCACAGGACGAGATGGATACAGATGATTGTTTCTTGCTATGCCAGGAAACAAGATTATTCCCAACATAGAAACAGCCACCACTGGTACTATGACGATCATCAAGATTACCACCCCAATCAGCATCACAATAACCTGCCACAACACTATTTGTATCTCTGGTGAACCATAACCCGTAGTCAAGTGTGCTAGCAACATACCTAATAATACGCTTAACAGCAGTGAGATGAGATTCTTTAGGATTAGCCTGAAATCTTGCACATACCCCAACACTATAAGAAATATCTGGACGACTAGTAGTGAGATACAAAAGACTACCAATCATACTCCGATATTCACGAATATCAACAGACTTACCCATAACATCCTTACCAAGACGTACCCTCTCACCCATGGGAGTATCTTGACCACTTGAAGTGCTGAGACCGAACTTTTTAACCAGTTCTTTAGCATACTTTGTTTGAGAGATGAAGGCTCCATGATCAAACTGTTTGACCTGCAAGCCAAGAAAGAAATTTAGTTCTCCCATTAAGCTCATTTCAAATTCAGAACTCATTAACTGAGAAAAAGATTCAGAAAGACTTGGGTACGTCGATCCAAACACTATATCATCCACATAGACTTGGGCGAGAAGAACATCATTATTCTTTCTTAGTATAAACAGGGTCCGATCAACACTGCCACGAACAAATCCTTTTCCTAGTAAGAAGGAAGTCAGACGTTCATACCAAGCTCGAGGAGCCTGTTTTAACCCATACAGTGCTTTTTGCAATTTGAAGACATGATTCGGAAAAGTGTGATCCACAAACCCTTTAGGTTGTTCAACATAGACCTCCTCATTGAGAATACCATTGAGAAATGCACTTTTGACATCCATTTGATACAACTTGAAATTCAAGTGGCATGCCATAGCAAGAAGAAGCCTGACAGATTCCAACCTAGCCACAGGAGCAAAAGTCTCTCCGTAGTCAATACCTTCAATCTGACTATAGCCTTGAGCTACGAGCCTTGCCTTGTTGCTCACAATCTGCCCGAACTCATCCAATTTGTTTTTAAAGATCCACTTGGTGCCAACCACATTAGTGTGATTAGGTCTAGGAACTAACGTCCAGACATCACTACGCTTAAACTGACCGAGTTCTTCATAATGAACGCAATTTGTCTCCTTGGCCCTCCGACGAGTCAGACGCTGATCATTAATATCCCCAATGATATCTCCTAAGGAGTGATGTTGTTTAACACGAGGTGAAGCTTGATTAAACACCCCTTCAGGTTCAGCAGGGACAGTGGAGAGATCTGGAGACACATCAATCACATTTGGTGATTGAACGACATCATCCGGTGTGAGCACAACACCGATCCTACTAGGCAAGTCCTTTGCAGCACCAGAAGGTTTAGTACCATCATCGCCATTATCAGGTGATGATAACGATATGGAAGACATGTCAGTCGAGTCTGACACGGGTGAGAGAACTGTGACATCCTGTGTACCAGTGGAAACAGAAGAGTCAGATGTAATAGTGTCATCAACAACAACATTAAAGGATTCCATGACCTTGCGAGTGGTGTAGTTAAATACTCGAAAGGCCCTACTGTTAGAGGAATAACCAAGTAAAAGAGCTACATCACCTCGACTATCAAACTTGGACAGACTTTGTCTGTCCTTGCACACATAGCAAACACTACCAAAAACTCGCATATATTTGAGATTCGGCTTCTTACCATACCATAGCTCATAAGCAGTTTGTGTAGTACCAGATCTTAGATATACACGGTTCATTATGTAACAAGAAGTATGAACCGCTTCCGCCCAGAACTTGGTAGGAACATCCTTTGCATGCAACATAGCACGAGCCATCTCCTGAATAACACGGTTTTTCCTTTCAGCGACTCCGTTTTGTTGCGGAGTGTATGGGGCCGAAAATTCTTGCCACGTACCATTTGCAATGCAATACTCAATCACACCTGTGGCTGTGAACTCACCGCCTCTATTGCTTCTGATATGTTTAATTTGGGTATCTTTCTCGTTCTGAATACGAAGACATATCCCCTGAAACTCAAGAAACGCATCAGATTTTTCACGCAAGAATGATACCCAGGTAAAGCGAGTGTAATCATCAACCATAACCAAGATGTATCGTTTGCCTCCTAAGCTAGGAGTACGAGTAGGACCCATCAGATCCATGTGTATGAGTTCTAAAGGAGAAGATGTGGTTATGGACTTTTTCTTGGAATGTGGACTGCGTATCTGTTTACCTAGTTGACACCCACCACACACAGTGTCCCGATTTCTTCCAAGTCTAGGAACTCCCTTGATATATTCATTCCGAGTTAGATTGTCCAGGTGTTCAAAGTTGACATGACCTAGTCGTTGATGCCACAACAGACCCTCATTTAGTTTGCTAGGTAAGCAGTTTATGCCAGATGCAACAGGCTGAATGGCATAGCAATTATCCAATGTTCGTTTACCTGTCATGATACACTTACCCGAACTATCAAGCACAGTACATATATTTTTAGAAAAATTAACAGTATGGTCAGTATCACACAGTTGGCTAATACTGATCAAATTAACACGCAAACCATCAACTAACAAACAAACATCATTCGAAGATAAACCAATACCAGCGACAAATCCCTTACCAATCACAGGAGAGCTCTTACCATTCCCAAAAGTAACACTTCCACCATCTATAGCAGTAACGGAGGAGAAAAGTTTGGCATTACCTGACATATGTTTTGAAGCACCACTATCAAGTAACCACTCACTATCCGAGCTTGAGACATGAAGGGCAGTAATCGCCACATTTGAAACATTTCCTGCAAAGTTACAAGGAAAAGAGTAAGAGGCATATGGATAAGATGGGTAAACATACGACGGCTGTGAAAACAGCTTCCATGATTGTGGAACATGAGCAGCCACAACACACTGCGAGGCCCAATGTCCAAACTGTCCGCATAGTGAGCAAGGCATTTGACGTTTTCTTCCCTGAGGCGGAGCACGCCTAAACGGTTTCCACTTACGCCGGATGCCAACCGTGTCCACAGAGTGATGAATGTCGGACTTTTTGGTAGGAGGATGGGGCAACAGTGGAGGTAATTCAGAAGATGACAACCCATTGCACTTTTCGAACGACTGAAAACGAATCAGTTCCTTTTTGACCTTGTCTAGTTCAGTGGACACAATATTACACCGAGCTTCCCATTCGACCTTGTCGTGCTCAAGAGCAGCAAGATTACCCAATAAGGCCACCTTATCAACCTGCCATGACTCAGGTTCCCTATCCAGGATTGACATAGATGAGGAACTAGAAGATAGTAAGTCAAGTCTATCCTGAAGAATACAATTTTGTGCCTCCAACCTTAGGCATTCCTTTCTGGATAACAGGTATAGGGTAGCCCAATCATTATTGTCCACCAGAATCAAATCCCTGTCACAATTACTAGAGCATTCTTTACTAGTAGTTGATTGCTCATCAGACAATCGAGCAACAACCGAGACATGTGTCTTACCAGAGTAATCCATAGCACTATTGATCGTTAGCGTGAGCCTTTACGCTCCTTAACCAGCCCCCAGCGACTGATACCAATTGTAAAACTACAAATAGTGCTAATATAACAATTGAATATTCAAACAAACAATCAGATAATACGCAGAAAGTAAATAACACACAGGAATTTTTACCTGGTAAAACCCAAAAAAGGGAAACGTCCACGGTTGTCCTCGCGACAACAAATAATCCACTAGATGAAAAGAGATGTACAAACCTACCAACTACCTGCACTCACTGCGAGTTGATACTCCTGGTTATCTCTAACACCTTGACTTCACCAGAACACCTTGATGTACGCACAAGACACTCGACTTCTTGATGAACACACAAGAAGACTCGAAGCCGAATTCACAATAACTCTTGAAGATCACAAAGTTATGAATTGAGAGAAGGGGGAAGAAAGAGAATTGAGTTCAATAGCCAAACACACTTTTGATACCAAAACCTAAACCAAAACTCAAGAACCAGAAGAACAATGGACGGCCAAAGAACTGACTTGTCCTTTGGAATAGAAACCCTATTTATACTTAGGGTTGGAAAACAAGGAAAATGGGCCGAAATAGTGCAAACCGACTTTGGACGTTCGTACGTCGATATGACGTTCGAACGTCGCCACACAAAAATAAACCTGCTGCCTACCGTGACGTACGAACGCTCTAACTCGGTACGTACGTCTCCACACGAAACAAGTCTGCTGCCTACCATGACGTACGTACGCCCTAACTTGGTACGTACGTCCTGACCAAAACAAGTCTGCTGCCTACCATGACGTACGTACGTCCTAACTAGGTACGTACGTCCTAACACCAAATCTTCATTCTGACACATGGACGCGAGAACACAAACTCGGGACGATGTGCGTACAACTTGGTTTTCCTAACAATGAACTCAAGGCGAGATAACCATTGACACTTTGTCACAAAATTGATGTCAAACCACTTCGTGCCGGTTTCACAAGCTAGATATGAGAAGTACTTAAAATTGTTTGAAGAGATAAACGCTCCCAGCTGGGCATCTCCTATTCTTAAAGGTTTATTGAAGGTCAAGAAGGTGATTGAAGAAGGTGCTTTGTGGAGTGTTGGAGATGGAAGAAAAATTAATCTTTTTGAGGATCCTTGGATAACTGTGAATGGAAAACCTACTCCTTTAAATTCTTTACTCTTTGGTCCACATCCCTCACCTTTCAAACTTAGTCAAATTTTAAACCATGATGGAAGTTGGTCTCTTGACTTCATATCTTCTCTTCCACAACCTCTAGTTTCTTCTATATCTTTTATCCAACCTAGACCTGGTATTAGGGATAAACTTACTTGGTCCAAAACCAAAAAGGGTAACTTCACATTTAAGTCTGCCTATAAAACCATTAGGTACATGGAACATGATGGTGCGAGCTCTTCCTCTTGTATTCCTGGGTTAGTATACAACATATTTTGGAATCTTAATGTTCCCCCTGATCTCAAACTCTTCATTTGGAAATGCCTCAGAGATTTACTTCCAACTGGACAAAAGCTATCTCATCATCATATCCCTATTGATCCTATGTGCACATTTTGTGGTCTAAAGAATGAGTCAATCCATCATGTGTTTTTCTTCTGTCCTTGGGTTAAAGCTGTATGGTTTTCTTCACTTCTTTCTCTAAGAACTGTCCCTGATTTGTTTACTGGCTTTAAATGGTTTCAAACAATTTAATTTTTTGACCAGTATATTGAAAACAATGCTGAAAATCTTTCAACTTTTGGTTTTTATCTCATGTATGCTATTTGGTCCCATAGAAATAAAATTCGGTTTGAATCAGGTTGCCTATGCACAAAAACTATTATTTCTCATGCTGTTTTTGAATGGAAGTTGTGGATAGATGCTTGTAATTCAAATACCCAGAAGGATACTTTGCTTGATAATAATGAAGCTAATCAAAATGTGTCGAGTTGGATCTCACCACCACCAGGATGGTTAAAACTCAACTTTGATGTAGCTTTTTACTTGTCCATGAAGCAGGGATCTGTTGCTGTGGTAATTAGGGATTGTGATGGACGAATTCTAAATGTTGGTGGGAAGAAAATTAAAGCTACATATGCTTTAGAGGCAGAATTCTTAGCTGCAGAAGCTGCAATTATGCTTGCTTTGGAAAAGACATTATTCTAGAAGGGGATAATTTAGAAGTTGTTAATGTTTTGTCTGGTTTTGTTCAACCTAGTAGTCATGTTAGAAGTATTGCTTTGTTTTGCAAGAATTTGTTAGTTCAATTTCGTAGTGTGGTCTGTAGGCACACTGTTAGATCAGAAAATAGTGGGGCCCATAAGGTAGCTGCTAATGTTTGGAATTCTGGTTCATCAGAATTTCTTTTATTGTCTGAAGACTCAGTTTGTAATTTGCTTAATTGTTTTAATGAAATCAGTGATGCCTGACACTATGTCAGGTCTCCGTTATAAAAAAAAAAAAGAAAATACTACTAGTAGAGGGTATTATTGTAAACTAGTTTTTGGTAAAAAAAACAGGACTAATCATTAATAGGATAGTTTGACGAGACTAATTGATAATGCCCATTGCAGTTTGGGATGACTAATTTAATCACTGAATATTCAACGTTAATCTTTAAAACTGTTGGTTATGAACTATGCTGTCAGGGGCGGCGCTATTTTGGGAAGGGGTCGCTTCGCTGCAGCAAAATAGCGCCTAAAACGCTTCGATCAGCCTGGGCGCCGCCCAGGCGCAGCGCTCTGCTCAGGGCGGTCAACATAGAGGCGCTCAAGCGGCCCAAAAAAAAAAGCCCATGAATGAGTCCAGAATTACTGCTGCAGTGCTGCTGCTGTCCTCTTCTCCGCTGCTGCTGCTGCTGCTGTCCTCTTCTCCTCTTCTCCTCTTCTCTCTACTCCGGCTGCTGCTGCCTGCTGCTTCTTCTCTCTTCTCTCTGCTGCTGCTGCTGCTTCTTCTCTCTTCTCTCTACTCCGGCTGCTGCTGATTAACTGTATTGCTGTGATGAATGAATCAAAACACTAGCAGAGTGCCCTAATGATATGATTAGATGGAAGAGATAGAATTAAAGAAATTTAGAGAATAGACAAAATTGGGGAAAGAAACAGGGTGTCTAAGTGGAGAAGAAGAATACTCCAATACTCCAATAGTCAAGAAGAGAGAGAATCTGATCAGGGCGCCGCCTGGGCGCCGCATAGGCGGTCGAGGCGGTGAGGCAGAAACCGAGCGCCTGGCGCTCCGCTCCGCCCCTGACAGCATAGGTTATGAATGGATATGGGCTATGGGTTATGACTGTGTGTATATAGTCTTTTAAAAATCTAAAATTAATTATTGAACCGAGCCTCGAGCTTTTAACGAATAGCTTGAGTTCGATTTGAGATCGACTCATTTATAATCGAGCCTAAAAATGTGATTAAGCTCGGTTCATTTAGTTTCGTAAACAAGTTTGAGCAAGCTTTTATCGAGATGAGCAGCTCATCTCATTAGCCACCCCTAGCGAAGAATAGTAAAAAATAAATAAAGGTTTTATTTATTTTTACGACAATGAATAGTAAACACACGTCACACGTGGTGATGCTCCTCATCAGTTGGACTTGGACCCATGGTGTAAGCCTTTCTAAACATTCTGACCAGTACTGGATCTGTTGAACAAGTTTTGGAGGGCTGGATTTGGGCCATTTCTTTTGGATGGGCTTCTACTGCTTCATTTTTGACCCGACTACCATTGATGCAATTGGAAAAATTTCATCTTTATAAAACCCTAAACCCCCAAATTACATGGAAATGGAACCTTGAAATCACCACTGTAGTGATAATTTGCTATGCATTTCGAACCAATCACAGAGAAAAAAAGAATGATAATTTCGAACCAGGTAAGTTGGTAAGTTTTGAATCAACAAGTTTGACGAAATGCGTTGATTTGATTTGATTTTCTTGAAAAAAAAAAAATGTTAGAGAACTGATTGATTAAATGCTAACAAATGTATATAATATGTTTTGTAGGATCAATATACAGATGATGGACCACTACAATACATTCATATTGAGCAAAATGAGTTCATGCATCGAAAGTGAGTAAATAATTGATTTTATTTTCTCTTTGTTGCTAGATGTTCTGTGCTTATAATAAGATTTTAACACGTAAGAAACACGAATGCACACATTTAGAAATCCTTAGCTAGTTTGTAGCTTGGTTCATGTCAATTCAATATTAAAACTTACATTTGGCTCAGAAATGGCAATATTTTAACTGTAATGCTGGTCATTTCCAAATTTGTTGTCAAATAATTAAGATTATAGCCGTAATTCTACACAGATTTAATCCTCATTAGCATGATATCGTTTATTTTCCGTTCCTCCCCAAAATTCCACTCCAAGATAAACTATAAGAAAATGGTAATGCGGACAGAATAGTTTTCTTAATTTGAAAAATAATGTTCTGGGGACTTCAAAGTTTTTGACCTTATTTTGTCTCTTATATTACTTAAATTATTCAAATTAACAAGGCATCTAATATCCTTAACATCTTAGTCAGATTTAGCTCACAAATGCAATTTTCTCGTGTAAGTTCATATATAATAGCATCTATGTAATTTCATCTGTAAGTGCTGTTAGTTTATAGTATTGTTTGATCAAACTTCCCCTAATGTTTCATATAATGTTCTTGCTAGACACAAGAAGCAGAAAGAAGAGGATATTGCCATTTGTAACTGCAACTACAATATTAGTGATCCTGATAGTGCTTGTGGGGATAGGTGCTTGAATGTTTTTACCAGCACAGAATGTACACCTGGCTATTGTCCTTGTGGCAGTTATTGCAAAAATCAGGTGAAAACTGTCTTTGGATTCTTTATTTTTGTTTAATCTGTCTCCAAGTAAAGAGAGGGTCTAGTGTGAGATTAAGGCAGGCCCTTTGTAAGATAACCGAGTTTAGAAAGTATTCCATTTGGAATCCTTTTGTTTCCCACCAACATTCATACTTGAAGAAGATGATGTCAATGAGTCTCATGCTTGTTGCTCCTTTCATGCATACACGTCAATGTTGAGATATTCACAGAATTTTGCATCTGTTCTATATATGTGTCCCCTCCGGACTTTATCTGCTATTCAGTATTCCTTACCTATTTACCTATATCTTATGTACTTGTGATGAGTTTGGTTGTTGATATTGCATATGATACCTCTGAGAATCTTCATTTTATATTCTTATTTTAATCAAAATTTTAGGTTCTCATTTAACTGCCTCAAACTATGTAAATTAAAGCATCACATGTTCTTGGCAGAGATTCCAAAAATGTGAAAATGCTAAGTCGAAGTTGGTCAAAACTGAAGGACGCGGGTGGGGTGTCTTGGCTGATGAAAACATTAAGGTAAAATATGTGTGTATATGCCTTTTGGAACCGTTCTATTGCTTGCACTAGTTAATTAATTATTTGGATGTGATGATGTATGATTTCTGTTCACATGACTAGCTTCCCTTCTTAAATTGCATATGAAGACAATCAGTGTCATTTCTGTGTCACATTTGTCTATTATATACCCACACGAGTTTGCCCATCTAATGTAGTTCTTGATGAAGGGTTTCTGCATCACTAGATTTTAGGTGCGATTAGAGGATGTATTTCAAGTTGTCAAAACTTGATGACATCTGGCATTTCTTTTTGGAAGAGTCTATACTGTGATTTTCATGTGTATAGATGATTGTGTATCACAATTTTTTTTGAACTTATCCAGGCTGGACAGTTTATTATTGAGTACTGTGGAGAAGTGATTTCACGCAAAGAAGCTAGACGGAGATCGCATGCTTATGAAAGTCAAGGTCATTTTCTTGTTTATAGAGCTTCTCTTTTCTCATGAAAGCAAGTCTTGTAATTGTCAAAGGGTTTGTTGCAGGTCTGTTGGATGCATATATTATATCACTTAATTCCCATGAATCAATTGATGCCACTAAAAAAGGAAGCCTTGCCAGGTTCATCAACCATTCATGGTAAGCTTACTCAAATAAAAATTACACTCTATGAGAAAACTTTATGTACGTCATTGTAGCCTTGTAGGTACAATCTGCAAGTTATCTCTACTTTGCATTACTGAGATTAATATAAGTACAGATAAAAAATTTGTATTGTAGCAGATGAAGGAATGAGAATGGAAAAGTAGGGAGAATGAAATTGTGTTTCTATGTATAGTGCTTAATTACATCATCATGAACGAGGTTTGTCAAACAGAAGTTATTTTTAACAACAGATTAGACTTTACCTTTACGGAGGAAAAAACAGGCACTAGGAAGCACTATAATAGAACGACTTTCTGCTCTAGTTGAGCTTAACATATTGGACCAATCGACTCAGTCACATGGGCCAACTACCTTATACTCGCCCTACATGTTATGTCCATCTTTGAATGCAATCTGGAAAACAAATAAGTTTCCTAATCCTCACTATCGTCTTAACTTTTGTGGTTATCTCTGGTGTTCATCGTGGTATTTATCTGGTAATTACTTTAGAGTTCCTCAGGCAATAGTAAGGTCATTTCTTTTGGTTTCTGGAACGTTTTTTGAACTTCCGTTCCTATTTTGCCACTTGCAGCCTACCAAATTGTGTAACAAGGAAGTGGACTGTTCTGGGGGAAATTAGAGTTGGGATATTTTCCAAACAAGATATCCCTGTTGGAACTGAACTATCCTATGATTATAACTTTGAATGGTATGGCGGTGCTAAGGTTCGCTGTCTCTGTGGTGCCCCATTCTGTTCTGGTTTTCTTGGGGCAAAATCTCGTGGTTTTCAGGTGAGTTATTCTTAAAGTATTTAAGCAAGAAAATCTGTTCTATTTTTTAAGTAGTTTACCACAACAGATTGAATTTGGTTCACATGGAGATCTTGGCTTCCATTGATTTATGGGAATTTTAAGTACTTAAGTTCATTTCATGGTGGGTATTGTATTATTGATAATGTTGCAATTTGTGTTTAAATTAACTCCCCAAATTTGTCATTGTCATTGTTGACCGTAATGGAAATCTGATCTTTACGTGCAAAATCAGAAACAAATTCTTAGAGACCTCCACCTTGACTCAGACTCTGAGTTATGTTTAAAGAATAAAGATAAAGGCATAAAGCTCTATTGATACTCTTGCCCCTCATGTCTACTGTTGTGCTTAAAACTAAATAAACTTGGGTCATGGTTTAGGTTCACTAACCTTAACAATAAGACCTTTCATTTGTATAATTTTGAGATATATTTTGCTTAAATATTGATTTTTTTTCTTTAAAATAAATTTACATTATATAAAAAATGGGTTTTTAGCTTTGTACCCAAATTTGTTTTGGATGATTACGGGAATGAAAAAATAGAATTTCGCAAGGATCCAAGGACAACAGTTTACTCGTTGATAACGACGTCCACAAATTGCCACATTCAGTAAGCAAAATAAACATAATATCTATAACGAAAAGTGTTCAAAGATGTTCTTGCAGTCATTCCATAATTTTCAAAATAACTTTGGTGAAATGATCAATGTTTTTGTTCCTGTTTGACTTAATTTTTTTTTTTTTTTTTTTCTGAAATATTTATGTTAGTTATTTGCAAGACAAACTAAAACACCATTATGGCTACCTAAATGAACAATGTTGTGATCAAGTGAAGATCTTATTAAAAATAGTGTTTCTGGAACTTCTTTCATTAAACTGATCACGAACTGGAATACCTTGTTGAGGTCCTAGTTTGTAGGACAGTATTTTTGTTGTAGTAGTAGGTGTAGTTGTTGTGTCGGGGTGAGGTCCTCCCTCACAACCCTCTTTGTTTTCTAAGCTGTTGTAACCTCTCTCTAAATCAATAAAAGTTTGATTCAGCTAAAAGAAATCTCATCCATTTTTAACTTTTTTATTGGATAAGATAGACTTGTTGATTGGGAAAAAGTACAAGAAGAAACAGGGTGACGGAGGGTATCATAGTGCATTGTTGCAGATTTGTTCTTGAATATGGCAGGGTTTTTACTTTCCCACTGGAAGAACTAAAAATTTGAAAAGAAGAAGAGTTGGGTTGATTTGGATTGGGATGTATGTGTCATACGGCCCTCTCAATGATTGAGTTACATAGAAACCAGTTTTAAAGCATTAAATTCCTCGTCTATTCATCATTTTAGTCTTTTCAAGTTATTTTTTTTTTCTATTTCTTCTTATAAGCTCTTTTCAATGTTACTATTCTTGTTCTGTATGTATGACCATTTCTATTGTTGTAGTTTTTGAACGGTTTATCTGACACAAGTCTCTCTTTTTTAGGAGGATACATATCTATGGGAAGATGATGACGACAGGTATTTTTTTTTTTTTGGCTAAATGAAACTTTCATGATGACGAAATGTACATGATTTGTAGGGAAAAAACACTTGTGTTATGCATGAGCACATTGAGACAATAACTGAGTTTGACTATTATAGTGCAAATTAAGTTTAAACCTCTCACCCATTTACAACACTTAATGATATTTTAACTGTTATCCTTTCCTAGTTTTCATTAGGGTTATTAGCATGTGCATCTGCATTTAGAGACACGTTTTATTGCGTACTTGTTTGCAATTTGACATCATCAGATTGTAATGTCTGCACCAAAATTAACACTTTGACATTATAGCGGATAAAAAATATTGCGTCATGATTTTGGTGGCAAGTTCAAAATGTGCATAGTGTCTTTCTGAGGAGGGGGTTTAGATCTCAGGTATCTAAATGAATGCGACCATAGATGGCTTTTGAGGAACAAAAGGATACTTTCTTTCTGGAGAAAGGTGGTGACTAGATTAGTGTAGTCACGGCACAGTGAGGCAAGCGCCAAAGGCGTGAGGCACAACAAGGCGCACCTTTAGTGTCTTGCCTCGACCTAGGAGCATAAGTTCCTCGGTTTTCGTTAAGGCTCAAGCACACCTTTCGTCCACAGGGCGAGTTTGGAGTGACTGTCTTTTCTTGATGTTTGACTTGAGTTTGGCCTAGGTTGGTGAAGGAGGTGATAGCTTCTAGCTACCTTTAGTGCCTTGCCTCGACCTATGTGCAGGTTCATGTACAAGACATGACGTTTTCCAGTCAGGCGGTCAACGCCAAAAGTCACCCCTGTCGTTCACATGGGGAGTTTCGAGTGAGTTTGTTTTTTTCCCCTCAAATTGGACTTGAGGTTGACCTAAGTTGGTGAAAGGTGCTAGCTTTTTGTCCCAGTAGCGCCTTAGCGGTCATTCCTTGAGGGTCATAGACTTTGGAGCATAGTTTCATTATTAGCTAATATACCACATTGCAGTGAGGGCCGAAATACTGAAGTACCTGCAACATAGGGAACACAAGATGGGGAGTAGTAGAGAAGAGTGAGGATTTGGGATTGTAGGAACTCATGCAACCTATGACATACGTATCTATGCACTGGAAGATGATTTCTGAATGATAAGATCATATAACTAGAGGAAGTTCTATAGTGCTGTATACTTCTGTATGTGATGCATCATTATATGTTTTCCTTTGTATGAGTAACTTTATTATGTTGACAATTACCTTATTTGAATTGTGCAGATACTCGATTGAGAATATTCCTACTTATGATTCTGAAGAAGATGAGCCTACTTCAAAGCTCGCAACGACAATGGAGTCATCGAAATTCGACTGTAATACTGATGAAAATCATGATATGTCTATGAGAATGAATGACAATATGGAATCCAAGCATCCTTTGCAATCCACTGCTCTTGTTGTAGTAGAGCCACTCAACTTAGCAGTTCCTATGGAAGGGGTTGTAATGCATGAAACAAAGACCGAGGTCAACAAAGAGAGAAATTTGCATCTGCATGATACTGATCAGACTTTTGGGCATAAAAATGCAATCGTACCTCGTATCAAAATGCCATTGTCCAACAAAAAGTCAAACTACAGTGGAAAACTGAAACAACATGCACAGAAGGATGTAGATGCGAAACGTGTTGCTCAGCTCTTATCGTCACAGGAAGCTCGAGAAGAGGTTTACAATTATGAGGTAAAATACTGCTGTTTCTGTTACACCTTATCTTGTATTCATGGGCCAAAGTCGAACTCAAGTTAGCCATTTATGTTATCAGTTGCATCTATCAGTTAGGAACAAGTAATGCTCTGTTTAATTTTGTCCATTCTACTAAATTTGGAAGTTTTGGTTGAGTGTGCAGGAAGTAAAAAAGCAAACTGTCTCACAACTTGGTTCATTATATGATGAAATTAGACCTGCCATTGAGGAACATGAGAGGGATAGCCAAGACAGTGTCCCCACTAGACTAGCAGAGAGATGGATTGAAGCCAGATGCTCAAAAATGAAAGCAGATTTTGATCTATCTTTTTCTATCCTTAAACATGTCACATGTACTTCTCGGAGGCCTGGAAGCGAAGCAGATGGAGAGAAACAAAAAGATGTCAAGCTATTGACAAATTAGTTCATCAAGCATCGTCATACATGAAATGGTATTATTAATTCCGTTATTCATTTGGGATTCCAAACAGGTTCCTTTGGAGATTAAAGCTTCCCTGCAGCTCGGATTGGACATGGTTGATTTGTGAGCCACTTGCATGTCTTGACCTCACTTTGGGGCCTTCATACAATAAAATCTAACTATGACTTGCCGTATTTTTGTACATTACTTAATCAAATAGTATATGTTGTATATTTTCATAAATAGAATAATCTATCTGTGAAATCCTTGAAATCTCCCTGAACTTCCCCTCTAGTGATTGTGCCTAAACAAAATCTGACAGGTAATTTTAGTGCATTAAATCATCGGTATGTTTGACTTGATAATTCAGATCTTGATTTCGGATTATGTAGATGTTTTTGTTGATTCATTTGTGATGTTTTTCTGTTCTAGAAATCTGACTATGTTAGTGGTATGCGTAGGTTGATATATTAATCTTAACATTTGGTAAAAAATCTCAAGAACTTTGAATCAAACTAAGATCATGGGACCTATGTTTTCCACACAAGATGTAATGGTAATAGGGAATTACATACTATATAATAATAATGTGGTGCAACAAATTTCTGAATATTGAATTGACATTTCCACTTATTGCAAAATTAATATAATTATTGTTATTATCATTATGGCGATACAAAAACCATATTCAATTTGCAAAATCTAGAACTGCCCAAAAGTTTCATCATCAAATCATTATTGTTGTCATTATTGGCACTTTGGTACCCTCCTCCTGCACAGGGATGCATCTAGGAGTCTTATTTCAAGTAAATTGACATTATAAAAGTATTTTCATAAGATTTGCACTGGGCCTATTGATATATAGAAACAGCAAACTTGGGGTTGTACTGATAAAGACATTTGATCTAAAATTTGCTGGATTGACATGAAATCTACTGGTTTCCTTAATCCTCTTCAACTGTCTGTTTTAAGGCAATCGAGGGCGTCCTTTCATTATCAACGGCTATAACATAGTTTAATAATGCTGCGCGTCTTGTTAATATAATATAGGGTTGGAGATTACACTTTATTAGCTAATGCAAATGCAATGACAGTGATTTAATAACACATCTCCACTAAGGGCCTGTCGTGACAACTAGCTTACCGTTGCATTTAGAGCCTTAGTTGAGCTGATCACTGATCAGGACTCCAGTCAGGCAAGCACCGGTCGTACCAATCGACCAAGTAGGCATGTATTCATTTGTTCAGACGGCTAAGCACCAGGTTGTCAGTCATCTGTTTGGGGGGAAATTTTGTATAAAATGGAACAGAATTCCTGTGGAAGACTTGCAAAAGAAACACAAGAATTGATATCAAAGGGTCCCTCCTCATAGGAGTTGTGGTGGCTGCTATGCTATGGTCCCAATGAGGTCTCAAGCTACTACACTTAAAGATTACAGATACTTTGGCTTATACAAATCAATACTTATTCCCTACAAGATAGAAAAGTTGTTGATCCTAATGGTGCTGGTGAAGAAAAGCACACCAAATGTGACTATTTAGAACCATTCAAAATGAACTAAACAACTTTATTTTCACCGCAAGCAATTCTTTCCTTACTTGGATAGTAATAATTTGATCCCTATCCTAGATAAGGCACCTACCAAAGAAACACAACCTTCAAAATTTCAATATACTCCCCTTGGGTCAAGAAACCGCATGTACCCGGTTGCTTCAGACCCAAAGTGACAGGGAGGGGCGCCGTGGCGGCCGCTCTTCTCCTACTTAGTGTAGTAGGAAAATGGAGTAGGAAAATAGAGTCGTCACCCCTCCCTCCTGGACATTGGGTCCGTCCATCAACATCTGTATAACTATATATATATATATGTATGCTCTGCTTCTGTCCCTATCCATTTCTAACTACTCTCTCAACACACTTTTGTAGACTTCAGTTTTAGAGAACCCACCACCTTCAACTTGCAGTTTTGTCAATAAAAAGCACCGAAATAAAAAAGGGTCAGTAGGACACTCATGGCCCATAGCAAGTGGTCTATACACTATCAAAATAATAAAATTTGTGCAGTAATTCTTAACAAACACCACTTGATTCATGGCCTATAATTGAAGACATTTCAACTCCAAAAAGGCAAAAAACTCATATGTGACAAACTCACAGTCACCAGTATATATTTAACTCACGTGAACTTTTTCTTTAGCTATCTATCTTCACATGCATCTCCCAAAACAAAATTCTCCCATCTTTCACAAGAAAGAGCAGAGCTCAGAGAAGTAGCACACACATCTTCCCTCCTTTTCTTCTCTTCTTCTTCTTCAACACACCCATTTCTTTTTTCTTTTGAGCTGTTTTCTCATTTTCTATGGCTTTTGATTACTGTATTCCATCATCATGTTATGTTATTGGGCTATGTTTAGTTTTGGTTCAAGCACATATAGTTTCATCAGCTTTAATAGTAGGTTTAAGGAACCATCATAATGGGCAGCATAGATTACCAATTGGTCATGCTAATCAAACAAAATGTAACTTGTTTGTTGGTAGTTGGGTTCGCGATAATACATACCCAATTTACCAATCTTCAAACTGTCCTATGATTGATCCTGAATTCAACTGTCAAATGTATGGTCGGCCGGATTCTGATTACCAACGATATCGATGGAGGCCTATTAATTGTGAGCTCCCAAGGTATGTACTAGTCCCCATTCTCTTAGAGTACTTCAGTACTTGTTGCGTTACATTATATTGTAGTATTGTACATGTGCATAATTAATCAACACTTTTACATTATTTATGTAGGTTCAATGGTATTGAATTTCTAAACAAAATGAGAGGGAAAACCATCATGTTTGTTGGAGATTCACTCGGTCGCAACCAATGGCAGTCGTTAATTTGCATGATTTCAGCGACTGTCTCACATACACCATATCAAATTACAAGAGGAGATCCTCTGTCAACTTTCAAATTTCTGGTATGTTAATTATTTATCACTAGGCCACATTTGTCATTTGGTTTTGCAGAAAGTTCTCTTAACTCATTTTTTCTGAAATGCAATTTTACTGGTTTTGTAGGAATATGGTGTCTCAGTGTCATTCTACCGAGCACCTTATTTAGTAGACATTGATACATTACAAGGAAAACGAATTTTACGACTAGAAGATATATCCGGCAACGCAAATAATTGGAGAAATGTGGATGTATTATCATTTAATTCAGGACATTGGTGGATTCACAAAGGAGGGCTTCAAGGGTATGTACATAAATGTATACTCGTATTTTGAACCTAGTTTTATTAATAAAAATCAACATTATTTTTAGTATAAACATATGGTTAATTATTATTATTCAGGTGGGATTATATAGAATCAGGAGGAGCATATTATCAAGATATGGATCGTTTGGTTGCATTTGAAAGAGGAATGAGAACATGGTCTAGATGGGTAGATGGAAACATTGATAGATCAAGAACAAAAGTTTTCTTCCAATCAATCTCTCCAACACATTACAAGTAAATCTCCTTTTCTGTTCTTGTTATCCATATCTCTTCTTGTTCTCTGTGCTATACAAATATTTTTATTTCAAATTTTTTAATGCTTTGTTCCTTCTCAAGAAGTAAGGCACATCACTACATACCTAACTTTCACAACAGATCCTATAACTGCGCGCTTTAAATAGCATAATAATTCACTCTCTTCACTGTGACAGGCACTCCACAAGTAATAAAATTTCAGTTTGATTACTTATATTGTAGGGAGCTGAGGTATTGTTATTATCATAATTTTTTTTTTTTTGATAGGCTAAAATGGTTTGGTAAGCCTGTTTTTAATGAGATCAGTAACTCGGTAATGCTGGTGGGATTCGAACCCCAGACGCCAATGTGACTCTAATCAGCTATGGACATCGTTAAACAACCTACCGTATTAGGATTAAGTACTCTTAGAGCATTCTCAATGGTAGGTTTTAAATCCCTTTTAAACACTTTTACTGAAAATCTTTTGCCAATGGTAACTTTTAACACATTTTTCAAGCAAAACACTTTTAACTCCTTGGCAAAAGTGCCACGTAGAAACTGTTAGCTAATTAAAAATTAAATTTACTCATAATGTACATTATGTTTTTTTTTTTGAAAAATAAAATCTTAAGTTTTAACCCTTGTTTTAAAACCAACCATTGGAACTCTAAAACCACTAATCACTTTTAACATTAATTTTATGCTAAAACCTCCCGCTCTCCTATGTGGCACCCTACAACCCTTTTACCATTGGGAATGCTTTTAAGTTGTATAAGTGTGCTAAGGTAAGTCGGCAAGAACAAGTGGTGAGGTGGTGCATTTATGAGAAAAGTTAACTTATGGTACAAAAATGCGCAGTGATGAATCAAGATCATTCAGTTTTTGTCCCCCAACAAAATTCTGAAATTGATAACACCAAACATGGGGCAAGTTTTATTTTGATGAAACTCAAAATGTGCATTCCCTCATCTTCTGCAACTCAACATCACACTGTTTGTCTTGATTCGTAAAGTTTGTGATTTTGGTAAAATTCAAGACAGAAAGTGCATCTTCTTCATATGCCTTGTGTGAACTAAAGGTCACAAGACTCAGCATGTGAATATGGTACATGGACCCAAAGCATACAGAACACTATATATAGAGTCTCTATCTCACCTTACTTTCACATGTAGTTGATAACTGTCGGTTATATGTAGTGGGATTTTTGTCATTGGCTTCTTTGTGAAATTATAGATATTTTTTCATAGCAAAAGAAACAAAATATTCATACATCATGTCTTGACTTATATGTCCAAGAGACTCTGATATGGAGGTAAAATTTTCTGATAATTTAACAGTTGAATGTTTTTTATGTGATCTGACAGTCCCTTGGAGTGGAATGGAGCACCTGTATCAAAGGTTGGTGGTGGAATAGTTTCAAAGAATTGTTACGGTGAAACATTGCCGCTTAGTGGTGAGTTATACCCTGGGGCATACCCAGATCAAATGAAGGTTGTTCAAGCTGTGATGAATAGCATGCACAATCCAGCATACCTACTTGATATTACAATGTTATCTGAGCTTAGGAAAGATGGTCACCCTTCGATTTATAGCGGTGATTTGAATCCAGGTCAAAGAGCTGATCCAAGTAAATCAGCAGATTGTAGTCACTGGTGTTTACCAGGTCTACCTGATACATGGAACCAATTGTTCTACACAGCAATGTTCTTCTAATTTGAAGCTTTTTCTTTCTTCTTTATATATACTACTTTATACAAGTTTATGTTCCAATCTGTAAAGTTTATGGTATTGTCATGGTCAATCAGGTTATAGGACTAATTACATTTCCATCAAGAGTTATATATATAGTTCTTCACTTGATCTGTTACAAGAATGTAATAAGAATTTGTAATGTAAAGTGGGATTTAATTGATGAATTATAATAACAATAATTAATCATATTTATGCAATGAGAAAGTGTGATTAGTTGATACTTACGCTAGATGATGAATCACAAGCAAGCCTCTTTGGGCTTTTTTAGCTTTGGTGTTTTTCTACTGAAACAGAACATAGCCCTACAAACGGGGGCCCAAATATGGAGAAATTGGGTCTCATGCATTTCAACGTGGCAGCTATAAAAGCCCATCTTCTATGACAGTTGGCTGCAGATACGTGGCAGCACCCCAAGTAAGAATCCAAGAACCAAGCACCACCATTGCTGAAGGTGCAAGAAATCTCTCTCTCTCTCTCTCTGCTCTCTGTGTGATGCAATGTTGTACGATATATGCTACCCCAGTTTGTACTCGCTGTTCCATTAGTTCCATAACAATTGATACAGCCCGTCATGACCGGATGCACTTCCTATCACCTCCTATAAGACCTAACCATGCATTGATCCCAGGGGCACAATGGAGGGGTGGAGAGCTATCAACTGATTTGGTCTTGATGAATTCTTGTTGCATGTTGCATCGGGAAGTTCCTCAAAGAACAATACAAGACTGTAACGAAGCCCCTGAGATTTCAATGTTTAAACCCAACTGCAAAGTCCAAGTTGCTCTATCTTGTCAGAGTCCACTCCCTCAGAGGCTCAAACAGAATAGATTTAGCCATTCAAGGATGAAGTCTCTGTCCATACTCCATATGCCAAGTCCTTGCAAAAAAACCAAGACCTAGCTACTTGGTGGGGGTATGTGCTCAGAAGTCAGAACTCAGAAGTCATCACTCTACGACTCAATTTCTAAACTTACCAACCAGACAAAAGGTGTCACTGAACATTCCTTATCAATCAACCTCTTCGTAAAAGAATTGATCGATTTTTTTTTTTTTTTTGGTCCATCACAGAAAAAAAATGACACATCAATACTGCATTTTCACTCTCCATTATTCAGTATATAATAATTGTGAAGGATGTCCAGCAATGTGTCTATGTTCACCTTCTTGACGTGTTTGGCTTGAAATGTAGGTGTACTTTTGCTTAAACCCAATAATACTGTCTAGAGCACAAATGAGCTAAAGATAATATCAAGATGCAATGGTCCAAAAAGGTGAACATCAAACATTTTTAAAGGATATATTTTTCTTTCTCTTTCCCTTTAATGTTTTCTCTTGATTAGCCTAACTAATTAACTATCAAGTCATCCCCATTGATAGGAAGGAATTAAACACTGCAGTTCTAGACAGTTTTATACATCAAACATTACTTCATTCTGACAGCTGGACATGGACAGTATATATTTTAGAATACCAGTTGCTTTCGCGTGTGCTTTGTACATGGCCGTGTACAAAAATTGGTAGTATTTTGAAATTAACATCAGTAGCTTTCGCGTGTGGTTTGGACATGGTCAATGGTCATGTACACAAATCGATAGTATTTTGAACTTAACATCAGTTGCTTTTGCGTGTGCCTTGAACCAGCTCTGGCTTCAACTTCTTCCGTTCCTGTTTATATCCAAGAATAAGAGTGGGGGCAGGGCAGAGTGTTCTGTAGGTACTATATGGACCAACTGTGGCTGTATTCTTTGTTGGTTAATGTGGATTTAGATAGGTATATACATATCTGTTCTTCAACATAAGAGATAAGACCAATACCAAACGAACACAATTTTAGTGCATACTGCACAGGTATTCTACTCCTAAAATTTGGCAGTAGTGTTTGATATATTGCTTTCGTAGTATTTTTCAAATTGCATTAGTGCACATTAAAGGGAAAGAGAAATATCTTATATCTCCATAGCCAAACTTTGGCTGCCAAAGTCCTGCACACTTCAGAAACTCGACAAATGCACTGAACTCCTCTATTACATTCAGATCACCTCATTCCTTAAATTTGAAAGAAGAACAACTTACTGGCCGGTAAGATACACAAAACACATGCATTGTCAACAACCTCGAAACCACTGGGTGCAAGTGCCACTTGTCACCTTGCCCACTTCCTTCATGACAATTTCTACAGCCATGCACACGTACTCCATGAAGTACAAAATAGCACAGAACTTCCCATATAGCCCTCAAACGGGTTGCATAAAAGAAGATCAACTCATTCATAAGCCTACAGTTCACAGGCCTTTAAGGTTCACATTATCAAAATAGTTAAATACACAATAGCTCTTTGATTCTACATAAAATGGTCATCATATTGAAGATCATACTAATCTCTCTTGATTCGTATTAAGAACTCTACAGTATTATACTATAGGTTTAACGTACTTTTCCCTTTATTTTGCAGAAAACATTGAGAAATTTTGGATGATCTTAATTCTTAAATGTCAAACATTACCAAATAAACTGTGTGCCATTGTGCATGGTCATGGTCTCATGAACTAAAGTCACTTGACCAGCCAGTTAATAGAGCACGTTTACAACCTGATATGGTGTAACAACCTGATATTTTGGAGATATGGATAGCAACCGCAACAACTCCTAATATCTTGCAACAACCTGATATGTTGTAACTTAACTTAGTTATTTAGAGTTATCTTATTGTATGTAACTCTATATAAGTATGTAATCTTAATGGAAAGAAACAACAGTTTCACCACACTTTGGTTTTCTTTATGGTATCCAGAGCCATCTAAACTCTAAAGAGTACGATCCATCATTCTCCATTTTTTTTTATTTTTTTTTTCTTCATACAAAATGGCTGGACAACCTCTTCCCAAATACCCATACCCTGCAAATCTTAATGTTGCAAACTTTGTTTCTTTGAAACTCTCATCTTCCAACTATCTACTGTGGGAAACACAAGTTCTATCTTTGATTGAAAGTCAAGATTTACTTGGTTTCATCACTGGAACCACACCACAACCTGAATCTATGGTTAATGGTGATGAATGCGTAGTACCAAATCCGGATCTAGCGGCATGGACACGCACTGACAGGTTGGTAAAAGCTTGGATTACAGCTACCATCTCCGAAGAAGCTCTTGGAACTGTTGTCGGCCTTACCACTTCCCTCGATGTTTGGAAAACTTTGTCAAATACTTATTCCCAAGAACCTGAAGCTCATGAGTTTGAGTTACTTCTCAAACTTCAACAAAAGGAAAAAGGAGTCTGCTTCACTTGATGACTACATCCGGGAATTCAAATTAACTTGTGATCAACTCAATGCCATTGGCAAACCTGTGCCTTGTACCTGATCGGAAGAAGGTATTTTGGCTTTTGAGCGGTCTCGGACCACGGTATGAATCTTTTTCCACAGCCATGCTTAAGCCCCCTGTTCCTGCTTATAATGATTTAATTCCATTATTGCATAGTCATGAATTAATTCGAAAGTCTACTTTGTCTGAGCATCCAAATTTTGCACTTGCATTTGTTGGAGAACGCTCTACTTCACGCAATCAGCCTAAGCGTGGATCTAGTTCTGCGTTTAATTCACGAGGTCGAGGTTTCACACCAGCCAGTTCACGACATCCTAATACTCATCGCAATGCTCCACGCAATCCTCCTCCTAATAACCAGAACAATGGTGTTCAATGTCAGATTTGCAAAAAGAGGGGTCATGAGGCTCTCAAATGTTGGCATCGCTTTGATAATAGCTATCAGGATGATCAGGTTCCTGAAGCCTTAGCTGCAATTCATCTTAATCCACCTGATGAAGGTGACTGGCATCCCGATTCCGCTGCCACAGCGCACATTACTGATAATCCAGGTATACTCTCTAATGTAAGGAATTATAAGGGATTTGATTCTGTTATGGTTGGTAATGGTGAAAAATTGCCTATCACAGATATTGGTCAAGCACATATTTTTCCTAGGAACTCACAATTATCTCTCCATGATGTGCTTGTTGTTCCTGATATAAAGAAAAACTTGATATCTATTTCTCAACTTACAAATGATTATCCTTGCTATATTCTATTTGATGATCATGGTTTTCTTATTAAGGACCGAAAGACGAATCAGGTTCTAGCATCGGGGAGTAAGAAAGATGGTTTATATGTCCTGGACAAAGCTTCTGTCAAAGCTCTCTTCTCAAACCGGTTTCGTGTAGTAGATTCAGATATTTGGCATGGACGGCTACGACATCCTCAACTAAGAGTTTTGAATTATTTGCAGCACAATAAATTTATTTCAGTGAATAAAAAGACTTCTAGTCTATGTAAGAGTTGTGCTTTAAGCAAAAGCTCAAGGCTTCCTTTCTTTCCTTCAAGTAACCGAGCAAATGCACCGCTTGTTAAGATTCATTGTGATCTATGGGGTCCTGCACCCATTTTATCTAATCAAGGCTTTCGTTATTATGCTATATTTGTTGATGACTTCTCATGTTTTTCATGGATTTATCCTCTCAAGCACAAGTCAGATTTTTGCAAGATATTTTTCTTCTTTCAAGCTATGGTTGAGAAACAATTTCAAAAAGAGATCCAAATTTTTCATTCAGATAATGGTGGTGAATTTTCTAAACAAGAATTTATTAATCATCTTCTCCACAAGGGAATTGTTCCTCAGTTATCATGTCCTGGTACACCAGAACAGAATAGTATCGCAGAAAGAAAACATCGACATGTGGTTGAATTAGGGCTGGCCATGATGCTGCATTCTTCTATGCCTAAGAAATATTAGGTAGAAGCTTTTCTCACTTCGATATTCCTTATAAACCGCCTACCATCACCTTCTCTTGCTATGCAAACACCATACTATCTCCTTCACCAAAAACAACCAGCATATGATTTTCTGCGCACTTTCGGATGCCAATGTTACCCATACCTTCGTTCTTACATGAATGACAAGCTTGAACCTAGATCACTTCCTTGTTTTTTTATGGGATATAGTGATAAACACAAAGGGTATCGCTGCCTACACATTCCAACAGGTCGTATGTACATCTCTCGACACGTTGTCTTTGATGAGAACACATTCCCTTTTCATCACCCTTCACTACTTACTCTTAATCCACCATATTCCATTGAACTTAATGATTGGATTACACATTCTGATTTACCAAGTCCTACAAACCCACCCACCAATTTATCCCTTGACCAAAATCATGTGCGCCTTTTTAATCAAGAACCAGTAAGTCCATCTCTTCCATCTAATCCCCTCCCAATACCACAACCCACCATACCCCCACATGCACCCAATAATGAAAACACTAACCTTCCGCAACCCACAACTCTTACTCACTCCATGACTACCCGCAATCATGTTGGTATCATCAAACCCAATCCCAAGTATGCGCTTACAGCTATAACACCATCCATCCCTCGTGAACCGAAAACCGTCAAAAGTGCCTACACCATTCTGGTTAGTATGCAGCCATGCTTGATGAAATCACTGCACTTCATAAAAATCAAACTTGGGTTCTTGTACCAAGGCAGCCCCATATGAATATCATTGGATGTAAATGGGTTTATAAAACAAAAGTCAAATCTGATGGGTCACTGGATCGATTAAAAGCCCGACTTGTTGCAAAAGGATATGATCAACGTGAAGGTGTTGATTTTCTTGAGACATTCAGCCCGGTCATTAAACCAGCCACTATTCGCATTATTCTCACTGTTGCCACAATATAAGGATGGAGTCTTCGCCAACTCGATGTCAAAAATGCTTTTCTTCATGGGTTTCTTGATAATACAGTTTTCATGGAACAACCTCCAAGTTTCAAAGACGTTAAACTACCAAATCATGTTTTTCATTTAAATCGTGCTTTATATGGACTAAGACAAAGTCCACGAGCTTGGTTCGATCGGCTTAGTTCATTTATCATTGATTATGGTTTTCAGTGCAGCCTCGCTGATCCGTCGTTGTTTGTATTTCAAAATGGTGACTCTACCATGATCTTATTGGTGTATGTCGATGACATCGTTCTCACAGGAAGCACTCCGAAATTACTAGATGAATTTGTCACTCAATTGGGAGTTCAGTTTGCAATAAAAGACCTTGGCCAGCTGAATTATTTCTTGGGTATACAAGTTCAGACATTTAATGATGGAATTTTTCTCTCACAGTCGAAATATATGGCAGATTTACTCTATAACACAGACATGGCAGATTGTAAGCCTATTGCAACTCCTATGGCAGCAAAACCAACAATCATTGCGAATGGAGATGCCCCTTACCATGATGTCACACAATATAGGAAGATTGTCGGCACTCTTCAGTATCTTACTCTTACTCGACCTGATCTCGCTTATGCAGTCAATATTGTGTGTCAACATATGCATGCTCCTACAAATGCACACTTCAAAATGGTTAAGATAATTCTGCGATATATAAAAGGGACTTTGTCCATGGGCTTACGTATTCTCAAACGGAGTACTCTAGACCTCTATGCGTTCTCCGATGCTGATTGGGTTGGTTGCCCAACTACAAGGCGATCGACAACTGGATATTGCACCTTCTTAGGCTCAAATTGTATTTCATGGAGTGTTAAAAAGCAGCCTACTGTCTCTAGATCAAGTGCCGAAGCTGAATACAGGGCAATGGCTTCTACGACAGCTGAACTAACTTGGGTTTCATTCATCCTTCGTGATATCGGCATTTATCAAGAAAAGCCTCAGGTTTTATTTTGCGATAATATTTATGCACTTCACATGACTGTGAATCCTGTTTTTCACTCTCGTACTAAACACATTGCCATTGACTATCATTTCGTTCGTGAGAAGGTTGCTCTAGGTACACTTACAACAAGATTTGTTCCTTCTTTTAAACAGCTTGCTGATATCTTTACCAAGCCTCTCTCACGCACTCTCTTTGATGAACTGAAGTGCAAACTTGGACTTTGGAACAACCTCACGTCAAGTTTGAACGGGGGTAATAGAGCACGTTTACAAACTGATATGGTGTAACAACCTGATATTTTGGAGATATGGATAGCAGCCGCAACAACTCCTAATATCTTGCAACAACCTGATATGTTGTAACTTAACTTAGTTATTTAGAGTTATCTTATTGTATGTAACTCTATATAAGTATGTAATCTTAATGGAAAGAAACAACAGTTTCACCACACTTTGGTTTTCTTTACCAGCTACATTTTAGATCGCCTGTTCCTTTCACCAGCACTTGCCTATGACTCTTCATTCCAGTAATGGGAAACTGTTAATTATATAGCATATATGATTAAGACATTAACTTTGTGTGTAACCTTTTCTTTCCTCCAATATATAACTTTGTGTGTAACCTTTGCTAGTTTTCAATGTTTCTTGTTTTTTTTTTACTGGGACTAATCCCAGGGGAGGCTAGCATAGCTATCCACTGCCATGATCTCCCATGTAAGACAGAATTGTCCAAGTGGGGAATCGAACCCCTACTTTCGTGTTAAATTAATGGAAATCGCCGACTTGCCCGACTATTGCTAATCAGAAAATTTTCCTCTACCATTATGAATTCCGAAACATTGATAGTGAAAATTATTTATGGGTCATTTAGATTTTGGGCCCTGTTTTAATTCAATATTAGACATTGGATCCCTTTTGTTACGAAATTAGACATAGCATACATATTGTCAAACCGAAAGAAAAAACCATATAATATTTTTGAAATGGCCAAAATACCCAGTATTGTGCTTGTCATGTGCTTCTTTGGTTACAAGATAAGAATGGACAGGTGTCCCTCAGTTAGTAGTTTGTTAATATCTAACCATTGATTTGGTGACCCACACAGATCTCGATAAATATAGCATGGAAAATTTGTGACGCGTATCAATTTTGTTGTGGTATATTTTAAAGGTGAATATCTAACCATTCATCTGAAATTTGTGACGCGTATCAATTTGGTTGATCTAACAAAGAAAATCGTGTTTTTTGGTTGATATATTTTGTGATTTTGGAAGGTAAACAGCTGAACTGCTGAAGCTTGGTAACTGTAAACCCAAATTTTTTAATTTTCTTTTAAAATTCAAGTTTGTATTTGTTTTTGTTTGGGTGATGTTAAAAAATCAATTATTTTGTTTGGTTGATGTTAAAAATTCAAATTTTCTATATTATTTCTATTGATTTGTAGTTGTATGTAGTAAAGATGATTTCTTTAACCATTTGAATGTTCTGAATCATGGAAAAAATTAAGCTTTGTAAAAAAAAAAAAAACCTTTTTTTTGTTTGACTGTTATTAAAAATGAATTTTTAACCATTTTTTCTGTTTATTTATTCAAATGGGTGAACATTGTAAATGGTTGAGCTGTAGGGTTTATTGTTACAAGTATTGCAAGTGTACATTGATACTCTGTTTTCAATTTGATGTCTTGATAGTTCATACTCTGTTTTCAATTTGATCCAGTACGATGTTGAGGCAGACTTTGTGATATATTAGAATGGTATAGTGAAGATGAAATATTATAGTGGGGTTCATAGCCCGTTAGATGTTGTGTGATGGAAATATGACATGTGCCATTTTTTTGTTTGAATTTTGAACAAAGTTTAAGTTTTATATGTTTTCCACGTGTGAGGGTATTTTTGCCTTTAGAAAATATTTTCGGTTCAATTCGGTTTTTTTGAAAGACCAGATGCCAATGTGTCTGCAATGTCTAATTTCGCAACAAAAAGGATCCAATGTCTAATATTGAATTAAAACAGGGGCCAAAGTCTAAATGACCCATTATTTATAGGTCATTTAGTGGAATTTTATTTTTTTAAGAATTGGACTGCTATACTTGTTAAATTTATGGATATTGTCAACAATTACTAATCAGAAAAACATTATGACTTCCAATTCAACCCTACATAGTTGATAAATTGATAGTGATTTAATTTATTTTGATGCCACATTGCTACTATTAATAACCATTTAAGGAAAAAAATTGTTATTGACCTTAGCTTTGACGTATAATGTGAATATAATCTGCGAAAGGGAGAAAAATTCCACTTATGAACTTCTCAAAAAGGAAAAGAAGAAAATTCTGACTTATGAAATTCACGAAGAGGAAAAGGCATAGGAGGAGAGTGATGAACAATGTCAGTTCCATGCTGGAGTAGCTAGAAGCCTAGAAAGGGGAGAAGAAGATATTTGGAGCCTTGGCTCACAGTTAACACTTTATAGACACCTCTGCAAGTGCAAACATATGTTGGAGTATTCAGTGTTGGACAAGGATAAAAGAGAGTTTCATGTAATACAAATGGAATACCTCGAAGATACCAGAAAGTTTAGAACGTGCATGTTTCAGTGATAGTCCATGATTTAAATTACACAAATCAAATAAATGGGGACATTGACATGCATGTCATACATCCTCACAAAGTTCTACATGCTGCAAAATTTTGAAATATGCTCATGTCCATAAATGTGCATTTTTTTCTTGATTTCTTTAATTTCCAGAGGATTGCAAATGTTATGAAGCTGGTCAAAGAAATGAAGGAGAGAGCTAGAGCTGAGGAAATGTTGAATGAGAAGCTAGGTTTCCTTAGCGGTTTGCTTGTGGCCTTCGGAGATGAAATTCACACTGATGATACACAAGTTAAACCAGGCAACGACCTTTCTATATATATAGTTCTTCACGAAAGTATAGGTGATTAGGCTACTGTCTATGACTGATACATTGTAGTGTTTGTAGCTAAAAGCTTAAAAATGAAATTTGAACCTGTGGTAATTATATAGTTCTTTGTTTAAGATTTATTGGGGTGTTTATACTTGGAGTCTTGGACTACTATAATAGGCCTGTACTATATGGCTTATAATTGTTAGAAACTTAGGATTGGGATCCTTGCACGTCATGGATATTGGTTATACAGTATTCTCTTATTATTCAATGAGAAATTTTTTGATAAATATGTAGAACTAAATGATCACAACCATGGAAATGATATGTCATTCCCCTGGTCAAGTCCAGTATATGATATGAAACGAATTTACATTATCTTATTTCTCATGTAAATCAATACATGGTACCATAGACCAAATGCATAGACTGGGCTTGGTGGCACTCAGGCAGCGCCCACCTTATTATACATAGTAATTATTGTCTGTGTGCATCGCCACACAGTTTCACTGTACCCTGCACAACAAAATGACAATCAAATGAAAAAAATGGGGAAAAAAAAATTTAACAGAAAATTAAATTAAGTGTTATAAGTCCAAGGGTTGCATTATGAAGTGAATAACGTGTGCTTACTTAGAACAATCGACGGTAGTGCTGATGGGGTAGCCAACAGATACACCACACTTTGCAGGAAGAGAGCTAGCAGTGTCCTGCCTAATCCCAGAGATGCCAGCTGCAAATTGTTTGAGGCATCGACAGGCAGTCTGACGAGCTGGTGTGTCCTTAGCAGCAGCATTGAGAGATTTGATGCCGTTGCAACAAGTTGTTGGTACAGGCCCTCCTGACTGGAGGTAGGAAAGGCAGGTTCTCAAATCACCCACCACTAGATTGCATGTCACCTGAGCTTCCACATAGACATAGGGTGCAGTCACCACCATGCATGCCACCAATGCACAAACCAGCTTCAAGACTACTGTGTTGGCCATACTTCAGAATCTGCTTTGCACACTTTCTCTCAATTGGAAATTTGGAATACAAAGGGACTTGTATTTTTGTAGTATTACTGGGTTGTTATCTAAAGCCTTCCCTTTAGCGTTCTATATATAGAGAGAAACCATGATGAAATTACAAGCCTTCTACAAAATTATAAAAATATAAGTAAAAGGACATAAATTGATCTCAACAATATTTGGATATTAGTCACATTTGTTGTTGGGATTTAAATATTTTGTTGATTAATATCTGTAAATTTGATGATAACACAACTGTTTGCTTGGTATGTTGGATCCATTTAATCACAACATGGTTCGTTATTCGCAAAATTAATATCGATGTTCATGTAAAATTTTAATTGTTTGAGAAGAAAATGCAAACATAAAAAAAAAATAACATTTTCTTCCTGAAATGTATGTTTCATCATACTCTGTACAAAAAGAAATCCATGGGCCTTGATTCTGAACCCAACTGCTGAGCCCAAAATCCAATTCAAGGAACCGAACAACAAACTCTCTCTCTGCATACATTGTTCTTTAATCTTCACTCTCTCTCTCTCAATCTTTCAGGTTCGATTTCTAACTCTTGTTTTATTGTTATTCAATCTCTTTGTATTTTTCGCGCGTTTTTCCATCAGGAAAAAGTGAAAGATAAAACATTCTGTTATGTTCTGTGGTATTATTTCTCAACTATATTATATATATATTTGTATGTTATATATGCTTTAGAAACGAATGATCTTGCTTATGATCCATGAACATTGTCATTTTTACTTTTTCTACTATTTAGAAATCTCAAGGTTATAATGTCATGTGTTGAATAATGTTTGATTTAAATTTCACAAAGAAGTTTAGATATAATCTCACTTGTCGATTTAATGATTTGTTTTTTTAACCTTCTTTCTTTTCGTAATTTAAAGAAAAATATAATATCTTGGATCATATAAATACCATCTGTAGAAAGATGAATGGTGAAGTTTTTTTTATCATAAAAGATTCTACCGTTGGTGATAGCCAGAATTTTCTCCACCTTTTACTATATGAAATATATACTTCATTTGAGTTCCGATCTTGTGTGTTTATGGTTATGTTTTTGGCATTAAGTGAATATTAAGAGGAATTTAGGTCTACCTTTTGTGTTCGGTTCACTATACCCAGTATATGAACTTGGTACGCAATTTGTAGTAAACATTTTCAATTCCTTCGGTTAACAACAACAATTTTTTTCAGACTATCTTTATCCTGCAATTCATGTTATCATCCGTTTCACATTGTATCATAAAGTTGGCTACATGCAGTACTCGTTTCTACTTATATTCAGTATAACACTTGTTGAAATTATAACAGATGATGTACTTTTTATGGAGTGGACTCGCTTGCTTCTTAGGTGCAGGTGTTCTGTATGTTTTGGGCATAAGATACGACGGGTACACAGCCATAACTTTGCTTAGATTCTATTCTATTTTTATGATTAAGTTTCACAATTTTTTTGTGTTGGTTTTCTTCAGAGAGGCTAATTTTCTGAAAAAGGTTCCTAGAACCAGCCAATTGAAGGATCTGCGTAAGTTGGATAATATTAATTTCTAATTATCTTAGTTTAAAAATAAGAATGACGATACGAGCTAAAAGATGTTATTCACACTGTTTGTTTGTCACTTCTCAGGAAAAATTGTCGATACTTCATGCAAAAAACCATTGGTTGTTTCTGTCTCTGGAAAATTGGGGTCGAATTCACCCATCAAGTGCAAAAAGAGTGGCCTGAAAGGTGTAATATGGAAAGGAACATTGAGTGAATGTTTATTCCAGACAATTCAGTTAGATTATTCTTACTTTCTTACCGTAATGGTTAAATGACAGTTCTTCCAAGTATTTCTTTCAGGTGGAACATCATTATGTCAACGTGAAAGAATTATATGAGATGGAAATCTTAAATAAGATGAAAATTGACTTATGTGAAATAGAAACTGAAAAGGTATGGAGAAAAAAGTGGAAACATTTGCAGACCGAGCATAAAGAGGTTCCCTGGCACTTAGTGAGTTCTATATTTTCCTTCCTTTTAATTTTGAAATTAAGATTTAAGTTTGTTATACGCAGACTGAGTTTATGCCTTCATAATAGAAAGAAAGATAGTAATGTCAGATAGTATGGAAACCGCGCATTGTTTAATGCAATTTGAAAATTTTTGCTATGTATAAAATACCTGTGTCTGGCACATGAGGATTGCTATTTGTATGAGTTACCAGTGATACTGGAGCGTTTAAAAGTTTCAGAAGTTTAATTGATTCATTGGTGTTTCTGAAATTTTATTTTCACAAAACGCTTCAGGAGCCATAACAGGAGTGTAACACTCAGCGAAGGATGTTGTGAACTTGTGGTCAGAGTTCAGGGTCTTTAATTAAATGCCTTGTGGGTTACTTCAATGTCAGTCCTTCAAGAAGTTAATTATGTGAGGATTGAGAATTATCAGAAGACTGAGACCTTTTCATGACTTATTTCGAGCATATTTATTGTACTCACTTGCCATTGGCAAGATAAAGTTCACTAGGTCAGATGAGCAAATGGTTCGACCCATTGTAGATTTACCATTTTATGGTTGAAATGCGGGTATAGGATGTTACTTCATTAGAATGATAATACTTGCACACGTTGTTTTGATCTTTCTTTTTTATTCTTCTTATGGATTTGTTGATTAGGATTATTGGAACGGAGTAACATATTAGTGTCTTATATTCAATTTGTTGACTATTGAGTTTATAATATTTTTGGGTCGGCAAGTAGGGGTTTTATTGAGGCCTCTTACCTCATTTCATTAATAAAATAAGCTGATTACACTCGGGTATACACTTTGCCACTGGCATCGTCAAAGACTATCTTCCTAACATCCTCTGAAAAGGAACTAAGTCAATGCAATTACAGTTTGGGACGTTAGCTGCTAACACGTCAGCTAGCCTATTACATACCCTAGTTTGTGTTTTTTTTTTTTTTTATTTACAATTGCTTTATCACAGGATGATGGGAGCTGTCATGTAAATGTGGTGGGAGCTCAAGGTGCTACTGGCCTGGAGTTAACTCTTGCAAGCTGTGTGTATCAATATACTGGCGGATGGTGTCTAAATGATACCACCACGGTTTGTTTTATTTTGAATTTTCTAGAAATTTCACAATCAATATTTTCATACTAAAAATCAACGAGTTTCTGCAGCTTCCTGGGCTAAAGCGAAAGGAATGGATTCTTCCTATTCGGACATTGTTGACTGTTGTTGGAGAGGTATCCAAACTATTAACCATAGTGTCTTTCTAGGGTGCTATCTCATATAGTTCTTCTTCATTAAAAAAAAAGGTTTCATGTAGTTTTTTCAATTATTGGGTTTAGGCTAGCAAAGACGACGGTCTTGGAACAATTCAGATTCAACGACCCCATAATGGGTCCTTTATTGTGTCGTCAAAAAATATTGTCCAGCTCATTGCACATAAAGAAGAATACGCAAGGTTCTTTGATATATTGTGCCAACTTGTTTATATATATAATTCACTCAAAGGCGAATAACTTCTCTTTGACTTTACACGTACTAACGGCTGTGTTTAATTTGTGGTGTTATTGCAAAATGCAAATGGATCTTCTGCAGGTTTTGGAAGTATGCCTCTATGGTACTTTTAGTAGTTGGTGCCCTTCTGCTCGCTAAAGATGATGGTGTTTCTTTGATCAGCAAAAGTGTTGTTCGATAAATCATGGAAAGAAGACGTCAATAGGCAACGGTAAAGTGTTTGATAATTTGTATTGAATGGTACTGGCATTTTTTATTTTCTTTCAAAAGACCTCTTCGTACATATATGCCATTGGTTAAACCAAGCAACTGTGATTAAAAATAAAAATCCCACCACCCCATGAATCATTGGGATGAAGCTTACGGAAGATGGATGTTTATAATCACTAACCTTAGGTCTGCCATAACGGTTCTCTTTTATGCTGCCCTTTTATTTTTATTTTTTTGTTGGCAAGTAAAAAAGTTTGGTGGTAAGCCTGTTTTTAATGAGATCAGTAACTCGGTAATGCTGGCGGGATTTGAATCCCAGACCTCTGGTATCATCATCCAAAGGTTTTACCAGATTCGAACCCCAGACCTCTGCTTTAGTTACCCTTTTCTTTTTGAATTGATGTTAGATTTTTGTGCTTCTGGGGTTCTTGATGCTGTTGCTGCACAAAATTAGAGCAGGATAGTGACAGTATAACAAGGCATTTCATGTTTTTATCAGTTTGCAAATTCTGTCGAGTTTCTGAACCTGAATGTGCATTGCAGGTTATTGTAAAAGACAGTCTCATGCCTGGATTAGATAATGACAAGAATGATTTAATACCTGAATTGGATCATGAAAACGATGATTACATTCCTCATTAGTGTGAGATATGCCTGGAAGCACCTGAAGTTGTGTCCTCGTTGACACAATACAGTGCAGAATATATTTGTGAGCTTACATTCTTCTAGTATTTTGTTTCAATACATAGAAGTAGAGTACTCTGAGTGTACTTAAAAGTTCCAATCTAGTTATTCTTTTCTTTCCATTCCTTTCCTCAACTTAAAAGTTTCCAAACAGACCCTTAATTCGTTAGTAGGCAAGCAGTGTAGACTGTAGACGGAATTTATTTTTTGTTTTAATACTGACTCCTTTTTGGAATAGTGTTCATTCCTCATAATTCAGTGAGCAAAAGGTTGATTAATTGATAATCTCTGTAAAACTTATGATTACAAGACCATGGAACATCCTTACCCAACTACAGTAAAGTTGCAATTGGAAAATCCTGCATTCTACCAGTCATATGGGCTATGGCATCTGACAACCTAAATAACTCAAAAGCTGCCTAGCTTTTATGTTTTCTACAGAAGAAGCAATACTGCAATAGTACTGCACATACCATACCTAAATTAAGTGAACATCTGGTGCAGTCAACATATTCCCGACCGAGGACCGATGGATCCACATAGTGTTTAAATGAATTTTGAATCTGTGGTTATAATAGTTCTGAGTTTCAAAATTAATGTAGCTACGGGTTTATACTAGTCGGGATTGAGATACCTGCAGGTTCTGGAACTGAGTGATATATTGTGATTGGGTCGGATCTCGATTAAATTCCGCCCCAATTCCTCAAAAGAGAAAAAGAGGTGGGAAATTTTTGATTCACACTTTTAAGATTTATAAAGGTTATCAACTCTCTATCATGGAACCATATGATGGACCATTTTACCAAATGCACACAGTACTTTAACTAGTCAATTTTAGGCATTCATTTAGTTGATATTATTGAGTAAGACAGCAATGAACATAGCAGTTGGTTCATCATGTTGCAAACCCCAACCATGGAGAACCGTAAGATGTTAGCTTTACACCTTTCTCTAACCTCCAAGCACAAAAAAGACCCACTTATTTGTTATACATAACTTTAACTTCACTCTTACTCAAAACTTATAGAAATATTCTTCACAGCTTCTATCATACCTCATCATGTTGTTGTTCGCCACCACCCCTTTCCTATAACATTTCACACTCAAAGCTTCCTCACTCCCCCTCTTTCAGCTTATGTTAGTTCTTTTTAGTTGCTGCCATGAAACCTTCACGAGGTAAACTGCCACTATCAATCATTGCCATTGTTTTATGCATCTTTGCCTTCATCGGTGTACTATACAAGGAGGACACAACCTCCCTCTCTTCTGCTTCCCTTCTCAAGCTTAGTCCTTGTTCTAAGAAAGGCTTTATTGATAGTACTCGTAACCGTGAATCTGGTATGTTGATTGTCTTCCCTTGCATTTTGAGAATTGCCCTAGTCAATTTATCTCTGATATTTTCTTACTTAATCGCGCGCGCATGATATAGAATTTTTTGTATAACCAAGTTGCATGCAAGCTATTTAATAGTATAATTAAATTGTTTAGATTATGTATATATATGCTACTAGTAGTAGGATGTGAAGAAGTCGAACGCGCAAGAATGTTAAATGAGTTATTTGTTGAATAGTATGTAATTAAGATGCATATAATTAGTCGAGCCATAGAGAGTAAATGAAAATCTGGTTGGTATAATGATAACATCAACCACCTGCAAACTAGAAAAGTTAAATCTATAGCAAATTTAGGTAGAATGAGTAGGAAAACAACTGCAAAGGTTTGTGAAGTTTCAGAAGTTAGTTTACTAGGTGAGAAAAAATAAATCTTTGGTTTGGACAAAACAGAACACCTGAAACAGGGTGTTTGAGAAACTTGAAAGAAACCATTTGTGAGGTTCTGGGGGTTTGCCATATTTTTATATAACTTAATACATATTAACAAAGATTTGTCGTTGATTGAACATCAAGGTCTCATTATTTGGTGGACAAGCACAATAACAAATTTTCATTGTAGACGATCCCGATGACATCGATGCAGAAGAAAAGGCAGAATTTGATCCAAACACATGCGACATCACTAAAGGAAAGTGGGTGTTCAATACTTCAGCCAAGCCTTTTTATTCAGATAGAACTTGCCCATATCTAGACAAACAGGTCTCTTGTGTAAAAAATGGAAGGCCAGATTCTGATTACCGTCACTGGGAATGGCAACCGGATAAATGCATTTTGCCGAGGTTGTGATAACTTTTTATAAAAAATATTTTTCGTTCGCTTAAGTTTGCGCTCCCAAGTAGCAGAATCTCTCCGACTCATCTCACCTCCTTACATGGAAGTAATCTTGGTCACTCTCAAGAATCTTTCACATATATTGCATGGTGGGAAAGATGAAAGGAGAGAAAATTTAACTGCAAAGCGTACACAAGAGTGTAATTATGTGAATACATTGAGTCTAATGCTCACCTTTTCACAGGTTTGATCCTATAGCTGCCCTTGAGAAGCTGAGGGGAAAGAGGTTGATGTTTGTAGGAGATTCACTACAAAGAGGGCAATGGCAATCCTTTGTCTGTCTTGTAGAATCTGCTATACCAGATGGCCAGAAATCCATGAAACGAGGCCGTTCTCTCTCTGTTTTCAGAGCTAAGGTACAACCAAATTAACGTCACATTGTTTTTCATCAAAATGCTTTGAGTTTTCAAAATCAGGATGTTATTTATAATGCAATTGTTATTAAACCACATCTTGTAAAGACTATAAGCCAGTTTGCCTGCACTCCCTTTCTAGGACTACAACGCGACAATAGAGTTCTATTGGGCACCTTTTCTTGTCGAATCCAATTCTGATCTAAAAATTATAGGAGATCCAAAAGAAAGAATACTAAGAGTTGATTCAGTAGCCAAGCATGCCAAGAACTGGATAGGTGTGGACATTGTTGTATTCAACACTTATGTTTGGTGGATGAGTGGATTGAAGATCAAATCACTGTAAGTTAGTTCCTACATTTACAGTTCTGAGACATACTTGGATCTAGTGTAGAAAGAAACCTCCCATGTCCTAAGGTATCTTGTATAACTGATTACAGATGGGGTTCTTTCGCCAATGGAGAAGATGGCTTCGAGGAACTGGATGCAACCATCGCTTACAGAATTGCTTTGAAAACATGGGCTAATTGGGTCGATTCAACTATCGATCCTAACAAGACCAGAGTCTTCTTTACTACCATGTCTCCTACACATATGAGGTCTGTTTATGTTTCTCACTTACCATGTTATGCAGTCACAATCACTCAAGAATACTGATCATAAGTTCATCATTATTTTTTCAGAAGCGCAGACTGGCACAACAAGAAGGGAATTCGATGCTACAACGAAACAAGACCTGTTCTGGAGAGGGGATACTGGGGAACTGGTTCCGATAAAAGGATTATGAATGTGGTGAACGGTGTGGTAGAAAGAATGAGAGTTCCTGTTTCTTTCATTAATGTAACACAAATATCTGAATATCGGATTGATGCACATACATCAGTTTACACAGAACAACAAGGGAAAGTGTTGACCGATGAGCAGAAGGCTGATCCACAACGCTATGCAGACTGCATACATTGGTGTTTGCCAGGGGTGCCCGATACATGGAATCAGCTATTTTATGCCTATTTGTAGCAAAAAAGAAATCACAAGAACCTTCTTTTTTCAGAAATATAAAAGACATGGACTTTTACATAGTTTTGTTTCATCTTCCTTCACATATGGACTACTAGTACATATACACACTGCACACTGAAAAAAAAAAAAGAAAAAAAAAGAACCTTGCATTCTATGGCCTCTTAACTTCAAATCCATACAAAATAAGGCACATTCACCAGAAATATTAGCTGCGGATCGTGAGGCTAGCTGGAGCACCTACTTCAACCATTCTTGGTACATTGTTAAAAATCTTAACTGGAACATTACCATTAGCAAGAGGAGCAGACAGTTGTGCTTCATATGCTGAAGCATGGACACCTAATGCAGCCCTGCCAGAAGGGTCCAAATTATTTGACCAAGAAGCATCCCATTCGACAGCCTTGGCAGTGCTGCAAGCAACACTTGGACCACCTGGAACTGTTAATTTTGCCGAGTTCTGCATATCAATTATTCAAATATCAGCATTTATCTCCATATTAGTAGGCTACAAGTCAAAAACTAATATATCTTGCCAACAATCTTGTTATTAGTTTAATTGATCACCTGAGGGAAAAACCTCTCAAAAATCATTCTGTAGTAGTAGGCTTCTTTGGTAGTTGGTGTGTTGTGTAGGAAAATGTTCTTGGCATTGCGCATCATCTTATCCGTAACCTGAAATGAGAGATTTGCATTTAGATAATTAATTGACAAAATTATCAGCGTTGATTATTATACAAGAACAAGAGAAATTGTGGACATATATCAATTGAATGGATGGAAAACTAGATTACATGTGATGCAGCGTGGGCCTTGAGTCCATCGATCCAACTATATCCAACACCATCACTAAATTGTTCTTTCTGCCTGTAGAGAATGTGCTGCAACAACCAACAAAAAATGTTAGAAACTATACTGTGTTATAAAACAAAAGGGACAGAGGAAAGATGCCGAACCTTTGGCAGGTAGGGGTGGTCCTCATCATCAAAAGCCCTCCTGAGTACCCACTTTTCAATACGGCCTTGATCACGTTTAATCTGACACATCACACATACCAGGGGTAAGAGATATAATCCCACTTAAAGAAACAGAGTACTTTAATCTGGAAGATTTTTGCTAATGTTGTTAGAAAACTACCATCTTCCATTCAGGGTCAATAGCCATTGCAACATTGATGAATTCTTTGTCTAAGAATGGCACCCGAGCTTCCAGACCCCAAGCAGAGGTCGATTTATTAGCTCTCAAGCAATCATACTGATGAAGAGCCTTTATCTGTAAATTTTGCATGAGCAATTTAATTTTACTCATCTCTGTTTGCAGATATCTTAGATATTTAGACCAAGGATATTCAACCATCACCAAGAAATATGGTTTTACCTTATGACATGTCTCGCGATGAAACTCCTCCTTGTTAGGAGCCTTGTGGAAATATAAGTACCCACCAAATATTTCATCGGAGCCTTCTCCAGAGATAACCATCTTCACTCCTAGTGACTTGATCTTGCGAGACATAAGAAACATAGGTGTGCTCGCCCGGATAGTCGTTACATCATATGTTTCTACATGGTAAATCACATCTTCAATGGCATCGATACCATCCTGCCAAAGACCAAAATTGTATATGTAAAATAACAATAATCAAAAGAACCACAACTATAGAAACTTAACACTTGGAAGTAGAGAGGATCATTTTAGTTCCAATACCTGAACAGTGAAGTGAAACTCATGGTGAACGGTACCCAAGTAATCGGCAACCTCTTTTCCAGCCTTTAAATCAGGTGAGCCCTGGGAGAAGTTGTGAAGATATAGTATGAGATATTTAAGCATAATACAATGAGCACTTTTGTAAACTTTCAAGAAAGTCTGGGACAAACCTCCAGACCAACACAGAAGGAATGAAGTTGTGCCCCCCATTGCTTGGCAGCCTTTGTCTCTGCCAAGTGGCGTGCCGTGATGGAGGCAACTAATGATGAATCAAGGCCACCAGATAGGAGAACTCCAAATGGTACATCAGTCATTAGCCTCTTAACTACAGCCTGTATAGTTTAGATAACCGCATAAGAAATAATATCCTGGGATAAATCACGAATCAAAGATTTCCTATATACATTCTCCTAAGTGATTTTTTTTCACATATATAAATCAGTAAAATCTGAGTGCACATCTCAGTGAATCTGGCCTAAGATCTCACATTTTCAAATGCACGTCTGAGGACGAGTGGATCATATGGTGTAGATGGAACAGCTTCTGAGAACCATGAGGGATTGTACCACCTACGAAAACCACTATTTTTGCTCGAGTAAAGGTGACCAGGAGGAAAGCATTCAAAGTGTTCACAGTCATCATTTAGTCCTTTCATCTCAGATGAAATCCAAATTGAACCTGGAGAGAAACAGGGGAGAAACAGGTGAGGTTTAAAAATACTTAATTCAAATAAAACAAAATGATCATACATCAGATTCTATAAACTTACCATCAAGTCCCCAACCAATATAAAGGGAGGTAATCCCAATGGCATCTCGGGCGACAAGGAAGCTGTTATCGCGGGTGTCCAATAAAACAAATGAGAACATCCCGTCCAACATGTCAACAAAATCCTCCCCGAATTCTTCATACTATCAAAGCAGAAGCAAAGAATACAACAAAACTTTCAGTTGGAAGTAGAGAAACACTAGAAAATCAATGAGGGTTACTAGAGCAACAATAGATGTATAGAAAATTCAAAAAAGAAGGCTTACCAGATGAGCAATAACATCACAGTCACTTCCAGTTCGAAATTTGTGATTTGGCAAGCGGTTCCTCAAGGCTTCATGGTTATAAATTTCTCCATTCACCTGTATAATACGCAAAAGAGTATCCACATCAAATCATCTACTATGATGAAACACAGAAGAACACCTACGAAAAGTATCTAGCAAATAACCACGTTTTTAAGAGTTATTTTTCTTACAGTTACGACAATTGATTTGTCTTCATTATAAAGAGGCTGATCCCCAGAAGCAGGATCAATGATTGCAAGCCTTTGATGAGATAGAAAATTGTCACCATGCTGATACAGACCACTCCAATCAGGCCCACGGTGCTTCAATCTGTCAAAAAACATGTATTGATTATTTTTATTTCAAGCATTTCAAACTGCTAATTGAGCTATTGATGCAAGACAATTAAAAGATGTTTATTAGTACTAAAATCACACGGTATGACATACGCATACTGCGGTCACACCCTAACTCAAGAATATTCACCAGATCCATAACATATTGAACTACAATAAAATATGATTAGTCTCCCACCTAAACAAAATTAGAGTAAACTATCAATAGTAGTACTCAGTACTCACCATCCAACATACGTAACTAAAAAAAAACAATTTTAGCATGTAAATGACATGCATATGGCAAGGACAAGGTACGTGTTTCTGTATTCTTGTATGATAACAACAACCAAAGTTAATACTTACACATCTACGTACAATCAATAGTTATTTGTGTGGTAGAGGGTATATTTATCATATTGATCACCATGTGATTATGATCAGATGTAATGTACCAGGGACCATAAAGGAAAGAGACTTGTTACTAACTTAACTTTAATAAATCAAACAAAATTAATAACTTAGTTTGTTATTAAAGAATTTAGGGATCATTTGTTATTTGAATCTTAATAAAAACTATAGGTGCAAAAAATATGATCACAGCCAGGGTCAAAAGCTTTGAAATATCATAAGCCTGAACTGAGGTGACATTCTTAATTAACACAAGTAAAGTCATTTTCATCCAAAACAAGGAAATTCCTTTCTTTGATTTTCTAGCCAAAAACAGGGCCATTATACTCTGTTCTATTGAACAAAGAATCAAACTCATATATATTAAAATTCATCAGAAAAACCTAAACAAACCCAGTTAAGCTAAGGTTTAATGCAAGAAAAAGGGTAACTAAACTAGCTAGAGATGATAAAAAAAAGGGGAGGAGGAGGAGTCAGGAGGATTGAATTGCATGCCTACGAGAAAGCTCAAGAACACGAACTCTTTTGGCTTGAGAATCATCAGAACAACCCAAAACAGCTAGAATTCCACACATGATGATGAATTATATATATTTATTGATTGATGATCACAAAGAAATAAAGCTAGCTAGCTAGAGAAATGCTTTTGCTCTGTTAATAAATAATAAGATTCTATAAACAAGGAGAACAAAGAAGAAAAGAAAGACAAAGAAAGAAAGAAAGAAAGAAGAAATGTGGATGATTTAATCACTTGACACGATTGTTATGAAATCTCTCATTCGATACCACGTATTTATAGCTGAAATAACTTAGGAAACAGAGAGAGAGAAAGAGAGAGAAGAGAGAGATATTTATTAATAAATAAATAAAGTATATTATTTACATGCGGCGACGTTTTTCTCGTCAGATATAGATTTTTTTTTTTTTTTTTTTAATTTAAAATATTATCTTTATTTTTGTTTTCCCATACTGGACCAGCTAACTTCAGTCTGACACGTGTATTCACGTGCTCGGTTTGCTTCATCTAATTTCTCGGAGATGTTTATCCATTAAAGATGAGTCAGCATTGTAAAAAAAAGAAAAAGAAAAGTCATTATTGAAAAACGTTGACCGTCCACGTGTATATGACTAAGATTCTTTGAAATTTTTTTTTTTTTTTTTTTTTGGATAAGAGAGACCCTGGAAATTAGGTGCAACGCGAATTATTTGGGAAAGAAAATTAGGAAGATTTTGAAATTAGTAATCTATTTTTTTCATAAAAAAATAAAAAATTAATAATTTATTTTGAATAAGAGTTTCAAAAAACAAGATAAAGCCATTCCATGATGTTGCGAGAAAGAATAAAAAAAAAAAAATCAACCCCAGCCTGCTCTTTTGAAAAAAAAAAAAAAAAAAAAAAAAAAGAAGAAAAAAAAAATACAGTAATATATGTATCATGTATGTAGCTAGAATGAAGCATATCCACTATTTGACAGAATAGATTCTCTTAAGTATTTCCAAGTTACAACTACACATAGAACTTTAAACTGTTTAGTACCATCACCGGTCTTACTTAATTACAAGTTACTACAGTACAACACACATGACATTGTGGGGATATTGTGGTTTGGTTGATTTGGTTATAGTTGAGTAAATTTCTAAGGGTGTGTTTGAATTTTGATTACATTTGGTAAATCAATTTATCGGCAATATAATACAAGGCACTGGTGGAATGGAAAGAAGGTGTGATGTAAAGGGAAAAAAAAAACGAAAAAAGGAGTTTTCAATTTTCTTCTTAACTTTTTTGAAATTATTATACTGCGTGATCAAAAAAATAAAATAATTATCTCCCAGAAACTGAATTTTCCCTATCAAACTTACCTAAAAATAAGAAAAAAATGGTATATCTTAGGACTCCCCAAGGATTAATCCCATTAACAAACGAAAGGGCCGGGTTAATTAGGTTAGAAACAAATATAGTGTCAGACAAGAAAATGATCTATCACTAACACTAAACAAACAAATTAATCAGTTTCATGCTTAACATATATGGCCTAGCTCATTACGTAGACTGAAAACTTATCAACAATGTATGTATCAGCACTCAGCACTCAGCAGCAGCCATGTTGGAACAAGGTTAGCAAGTGTTTTGTTGGATGGCAAAATTGCTTGCTACCTAGCTAGCTAGAGACTAATTAATGATCCAACGTTAATTGCCAACTCTCTCTGATTAAGCTAGAGCTATAAATCAAGAAGTGAAACGCATGCAACATTGTAGTCTTTCTGTTGAGCTTATCAAGCAGTGGCTGTGGATGCAGCCATATATGAGCCATTGACTTGAAACAGTATCTACTTATTGATACTGTATAAACATGTTGTTATTGACGGATGATTTTCCAAGTATTTAAGTTTGATCGAAGTTAAATGAATAAATAATGAAACTACATGCATGCATTGCTTTCAAACGGTTAGAAATCATCTATCAGCTACAAATTTTTCATTTGGAACACATTCTTCTCACCTGAGTACATATACAATTAATTTTGCATGATGATAGAAAACTATTCATGAAATTTTAGTTCATTCACAATTTTAAATTAACAATTGGAATGAAGATATTCCATGTACCCACATCTCTGTGTAACTGTGTTTTGGGTTAAGTTTGAGATGTTGAAGAAACTAATGATAATTATATGACACTAGACAGATAAATACTCGTGGACCTGTGAATTTCATTTTTAACATGGAAATAAAAGTATGGTTTCGATAACAAAAATATATAAAGTGGATGGTGGTAGCTGGAACAAAGTACAAAAGGGCATGCTGCTAAAATCTGTATCTCGTTGAGAGAAAAAATTTAGGTGTTAAATCATGTATTCTTCACCTGTGTTAAGAGTTTTGGACATCACAGCTCTAATAATATTATTAGAAACCATATTTAATTTATTTTAATCACGTATTACATGCATCTGCAATTCTGCATTACCGGTTGAGAACACTCCCTTCGTACTTATTTGGACATCCAGATTCCAGACATCCCTCCTGCTTTGGTCCTGCTAGATGTAGCTATTTATCTGTCTTACTATTAAGGATATATCCCCATCACAGGACCGCTCCCTATTGCCTAGGAGAAAAAATGATTAAGAAGAAAACAAATTATTAAGTAACATGATTAGGTAGTGGTTACGAATCAATCAGCAAACACTGATTTTTAATGATTTTTGATATGAAGATGGATTAAAAAAAAAAAAAAAAAAAAAAAAAGATATGAAGATGGATTATAGGTGACAATGAATGATGTCGGTAGACACTCGAGAGGGTTCCCTTAACATGGAAGGCCATGATATAAGCCTAACTCCTCTTGTTTAATTGTACATGTGGGAATCAACTTTCTTAGGCCCTTAAACAAATCTCAGTATTAAGATAAGATATGGATTAGTAATTTGATGAATCTCGTGGTAGTTGAGGTCACCATGGCGATTCCACATTGATGTACCTACGGATTAGGTTTGGTGGGTTGGTGCATATACAGATTCCAATTCATATTATTATTGGCTTGTATGCTTATGGGGTGTCAGAAAAAAAGATGCCTAAAGTATTAACAACATTATCATCAACATCCATCAATAAAAATAAATAACTGGATATTCAGATTTCAGAATAAAATTAAAAATTTCTGATTCCGATCCTTTCTTGAAATACTGTGCACTCTGTGCTTATCTCTATTGCATTATAAGTCAAATGTTTGTTCTTCTTAACATGTGTACATATTATATATGTTCCATTTCTTTGATTTTATCCAAACATGAATTGAGATGTAGATAATCCTTTTAAATAAGGAAGATACATATATGCACATTTTCCAGCATTATCTTTCATAAGAAATCATGCAGAAAATGGTAAACGTGTGGCATACCCAGCACGTAATTAAGGTTAACATGAAGAAGAACAGCAAGTATATGTGGAATTCCCAATTGATTACTCACGGACTCACCTACCTTCAGACACCATAAAGTTATTATCACCATCAACCACGACATAAACGAATCTGACACAAATAAGCTGAAGACCGTGGTGACGTGGTCTAGTACTCTAATCTAATGCCTATCTATCAGTCCATTTGATCAACCTTATACAGAAAAACAATAACAGTACTGTTGTCATCATGCCATTATCATTCTTGATGATCCTTCTTTCATGCCAAGTATAGAAAAAGTATAATATATGATCAAAATGTATAAGTCTAAATTGCAAACGTACACGGCTTGCATTGCATCTTCTTGGAATATATATGATAAAATTTCACTTGATTCTGCTCGATTCTTTTGCATTTCTTAATTGCTTCTACTATAATTAATCAATGTTGATAACTTGATATGTCATGCACCACATGCATATAATATTATACGGAGTAATCAATGTTACTAGTAGTACTTAATTTTTAAATATCGTATCCTAATTCCTAAGTCAATAGAATGTATGTATATATGATTAATTGGTTGCCATGATGCCATCATCCATTACTTTTAATTTGTGTGATAATTGACCAAAGGTAACCATTTTCTGTAGTATCTATTCACTAATAAAATGTGTTTCATTTGGTAGATATAATACTGTAGGAAAGAAAAGGTTACACACAAAGTTAATGTCTTAATCATATGTATAATATACTCATTAACAGTTTCCCATATGTATGACTGAAATTTCAAGGTTGTTCTTCCATACAGTAGTTGGTATTTTGGTAATAGGGGGATATCCTCGGATATAGGGATGTAAATGGTGCGGGTTTAACCCAAATCTGATTTATGTCCGTATTCATTTTATCGGGTCTGGATGTTTTAAACATATCCGAATTATAAAATGGATCAGATCTGAATTCAAAAAATAAATCCGACTTCGATCTAGGTTGGATATAGGTTTAAATTAATTTGGGTCGGATCCTTTCATATTTGTAAAATATCTAAGATATTTATTATTGGAGAATATGATTAGCCTTCAAATATTTAATTCTTTGATAAATTACAAAATATTTTCTATTGAATTTTTCAATTAAGATTTTACAATTTCTTCTTTCTATTTTTCTATTATGTAATATAAAATTTGGGTCTGATGGGTCGGATCCGAATCCATTCAAAGTAAAATGGGTCGGATGTGGTTTATGTATGAAGACCCAATTCGGGTTTGGATCCAAATCTGGTTTTAAAAAATAAAATATGGTTTCAAATATGGATATACCCTGATCGGATATAAACCCGCACCATTTACATCCCTACTCGGATATCCCACGAATTATGCCGATTTTTTGAAGAATCAAATACAGAAATATAGACTATTCACGAATACTCAGCCTTCACATTGGTTTTTAGTATTGAAATTTTGGCAAAATCCATTCATTCAAAATTCGAAATTTTGCTCGAAATCAGCATGCTGAAGATATCAACTGGAACGAAGAGTCATAGCTAGGCAAGTGCTGGTGAAAGGAAAAGGCGGTCGATTCTGGTTAAGTGACTTTAGTTAACGAGACCATGACCATGCAGTACAATGGCGCACAATTTGGTTATGTTTGACATTTAAGATTGTCCAAACTCCAAAACTTAAATGTTTATATATTTTTCTGCAAAATAAAGGGAAAAGGTAAACGGTAAACCTAAAGCATAATACTGTAGAGTCTTAATATGAATCAAGAGAGATTAGTATCTTCAATATGACCATTTTACCGTAGAATCAAGAGAGCTATCGTGTATTTAATTTTCTTGAAAATGTGAACCGTACCTTACCTCTGAACTGCAGGCTTATGAATGAGTTGATGATCTTCAGTTCTTTTATGCGACCCGTGTGAGACTTATATGGGAAGTTCTGTGCTATTTCGTACTTCATGGAGTACGTGTGTATGGCTGTAGAAATTGTCATGAAGGAAGTAGTGGGCGGAAGTGGGCGCGGTGACAAGTGCCCCTTGCACGTACCCAGTGGTTTCGAGGTTGTTGACAATGCATGTGTTTTGTGTTTCTTACCGGCCAGTAAGTTGTTCTTCTTTCAAATATGGTCAGGAATGAGGTGGATTTGAAAGTAATAAAGAGTTCAGTGCATTTGTCAAATTTCTGAAGGATGCCCTGACTCCCACTCTTATTCTTCGATATTAACAGGAACGGAACAAGTAAAAGCAAGAGCTGGCCGGTTCAAGGCACGCGCGAAAGCAACTAATGTTATTCTCCAAATACCACCGATTTTTGTACATGGCCATGTCCAAAGCACACGCAAAAGCTACTGATGTTAATTTCAAAATATTACCGATTTTTTTACGTGACCATGTCCATAGCACACGCGAAAGCAACTAGTATCCATATCCAGCAGTCACAATTAATGTAGTAATGTTGATGTATAAAATTGTCTAGAACTGTTACTGCAGAGTTTCTTTCCAATCAAAGGGGATGACTTGATAGGTTTAATCCAAAAATCACCAGGTCCATGTATGGACCAATTCATCTTTGATGTTTTCTTAGGTAATTAGTGCTCTAGATACTACTATTGGTTTAAGCAGAAGTACACACACATTTCAAGCCAAACACGTCGAGGAGGTGAACATAGACGCATTGCTGCAAAATTTTCACAATCATGCTGAATAATGGAGAGTGGAAATTAAATGTAGTATTGATGTGTCAATTTTTTCTGTGATGGACCCAAAAAATTGGATCAATTTCTTTACAAAGACGTTGATTGATAAGGAATGTTCGGTGACACCGTTTGTCTAGTTGGTAAGTTTTGAAACTGAGTTGTAGAGTGATGACTTCTGAGTTCTGACTTTACCCCCACTAAGTTCACGTTGGGTACCAACAGATGCATGGTCTTGGCTTTTTGCCAAGGACTGGGCATATGGCCGGAGACTTCATCCTTGAGTGGTTGAATCTGTTCTGTTTTTGAGCATTCGAGGAAGTCGACTCTGACAAGATAGAGCAACTTGGACTCTGCAGTTCAGCAGTTGGGTTTAACGATTAAAATCTCGGGGGCTTGGGTACACTGGGCCTATATATTATAATGTTTTTTGAGGAACTTCCCCAATGAGAGTTCAATACCAAATCATGCATACTGACCCTGTGACCCAGATGATAGCTTTCGACCCCTCCATCTCCATGGAGCCCCTGGGATCAATGCATGGTTAGGTCTTATAGTAGGTGATGGGAAGTGCTTTTGGTCGATGCGGGCTGTATCAAAATGTTTTGGAAATAATAAAAACAATATTTACCCATGTAAAAAAGAAAGATTTTCGCGTGCTGGGGGACAGGGAGTGCATACTGGCGCAGCACGAAAAAATGCTGCAAGGAGCTGTTCTGTTTTGATATGGATCCATACTAATAGTCTAGTTTTGGTGTTTATATATTCTCACAACAATTACATGGCTTCCATAATAAAAGCCATTTTAACGCTATTCATATAGGAATATACGTAAATTAGACCTTCATGACCAGAATAACAAATAACAATAAGGGAGAAATCCATAACAGAGGAAACAGAGTAATGGAAGGGAAGAATGAGAACCACAGTGTAACCAAGGTATGGTTCACAGTTTTTGGATCTCTAACTTTTTGTTATTTCAATGTTAGAAAAATCCCGCAAAGATTAATAAGATTTTTTTCCATACTTCCTATCATCTTCCTCTTCACTATTCTTCCATTATATCACACAGCTATGCATGCTATATTGATTACTTCCTTCTTCCTCACTTGGCTTGGTAGTTTTAAGCTTCTTTTTGTCTTTAATCAAGGTCCTTTATCATCTGATCCATCTATCTCCCTCTTACATTTTATCTCCATTGCATGTCTACCTATAAACTCTAAAAACAAAAAACACCACACATCTCAACAAATCGCTAAAAAAAGCCTCGAATCAACTTGGAAATATGTTTTAAAATTCTTACTTCTGCTTTTGGCTATTAGAATCTATGACTATAAAGAGTTTATACATCCAAATATAGTATCAGCCCTTCATTCTTGCAATATGTACCTAGCTGCGGAAATTGTGCTAGCAATATTTGCTGCCCCAGCTCAAGCCTTGTTTGGAATTGAAACCGAGCCACAATTCAATGATCCATACCTATCCACCTCATTACAAAATTTTTGGGGTAAAAGATGGAACCTAATCGTTACAAATGTTCTACGGCCTACTGTCTTTATTCCTGTTCGAAACAGTTTTATACGGATAGTTGGGAAACGAAGGGCCACGCTAGTCGGTGTGATGGCAACATTTGTTGTATCGGGGCTTATGCATGAATTGATCTACTTTTATGGAACACATGTACGACCTACGTGGGAAGTCACCTGGTGTTTCATACTTCACGGATTATGCACAGCCGTAGAAATTGTTGTGAAGGAGGCGTGTGGTGACAGGTTGCGGTTGAACCCTGTGATTTCGAGGGTCATAACCATTGCATTTTTGTTGTTAACCAACAGGTTGTTTTTCACTCAGGCTTTAAGGCATGGGGTAGTATCGAAAATGGTTAAGGAGTACAGTGTGCTTTTTAATTTTGTGAAGGGTGCAGTTGCTATGGCCATTGAGAATTTTAGATAGCATCCTCCATCGTCAATGATGTTAATGTGCACAACAACCTACCAAAGCTGCAGAATGCTTGAGCATGAGATGAAAGCATTTCTGATTCTGTTGTTATTGCATTATAGCAAAAAAATTTATATGTGTAGCCAACTTCTATGTGGGTGTGTACACCCAATCATATAATGCCACGTGTCTATAAAGTGGTTGGAAAACTGAACAAACCCACTAGGGTTAACTAAACCCATACTAGGTTATATTATTATTGCCACATGGCATTTTGTGATTGGGTGTACACACCCACATACAAGTAAGCTACACATATAAAATTCTCTGGCATTATAGAGCAAGGGTATAGGTTCAACAGAAAAACAGGGACATATATGTGTCCTGTACATCTGTATTGATAAAACTACCAAAAAAAATTATGATTGATCATGATTCTGCAATTGGAACTCCACATCTCCAATTCAATAAATTTATCCAAACATGATTTAAGAAGACAGAGATTATTTTTTTAAGAATAGATAAAGGTTGTCATGTTTTATTGTCTCGAATGGAAAATGTGTACCCTACCAACTAAAAAACCAAAATAATAATTAGCAAGTAGATGTTGTTTGATCTAACTATATACTGCTAGTAGTATGGCATTACAGCTACTACTACTACAACGTAACTGCCCTGCTCCACTCTTCTTATTGTTGGACATAGACTGGAACCGAGCAAGCCGAAGCCAGAGCTGGTTCAAGGCGCACATGAAATGAAAGCAACTGGCCGGTGTTCCAAAATGTTGTTGGCTGGTCCGCCAATATTTTTCAATAACCATTCCAGCGACACATAATGTAACTAGTCTCTGACATGAAAATCATTGGATCATTCATATATAGTGTCCTTAGACGTATATTCATGTTGTCTATGTATCTTTGTTATTTGTGAACCATTAGAGATCTGACAGTTCATACATGAGACCTGGCTGGTGTTCATTTATTCAGTTGGGATAGGCTGATTCGCATCGGCTGGGATAAGTTGATTCATATTCTTTATGTACAATAAAGATTATTGAATGTTCTAAGTTCCAACATTATCAGCTTTCTCTCATTAAGACTTAATGAAGATTTACAATGGCATGTGGGCCTTTGGCTCAACGGTAATGCATATCCTTCTCACTGCTTTGAGGAGAGGATGTGGGATCAAAACTCCTCAACAGCTGATTGTTGACAGAGTTACTTCACATAATTGAAAAGTGCAATGTAACATTTATGATATGTAAGTATATTTGACATGATGATTGTAGAACTACAAATTGTTCATGAAATTTTGTACTTTCATTCACACAATTTTAACCTAATTGTCATCTTGGTTTAAGATCATTTTCTTGTTCATTTCTCTCAGCATATGTAAGGGTATTCACTATATAGATTAATAAGTTATCAACGCGCGATTTGAAGCTAGGATACAGAGAGGTATAAAAATCTGCTTAAACCATAACCCTTCGACTTAATTTCTTCATTTCAGTATATCAAATGGATGTAAAATTTATTGAAGTTGCTAGTGAAAGAGATTTCATGATTGAAATAGGTTATTTTGATACGGTTAAAGAAATTAAAGAGAAGATTCAAAAGTACGAAGGTATACCTACTATTAGTCAAACCCTAATTTGCAAAGATGAAGTCATGGTCGATGAACACGACACTGTGTTCTATGAAGTTCTTCATAACTCTGAAATCCAACTCTTAGTCAAACGGTGAACCATCATCATCAAAATCAATCAAAAAGAAGGGTGAATCTTCATAACCAACAACATCATCATTTTCAGTTCTTCAACTTATTATTAAGGAAGGTTATGTAAGCCTTGGAAAATGTCTAATGGTTGAGCATTATTGAACATCTTTGGCCAATTTCGTACGTGATGAACATTATTGTTAAGCGTCTGTCGCAAGTTTGCTGAATAATTTAGATCAGATGTTGTACGAAGTGTCAGTTTTGTCTGCATTGCCAAAATTATTGATTAGGATTACTTTCTTTGAAGTATTTACGTACAATGTTGTGATCTTAATTAACGACACAATTGCAAACTTGGTCAAGTCGAAGGCTGGTTCAAGGTGCACTCGAAAGCAACTGGTGTTCTAAAATAGTAAATTGTAACTGGGTGGTCAGGTCACAAGGAAAAATATGGTGCATTTGATTAAGCACATTACAAACCGCTATATGTTAGGGTCTTAGGGAGTTAATGGATTTTTGCGGCAATGTTTGATAATGTCATGTCAGGTAATATGATCATGATGTATTGATGTGTGTTATAGGAAGACTTCAACATTTTCAGTAGATTCAATGGAGGTTTAAAAAGGTAAGTCTGATTGAAAAATCATTACCAATAGACCTCTAATGCATATTTCGAGATGGGAATAGATAGTACAATGGTAAGCGACCAGGCTGAGTTTTGCCTGCCTGGTGAACTAAAAATCTGAAGTTTTGTTTACAAATAGCACTAAAATCTCACGTTCTTAGCAGTATGCACTGCACACCGCCGCAAGCTTAGCTTGTACATTTGTGCTTGGCATTGAAGTAAGAAATCTGACCCACTGTAAATTGATTTCTTACATTTACAAAGTGATACTGTTGAAATAATTCTAGGCTCACATGTCATTTGTGTAGAACGATTCTTATATTGATCTCACACAATGTTATTGTGACAACGTTACCTATATATATTTACATCAAAATATGATATTCACATCAATATATTCATTTTCTCAATAAGATTGTTCACATCAATATAGTCCAGACTCCAGATTAACATACATGATACGTATGTAAAGATTTGAGATATGGGAGAAAACCAATTCTGTTGACATTAGATAATAACTAAGCTTGTTCATTCAAAGTGCTTTTGATGATGAATAATAGATTTTAGTTTTTTTTTTGCCAAAAGAATAACCCAGATTAGAATGATTATTAATTCAATTTTTTTATAAAAAGTTAACTTTACTAATCCATCAACCAAATAAAAATTTCTGATGCAGCAATTATTCCATAACTACAAGTTATTATTCCAAAATTTTCTGTCCTCTAACCTAACATATTTTGATGCAGAATTTTCTATGACTGAAACTGTGAGAAGGGTTAAGACCACAGCCTGGGCATGGTTGGCTACGGGAGAGGAGAGTCTGATCAAGAGAAGAAATCACAGAGTGGTCGATCTTTTCATCCGTTGGACTGAGGTTATAACTTATAACTGACGATTAGAGGCATGGAAGTGTGTGGTCATTAGACAGAATTCCGATGCTGTGTTACTGGTTAAGACCAATTTTCTGGGCAGAGGGCAGTATGGTGTCTGTGGGGCATATATATCTCTATTTATATTCATGTCGGGGAGGGAAGGGTATAGCCTGGCTGGCTGCCTTTATATCTTCTTTATGTCTGTTTTTTGTTTTTTTGTTTTTTTCATCTTGATGTACTTTACTAAACTGTCTGTAAGGGGGTGAAAATCTGTAATGTGTTTTGTAATGGATACAGTTTTTTCTTTGGAATGCAATGAAACAATACTGTTCATAAAAAAAAAAAAAAAAAAAAGTTATTTTACTGATCCATTGGTGAGCTGAAAAGAACATGATTCTCAACAGATGTTCTTGTTCTGTTTTCAAATAATCAAATTATTAATCCAAAATAATAAGAACCAAGTGAACAACAACCATTGTTCATAGATCTCATTTGTGAGTTGGTCCTACACCTATTTTATATCCATTAATTAATTAATTAATTAAAGCAATTATTAATAGTTTTGTTACAATATAATCTCACCAGATCACATGGCTTCTTCCGTAGTAAATAATCAAAATCCATTTTAAATAACAATAAGGAGAGAAGACTGAAGAGAGGAAAAAGAGATTAATGGAAGGGATGAATGAGATCCAAAGATTAATCAAGGTATGGTTCACAGTTTTCGGATCTCTAATTTTTTGTTATTTCATTGTTAGAAACATATCAAATAGATCAATTAGATTGTTTTTCATATTTCCTATCATTTCCCTCTTCACCATTATTCCATTATATCTCTCATCTTTCCATTTTGTAATGATTACCACTTTTTTCATCACTTGGCTTGCTAATTTTAAGCTACTTTTATTTGTTTTTAATCAAGGTCCTCTATCATCTAATCCATCTATATCTCTCCTACAATTTATCTCCATAGCATGTCTCCCTATAAAAATGCAAAACAACAAAAACCCATCTCATCAAATCACCAAAAAAGGCCTCAAATCCACTTGGAATTATTTCATAAAGTTCTTACTTCTAGTTTTGGTCATTAAAATTGGTGACTATAGAGAATTTCTGCATCTAAATTTATTGTTAGCCCTTTATTCTTTTCATGCTTACTTAGCTATTGAACTAGTACTAGCCATATTTGCTGCCCCAGCTCTAGCCATTTTTGGAATTGAAACAGAGCCACAATTCAATGATCCATACTTATCCACCTCATTACAAAATTTTTGGGGTAAAAGATGGAACCTAATGGTTACAGGTATTCTACGGCCTACCATATACAATCCTATACGGTATACATGTACGCATATGGTTGGGACACAATGTGCTAAGCTAGCGGGCATCATGGCAACGTTTGTTGTATCGGGGCTTATGCATGAGTTGATCTACTTCTATGGAACTCGTGTACCACCTACGTGGGAAGTCACGTTGTATTTCGTACTCCAAGGCGTGTACACAAGTGTAGAAATTGTTGTGAAGGAAGTGGGTGGTGATAGGTTGCGGTTGCATCCAGTGATTTCAAGGTTTATGACAATTGCATTTTTGTTAGCTACCAATGGGTTGTTCTTTACTCAGGTTTTAAGGGATGGGATGGTATCGAAAGTGAATGAGGAATACACTGTAGTTGTTGAGTTTGTGAAGGGTGCAGTGCCATGGCTGTTTTGAAATCGAAATACATCGTTATTGCTCTTTTAGAATGTAACTATGCAATTAGTTAAGTGCTAATGAACAACCATTTACATAGAAGGGGTGAATGAGAACTTTATCATGAACCCAAACTTTCACGAGCAGCTGCAGCAGCCTGTGTTCGTAAGGATTTATGAAATCACCTTCTTTGGAGTCCCAGAAAGTAAAGGACTTCTCCACATCCTCAACGAATGCATTCGGATCCGGACAGGTCTATATCTTTGACAAGCTCAAAGCGAAAGATGCAGCATCGCGCCCATCCCGTGTCCCAATTGGAGATGGTCTTACATCAAAGTAAGCTATTAAGTTCATACGAATTTTTTTTTTTTTTTTTTTGGTAATCTATTCATAAGAAATGTTTTACAACCGTTCTTCTACACTTTCATTATTGCCTCTAATACATAACTCAGAAAAATATTCCACAACTTGCCTGTAGCAATCCATATCATAAAAGATATCCCCTCACAAAAGACAAACAATCTCTGACAATCATTAACCAAAGGCTTGAATCTCCAACCTACTCCATACTACTTCCCTGTGATAGCATCAATACAAAAGTCAGATATGGTTCACAGAGTGAAATTCAGAAGAGTGGGAAAAGAGAGTAATGGAAGGGGTGAATGAGATCCAAAGCTTAATCATGGTATGGTTCACAGTTTTTGGATCTCTAACTTTTTGTTATTTCATTGTTAGAAAGATATCAACTAGATCAATTAGGTTGTTTTTCACACTTCCCATCATCTTCCTCTTCACCATTCTTCCATTATATCTCTCGTGCTTGCATTTTGTGCTGATTACATCTTTCTTCATCACTTGGCTTTGTAATTTTAAGCTTATTCTATTTGTCTTTAATGAAGGTCCTCTGTCATCTGATCCATCTATATCTCTCCTACGTTTTGTCTCCATAGCATGTCTCCCTATAAAAATGAAAAACAACGAAAACCCATCTCAACAAATCACCAAAAAAGGCCTCAAATCCACTTGGAATTATTCCATAAAATTCTTACTTCTAGTTTTGGTCACTAAAATTGGTGACTATAAACATTCTCTACACCCAAATATATTGCTAGCCCTTTATTCTTGGCATGCTTACTTTGGTATAGAAATAGTACTAGCTATAGTTACTGCCCCAGCTCTAGCCTTGCTTGGAATTGAAACTGAGCCACAATTCGATGAACCATATTTATCCACCTCATTACAAGAATTTTGGGGTAAGAGATGGAACCTGATGGTTACAAGTATTCTACGACCTACCATATACGTTCCTATACGGTATACATGTATGCATATGGTTGGAACAAAATGTGCTAAGCTAGCAGGCATGATGGCAACGTTTGTTGTATCGGGGCTTATGCATGAGTTGATCTACTTCTATGAAACACGTTTACCGCCCACGTGGGAAGTCACTTGGTATTTCATACTACAAGGAGTGTACACAAGTGTAGAAATTGTTGTGAAGGAAGCGGGTGGTCATAGGTTGCGGTTGCATCCAGTGTTTTCAAGGTTTATGACCATTGCGTTTTTGTTAGCTACCAATGGGTTGTTCTTTGCTCAGGTTTTAAGGGATGGGTTGGTATTGAGAGTGAACCAGGAGTACGGTGTACTTGTTGAGTTTGTTAAGGGTGCAGTGCCATGGCTGTTTTGAAATTGAAATACATGTTTATTTTTATTTTGGAATGTAAAAATGCAATTAGTTAAGTGCTACTGAACAACCATTTAGAGAGTTGCATTGTGTTCATCAACACTGCCAACATTGCCGTCAATGCAAATTTTATGAACCCGAACTCTCTCGAGCAGTGACAGTAGCAAGCATTAGATTGAATTTATGAAATCATCTTTGCCGTCCCAGAAAGTAAAGGACTTCTCAACGAATGCATTAAATAGGATCCGGACAGGTCTACGTCTTTGACAAGCTCAAAGCGGAATATGCGGCATCGTTGCCCATGCCCATCTTGTACATCAAAGTGAGCTGTTAAGTTCATATGAAATGTTTGACAACCACTACCAGGAATGTTTGCTTTTAATACAAACTTTAGAAAAATAGTCAGCAACTTGCCTATGGGCTATGGCAATCCATGGAAGATATCTCCTCACAAAAGACAACTTGCCTATAGCAATCATATACCAAGGCTTGAATCTCCAACCTACTCCATACTACTTCCCTGCGATACCATTAATACAAAAACTCAAGGTATGGTTCACAGGGTGGAAATTGGGAAGAGAGGGAAAAGAGAGTAATGGAAGGGGTGAATGAGATCCAAAGCTTAATCAAGGTATGGTTCACAGTTTTTGGATCTCTAACTTTTTGTTATTTCATTGTTAGAAAGATATCAACTAGATCAATTAGGTTATTTTTCACACTTCCCATCATCTTCCTCTTCACCATTCTTCCATTATATCTCTCGTGCTTGCATTTTGTGCTGATTACATCTTTCTTCATCACTTGGCTTTGTAATTTTAAGCTTATTCTATTTGTCTTTAATCAAGGTCCTCTATCATCTGATCCATCTATATCTCTCCTACGTTTTATATCTATAGCATGTCTCCCTATAAAAATGAAAAACAACAAAAACCCATCACAAGAAATCACAAAAAAAGGCCTCAAATCCACTTGGAATTATTCCATAAAATTCTTACTTCTAGTTTTGGTCATTAAAATTGGTGACTATAAACAATCTCTACATCCAGATATATTGCTAGCCCTTTACTCTTGGCATGCTTACTTTGGTATAGAAATTGTACTAGCAATAGTTGCTGCCCCTGCACTAGCCTGGTTTGGAATTGAAACTGAGCCACAATTCAATGAACCACACTTATCCACCTCATTACAAGATTTTTGGGGTAAAAGATGGAACTTAATGGTTACAAATATTTTGCGACCTACCATATATATTCCTATACGGTATACATGTACGCGTATGGTTGGGACAAAATGTGCTAAGCTAGCAGGCATGATGGCAACGTTTGTTGTATCGGGGCTTATGCATGAGTTGATCTACTTCTATGTAGGACGTGTACTGCCCACGTGGGAAGTTACGTGGTATTTCATACTTCAAGGAGTGTACACAAACGTAGAAATTGTCATGAAGGAAGCGGGTGGTGATAGGTTGCAGTTGAACCCAGTGATTTCGAGATTGTTGACTATTGGATTTTTGTTAGCAACCAACAGGCTGTTCTTCACTCAAATTATAAGGAATGGTTTGGTATTGAAAATGAATGATGATTACAGTGTACTTGTTGAGTTTGGGAAGGGTGCAGTTCCATGGCTAATTTCAAATTGAAATACATGTTTATTCTCCTTTTGGAATTCAATGCTATTTGTTGAGTGCATAAATGAACAACCATTTACTCATTTAGAGAGTTGCATTGTGTTTCCTTGCTTTTCTTTCAACATGTCTAATATTTTCAAAAAAAAAGGATTTATCTTTCTGACAAAAGTTCGAACCACGACAACACTAGGTATGTATACTAGAGATTTTGAGTTTGTTAGTGAAGTCAACATACAGACACTCAACATTTGAACAAAATTGTCTGTCATGAACACAATTAGGAAAGCAAAAGTCCCTGGGTAAAAATGATCATTCTTGGTTTCTAGTTTCACCTTAACATCAGAATCAATAATACAGTGCAAAATAGTTTCCCCCTTCCTCGAAAGTCTCTACTGAAACAGCAGACTCTACTACAACAGGAAAAAGAGGCTTTAGGAAAATATACCCTCAAGTCCACTAACCAAAACGTCCCAAGAGTTCAGTTTTCTAAGAAAGAACAACTTGAGACATCATAAATCAACTCGCTGTACACTATCATCCAGCTTCAACCACAGCATTTGTATATACCCACTACCGAGCTCCCTCTCACTCGGAATGGCAAATACCGACTCTGCACTTGTTTCATCTCTATTACTCGGAACTCCAATAACCGAACGACTCCGCACTATTTCATCCGACCTCAATCGAGCTACATCAGCGTCAAACTTATTTTATCGAGCTCACCCGAGCTCAAGTATATTTGCAACGACTTGGCCCGCCCGACATGCAGTACAAGTCATGCTCCGACTTGGCCCAACTCGATGACTCATCAGCTCGTGTGGCGCTTACGTGGCAATGCAGGTTAATGCCAATAATTACAAGATCAAGATCTAATATTCTCCATTATTACTTGTCCGTTATTTTCCGTTACAACATCAATGTATTTATATCACATGTGCTCAATTGTAATTCCCTATCTATATAAAGGGACATATCTCATGTAAAAGGGGGAGCTCTCTGGCTCCTCATAAGCTCTCTCTCTCTCTCTAGCTCTCTCATCTCTACTCATCTCATATCAATAAAATATACTTATCTCTCCCGTGGACGTAGGCATCATTGCCGAACCACGTAAAATCATGTGTCTACTTACTTCTATTTTGTTATTTGATAACTCGTTTATTTTAGTAAATTTTATGTATTTACAGCATTGTAGAATTGATATTTGCAATTTTGGCAAACCACTCAATAATCAACAAAATCCTTCTCAAGTGATTCTATGATTACCAGGATGCTGATTGGCAACCACATTAGGCTTGACCTCTGGCTATCGAAATCTCAAAGTAGCTCAGCAAGCTTGGACAACACTTCCAGATGTTATAGGTGCCTCTTCAAAATCACCAAAAAAATCCGGAAAAATGTTTTCTCAATAGTGTTTTTCATGTAGACAACTATGTTCTGGCGCTACAGCGGAAGCTTCACATGCTCATAAATATCCACTGTAGAAAAATCTTCTGCCTCACCTGAGCAGTTTCTCTTTTTCCATTATGAATGTATCAAAAAGATCGCAGAAATCCCATTAGTTATAGAATATATCTACAAAGAGAGATGATGTTGAGGCCAATCTGGCATTGCGAATTGCATTTTATTTTTTGGTAGTAAAACTGCTTTCCTTTCAGAAAATATCTGAGAAAGCGTTCAAGGAAAATTGAGCATGATGGGGTCACAGCAGTATGTCTTGTGTGGATTAAGATATTCTGTGCAGTCAAACTATATGCATGCATGGGGTCAGATTCTGCTGGCCTGCTCAGAAGAAAAAGGGGTCATCAGCTCTATGAGCTTTTGAATGCATGGGGTGAGTCCTGATAAGCGTTTTGTGTTTCTCTATAAAACGTTTTATGACTCATCCGAATTGCATTTACATAAAAACGTTTTATGTTTCTCTATGAGCTTTTGAGAAAAAAGGGAAATTAATTTTATGTAATTTTCATGTTTCTTGGTACTGTATGTAAGTCAGGTGGGTCCCTCTCTCCCCGGTAGGGGTGTCAAGCCGAGTTTTGAAACGAACCGAGCTCGAGCCGAGCCTAAATTTTATACGCTTATTTATGTTCAAGTTCGGCTCATTTAACTATACGAACGAGCTCGAGCCGAGCTTTTAATGAGCCGAGCCCGAGCCAAGTTCGAGCTACTCAATTAAATTACACATAAATAGAGGATGTTATCTAAAGGAGCCGAGCTTTGGCAGAATTTAGAGCCAAAAAAAATAAAATATATATATACATCCTTTTAGAGAGAAACAGTTTTATTAACAATCAGCTTACCACCTTATTAATACACAATTCAACAACTGTTGATAAAGGGTAAATACTAAATGTACTAGTTTCTGTTAAAATTAATAATAAAGGGTAAATGTACTAGTTTCTAAAAACAGTTATTTTCATCTTGCTAAGATTTTGAGTGACCAAAGTCAACAAAGTTTAACTTAAATTTTGATGAACAATACTGGAGAAACTGTTGTAATTAAACTTCTCTCAGCACAAAACAGCGCTCTCCTTCTTCTCCTTTTAAAAAGGATATTGTAATTAAACTTCTCTCAGCACAAAACAGCGCTCTCCTTCTTCTCCTTTTAAAAAGGATATTCATAGGTCCATAATGTAATATAATTTCTCCTTTTAAAAAGGATATTCATAGGTCCATAATGTAATATAATTTCTCCTTTTAAAAAGGATATTCATAGGTCCATAATGTAATATAATAAGGTGGTAAACTGTGATTGTTAATAAAACTGTTTCTCTCTCTAATTCGCGCTCCCCCTCTTCTCCTGTTAATTCTCCTGTTAAAAATGATATTCATAGGTCCATAATATAATATGCATAGTTCCACTACAGATTGTTGGAGATTAAATACCAACATAGCCTGTATTCTATAATAGGTCACAAAATTTTGCCTACATATGTATAACATTAGCCCCCAGACGATAGAAAAACCCAAGATTGAGAATTTGATTGGCTTCATGAGAACCAAATGAAAGGGAAGAGCAAGAATGCAAACGCTACCTCATGGCAGGGGAAACATGGAACAGTTGTTTTTATTTTGTGTTTAAAACATAGTAAATTTCCATACTAAACGTTCACAACAATTTTTTTTATCTTTTTATTACTCAAGTGTCCAACATTTTGATGATCAATAAATTTTCATAGAACTGAATGTAATGCATACTGAAAAACTTTATAAGCAGATGTAAACTTCCTTTAAAAATTAATACAAATAAATTTAGTAAACCAATTCATTGACGATTTTATTATTAAATTGGATAAACAGACATAGTTTCATAATCAAAAATCAAATATATTTGTATAAACAAAAATCATAAATAAATTTTCAACAACAACAAAAGAATTAAGAATTAATAATCAAACTAAAAATATTGTTTCCCAACGTCCATATACCACATGGAAAATACAGCACAGGATAGCGAGGGGAACATAAATCTGGCTTCACTTATAAACAATGCCACTATGAGATTTAACTAATCAAGCAGCTATATTATTTATTTTCCAAAAGCAAAGCCATATTTCAACAAACAATTTGTACAGTTGCATAAAATTCAAAAAAAAAAAAAAAAAAATTATATATAAAGAATCAATCTCAGCCCCTTAGATGTTTTAATTTGCGGTCATATTCGCAATCGTTACAGGTCTATGGAGTCATCATAGACAAAAATATCTAATTAATCCTTAAAAAAAAAAAAAATGTATGTGTTCTTGATTTCTCCAAAGAAAGAAAAAATCAAAAAGGAGAAATAAAGAATCGAAGAACAAAACATAGTAATATTGCTTCAAGGGAACGAGTCGATCTGGATACTGATAAATCCGTCAACTAGATGAAGAAGCCTTTTCAAAAAAAAAAAAACAACAACGATCAAATCAATAAACCAACACGAAGATTCAAACTTCTGCAAATGAGAATAATTCAAGAAACCCTAGAAGTTGTTGTGAAAAAGAAACTAGAATTATGAAGTGAATGAGACTTTTTTTCTGGTTTTATAGAGAAAATGTTTGAAGATCGACGGTTGATATGGTAATCTGTTTTAGTAATCGATGGCGGCTATGTTACGAGCACGTTGTTTTAAACTCGAAACCCTAAATGAAACCAAATTGTATTTGAAATGACGATAATACCCTCTTATGATTTTTTTATTCTCATTCTTGCCCTATTAACTATTATAGGCGTGTTTAGCAGTTAGCACTTGTTTGTTTATATGCACCCCCACAGTAAACAGGAAGAAGAGGACATGATCACATGAATAACAGTACTACACTACTACGTAGTTGTATTTTTGTCCATGAAGACATCATGCAGGAGATCTAACTGAGGTTACCTATAAAACCATTGCTTAGATGCAAGTCTTTGTTGAAGATTTCGCGTAATTTAATCTCTTCAAACCAGTTCCATGCATGCAAGCTACTTAGAATCTAGAGGACTAGTTGTTTCTTCTGTTTTTTGGGGTTTCTTTTATTTGCTTTCTTGTTTCTGTTTTACTAAAATAACAGTTCAATGGGAGAAACTAGTGAAAAAACGAAGATGGTGATCGAAGGAACTTAGGCGTGCTTGCTTTTGATGAGCCTCTCAGTTATTTAATGGATACTCATCACACTACTAGTACTACCAATACTGACGCACAACATACAGAGGTTTATATTGTGCCTTCTTCTGGTGGATTTCTTGTTTGCAGGAAGGAACAATATTCATGTTCACGCGAGCGTACTACTGATATAGAACACTACTGTACCAGTAATCTAGTACTCCCACTATGGTATCCACCTAAGCCTGAATTCTTATCTGAAGGTAACAGTTATCCATGCTTGGATTGGGTAAAGTACAAAGTGGTTCGAGGTTTAAAATGAGAAAAGCGCGAAACTCAATCCTGTTCTTTAGAAGTGGAGATATTCTCTTCACAGACAGGTGTGCGGATAGAATTCCATCAATCCATCCCTGTACTGATAACTCATATCCTTCGTAGTACCTTCATACTTGAATGAGTCAGCCATTAGTGACAGCAGAATTCTTTGTTTGGCGGTAAATTTTGGCAATAAAATTTTGGTAGAGTTTCGGACCATGAAACAACTGCAAGCAGTGACGCTTCCAACTTGTTGGAGGCGTATTGATTGCTAGATGCTGGTATTTTCAACCTTGAGGCCAACAAGGCCATAGGTAAAACAACTGCAGGTGGTGATGCATCCAACTGCAGGTATTCAATGTCAAAACATCATTTATCCAAAACATGCAAGTAAAACACTGGAAATTGGAAGACTGAAAATATACCATCACAATTTTATTTGAATTAAACTTCTGTATTCATCAAAACACAGATTGATGAAAGAACACTAAAGATTACATTTTAAAGTGAGATAACATACTAGAGTTTACATGTTGCTGTACAGTGAAACAATCCTGGCATTTTTTCTCTATTGATAGTCTCATTGGCATTAGATTGTTGAGCCTCTGAGCTGTCTGTGTAGCAATGCTGTTAAGTCTCTGCAATAAAATTTGCTGTTTGATACTTTGATCTGCAAAAAACTAGAATATTCGCTGAATCCACTTCACAATCTCAGGGTCACATTGTATCCTCTTATCCGATCAAATTGAAGCCTCATGGCTGATCTCGCAGGAAAGTAGGCATATAATGGGGAAAAAAATCTCCATTTAAACCCTTCTGATCCTTAACACGACAACACATAACAAAAAACCTAACTAGACAGCCCAGAAGTCAACTTATCGATCTCCACAATTGCATTAATGTGGGTTCCTGGCAGCAACAAATGCAACAGAGGGACCGAGGAGGAAATTTTCACTTTGGATTTTATCTTAGCTAATGCAGACGTAATAACAGAACGAGGAGGCATCCCAAACCACTGAAGATACCATGAAAGAACAGCAGCCTTTTCACCATGAATTTGCACATCCGGCCATTTTCCTTCGTTCAAATAGTTACACAGATCACTCCTCACCTCGGAATAATCTAGAATGTCCTCAACACGTTTCCTTAAAGATGCAATGAAAGCAGATTGAAGAATACCGCCTTTTGAACTGGTCAACCTCCCATTGGATAGGGCCTCGTTGTACGCGAGTGCAACCTGTGGTCACCATGGGCAACAATCAATTAGCCGTTTGTTCTTTCTTTGGGACCCACATGTTTCATGTTTGATTGTTTATAGAGGAAACCGGAAGTGTTTACTTAACTAATGTGCAAGTGTCAGCCTCAAATACATCCACCTCAAACAACCATTCTTTTCCTTATTTCCTTTTACATGACTGTCCTCGAAAGGTAAAGCATCGTACAAATTATAAAATTAATGCTATACCAACCCAATGTCAGGTAATATGTTTATCTGTTTAAGGTTAATTTCATCCACTTAAAATTTGCATCTTCGATTGTCGAATAATCTGTAACAGTACAAATTTCACTATCTACGGAATATCTGATGTGAGGCACATATAATTTGGGTTTTAGAGAGAGAGAGAGCACCTTTAAACTAGAAATAAAGAGTGTATCTTCAAAAACATCAGTACCACGAACCACCTGTTCACCCATTGATCCAATTGTTGTGTATAGTGCGAGATAAACCTTGCATAGAAGTTAACCATTAGATACATGAAGATGATACTAGAAGTCAGATTTTAAATGGATGAGGATACTAAAAAATCCTCTTTATGTATTCAATACTGTTTAACTGTTATGATTAACTGTTATCAAACAAACTATAATTTCTTAGATGTAAAAAAATCCCATATAATTCTGATTAACTGTTATCAAACAAACTGTAATTTCTTTAAGTTCATCTTTCACTTCCACACACAGTCCACTAGATTCAGATGATACTATTCAATGATCTACAAGACTACAAGCAATCTGCTTAGTGCTCACTCCATTCTGTAAAATATTTGGGAGTCCTTCCTAACAAAGATGTGATATATTTTGAGGCTGTGATAAACTTGTGCTAATGAAACCACGACATCAAATGAACAGATAGTACAGTAAATTGTCTCTAACATTTCCACATAGTAAAATGAGATGATACAAGAACTGACACACACGAAGTTGCTTCGCCAATTAAACAAAAAATATGACTAAATGATGCAAGACACATTTCTTCATAATTAACAGTCATGTTATTATTAAAAAGAGGAAAAGTAGTCATATATAATTATATATGATAAAATACCTGTAAGAGAGCAGGTCTGTCCTTGCTCACACAATCAAACAACACTTGCAGACAGAAACCCTGGAAATCGACATCTGGTCTGCAAATAACATTTTCTTTACTGAGTACTATCTCACCATCATTGTTATAAAAAAAAATCATAAATCAGAACCAGAATTTGTAAGTAGAAATTTAAAGGAATCGGATAATTGTATGGATTTTGGATACTAAAACTAGTGGGCAAGGTTCACCTTACCTTCTTTACCTGGTCTTTCGGAAGATCATTCAGACTACGTAGAACACTCGGTCTTGTTACAGTAAAGCTCAAAATTTGAAGTTAAATGGGTCCTAGATTCAAGCAAAATTGGTTGGAAGCTGATAGTTTCTATCCTTCTCCAAGTTTGTACCAGTGTTATAAGAATCTATTCACACTCCAGGGTTGCCAAGGCTTTAATATGTCACTAAGACATATCTATACCCCCATCAGTCCATGTTTTGTTCAACTAGTGTTTTACATTTTCGTTCTTGTTCCGCGTACCATAGCGATCTGCCCTCCAGGTAATATTGGTTTATCCTTTTGTTGATGGTATCGGAGTCAATTTATGCATTTTTCTTTGCTAACCAAATTGTAATGTTATGTGTTGTACCTTACGTTTATCAATGATGCTCCAGTCAAAGGCTTGAAGCGATATTAAAAATACTGTTTATATACCGATCTTCCACATTTAAAGTAAAGTAGAATTCACTCTCATAGACAATCCATATTGCCATATTGGGCATTTGTAACATTTATAAATGGAGACGTTCTATCATGGCAAGGTAAGAGGTGAGTGTTGGTAGCTCTATCATGGCAAGGTAAGAGGTGAGTGTTGGTTGCTACGTAGAGCAAAAGTTCCATAACTGTAAATGGTACAAATAGAAAGACATGTATCTAATAAAAATGTCATTGTTGTTCACGAGTAAAAGGAAAACGTTAAAGCTCAGTAGGAAATGTACAAACAAATTAGCTAAATAATTTGGTCGATTAGTACTTACCTGCTGTCCCAAGAAGGGTCGCAACATAGTTGTGCAAATGCGATCAAGCTAGGATCAGATGAGAAAGTAGAAACCAACTGATCAACTTTAAATGCACCAGGTTCATTTATGCCATTAACACTTGAAGTAGAAGCTCTCACACATGACAAATCACAAACCTGGAATTTAAGGGCTTTTTAGACTATTGTGATATGAAGGTAAAAGTCAAACTTCAAAATGGGTAAAAGGCAAAGTTCAAAATGTATATAACCTTGTGAATGGCTCGTGATAACATTGACTGGCATCCCACAGGGTCATCCACATAAGAACATGATCCAACTTTTCGCTTAATATAGAGTATACCACCACTAAATGGGTCGCATCTATCTCCAGAACACCACCATGGTTTATCTGTACGAGAATTAAAAGCCAAAAACAGAGTTATACTTTTTAGGTTTAAGGTCCTTGAAATCTTAAATAAAAGGGAAATTTTCATCATCACCTTCCGGAATAAGCTCTATGACCTGAGGCCAGTATCTGGGCCCACAAACACGAACAGTCTTCAACTGCAAAGGATAGATAACTTTTACTCTCACAAGATTTAGAATAAAAGTTACACATCACAGAAGCATGCATGGAAATATGATGCTTAATGTCTCAATAAAGATAGATAATAAATATATTCATCCAAACCAAAGACCCAAAGTAAGATATAACCGTATGGGTACTTTACACATTGTGACTCTTTGCCCTAATTTCTCTATCATATAGAGAGAGAGTGGTGCAATCAGAGAGGAAGAGAGATTGAGGTCTAGGAAGAAGAAGAATATCGAGAGATCGAATCTAGTAACTGTTATGTTTGTTTCTTCTCGAGTCCCCCCACCATTGTTTAGCTTGACATGCTATCCCATTAGCCATGTAACTTAGTATTGTGGTGTGCTTGTTTCTTTTGCAGTTCTCTACTTTATTTATGTTTGTGGTATTAATATATTCCTAGCCCATCAATTTCATCTCAAACCAAAAGCATTACAAAGTAGCTCCTCGTTTCATCCCTTGATCGAGTAACAGCTTCCTTACCAAGGAGCTAAGAGTAACTACAACCAACAAAAAAGTACAACCAAAATGACTTCTGACATTATAAATTGCATCTTAATTACAAATCACATAGTTGAACTTCAAATGTCTAAACCCCAATTACCCGCTAAACCAATCGTACAATGTCTCGTTTACATCAATTAGGATCATATGAATCTCCTTGGTCTTATGTTCAAAGATCCATCGGTCCCATTCTTTACAAAGAACCCACACTATGGCACTAATTAAGTGATCCACAAGCCACTTGGCCTAAATCTGAGGTTTGAATATGCAAGCAAAATTAAAAACAAAGAGTAACACAAAGACCAGTAGTTAAGGGTCTCGCATTTCCAATAGACCAATTCCGTTGATCTCTTCATTGTCTAATAAATGGACTAATATTCATTCTACTATAGCGAGCAGCCATGCTATATATCTCACCGGAAGCAACAAAAAAACATAAATCCCAAGGAAGAGTTTAGTTATATATTCGCAGTATCTGGCATATAAAGAAACTTTTGAATGCACAAAAATCTTAGGAAGACCAAAAGCAAAATATCTATCATCAATCCAGACATCCTCTCAAATATTATTACTCACAAAACATTCAACACTCGAGGCCCATGATAATTTCTTTCCAGTTTCCACCAACCACACCTGCGGCATAAGACAACCAGCCCACTCTTACAGACTCTTCAAACCTAAAATTAACAACTTCTATTTGAAATTTCTCTCATCTTCACTAAACCTCATAAATCATAACCAGCCACTTAGTAGTATAGTACCAGGTTAATCTCATGCAGACACCTCAGCCCCACTAGTCTTTTCACAAGGCAACCTTGATTCCATTCCACAAGGTGATATCTATGTAGGTCCTCGATATTGACCCTTAATGAATTTTCAAAAAACACTGGAAAATTATTGATTATTGCATTTAGCCACTCTTTGGCATGTGATAGAGGGATATTATATATGTAATAAACTTGATCAAGAGGGTATTGATCAAAATCACTCGCCTCCTTTAGGCAAAGGTTTACTTTCCAACCTGTCAAATGGCCGAAACACTCAATACAATATTTCAAATGGCTTTAGATCTATATTCAGAAACTATGGGTAGATAGCTAGTATTTAGTAGGAATGGCTCAGCCCACAACATATAATCCGCGCAAGGCTCACCCTCAAAAGTCAACCCCGAAACCAATGCGAGCTTCAAAAAAGCACAAGAAGCCCCATTGGGAACCTAATCCCTTGGGACCAAAATATTATGATGAAGTCAAGGACTTTTCTTTACATAGGCCTAGTTCATTAATTCATAGTTCAGAATACAATGGCTTTTCTATTTGAATTCAACCTGTACCACATTTGTTGAGCTTGTCTCCAAGTTCACTCGTCCCAACTCTGATAAGTATTAATCCCACTGATGTGAAATTAGTACGTTTGTCATATTAAGGCTCTAACGCGTTCACCTCGATTACTCGATTAATAATAAAAATGATGGAAAGAGGTAGTGAGAATATGATATCATGTAGACTTTATCAAAGAAACAAGCACAAGGACTTGAACAATTATCTCAAAGTCACTTATCCTACGCAACTTACAACAGCACGTTCTGGCAGAATGCAGGGTGTGACTTCGCAAAAGCTGGTCTCTGCATAATGTTCTGTTTCTGCAATTGTGACTTCAAGGGGCGCATAAACAGGTAAACCTGTGTCAACATCAACTGTTTGCAGCCAGCGAGCTTCTGTGGAGAGAACATATAAATGTCTGAATGCCTGGAAAATGAACCAGATAATTAGATATGCGGTATATTTCCTTCTTTGAAGATCTGAGACAAAAAAAGAAAGATTTTCAAGAGTAATTTAACAACATATCTTATTTAACCACTTAGCAATACACCATTGTTTACCTGAAGATGGCAACGGTTGTCATTTGGGCCAGTGGGTAAACGAGGATAAAGTGTAATTAGCAACGAAGCAATAGAACCATTTCCAGTTGAAAAGCTTCGCATTCCACCTCCAAGAAACAAGAAACCAATGCCTAAGCTTACCTGAAGAACATATAGATAATAATTAAGAAAAATTGGTTGGACAGAAAGAAAGTCAAACCCTGAACAAATATTTTATTTACTTCCTGTGTCTTAGGAGTTACTAATTTCACAACTGCAGTCTCATATTGACATCTTAATTAGCTTCCCAACACTAAGACATAGCACATCAATGGAAAAATATTGGAATGAGAAACATACAGCCATCTGAATGCCATAATTTGCATGTCCATCTGTAGAGTTTCGACTACGAAGGAATCTCAACAAACGAAATGTTTGTAAATGTCCTGAACCTGCCATAACCTTGTCCAAAGAAAAAAACAGTAAACATAATTATCAAAGTTTTCACTTCGAAATGGCAAAAAGAAGTCAACGAACAAAATCACAACATCATAATTCTGCTCACCACAGAGAGGGAAAGAACAACAAGGTGCATGCATATCTCCAAAGTCCCTCGATCAACAAACTTGGACAATCCTTTTGGCAACCCCTTTGAACTTGTAGCAGAAACAGGCTTGATCTGCATATTATATAATGTTATTTCAGTATCACACCATCTAAAATAACAAGAAAACATCATAGCAATGTGACACCTCATTCAGAAAATAGATCGCGTAATTGTAAAGAAGCTCTTGTGCATTTCCATTTCTGGTGCCAGCATATCTCAACCCTGCAGACAAACCCTTTTCAACAATAATTTCCAAAATGCAGTACAAAATAAATATTCTTCATTAAACAATAGAAATAAATAATCTCATTAACAGCACATGGTAAAAGCAAACTGATGCTTTCCACAGCGCGTTGTGACCAAAGACGAGGTTCCTTGATATTCCACAATAATCACTAATCAGTAACACAAAGGATTGGTATTCCTTTTATTAAGCAACGGAGGGAGTATAAGAAGATTTCTTTTGGGTTCTTTGTTTTCTCTTGGGAAACTATTCTTAGAAAAGACTTCTTTATTCATTTGTGAGAGGTTTTTATTAAAGAGGGTTGATTTATCTTGGCAGCTTATGCACTAGTTATGTTGCTGTTTGACATTTGTACATTTTATTCCTCACTTTGAGAAGGGGGTGTCGGAATGTTACAAAGCACAACTTGTTGCTAACGAATTATACCACACCTACTAGTCACTATGATGAGACCTTCATCCCAGATTTCAAGCCCATTATTATTCATACAAAAGTACCGTCTCTATGCTTGATGGAGGAGCACGAAGTTATAAGAATCTAGTTAATTAAGGAATTTGTGCTTATTTACAAATAGGGTAGTTTATCACGTAGGATTGGGTTTGCTTGTATCAAGAGCAGGACTCTTCAATCAAGTCTATGTATAGACCCCCACTGTAATTACTAATTAGAATTTTAAGCTTTGATTGAATAGAGAATTGGGTTTGTTTGGGAAAAAATCATCTGTGCAATTTCCAATTATGATTGCATAAATGCTTCTCAAAGTGAGGTATATAAACTATTAGACTATACAAACGTCGTGTGGGAAGCATGTCAGGGTTGGTAAAGAGATAAAATACAAATACTAAACATCAATGACTGGTACAATAATGCATAACAAAATTCAGCAATTAGGGTCACGAGTGAGAGAAGGAAAAAAAGTGTACAGCGGTCACTATGAGTCAATGACATACAACAAAAGGAACTTAGAAATCTTCCATGAAAACCATTGCATATACATTGAACTAGTAGACTTACCAATAGAGATGCATGCTCCAGCAACTATATTTACATAAGCCTGAACTAATGCTTCGGCATCAATTTCATCAAAGTCACTTGTCTCATCCCCTAGGTTTGTAATAACAGTTTTTACGATTTCAGGAACCTGGGACTGAACCCAATCTTTGGAAGGTTGAACCCTACACTATAACACACATAATAAGTTCATGTGTAGAACGTCTAGCTAGGTGCAACGTACACTATAATAAGATAGCCTACTATGCAACTTAATCGTTTATATTAATAACTTTACCTGCTCCACATTATCAAATTACGAGCAATTACACGAAGCATTATAAAATCAGGCCTCACATATTGTAGATCAAAATGCGTTTGAGGAATAGAAAGTCTCGATGCCACAACTTCGGATTCTGTCTGTAAGATGAAATTTATTTAGCGGATATAAACCGGGATACAATCATTTGGAAATTGACAGAGTTTACAGTTAATACATTGTAGAGTATATACTATCAAGAGTCTTAGATTTCGGACTAAAGGATTACCTTTAAAAACAATAGTGCGAGAGCAATTATGGCACCAGGTGCAGTGACATCAACATTTGCGGATGTCCCATCCATCATCTACTAGCACATATAATAAAATCAGCTTTGGGCAATATAGTCAAACAAATAAATAAATAAAGTTTCCACAAATCATGTCACCTGCCCAGCACTGCGGTTGTGCTCTTCAACAGAAAGTGTGACATTATGCGGTCTCTCCTGATGAAAACAAAAATCTTACATGACATTCCAAGAAGATCAATAGATTATAAAATTCACCAAGTTAATTAAAAAAGTTACTGAAATTTGTTTTCCTTGGAATCATAACAACCATAATGCAAAAGTTCTAAAACAGATTATCTACCATAAACGCACACTTAAAATAAAAAGATAACTGGATACCAAGTCATGGCAGCATACACTATGATATTCTCTCCCACCAACATACTGGAACAGCCTGTTTACAAAACTTTCCACGGAACCAAGTGCGTCCTTCCCTCGACCTTAAATGACATAGACTAAGTTAACAACATTACAATTATTCATAATACTCAACTTCATATATTATATAATTCTTACCTAAACCAACAAGCCCCAAGGCAGTGCCTGCCGCAACAGCATATCCCTCCCTTTCAAGTGCATTATCACCTCCACTTCTACGACCAATTTCACCCTGTCAACAAAGTCATCAAGCCTATACTTAAGTAAAAGAACCGCAGCGAACAAAAATTATAACTCAAAATGGCATAAATACATAACAAATATTGGTCCAATTCAGGGTCAGTTTCAGCTCAAATAGAACTCGTCATGTAATAAGACAGACAGCCTCTGAATGAGACAAAAGAACAAAAAGTTGTTTCTGAATGACTAATTAACTCCAAAGCCGGAGCTAATGAAGGAACACACCACAATCTATATCTAAGGAATGACGTGTCTAAAAGGGAAATCATAATGACACCCAGAACTTTACAAAGAGCTATCCAAAAAATTAAGCTTACCCCATCTAAAAATTATTACTAATTAAAGACACCCAATATGATAAGAGCCACCTAATTTTCTCTCTCTCTCTCTCTTTTCTTTCTCCTCTCTCTCCCTCAACAAAATTTATTCTTATACAAAATTTTATCTTCAAACATCTAAGTAAATTAAATATTCAAATGAAACCCTAAAATGTTCAATTTGTTACTTTCTCCTTCAATTTTAGGTTAAATAACATCAAGTTAAACTATAAACAAATTTTTCTTGAACTTAACATAAGAAGAAACAACTTGAGTTTCTTGAGTCTTTATGCATATAAGGGTATTTTATTGTCTTTTGCAAATTTACCATGGTCGTAACTCGTAAAGAATAGAGTAATATCAAAATGAAGTATTAAATTTAAGATTTTGGTAACAAGGGTAATGATTTGGGTATTTGCTAATGGAGAAGACAAAAAGAGAAAAGAGAGAAAAAAAAAATCAATGAAAAAACAAAGAATGCAAAAAAAAAAAAGAAAAATTCTAAGAAGTTTTTAATTTACATGGGTGTGTGGCTCTTAGTAAAAATTGTACATAATTGATGGGTGCTTTTAATATGTTGGATAGCTCTTTGTAAAGAGTCGGGTGTCAATATGATTTCCCGTCTAAAAAGGCCAAATATAGACAACAAAACAGCCAAAGAAATACACAAAACTCCGTGCCAGCTCCAGCACCGGCATGGAAAGATGAAGCCAGTATCTTAGAATCGATTCCTCCGATATTAAGTTAACATAAACAAACATTTTACTCCAAAAGCCCAGGCTGATGGAGAGACACAAAGCTCAGCAAACGTGCAGCGAGTGTGCAGCAAATGTAAAATTATTGTAGCATACAGCACATATTATAGAATACAGCAAAGCCCACCCCCTGAACGTGACAGGCATGTCTGTTAAAGTTGGCCTACCATAGATTGATATCCATTGAATTCCTCTTGGAAGCAACCACCAATTTCTTCACTTTATTCCTCTGCACCAATATAATGATAATGGCCACAACCATAAGGGACACGGCGATCATTCACGGTATGACTATTTATAATTCTTTTAAGCCCAAGGTATGAAGACTATTCACAATGTGTAGGATCTCATTATGAGAATGATGTGTGTTTATTGGAATCTCATATAGGTGAATGATTCGACAAAGATTATATTGATTCCGAAGGCCTGAAGACCATTTTACTGATAGTGATTACATAGACTTTGATAAGGAATATGTTATTAGAAATTTAGAGACTTTTTGTGGAGATGTTTACAACATCCCCTGTCCAGTCATGCACTGATGCCTCTATACATGTTTACAATATTTGTAAGAGCATTAGCAAGGACCTTCACAACTTCCAACATGAAACGGTAAAACTTGTACAGAATCCAAAGATCGACTTAGAAACAATCTTAAAGTTAATTTTTGTTTTCCATATCTTCTTATCATTTGTAAATGGTAATCACAAGTGAAACGACAGAAAAAAAAAAAATTTAACCCGTTCAACTAGGAAGTGAACCACCAAAAACAGAACTAGAAGTCAAGGGAAACAGAATACCAAAAGAAATTGCATAGTCTGAGGATGTGTGGATCCTTCATATAGAATCCCGATTGCCACAAGTGCTGCAGACTGAAATGCAAAAACATAAGCTTTAATTCAGGAATAGCAAAAATATATTATCATATTTAAACACAGGGAAACACGGAATACAACATATAACATAACAAACATGACCCAAGTCAGATAGCTCACATGCAATATACATCCAAATCCAATTCATGAATTATTCATTCCTTGAAAGAATGTAACAAATTTTTTCTTCCCAATCTTCTGGGGCAGGAGTAAAGTTTATTTATCATTAACAAATGATTGGAACAATGGTAGTTTATACTATAGAATACACAAGCTATGCTGTCAGGGGCGGAGCGGAGCGCCAGGCGCCAGGTTTCTGGTTAACCGCCTCGACCGCCCAGGCGGCGCCCTGATCAGACCCCCACTTAACAGTAAATTTCTGAATATATTCAAATATGAACAAACACTTAACAGTAATACAGTACAGTTCTTGATATATTCAATTGCGAGCAGTTAACACTTAACATTTCGATTGAAGTTAAATTAAAAAAAAAAAAAAAAAGAGAGATTTGAATTTGATTAGATTTCAATTTGATTTAGGAAGATTAGAATAAGATTACAAAAAACTTAGAAGATTACAAACTAAAATTTGAGAGATGAAAGAAGTAGCAGCAGAGATGAATGAGGCAGTAGCAGCAGAGATGAATGAGGCAGAGAGATGAAACCAGAGAGGCAGAGAAGAACGTGTGAGAGAGAATGTGAGATTTTTTTTTTTTAGTTTAACTTTTATATGGGCTTTTGTTAGGTTTGGGCCGCCCTGAACGCGTTTGTATGGGCCGCTCTGAGCAAAGCGCTGCACCTGAGCGCCGCCCAGGCGGCCCAAGGCGTTTTAGGCGCTGTTTTTACCCAGCGGAGCGGCCTCTTCTAAAAATAGCGCCTAGGCGGCGCTGAGCGGCGCTCAGGCGGCGCCCCTGACAGCATAGTACACAAGTCTCCTTTATTTTTTAAAATAGTTATTGTCTTTTCCTCGTAAGCAATTTATTTAACCAAACTTTCCAAAAAAATCCTCAAATAAACTTCTTTCATTGCATAGAATAGCCATATCTGAACTTGCAATGACTACAGAAAAAAAATGAAATGAAGGCAAAGATTACAATATAATTTGCCTATTATCAACAGTATATGGGAATGTTATGCATAAGAAATCAGCAAGCAGCTATTAGAGAGAAACTTCCAAGTCAAAGGACGCATTTCTAGAGCACCCATAGTAAGAGGCAAACTTTTCAAAGTTACATAACAAGAAGAATAAATAACTTCACACTAGCTAGATATTTAAGAGAGATAGAACAGGATAAACTGGTAAAGAATGTTCCCACGACATCAAGAACGGTTATAAAAAATTTTGTGAAATACCTGCAAAAGTGTCGGCAACTCCAATTCTGGAAAAGAGGATGGATGGTGAGAAGGAACATGAAAATAAAGAGGCTGTAAGAAAACAGCAAAAAGTTAAAAAGAAAAAACTCTGAGAAGAAAATGCATATGAAATAGGCAGAGACTGAGTGAAAAAGATTTCATAGAATGAAACAAACAACAGAATAAACTCCCCATAAAAAGGTTTCTTTTTTCAAAACAGGTAAATTCAAGGCAATTGGGTATCACTTTCAAGTTTTAATACAGGAACAGAAATAGAAAACAAGATAAATGCATAACAATGAGGTTCGACCATTTTGAATGCACACACTAAAACATATAGAGTGAACACTTTTGCAGTGTTTAGAAGAATAGGGGTCATGCAGAACCTGATACTGCTATACAGATATAACAATCTTCGCCATTGACCCTGCCCCTGCCGATATTGTCCCCACTTAACAACCCAAATGGGCGTAGGGTTTTCTCAAAAGGCGTCAACCAAAGTGTGTGATGAATAATTAGATATGTCCAGGATTTAGAACAGCTTCTAAACCAATGTGAGATTAACCATTGGCGCTACCATAACCTCTCAGGGCTAGGCACCTTTCCTACAACCACAGGTATCACAGTCCCACCATCTTAGGAATGAGCTGACTTGGTGCGAATTGTTGCAACGGCAATTGTGACCTTCAGGGTGGGTCGTTACACTGGCAATTGCACCATCAGAAAGTAATGTACTTCTAGAATGAAAACTTTATCCCAGAAATGTAGAAGTTAACTCACCAAAAAACCAGACTTTACTATCAGTGATAGAAAAAACAAACATCATAGCAGACTCAAACAGATGATAATCACAATTCCACATGCTAATACCTTAGATATAGCAGGCTCCATGGTCCCGCGATACGAAGCTGCAAGACCAAGCATCAACCCTACTGATGTGCTCTCATGTTCCTGTCACAACAAAACCTAGGTTAAAAGGCAAGGAAGCTGCAGTCCCTGACCATAGTATCTTTGCCATTAATATTACCCCATAATCACTGAATCACGTCCCTCACCAAATAAACTTTGTCTGCATGTACTGATAAACTTACAGATATTAGCAGTTGATAAGATATCCTTCTACACATTAGTATATGGGAACAACACGGTCATTCATCCCAACTAGATAGGTGCCAAGATTGATAAAACAAACTCCACAAAAGTTTGTTTTTTGCCAATACATGAACTTCAAAGGAATCATTATAAAGAGAGTAAGAGACAGAAACCAAACTAGGTGTGCACCTACATTCTACACATCATCTTGAGTTCTGCAAAACTACACATCAGAAATTGAAATACCAGGGACCTATACTGACCCAAGGAGGTCATCTGTCACACAAGAATAAACTTCCTGGCTAGCTAGTCTTATTCAGAATTTTGGATCTGGACCTGTTTCTAATTTCAGCAGGAAGCCAAGAACCCACAAAATGACTTATCTATCTTTCCAGATTCTTTCTCTTATATATTTGAAAACACCAAAACAGCTCACTCCTTAAATTTATTGGATATCAGTTAGTGTGAGAACCAGAGCTGAATTCCACGATTTTAAGGACATCCAAAAATACTGTTTGCTTAACATATACACTAGAATTTATATGACACCAGGTGAAGTAATGCACCTGGGAAAAATACTTGTAAATGTCACTGATGGTTAAAACACGCAAATTTCCATGCAATCCAAGTGCAAGGAGAAGTCCAGCATGAGTAACATTTGGCACCCCTGGTTTGTTATATGTTATCCATGTCCTAGACACTTTTCCCTGCAGAAAGGGAAACCAAAATATCAATTAGTTAAGATCTGTATATTTTGTACACTACTCAAAAGTAAGTGGAAAGAAATTAGACAAACTACAATAAACTAATAAGAAGATGATCGGCTTGTTTATTGAGAAAATGACATCAATGAGCAGTATTACACTAGACAGCAATTTGTTTGTTTACAAAAACGACACACAGGAACATATATTGATGTATAACAAAGACCTGGACAGAATGAAATATCGAAATGCCTTAGGTATGTTGTTGTCTTCAATGAGGAAAAAACTCTGATCACAAACAAACCAAACAAAAAAATTAATAAACCTGTAATGGGGTCAGTCGCAATCCAGCAGCAACAGCATTGTGAAACTCTGGCCAAGATCTAAGCTCCTGTATATTTCTTATATTTGGATCTAGATCAACCTGATTGTGTAAAATAGAAATCAGATCAACACCAAAAAATGAACTTCGGAAATATACCAAAGAGGAAAAAAATACAAAATAAACACCAGGAAAAAGTAAAAGATGAAAGAGAGTGAAAGAAATGAATACACCACCAAATGAGAAAACAATGATTAGATGAAAATGGTTTGAATTCAGAAGTCATCGTTGAGAATAGAACAATAACTTTTTCTTGGGCCAGTTGTTAACTTGGTGTCAAACCATTGGATTCACTCTACCATATTATTCATAATCCCTGGAGAAAGGGCAAGACAAGGCACTAGGCACAACATATACCAAAAATTTACATATTACGCAAATATAACCAAGAGACAAAAGGTACTTCATAGTTGACATCACATCACCATGGCATCATGTGTGCACCACAGCTTCGCATGTATTGCCTGTTACTTTTATTTAATAGGTAACTTGGCTAGCCAGAAAATCAGGAGTACTTGATAAAACATTACCCCACCCCTCTCCTCTCTCTCTCTCTCTTTTTTCTTCCAGCAAGATTTGAGAGTTTAAGTAAGGTCCTTACAAAAGGAAGGTGTGATTTTTATTTGATAAAGTTTCTGACAAAACTTAACCCTAAATTCGTTATTTGAATCAGAGTTGAATTAGCGACAACTTCATTATCTACAGAAGAACAAAAAAACTGTTACAACTTAAATAATGTTAATTTAAGTAACACCTGCAATGTCCACCCACCACCATTAAAAAACACATTACAATGAATGAAAATACTATTAAAATTCATAAAGTAGCTAGATGGTGAAATGGTGGAAGAACATACAGTGGCATTCTGTTGAGCAGGTAAGCGACCCGCCAGGACAAGCTTTGGAACCATAATTGCCTGCAAATTTGCAGCACAATCTATCAGAGCCAGCATTTATGACAATTTTACAAAGCGTAACGTGGAAACATAACTCAATTTTATTATATGAAATATATAGCTACAAAGTTACAAATGTACTTTCTAGGAATTGACTGCAATACCAAACTCTCTATGTGGGGGGTGGATCTCCCACTTACCTGTTACGAGGGATTTCTGTTTTGATGACAATATAATAAAATGGGATAATATTATATTGGTCTGGATATAGACTGATTTACTACTGATACGCAGTCTGATTCTTCCTTTTGCACTACCCTCATTAGTAATTACTACAAATTTGTTTTACCAGTCAAACAAAAATGACGAAAACTTTCGAAAATAAATGTTGATTCTGCATGCAACAGTACTGAAGGAAAAAAATTGCTATGATTTAAAAAAAATATTCAGTTTCAACTTGGTGGGTAATTTAGTAGAATGCAGTTTATTTCTATTAAGGTCATGGCTTTGCACGTCTATACCAGAAAACTACCTCTGTCAATAGTGTGGAAGTTGTAGCCAGGGTGAATGCCCCACGACCAAGAGGTAGAGTCGTTGTCCTTTGTGCAAGCTGCCATAGTTGGGCCTAAAAGACAGCGAGAGAGTAAGAGAAAAAAAGCACAAGATGGTGGAAAACTAGATGTTTCATATCACATAAGAGAATAAGGATATACATTATATGCTATATAAAGTTGCATAACATGTTATCATCTTAAACCATTCAAAAGACAGGTCAAATAAATTAAATTCATGAATCCAATTCTTAAGAATCTTGCAAATTTTAAAGCAGCCCGACTTAGCTTTCAGATAATGCCAAACACTGGTAAAGCAGACTATGGAACAACAATAGAATCCTAATATATTTCCAAGCGTACCGAAACCCGGTGCCTCAGTTCCAATAAAAATCATACAGTATAAAGATATATGTGCTTGTGTTTGCATATTTAGCTACTCAAATAAATGTTCATGTAGGTACAAGTGATGGGTGTCTTCTCACAAGGAGCTTAGTGATCATCTGAGTGGTCTTGAAGATAGGAAGGTGTAGCCCTACGACCTACATCGCCATACAATGGGGGGAGGAGAGAGGGGGGGGGGGCAACGCCCGGCTGGGGTCCACAAAATTGTGGGAGTTTCACGAGCGGTTTTCCTTGTTTTACAAGCCAAGAAAAAAAAATTCCTTGGCCGACTAGCCGTCTTCTAAATCTTAAAAAAGGGATGTTTTGGGCGAAACCAAAGCATAGAAAAATAGCTAGGCGTTAGCATGTTTAGAGTATTGTGAGAGAAGGATTTCTATAATCTTCATAACAGTTAAATATATACTATATATTTCTTCAAATTCGGTTTTGTTCTTTTGTCTTCCTTTACTGCCTTCTTGAATTCCGCATTCAATAGTATCTGCCTAGAAAATTGTATAAACAACTCAACAAGTGCATTATATATGCCCATTGGGTGGAAAGTTTGAATCCACGGGAAACAAGACTAAAGAAACAGTCATTAAAAGCTCATACCACACACTTGCTGAACCCTGGATGATAGTACAATCCCAATAAATTAATAATTTCATTAAATTTCACTACAATAACAGATTCTTTTGGTGTCAACTTTGGACCAATGCAATAATTTAATAAATTCAAAATATTTATAAGACAATATATGTAGTTGTACTGTAGAGATTTTCTTTTGGATCTCTACATGTCCCACTCATTTAAATTCATAATTTGCTACGAAAACATACCTATGAGACCCACTATGCTGTCTACTCAAAATATGAATCCAATGTTGTGATTTTTTTATTATTATTATCTTTTGAAATTTAATTCCAACTCTAAATATGTATCGCTGATTTTTCAATTATATCTATGTATAATCCATTGCAGACAAAATCTTGCCCTAGTAGACATCAAACAATATCAAAAAAAAAAATTCAACAGTTAGCAATATACAGTATTAAAGAATCAATCTGTAGCAACAACTTGACGCAACTCATTCAAGAAACATTACCAAAACACAGAAAGATTTACCTGTTGAAGTTCTTGATCAGAGGCACTAGGATTAGGAGATGTTTGAACAGACACAGGTCTTGCAGAGCACAGAAGACGTCTTACCTGGGAAACAAAATAAGATAAAATATATGACAGTGAATTACTCAAGCATATATTCTTTAATAAGATTTAACTGCCAAAAACTGTGGGATTCAATATTAAGGAGCGGGACACAATTCAAATGGCTTATGATTCATCACAGAAGAAAGCAATAAAAAACATTGCAGCACTTCCACATACATACAAAACAGCCGATTTGGAGAAGCAGAATGAAGAGCCTACAAACAGCAATGTACAAAATAGAAAACCTAGTATATCCATCCCAAAAACCATGACAGTGATGATTCGTCTTTATTTGGATGGATACACCGGAGCCAGTGGCACAAACTGGTGCTGACTGCTGACAAAGTCAGAATTTTATTTTTATTTTTATTTTTTGATAAGTTAGCTTCAAGAAAATCTAGCCCTAATCAAACTTCTTAGGTTCACCCCAACACTACCCACTTTCTCAGCAGTTACTTCCAAATATCCACTCCAAGAGGTCCTTGATTCATTACTATAATTATTTATTGTTTATTAATAAAATATACATTATTATTGACGAATAGGATACCAAGGGGATTGGCACCTGCTTCCCTGAAATTGATTTAGCAACATCATATATTTGCAGTAGTTAACTCGGGACTTTGAAGTGAGAAAGCAGCTTATATTCTTCCATAGGGAAAGATAATTCAAATTCTGGTGTTTACTCTTATTAGTATGATTGTATCTCTAGCTTCAAGAGGAGTAAAACATGGAACCATGGATGGCCTTAGATGGAGAGAGATTTTCCAGGCACTGGGAGAACTAGGTAGGGAGATGGTACCAGGCCCAGACGAGTCTATTTTGGCACTATAAAAACATTTTGCCATGTTTTCAACTTAGCATTATGGGGGTGGAACAAGACTTTTAGGACAGGGTTTTTATTAATTGGAGACTGAAGACAACCATTACCCTCATCCCTAAGAATGAAGAAGCATATGCAAACTTCTGACCAATTAGTTTTATTGGGGATACTTTTCCAAGTCTGATCCAGAGCGCTACGTACTAGAGTGAAGTCTGTTCTCTACATTATTATATCTCAAATAATCAAATGCAGAGGGATTTGGTCCAAAGTAAATCTTACAGTGTGCTGGTTGCAAATGGAATCATTGACTCCAGGGAAACCCGAGGCTGGGGGAAATAATCGACTTCCCTAAAGCTTATGAGATTTTATCTGGGCTTTCAGAAAAAATAGAGGGAATACATTCGTTTTATGTCTGTCAATTGCTTCCTTTCCTGTGATGATTGAGGGATCACCTACAGGAAGTGTCAAGAAACAAAGGACCTTGCGCTGAGAATCTCATTTCTTCTTTCCTCTTCATCATGCAAACTAGGACTTTATACCAAATGGTGAATATGGCAGCGGATAGGATTTATGCACAAACCCTGAACATCCTCACTTCGCTATTGTGAGATAAAAATGTGAAGGGGCCTTGTGAGGCAGCAAAGCTACGCACTTCATACATTTCTGAACAATTGAAATTTCTTATTTATTCTTTTTAAAGATAGGAGCGTAAAAAAGGTAATGAAATGCTTCAACCATAGATCAGTTTTAACAACTTTTCCATACAAGAGAATATCTAGTGGTGTGCTCCCTTTATGAATTATGCGCATCACCCTTACAGAGACAAACAGACAGACGGACAGACAGCCAAATAGGCAGGAACAAACAGACAAAAGCACAGAAAAATCATAATGCTAAAGTTTCCTGCCATAGATTTGCCTATCCATAGAACTTGGTCTGCACAAAACAACACTTTACAATCTACTAAAAATAATCCCTAAAGAAAAGAAAATCAACTAGCATGCCAAACCAACACATTTTACTCTAGAAATTACTGTCTTCCACTTTCTAATCAATGACGTAGAACATTTGCAAGTTGAAACCAACTAACCTCATTCAATCTCAGATCTCGACCATATCGCAGTTGTGTGCTGGAGTTGAAAATATGTTCCATACCATCAACCATAGACCCATCAAGAGCATCTGTGTCCTCAATCTTGACACCTTCCGTTCCTATTGTGTCAGATATTGATGAAGGGATTGTCACCGGATGCAGATGTTGCATGTAAGGAGAAGATATAGAGATTAATCCCGTTGTGCTATGAACTTCAAGCTCCTTGGATTTATTCGATCGTTCGAAACATGACAATGCCAGGTCTTCCCGGCCAATAAGAACATATGCTCCTGCAGGCCAGTCAGTGGGAGGCGATTCTCGGCATTTGTCAAGTGCCTATAAATGGTGGAAAGAAATGAACAATCAAAGGAGAATGGAGTAGATGCGTCAAAATTGGATACAGTAATTCCTCATATAGGTGCATCATTATCACTAAAAGTTCTCTCTAAAGGAACCTCATGCATGGGCGATCACCTTGGCAGCATGTGCATCTTAAGGTTCAATATGCAGTTGCTAAATATCCTAACGCCACATCAGAAAGCAAGAAGCCTCACTTAAACAGAGTAAACACATTGTATCATAATCTGGAAGACTTTCGTCCTGCCAGATCATTTACAAGCTCCTATCAAATGTTTATGAAATCCTAAACTCAGAATATATTAACAAGAACAAACTCACATGTCGCAAAGGAAGAGAAACACCAGCTGGTAATAAGTCAAGCTGTCTAAGTCCAAATCCTTCTGCAACCATAGCTAACACAGTGGTTTCCTCAGAGGTGTGAGAAGATCCCCTGGCAATTTTACAATAAACACCCGAAGAGAGCTTCCTGCCTGTTATCTCTGCGCCTGAAAGCAGACTATAAAAGGATACTATCTTCCTGGCCCAGCTAACCACCGAACTTCGGTCTTTACAAATTAGAGATGGAAGATCATTAATATTAATGGAACCGCAGCCATTCAACAAGCAACTTTCGAGCCATCTAAATAAACTCGGAGGAGTTCTGGTAGAAACGAAGGTACGGTGATTCCCAACATCTCTACGGTGATTAGGAAAATCGCGGAGATAATAATCCACATAGTTCTCCTCGCCCAGAAAAACAGCAATGTCATGTAATAGAACAGCTAGAAGTTTTAAATCCCTGGAAGCACAAACATGGGATGTATGAGATCAATTCAAAGCTAATGTAATGCCACCAGAAATTTACAGTTAAAAAAAAAAAAAGCAATTTTTAGTATAGGGCCATATTTCTAAAAGAAGCAAACTTGATATCAAAGAACCGCTTTTTATAAGGAAACCAGAAATTTAGCTTTTAAGGATCAGGAACTTCAAGACTTTATATGCAAATGGGACAATAAGTAATTCACTCAGCTTACCTTTTACGAAGATTGTCTAGTTTCAAATTTTCATACAGAGCGTGCAGAGAATCCAGTGTCTCCAACAGAAGCTGGGAGTAGTATGACTTATCTGCGGAATCTTTATCCTCTATATTTGAACTAGAGCAATCAAACATTTGTAAAGTAAGAGATGGTGCCACAGGTATCCCACTAATAGAGGAAGACATGCGATAGCGCTTGTGAAATTTGCTGCCAACAAGAAACTCCCAAGAGGATCGAGGCTCCAAATCAATTTTTTTCTGTGAAACAGACGTTGAGTTTCCACAGATATGCATTATTATATTATTGAAAGCCTCCCATTCCGAATCGACACAAGAATCAGCTTTAGCTAAATACCCAGAATTTCCATCTCCCCATAGAAGAACAAGAAAATGATTGTAGAAAGTGGAATGGAGTCCCTCAGCCATTGCTGTTATGCAGTCATTCGTCAGGGAAGAAGAAGGACTTCTGCGTAATGCACATCTAAACATCTGCAAATATAAAATACTCGTTAGTGAAACAAAAGTAATATTTTAGAAAGGAGAATAATTGCATTATGAAAACAATCTAAAACTCCTGAAATATTGATTGCAGTGGTGAATAAAATACTACAGTCTTAAGTACCACATATGATAATGTTAACGAGGTGAACAATAAAGTCTTAAGTATCACATATTATTATTATGCTAACCAGCTTTCTAGTGAAAATTCAATTTATCCAGTAGATCCCTTTTATGTTCCAACTCTTTCTAAAAAGATTCAACAACCTCCACTTGCCTAGATCCCTCGAGGTGCACGATGTACTTTAATTAAATAAATCAAAATCTTAGATAAGTTCTACTGTATTATTATTTTTGTAAAACACCCTTTAACAATTAACAACTTATTTATACATGAGAATGAGATTGGAGATAATTGCTCGCACAGAATTAGGATAGCTGGACTGGATACGCCGTTTCAAGTTCATTTTATGGCTGCACTCAATCAGGAATAAAACTCTGTATGTCAGTAGCAAAAGACGAGTCTATGGCAACAACAAGAAAAGGATCTAGCTATGATATAGCAATTGAAAGCAACAAGGCCTTGAAAATAAAATATATGATACCTGACCATTATGGACTATAACATTAACTCGCTCCTCAACAGCATCCTCTAGTCCTGTAATCCTCAGATCATTGCGGACACCTAGTGATTCTGAAGACTTTGCATTAGATGGCACCAAGCCTTTACCCAGACCAGATGGTAACATATATCTGCAGAGGCAATTCCTTCCTGACTGCAATTCTCCACATGATTAAACAAGTTCGTTACATTTTATGTCAAAATGTCAAATGTCCCTTAAATCCCTTTAAAAATTAACATTTGTAACGGAAAAAAAATTGATTTAATACAAAATCTTTCAATCGGTATAGAACATAGATAATGTTACTGGTCTAGATTTTTAAAACGAAATTGTGATCCAAGAAGCTCAGGATAATAAAATTAAACGTGTGGATGAAATATCATTCCAAACTCCAAATAAAGATAACCAATTCAAAGATGTTTTATTTCACACAAACAGCAGGAATAGAACTGAATAGGTCAAATGATATTACATACTGTTTTAGCCTTTTTAAATGAACACAGGCTCATAGACACCTAATTTGCAGTGAGATTCTAAAGATATTCAAGAGAGAGAGAAAAAATAAAGAAGAAAAATATGGTGCACACTTGTTTTCCTCGTTTTGCAAAACATTTGATTTTATTTGCAAGGCCCAACAATAGGGCACACTCTATCTTCTAAGCAAATGTTTAAATTGAGTGTGAGGAATTCCCTTGAGTAAATTAGTCAAGACTCAAGAAAGACTTCCTGTGAGGATTCACCTCCTGAATCAATGTATAATTTCTTTGGAATATTTATTTCTGTAAGCTCTTTTTGGTGGGAACTATATTTTCAATCAAGTGCTTGTTGAGCCTACCAATTTTCTAAAGCTACAGAACAATAAAAAGGGATGACAATACACCCAATTTAAAGACTACATTCACTAACGAAACGGAAAGCTTTCATAATTCTGAAAGAGTTCTTACATAAAGAAGAAGATTGTTTTCTAAACCCAAGACAATAACATCCGTAAACTGCAGCAAGCCAACTTTCATTCTGCAAAGAGAATTACATGAAAACACCTTTGACATGATGAGTAAACTTGTTAACAAAACAAAAGTGTGGTCCCTTCACCTTGGACGTGTCACAATCACAGGAGCAGCAGCAATGGCAGGAATGCACCAGCTCATATCTGGTTTAATATCAGAGAGAGTTTCACTACTTGTCTCAATAGCTTGAAGCCTTAGAGACAGTAATCCTTTTTGTTCTTGGAGTAGAAAACAAAGTACGGACACCCCATCATAGTCGGTTGCCAAAAACACCTGAGCAAGACAAATTATAAGGACACAGAAACGAAATAGTGGTGGACTCTGTGCCGCTGGAAAATGAGCACAAATATACACTTCTTCATCTGAATTGAGTCATCATTAAATACCAAAATAGCTGAAACAGCTGTATTTCTTCAAAATGACAAGCTCTTCAAACCAACATCCTATTTTCTATCATGCAACTACAAAGGTGCAAATTCACTCCAAGCTATACATGAAAATAATTCGATGAAACAACTTGCGTTACTTAGAGCACATTCTGGGGTGGAAGTGCAACAAACTCTACCATAGAAGATTTTCAACAGAAGGAAAACACCAAAAAAAAAAAAAAAAAAAAAAAAAACAGGTAACAACTAATGGAATCAATAGACACACCTTACTGCTCATACTATGGACACGTGGATAGAAACGGCAAACTTAAAATCAAAAGTTGGTGATGAGATGGAATCAATAGCGTTTTTTACTTGGAGATCAATATACTGAGTTCAGCCGTAGAAAGCATTAAGACCAAAGCTGACATTGTTACCCAAAGCAGACTTGTCAAAATTTAAAGAACGCTGGATATTAAACATCATACATTACTTTGTTGCAGCACTGGTTCATTCAGCCTACTCTTATTTTATAAGATCCAGTAAATACAAAAAATGCAGAATTTTGTGATTATGGAACTAGGACACAAACTGTATTTCGGTTTTTAAGCTAAAAACTATAGAACATCGAAAGAAAAGATCTTTCATAGTTTCATATACATAAAGAGAACAGGCACCTTACTAGCAGCAGATGGGGCACCTTTTCCCTGCCAAATCCTTCGTAATGAGGATTGTTTTGGTAACACCCCAGGAGGAACAGCTTCACATGAATTTGTATTGGAAGACTCAGATGTAGAATTTGTGATTTCAATAAGCCACAATGAGTGTTGCATTTTTCCTACCAAAATAAAATATGGAGATGTTGAAGTCATACATCATACTGATACAGACTTTTCATTGCTAATAAATAGATAATAATATATATGACATGACTTTGCTACTCAGGATTCGGAATAAGGGGATTGGAAACTAACCTTTATTGTATGATGTCATGAGTGGAAGTAAATTGCTAGTCCATATAGTCCTTTCATCGAAATCTTTCATCGGACATAATTGGCCTTTTTCTTCGACATAAATAGCCTGAAAAAACAAATCAGTATTTTATAAACAAACTTCAATCCGAATAAAACAGGCCTGAACATACAGTCTACAGCTATATTAGATGTCAAGAGATGGTTTCTTCCTTTGTGCATAGGAATTCACTTGTGGCCATCCCAATTATTGGGGGGTCTATTTAGATGGTCAAGAGGCTCAATAATCCCGAATTGAAAAAGAAAAAAAAAATTGTTCCTTTGGAATGGAAAGAGGTATTTTTCATAAGTCTCATCTGAAGCTATCCCTAACCCAATCTATACAACTTTATGCAAATCACTAACAAAAGATACGCTTAGATATGTATAAAGAAAAGAAAAGATGCAAGTAGATGTAAAATTCCAAGATGTGAGTACCATTAAGAAAGCAGCAAATGTGAGTAATCCAATGATGCAATCATACATACCTGGGGCTCTTCAAGAGGATCTTTCAAAATCAAATGAGAGTATAGCCTTGCTAAGTCCCCTTTGACAGTATGATCAGATAAATTTAATACATTGAGATTTTGTTGTGGACTGTACCCAAGTTCTCTTTTGGGACGAGGTAAATCGCGTACATTTAATATGCTTGAAGCTGAATAAGGTACGGAGGCTGGATGATGTCCATCACCCACCTTTTGAAGAAGTAAACCACATGGCAGTGGCCAGATTGAAGTGATTGTACGAGGGAGCGGGATAGAAACTACTTCACCTGTATTAATCAGAATATTGGATAAGAATCAAAAATTGAAGAATACAACTAGGTTATCTTGTGGTTTTGTTTTGGTAATTTTATCTTGAGAGACAAACACCATCCACATGTTAAAATGTTATTAGTTTAGATCTTGTCAACAACTATGATGATATATGTTATTATCTTGGTAGACAACCCCTTATTTATCGGATGTACATCACACTCTTGATATGGAAGGAAACAGTTTTTCCATTCTATACTGAATTCATAGTTGGTAATACTTGAGTCTTTGAACCACAATCTTACATTGTATGGTCATTTAAAGGTTGCATAGGTCGTTATTCTGTAGTCTCTTATTGATGTGGTCAAACCTATGATTCCTCCACATGTGCATGGGGAAGGTTGAGGAACATCACACCCTTCGCAATAATTTGGAAGATTTGGCTGAAGTGCAACCAGAGAGCCCTTCAAAGATCAGTGATATGATATACCACAGTAGATCCCGAACGCCAAGGTGAGGCATTCCTTTGGTGTAAGGCTGTAAGAAGTGGACGGTGTACAAGAATATCAACTTACTTTTTGTTTTTTCTCGGGATATTTTCTGTGTGGGTGCTGATCAGACACTGCAACCATGCCCTGGGGATTTTATTCCTGTCTGGGATATCTAATCCTATCTTCTCCTCACCCTTGTATTTAATATGCAATAATTAGCCAATTACCTTTCAACATATCTATCTACATAGCATAACTGTGATACACACTATGATACGACAAACGATAAGCTAAGATGGCAAACACCATAATGGTGAATACGTATATAAGATGCTCAGAACCATTTTTTAATGCTTAAATACCCAAAGTCCTGCAAACGCAGGGAGAAGTGTCAAATTTTCAAAAGAATTGGATTTGAATGTATTTTACAGATTAAGTGGAAGGAAGGAACCACTGTGGTCATACAAGTGATCTGAATCAACGTTACTATGTATTAGATTGAGAACACAGTGCTAGACAAAGCCGAGCGAAAAAACAATGAAACTTCATTACTTAATAATGATTGATTCTACTCACCATCCACACTGTATACTGTCAAAGTGTCAAGTCGTAAAACGCAAAGACGAGGTTCTGTCAAGGCACCCAGAGAACTCCAGCATGTCTACAATAGAAGTTCATATATCAATCAGATATTCCTAACATGTGAAAAGATGCCTGAACATTGTTGGAGACAATGCTAATTAAACACGCTGAATAAATTAGTAAGACAACACATCAAAGGAAATACAAAATGTTTTTATCCACAAAACAGATTATATGTATATAATTAAAGAGATGTAAAGGCTGAATCGGAAGTAGGTAAGGCTTGATTTAATAAATGTAATGTCAATACAAGAGATTTCACCATGCCTTTTTTGCGTGGTAATGCCTTAAATAAGTCTAGAGCATATTACTAATCAGAATCCTTGGGACCACCCCCACCCCCCTTCCGGAAACAAATAAAACCTCCTCAAGCAGGAAACGTATTTTTCTTTTTACCCTTACAATTTTGTGACATTTTGAGAATATGGAAATGGCTGTCCATGAAAAATTGACAATGTCGACAATGTTTTAGAGGCATTTTGTTCCCAGAAGCCAAGTTGATCAAGGACATTGGGTTCCTCCATTTGTGGTTGGTACATGATCATGTAAAGGAACAACAAGTAGTCTTTTGTATAATTCTCCTCTCTTGCTTTGATTGATTTCTGTGTCTCTTCCACTTATAATTAAGTAGTACTTTCATTATTTTCATTTTACTTAACCACACAGAAAAAAACTATATTGCAAACTATGGTAGATATCAATCATTGATCAATTGATTATATACAATACAAAGAAAACAAAATAATTTAAATGAAACAGATTTGGTGAACTAAATAGACATACCATAATGATTGGAGATTCTAAAGTGAATCTTTTAATAACCTGCAAACCTGAACTCCAAATTATCCTACCAAAAAGTACAATCAAAACATATTATCAAACTATGCTTAATTACAAATCCAAATTACTTCAATAAACATAAAATCATGATCTCATTCATCCAAATTCGCCATAATTTAAACTAGTTGAAGAAAATTACCGATTTCCTCGAATAAAGAGCTCGTGATCACTTCCATTCCATGAATCTGAAGCAGGTGACTCATAATCTTCTCTTTCGCGAGTGATTTTGGGATCAAAAACAAAGTAATTGAACTTATCTGTAAAATTCTCATCAGGTTTTCCATCTAATGCTTCGGCAATTAAACCAAATGGTTTAAACTCGCTTAATACTGTTAATTCTCGAACTCCAACTGACATTTTTCGAATCAAAACCCTAGTTATCGAGACGAAGAAGAGAAGGTTTTTCTCTCTCTTTCTCTCTCCCGCCCTTTCTGTTGTTCTAATTTGAGTGAGTGAGTGAGAGCGGGCAAAACTTAACTAAACCCTAGTGAATTAGTGAAGAGTATTCAGACTCGTGAACACCTGGTTCTTAAAAGTAAAACCGCCGTCCGTTTTTTATTACAAAAAATCGCGTTTATCTGGATTCTGGGCCGAACTCCTTAAGTTACCCCAACCCAATTTAACTCCATCAAGCCCATATCTGGACAAATCCAATGCATAAAAGTATTAAAACACATCCACTTGGATAAATATTTTTTTTTTTCAAAGATAAATATTATTAAAAATGCTAAAAATCATATAAGAAAAAATAATATGTCCGAGTTCTAGTTTTTAAATTTTATTTTTCTTGGTTGTATTAAATTTTATTTACAAGTATAATGTACAATTGACATGTTATCCTAGAACTTTCTTTTAATTTCGATAGTAATACAATATATATGATGATATAGGCTTTCAAATAAAACAATAGTACCATCAGCCTCTCATTCAAGACTAAATCACCATAAAGAATTGAACTCGAGTGTCTATTGAGTTATCTTTGTTTGCTGACCAGAACATTATCTCTTTTAATAACTCCGGAGGAGAGTTTTTTTCCTGATGCGAAACTTTTACCAAAAATATCTATTTCTCTTTGCTAAAATTAAATATATCTTCTCAAATATAAAGGGTTATTAAGTAATTTCAATATAAATAATTAAAATTTATCAAGTAGTTACCTACAAACTAGCAAACTAATATTATTTTTACCAAAAAACAAGGAAACTAAATATGATACACATCTAACAGACGTGCATTCACTTAGTATGATTAATTCTTGTGGTAGTATAAGGAAAGTTAACATATTTGAATCTTTCTTTAGTGGCAAAGATAGTTATGAGGAAAAAATTATATTCATTTGTGTAATTGCTAAAGAATAAATTGGTACTAGTGAACATTAAGGAACAAACCGGTACTGTGAAGCCCGCTATTTGGTTTTAATTAGAAAATTAGCATCTTAAGTCTTAACAAACCGATACTAATTATTACACGACCATTATTAAAGAACAAACCCTAATAATTGTAGTATTTTTTCTTCACTAGCAAAGATGGTTAGTAGGAAGGAACCAAATTCATTCGTGTAATTATTAAAGAACAAACCAATATTAGGGTTTGTACCGCTGAAAAAAACAGATTCAAGGATAATACAAAATTTGAAACAAAAAATACAATTATCGATTAAGACATAATATGTTATATAATATTCAATAGAGAACACATAATATGCAATCGAAGATATAGTATATTAAAATTTAAGAATGAACAAAGCATCAAAAAATAATCGATCCGTTACAACTAAATACTATTACAATTATCTTTTTTTTTTATTATTATTATTAGCAAGCATGTTTTTAACGAGATCAGTAACTCAAAGATGCACTGAACCCCATACCTCTGGTATAATCGCCTAGAGGGCTAGAGGTATTACCAACTGGGGTCAACTGGCATCTGCTACTATTACAACTATCTAACAGGATATATTATAGACTTCTTCTAACCGTACCAAACCTTCTATTGTTGAGATGTCTGCTGACTTGTTAGATGAGATGACTTAATACCCTTCTCAAACTGAGGTTTGTAGGTCTGACCGAAAGTTTGGTTCTAAGAGTAGATAAACCTTTTTGTAAATATCTCTGTTACCTCATCAGTAGTGCAGAAATGGTGTATATGGATGAGATTTTGTGTAACGCCTCAGGATTTCGTCTTTGCTCATCCCGGTGCGTCGAGCACCATACCGCTCACTCATCCCGGTGCTTAGCTCCCATTGTAACACCCATGAGTTGGTGTTAGTCCCACATTGCCAAGGAAGTGGTTGTTTCGGTAGTATATAGAGCTTAACCATACTCTAACTAATGTCAAAGCCTTTTGGGGTAAACCACATGGGTGGGCCCTGATCCAAAACCATCTACTATTGCTGGATATCCGCAGTGACTAAAGAGGGACAATATTGACATTAGCGAGCGGTATGGTGCTCGACGCACTGGGATGAGCGAGGACGAAATCCCGGGGCGTTACAGTTGGTATCAAAGCCGACGACGGGTCTCCTGTTGCAGGTGGGAAGTACGCTGGAAAGGCCCAAGGAGCGCCATGTACTTGTCTCACTTGGCAGGGAACGTTAGAGATTTTGGGACTGTACTGAGTGTACTGCAGAGCCGAGGACGACTCTATTTTTAAGGTGGTGAGATTGTAACACCCATGAGTTGGTGTTAGTCCCACATTGCCAAGGAAGTGGTTGTTTTGGTAGTATATAGAGCTTAACCATACTCTAACTAATGTCAAGACCTTTTGGGGTAAACCACATGGGTGGGCCCTGATCCAAAACCCTCTACTGCTGGATATCCGGAGTGACTAAAGAGAGACATATTGACATTAGCGAGCGGTATGGTGCTCGACGCACTGGGATGAGTGAGGACGAAATCCTGGGGTGTTACATTTTGAGTGACCAATTCTCTGGCATAAGTGTAATCAACCTCCACATGTTTGATTCTAGCATGGAGCACGGGATTGTGAATCCTACATAAAACCATGTGTTGGTATTTATGATTTTATGGTTTTGTAATAGTTTTTAAGGTCAATTTAGTAATGTAGTTGGTTTTGGTATGAGATATGTCAATGAGATACTAAAGCCTAGATAGAGTTGTAAGCGGGTTTGAGATTCAATTATGGATTGGAAATTGATAAACTCGACCTTAACCTTGTATGTCAGTATGATAATATTTGTACGACAATATGTAGTTTTGAACTATATAACTACGGAGTGTTAAACAGTTACAGAGGCAAGAGTACATGTAATAGGATGATCAAATGCACTCTATTCCATTTTAGTAAAAATACAAAAACTATCCCAACAAGGAAACTGTCCATTATCCATGGCTATAAATTACAATTAAAATTAGTTTAGAAAAATTTGATTTCTATAATAGAACCAAAAGCTTGTTGCCTTTTTATTGTTATTTCAACTTAATAATTTTTTACTCATATTTACAATGAGAATTAATCTTAGAAAGTAAATAGAAACAAAATTTTATTTTCGCTACGCCCTTAAGAAAAACATAAATACGTCCTTGAGAAAATTTCTCTCTCTAAACTGGTTGAAATTGATAGCCTAATTGAAAAGAATTAAATCATGTTCGTGCATTACACAAACCCAAACACTAGTTTTATTATATAATAGCAATAATCATCGATATGTCAATAATATCGCATTACATAAAATTAAGGAGTTTCTACATAGAATTACAAAAAATATTTTTCAATCATAAAACCTCGAAGGGCTATGAGTATTATTCTTGACACTAACAAAGAAACAACAGACAAACAACAATCTAAAACAGAGACGACACAAACTCCTTTTGTATTATTCTTCAACAAAATTTTCTTACTCTTTGCGCATTCCAGTAACCCTTTTCAAAACAGAGAAACAAATAGATGATGATGTTCGGTTCCAATACATACCAATCGTATCACCTTCTCTCAGATTTCTTCGAAAGACAAAATTCGTAAACCAGTAATTGTGGAGGAGGAAAACATCTTCAGGATTCTTTCTCAATAAGAGATTGTGGTCAGTTCTTGTTTCCACATCCCTTAGAGTAACAACTACTTGCGCTCCTTGGTTGAGAGCAGTCCAGTCCAATCCCCAATGTCGTTGGATATGTTCACGACCCAAAACGAGTGCACCAAAGGGACTCACATCACTAGCTGTCATGACCTTTTCACACTCCCATGGAGTGAGTAGATCTAAGAGTTTGGGAGGAGTATTGCGTATCTCCACCCTTTGTGCACGGATAGGAGTGAGAGGAAATTCTCCACTTACAACACCATTTTCTTCTTCTTCCTTAGTAGGCATGAAGTCAAAGAAAACAGTTGAAGTAGTCATAGTAGAGGAGAAAGACAAAGTATGAAAAAGATAGATAGAGATTGTAAACAACAAAGAGAATACTAATGTGTTTTCACAGAGATAAAAGAGAGTTCTATATAGGCATATGTTAGATTCATATATGGCATTGTATTTACAGAGAATCAATTTCATTATGTATTATGATTTAGGAATTTGAGTATTGCTATTTCAAGCTGGTATTAGTCAGAGTTTCTCTTTTGCTTATTGTATTATAAGTATTCTTAAAAAGTGTTTGACATTGTTTATAACACTGAATCGAGTCTCTTTTAGACCCAAAATGCTTTAAATGTTCATAACATTTAATCTGGTCTTAGTAGCAATTTTTTTATATCTATTTGCCATTATTATTTTTATTTGGCACATCCCATACTATTTTTAATTTCTTTCTTTCAAATTCTACTTGCCAAATAAAAGAGCCAATTATAGAACTTTTATTCTTTTATAAAAATTAGCTAAACAAAAATTCATCTATTTTTTTTTTTGTTTTGTTAAATTTATTAAAAATAAAAATTCTTCTTACCAAAATCTCCTTCTCATCTTCTTCTCAAACCCCATTTTAAATTTTGTTTGAAAAAAAAAAAATAGAATGCATAAACCCCAATGAAAATATATGGTTATCTTTACACAATATTCAAGCATTTTCACAAACCTATCATTATCAAAAAAAAGAATAGTCAAAATCCAAGATTGTGTGGAATTTGGCCATTTGGGGCTTGACAAATATGTACGAAATTAAGTGTTAATCTATAAACTCAATTTTCAAAGACAAATTTTGAGAAGGTAGTTTTTGTTTTTAATATTTGATTTTTTGATTATATGAATATTTAGATGTTTTGGTTTTAGTTCAATTTGTGGTGTGCATAGAGAATTTTGAGAATAATTGTCGTAAGCCACAAAATTTTGTTAAATACAGATTTGGGTGGTGAGACTAAGATTTTTTTTTGTTTTAATGACTTACTTTTGTTATATCTATTATTAAGGGAATGTAGTTTACAAGTTACGGCACTTTGTTTAATGAGAATTATTGATGGCATGAAGGCGATGATTAATGATTTTTCGTGGATTCTTTTATATTACTTACCCATCGTGGAGGTAAGATTAGTGAATTGTGGTCTATTTGGATCTCCAAATAAGTGCAATTTCAACAATAACCAATAAACAAACAAAAATAATAGACATGAGATTTAACATGGTAAAACCCAATCATTGGGAAACATCCACGACCGTCCTCACGACGATAAATAATCCACTATATCAATAGAAAAGTACACTCACTAATACAGTCTCAGATTAACCCAATCACAAAAGTTAATACTTGTAATAGTGTTCCGCGTAGTCTTCTATCTCTGCAATCATTGCAACACCTTCTTAGAATCATTCTAAGAAGCAACTCTCAAATCTCTATTATTGTTGATGATGATGACTTGGGATGATGAACAAGGATGAATGATTCTCACACAGATAAACAATCTCTCTAATGGTGGAAGGAGACTAGAGAAATATTGAATCCTTAGGTTTTCCGTTGTAGAGAAAACTCTTATATATTCCACATTGGGTCTCATACCCATGTCGGCCCATTACTACACATAGGCTTGAATCACTCAAGCTGCACTAAGTCCACGAATTGTGTCAACTTTATAATCTCGGTGGTTACATTAATGATATTTAGTTAGGTCATATAATTACCAAAGCATGGAGACGATGTTGAATAGTTTAATGTTTATATTGACGAACTCATAGTAATATTTGGTTACTCATATATTTAAAAAATGCGGAGGCAATGATTAATGAGATGTGGACGATTTGGACTGGTTCAAAATATTCAGTTACTCGTATACTTACCAAGCATGGAGGGGAAAATATGGTTTGTGAATTATCTTGACCACCAAAAATAAATAGTTTAATACATACTTGCCAAGACGAGACATTGGATTTTCAAACTAAAATCTAAAGACGATCTCTAAATTAAGGGATGTATCCTAGGAGCATTAAATTTGCCTAGGAGCATTTGTCAATAGACCTCAAGTGTAGCATTCTCTTTCACAAAGTTTTCTTTGTTTGTTGACTCTCCGCATTGTAAAAATGATCTTTGTACTAGTAAAAGTAAAGTTAACACGTTTGATTATTTTTTCAGTAGAAGGAATCATCCGTGTAATTTACCTGAAGAACAAACCAGTATTTGCTTCTGTACCCTTTTTTCTTGCAGTAATTAGGTTTATAGCTATGTACGGTGATCCATGGACGATTCTGGCAGTCCAGGGAGTGGATACGCTGGCAATACTATGTAGTACTAGGTCAACAATACTATCCTATCACATTCTTTTTGATAGTAATGCAGTATATATAGTGATATAGACTTTCCAAATATGTTGGTAGACAGTACCATCAACCCCATTCAAGATTAAATCACCATAAGAATTCTCTTTCACATGTCTTCGTTTGTTGATCAGAGTAGTGTAAATTTACTTCAGAAGAAGTAGAAGTAAAGTTTAACACACTTGATTATTTTTTCAGTCACAAAGATTGACAGAAAGAAGAAACCAAATTCGTGACAAAACAGATTAAAGGAATGTACTCCTAATGTCTAATGTAACCAAAACCAATAAAATATTTTTTATAGTTGTGTAAGTTGATCCATGGACTTCTTTGGCAATCAAGGAAGTTGATAGGGGGAGCAGTATTGTGCCTGGCAATTACTATGCCTAGCCGTACTAGGTATGTAGAGTAAAACCTCAATAAATGAATACCCTTCGATAAAAATAAATAAATTTAAGTGAGATTATTCATTTATCAAACACTAATTTAGTACAAAAGCTTGAATTGGAACTGAAATTTTTTATTACTTAGGTCCTGCTTGTTTGGGCCGCAATAAAGGCAAATCTTTACCCATCTATAATTAGAGTGGTCCCTCCTAAATTTACTCTTTGACTGTGCTTGTTTACCTGAAAATCTGGCGGAAGGTAAATCCACGTCAGATTTTTCGGATTTATTTCTTTTTGCAGGTGCTTTGTTAGGTATTAGAATTTGTAGGGCCCACAATTTTTTTGGCAAAACAGCAAACCACATCAGAATTTTTCACGGGTTCAAGATTATAAGAATTCTTTGCAAGCTCGTGGTCCTCTCTTCTCTCTCTCCTCTTTCTTTAAAACCAATGATCCCCCTTTTTTCTCTGATATTCACGTCTATTTATGTGTTAATTACAGTGCTTAACCAAGTACTCAATACTAAAATAAATGAACTTTTAAAAAAAAAATTATAAATAATTTTTTACACCTACCAATTACATAATTTTTTTCATGTAAACAAGCACAACCTTTGATTTGAATGGTCCTCAACTAAACTAGCTTAAACTATATTGGTCCCCTACCTAAGGAAGCATGAAATAATTATAGATGATCTCCTACTAAGTTTATTAAAAAAAGAAGTGAAATTTTTGCATAAAATTTGTTCATAAACTCAATTATCAAGAGTTTCGAGGATATTAAATTAGGCTAAATTTCATGCAAATTTTTGCGGGATAACCAAGCAGGGCCTTAAACGAGATTATTCACTTATTGAACAAACTTAGGGCATCTCTAATGGTTAGGCAAATTTGATGGTCCACGTATACACATTTGATGCTACTTTGATGAAAATTTTGCTTTGAAAATGTGTTCCATCTAATGGTTCATCAACTAAAGCGGCTAATAGATGACCGCTTCACTAAAGCGGGCCTCCAACACCCGCTTCAATAAAGCGGGCCTACAACAACTACTACACATTATCGCTTTCTTTTGCTTTAAGTGGCTGTCCAAGTGCCACTTAGTTAAAGCGGGCTTTGAAGTGCCACTTTAAGCGGCACTTCATTAGCCGCTTTAAGTGAAGCGATCTTCTCTTGCCCGCCTCACCCCAGTATCAAACCTGAAGCTTTTCATCAAAATTTCATCAAATTTGATGAACTTTTGATGATTTTTGCTCAAATTTGAAAAAGTTTTGATGGTCCATTAGATGGAGTTTTTCTGACTTTTTCATCAAATTTGAATTTGACGATAGATTTGATGAACCATTAGAGATGCCCTATTAGTACTATGTTGGCAATACTATCTTAGCACCTTCTTTTTGACAGTAATGTAATATATTTTGTGATAGACTTTTCAAGATGTGTTGGTAGACCAAAACAACAATACCATTAGCCTCATTCAAGATTAAATCACCATTAAAATTGAACTTGAAGTGTAGCATTCTTTTTGACAGAGTAATCTTTGTTTGCTGACCAGAACACTGTAAAATTGATCTTTGTAATAGATGTAAAGTTACATTTGATTCTTTCTCCAGTAGCAAAGATAGCCAAAAGGAAAAAACCAGATTCATAATCACTGAAAAATAAAACCAGATTCAGTGATAGTACTCCCCGTAAAACCAAAACCATTAAAAGATTTTCTTGAAGGATTTAGAATTATAGCATAAAAGAAACTAACATGGACATATTTGTGACTATCACATTACATATCATATTTCTAAATTTCTAAACTAAGAACTAACCAGGATATATTTGTAACTTAGTCAACTTAATCACATTACATATCATACTCTAAATTAATTAATTATTGATTTATTTCCTAGCAAATTTTCTTGAATGAAGACCGTCATTAAAAAGTGGGGTTACCATGAACAAACATGCAAACTCTACAAAAATAAACAAATTATGGCTTCGAAAGCTACACAAACATTAAAAAACCTTTAATATGAAAATCTAGACCACTAATCAAGACTGCAAGAGTAAGTAGCCCTCTAAATAAACAAATTTTAGAAAAGCAAGGCACTGCTCAAAAATATAAGTTCCTTTTTTCATGCAAGTACCCCTCCAGTTGCAAGCATCAAAATACACGTATGCCTTTAGTTCTCATAAGATTGTGAAAATGCTACTTCAATTACAATTAGAAGTGCATCCAATCTTCCACATCCTTGAGAGTCTCGGCTTACATCCACCATCAGGAGAATCGGGAAAAGAAACACCTGCTTAGGATAAAAATGAGTGCAAGAAAGGCTAGCATCTTATTTGTACACACAAAAAATTCGGTCTTAGTTGTGCCATTTGGGCCCATCTAAGCCATACTCCAGCACATATCAACTCAATCATTTTCAAATAGTGTTCTTCCTGGACAGAAATAGTTGCCCAGAAGAAAGTAACATGGCATGAATCATTCAACTAGGTCAGCTCTTTTACTGATCTCTTTACAAGATTCATAAAATGCTTAAATCTTCTGGTCACAATAAGATGGGCCATTAAACGTATGAATGCAAGTGAAATGGCTTTTGAGAGTCTTGGAAAATTACCAGGAAGATGTATGAATGGCTGACAAGAATACGGAACTATTTATTTCTTCCAGTTCACTGGTCAATGTTATCAGGGATATTTGCTTTACCCAAATAAACTTGTTGCATCTCTTCTCTCCAGATCTAATAGAAAAATCATGATAAAAATAAAGTTAGGTAATATTTAACAGATATAATTACTGATTGTAACCATGTAAATTCGTTTCTCAGTTTCATCACAGCCAATAGAGAATTAATTAATCCGCTTAGAATAAGTGGAAACCGAAATTGAGCACATACCGCATATCGAAATTCAATTCTGACATGTGGAACGTTTGTCTTATGGATGTCATTTCCTTCTGGGCCTCTCTTATAGTATGATTTTCCGATCCAATGTGCCTGACAAGTAATGAGTAGAAGGATTAGATTCACTAATGTAAACATTAAGAAAATTAGTATTAATAGTCTTCTATTAGTATCTAATATATTGTTTTTTTCCAGCGCAAATCTAAAATTTCCTTAAGTTCAAGCAATTGCAACTATTTTATTAATCTAAATTGATTGAGAAAATCATAACACCAACCAAAAGTCCAAAATACAAGGACTGCACGAAATTTCACTCTTATAAAATCACACCCAATTACTAATAAATTTAAGCAGGAGTATCAGCTTTATCCTCAGAAGGTTCTTTTGTTGTGACAGCCAGAGAAAGATCAATACAAGTGTGCATAAGGTCGCATAGCATGAATGGTAAAGAGGGATCAACCAAGAGACGGATTTGTTACACCAAAGTCAAACACTTGCTTAGTTGCTTATTTGATGAAGTTTTATTGCAATAAAATCATACAGTTGAATTTTCTGCATTAAAACAAAATCCTATGGTAGAGATTTATCTCACTTTCTATTTTTGACCAATTTTTTGTTTTTGTTTTTTAGAGTAATAGTATGCATTTTCTGGTTATAACTTAAAAGTATGGTAGCTGAAACACAAATGTGCTAGGTAAAGATGCAGCCACAACCATCCTTGGACAGTCCATGTTTGGAGAATTTGGAGATCTCGAAGGGCTGAATAGGCTTAACAGGCGGTGTGGCAACTATCGGATTACTTCTCTGGTGTTTGGTTACTTCTATGCGAATATCCACTACTGCAGTAAATAGTTTTGGGGTTATTTGACTCAACATAGCTCATTCTCTTGCTTGTATTTTTTCAGTCAATAACTTACATCAGCGGTATTTGGTACTTAGTAAAAGTTTCAGCCCCATGTAAACATGCTAATAATGAAGATAATATAGTTGAGGTCAAATATCAATTTTGAACATATATCCTCAATAAAAATACATGAAAATAAAATAAAAAGATCTCTAAGAAGTTTAATAGTTAGTAATGGTGAAGACGATGACTCAATGATGATGATTATACCAAGTTCACCACTAATGGTGTTACTAGTTATCAGATTCCATTGGCGTAAATATGTAAACAAAATCAATCTCACCCATTATACAGAATATTTAGTTCATTAGGCAACTCAGTTGATTCAGTCAAATTTTAACCAAATGCCACCAAAATCAACGAATCCCATCAGTCACATCAACAGTGTCTTGACCTAACTGTTTGGTCTTAAAGGCACAAGTTTGCAGGTGTCCACTAAAATTCTGCTGCCACTTCTTAGCCAGGGTAGAGGTTGGTATCCCAATTTTTTAGTTGGTAAAGTAGTACCAGATAGCAACAGATTGACATATCCCACCACTAGAATAATCACATAAGTTCGGTGCAAAGAGAATATGCATGTCAAGCAAAAGGGCAACTAATATCCTATTCGCAGTGGATAGAGGTTATGTGGCTTGTGACATGCAAAAGTTTACACTAAATTTACCTTAAGCGCATGGGAAAAGCCTGATTGATATACTGAATTACGAGCAATCTCACACATATCGCATGAACTTAACTTCCAAACCTGCAGTTGAAGGGTTCATATTAGATGGCCGTTCAAGGAAATGAAATAAAAGCAAGAAATAGATAGAGGAGAGAACTCACAGAAGCTGCTACACTATATTCTTCCACCAAAGGTTCTTTTGTCAAGTGGATTTGTAAGGGATCATCCGTAGAAAGAGAAACATTGAGGCCCCGAAGGAAAAACATTGGGAAAGGGTTTCTATGATAATCGAGAAACAAAGAGTTGTTACTAAGCGGAGACATAGCCAGACCAATCTGATCAGTGAAACAGTCAAGACATGTCGTTAGCTAAATATCTACCTAAATATTTGTGTGTGTGTGTGTGTGTGTGTGTGCGTGTGCAAGGGAGAGAGAGAGTGAGTTAAACAAAGAAGATGCAAATCAATTACTTGTGCAAGGTAATACAAGTATTGGAGGACTGGAGATTTTCTCAAATTGATTCCATGTGCAATATTCTGAGCAGTAAGAAAAGTTGCTGCAAGATGGTCAATGTCCCCTGCCTATAAAGTACACAACAAATGAGCCACAAGCTACATCACGAAATTCAGAAAGTCATGTCAAAGCACAAGGTTGAGACAAGCTCAATGAGTACCTCCCCTGCATGCGGACGGAACTTAATAGTTGTCATACCCTTTGACTCTCGGAGCTGAAGAAAACAACAATATCAACAATGTAGTGAATTCAACTGATGAAAAATATCATTATGAATGACAGCAATTGTGAATCGACAATGACAATATCATAAACGATAGAAAATAATCAAAATAGAAACTTGTCTTTGGAGTTATAAAGAACACCTTATTTAATGTGTACAGGTTTGCATAACAGTAATATGCATAATACGAAAATGCGGGGTTGAAAAAATTTGTCCACTGGGCTGGTGTTGGCATGTGTTTTGTTGGACGTCTTTCAGGCTTACTCTCATCGTCTACCAAATCCAATCCAACGACCTGAAATACAAGAAGAAGAAGAAGAAAAAAAACGAGGCAAAATCAATCAAGTTGTTGCAACTTAATCTTGTATCTACAAACTACTTCTGAGCAATCAAATATTGAACTTAGGATTCTCTGAAAGCAATAAATGCTTCACATTTACATTTCAACTTCCTGCATGATACCCATAAAACTCATGAAACTTTAGAGCTACATTAGAATCAAAGAAATATGGAACGAAAAAAAGGACATACCTGTTTCAAGATAACATGCAACTGAGGGTGTGAATCTGGATCGACAGTAACCTCAAAAAGGGGGAGGAAAATATTATCAAGCATGTTCTGGAAAGATGTGACGATCCCCATTCCTTTGTATACATTGTAAAGTCGTGGAAGCTGAAATCAAAACATTTTTCCAAGATGATGTGTAAGCATCTTAATGAAAGGATAAAAAACCCTCTGAGATAATTACATATGTTTAATCTCCTTAGCATGATTTCTACCAAACTAATAAAATTTGAAGATGCAGGTTGTTAATTCAATGAAATCGTAAAAGCAGATCATTTATTTACGATCCCTTGAAAAGAAAAAAAAAAAGGGACGGGGTGGGTGGGGGTGGGGGTGGGGGCGGGGAAGGGGGGGGGGGGGGGGGGCGTTGGAGAATGCCTTCACCAATTTATTGTTAATGCCTACACCAGAAATAACTTGGCAATGTTTTCATGTGTGCACGTTCTTTGGGGTAATCCGTAAGAAGTTCTCAAATGTGCAAAAATAACTTTGTGATGACGAATGAAGGATAGAAGGGAATATACAGCGGAATGGAATCTTTACGATACGAAACACAATTATACAAAACAAAAGGAACAAAAACACAACAATGGAATCACAAAAAACCAAAAAGGTTACCTGTATCAACCAAACAACATTTTCACTGTATAAATCATTGTTAATTATCCAACTGGCCAGTTGGTCCCACTCACTCTGCTTTCGACCATATATAGATATCCTATACTCAGCCATCTGCCAAACAGCAAATCAAACTAGTTAGTTACAAGAAGGATGAGCCAGTAGAGTAGTAAGCATCCTGGACTAAACCAAGCATTTAACTTAGGTATAGATAGACAACAACGACCAGAAGAATAATAAACATACAGTAAGATCTACCTCATGCAATATATATGGTGGCTTCCTGGTTAGGCTGAATTATAAGATTATCATGATACAGCACTTCATATCTTTATACTTCCCTTATACTTGAAAGTGGGAATCTAAATCTATACCAAAGATTATTCTCACCTATCTTCCACCAGCACCATCCAGGTCCCATAACCTGAGGTTTGATTGAATTCCACATTATAGGAGCGCAATATGAGTTGCAACGTATTCAATGTGAAGGAGTTTGGTTGAAGGTGGTCAACATTTAGAAGAGAAAAAAAAAGAAGGAAACAAAAGAGGAAGCAAGCGAGAGAGGAATAAAAAAGGAATGTATAAACTAAAAAGAGAAAGATCATTTATTTTCGCATAAAGCGGGGAAACAGTGGTGATAGTGAGAAATGGGCAACTATTAATTTTAGTACAGGACAACCAATCATGTTACTATTTAAAGTAAAGGAGATGGATGAAATCATTAACATGCATGACACATGAATCCAAATTATTATTAAGTGTAACCATGTGAAATGCCAAAAAAAAAAAAAGCCAAACTTCCAAATTTCCTTTCCCTTTTTGAAACTCCTTTAACAGTAGCTAAAATTCCACAATGTCTCCCTACATAACAGTACAACATCCGCTTCTTGTTAGATTTTTAGATTCTTGTGTGCAAATTTGTATCGTTGAGATGATTAGTAACGCTTTCTTCATCGAATAGGAACAAAGTCGACAGAGTTTATAGACATTTTATTTGTTTGATGTGAGCTGCTTCAGTTACATTAGGAGACTTCTTTAAGTCCAAACTTCAAACTGTTTGAAAAGACAAACAAATTATATATAATAGAGGTTTCAAGGAAGGACCTGGTATTTACTAGCATCTAGATCAGAGAATACTTGCTTTGTCAATTCACCAAGGAAACGACCTGTCCGGAGTTACAAGAATAAGAATTTAATAAAGAAGATTTAGCTTTAAAGCAGTTTTGATATATGATAATAAAAGCAAGGACAGTAAATATTAAAAGTATAAAAAAACACTTACCCTGGATAAGATTATCTTGTTTAAGAAAAATCTCCCGAAGCCTACTTTGACCACATGGATTATACTTTAGATTGAACTTATCAAAGCGATGAAAAGTACTTTTGTCTGCATGAACATCTAGAAGATCCACATTAAGGTCATACCTGTTCCAATAGATATAAGGAGGATGCTTATTTTCTGTCAGAATATCTGAAAATAATAAAGGAGTAGAAATTAGGTGCATCCACATTACCCAGTTAAATCCAAACTTTCAAACACTTCCTTCAGTGTCAGATATGTCCCATCACGGAATATAACAACCTGAACCAGAGCATGCAGATGTAAGAGCATTCAGTGGAGCAACATCGTGTCTAAGAGAGAAACATCTTTTGCTTTTGTTTTGGCTCAGTCTCCAAGAAAGAAACATAATCCCCAACACCAATTCTTTTGCAAAAATTGCGAATGAGCCTGTGGCTCAATGGCAGCACCCCTCCCACAAAGTGGAGAGGTCGTGGGTTCGAAACACGTCAACAGCGGATTACCAATCAAAAAAAAAAAAAAAAATCTTTTGCAAATAGGCTTAGGGTGCATTGGACAGTGTGTGAGTTAGATATAAGCTCAAGTGTCTGATACAGTCTTATGCGGGATTTTTTCTCTTTACAATGAAATAAAAATAGTTTAATGATCACTCAAGATAATTCATATAAAGGTGGAGGACAAGCCCCACAAATTGGGCTGCTATTCTTTTGTGAACCCGACTCTTCAAAATACAATATGTTGAATTTAGCCAAAACCCAAAAGTAGGAGAAAGAGAGTGTGTGTGTGTGTGTACATATAATTGCTCAAGACTTGTACAAGAGCTATTGAATGTGGACTAAAATAACGAGCCAGCGGTTGAAAGGGTTTACCATCGGAGAAGGATTCTCCATTATTGTTGGAGTAAGGACTCTATTTTTCTTAAGCAATAATGAGTTCAACCAGCAGCATATTAAAAACCAGGCAAAATTCCAGTTTGCAAACTTGTTTGTCTACAAACTAGGGAATCAAAAGCGTTCAAAGGCTCTAGGCTCACAAAATGAGTGTGATGCCTAGGGTGTGTGCCTAGCCTTGCCAAGCAGCATCACAAATTCACAATGTCTCATAGCCTCATACCCAATGCCTATGCAGCACCTTTAAGTCTTTAACATCACCATTTACATAACTGGACCAAATAGAAAACATACATCCCAACACCAATGTTCCGGCCAAATCTGGACCAAACAGAAAACAAAGAACGAAAAGAGAAATAATCACCAATGACACACCCCTTGACTGGTTAAGGACAAGTCAGATATCAAATTCAGTAACCTCCAATCAGACATTAAAAAACCCAATCCAAGCCACAAGGGGTGAGACATGCTGACTCAGATGATATAACTAAATATTATGTAAGATCTAAAAGTGTGAACTAATGAAACTCTGTCAGCAAAAATAATTTAGTACAAGATTATTAGCAGCATTACCTCGTCAGGCTCTTTCCTCAACTTCGACTTGATAAATCGCAGAAGATGTTTCTGGTTCATGCATGCTGAGTGATGGACATGTGTATCAACTTTCCTGACATTATAAAAGTCACGATGTGGTGCACCTTTTTGAGCAAGAAATTCTCTATCCGCATTAAGCATCAAATGAAGATTGAATTTCTGAGAAGTTAAAAGGTAAATTATAAAAAAATCGTGTAAACAGTAATAGTTTCGTATGTGGAACTTAAGCGTTAGGGGCTTAGGGCCAAACTGTCAAAATTTTACCACTAAAAGTAATACGTACTTGCTCTAAGAGAACCAGCCTATGATGACATAAGCTTCGAATATTTCCTGCAGCAGTCACTCGAAGGATGTGATGCAGATCAGTAAAAAATGTTGTCGCATCAGCTACTGGAAAAAGCTTTTCTGTAGCTAAACAGAAACAAAATATGCTATCAAGTATAAACAGATAGCAGAAGGAGGGAAAGGTGTTTGCACATCAATATATAGATTCGGAAAAGAAAAAATAAATAAATTTAAACATGTGATGAATGGTGGCGTCTTACAATTCTTATTTGCATAAACATGAACAACTCCATCTTCCATCTGAAAATGGTGCTGAAAAAAAAACAAGGAACAATAGGTTCTAACTTAATCAGAAGAGAATCAAGTGACAATCAGAAAAAATTAAAAATCATTCAAACCATGGTTCATTCTCAGCAACCTAAGCAAGAAAGCAATGTTAAATACCACAAACACTGTTCGTCAAATCAGACTATCACAGAAAAAGAACTCACATCTGTTTTGCCTTCATGAGAATATGAAAATGGATTCAAATTAGGCTTTGGGGTGCTAGGATCGGTTATAACTTCTTTCTCCCAAGGAGCAACCTCTTCCATGAATACATAACTTTGCCGCAGCTCAAGACATTCCTGGAGCATCTGATAAGCTTCCACTTGGTCCGGAGATGGTACCTCTAGTATCAGTGATAGATGGAAATACAATATCAATTTAGACCGCAATGTAGATCAGCTTTTTTAAGTGAACCCATATTTGAAAGTATCACGTAACGTAAATCAGATGACCAAATATGTCTTGTCTGCATGGGAAGTGCAAGCAAGAGAGGACAACTTCACAAACTAAGAGAACAGATATTGAAACCAAGATTTTAATTGCTTTACTTCAGCCAAAGGAACCGGGCAGACTATTGCTACGTTAGGGAAATTAGTACATGTCCGCTTAAAGAGCTTGGCCTTTATATAGACATTTCCTATCTCTGTATTAATAATTAATGCTCACTGAATTGTGAATCCCACGTAAAGCACACGTTGGAAAATCCAACAAAGAGATAAGAACTTACCAGTTGGATTAATTCTAAGTTGTACAACAGTTTCATGCTCAGGTTCTTTTCTAAGAATATCAGCTGCCACAGGGTAAGGTTGAACGCCATGAATATTTCCAGATACACTATGAGAATTGCTCATTCTAGCTGCATCAGCAGAATTCTGATCCACATTTGTATCAGCGTGTGGATATACGCTTTTGTATTCTGTCCCCTGTTCATACACACTTGTCAAATTCAAAATTCAATGGCGAACTTAACACAACATATAAATTATTATAATAGACTGATACTTAGGCCCTGCTTGTTTGGGATGCAAAAAAGGCAAATCTTTACCCATCTATAGTTAGACTGGTCCCTCCCAAGTTTACTCTTTGATTTGAATGGAGCCCAACCTATTTTAGCTTAAACCCTATTGGTCCCCACTTAAACCTTGCATAAACATGAGATAATCATAAATGGTCCCCTACTAAGTTTATTAGAGAAAGGTGTAAAAATTTTGCACTTTTGAAATAGCACCAAACTTTTGTTCATAAAACTAATTATCAAGAGTTTCAAGCATATTAAATTAGGCTAAATTTCATGCAAATTTTTGCGGGGTAACCAAGCAGGGCCTTAATGAAGAATCCCCAATCGTATAAAATGAACTATACATCCAACATCAAATTCAGTCTGACACGTTAAGAATGTTATCAAATATAAGCATTGTGGAATAATTCATAGTGTGTTCATATACTTACTTCGTTCCCATTACCATACAATTCACCGGTTTCAATATTATTGTCAACTGTGAAATCATCCTCATCATCTGATCCTTCCACACTCCCAAAGGCACTAGCACTAGCAACAGGAGATCTGGGTGAAATTGGTCTAACAACATGTCCTCTTTTAACTGAACTTGCGCTTCTAAAAGAATGCCCTGAAACAGTATAAATCTGTTTTAGATAATCCACAGATTGATAAAAAAAAAGCCATTGATATGTCTGTAAGAATATTGTTTTTTATTACAGTTAGCACAATTCATCTATTCTTCAAAAAGATGAGCACGTCATTAAACCAAGACCAACTACACAATTCAACAGTTCATTGTAAGAGTGTAAGACACATACAATGATACAAATATGAATGATATATTCTCTTGCAATTAAAATTAAACTAACAAAGTAAATGTACTCCATAGTCCATAGCAAGAGTTAAACAACTGACAAGATACACTTCTTTCCAATTACACATAATACAGAAAGCATTAAAAGAACATAACTTACTAAGTATTGATAGATTCATAACTTTACTACTATTTATTAATTTTCATTTGAAATTACCTTCAGGAAACTTGCGTAAAGGCGGTAATCCAACTGGAATAGGAAGATTCCGATCTTCTTTATCTTCAAAATTAGTAATCAATCTAGAATCAGTCAATGAATTTGAAATTGAATGATATTGGCGCCGTTCACCATTATTTCTTCTTCTGTTTTGAATATAGTTGTTTATGTTTATATATTGTTCTTCCACTTCCTCCTCTTCTTCTTCATCATCATCATCATCATCATCAAAACCAGTATATCGTTCTCTTCTCTGTCGTTGTTGTTCAATTGTTTTAGCGAAATCAAGTAATTGAGTTAGGGTTTTTCTATGCATGTAGTAAGCTGAAACTGCTACAAATGATGCACCAACTAATGCCGCCATCGCCATATGGATTCCGTAATAAGATTCCATCTTCATCTTCTCTATCTCTCTCTCACTTCTTCTTCTCTCTTCTCTTCTCTTCTCTTCTCTTTCTCTCTCTTCTGTGTGATGTGAGTGAAATCGGCGAGAAAGTTTGAAGTTTGTCAGAGAAAGACAGAAACGCTTTGTATTTATCGAGAGAGTTATGTCTTAAGGGTTTAAAGCAGAGTGGTGGGAAATGCGCTTTCGGTTTTTTCCGAAAGAGAAGAATGATTAAGTAGTGCTGGTTGTACGTTTGTGAAATGTGTACAACAGTTTCTAAACCTTAGAGCATTCCCAACTTAGGTTTTAAATCACTTTTAGCAATTTTTAGTAAAAAACTCTTGCCAATAGTGGGTTTTAAATTTTAACACATTTTTTAAGTAAATTTGCCAAAGAGTTAAAAATGCCACGTAGGATCATTTTATTAATTAAAAATTAGATTTCATCACAATGTACACTATATTTTTTTGGGAAAAGTGAAACATTAAGGGCATCTCTAATGGTTGGGCAAATTTGATGGTCCACGTATACACATTTGATGATAGTTTGATGAAAATTTTGCTTTGAAAATGTGCTCCATCTAATGGTTCATCAACTAAAGCGGCTAATGGATGACCGCTTCACTAAAGTGGGCCCCCAACACCCACTTCACTTAGTTAAAGCGGCTAATAGATGACCGCTTCACTAAAGCGGGCCCCCAACACCCGCTTCACTTAGTTAATGGGGCTGTCCAAGTGCCACTTAGTTAAAGCGGGCTTTGAAGTGCCACTTTAAGCGGCACTTCATTAGCCGCTTTAAGTGAAGCGGTCTTCTCTTGCCCGCCTCACCCAGTATCAAACCTTAAGCTTTTCATCAAAATTTCATCAAATTTGATGAACTTTTGATGATTTTTGCTAAAATATCAAATTTGAAAAACTTTTGATGGTCCATTAGATGGAGTTTTTTTCACTTTTTCATCAAATTTGAATTTGATGATAGATTTGAAGAACCATTAGAGATGCCCTAAGTTTTAACACTTATTTTAGAACCAACCATTAGAGCATTCCCAATAGTAGAAGGGTTTTAAGGGTGCCACATAGGAGAGAGAGAAAAGGTTTTAGCATAAAATTTAGGGTAATTTCCCGAATAAGCACAGGTTTATCACCTTTCTTCCCAAATCAGCACATTTGACTGCAATCTTCCCCAACAAGCACAATTCTCGGTTTGACTTGCTGAATTTTTGTCTTTTAGCATATTTTGTTTCCTATTATACCCTTTAGCCTATAATCATTTGTTTTAATAGGTTTTCAGTAGATGTGACATCTGAGATAATGACATGACAGTAGATTACAACCATTGGATCATGATAATAAGTTACAACTGTTGGATATAATTTGCTAATTCCTATCCTCCACAAGTGATGTTATTTCCTCTACAATTTGTAATTTTAAACAAGCATCTGCTACAGTAAACAACAGCCACTCAACGCCACGTGTCATTAACCGTTGGGTTTTAATTGGGCGGGAAAATCGAGCGGGAACAGGTAGAGTGATACTTAACCTAGGGTTTTCACACCGATTCAGAATCCACAACCACCCACTCTCTCTTCTTCTTAAACCGATTTTTCTTCCATTAAACTGCTCATAACTCTTTTAATTTCTTTCCCATCTTCCATTTCTACACAATCATCTTCTAATTTCTACACAATCATCTTCTAATTTTCCATCTTCCATTCTAATTTCTACATAATCATGCCGAAAAAGATTGAAGGCGATGAAGTCAGCAGAAAATTTAGCATCACTGTGAGATGCTCACCATCTAAATTTGAAGCCCACTATCTAAACCCAAACGAAAGATTGCCCCCCAATGAGTTAGAATCTTTTAAAAATTCCCCTTTGGGGCAGTTTTTGAGTTTCGAGGGACAAGAAAAAATCGCCATGATAACTTCGGTAGTTACAGAAATTGTTTCAAATAGGGTTGGTCGACTGAAGTATTCAATTGGGGGTAGAGTGATTGAGTTCAAAATGACAGATCTTGCTTTGATTTTGGGGCCTTTGAAATTTGGGCATTTACCTGTTGATTTTGTTATTAGGAAGCAAACTGAATATAGTGCTTTCAGATCGAAATACTTCCAGAATAACCTACACATCAGAGATTCTCATATCCTTGATGCAATTAAGGAAGCAAGAGAAGCCGAAGATGCTAATCCAGATGATGTCAATAGGTTGAATAGGTTGTATTTTCTTGCAATTTTTCTGCTTGCTGACTCATCCAAAACAATTGATGTAAGGTATGTCGATCTTGCTGAAAATTTGGTCGATTTTGATGATTTTCCATGGGGTACTGCTGCATTCAAATTGCTTGAGAGCAATTTAGAAGATGTGTATACCAAAATTGTTGATGGTGTACAAAACTATTGTATCAATGGATGTGTGTTTGCATTCATTATTTGGGCATATTTGCATCTCCCAGATCTTGGTCCCAGAAAGATTCCCAACTCTCCTTTTCCAAGGATGTTAGGATGGTATGATTTGCCCACTAGGAACAAATCAAGGGACAAACTTTCTGAGAAATTTCACCCCAAGAAAGGCTTCATTAATGTGGCCTATCCACTGGATATCACTCTGCAAGAAAGAGCTGCAGCAAATTTACAAGTGGTTGAAGAAGTAAGTCATCTTTATGTTACTGTATTTTCAATATCCCCTACTTTGTTTTCTTTTTCCTCTACAGATATGTACTTATCCGTTACCTGTTAATTCCAGTTTCAGGCTCTTTCACAAGCTGAATATGAAGAGTCTGCTTCTTCAAGGCCAGTTTCTAGATTAGTTCGTCCATCTCAGCAATCATCTGCAACAACAAGTTCTGGAAATCTTATTACACTTGAAAGAAATGCTCTTGAGGCAATTCTCAAAGGAGTCTTTGAAATGGTATGTTGTTACTAATACTTTGAAATTCTATCTGAAACCATGAATAACTTATCTTCTTTATAGGTTTCTTACTTATTACATTGAATACATATATTCTAAAACCTCTAGTTGATCATTATTAATATGTTTTGGTATATCGTCTACATTGATATTATTTTCCTCTATGTTATACAGTTCTATCCGTTACCTTGTTTCTCTATGTTATACAGTTCTATCCGTCTACATTGATATTATTTTCCTCTATGTTATACAGTTCTATCCATTACCTTGTTTCTGTATACTCTTTATAATTTGTTAACATAATATACTCTTTAAACTTTACATGTTGTTGAATTTGAATGAAGTCATATACAAAAACTTTAAACCTTGAAATGTTGAAACCTTGAAACCTCTATAATTTGAATGTTAACATAATATATCCTTTAAATATTTGAATGATGTTTTCTATAATGTTGGGTTTATCCTCTACAATCTTATTGCATTATTTTTGAAGGGTCGTGAGGCAGGGATGGTTTCTGACAAAATCAGTGATGCTGATGTGGCTGTTAAAGGTGTGTTTGCACAGATTGGTAAGGGGGCATCAAAGAAGACAAGTAAAAGTAAGAAGAAGATAAGTTCCCCCTCAAAGCCAACTCTCAAACCCAAATCAGTCAAAAAGACCAATCCTTTGCCAAGTCCTCCAAAAAGGGGAACCAGATCAAGTACTGCATCCCAAGTTTCACCAACAGTTTCAACAAGGAAACAAACAATTCCATCCAAGAAAACCAATGTTTCACCCAAGAAACCCATTGTACCAACCAAGAAAGTTAGTGCTCTACCCAAACCTATTGGGAGGGTGAAGATACCTCCCAAGCAGAAACCCCCTCAAGCCACAACAGTGAGTGATTCCCCACAGCCCAAAATTATTGATTATAAGAAGATGGAGGAAGAGCCTATACCAGCACAGACAACAGTTAGAACCACCAGGAGTAAAAGCTCTTTGTCTTTTAATTATGAGGTAAAAAGAAGGGAACCTCAACCACCAAAATCTGAAGGGGATAAGGGGGTAAAGAGGAAAAGATCAGAGGAGGGGGAGAAGGATAACAAGAAGAAGAAGAAAAATTCAAAGAAGGGGGAATCTGAAGAAGTGGAGAAGCGTAAAAAGAAGATGTCCATTGTGGATATGGGGAAGCAGGATGAAGATAAGGCAGCTCCACAGAATGATGAGATAGAAGAGGGTAAAAATACAGTAGGGGGGAGTGATGATGACATGTTACCATTAGACCGACATTTTCCCGTGTTTGATTTTAATGTTGAAGAACAAAATGACCAACAGGCTGGAGAGAAACAGATAGAGAAAAAAGAGAAAAAAAGGAAGAGAGCAGAGATGTTGTTTCCTATTATAAGGCATCAACCTGAAAGGAAGGTTAAAGGTGATGCCTTTGATCTTAGTTGGAGGAAAGAATTAAGAAAGAGAAGGGAGGCAAAGAAGCTGAAGGAAAAAAAGGCAAGGAAGATACAGTCAGATGATGATGAAGTCCCCAGCAGTAAGAAAGTAAGAAAGTTGTCTTTCTGGAGTGATGATCATTCATCAGATGACATGGAGTCCATTGTGGATGTATTGAATAACCTGAGAAGTGTACCTGATCCTCTTGCCAAGGCAATGTCAAAACTCCAAGGTCTTTCTGTACTGATGGGCGAGAAAGCTGAAGTGAATGAAGAAGGTAAACCTAATGATTCAAGTACAAAGGATGGCGATCCTTCTGTATCCGCTACAGAAGATACATTGTCTGCTAGAAAGGAGGATCCATCCGCTACACCGACAAAGGTAACAACAGATGAAACCGAAACGGCTACAACTGAGGTTTCATCCGCTACATTGTCTGGTTCGAAGGTTAAAAGCATTGAGGCATCTTCTACAACTGTTGAATCTGCTGATAGTGAAGAAGAAGATGATGATAAGCAGGATGATGATTCTGATGATGATAAAAAAGATGATGGTAAGGAGGAGGATGATAAGCAGGATGAGGATGAAAAAGATGATGGTAGGGAGGATGATGATAAGAAGAATGATGATAAGAATGATGATGGGGATGATGATAAAACTGAAGGGGATGATGATGGCAATGGTAGATGTGATCATCATACTGATGTGGTGGTTAATAGAGAAGATGTACCTCAACAGTATAGACTTGAAACACCTACTGCATCAGATATTGAGGAGTCATCAGGCAGGAAGAGTGTTCTCATTCTTAATGTAAGTGAATCTGATGATGATGAGAAGGATACAAAATTTGACCTGTAAGCATTAAGAGTGGCAAAGAGGGAAAGAGAAGCCAAAACTTATCAAAACATGGAGGCTGGTGAACTTTCTTTGGGCCTTAGGTGTAATGCAAGGATGTCAGAGATAATGAAAGAACCATTCTTCAGTAGACAAGTGGAAGAGGATGATACAAAACTTTGTCACTACTTTTGGAGTTTGGCTTCTGACCCAAAGTGGAGTAGAGTCCCCATGAGAAGTTATGGTTTTCTGGCTTCATGCTCAGTGAGTGCCTACAACACACTCTACAAAGGTAATTGGCTTAATGATGAGATTATTGACATCTATCTCAGGCTGCTCATTCGTTGGTATGGTACCATGAGGCCATATTACTTTAGGGATGAAGATCAATATGCTATTGTTTCAACAGTATATCTACATGTAAGTACCTTGTTCCCTTATTCTACCTAGTAATTATAACCTTCAATTCTGAGCTGTTTGAAGAATTATTTTTTCTTTTTGTAGACCAAAATCAAGTGTGATGTGATGCCTGAATACGACAAACTGATGAAAGATAAGAGTTTTGCCAAAATGAATCCTCAGGAAAGAGTGACATCTGGGCGTTTCCAAATTTCATCAGGTTGTACTTCAATTGTTGATCCATGGGTAGGTCTCAAAAATCAAGTTCACCCTGTGAAAGCAAAGGCACTTCTCATCCCATTACAGGTATATTTCATACTTTCCTCCACAACCTCTACATGTCATAAGTTATCCTCTATTTTATTATTTCTATTTGCCACTAGTGATATGTATATATGTGTTATTTGTAGGTGAATGATAACCACTGGATTCTGCTTTCTTTCAATTTTAGTGAGAAAATTGTTAGAATCTATGATTCTTTGGGAATGACAAGGGGTATACCTGAATTGAGAAACATGGAAAAGTTTTTGCCATATGTTGTTTTTGCTGCTGATCCATCACAGTTTCAACTGAAACTGGATATGAAGTGGAAACGTGAGTATGTTAAGTGTGTTGAACAACCAGATGGTTGTAGCTGTGGATTATTCCTCCTTGCCTTCGTCGAATGCGTGCTTCGAGGAATACCACCTCAGTTCGATGCAGATCCTCTTCAGATGCGCTATCGTATTGCCAGAGACCTAATTGATATAGGGGAACCTCCCTCTTCCAAAAACAAGAGCAAAGTTTAGTTATTTGTTGTTTGTATTGTATGCTATACATATTATTTGGTTGTTTGAAGACATGTTTATATGGTTGTTTATGAACCCAATGTTTTTTATGTGGTTGTTTATGAATCTATGTTCATGGTTGTGAATGATACATTCTGTCCAATGTTTGTGAACCTATATTGTTCCTGTTCTTTATGTTTGAATTGTAGAGGATACACAAATATATGGTAGCCGTTAGGTAGTACAAACATAGAGGACAGCACTGCAATGCACAGTAGACAATCTATGCAAAAAACCTAACAACCAAATAAGGTAACACTCAAGTGTCACTGATAAAACATACGATAACAATAGTGTTTTCCTGTCAAAAATAGGTTGGATTTGAAGCCCCTACCCTTATATAACATGAAAATCAATACAAAATAAAGTCAACGGATAACAGGCTATATGTAGAGGATATAAACATGTATGTGGAAGATACATTCCCAAAAAATTACAAAACCCATTTCAGTACTTAGATTGTAGCTGGAACAGGGCTAAGTGGTGGCCCTTCACCAAATAGGGTGTGACTGAAGAGTTGATAGTCATCTACACATTCAAGACAAGTTGATTTGTTATGACCTCTGACTCTACACATTGAACATCGCCTACTCTGGACAGGGACACCCTCAGCTTTACCTCTCTTCCTGGCTGTTTTAGGACGCCCTGCCTTTGAAGTTTTTAGTGGTGGAAGAATTCTTCTTCTTTGTCTGTCGGTTGGCCATTCTTCCTTCCCTCTTGTGGGTGTCCATTCTTCTCTATAAGTTTCTATGTATGTTTCCTTCAAGTAGTACACCTCAACAAATTTGTATGGATCAAATCCAACTTCCTTTATAGCTGCCATGGCATGCTCACATGGTATCCCCATGGTTTGAAACCATTTGCATGTACATGTTCTTTTGTTGAGGTCAACCACACATGACCTTTTAAGCCCTCTAACAGACCAAATACCTGCTGAAGCTCTTTCAAGTGTGCACTTTCTTGCAACTGCAGCATTGTGCACTATTTGCTCTTGACACCATGTTGTGACAGGTGAATTGAACTTCAAAGAATCATTGCGATAATCTCGATAATGCCTAATTACATTATCTCGTATCATTGAAACAATGGTAGTAACTGGCATCATTCTTTCTCCAATGATCATTTTGTTCCAGCTCTCCACATGATTTGTTGTCACAATTCCATATCTGCAAAATCAATGTAAAGGATAGAAACCTTATAGTACCGGATAGGATTTGTATTATAGCGTACACAGAAATATGTTAGCAAACTTACCTAGATTTCTCTTGGAAAGCACTTGCCCACTTTTCTAAAGGCCCAACATCCATAAGTTTTTCATGTGCTTTGGAGGATAGGACCCATATTCCTAGCATATTTCCCCAAAATTCTTGTTGGTTGAGGGTTTTTGCTGATTCTTGCACCAAAAACTTGATTTTCTTGTGACCAAACTTGCCACTCATGTGATAGGAACAGTACATATGGACAGCATTTGGCAGAATTTTAGGAACACCTTGGATGATGCTTTTGTGTCTATCAGATAACAAAATGAACTGGTGATCTACACCAACCACATGGTCCCTTAGTTTGGTAAAAAACCAATCCCAAGAATCATTTTTCTCTTTCATTACAACTGCGAAAGCGAGGGGGAACACATGGTTGTTGCCATCGACTGCAATAGCACTTAGAATTGTTCCAGGGTACCTCCCTTTAAGGAAAGTTCCATCAACAATGACTACAGGACACAAGTTCTTCTTGTAGACCCTAACTGATATACCATATATCCAAAAGAAACATTCAAAACGATCACCTGGTCCAATTAGAATATCAGTCACAGCATCTGGATCAACACTCATGAGCCCATGACTATATGTCTCAAACAACTGATATGAGTAGCTGTAGCTTCCTCTTATCTGCAACAAAGAATAGATGTGAAAAACTATACTCTACACAGAAAACAATCTAGCCGATACTAGTGCCTATGGTAGCGACTACAGAAACAAAGTAGAAGATGCTATACCAATAGGCGGATAACATAGAGAATACCTTCATCAGTGCTTTCTCTTTAGCAAACCATGCAACTTTGTATGAAACTGTGGTCTCATAGTCTTCCTTGACCATCTTTACAAGTGCTTTAGGCTTTAAGTTTGGGTTATCCCTTAACTTTCTCATTAATACTCTAGAAACCCAATCACTATTTGCTTGGGGATTTGTTCCTCCAACTCTAAAATTACCACAAGAGTGGTCATCATTCATTCTACAAATCTTCCAAGTGTTATCCATATTTCGTGTTGCGTAGACTCTCCATGGACAACCATCTACTTTACATTTCCAAATCAACCTTTTTGTGTTGGTGCTTTGCCTGCGTATATCTTTTTCAGTCTTAATCGCGTAGGTTTGGAGGTCCCTTTCAAGATCATCTCGACTTAAATATACTATTCCACATGCAGGTCTAACATAATCATTGTGAGAAGGCTCTGTATGGGGAGCACAACCAACATTTACCCTAGATTTTGCAATGTACGCAGAAAAGATTTTGTCTAATTCACGTTTCACTTCATCGTTATCGCGGTTTTCCGTAACTCTTACATTCTTCTGGAGTGGCACATTGTTGGGAAATGGTACATCTGTATCAGGAGGTACAATGGTCGGAGCTGGAGGGTTGTCTTGAAGTGGCACAGTGGTAGGAGTTGGAGGGTTGTCTTGTAGCGGCGCAGTGTTATGTTGTGGTTGATTGTTGACGTAATCCCCTACTCGAGCAAAACGATCCTCTAGATTGCACCGTATATCCGCTGCATTAGCATTTCTATCCGTTACCACATCTTCGCTATGCACGGTTTCTTGTGTCGATAGATCACCGAACATTGGGTAGCTGTCATTGTACATTTCGTTCTCAAATTCTTGATCTTGGGTGTCAAGAATTGGTGTTTTCATCTCACCAATGCCTTCAGATGAAGATTGGATGACACCATCATCTTCATTATGAGATGGAGGAGGTGGTGTAGGACCAAACATTGGCTGGCTGTCAGTATACATCTCAGATTCAAACTCATCTTCAAGTCTATCGAATGAATTATAAAAGTAATCACTATTTGAGTCGAACACATCATCTTCTGTATCCCATTGGCCTTCCTCACATTCACCCTCATTGTCATCATCCAGTACTTCTTCTTGGCTTCTCTCTATCTCTGGATCTAATCTTTCTTCTACACTTTCCAATTCATCTGAATCCGCAAAACCATTATCCCTACGCATACCAGATAGAATCCCTGCTATGTCTTCAAGACTACCAAATCTAGCCGATTGTGGTACACATATAGGCGATCCAGTTGTGTTCTAGCCGATAAAGGAGTCAAGTTAATTGGAGGTTGAGGAATGTAAACATCATCTCTCACTTGAACATTAGGGGGAGGGGTTTCCAAGAATAAAGGGTCATTTGAGTGCCCCTTTCCCTTTACAGTCACTTCTGGGTCTTGAGAAGGAGTTTCCAATCTATATTCATCAGGAACATGGAAAGGTTTTGTTGGTGTACAAAAAGAAGAGTAGTCTGGTTTCCTACCCAAGCCTAGATTATTGACAACAGGTTCAGGGAAATTGACTAGTTTTGGGATTGACAACAGGTTCGGGGAAAAGTTTTCTCTTCAAAGATTGACTAGTTTTGGAATCCCCCTTGGGCAGCTCTCTTGGTATCTCACTCACTTGGCTTGAGGCTTCATTAGTCTCTGACTGTATCATAACTGGTGTTAAATGATCAACCAACCAAATAGAAATCACCATTGCAGCTGAATTTGTAATGTATGCAATCATTGCCATGTAATGATCTTCGCATTCAACCTTAGTTGGATTATTGTTGATTACAGCTCGCAATGACCAAGTTGTTCTTAGTGCCTTACATAAGGATTCAACCAATTCCAAGAAGTCTCCGTAGGATGTCTTGTTATTAGCGATCCTTATTTTTGACTCACCATGTACATATGCAATTTCAACTTCTTCAACTGTAACAACCAATTGCCCACCATATTGGAATATGATATTAAATGTGTTCTCTGCATAACATCAATTAAAATGGGTTTAATATCACATCTTTATAAACGAGTGTACTGAAGGTTTCGGCTACAATATCAGTATTAACGGTTACAGATGACAGTTTATCGTCTAGAAAGTTAAGAATGTATGTCAAAGTGATAATCAGTACCACATGATAAACCCACTTTTAGATCTTCTAATCATTAGATAAAAAACTTCAAAACCCCCCATAAAAACAGAGACAAAGAGCCATACACGGTAGACACTAGTGATTTAAAGCTTGAAAACAACATACTAGAAACCTATAAACCAAATTCTGGGGTTTTCATACCCCCAACCCAAACATCAACTAGAGTTGAAACCCCACCACAATTGAATGCTTGCATTTAAGCTGGTGTGTGTGTGTGTGTGAGTGAATACTTTAATGCCACTGAGATTGAAACCTAAAACAGACAACTTTAATACCAATGATTGGTATTGATGCCGCTGAAATCAAACCCCCCATTACCATTATAAATGAACAACCTTCAAACCTCAAAACTTACCAGGAATCTGAACGTTCATAACTTGCTTGCCCTTATTGTTTCCTTTTTTTCCTATGATGAACATATTACCGATGAAAACCCCAACGTCAAAAAAAAAAATCGAAGCTTTACGACAAAGAGATTGTGATCTGATGAAAAGAGGTTATCTTCTTGTTCATTCTCTGCGATGAACAAAGAAGGTGAAGAAGAAGAAGAACAGAGAAAAGTTTTGGTTAACTTCTCTTTTAAGGTAAGACAGTTGTTTTTGTCTTTTCTGGGTGGAGGATAGAGTAGTGTGTTGTGGAGGATTGAGAATGCTGGTTTCTGTGTTATTTCATCCAACGGTGGTAATCAAAGATGCTTTTTCATTTAACGACGAGAGGTTAGTTTGCTGAATTGAATGAGGAGAGAGAAAAATCAGACAAACAGAAGATATGATGTGACGGCTTAAAGCTGTCATAAGGGTAGAAATGTCCAAAAGAAAAATCAAAGATAGAATTGTGCTTGTTGGGGAAGATTGCAGTCAAATGTGCTGATTTGGGAAGAAAGGTGATAAACCTGTGCTTATTCGGGAAATTACCCTAAAATTTATGTTAAAAGTGATTAGCACTTTTAGAGTTACCAATGGTTGGTTTTAAAACAAAGGTTAAAATTTAAGGTTTCACTTTTCCCAAAAAATATAGTGTACATTGTGATGAAATCTAAGAGCATCTCTAATGGGTCTCCCATATTTAGCCTACACATGGGACGATTTAGCCTCCATGTCGGTGCCACCTCCTTTCCTATCGCTTTTTTTAGCAGGTCTTCCATACCTATATCAGGGGTATCCCTAACGCGTTTCCTATTTTTTTTTCCAAATTTCTATCTTCCACGCTGGTTGGACCAGCGTGGAAATTTTTTTCTGTTCCACGCTGGTTGAACCAGCGTGGAAGACTTGGACTTCGCGTGTTGGGCTTGGGGGCAGTGGCTGGGCTGGGCTTGGGGCAGTGGGCAGTAGCTGGGCTGGGCTTATCTGAAGTGGGCTGATCTGTTGTTTGTTCCACGCTGGTTCAACCAGCGTGGAACTTTAATGAAATTTAACCTTATCGAACAGCAAACAGCAACCTTCTTCAACCTTCTTCTCCATCTTCCGCCGCCGCCATTCTTCTTCCTCTTCCACCATTTTCAAATTCTTCCATCTCGATTTTGCTATTTCTACTTCTTCCTATTGCCAAATTACACAATATCTTTTGTTATTTTCTATATTTAGCCCTCTTTTTATTAGTTTTAACTCAAAAATTTCAATTTTTGGTAAATCACAAATTATGGCTCCAAAAAGAAGATTGTGAAAAGGTGTATCAAGGAACTAGTAGTACTATGGAAGATCAATCTTTAGATAATATGGAAGTCGAAGTTGTCGACATTGATTTTCCACATTTTCGCGAAGTTCGAGATTATACACCGAGAGAGCTCGCTCCATGTACTGGATCGCATCTTAGTGATAACCAGTATTCCGTCGATGTAAGTATTTGATTTAATTTTTAATATATTTAATTTTTAATTAATATTTCATTAATTTTTAATTAATTTTATTAGTTTTTTAATTAATTTTTTATTAGTTTTTAAATTAAATTTTTTTTAGTTTCTAATTGGTAAATTGTTCGTTTAATGTAGAGGATGAAAAATTTGACATATAGAGGCAAAATGAATAACGTAATGACTTGGTGGTCATATATGGTGGAGAGAGGAAATGATTTTGCTCATGTACGAGACCGAATACAAGCGACGCCATTTAGGCCTCTCGTTTCTTTGACACCATTTCGAACTGATCGTCAACTTATATTCGCGTTGCTCGAGCGATGGTGGCCGACGACACATACATTTCATTTGCCTCTTGGTGAGCTTGCTTTTACTCCTCATGATTTTACTATGCTTACGGGTTTGCGTGTCGGGGTGGGAGAGATTGTGCCATATATTTCAGAATATGATAATAATGAGTGTGAGGCTACTATATTATTCCCAACTCTAAGTGAATATGAGGAGGCTTGGAAGGATGATGACAAACAAACAGGTTTACAGTATGGGTTTTTTGAGAATATATACATGATGCATACTGTTGCTGATGATGATTGGGTGTTAGAGCCCAATTCAGTTGAAGAGGATGAGTATGTGTTAGCTTTTCTGTTATACTTTGTGTCTGGGGTTTTGTTTTCTACTGGACACAGTTGTGTGAAGTTGGGTTGGTGTGGAGCGTTGCTTGATACAAGCAAGATTGGAGACTACGATTGGGGCGGTGCAGTGATGGCACACATGTATTATCAGATGGATTATATTTCTATGAGTGGCAAGAAATTACACAACATCGGTGGGTTCATTTGGATTCTACAGGTTAGTTATGGTTTTTAGGTTATTTTTAATTTTTAATTAATCTAAAGCATAAAAGCATGAATGATTTTTTTATTTTTGTATATAATTTTTTTAATTACGAAATTTTTATTATGTAGTTTTGGTGGTATGAGTATCTGGGCACGTGTAATCCGATTTTGTTAGACTGTAGACCACAAGTGTTCCCTCGTATTCTTATTTGGGCCCTTGAAAACCGAGCTGAATTGATGGGACTTGTAACGAATAACTTTAAACAAGCAAGGGCCTCGATCGAACAGAAAACTTGGGATAGTATTAGGTGGATGCCTTGGGCTGGGTTACCATCGAACAATAACCCACATATTGACGAGGCTAGAATCATATCTCAGACGAGAGTGGTTTTAGTTTCTCCAGAGATTAGTGTGTGGTTTTTAGGGGATAGATGTTTACGACAGACGACTGGGCTGATAGCTATTCCTCATCCTCCACCACCTGATATGGCTCCAGTGAGTCTTTCTTTGGAGCAGATCCGTGCTCGTAGATCATCCTTTAACTGACCAATTAGTTCAGCTTTTTGTACGTTTGTTACGGCTATGGAGTACCAGTTATATTGGAACACTGTTTCTCGGGGCTCATTAGCTATTTCTCCCGTCTCTCGTGAGGGTAACGTAGATTACGTGTCATGGCGAGGCATACGACCAGAGTATCAGATTCCTTTCCCAGCAGCCCCTACTACTACTCAACAAGATTACCCTTTGAGACAAATACAGTATGCAGAACAGGCTGGTGAACATAGCCTTAGGTTGATGGGATCACAAGGTATGACATGGACTGTACCGATTCCCTTTCTCGACCGTGACTTAGTTACACAGCATGTACCTGATTTTGATACCTTAGACGAGGTATGTTTATTTTTTTTATTTACAATTGTATTTATAATTTTATATTTGTTAGTTAAATCTTGTATATTTATAACTAAGGGAAATCTTGTGAATACAGGCTGCTCTCCGGTCACGCTTAGCAGATTCTGTAATGCTTGGTCAAGGGATGCGGCATGCAACATTTGATTCTTCTGCGAGATACTATGGTTGGATGCAAGAGCAAAGGACTGCTCTAACAAGGGCTGAAGAAGAAATCGCAGCAAGTGCTTCTAGGGTTGCTGAGCTGACAAGCACATTAGAGGCCTTGGTAAGTAATTATTAATTACTATTACAGTTAAACCCTAAAATTTATTAATTTTAGTTATTAAATTTTAATTGTATTTATATTTGATTATAGGAGTTGCAAGGGCACACTAGACGCGGTGGACGGGGACGAGGTGGACGGGGCCGAAGTGGACGAGGCCGAAGTGGGGAGAGTAGTCAGGGGAGTGCACCTTGAGTGTTTTTGAGTGCTTGATATTAGAGTGGGTTTGAGTGTTTGTTAACTATATACTATTGCTTCATATTAGGGTTGTCTCTGTTGAACCAGCGTGGAAGATAAATTTATCGTTATTTCGTAATGATTTATTTATTATTCGTTTAAAATAGTAATAACAATATATTAATCAAAATAGTAATACATTAATCAAATTAAATTTAAAATTCAATACATAATTAAATCAAACATTTTAACCTTCGATATATTTTAATTTTCATACTCTTCACCACAAGTTGAACAAAACATTTTACCCAATACATAATCAAAATCAAACGAATCATGATTACAATTTTCGGGAAGCACATGAATTTCATCTTCATACTCGTCAATAAGTCGATTAAATTCATCATCGATACGCTTTTGTTCTTCGGGTGTTAATGGTTTTTCTTCTTCGATGATTTCTTTCTCCATTTCTTTACGTTTTTCATCTTTCGAATCTTCAATGTGCGCTGAAAAGTGTTTGACAGAACCATCTCCCATAATTATATAAAAAAAGTATCAAACTCAAATGAAAAAAATGAAGAATGAAGAAGTAGAAATGAAGAATGAAGAAGTAGAAACGCAGACCATGTATATATAGGTTGATTTATAGTTTAGAAATTTAGGGTTCCACGCTGGTTTGACCTGCGTGGAATAAAAAAATAAAAAAAAAATGTTCCACGCCGGTTTGACCTGCGTGGAATAAAAAAAAAAAAAAAAAATTTGTTTAGCAATTCCTATAATCCTATCTTTGGTTCGATTTTGGACGAAATTTTAGCAGACCGGCCCACCACATCCTACGTGGATAGCCGGCTGCTAAAATTATAGACGACGCGTTAGGGATAGGTTTTTTTCGGTATTCCTATAATTTGGATTATAGGAGACCCATTAGAGATGCTCTAATTTTTAATTAATAAAATGGTCCTACGTGGCACTTTTAACTCCTTGGCAAATTTGCCAAAGAGATAAAAGTGTTTTGCTTGAAAAGTGTGTTAAAACCCACTATTGGCAATAGTTTTTTACTAAAAGTTGCTAAAAGTAATTTAAAACCTACCATTGGGAATGCTCTTAGTAACACTAAAAATACTAATCACTTTTAACATTATTTTTTGCTGAAATCTTTCTCTTCTCTCCTATGTGGCACCCTTAAAACTTTTTTACTATGGGGAATATTCTTAGGATTTAATGATTTTTGCATTTAATTTGAAGAATGTATCAGATCATTTCTAGCTTATTTATTCAATTATTCACGTGTTGAAAAAGAAAGATATTTTCACTTTTTCAGCACCTAGGCCTATATGTTCAGACCAGGTGGTTCTCTGGAATATATGTTGATAAAGTAGGATATTTTTAAGACCTTCATGAACAGGACAAGAAATTTGATGTTGTTATATGAGCTGAACAATGTCTATGTTTACACAGCATATTGGGTGGGGATGACAACAAAGCAGAAATAGACAAGAAAGCATTAACATATTTAATTCAAATCTCCTCTGTATAAATTTCAACAACTATGAATTGTGTTGTTAGGTTCAATGTCCATATTGTATTGTAATATGATTCTGCTTTCACACTGGACCAAGAGTGAGCACCAACTACATATCCAATCCATTCAACACAAGTGGACAAGAGTAAAACATCTGGAGACCTCTCAGGAGTCGGCACTCAGCAGCGCCACAGTGACCAACACCAAGTCGTCACATGGCGCATAAGATCTGTGTCGTCAGTTGTGTGTAATATTTCTCTCCCAAAGCAATATTGTCAGATAAATGAAGAATGTGAAGCAACATATAAAGTTCATTTGTCGTACTGACATCTCTTTATAGGAAGGCTCTTCATCATTTTAGACCCAAAGCATGTACAACGGGTTCATATATCCAAATCATCGTCTGGGTCCTCATCAGAGTCTGGATGCTCGTCATCCGAATCACGTAAATAATGTATCTCGCCCTTCCCCTGATCAGTCTTTGCGTGCAATTTCTCATTGGTCAAAACAGGTGTTGCCAAATCATTTTGCCCCAGAGAGAGTGATCGTCTACCATCATAAATTTCTACGTCTTTCCCGTTTCCTGGACAAGAACATCATCAGAAAAGACATGCATCCATGCATAAGTAATCCCATTTCTACTTATCAATATATAGCATGAAAATACTGATATTAGTCTATGTATACTTTTTGAAGTACACAACATAAGAGGTTATAACTATAAATTATTCCCAACGATAGAACCTCTTTTGATAGAACCTCTTTTGATGATACGAAAGAATAGAAGGGACTACTACCTTGATGTTCAAAGGGAAGCACAACATTCTCCCTATCAGCCAATTCTTTCTCTGAAAGCTGAAGATTGAACTGGACCTGTTAAAACAAAACGTTTAGACGATCCTGCAGACAAGGTTTAATCAACGTTGTTCATAACTAAAAGAACAGCAGCTCAAAGACATTAACCTTTGGCACAAGCGTTTTATTCACCACTCCACTGCCAGATGAAATAACCATGAATTTGATGCCTGGCCGCTCCACATGAAACTCTTCAGACTAGAGAAAACATTGATTAGATTGCTTTGCAAATTTGCCACTGTAAGAACTTTTAAAAGAGAAAAAGAAGGCGAGAGAGAAAGCCCACCATCGCTTTAACTCTTCCATTTCGACGCTTTAGTCGCACATTAAACTTCCCTTTTCCAGAATTCTGTTCTAAAGAAAATATATTCTCTGAACTGCCTTTTTCTCCAATTGCAACGATCGGCTCTAAGCTGGCAACCATTGATGACATATATTCAAGAACCGCAGTGGTTCTGACTTCATGAAGGTCTGAGTGTATCAACCAAAAGACACATGAAACTTGGCCTGCAAATAAACGATAGTCAATTTATCAGGCTATTAAGAGATCTTGTTATGAAAGATGGTGTAAACCTGTACACAGAAACTGGAAAATACATCAACAACAACCATACCATGGCTACGAAGGTTATTTATCAGGCTTGCCACCGAGGACACTGAAGCATGTCTTAACATCCCAGATACCTGGAACGGGAATGATAACAATGACACGTATTAGAGATGAAAAGTATGTAAACTGCAGAAAAATACGTTACAGGTATAACTAACGGCCGTAGACATCAAAAACATCATTGTAATAATATATACAGTCAGTTGATCCGTTATATTCAAGAACTCATGAAGCCTTAGACAAAATGATCCCTGACCCTCCTGTTTCTTAGTTGTAAGGGTGTAAACTAGTATGATTTCAAGAGTTGCTTCGTGTGTTGAGTACTGTTCTAAGTCTATAAGAGGCCTTACTGTAAAGTGTCCAACAGCAAGTTAGACAATGCAGTGGCAGACCCAGCAATTATGGATGGGGCTTCAAAGTTCTTTTCTTTTTTTGCAAAAGATAATGAAATCATTATCAAATTTGCATATAGATTTTTTATAAGGTAACAGATGCTCCAAGCACTTTTTGAGTTTTGAGAAATATTGCTGAGCAGTTGGAAATTTAATTGAACACATAATTAAGGGACATGAGTTGACAAATCGCTCCTTAATCAAGGTATTTATGTTCATTTATATAATACGATAATGTTATAGTAGAGAATTAGAGAGTTGGTCAATTGCACAGCTATCCACCGCCATGACCTCCCACTTAAGGCAGAATTGTCTAAGTGGGGAATCGAACCCCTGACCTGTGCGCCCAACCACACAATCAAGCAGTCCCGTAACCACTTAGCCAACTCTGGGTGGTATTGTGCTCTTTAGTTTGGCAAGTTTTTACAGGTAAGCTTCCATATCTGGTTGTCAATAATGTGTGTGTACATATATGCTCTTAATATTACTTTAGAATATAATTTATATACGCAAAGTTTAAGTAGTTAATAATTTTTTTATCTTTCGATAAAGAAAGATTGAAGCCAGTTGTGCTTGTTGCTGGGTAAAACAATGAAGACAATCAGAATTTACCAAAATCACATATTACTTGGCATTTCAATTACGTTGTTGTCACTATAAATTTGCAAAAACGTGATCGAATTTGGTCTTTATGTTTTCACTATAAAACAATAATTAATCCAACATCTAGCACACCCCTAACTACATAATCTTTCAATCCGACAACAAATTTATTTGGATTAATTTAGACTAAACGAAAAATAAACCCTAAGCCAAAGAAGAAGGATTACCGAATCAACAGCAACAGAGAAGCGAACTTTGCCTTGTCCCACCACTCCTACATTCAAAACCAAGCAAATGAATCTTTGAAGACCAGTAATAGACAACATCACAATTCATAAAACCTTAACACTAACAGAATTACCTTTCCCAAGTTCAAGGATTGAAGATAACAACTTATCCAAATCTTTCACATTTTTACAAACTTTCTCTATTGCATTCGGAACTAACTCCATACTATCCCCATCTTTCCAACCAAGCGGATCAGAATAACAATCCAGAATCCGTAACCTATATTCATAACAGTGATCAATTCAAATTCATTAACATTGTCAGACAACAATTTCTCCAACTCCAATCCATTACAAAAATTACTCAAACAAGTAAACTTTTCTCACCAATTTTTCGAAGTTTGAATATCAATTCCTCTACTTTTCAGCAAATCGTAATAAAAAGATGGACTCTTACTAAATGCAACTAGAACAAGACATCTACATCAAACAAAAGAACAAATAATTAGGTAATGAACACAAACAAAATTAGAAAATTTAAAATTGGGGTTTTTAAAAATGATATAGAATGAACTTACTGGGATTGAGATTTTGCAGATAAGATGTTTGAAGAAAGGTTACAAAGAAAATGAGTAAAAGTGTGGAAACCAAAAGGAGTAGAAAGAGTATCCTTTATAGTTAAAGCAGGTGCATATTCTCCCTCTAACGCACCATCTCTTAACGCTCTGCAAATCGTTTCCGCCATTTTTATTAACCAACTACAGCACAAGCATAAAGATAACAAAAAAAACAAGGTGAAAAAAGCAGTAGTGTTAGAGCAGAGTTGCAGAAGTTGAGGCGAGAAAGGGTTGTTGGTTCATCGAGTTGTTATTGGTCTTGGGCTTGGATTGAGTAAGTATTTGTATATTGAGAGTTGCAGACTTGCAGCAGTCACAGTGTCACACATTACGAGACTTTCAGTCACACGTGAGGTAAGTAGTTGGGTCCACTGTGATGTGATCATGTGATAGTGTGATACTTATATTGTTGCACTCTTTCTTGCCTGAAAAAGCAAGAAAGCCAGATTCCTCGGACGGCAATAATGGCAACCTTACTCAACAACAATAACATTCTATCGAATACTACTGCTACTGCTACTGCGAGAATATCTAACCGTCATGATCATAAACATCTATGTTATTCGTCATCATCATCATCATCTTCGATTCTCAGACTCATTTCTTGTACAAACTCAACTTCTCACTCTTTTAATTTATTATTACTCACTTTACACTTTTGTATTACTTAGAATTTTTTTTTTTTCTTAGGTCGTCGGAGACTTGTAATCAGAGCAGTAGCAGAAACTGATTCAAATGAAGGTACGTTCTTTGACTTCTCTTTGAGCAGTAGCAGAAACTGATGTTAATTTGAAATCTATGAGCAGTTAAATACCAAACAAAAGATCATAAGATTGAAGTTCCAGCTACTAAAGTTTCAAGCTTCAATCAGCTCCTAGGGATACGAGGAGCTGCGCAAGAAACGGTACACTTATTTTTTATACTCATTCATTAGCTGCCTCATTTATACATTTCAAATGCTTATTATGTTTTTAATTCTTATTCAAGATTATTACTTCTAAAATAACATCAGCACACACTTTTGCGATTAATTTAGCAATTTTAGTAGATAGAAAAGAAATCAAAATGATACATTACTATGAGAGAAAAATGGAAGAGTTGTAAAGGATTGTCAGACCTTTTGCTCACGGCATTTATCAAACAAATTTAATTCTAGAAATATATTAACAATTTATTTATCCAATGACAATGTCTAAAGAACATTTAATTGGTAAATTAGATTAGTGTAACTTGCACTAAGGGTAGAGTCGAGAATATTCTGTCCTGTGGGATCACATAAGTGATCGAAGAATGTTCTAGAGGCTGTAGCTTATTTGGTATACACAGTATAGTCTTAATTTTTAATGGTTCTTAAGTTCTAGTATGTCAGTCTTCATCATTATCTTTTGCAAATGTTTCAGTTGGCAACATGAATGCTACTTCGCCAACCAAATTTGTGAATCGTGAAGTGTCTTTTAAAATGTCACCATCTTATTTACCTCTCTCACTTCCTGGGATGATAAAAACGTAATGTTAGTTCTAATTCAAGATTCTGGATGGATTGCTTCATTTCGTCGAGTTTATTTGGGAGTTGAGATCAATCTGCCATAATCAAACGTTCTGTACTTTGCAACTGGATATTTAAATAATCATTACATGATACTGATATATTTGGTAGTCTCTTTGAAATATCCAGTGTATTAAATTCCAAACCATCTGTTTGATTAAGTGGTTAGCAAACATGCATATCTTATGCAAATAATAATTGCTTGCAGTTTATATGGTGAGTACTGAGTAGTTTCTTGCTAGAAAATCAGCTGATAGAATGCTTGTTGCACAAGCATATGTATATGTCTAAAATTCTGATTGTAAAATGTATGGCGCACAGGAAAAATGGAAGATTCATCTTCAACTTATGAAGCCTATTACTTGGCCTCCTTTAGTTTGGGGAGTGGTTTGTGGTGCTGCTGCTTCTGGTATATTTTTATTATCTATCCAGTTATAAGAGTTCTTTTATTATTATCAATAACTTTTTTTTTTTTTTTCAAACCAACTTACCTTCTCCAAATTTATGTGCTTTGAACCTTTATCTTTTAAAGTGCAGGAAATTTTCACTGGAATTTTGAAGACGTTGTTGTATCTATTGCTTGCATGACAATGTCTGGCCCATTTCTTACTGGCTATACACAGGTAGTCTTTTTACTTGGATGTAAGGTCCCCTGCACACACACGGTTTATTTCACTTGAATCTATGTTGCTGCTTTATTTCGGTTGGTTGACTCAATCCTGGCTTAGAACGAACACTACTTATAATGTTATATGCTTAACATATACAATTTACATTATATTTCCTAAATTTATTTTTTCATGTTCTATTCCTAGACCATTAATGACTGGTACGACCGAGAAATTGATGCAATCAATGAACCTTATCGTCCCATTCCTTCAGGAGCGATATCTGAAACTGAGGTACATGTTTCAGTTGACTCATTATGTATTAACTATTAAAACTATATTTTTCATTTTGAAAAGGAATGGAGACTTCGCTCTTTTTTTTAGAAGTTCTGTGTTGGTTATCAATCTACTCTGCATGTAGTTTATGCATAGTTGGCAACTCACATATCGTGTATATTGTACCCTAACGTACTGTTATACATATTGTTATGTAAACAACAAAAACACAATATGCAAATCATAAAGCTCATGTAGCCGAAGAGTTGATAGACGAAAAGACGATTTCTCTTAAGCTTCCATACAGGGGTAAAAGGTATCCTAAATCTGATATCTGTAAGTGCAGTGTCTAAAGTCTATTGTAGTACAAACAAGACATACTGATCATGTATGAATTCCTTACAACTGCATATTTAATCTGTATCTCACTCATAACTTAAAATTTATGTAAAACAGAGAGCTTACCATTTGTAATTTTTTTCTTAATTGAGCACCATTTTCAACTCTAATCTTTTTGCCATCTCAATTGTAATGAAAGTGATTTTAACAGGTGTCACCAAGACCGAGTGAATATTTGTATTAGGATTCCCGTTTATAAATAACCTGGACCACGAGGTGTAAGAAAGAGTCGTTTTGGAAGTTTTTGATCTATGTATTCTCAGAATTCTAGAAATAAATTTTCTTACTTGCCTGTCTGAGTCTTTTCACACTGGGATTCTTCTTTTCTATTTTCCATTACGTGTCCGATTCTTATGGCTTTCTAGTTTTGTCATGTTTCATCCTTAAGAAAGTGCCCAAGGGGTCGCACGCGTGCATATACCATAATGAAGTAAACAGTCCACCAAATATGTTTACTAGGAGAATATGAAGTCATTTAATCAGATGGCTTTTATATAAAGATGTAGCTGAATTGTCAACCAATGATTTCTAGTCTTCTCAATGAAGTTTACCTTGTTTCTGATAGAAGCTATTACTTCAGGTGATTTATCTTTCTGATAGAAGCTATTACTTCAGGTGATTTATCAGATTTGGGTGCTGCTTTTAGGAGGCCTTGGCTTGGCTGGTCTCTTAGATGTGTGGGTCAGTTCTCTCAATGGGTGTTTAATTCTATATTATACATAAAGTAAATCCTTAACCCATCTCTTTTCTAGGCAGCGCACACATTTCCTGTAGTTTTTTCCCTAGCGTTGGGTGGATCTTTGCTATCGTACCTTTATTCTGCTCCACCCCTCAAGGTAAAGGCTTTTCGTCCACTCTTTCAGGATGTAATAGCTATATATATATATCTTAGAATTAGATTGGCTATTTTTTTTTTTCTGATAGGTAGAAGATTAGCATCTTGATTAATATCTGATTTTCAACTGTATTTCAGCTCAAGCAGAATGGATGGACTGGAAATTTGGCTCTAGGGGCAAGCTACATCTGTTTGCCTTGGTGAGATTTATGTTTCTTGAAACACATTAAAAGAAGAATAGTATTCTTTAAGCTTGTTTCGGATTGTTTTATGAAACAACTCAACAGCCTGGACTTCATTAACAATTCCATCTTTCAGTAATTACTAAATAGCTCTGAAATAGGCCTGATGGGTCCTTCGAAATGAGATTTTGTGAGTTTCAGTATTGGACCTATTGGCCAAAAGTTAATTTGATAAATCAACCTGTAGTTCTTCTATTCTGTATTAGTTGTTTGCACAAAATTTATTCTCACCTTAATATATCATCCAACTCAACTGATTTGTCCTAGTGAAAATTATGAAAATTATTAACTGCTGGGTCATTTACATTTCTTTTTTGGTACGTGGTTGTATTGTATACTTGTATACCAACACGGGACTAGTGCATTTCTGATATTGTTTTTAACAGCTATATTATATTTTTCTTTGAATATATGCTTGTCTTAAGATCTATCCATCTGACAGGTGGGCTGGTCAAGCTTTGTTTGGGACTCTTACGCATGACATGATTGTCCTCACACTCATATATAGCATAGCTGGGGTATGCTCTCCCGAAAAATATCTTACATAGATTTAACCTGATGTAGGACATAACACATACACCAATTGGTTTCCTATTTGGGTTTATGATTTATTTAGAGCACATACACCATAACCTGACAGCTTCTTTGGTCCGTGATGTACTTTTACTATTTCACATTTCAGTTTGGTATTGGCATCGTTAATGATTTTAAAAGTATTGAAGGAGATACAAAATTAGGATTGCAGGTATTTCTTTTACCATCTGTCTGATTTCTACTTTTAAAGAAGGTCATGTATACACTGGGAGGGAGTGGGTTGAACAGTTTGCATGGTCATGTTGTTTACAGTCAATTCCTGTGGCTTTTGGCATTAACACTGCTAAATGGATTTGTGTTGGCGCCATTAACATAACTCAGACGACTATTGCTGGTGAGCTGTTCTTGTTCAAAACTTAGTTTCTCTGTTTTATATTTGCAATTTCTGTGGTTTCCTGTTAACTCTATTGGCAATCAATTTAACATTGTGTAATAACTATTAACTACTAAAATTTAGAAACTAGAAATGTAAATATTGAATAATTTCTGTAAACACTGTGCAAAGGAACATCTGAAAATACGACTGGATTTCTATCCATGGATCCTCGTGTAGAACTTAACATTAGTCAATAGGGATCAAATGACACTTGCACACATTTGTAAGTAACAATAGACTGTAATGGTGCATCCAACACCTTTAAACAAACAGCATTTTTAAGCTGTCTGACTAAATTGCTAAGCTGAGCTGAATCAAAATTGTCAATAAATTGGAGAAACAGGAATCTATAATCTATTTTTAGATTTATGTAGTTTCCTAGCTTATTAATTTACATGGTCCTTCATTCGCTATCCACCTGCTTCTGATCACATCCATCCAAGTTTTAGATACCTTAGTAGTTTTAGGGATTTGGCTCATGAAATGGCTAAAATAATGTCTTGCTAACTACTTTTTCAGTATAGGTTTCTTACCCTCCAAGTAAGAGTTTCTTAATTTTTTGTTGATGATTACTCCATACTGATTATCATTATCACCAATGTATTTGATTCATCTCTTCTGTGGTCGGACAGAGTTGGCATAACTTTTACATTTTTTTCTTGTTGGTAATGTCTCACACCATGTTGGTGATTAATGCAGGTTATCTCCTAGGTGCCGCTAAACCATATCATGCCTTAGTTCTACTTGGTTTGATGATCCCTCAAGGGTTTTTCCAGGTAAGGGGTATTTCTTGAAGATCTTCACCTCTGTTACATTTGAATTTCTTTAGGATAATCATCACCATTGATTGAAACTCTTCTACTATATTTCCTTCTCTTATGCTTTGATGTATACTATATCATCTTGGAGAGTACTTTGTTATAAAAAAACTCTTGGTGAGTACTGAGTACTTTGACATCTGGGTTGTGTTTCTATTTGTCCTGCACGTTCCCCAGTGTCCCGGACATTCCTGTTCCATAATCTCTACCCGACACTTGTGAAGATAATAAGGTGTTTTAGGCCAATGTTATCAGAACCAACCCGGTGACCAACCTGGTGAAGGCACTGGGTCACTGGTCGGACCAGTCCAATATTAGTAGGGTTAAATATATTGTTAAATCCTAATGTTTAATTTTTTGTAATATGTTTGTATTAAATATAAACATAATTTATCATAAAATATTATGAGTACAATGGTATACACACCGGTTTGTGTGCTTTAGGTTGTGGTTCCAGTCCAACTAAATCTTTTTTAATTAAAAAACATTAATTTTAAAGTTGAACCGGTTTTTTGGGTCACTGGGTTTGACAAAACCGGTAAAAGCTGGCCGGTTTTAGTGGTTCACAACTGGATTATATGCAAAAACGATCAGTAACCCAGCCCGTGTAAGGCACTGGGTCATCGGTTTCCGGGTCAACCCGCCGGGCCGGGTTTGATAACCCTTCAATTATGTAACATATACCAATCCTTGGAAAGTCGTGATTTCCAGTTCTTTGCACTGTGTTCTTGTTTCTATCTTTGGTCTGTGATCTGAATTCAGTTGTTTGATCTATAGATGTCTTCTTATGTTCTGCTTTTGATTGTCCTTTTGCAGATTCAGTACTTACTGAAGGACCCTATTAAATATGATGTAAAATACCAGGTAATTGCTCCTCACAGTAATTTCTCTCTCTATTGGCTCTTCCTTTCCCCACTCATAGCTCAAACTTTCTCTTCTTTGCGACAAGGAATGAATGATCAAAATAGTTGAAAAGCGTTTGTAAAGATGTTATGTTGTTACTATACTGGTGCTGTCATCTATATTTAAATGGAACCTTAACTGAACTTTGTAGTTGATTTTGATCGACAGGCTTGTGCTCAGCCTTTCTTTGTGATGGGTCTGTTGGTGACAGCTTTAGCAGTGAGCCATTGACCTTGAGCGTTGAGATTCAATGTACACAGTAGTGAAGATCCTGGTAATCGTGACTAGTTCCTCCACTGTTGGTTGCAAGTGTCGTGATGGGACTTGGGAGAAAGACAAAAGAATGGTGGTTGTTATTGCTTCTTGTTTAGGTATTTTGAAAGGGTACCAGATTAGCGATGAAGTCAATAGAGTAGGCCAGTCAACTGTGTTTTGTGCTTATAAAGCTGTTTTGACATTGGAATTTATAGGCAGTTTGTGCATTCCTTCAGTCCGATAGTAACATGTATCCTTTTTATAGAGTAGGCTAGTCAATTGTGTTTTATGCTTATAAAGCTGTTTTGACATTGGACTTTGGGGCTTTGGGCAATGTTGAGATAGTAAACATGTAACCTTACTATAGTTCTAGTTCAGTGCACCTAACTTTTCAAACCCTCGACTTCTTGACAACAACACTTTGGTGTGAAATTCTAAATTTATCTTGAACTAGCATCAACCATGTTTGCATGGTAAGAAGTGAGAGTGACTACATCACTGCAACTGTTTATAATCTAAATAATCAAGCATTGGGCAAATATATATGTGATGGGGACGCCACATTTGGTGGTTCTGTAAGAGTGTATTGTTCTTCAATTCGAGTCATTAAACAAAATGACTAGTTTAGTGGTGGCAAACCTAATAGTAAATTAAATTAGTTAGGTCACAAAAGACAAAACAAAACAAAGTTTGATTTTGATTTTGATTTAGAGGTGGGGGAAGGGAGAAATGGAAAGTAGGGATCAGATTGGTACAAATTGGAGTGCCCTGTGTCGTAACCATGCTTTTGGGCGGACACCCCTCTCACAAATAATTGTGAGTTTTGACCACTCATCACATCCCGTTAGCTGCATGAAAGGATCATATTAAACCATGTGCTTTACCTCACTGTTTTATAACTTGGGGATCAAACCATTCCCAACTTTCTGTTCAGTGTGGGACTAAACCAAATGGAAAAATTATAAATTATAATAATCACCACCTTTGATATGAAAAGTTAAATGTTCAGTGTGGATTCATCACTTCATTGGAGCTTTTCTTAGACCTTTTCGCCGAGCCACGCCATATATAGTCCCAGTAGAGATCCACTCTGAGCTTATCTTCAAGTAGGTGTGCTTTGAAGGTAGGCGTTTTTCAAGCCTCTCTCCAAGGAAAAAGTAGGTGGCTGAGCAGAGAAAGGGGCACAGTCGCACTGCAGTTTTCTTTCCAAATACCATTTGATTTGGTCCAAACACAGTCCAATGGCTACCATTTGCCCACTAAGTACATAACACTACACATCAGGTGCATTTGCACAATCCATTCACTATTTCACTGCAAAGACAGTCATGCTTTAACTACCTAATCACATGTTCCATACTTCCATGAAAACAAATTCTGCACAAGCCACCCAGTAATCCAGTACCATAGTAGTATTCCACATACTAGGAATATCTTCTAAGCCTCTCTTTGGAGTCTTGAGGTACAGGCATAAAAAAGTTCCAAAAACTAGTTGGGTTCAATTTTGAAATGAAATAGTTGAGGTCTTCAAGAAATGATAGATGAAGCCATTGTTTCCTATGAAAGCAGTACTCAATAATAAAATTGAAAATGCAAATTCATTCCAAATACAACCTGAGGTACTGGTACACAACCAGTCAACTACACATACAACAAAGGCCCAAGACACATGAACCAACATAAATAGTCCATAAAACAACCCCCAAAAGCTCAAGGACCCTTTTTGTCAGCACCAACTAACTCTACAACGACCCATATATACACAGACAAACCTGATCAAAGTCTGACCCTTACAACAAACAACAACCAAACACACATTACTACTATAACTACTACAAGTAACTGAACTCCTTCCTTTTCAGCACGTTCAAGCTAGCTAGCTAGAAGTCTCTAGCTGATTAGGACTTGGTTTTGTACTTGGACTCATCAATTGGAACCCCTTCCTTTTCAGCACGTTCAACACCTGATTCATCCATGGTGGTCAGTCCACCCTTACGACCCATTTCCTGATATCCTTCAGTTCCCATCTGCTCTTTCCTTACCTGTCCTCCTCGGCTACGCCCTTCGATCAGATCAATTCATTCACAACAACACATTAAAATCTAAAATAAATGCATGACTAATAATTAAAATGCATGGCAAGCAAATTATTAGCTAGATTTAACTAAATTAATCAAACGTACCTTCAGCCAAGTGTTCCTGAGCTTCAAGGGTTTTGCCACCAGTTCCACCAGGAACAACAGTTTCACCATGCTTTGCCCTTGAATCAAGTTCAGACCTATCTTGTCCTGAAGCCATTTTGATTTTAGTTACCTTCAATTCAACTGCTCTTTTCACTTTGTGATTTTTTTTTTTTTTCTAAGTTATGATCAACTTCACTGATATTACTTTGGTAAGTATGATGATAGCAGATTTATTTATATGACAAAAAGGAGTGTGAATAGTGAAAAGAGAAAACGACACGTAATGAACTACGTGGCAAGAGAAGGAGGATAGAGAGTTTGTTTGATTGACATGTCAGCTATACTATCTGTTCAGAGCTGATTGGATGTAGAAATAGAATAACACGTGTCAAGCTTTGTAGTAAAATTTGCTTACGATGGTTGTTTGTTGCCTCACACGTAAGCTTTTACTTTCACGCAGATTGATGGTGAAACTTGCGAAGGGTATCTTATATTTGGGCTGTGCTTGTATCCAAAATACTGGTTCATTTATTTAAAGCCCAGTCCAAATACAATTGAACATTTGAACATACAGTTAGGGGTGGCCATCGAGCCGAGCTTTACGAGCTCCTATATTTACAGGGTGTGCTGAAGTTTGCTCGAGCTTGAATACGAGCATAATTTTTTGTTCAAACTCAGTTTGTCTAAAATATTTATTACTTAAGCTCGGCTCGTCTATGAGCTTGTAATGAACTCGAGTTTTAAGCAAGTTTGAGTTCAAATTTAAATTTGTTTAACATTAAAATAACTAAATAATGCTCATATAAAAAATAATATAATGAAATCAACTTAATTAATTCTACGTAAGTGTAATTTTGAAATAGATATTATAATAAAAATTATGAACATATATAATATACTAATATTAATTATTCAACGTTAATCTTTAAAACTATTTGATTATGAATTGGATATGGGTTATGAGTTATAACTATGTGTATATAGTTTTCTAAAAATTTAAAATTAATTATTCAATTGAGCCTCGAGCTTTTAACCGAGTAGCTTGAGTTCGAGATTGGCTCATTTATAATCGAGCCTAAAATGTGATCAAGTTCGGCTCATTTAATTTAATAAACAACAAGCTTTTACCAATTTGAACCCGAGCCGAGCTCAAGCAGCTCGTCTCACTAGCCACCCCTTGATACATTTGACGGTGGAAAAAGAAATGCAACATCCTCAAGAATGGGACCAATTTGATTTGAGATACTTGACTCAATCTTTTCAACAATCTCCCATAACATTCAAATTCCAATAATAATGATAAAATTTCCACATTATAGTCCAAACATCTAGATGTCACACCATACCATATAACAACACATGCAAAATACCAACTACGTTTATCCATGAGACATTATTTGTTTTTTATCTTGTATTTTGTTTAATCTTTCTTTCTTTCGGTTTCCTCTTTCTTTGTTACTACGTTGCAATCAAGATTAATAAAACTAATGTTTCTATTATTTTAGTTGTTGGTGAATCAATCTGTTTCCAGCAAAGAAATTGGTATTTGAATTATACCAATACCACTATGGTGACCATATCTTAATGTTGTTACTTATGGAAAATTTCTAGGTCAGTCAACACTTAACATTGTTGGTAGTTTTCTTACTACTTCAACTTTGATGATGTGACATTGTGAGTTGTGACAACCTTTACAGTAAGGATTACAAGAATTTTCTTTATGAAACTTCCATTTTATAAGATCTTATTATTTGGAGAAACACAATACATGCATCATGCATGAACTGTGAGAGTTCATTTTTCAAAGGTAATTTACATCATTACCTGCAATGTATTCGAAAGACACGGTTCAAAACTTCAAATTACAATTTCTTCTAAATTTGTTAATTTGTTATTGCCCCTGGGTAGACCTTAATTCACACGGACTCCATGCAGTTAGACATGAAAATGTTGCTTAAGTTCTTGCAGGCCGTAGCACATTGGTAAAATTTTGTCCATATCCTTCTCAAACATCAGAGCTAGTCAAATAATTTGCACCTTCATTTTCTTTTCTTGTATTTTAGTTGATTTTTGTGACTAAAAGCGAAATTGTCGCAATCAATGGGCCTAATCAACCCATCTAATATGGGCTTTGGGCTTTCAAACTGTGCAACAATACCAAAGTCAAAAACCTGTGTTAACAAATCAACATTCTAGTATTCAACAGCGGTGCCTTTTGTTACTGTGAAACGGTCATTTTAAAGCTACTAAACCCACCCCACTTTCCAACGGTCACTTTTCACTATTCAAATCTACCAATTATATCTCTCCACGTAACAAAATACCAAACCTTCCAAACAAAAAATTAATTGATTAACGTGTTATAAGTTTGAACGAAATTGGAATTTTTTTTATTTAATCAGTCAAAGTGTCAAACACCACCCACGCTCTTAACTCGGAAATGGGTCCCACACAACTTTGACTCTCCCTCTCCTTCCATTCCTTTTATAAAACCTTTCTTCCTTCTCTCTCTCATCTCTAACTCTAACAAACAAATCGAAGAAAAGAAGAAAAAAAATATGTCTTGTGCCGTTGCAATTGCGAATTCACCGGTATTCTCACCATCTAGGGTTTCTTTATTCTGCAAAACAAATTCACCTGAAACCTTAAGTTTTAATCACAATAATCATCATGGATCATCATCATCATCACCATCATGTTCTTCTTCTCCATGTTCTCCATATAGATTACGATTACAGAAATCACCAATTGGATTAAGAAATTTTAAGAAGGAATCTGTTGTTGTTGTTAGTAATAGTGGATTGAATAATAGTTCGGTGGATTCGAATGGTTCAGTAGTATTGAAGAGAAAAAGACCTATTATGAGAATAGATATACCTGTTGTTGCTTCATTAAGTTTTTCTGATATACCAGTTTCGGAACAATCGGAATTACAAGTTGAAAGAGAAGGTTATTCTGTTTATTGTAAAAGAGGAAGAAGAGTTGCTATGGAAGATAGGTTTTCAGCTGTTGATAATCTTCATGGAGATTCTAAACAGGTTAGCAGTAGTTTTTACCTCAATTAAGGTTTTTTTTTTTTTTTTTTTAATAAGTTTCAAATTTTTGAGGAGATTCTTAATAATTCTAAATTAAAATTAACCTCAATTTGAATTTTTCTTATTAGAATAAGAACTTGAAACTTTAAGATGTCATTGAATCAATATAGATCAAATAAGGGAAATTTTTTTTTAGCGAAATAGAGCTGAAATCATTTTTATCTGGAATCGCAATTGTGTTTGTAAGAGGGGAATTATTGTTTAAATGATGTAGAAGTATATAATTGCAAAATATGTTATTGAGTAGTTTGGTTCTAAATTTCTTCTCTGTATGTAATTGCAGGCATTTTTTGGTGTTTTTGATGGACATGGAGGTGCAAAAGCTGCAGAATTTGCTAGTGAACACTTGCATAAGAACATTATGAAGGAAATCACAAGAAGAGTGGATACTGTTGAAGCTATTAAACAAGGCTACTTGACAACAGATTCAGAATTTTTAAAGGAAGATGTCCGTGGTGGGACTTGTTGTGTAACTGCGTTGATAAGTAAAGGTGATCTCCTTATCTCAAATGCTGGGGATTGTCGTGCTATTCTTTCCAGAGGAGGGGTTGCAGAAGCTCTTACATCTGATCACCGTCCTTCTAGGGAAGATGAAAGAGAGAGGATTGAGACTAAGGTATTGCTTCACCTACATATTTTTATCCGATCTTCCTTTTAATTGAAGTGTAATCCGTAATTGAGTTATTGTTGAATCTTCTCTGATCTTTCTTTGAACATCTTCTGTACAGGGTGGTTATGTTGATTGTCGTCACGGTGTTTGGAGATTACAAGGGTCTTTAGCTGTTTCAAGAGGTATTGGAGATCAACACCTTAAACAATGGGTAATAGCAGAACCAGAGACTAAAACTATTAGAATCACTTCAGATTGTGAATTTCTAGTCCTAGCTTCCGATGGTCTATGGGATAAGGTAATTCTTTTACTATTGTTGTTATTTCTAATCTATCTGTTTTGGATTGTTTCTTGTAATGTCATGAGCATCGGTTTGGTTTCTATTCTAATCTATTCACTTTTGTTCTTCTCAGGTTACCAATCAAGAGGCGATAGATATTGCTCGGCCTTTGTGTGTAGGCTCAGATAAGCCAGCGGTGTTGTCTGCTTGCAAAAGACTTGCAGAACTAGCTGTTATGCGAGGCTCCCTTGACGACATTAGTGTGATGGTAGTTGGATTGAGACATTTTATTTGAGTGATAAGTTTTGCCCAGGGAAAAAATGTGTAGAAAGACCATGTATTGCTCACTATATTGGCCTTTTCATCCAGAACTTGGCACAGAAGTTCGAGGGGATGTATCTCGATGTTGTTGATACAAAAAACTTAAAATTGTACTCTTGGGAATCATATCACATAAGGATCATGCATTGCTGCAATGAAATTTTGAAGGAAGACATATGCGGCAAAGAAGTTCAAGCGATTAAGAAGTTCAATGGGATAGATTTATGCAATGATGCTAACTGCAGTGACGAAATGGTAGTTTTAGAGGGAGGAACTTTGGTGAATGTTGCCTCCTTTCGTACTTTTCTGTTACTTTGCAAACCCGAAATGAAAAGGGAAATCATAGAACAGCGCAATGCCCTAACATCGTCTATTACATACCGGTGTTATTCTTTTGTTCTGTAAATTTGTGTTGCCTCTTTAGCATTGCTAGTTTAGCTGCAAAGTGGTTATACTTGACAAAGTGAAAATAATTTTTTGTTATATCCTCTGCTGATTAGATTAGCTATTTAACAAGTTTTCTGATTCTCTCAACTCTGCAACCGTTTCTGTTCGTATAATTTTCTGTTAGACTTGCACATCTTCAGTTTGTGTGGTATTAGGTAGTTTCTATTATAATGTATACTTTTGTCAAACCTTTGAATTAGAGGTTGAAACCATTTAGTTATTGATTCATACTTAACTGAATTTGTTTGAAAAGCTCCACACTTTCATTCTACATTTCTACATACTCTTTTCAAACCATATATGAGATTTATGCATGCTTTGACATAACATTTTTCTTGACAACATCTTCTGGATTAATGGTAAACCTTAATCTTAGTTCTATTCAACACAAAACAAGTAACAGCCATGGTCTGCTAAGAATAACATTAAGCAGCCATGCATAATCTTTCCCGCCAAAAAATGTGTCCCAACTGCCTTAATGGTTTTCCAAAAAATGTCACACAACTGCCTAAGTAGGTCGGGTCAAATTTCATATTAAACCCGTTTCAATTGTGTAGCTTGCTGCGGAATTCTAGTAGGGTTTTTATAGATTCTCTCTGACTCACTTTGAGAAGACAAATTACCAAACTGCTTGTTTTACTGTAAAACTGCTTCTTCTGTTGCTCGAAACCCTTAACAAAATGACAGAAGATGAAGATCAGAAACCTAAAAATAACCAGAAAACCAAGATAACAGTTCAACCTTACATGAAAGCCTTTTCTGGTGCAATTGGAGGAATTGCTGAAGCTTCTTGTTTACAACCTATTGATGTAAATAAAACAAGATTGCAGCTAGATAGGTCTGGGACTTATAAAGGAGTTATTCATTGTGGTAAGAGTATTGCGAAAACAGAAGGTAGTCTTGCTCTGATGAAGGGTTTAACACCATTTGCTGCTCATTTAACTCTTAAATATGCACTTCGATTGGGAACAAATTAAATGCTACACTTCAGAAGGCTTTTAAAGATTGTGAAACTGGTGCTATTAGTAATCGTGGAAGATTGCTTTCGGGTTTCGGTGCTGATGTTCTTGAACCACTTGTGATCGTAACACCATTTGAGGCAAGTTGATCGTTTTGAGTTTGAGAAATTTTATAATTTAGGTCTATAATTTTAAAAAATGCACCCATTTGAGGCATATACTGAATGATAAAATGTTTGTAAAATAAAGTTTAGGTTATAATTACAACCAAAAGAAGACATCAGATAATCTAGCTCTTTTGACATCAAGCTCAAAACACAAACATGTTGACATCATCTCTTTACAACTCATACCAAATCTAGGCCGAAACGAGAACACAAAAGAAACCTCTCTGTACTTATAGTGTATTTATAGACACAAAAGAAACCTCTCCATCTCTGTTAGATGTGGCAGTGCATCAAACACTGAAACTTCTCATTAACCTAGTCCCAAATCTCATCAAGAGTAGCCTACACGCAGGGCACACAATCCATCAGAAAATAAAAATCAAATCCATTATGCTTCTCCACATACCCTGTAGAAAACAATGTGGACCTTGCCTGACTATACTGCACACGAAAAATAACATAGAATCAACAAGTAGCTTCAGTTTTTGTTGTTTATATAGATGTGATCCTTCCAAAACAGCCAAAAAACAACCTTGTTATTAGACCCTGCACCAAAGTAATTTTTTTTTACAAAAGACATACCATTACAATATTGAACTTCTATAACCCTTTCAGAAAATTGCACCACTTTACCACAGATTGTAGGATTTAGAGATTTTTCATCTAATGATCTGAAGGAAATGTGCTGCAACTTGCTTATGTGTTTAGAAAGAAAGAAAGCCATTTTTTACCTTCTTGAAAATAGTACATATAGAAAGTGAAGGTCCTTGAAACCTAAAGTTGTAACTGTACAAAGCCTTCTCGAAACATACTGCAATTTATAGTTGGGAACAATCTCAGTAGTGCAACATGATCTGGGAGTATTACATGGTGTAGCTTGATTCTAATTAATGTGTGCGCTATGCCAAAATATGTTTTGGTGTTTATGCGTGAATGTTAACTTGTATAATTCTTACTATTCCATCCTGCGTGTTTTTCAATTTTAGCGAGTAGCTATATTTATGAAGTAAACTGCTACAATTTCTTTTTAATTGTGCTCTCAGAATACATTGTCAGTCAATATCTTTTTTTTGTTAAAGCAGTAGTTTTATTATCAACTCTGATCTATTACAACCTGATCAGCGTACAAATTGTACCGTCGGGTTTTAACTGCACATAGAAACAGACTACCACTGGAACATGTTATCGAGAAACACAACATGTTATCTTGAAGCGTAACACAATTAATCTTGTGGTACCACTTAGATTTGCATAACCGACGCCATTACTGAGATAGGATAAAGGAATGAAAATAACTAGAGCTTAAATTTTTCATAACAGAAAACTATTGTTTTATTTACTCCTTGTGATTGATTTAGCTACAAAATGAAAGTACCGAACTAGCTTTAACCTATGCATAATTTCATTCGGTCAAAGAAAGTTCTGCCTGAACCCCAACTTTCACAAAAACTTACTTGGTTTTGTGGGTCAACTACGATGGATAGCCCAGTTGATAACCAATGAAAGGTTTCGATCTTTTTTTTATTTTTTGATAATTTGTATTTTATTGATGAAACAAAAATATTTACATACGGTTCAGTGCACCAAGCGTGCACTAAACAAGAAACACAAAAACTTAAGTAGATTATGAAGGACTCAACGTGGAAGGTTTCGATCTTAATAGTATTAAAATCCGTTTCTCCTTATAAAATTTGATTTGGTTTTCTTCCAGTACCTCAACCTTTGTTTCTTTATATATGAAAATAAACTTCACTTCTTCCGTTAACTTTAAAATTAGGAGTCTAGATAGCTTATGTCTGGCTCCATTTCCATTGCATTTATATTATTCTCTCTCATAGTAATGTTGCCAACGGTTCACACGAGTTACATGACCAATACCTATACCTTAGCCCGGGTGGAATGCCTTAGCTTTGGGCACATCACTGATAAGTGGTCACAAACTTGCATGAAGTTGGTTATTTTCCAAGGTGGTGTTCCAAGAGCATGATGTATATATATGAATGACACATCGGCATCATGAGTTTTAGGTTAAATTTAGGGTTTTAGTTCACACAAGGTTTTGGTTGATAGATCACATAAGAACTGATCAGCTTAAACTCATCATTCTCATATATTGTTGTCTAACTTGTCCATCACTTGATTGTTCTTTTATAGTTTGAGTGTCTAAAAAGAGAAACTTTTTGTTATTTGCTCACAAGTCGAATCCCACATCGGGTGAATACAGGTCGTGAAGATTAGACTGCAACAACAGGTCCAAATGTCCAATACACTGTGGAAGGATGATCATTTGCGAGGAAGGAGTCCTCGGATTATGGGCAGGTGCTGCCCCGACTGTAATGCGCAATGGGACAAACCAAGCAGTCATGTTCACTTCCAAGAATGCATTTGATGTGAATCTCTGGAAGAAACATGAAGGAGATGGGAAGACCCTACAACCATGGCAATCCATGGTGTCCGATTTTTTGGCAGGAACTGTAAGTCCTATCTTCACAGGTCCTTTTGATACTGTAAAAACAAGGCTTATGGCTCAAAGCCGGCCTGGAGGTGATATGAAGTACAAGGGAATGGTGCATGCCATCAGAACCATATCTGCCGAGGAGGGTCTACTTGCCCTGTGGAAAGGGCTTCTGCCTAGGCTCATGAGGATTCCCCCTGGTCAGGCAATCATGTGGGCCGTAGCAGACCAGATAATTGGCTTCTATGAGAAGACACATCTGCAGAATGCACCTTTGTGAGTGCAACACTCCATCGTTGTTTAGCAGGAGTACTTTATGCACAAGAATATAGTCATGCCATTATTGTGCATGTTGGGGTTGTTTTTTTTTTTGCTCGATTCGGTGCATATATATCTGAAGCGCAATTGATTCCGGAAGTAATAATAAGCAGCTGCTGGAATCCAAATTTTAAAGTGAAATGAATGGAGAGAGTAGATGCCGTTCCTGCCTCATCTTCCTTTTCCCTCTGTTTTTGTTTCCAAAGTTTCCTTGTGAGTTGTGACCAAAAACTTGAAACGATAGAGTTGTTAAACAGGTCGAGATAATCATTGTTAAGGTAGGTACTACACTATTATGAACATAACTTGCACATAATTAATTTCATGCATGGATCATGATATAACAAGAACCATGTCTGTTGATACATAGGCTGATTTTTATGCGATTACTATCTTTAGTATGATTTTGAACTATATAGGTTGGAATATACTTTAGTAATTCCATCCATGGAATGTATTTTTGTATTTTGAACATTTCCGTGCAATAAAGAACTACTTATCATGCTTAATTTCTATGATTTGTAGCATGCGTTTTTCACCCAACTTTCAATCAAGTTAGCACGTAATACTTATGCAAATGTGCATATGATTCGTTTGTTTTCTAGTCAGTCTATAAAGTTCTTAACAAGGTCGAGCAGTTTCATGGTTTCAAGAGTAGGGACTTTCTACTGTTGGTTTAATAAACTATTCTTGATGAAAGAAAATCAAAATATCATATACTAACTAAGAAATTGGAGTATACCAAATCCCTTATAGCAATCTCAAAGAAATTGGAGTATACCAAATCCCTTATAACAATCCCAATGGGAGGGCATTTGAGAGGGGCAATGGTATGAAAAAAATCCCTTATAACAATCGCAATTGGGGGGCATTTGAGAGGGTTTGTTAGACCTCTTGGCCTTGAGCACTTCTGACAAGCTTGAGGGCATGTCAGAATGCAGCCCGGTGCGGGCAGTGTCAGATTACAAGGAACCAAGGCGCGGTGGGCAGTACCGCGCTGCATTCTTGTCAGGCGGCAAGGTAGATCATGCTGGTGCATTGATGATGGTTCGTTGGCTAAGTGTTGGGAATACATGTAGGCAGTGTGCTGGACATTGCCTTGAATCCAGGTGGCTTGGGAGCGGTTATGACGGTTACGACAGTTATATAACCGCTCACACGTGGCAAGCATATGTTGGCTAGGCTTGACAAGTGTTGGGAGATGTTTGCTGGGCAAACAAGTGTGCAACACATCAGCAGGAAGTTGCCAACAGATCTGGGAAGGTTATGGCAGTTAGAGAACTGCCACACATGGCAAGGAGAGAGTGTTTGGTGGAACACTTGTAATAAGTTAGGTGTGGGCTTGTCACACCATGACATGTGTAATAGTTGCTGGTCTATATAAACCAGACTTAGTCTGATTTGGGAAGACAGGCTTAAGTGAGTGTATTTCCCTAAGTGTAGAGAAATAAAATGGCTGAGGCCTTGTAAACCAGTTCAGTGTTTAATTTGTGTGTGTATTGCCTGAGACTAGATAGAGTTCTAGTGGCATAATAGGGCAGAAAAACTTGTCAGAATTTAACCCTGTTACAATTGGTATCAAAGCATAAGTTTCGGAGATGGCGGGCGGTAACAATCTGATGGCAGAACGTGTTACGCGGATCGAACAAACTTTGACAGAACTGACTGGTGTTGCTGGAGATGTCCAGTCTGACGGACAGACTCCGCTGGTCCCTTTAATGGCACGTCTTGAAGCCATTGAGAGGAGACAAACTGAGTTGTCGTCGCTGTTCGACAACTTGTCCCACGACATGGAGCAATTGGCGCAGAATTCTTCTGACGAATTGAGTGTTTTGAAGCGGGCTTTGAATGGTGGAATATGAATGTTCTCAAGAAAGTGCCTGAACCCAAGGCATTTTCTGGTGCTCGTGATGCGAAGGAACTTGAGAACTTTATGTGGGATATGGAGCAATATTTTGCTGCTGTTAGTACCCCAATCGAGCAGCAAGTCACTCTGACCAGCATGTATTTGTCTGGTGATGCCAAATTGTGGTGGCGATCTCGGGTAGATGATGATGCATCTGCTGGCAGACCCAAGATTGTGATGTCGGACGCACTGAAGAAGGAACTCAAGGAGCAGTTCCTGCCAAGCAATGCAGCGTGGCTGGCGAGGGAAGCTTTGCGAAAGTTGAAACAATCTGGTACAGTTCGGGAGTATGTGAAGGCATTCACATCTTGATGCTCGACATCAAGAATATGTCCGAAGAAGACAAGTTGTTCAACTTCACAACTGGTCTCCAATCATGGGCTCAAGCAGAGTTGAGGAGGCAAGGTGTGAAAGACTTACCCTCGGCCATAGCAGCAGCGGATGCTTTGGTTGATTTCAAGACCATTTCTTCTACTTCCGGTGAGAGTAGTAGGAAATACAAGAAGGACAAAGGCAAGGAACCTGACGGCAAAAGAGAGCAGTACAGGAAGTACAACAAGGAGGGGAAGACGCAGACCAAACAGGGTGAAAAGCCTAAGGATGGCCAAAACAAAGGCTGTTTCATATGTGATGGTCCGCATCGTGCTAGAGATTGCCCGAAGAAGGAAAAGCTTAATGCTTTAGTTGCTGATGGGGATAATGCTGGGGTGGAGTTACCTCGTTGCAATCCCCTTGTCCGTTTGAATGCAATTGTGGCAGAGACGCCTCCGTCTCTTGTCCATTTGAATGCTGCCACGCATTCAAAGAAGAGTGCGCAGTTGATGTTTGTAGATGCAAGGATTACCGTTGGTTATATGTTGACTAACAGCGGTAAAGTAAGGGCCATGGTGGACTCTGGTGCCACTCATTCCTTCATCTCAGAATCTGCGGCCGAAAGCTTGAAGATCAAACTAAGTCATGACCCGGGTCAAGTGAAAGTGGTGAACCATGACCCAATCGGAAGCAAAGGTATGGCTACTGTTGGAATACAACTTGGTTATTGGTCGGGTTCTATTGATCTACTTGCTATTCGTTTAGATGATTTCCAGGTTATACTTGGATATGACTTCTTGTTGGATAATATGATGGCGATCGTACCTCACATGAATGGTCTCATGGTGATGGATCCAACAAAACCAGGATTTATACCTGTTGTTCCTTCGGTACAAATCAAGGATGAAGTGAAGTCAGAATCAAAGAGTGATGTTAGTATGCTGTCCGTTGTTCAAGTAAAGCGAGGATTGCGAAAAGGGGTTGAGACTTTTCTGGCTGCCTTGGTAGAAATCAAACCAGGCCAGCAGATGGAAGTTCCAGATTCTGTGGTTGGTGTTCTTGACGAGTTCGTGGACATCATGCCTGCTGAATTGCCGAAGAAGTTGCCTCCCAGACGCAATATAGATCATCAGATCGAACTGGTTCCTGGTGCACGCCCTCCTGCCCAGGCTCCTTACCGCATGGCCCCCAAAGAACTTGAAGAAATGCGAAGGCAATTGACTGAATTACTCGAGGCTGGGTATATACAGCCCTCAAAGGCTCCCTATGGCGCACCTGTGCTCTTTCAGAAGAAACAAGATGGGTCTCTTCGAATGTGTGTAGACTATAGAGCACTGAACAAACTGACCGTGAAGAACAAGTATCCAATTCCATTGGTGGCAGACTTGTTCGACCGACTGTCCAAGGCAAAGTATTTTACCAAGTTGGACCTTCGTTCAGGCTACTATCAGGTGCGTATTGCCCCAGGAGATGAGGCAAAGACTGCTATGGTGACTCGGTATGGGTCATATGAATATCTAGTAATGCCATTTGGCTTAACTAATGCACCAGCAACCTTTTGTAATTTAATGAATGATGTTCTTTCTGATTACATTGATCGTTTTGTTGTGGTGTACTTAGATGATATTGTAGCCTATAGTCAGACTTTAGAAGAACACAAAGAACACCTTCGAAAAGTTCTGACGAGAGTTAGGGAGTATGAATTGTATGTAAAGAAGGAAAAGTGTGAATTCGCCCAAGAGACTATCTCGTTTTTGGGGCATGTAATCACACATGGTCAAGTCCGTATGGAAGAACGGAAGATCAAGGCTATTGTGGAATGGCCTGCGCCATCTAAGGTGGCCGAACTTCGCTCATTTTTGGGCTTAGCCAATTATTATCGCAAATTTATCATGGGCTACTCTAAAAGGGTGGCGGTACTGACTGATTTGTTGAGAAAAGACAGGAAATGGACATGGACAGAAGATTGTCAAAGGGCGTTCGATGATCTGAAGAAGGCAGTTTCATCCGAACCCGTGTTGCATTTGCCAGATTTTTCGGTTCCATTTGAAGTGCATACTGATGCGTCAGACCAGGCTATTGGAGGAGTGCTGGTTCAAATGGGGCATCCTATTGCCTATGAAAGCCGAAAATTAAATGGTGCGGAGCAGCGATACACTGTCCATGAGAAGGAAATGACAGCGGTCATTCATTGCTTGCGTGTATGGCGTCATTACCTACTTGGTACGACGTTTGTGGTGCGGACTGACAATGTGGCCATAACGTTCTTCACTACACAGAAGAAGTTGTCACCCAAGCAAGCACGCTGGCTGGAGTTCTTGGCTGAGTTCGATGTATCTATTGAGCACAGATCTGGTCGGTGCAACCAGGTCGTTGATGCATTGAGTAGGAAGGTCGTGGAGATGGTGAATGCTCTCATGACAATTGAAACAGATTTCCTGCCGAAAATCAAGAAAGAGATGGAGAAGGACGTGACAGCAATGAAGTTGCTTCAACAGGTGCGTGAGGGCACTGTCCGTAAGTTTTGGGAGGATGAGGGCATCCTCTATGCTAAAAGGGGGAGACTCTATGTCCCTAGCAGCGATTTGCGCAAAAAATTGATGAAAGAAACTCATGATTCTCGCTGGGCTGGTCATCCAGGAAGAGAAAGAATGTTGGCTCTATTGGCTAGAAGTTACTATTGGCCAAAGATGGAGGACGACGTTGAGTTATATGTGAAGACATGTCTTGTGTGTCAACAAGACAAGACCGAGAAGAAGAAAGCAGCGGGTTTACTTCAACCATTACCCATTCCAGAGAAGCCTTGGTGCAGCGTATCCATGGATTTCATTAGTGGCTTCCCAAAAGTCCAAGGATACAAGTCGATAATGGTAGTTGTTGATCGCTTTTCTAAGTATGCTACATTTATCCCTGCCCCTAACAATTGCGATGCAGATACAACAGCGGAGTTGTTCTTCAAATATGTGGTGAAGTATTGGGGGATACCCGAGGATATTGTAAGCGACCGTGACACACGGTTTACTGGCAGATTCTGGACTGCCTTGTTCGGATTGCTGGGATCCGAATTGAAGTTTAGCATAGCCAATCACCCTCAGACTGACGGTCAGACGGAGAGATTAAATGGCTTGCTAGAAGAGTATTTGAGGCACTATGTGACAGCGAACCAGCAGAATTGGGTGGAATTGCTAGACACAGCGCAGTTTTGTTACAATCTGCACAAGAGTGCTTCAACTGGGTTGAGTCCCTTTGAGTTGGCTACAGGCCAACAACCTCTAACTCCTCATGAAGTGGCAAAGACAAAGTCTCAAGGAAGTTGTCCTGCGGCTTACAGATTTTCCTGTTCGAAGCAAGAGTTGCTTGAGGATGCTATGGACAGTCTTGCAAAGGCCCAGAAGCGTATGAAGAAGTATGCTGACCAGGGGCGACGTGATGTTGAGTTTCAAATTGGAGATAAGGTAATGTTAAAGCTTACTCCACAGATTTGGAAGAAGGTCAGTAGTAAGACAGTTCACAGAGGTTTAATTCCGAGGTATGATGGACCTTTTGAGGTCATGAAGAGAGTTGGGAAGGTTGCCTATAGGTTGATCTTACCGGACAGACTGAAAGTTCACCCAACCTTTCATGTAAGCTACTTAAAGCCGTATCATCCTGACTTGGTAGACAAGGGCAGGCATGGGTCAAAGAAGAGAGCTCCGCCCACTGTTCAGAAGCACTTCGACAAGATGATTGAGAAGATACTTGATCACAAGACGGAGGGCCAGAGTAGACAGAACAGACGGACGTCATATTTGATTCAATGGAAAGGTACATCGGAGGCAGACGCTACATGGGAAAAGGATGTGACATTGTGGCAGTTTGAGAAGGAGATCCAAGCCTATTTGGCTAAGTGCTGATGAGGACATCAGGCTTTAAAGGCGGGAGGGTTTGTTAGACCTTTTGGCCTTGAGCACTTCTGACAAGCTTGAGGGCATGTCAGAATGCAGCCCGGTGCGGGCAGTGTCAGATTACAAGGAACCAAGGCGCGGTGGGCAGTACCGCGCTGCATTCTTGTCAGGCGGCAAGGTAGATCATGTTGGTGCATTGATGATGGTTCGTTGGCTAAGTGTTGGGAATACATGTAGGCAGTGTGCTGGACATTGCCTTGAATCCAGGTGGCTTGGGAGCCGTTATGACGGTTACGACAGTTATATAACCGCTCACACGTGGCAAGCATATGTTGGCTAGGCTTGACAAGTGTTGGGAGATGTTTGCTGGGCAAACAAGTGTGCAACACATCAGCAGGAAGTTGCCAACAGATCTGGGAAGGTTATGGCAGTTAGAGAACTGCCACACATGGCAAGGAGAGAGTGTTTGGTGGAACACTTCTAATAGGTTAGGTGTGGGCTTGTCACACCATGACATGTGTAATAGTTGTTGGTCTATATAAACCAGACTTAGTCTGATTTGGGAAGACAGGCTTAAGTGAGTGTATTTCCCTAAGTGTAGAGAAATAAAATGGCTGAGGCCTTGTAAACCAGTTCAGTGTTTAATTTGTGTGTGTATTGCCTGAGACTAGATAGAGTTCTAGTGGCATAACAGGGCAGAAAAACTTGTCAGAATTTAACCCTGTTACAGGGGCAGTGGTATGAAATGCCTTTTGAGCCAAAAAAATCTCTCTCAATGGGATGGTGGGTCAAATATTTCATCGGAGCAATCATAATGCTACATAAGCAAAACAACATTTAAAATCACCTTCTACCCATGGTAGTCAAAACCTCCTGCGAATTTGTGCTAATGGGAAATTTTGGAAATGTCAGTTTATGACAATTAAATGGTTTATAAGACGGAACTCAAAGTTCCGATAATTTTACCAAATATAAGACGGAAATCAAAGTTCCGGTAATTTTACCCATGGTTTCCGGTTTTTATAAGACGGAACGAACACACAGTTCCGAAAAAATGTTGAACCGGAACACTGTCTTCCGTCTTATGCCATTAACATAACATTTTGGATGACACTCTATTCCTCTCTCAAATGCCATTGGAACTTCTAACGACCGTTGAATGTTTGACCCACCGTTCCATTGGCAATGGATTTTTGGCTGAGAGGGCATTTCATAGTACCGCCTTTCTTAAATGCAGGAAAACGTCATCCAAAATAACATGTTAGTGGTATAAGACGGAATACAGTGTTCCGTTCCAACACTTTTTTGGAACTCCATGTTCCGTGTTAATACTTTTTGGAACTACGCCGTCTTATTCATTTTATTTTGATTCGAAACTTTAAGTTCTGTCTTAACTAAATATTACATAAAGTAATTTTGTCTTCAAAAAAATAAAAAATTACATTTGTAATACTGGAACCTTACCATTTTGAAGGGGTTTTGACCACCCTTGACATAAAGTGACTTGAAAGGTGGTTTGACACAAGTGACTTAGAAAGGTGGTTTTACCTAGGTGACACCTATGTGAAATGCACCAAACTGCCCTCCCATTGGGATTGCCTTAAGGGGCATGTTGGCATATTGGAGTAGAAATTTCATGGCTAAATTCAACGAGTGTCCTACTGTCCTGGGCTCCTGGCTAAATTTAATTCATTGTGAATGAGTGAATAGCCTTCGTTGCTTCCAGCACGCGTGCATAAACTTTGTTTACGTTGCCAACTCACTCCAGCACATTTCGGCTAATAATAAATAGAATCTTGAGATTCTTTCTCTCTTCCGGCTAAATTCTTGTTTAAGCTTTTCACTCCCTTTAAACAACAAACAAAGAAGTTGAAGAAGTTGGGGAATTTATTTTAACTTCTTCTTTTTAATCAAACAAACCCCTTTAAAATGGCAGAAAACCCAAAACCAAATGATAATCAGAATCCCAAGAAAACAATTCCACCATACATGAAAGCATTTGCAGGTTCAATTGGAGGAATTGTTGAAGCATCATGTTTACAACCAATAGATGTAATTAAAACAAGATTACAACTTGATAGGTCAAATACTTATAAAGGAATTATTCATTGTGGTAAAACTGTATCGAAAACTGAAGGTGTTAGAGCTTTATGGAAGGGTTTAACCCCATTTGCAACTCATTTAACTCTTAAATATGCTCTTCGAATGGGATCTAATGCTGTTCTTCAAACTGCTTTTAAAGATTCACAAACTGGTGCTATTAGTAATCGTGGAAGATTGCTTTCGGGTTTTGGTGCTGGTGTTCTTGAAGCACTTGTTATTGTTACTCCATTTGAGGTAAGTTACTTGTTTAGAATTTTATTGGTTTTATTTAAGATTTTTGCCTGTCAAATTTAATTGGAATTTTAGGTTTCTTGGATCATTTTTGGAATGAGATTTCTTGAATTTGGTTGGTTGGTTGGTTGGTTGTTGTTTTTTTTTTTTTTTTTTTTGTTTGAGGAAATGTTGGTTGTAGAGTCACATGAACCTGAAATTGGATCAAATTATACTTTAGTACGAGAATTGAATACGATTAATGGGAATGTGAAACTTGAGTTAGATATAGTGTTGATCTCATCTCAAAATTTTGTGGACAGGAATTGGACGCACAATTGATGAGATCAAATCCATTTAGAGTAGAATTATGTGTTAGCATTAGTCATTTTAGTCCAGGTTCTTAGAAAGATGTTGAGGTTGGTGATAATTTATTGACACATCTATAAAAGGAGCTTGGTTGAGCAGAGCCTGAATGGTATCCTAATTTTGCCCGTTTTAAGTCATAGGCAGTTGGTATACAACGCATCAAAGTCATTTCTAGAGTGATTTCTGATGAGATTGAGTTTGTTATGTCCCAAGCTGTGTTGTGATTTGTGAGATAATGGAAAATAGAGTATTAATCAAAACATTTATGCGGGGTGGATCAAGGTTAAGTGGAGAGTGTAATCAACTGATGTTCGTACTCAACTTCGCGTTCTGGTCTCCTGCTAGTTTATTTAAAAGAAATTTAGATTCAGATAATTTATATCTTTATTGTTCTTAATTCTGCTGTGGTGGTATTCTTATGAAAAAAATTTCCTACAGATTCATGTATTTTCATTTTCTCACTATGAACAATGCCACAATGGTCATCACCGAGAGTGCTCTTATTTTTTATTTTTATCGACAAGCCTGTTTTTAAGGAGATCAGTAACTCAAGGATGCACTGCCTGGGATCGAACCCCAGACCTCTGGTATCATCGCCCAGGGGTATTACCAACTGAGCTCACCTGGCATCTGCAGCCACCAAGAGTACTTTATCGACCTCTTAGTTCAAACTGATAAACAAACAAGCGACTTATAACCTTCTTTGCATCTTAAAAGGTCGTTCAGAGTATGGAGTCCTTGGTTCAAATTTCATCTTTTGAGGAGAGGGTGGGGCAAGTTGTAGGTTTATTCTGGAAAAAAATTGTCTAAGTTTGGTTTGACACCAATATCTACTACTATAAAGACCTTAAGGCTAGTTCTAGTGACTTGGGTGTTGATATCTTTAATTTTGTTCCTACTTATACTCCCAAGAGCAATTTTTAACTAAAAAATGCACATCTTTCCATGCAAGATGAGAAAATGGGCGGTACTAGTAAAGCTAAGCACGTGTAGATATCTGATACACACGTAAATATCAGATGTTTTATTTAATCTCTCTAATTCAAAGATTGTTCAGTGGGATACACATTTTGGTTCATTCATACAGTTGCACTAAATTGAACTATTAACATATGCGATACCACCATGAATTTGGTAACATATCACAGTTCAGTTAACTCCAACATCTCTATATGATCATTGGTAATCAAATTCATTGTTACAGACGAAAATGATGGTCATAGACAAAACTATCCATAGAAGAAATATATAACAAGAAACTAGTAGAAGACCCAACCGAATATCACTGGAGTTTAATGACACATAAAATGAAATGTTTATCAGCACATGAATGCTCCATTCTGTTTTGTAAGTGTGCACATTTGTGTGTGGATCACATGAATAATCTGCTCACATTCATTCTGTATTCCTACACTTATAAACCCATTTATTAATTGGGCCATGGAGTGCAGTACATTCATAAAGTTCCTTGTTTTGTCCATTCTGTATAGACTGCTCTTAATGTGATCTCAATTTTTTGACACGCACAGTAGATTCTTCAACTCATGATTTTGTGTTGATGTGAGGAAAATGTACAACAATGAGTGAACTTTCACTACTAGTTGCTTAAAAGGGCATTTCACAACTATCAATAAAAAAATAAAAAAGGAAAATGCTTCGCAAGTTATTCTCAGAGAAGGTGATTGGGTTTGAGTGTAATATGAGTGCAGAATTACTCCATTTAATTATGATGTCTTTTTTTCTGGAAAATTCTTGAATGGTTTGAATTAATGGGTTTTGCTCTGGGCTGGAGAGAGGAGACTTGCTCTGGGCTGGAGAGAGGAGACGGGGGAGGTGTTATACAACTGATTTTTTGTGGAGCGGATATGGAAGGATGGCATCTGAAGAAAACCTACTGAATTGGATTTTGAGGATTTAGCATAACTCTTTCGAAGGATTGAAGCTCCCCCGTAAACTAGGAAGGTTTGATTGGTGCATTTGGCCTATGATCACTCATTTTCCTTATATTCTTTTTTGGCTAATCATGAGACTTGGACTGATAAGATTTGTGGTGGTCTTGAAATAGCTGCATTGCAGAATCTGGCATAAAATGGGAGAATGATTGATTTGTATTGTTTACGCCTAGGAATTGTAGTATTCCATGACTCCTAAGAAATTGGCTGCTCTTAAGAACACATATCTGTACCACAAAGATGGGTGTTCAGTGCAATGTCATCTTGTATCATGCATTTTATCAACTTTTTAGCAGGCTTTGCATATAGCATTAGTCTAGTCTTAGGAGGAATCTGACGGAGGATGAATGAAGCAGATCACTAGTTCATTCTTGATATATATAAGTTTGTGGCACTTGCAGCAGAGAGAAGTCATTCTCTGTATGGACCAACTTATACAGATACTTTTACTGAAGGATGTTGGAAAAGGTATCCTTCCTATGACATGGTGAGACTAACTTGAATATGTTCAGAACTCAGAATCAGTACTCATAAAAGAAACGTGAATCTTGGATATTGCTCCATAAGTGCAGATCATAGTAAGTTCTTGTGGATTCCACACAGAGCAGAATGTGGAAACTCTGTTGATATAACCAACCTAGTCACCTGAATCCTCCATGTTCAAAGGCAAAATTACGATAATCTTACAGCGGTTTTTTCCCCTTAATAGTATTACATAACAAAATATGGATGCACGAAAATGCACCCACATGTTGCACATCATGTACTCAATGTGTATTTTAACTTTGCAGACAACTTTAATTGCTATTTCAAATACAAAATTTGATCTTAGTATCTAGGGATTTTGTTGAATATTCTCCTACAGTGCTACATTTCCTACTTCACTTGTATTTGAGGTAGAACTCTTCATTAGTTGTTTGTTGTTCCCTGTTTGAGATATGACATTATATTTTCTTATGTTTTGCAACCTCTTTGATCTAAAAGAGCAAATTCATTATTTACTCGAGAGTTGAGTTGCACTTACTGGTGTATGCAGGTGGTGAAGATTAGACTGCAACAACAGAAAGGACTGAGTCCTGAGCTCCTCAAATACAAAGGTCCAATACACTGTGCAAGGATGATCATCCGCGAGGAAGGGATCCTTGGGCTCTGGGCAGGTGCTGCCCCGACTGTGATGCGCAATGGAACTAACCAAGCAGCCATGTTCACTGCCAAGAATGCATTTGACGTGCTTCTATGGAAGAAGCATGAAGGAGATGGAAGGACGCTCCAACCATGGCAGTCCATGGTTTCTGGCTTCTTAGCAGGAACTGCAGGTCCTGTATGCACAGGTCCCTTTGATGTTGTGAAGACAAGGCTAATGGCTCAGAGCCGATCTGGGGGAGATGTCAAGTACAAGGGAATGGTACATGCCATTAGAACCATATTTGCAGAGGAGGGACTACTTGCACTGTGGAAAGGGTTACTGCCTAGGCTCATGAGGATTCCCCCTGGTCAGGCAATCATGTGGGGTGTAGCAGACCAGGTAACTGGCTTCTATGAGAGGACATATCTACAGAGTGCACCCTTGTGAGTGCAACATTCTATCAATATTTTTGCAGCCTAGTTTATGCATATTTACAGAGTCATGCCATTCTTTCCTTTGTATCTGCCGTCTTTTCTTGCGCGATTTGGTTCATCCATACCTGCAATTGGTTGAGAAGAGAATAATGGCCAAGCTTGCTACATGTCAGATGATTTAGCTAACTGGATAAGATGATGATACTGTTTTTCGTTCTCTCTTTTTCCTTTTCCTTTGGACCAAACTAAATCAGTATGGAGCGAACCGTTTGCAGGGTACTTGATCATGTATATGGCTTCCCATTTGGTCTGTCTTTAGTCCATTAGTAAGACGAGTGGCCTAAAGAATTTTCGTGTTGTAAACAGTAAATAGCTTTTATTTCAACTTCATCCATGCAGCTGGGACATGAAGAGGATTATAAAAGTTTGTAAACAGATTATGAAAGATAACAAATCTTCACTGTCTTAGATTTGTCTGTGTTTAGTGTTTACCATTGATATCCATCTATTAATTCAAATAATCCATCAACCAGTTAGACAACTGATCATAATGCAGATCACATTAGGACTTTGAGGCATTTACCCAGCGTTAGAAGATAAATGAACAGTCAAGTATACGGCATCGAGGAATGAAGCAGAGCAGTGCATTCCTGGGTAGCAGAGTCTGTATCAACACTTAATCATGATGCAGATTATGATAGCGTTCACATTTACTGGTTGGATTCTAGTCATAATATCACTTGAAGCCTCATTGTTGCATCTACTACTAAAATGTCACCAACGTTTTTAACTGTTCATCTTTGTTCGTATGGATTACTAAAATGTCACCAACGTTTTTAACTGTTCGTCTTTGTTGGTATGGATTTCGATGGTGGAATTACCTAATCACGTACATGAATCAATCTTAACTGAGATTATTTCTCTAATTTTCAAAGCATTCCAAGAACATTTTCCATAAATCTTTTTCTTAATTGCTTTCCACTTTCCAGTGTCAAAATATATGCACAATTCGTTTCCACTTTCCGATATTTGCACATATTCTGCATCTTGAACTATGGTTGTATCAAGGTATCAACCTAACTAACATCAAGGTGAACAAGGGAATAGTGATGGTGATCTGCCCACAACAATATTTAGATATAAATTCGATTCCAAGACCAACAACTCCTGATAACAACTCCATGTCTCAACAATATTGTGGCATCTTGGGGTCAAGGAGTGGGTCACGTCGTGTCTATGTTCTTAGACAGGCATATCTAATCTAGTTCTTATTGATTTCTTTCACATTTAATACACACACTTCCGAGTTCCGAGTGATACATATGATTTAGGACAGTAGTACTGATAATATTGAATTGGATATGCCATCTAAATACTTCCATTTTAAAATTTTGATCACTGGCACATTTTTTTTCTTATTTATCTTGATTCTTGAATCCAGTTATTTAGAAGATCTAGATTCCAAACTACATTATTCTAAAGAACGTCATGCCAAATACATTTGAGATGTGCATTTTTTTTTTTTTTTTTGAATTTTGACGTGAAGTGCACTTTGAACCTTCTGATCTCTTACACTTTGAGATCCAATTATTAGGTTAAGAAAGATCTACATTGAAACTATTACAAGGAATCTCATCCCAAGTTCATTTTATATGTGCAGTTGTGCAACTAGTACTATATAACTTATAAAATTTGACATGAAGTGAACTACTATCTTATGTTACTGTCTTTGCTGAGCAAATGCATCCCCAACACAAACAATTATAGTTGGCAAGACAGAACTGAAGAATATCCTCTGAAATATAGCGATTATAACAGATATGCATAGAGATTAATTGCTCTAAAATCCAAATTACGTTTCAGTAGCATTTCATTAAATTAGTTGTTAATCATGTACCAAATTCTAGTACTGCACCACAAGCTATCGGTGTTCACTCGGTCGAATATTGTCCCATCAGTACCATTTCAGAGTTCCGACCGCACAACCGCTAGTGGCGGACGAATGTTGTCCCATCAGTACCAGACTAGCAGTTCAGAGTTCCGACCGCCCAACCCATGTGTCTAGCTAGGATAAATATATTAGGGCCAAAGATTATCTTCTGCCTCCTGAGTCAGCATCCTGCCTAATGGAATGGTTAATATAGACATTAATGTGAAACTAATGTTCAGAATTTCATGGTCAAATAATGTAGCACACACTCCATTTTTAGCCAAAAAAGTTAGGCCAAACTACAAAATGGAAAAGAAAAAAGCAAGTAAACTTGCTCTAAAGAGATGAAGTTTGGACTAGCCCAATATAGAGCAGTCCATATACATAGTATTTAAGTCCATGTTGACTAGCTGCAACCTACCCACTTAACACGTTTGTCACAATGTGGTCACTCACATCCTTAAGAAATCTAAAACTACTTGAAAGCCAAGTTGTTAAGGTTCTTTACTTCCTAGTGTTTCGATCATGTTGTGTGTTTTGTATATTCAAAGCAACCAACAAACATGTTAACTAATCTAATAATACAATGTAAGTATGCAACGACTGGCAATAGATCTTACAATCTGTTTATGGAATATCACGTTTTAATGTTTTATTGTCTATCAGATATTGTTCAGCTTAATTGATGGTCATATTGCAGGAAAAAGATAGTGTGATTTAATTTGGATTCTTAAGTGATATGATAATAATGACTTAGCTTGTTGATAATATGAAGTTTTTCTGGAGTTTTGGACCTAAGAATTCATCATATTTAAAATCCAATTGATCAATTTCTGATCAATTTTATTTCATATATTGCCAATAATAATAATAAAAATTTCATACAGTAATAATCTGCATATCGCACATCAAAATTGTAAAACATTTTTTTTATCTGTGATAAAAAGTAATTAAACAATTTTCTTGGTGGTACCAAATAGTAGTAGAGGATCATCTGATCTCAGTATACACAAAAGGTGCATGGTTACGAGGAAGGTAAAGGCTTTTAGCCTAGAGAAAAGAACATGGGAAAAGTGGGAGATAGTGAGGTTTGCATGTCAGGACTCAGGAGAGAAAGATGGTGCAGCTCTCCTGCATGCACGTTCATATGTCGGCCGAGAGATTTCTTGCTTTGTCTTGCCCTCCCTTTACAAGGGCCCGCATCACCGCAACTGACCCCTACCCAATCCTTAACAGGGGTTTACATCATAACCAATTAAAATAACTCTTCATTATAAAATGACCAAATTACCCTTTTTATTTTTTCAGGTAAAAATTTAAAATACCTTCTTCAAAACATTCCATATGAGGTGGGCAATACATGTGTCTAGACTCAGGTTCAGTTTTAACCTGAGAATAGAGAGGAAAAAAAAAAACACTTTCCAATACATCCCATGCGATATTTAGCGATCATGGCCCCTCCACATCATTGCACCACCCTGGCCCCTAATCGATCGAATTCTTGACTCTGGCTCTGCCAATTATAAACCGGCCATATCCATATACTCATATATAGTTTAGTTGAGATTCACTTTATATCCCATTTGCATTCTTGGACTATTCATTCATGATATGTTGGAACAAAACCACTACAAATATTCAATTTTCAAGCTATATATGGCTATTATATTTTTGATGTAGGCAATGGAATGTTGTTTTAAATTTTATGCAAGTTGTTGTAGCTAGCTTAGCTTGTTGTTGATGATAAAAGTGTCAGTGATCAGTCGATTGATTTCACATCATATAATTGTAGTGTACGTTTGTGATTTTAGAAACTTAGGATAACAATGTATGCATGCATATTATAATGGACCCCCAACTTATCTCTTCCAAGTTTTGTTCAGAAACAACTATTTCAGAATGGAACACGACTTGTGGCAATTGTGTGGAGAACTGTCTCTCTCCTTTCCCTTTTTGCAAAAATGTATACATAACATATATAAAGTTCCAACTTATCCACAATTGTGACCCCCCCTCTTTCACATTGATTATATATATCTACATCACAAGGATCATATAACATGTCTTTTATACACGTATACTTGCAATGGTCTCCACATATATATATCATAAAATGTTTGGATGTCACCAAACTTTTACTCTTGATCAATATTAGCATTGCTACTAAAGCCGAATGATTGCGAGAGATGGACTTCTAAATTATTTTTGTAGAACCAAATCAAATATATACAAATACAAATAACATAATAAGAAATAGGGGTATATTTGTAATTGGGTTAGAAAAAAAAAATCTTGAAATTATAATTTGAAGACTATATATGGGTGGAAGAAGGTGGTGCACGTCAAGCAAGTGGGCAGAAGACAGAAACAAGTAGTCCATCATGCAAGAAACGACACTCAAGAAGCTAAGCCGCAACTTGCACTGAAAACCGTTAACGTGGTCCAACAGTTAATTGCCACGTCAGTGAAAAATAAAAATCTGGGTGAGCTTAAAAGCCGCATTCTAACAGAATTGCATTTGCATTTGCATGGTGTTCCGCCGAGCCCCCACGTGATAATAAACAGAAGGCAGATCTTCTCACCGTTTTAGTACCAACTTGTGCTCACCCCTCACGTAGATCGCTTGAGACGTTATGTAGTTAGTTAATTGTCATTATGTCATCTGTCATCATCACTAATCACTAATCTTTCATACAGTCATACAACTGGCCTTAAATTTCATCATGTCATCGCTGATCTACTGCAAGGTGATACCAATCTAAATTTTTTGACGCAGTTTTTATATTTTACTTACTGTTCCTAGGAGTTTATTCATTTTGAGGCTAATCAGGCTCGAGCATGCTTAACTTCAAAGTTCAAAGCCAAATACTCTTAAAATAAAACCCGATGATATATATTAAAAAGTTGGCTGATGAGTGATAGCCCATGTTGGAAGCCTAGCCCTTCGCCCCTTCCTATACTAAAATACTTTAGGAACTCCAAAAATTGATAGTTAAGACCTCGTTCCTCAAATTTGGTGAAGTCCTAAAGGAATTTCCGTGAAAAATAGCAGTTGAAGAATAAAGGAGAAAGCTAATACAAAAAATTTCTCTAAAAAATTCTTTTTTTGAACTTTTTAAAAGTATTTTCTATTTTTTTAGTTTAAGTTTGTGAATAAGTTTTCTACTCATTTCTTTTTAAAAAGTTAGAAAATGCATACCAAATTACCTACGCGGTTGCCGAACGGGCCCTAAATCTTTAGTTTCTAAAAATCAAGCAAGTATCTAAAGTTTGAACCTTTCTCCTCTATGTCGGTCTTGGTATATTATATTCTACCAACAAGAAAGCCAAGGGATTTATAATTTTTCTATTGATCAGTCGGCACCAGGATTTGAATTGGGAAAAAAGGATTTAGCTAGCTAGATCTCCCTACTCACTAGCCCCCACTCAAACACCATGTACCGTGGAATTGGAAATCGCATACATACACAGTACACCACTACACCAACCTAATCGCGCAAATTGTGTTGTAATTGTTAGATTTTTTACATTTTGGTGATTTATCTATCACGCAGAAGTTTGGCAAAAAAAAATCTAAAGACATGATCAGCATGAGTAGAATCTGATATATGGTCACCAAATTAAAAGAGATCACCTAAATATTGGTATTCTCTAGAAAATACAAGCCCACTATTGAATGGAAAAGGCATCTAAACAGAACCGACCATCCAACTTGCATGTAAAATCTCCAGAGCTTACTTGCTTCATGGATAAGGATAAAACCCAGTAATTCATCATAAAATACTACACAGCAACAACATCGTCACCTTTTATCTCATATTATTTTTCAATCACGTCACAACTCACAACCTATTTTTGGATAATTTAACACATCTTTTAAAAAAAACTCTTCTACCTTCCCAAAAGCCCAAACCATATAAATACCTCTTCACTTCTCAAAAACCTTTAATTCCTCATTTCCTTCTCACTTCCCCAACTTCCAAAGCTATGGAACATAACCATTCTTCTTCTTCTTCTTCTTTTCAATGGGAAAGAAGAAATTGTATAGGTAAAGGTTCATTTGGCAAAGTTCATATAGCTATAAACAAATCAAACAATTATGTTTTTGCAGTGAAGTCTGTTAATTCAAAAACAGCTCTTTCTTGTCATATTGATGCTCTTGAAAATGAAATTCAAATTCTTCAATTTCTTTCTTCTCCTTATGTGATTGGATATCTTGGAAATGATTTTACTTATGAATCAAGTATAGAGAGTTATAGAAATTTACATATGGAGTATATGTTTGGTGGTACTATTTCTGATTCTTGTATCAAAGATGAGCAAATTCTTCGTTCTTATACTCGTTGCATTGTTTCTGCTTTGAATTATGTTCATTCTAAAGGAATTGTGCATTGTGATGTAAAAGGCAAGAATGTTTTAGTTGGCTCTAAAGCTGGAGTTGCAAAACTTGCTGATTTCGGTTCTGCAAAAAGAATTTCAAGATTTCAAGATGTTGGGGGTTTGATTAAACCTCAAGGAACTCCATTATGGATGGCACCAGAAGTAATTCGACAAGAAAAACAGGAGTTTGAATCTGATATTTGGTCATTAGGATGCACAGTTATTGAAATGATCACTGGTAAAGCAGGTTGGAAAGATTGTGATTCATCTACAGTTGTATTTAAAATTGGTTTCTCTGATGAATTGCCTGAATTCCCAGAGCAATTATCTGACTTGGGTCGCGATTTTCTCGACAGATGTTTGAGGAGAAATCCAAGTGAAAGATGGACTTGTGAGCAACTTCTGCAACACCCCTTTCTGTCTTCAACCGATATGTTCTTCGAATCATCTCCTAGAAGTATATTGGATTGGGATAATGTTACAGAATTTTACGACGACGACGAAGATAATTTTCATAATTTAAGTTCAAATTCTGATGATTTAATCATTTCTGCAAAGGGAAGAATTAGTGAATTAGTTTCAGGAAAAGGGGTAATTTGGGAATCAGATGGTTGGGAAGAGGTAAGGTCAATTAGCTCTGTAAAAAACAGAGGAGGAGAAGCAGAGTGTAGTGGAGAAGAAAAGAAAGGGATAAATTCGGAATATTTGAATTTCTTAAACATTGATGAAAGGGTAAGTTTGGAATTTGGTGAATTTATGAGTGTTAAAGTGGGAAGTGAAGAAAGAACCTTTTCAGAATATTTGAGTTCTGGTGGTAGTTGGGCCAGCTTCTATGGCTGTTCTTGTTCTTCTTGTTGTTGTTGTTGTGGTTGCAAAGCTGGATTGGGTTGGCAGCATGGGTTGCTCATAAAAATGGATTTTGTGGTGGCCAAAAGCCAGAATGAAATTTGTAGTAATTGTATTTGTTATGAAATATTTTTTTTATTATTCAGATTTATTCATTATTTAATAAAATATATATTTTATTTATTGTTCTATTCTTGACTTTAAACATGGATCATGTCAAATATCAGCATGGAATATACTTAAACATGGATCATGTCAAATATCAGCATGGAATATACTTAGCTCAACAATTGGATATTAACTTTGAAGAAATCCTTTCAGCATGGAACATTACTATTTCAGTTTTATTAAGATACTTCATGGTCCAAAAAAAATAAATGATACTTCATGGTTGCGCGCGTTTTTTCACATTATTGACGAGGCAAAGATAAAGATCACAATGAAGCAGGTGCTAGATATCAAGATATATGATATCATAGGTCTGGGGGTTCAATTCCCACCAGTATTATTGAATTATAAGCTTTGCTAATCAAGAAAAAAAAATCTGAGTAGCACACTATTGTAATGTATTATTGAGTCAATCTTACTGCCGTATGGATCATTGAGACACTAATTATAGGCTTGAGTTGGATATAACTTCTAAAAGTTGATATTGATAATTTAGAGTACACAACATAACAGTTGCCTGGCATAAAATAATGTGTTGCAGTGAAACAGAAACACTAATGTGAGGATGCAAATGATCCACTCTGTTGTTACTTGTAATGAAGAGTTGGATCATGAATGGATATATTGGCTGGCTTGTCAGGTATGGGTTGTTGATAAAGAGGGATTTTGTGGTGGTGGAAGGGCAGATTAAAGAAGGCCAGAAGGATTGTTGTAAATATATTTTGGTTTGTTTTCTTCTTGGTTATTTGAAAACATGGAGCATGTGAGCCACCGTCTCAAAGTTGCAGATGAATATGATCGAGCAAGCTAGAAAGCAAGCAAGCATGGGTCCCAACTTGCGTAATCTCGTCAGTTACTTATAACTGGATAACTCAGATGATTGGAACCATCTAGTTCTAGGCTATAGGTCCTTTTACAAGGGGGCCCTTTAAAAGATATAAGTCAACTAGAATACTAAATAGATCATCATCGGTAGAATTAGTTGATAAGTATTTGACATTCATTGTTTATGTCAAGTGACCTGATCAAATTCTTCTGCCTGTTCCATTTAAGCGCATTGATATGCATTTATATCGTCTTGATGAGCTACATCTTCAACAAGTATCCCACAGTCCCACTAGCTAGGTTGCAAGGTCATCCCAAATTCCCAACTTGCGGCTGCTTAATTTGCAGCCCCACTGCCAAATTACGCCACCGTGTAAATTATATAAATATACTTGTGTACGTATACAATAGTATTAATTTTTTTTTTTTTTATTTTTTTACCAAATGAAAATTTACCGTTCTTGCTAAGAGTCTAGACTGGTCCCATCCTAAAAGTTATGAAACAATTTTAACCATCGCAACACCGCTAAGACTCTAAGAGCATCTCTAATGGGTCTTTTATATTTGAACGACACATAGACACATAGACAAATAGACCATTATGAACGACACATAGGTGCCACGTTCTTTCTCAAGAAAAAAATTATGAACGTTGTTCAAACTTTAAACCTATATCAGGGCATCCCTAACGCAGTTTCATTTATTTTTTTAAAATTACTTCTTCCACGTTGGTTAAACCTGCTAGAACTGGTAATGGACCGGTTCAGACCGGATATTAGAAATACCATACCCGAACCAATAAGAAAACTAATAATCCCGGATCCGGAACTAGACCCTATCGGGTCCGAAAGTAAGGAACCATACCCGTACCAAATCTTATTGGATCGGATCCGGGTTGGATTCAAGTATTTTGACCATAAATTGATATGTCAAAATTATGTATACAAATTTAGAAAAAATGAGTTACTTTTTAAGAATCTAGATATATTTAGTAAATATATATAATCAAGTATACAAATATAGTATATGATTTTATTTATTTCTATGTTTTTAATGTAATTGCATATGCTTATAAAGTAATTAGTATTAAAAAATTTATTTACAATAATCAAATTTCTAAAATTTAGGATTTTTATGGTATGTTAATAATGGTAGTGAATCTAAAATATTCAAAACCTCAAAATAATTTATATCGGGTCCATATCGGTTCGGTATCTACTAATTCCAAACCCGATCCGATAACAATCGGGTCCTAATTTGAAGAACCAGACCCGTACCAATACATAAAAATGCAATATCAAACCCGTTCTTATCAGTATGGATCAGACCGGGTTTCGGGTTTAACCTGTACCATTGCCAGCCCTAGAACCTGCGTGGAATGTTTTTATTTTGCTGGATCTGGATAATTACAGTTCGGCCCAATTAAAGTTTGGCCCGTATTTACGTTTGGCCCATAACTAAAGTTTGTGGATCTGGATCTGTTTAAACCCGTTTAAATCCAGCCCATATTTATGTTCCACGTTAGTTGAACTGGCGTGGAACAACAAATCCAATTTTCATTAACAAACGACATAGTTCCAGTAGTTTATCATCTTCATCTTCTACCACTTATTTCCGTCATTTTTATCCTTCTTCTAACTCAAACATGGAAATTATAGCCATTTGGAAATTTTCTGTTTAAAAATTATGTTCCACGCTGGTTAAAATTCGATTAAAATGGTTCCACGCTGGTTAGACCTAGTTGAACTAACGTGGAACAAATAATTTTAGAATTTTCCTATAATCCTATCTCTCCAGCGATTTTAGCCAAACTTTTAGCAGACCGGCCCACCACGTCCTACATGGATGGCCGACTGTTTTTTTATAGACGACGTGTTAGGACTGATTTTTTACCGAATTCCTATAATTTTGGATATAAAAGACCCATTAGAGATACTCTACGAGGTCTAAAAACTAAAATCATGAAACATGCATGCATTGCAATTTGGTACTGGTAGAGTGATAGTGTATTTCTTAACAATGTTTTTTTTTTTTAGATAATTGTATTCTCTTATTTATTTATTGATGATAGATAATTTTAGCATTACATAAATACATACAGAAGTTACATCATTAAACAAAACATCACAGAGGAAAGAAGGGGGAATTTCTTAACAATGTGTCATGTGTGAAATGGATAATCCATGAAAACATTTCAAAGTATCCCATGTATGTTTGAAAGAGTCAGGAGTAAAATTCTCCAAAAGGCAAAAGCCTTGCTCCAACCCAGCCCACTTTCATTTTGATCATGTTTCAATTCATAGTCCAGCCCATAAAAAAGGTTTGACGGGCCTTGGCCCTTAAGTAGCCTATTTGGCTAATCCATAGTCGTCCATGTCTTATGTTATGCTTTCTCTGCAACTGAAGATCTGCTCATATGCATTGAGAGCTTAAGCAAGTGTTGGTAATGGAGATTTTGATCTTGTTTTGTGTGTTTATATCTATGTTAATTGCCATCTTTTTAAGCATTTTATTACCTATAATTCAAGGTAGAGAGAACAGAAAAAGTGCAGTTGGATTCTTCCATCCATATACAAATGATGGTGGAGGTGGAGAGTCGAGAGAGAGAGTACTTTGGTGTGCTGTTAAAGCTATTCAAGAAATAAACCCTAATCTTGATTGTTTTATTTATACTGGAGATCATGATGCTTCACCAGAAACCTTAATTCTTCGCCCAATTGATCGGTTTGGTGTCAAGCTCCTTCATCCTCCTCAGGTAACTTCTAATTTTTGATTCCAACATAAGTAAATTTATTCCAACATAATTAACATAATAAAGCATAAGCACGATAATGAAATTTTAATTTATTTTGTAAATACGACATTCACATCATCCATGCAGAAGGATTTTACAACTAGTATTTGTTTGTAACCCCAATTTTATTAAAGTTTGAGTTAGCATTATAATAGAAAATAATGACAATTGAAAAGTTGCAAATTTCTGTCTGATCGCAGTGATGCACGGTACACCATAACGTGGTAATAGAAATCTGCTAGTACTTGTTGCCGCATTGTATTTATAAAATGATGTTTCTATAGTGTATGTTGTGGACTTTGAATCCAGTAACCCGAGTTCAATTTTCGGTGGGACCTTTCCAACATTTTTTTAAGTATGTATGTGGTGGTTAGTAACTTGCTAAGCCCACATCGCATGATGGGAGGGGTTGTAATCTCTTTCGTTTTTAAATGAATACCTTTTATCTATAAAAGAAAAAAATATAGTATGTTGTGGAACTTGTTTTGCTCCACCATAACAATTTATCTTGATTTCCTTTTCTTTCTTGTAAGCATCTCATACTGTTTTATTCCTTTTGGCAGGTGGTTCATCTGAATAGAAGGAAGTGGATTGAAGAACACACTTACCCTCGTTTCACTATGGTTGGCCAAAGTTTTGGGTCAGTTTATCTCTCATGGGAGGCCTTACGCAAAGTTACACCTTTAGTATATTTTGATACTAGTGGATATGCATTTACTTATCCGCTTGCTCGAATGTTTGGATGCAAAGTTATATGCTACACCCATTACCCGACAATTAGTTCAGACATGGTTTCTCGTGTTTGGCGGCGGAGCTCGATGTATAACAACGATGCTTTGATTGTAAAGAGTTACAGTTGTGACTATTATATAACTTTGTCTGTCTTTGTTTTACTTTAAATAACCTTGTCTGGACAAAGTATCCAAATGCCATGGTTTTATGACACCCATCCTAGATGTTGCTGAACCAACTGATCAGCTGGATGGAGCTCAAATGCTCAACCCACTTGACTTCTGTTTGTTTCTTTCTTTTTGCCGGTTTTTATTTATTTTGCCTATTCCTCTCTCGTAGTGACTTATTCATCATTATGCACTATGTTTCTGTTATCTGATGCAGCACTCTGCAATTCCTTCACTTGTGGCAGCATCTGGCTATCCCGATGCAAGGTCATCTACTATACTTTCTTTAGCTGGATGTATGGGTTTGTGGGATCCTGCACCAACCTTGCAATGGTGAACTCTTCATGGACACAATCACACATTGAGAAGATGTGGAAAATTCCTAAACTTACTAAGAAAGTTTATCCTCCTTGTGATACTTCAGGCCTTCAGGTTAATTGAGTTGTTTTCTTGCCAATTACAGCTTCTTCTATTATTTTATTTTTGTTGAATAAGAGTACAAGTATCGATGATATAGCTAAAAGTAAGATAAGATGGTCTATATTTACCACGACAATAACCAAAGAAAGAACCCCGCAAGCCCTTCGACCAAAATGATAATTTCCTCAACTTTCAGTGAGACACCCCCAAAATGCCTCTTCCCTGTCTAACCAGATATCTACACAGGTATGCAGGACGCAGAGAAGTTAACAACAAGTGTACATCATCAAACAGTAAGAGCAGATTAAACAAGTTAATAAGCTCAACCAGTGGGTAAAACCCATCAAATAGTATTAACAATTGTCAGGATGTAGGTTTCAGAGGTGAGCTGTTTTAAAGAAGAGTGTGCTTAGGAAGATGGTATTATTCGTTGGGCTATCTGAACTGATGTAGCTGGCAATAAACTAGGGAATTAACAATGTTATCAGGCATTAGAGCGAGAGTGAGAAAGAATTGATAAGCTTAACCAATGCAGTGATAGTATTAATAATTATCAAAGACATGGGTGCAAGAGCCTACATTGAAACATTTTCGGGTCTGTTAATGCAATCATTGAAAAGATTTCAGTCAGACAATAATCCCATGAAATGCAGCAGGTGTGTTGGTTGAGAAGATCCATTATTTTATGGTACACTTTTTGTTTGGGTTTAGCCATTAGGTATATTATTTATAGTTCTTTATATTGTTTGGATATTATTATTTTCATTTCTGGCACGAGAGTAATCTATTAGAATTTAACTAACTGTTTTATTTTTAAGCAGGAGCTCCCATTGGGAAGGTCAAACAAAATCCCAACTTTCTTATCTGTCGCTCAGTTTCGTCCCGAGAAGGTAAACATGTTTGTGATTTTGCTTTCCATGACATATTTTGAAACAAGTAAAGGTTTCCTCATGTAAGTGAATTGTAACTTTAGTTAGATTGGTTGAACTTGATTTGGTAAATTTTCAGGCTCACACACTTCAACTTGAGGCCTTCTCGATTGCTCTCGGGAAACTGGAAGCAGACTCACCTAGACCGAAGCTCCAATTTGTAGGCAGTTGCAGGAATAAGGAGGATGAGGATAGATTGCAGAAGCTGAAGGACAAAGCTATTGAACTAAGGGTGGAAAAGGATGTCGAATTCTATCAGAATTTGATGTACAAGTGGGTTTTCAATCATAATATTTCCACCTTTTGTCAGATTTTAATTTCTAATGGGAGTATATGAGTGTACAGAACTTAGCATTTTATAATAGAATGGCTCAGTTTGAATGATAATTTTCTTAGGGCCATGACATGCATGCTAAATAAGGTGGTTTACTTTCTTTTATTGCATATACTAAATAAGGTGGTTTCATTTTTGATGCATTATTACCATGAGCAGGAACTTGGTAAGACTCTTAGGAGGTGCCATTGCAGGGATCCATTCCATGATAGATGAACACTTCGGCATTAGTGTCGTGGAGTACATTGCTGCAGGTGCCATTCCAATTGGTGAGTGTGTTTTATGATTTATTTGGATAATCCTCATATCCTCATATCGATTATTTGAAAATATAAATACAATCTTTGCTGGCTTAGAATATTTATTTCCTTTTGTTTTCCATCTCTTCTCTGCAGCACGTAATTCTGCAGGCCCGAGAATGGACATTGTCTTGGAAGAAGACGGGCATCAAACAGGCTTCCTTGCTTCTGATGCAAATGAATATGCAGATGCCATCTTACAGCTTCTAAGAATGCCAGAAAGAGAGAGACTTGAGATGGCGGAAGCTGCGAGAAAACGGGTGAGCAGGTTTTCGGAGCAAAGATTTTATGAAGATTTCAAGATTCTCCAATCTTATGTTTTTCTTTCAATTGAAAAGAGGTTGATTTTAAAGATTGGAGGTAAAGTCAAAGATTGGAGGGAATAACATCTAGATGTCAGATGAGGCCTTGGTTGATCACATGTGCAATCACTATATATGAAGTTTTGCAGTTCTGGAAGGAAGATCAATCAAAGATTTTTCTTACATGCTCCCAGATTTTCTTTTTCAACTTCTGCAATAGCATTGTTGTGACATTGCTACTTTACTTTGTATTATTGACCGATAAAAGTACCTTGTTATAATATTCAAGTAGCATTTCGGCTTAGTAAACAACACAATAGAAGATTAATGAAATTTAGACTCTGTATACTTGGTGCATTACAAGTTGCTATCTGATGGGACAATTTCACAAACTTCATGCTGGGTGTCCTCCATTGCTGCAGGATCGTCGTTGCAAAACATAAGCTACAGACCTGCTATTCTAACATCCACCCTCACCTAGAGGAAGCATTTTGTTTCTCACCAATATTTGCATTTGAAGTAAACTCAGGATGCATTCGAGTCAACACATGCAAAACTGCAGCAGCAATGTCTTTTGATGGGTTTGCCTCTAATTGCAATAGGAAGTGAAAGCATTAATGTACAGGGCCAGAAAGCATCAATTAGATTAAAAAAAATGTATGGGAAAGAAAATTGGAAACAAAATTTAATTGCTACAATTTCATACTCACCATGCCCTCTAACTATGTAATTGAGAAAGTAGCCAGTGTTTCCTGGTATTTTATTTGTTCTTCCATTTGTTTCTGTCTCTTACTTTTGATTGCTCTTTCCAATATTTCGAGAGGATGGAGGAGTTGCTTTCGATCATTTTGTCGTTCATTTATTGTTTTAACATTATCTTATCACTGCAGAGACTTTGCACTTGCAGCTGGTGGTTTTGGAAGGCAACAAACCAATCACTCAAAGTGCCCAACTGCATATGTAATCTTTCACTCAACCGCTAATATATACCCTTGATAGATATTTGTAATGCATGAAGCATTTAATCCCACTGGAGCAGAAACTACACAAAGTTGTCATGACTGAGCAACATTAGTCTCTTCCAAATTTTGGCCTAGGTTTTGTTGCCGATGCTTCCTAACATGTGTACAATGATGTTGGCATCTTATATTATTGGCTTGTATCACATGGATGCAAACTACTATTCAAGTTGGTAAGCAAATCACCTTGCAGGATATAAACACAAAAACTTGCTTGTGCATTCCTCGGTTCATTTGGAAGTGCATGGGGTAATTCATCATGCATTGAATAAATGCAATGAAACAGCATCCTATAAAAATTGTCATTTCTTTCTTTTCTTTTTCCTGCTTTCCCAGGATAGTGTTTACATCTGAAACATATTTCTTCAGCATTCAGATATACTGGAAGCTCCTGTATGATTCAAACTGCAAAAAATATGACAGTTTCGGACTGCTATTTGATGATATGCTACAAAGTTACAATAGTCAATAATTAATCCATGCCTGAAAAGAATCATCAGAGCGAGGAACACAGCGAAAGAGAGCTGTAAGAACTCAATGTAATTTGATAGTGTCAAAAGAAAGTTATGACATATCGTCCTCATGCTCTAACACCTTCGACATTGGGCTCTGATTTTCCCTCTACTATGCTCTGCTTTTGCTCGGAGTGGTCAGAAGCTTGATCTGGAAAAACATCAGTAATTAAAGATGGCGCCATATTATTCACGTGTAAACATGTCACTTCCCACAAGCTATCACCACCTAATGCACTTCTCTGCTCGAGCACTCCATTTGTCCTCATAACTAACAAAGTGTTTTTTAGAAGCTCTGGGACTAGTTCCTGGATCTTCTCACTTTTCTTCCCCCTAAACTTGGCCTGCAAATATTTCTCCATACAGCTTAGAACCCCCAGCCACAGTTTGTTGAATGCAGTTAGCTGCGAGAGATCAGACATTAACTGTAAAAAAAGTTTTGACAAGAGCCTCATGGCAAGCACAAGTGTTCCTTCCATGTTACGATAATCCTTGGGAGAAAGACTCTGAGAAATCTCTAGTAGATCATCAAGCATAGTGAAGATGACAAGGTCAAAACACTGCAACCACAAAGCAGGCGAAAGGGGAAGACCGTCAACCCCCATCAAGCACCTCTGCAACAAGAGGAGAGCATGGTTCCTAATCTCTTCTCTCTGGTCCAAACATACTTTCTTAAGTCCCTGTACAAGCCTCAGCCACATTTCCTGTATATCCTGAGATACTTTTGTGGCACCCTCATCACCTACTGCTTCCTTATTTTCACGAGACCACTGTGCTAGACAAGCAATGGATCCTGCCATCAAATCAAGTGAACACAGAGACCGATCTGCCTCCCCAACTCGAGACTCAGCAAACTGTCTTGCTGCATCGACACAAAGTACATAGTTTGCTGGTGACAAATGGACCCCATCAGACATAATGAACATTAGTGCCTCAAACCCAGCTTCAGATGCATCAGGATGACGAGCAGTGATGGAAAGCAAAGAGGTAATTGTGCGCCATCCCATCAGGGATCTTATGTGTGTGGCATTAGCTTTCACGAGGCACATGACTTCATGAGCAATGTTCTCACAGTAGGCATCGGCAACACGAGCATCGAGTTTCAATACCAACCGCAGTGACCTTAAAAGCTCATCAGCAAGGTTCTCTTTGTAAGGAAGCAGACGCTGGCATATCCTTAAAAGTCCAAACACTGCCTTCTCCACAAGAGCACAAGGCATCACAGTTGACTCCACAATACTGCATATGTATTCATATACAGTTTGCCAAAGAAGAAGGATCCTGTCCCGATTGTTGAGGGTGATCGTGATGAGCAATTCCAAACAGAAGACTGCAGTCTCCTCATCTTCAGGAGAAGTGTTACCCTTTTGAGCTCTCCCAGCAGCCCAAACGAGAGCTCGAGCAAGTTCCAACAGTGAGTCAGCATGTAAAAACGTACTCTCAGTAAATATGCTATCTATGTGACACTTCTGAATTGTGTGCAAGGTATGTTCATCAACCTGAAGATGTTCTTCCGGGGGTTGTGACTTTGGCTCTTCTGTGTCCAGAGATAAGAATTGACTGAATCTTCCCATCAGCGAAATGGATCTCTGAGGAGCACTTACAGAAGGTATTTGAGATGCAGAAGGTTTACCATGATCAGGTTCCGAAGATAGCTCGGAATCATTAGTTACATCACTGGTGATAAACGAAGGGAGAAGACCAAGTTTGCGCAAACTTAAGATGCAATCCAGGATGTTTTTCCAGCCAGAACGGATATAATTACCATAGGAATTTGCTATGGTGAAAATTGCGACAGTCGCCATCTTAGCCTTTGTGTCATCACCATATGCAAGAACAGAGTCCTCTATGGAAGACGGATTTAAAAGGGTCGTGAACTTGCACAAAGATACAACAAGATCATCTAATACATCATCGAGATGAAGACATGCAGAGATCTTTGCGACTGCCAAGAATCCATCAATACATGTTTGGAAAACATCTTCATCCTCTGCGTGGTCCAATACTACTGATAGAGCAGCAATAGTGGGACCTGACATGATAGTAAACATATCATGATCGAGGAAGGATCTTGAATTACAAACAATATATGGAGAAGTCTTCTCGGATTTGCGCATGAGATCAACCCAATGACTTGGTGTCATCTCAGGAAAATCAATACCTTGTTCTGGGATTGTCCTGATCTCATTCTTGCAGACCGAGTGGTATAACTCAGAAAGGAACTCCCTGGGAAGATCACTTCCACCATTGATGTGTCTATTGTTTCTGATAAAATCCTCTTCAGTCATCTTCTTCTTAACCTGAGCATTGTGTCGATCTGTGTTGAGCAATATAATTGAATAAGACAGCAGGAGTGCAGCGTCCTTGTTGGCAAGAATATGTGGTGATTGCTCATAATATCGCTCTGAGAATGCCTCAAGCACTCTCTGTATCTTCTGAGATTCCCCAGGCAAGCGGAAAGTTTCCAAGAACAGACGCAAAGCAGTATCTAAACTCAAGTTTTGAAAATCAAAAGTACCAGCAAATTCATGAAGCACTTGAATACAAAACTCGTCATGGTTTCCCAAAAAATCCCCTATGAGATTTTTATCTAACCCAGTTGTGTACCTAAAAAAGCACGCCACACTTCGCGGGTCAAGTTTGTCAGGCAACAGATGTACTCCTTGCAGAAATTCTAATCCTTTCTTTGGGTCTCGGTTAAAATGATCAACTCCAGTCATCAACCTTCTCTTGATGTACTTCCTTCGACGGACAAAATGAATCCAATGATTAGGTTCAGTAGGGTTCTCACATTTCACAGTCCAAAATGAAGTATATTCCTCAATATCTACAAGAGCTTGTTCTAAAATAGGTGATCCATTGCCTAAACTCTCAGCCATTCCCTGAATCACGGCAATTAGACCGTCCAAAGCTAGAATGTGCATTGCAGACAAAGGACTGTTCACTGGAAATGCACTCTTTGACAACAAATTCGCAAGGTCTTCAAATACGTTGCTGCAAGTTATGTCACAGTCCAAATTGGCATACATCTCTACCATAAATGTTTTCTGTCTGCAGAAGTCAACTAGTGCTTCCATAGCAACTTCCTGCTGTTGGTACAAAGCCCCAAACTTGCTTTGTGCAAGCCTCAATATCAAACACGAAAAGAAGGCTTCAAATTGTAGCTTTAGCTCTGTACGCAAATGATGATAGAGGTTGAGAACAATGCTGCAAACCATTGAAAGAATAAGTGGACTCATTGACAAGCCAAACTGCATCAAATTACGGAATAGTTCATCCTGTATCAATGCCAATAACTTCGGGTGTTGACTTATAGATGACCCGCCCAATTCAATAGCCGAATTAATTAAACCCAAAGCAAACAGGGGAACATCTTCGTCATATGCTATGGTGTTTGATCTGGAACCACTTTCAATGTGTTCAATAATATTTAAAAGAGAACACAGGAAGTGAAATATCTCCACCATGCAGGGAATACCATACGGCTTTGTCATGAGAAGTAAATCACTTCTTTCCTTGTCATTCACACTCCCAACAGAATTTACACTTGTCATATTTCCCACAGAGTTTGGATAAGCACTCAAACCCAAGGAAGGTGCCTGACCACCATATTCAGCACTGTTGTTGCCATTGTCTAGCTGTTTACTTCCAGAGTTATCATCCTTGCAAACCCCATCAAACTGCACAAGCAATAGCAAATTTAGATATTGAAGACAAAAACACATAGTGACAACCAAAGATGCTGGTGGTGAGGGACTTCAATAGCAGTCCTTGCTCATGAAATGATCAAACTCATAAATGAAGAGAAAAGAAATCAATAAAAATGAACCACGTGCATGTACCTCCTGTTCACATAAACTCCCATTAGACAATAGATTTTCCCTGCCGTCCATATTTGGCAGCTGTGAAAAAATGCACCTTATTAGTTCATGCATTGTATGACGAGCTATTCGTTGTAACAACTCTCCTTTAGCTCGTGCTTGATGAACTACACGAAAGCATGTATTCACAATTGTGCATACATGCTGGTTACTCAACATAATTGCGACTTTGCTTTTCATGCAAACCAAAAGAACCTGAAGTATCTTCATCAACACCACTTCTTCTGAGGCAGGATCCGTCACCTCAAAACGACAACTTGTCACGGCATCAACAACCAAATGCATAGCATCCCCTACATTGACTGTATCCACATCGAGTACGTCAAGAGACATGATCTTGTATATTGAAGACAAAGCAACACCAGTGATTGGTGCACCGGTTTCATCTGATATAATGACATCCAAAAAAGGTTGGAGGTATACAATAGGGTTAATTGTCTTCCAGGGTTGTTCCCATGAAAAAATTGCTTTCCGCAATGCTTTAAAAGACTGGATGAGAGAGTGTTCTAACTGATCAGCACCAGACACATACCGACCTCCCCAGCGCACATTTCTCCTCATGACGGCCAACACAGCACCAATTTCTGAATTCACCGTGCATGCTAAAGCCCCTCTGTTGGATGTACAGTTGTGATGTTCAGGCTCTTCCTCCATTACCTTGGTTCCAGACTGCAGCTTCAGACCCCCCATGTTCACGCAGTCCAAGAACTACCTCAAGTCTACTAAGGCAATGGAGAGCGGCAGAAGCATACTAATCCCTGTGACAGAAAAACCCAACATGAGAAAGATAATAATCCAATATAATAGATAATCAAACTTCCACAACATAGTTCAGGAGACCATCACCAGTGTCTAATTGCTGGGAAGTTGTTTCCACAGTTAATTCATAGGAAGATAATGCTATTTGTGCATGCAATGCATACCTCGTAGAAATAGTTTCCCATCAATCAAACTCGCAAATTCTATTTTATATGATCCACAAACGAAAAATATAAAAGCATCTTAAGCACCTTGAGGTAAAAAAAGGTAGCTATAACCCAAATAGTTACCTCTTGAGTAGCACACATGAATTAAAGGTGGCAAAATCGTCTTATACTTAATTTATGAATTGCTTTAAGATTCTTGATCAATTGAACAGAAGGACAGTGAAACAAATCAATACAAACAATTGAACTACCAGAACGCCATCTTTAAGGCATCATGATCAACATCAACAACAAACAAGAAAGAGTAAAAGAAAGAGACACTTCTGGGTCAAGTAAACAGAAGTTTCACAATCGAATAGTTTCTGTACTTGTAACAGTTAAATTCTATATTAACAAGTGCCTTTGTCATTAATCATGATCCATATGAAGGATGTTTTGTATATATAATAGATTAAACTGCAAGTATTAATCTACTCAGCAATGCAAATTTGTATGACAACTCCACCAATCTGAGTATAGGCAAAAGAAACATAGTTCTAAACTGTGCAAGGATTATGTCCCAACACAACCAAAAGTCCTCAAAACACCTTATTTTACTTCTATCCTGACCATCCACGGTTTGCTGAAATGTAATACCAAGCACATCCTAAACGACAAGGGCTTCAAAGCATAGATTTGACCAGATCATATATGTGGCAAGAATGTTAAATTGTAGTGTAAATGCCTACATGTAATCTGCGATTTCTACATGTAAATGTAACCATCCTGTTATTGATCGCTCAGGCAGCTTAAATTACTGGTTTAAGCTATAAATTAATGGAAGCCATTGCTTACATCCTCGCCGGCCTTTATTGATTCCACTCAATTTCACATATCTCAGAAATCCAATTGATCCCCATTTCTCATAACTAATTAACTAGGCAAAAACCATTTCACCCTAAATCATAATAACATGTAAAACCCTCACCAACATCAAATCCTCAAACAAAATCAATCATAATCTTATCTAACAACTATAATATATGAATTCAATTTTTTTTCTAAATTCACAACAATAAGATCGAAAAACAGTAAATTCGAAATCAAATGAAAATTAGAACAATGGCGTACCTATAGTCCATGTAGAGAAATAAATTGAAATCGTTAAATTTTGTAGAAGTAGAGAGAAAAAATGTAGATTTATGAATCAACAACGATTGAACCATGAACGAGTTGACTCGGAAGTTGCCAACGAGTCAATCTCTTGCAGATCTCGAAGAGACGTGCGTAAAAGTGGAGACGAAGAGGTCAGAGTTAGACAAGTGTGTTAGAGAAACACCTGGAACTTGAACAGGCCTTCACCCATGGGCTTCTAAATTAATGGGCGTAGGCCTGTATTAAGCAAATTAGAGCCCACTCTTATGAAAATATCTTCTACTAGATCTTATCAACAAGTGAATGGAACGAGAAAAACCCTAATTTGGTTGCAAGGAAATCGGGATATGGAATAATTAAATCCGAATCTACTAAACCGACTCAATCTCTTTTCTTCTTTCATCTATAAATTTAGGGTTTTGTTCATCTTTATTCTTCGTGCTTTCCAGAGGCGGGTTGAAACTTCTCTCCCCCTCTTTTCAATTCTCTAAGTTTTTCTTTTGTTTGTTCGTTTGATTTCAATGGCTTCTGCAGATGTTGAATACAGATGTTTCGTCGGTGGTCTTGCATGGGCTACCGATGATCACTCACTTGAGAAGGCTTTCAGTGCTTTTGGCGAGATTCTTGATTCTAAGGTTTTAAAAATTGGATTGATTAGGGTTTCTTGATCTATCTTCTCTCTGTTACTACTACTACTACTTTGTGTTCTCTTCTCTATGTTACTTTGTGTTACTATAAATTTGATCACCGGAAACGGTATGTTTATGTTTGTTTTGATTTTTTCTAGATCTACTAATTCTTAGATCAGATCTGGTTATTTTGTTGAATTTTATTAGATCTTGTTCTGATATATGTTTGTTTTGATTTGATTTTGATAGATCATAAGCGATCGTGAGACTGGAAGATCCAGAGGATTTGGATTCGTGACTTTTGCTGATGAGAAATCGATGAGAGATGCTATTGAAAGCATGAATGGTCAAGAGCTTGATGGAAGGAACATCACTGTGAATGAAGCGCAGTCTAGAGGCAGCGGTGGTGGTGGATCTCGTGGTGGAGGAGGCGGTGGTGGTTATGGAGGTGGCGGCGGTTATGGCCGACGTGAAGGCGGTGGAGGTTATGGTGGTGGCGGCGGCGGATATGGTGGCCGGCGTGAAGGCGGTGGTGGAGGTTATGGTGGAGGCGGTGGTGGTTATGGCGGCAGCCGTGGAGGCGGTGGTGGTGACCGTGGATATGGTGGTGGTGGTGATCGTTACTCCAGGGGTGGTGGCGATTCTGAAGGAAGCTGGAGGAGTTAAATGTAATAAACCCTAATCAGGAGGGTTATAGTTGGTTTATTTATGTTATCGGTTTAGGTTTTTGTTTTGGTCTGTTTGGTATTATGTTTGGTTCTGGTTCTATGTTAAGACTTCTTGAAATGTTTTTGACCTGTAGTTGGTTCTAAATAGTTTATTATGAATCGATGTGGTTACTTTGGAGTATTATTTTAATTTGTTAATCTTTTTGCAAATATGTTTTAGCTTGAAATTGTTAATCTTCTTGCAAATATGTTTTAGAAATTGGATTATTGTCTCAATTGTGAATTATGATATGATCGTGTATCTGGACTAAAATATAAAATGCTATTGGTCCACCACGAGTCACAAGCAGTGTATCTGGATGCAAAATATCCTGTTTTTGGCTATTTGTAAGTTTCATTTCATTATTGCCTATGGTCCCAGTTCCCCAACCAAAATTTGACATGACATAGTAAAAACATATCTTGTTTACAATGAGCTCGAGGGAAAAACCATTTGTAGCGTTCGTAGAGTAAATACAAAGCTTGCCTTACAAAGCATTCGTATTGTGAGCAGGAACCATGGATGATTACGATAATTTGTGTTTTGGTTTTGCGGTACTTGTGCCTGTTATTTGTTTGAACGGTAAAGCATTTTTTTGTTAATTAGTTTTTATATTTGGTACTTTTGCCTGTTGTTGGTATATGAACTAAGTAAAGCAATATTTTGTGGATTCATGGAGATATCTTTGTTTTTCGAGCATGTGGAAAGATAGGAACTCTGCAATATCCAAGAGATGTATATGACAACTTTTATTGATGTTAACACCTACAAACCTAACCAAAGCCGGAGCTGCTTCCAACCAAATTCTCATTCTTATAATCTATTCTTATATCTTAGCTCTTCCCACTTTTTATGTTCCACGATTCTGCAACAGAATTCTCAATCTTATAATCTTAGCTCTTCCCACTTTTTATGTTAACTTCTGCAAGTTTAGCCAAGGAGATAGGGGAAGAAAACCCCCAAAAGGAATTAGGAGATGGGGGAAGAAAACCCCCGAAAGGAATTAGGTTATCATTAGGTTATCGGCCTAAACTTCGGCTAGGAGTAAGTGAACTAGCTGAGCTAGCCGCATTCCCAGCTAAAACCCTTATTTTCGAAAACCCAACAGGGGTGGTGGTAATGGGGGTGGTGTGGAAGCGGTGGTGGAGTGATGGTGACGGCAGCTTCACAAATTGTTATAGCTTACCAACATCACAAGGTGACCGCGGCTGCATAGGTACATATTGTTATAGCTTACCAACATCACAAGCTCTTCTATTCCTTATCTTATTTTGATTTTATTTTATTTAATATATTCGTAATCTTTATTTTTGTGGATTGGATTTTTCGTTTGCAGGGCTTAATTTACCATTTTGTAGTCTATGTTCTTTAAGTTTAATCTTTAGTCTGCATTTTCGGGTCAAATTTTTCCGGTAACAATGGTGCCAATGAGCCGTCTGCTCCGAAATACGGTGATCGAAATCTCGACTCCTAAGAGATAAACACGTGTATGTCAGCATGTGACACGTGTTTTTCTACAAGTGATAGTTATCTCTTTTTACACCTATATGTGGGGACGCGTGTTTGTTCTACCGTTTATGATTATCTTCAGTTGTTGACTAAAAAACTCACCATGTTTATCTACAATGAGTGGGCTTTGTTCTTGGGTTGGACATGTTGTCAGACTCTTTACATGCTTCACTGGATATGATTATGGACTCGACTATCTCAGTCTAATGAAAGTTATCTTCTCAACGGCCTCTATAGTCAACGATCCTTTGGATCCAACAACGGGCGTGGGTGCCTAGCTTCTAGGCATAGGATTGGTTCCAGCACCACAAAAATAAAAAAATAAAAAAATAAAAATAAAGATAGAAACAGAGCTAGCTTTGGAGTCTCGAGGTGGGCGTAAGCTGGCCCGAACATTCAGTTAGTAATTTTACATAGGTAGAAACAAAGCTAACCCTGGAGTGTCGTGGTGCATGGAAGCTGGCCCGGACATTCGGTTAGCGATGGGTTGAATAGTGAAACCTATTTGGCATATTAATAAAAATTCCTAGCATTTTTTTTATAATATATATATATATATATATATATATTGTGTTAACTTTTTAATCCCTCTTCATCGAAAATAATATTGGTACAGTAACGCCTCAAAACCCAAGCTCAAACGTTACTCATAGAGTCATAGGTAAGCCCTCGGTCGTGCAACACTGCAACTCAACCCCTCACAAATAAGTTATATTTTTCTTCTCGCCCAAAAAAATACCCGGCAACATATTGGAAATCTGCAATGCTGAAAGTCTGAAACCTTCATGATCTCCAAGACTCCAAACAAGTAACATACCTAAACAAGTTTATCAAGAGAGCCTTGTATGCCCAAAACTCCAAGAAGCAGTTAAATAAATTTGAACTAAACTGATTTTGGGTCAAACTATGTTGAATGGTAGAACTCAAGAAATGAATTCCGAATATTCACAAGCATATACTGAAGAAAGGCTTCCAGGTTCTTCAAGTGTTTCTCAGCGCTACAATTGGCAATTGCGAAAGGTTGCACACATGGAATGCATGAGCATGACAGCTGAATTCTGCCATATGATATCCTACAAATCAAACAGAACAAGAAAGGCTAGGGACTAACCAAAGAACTATGTAACTGACAAATTTGAGGCAAGCCTAACGAGAAAATTCAAACAATTGAAACAACAATCACAAGGAGTAAGTTTCCATAATATAAGCAGCATCGTTGCACCACCATCTGAATCAGAACTAAACTTACAATCCCATCGCTCACGGTATTGCACACCAAAAGTTCCTGTACCAGGCTACCAGCTCAAAAATTTCTTGGGATAACGCTGAATTGTCTCAAAAATTTCTCAACCGTAAAGCACTCAGTTCTGAAGACTTACAGAACTATTGCACCTACATTGCACTCAGCTGCAAGGGCAATTCATTATGACATTCTTCTACTACTTCATGGATCAAGCTTTCTTGGCAGAATGTCTTCCACCTAGATTGGGCTTTTATGCGCTCTTGGCCTCTTGGGACTCAATAATGTCTTGTTACAACCAGGAATGTCATTGCCACATGATGCCCAAATTCTTATTGAAGATATCAAACAACTATTTTAACAATTGCAGCAAGGTGAAGTACACTGGATCGGCTCATCGGCAGATACTGGAGCTAAATATATAACTTCACAGACACAACTCTGACTGGGACTGCCAATACACATCCCTAGCTTACCCAGGCCTCAAAAACCCTAAGTTGGTTGGAACCATTGACATTCTATAGGTGGTTAACTCCAACTATTTGTCTCCAAGCCCCCAAACTATTCACTAATGCTTAATTTGCTATCAATCAAAACACAAATTACAGCATAGAGAAGTGAACTATCTTTGTAGGTGACATTAAAATTCAATTAGAAGGGTGAACGACAAGCAAGTTTTCTTATCTGCCCAAAAACTTGATCACAATATCAAGAGTATGTAAGAAAGCCTTTTACAACATCAAATAAGCTTAAAAGTAGTTGAATAAGTTTAAATAAGATTGATTTTGAGTCAAACTATGCTGAAGAGAAGTCTAAAACTAGCATCTGTGTTGAAGAGAGAGGTTCCAGGTCATTCAAATGCTTATCAGCGCTACAATTTTTATTTGCTGAAGGTATACAATCAAACAGAAAAGAAAAGGCTACTGAAACAAAAAACAACTTCATTCTCAAAAAACAAGCATACAAAAGACCAGATTACTACTACAGAATTATCACGAATATCAAAAGATTATTCGATTTCGTAACAGTACTCAATATAAGCAGCATCATTACCATCATCAGAATCAGAACTAAACCCACAATCACAATAGCAGTCCCAATGCTCATGATACTCGTTGGACACATCAGAAGGGCCAGCTCCAACAAAAAGATTGATAATCAATTCCTCAAAAGTTCCTTCTGATTCTGGATATAGATTTCCAAACCATTCCTTAGTTCCCCTAATGTAAGCTTCAAACCCATCCTCCAGTACATGATGACATGGCCATCGATAAATCTCTTCTAGTATTCCTGCTTCCATACATTCCCCTTCACACATATCACAAGAGTCCCACACCTCTTTGTTGTAGCAGAACTTCTTCAAGCGTGAACCGATGTTAAGTATTTCATCCTTAGCACATATCTTTCCACATCTAGTGATATCAAGACTTTCAAGCTCATGACAAGCCTTTAAAATAACTAACACATCTTCCCTGTGTATCCCTGTCCCTGATAGGTCCAAGATTTTGAGTTTTGGTAAATAAGTTGTTATGAGAGAAACTGTGTTCTTCGACAGTGAATCATCATCATCTCTATGTACATAAACCTTCAAATGCTTGAAATTTGGGCAGCATTGCTGGATTTGTTGAAGTGAGGAGTTATCAGAGATGAAGACTTCGTCAACTCCCATGCCTTCGAGCTCTTTCAATTTACTTATTGACAACTCAAATATCTTCTTTTCTTCCACTACTTTACTTTGACGAATATTTATATCAAAATACATAAGCCTGGGGCACCTGGAATGATAGTCTCAAACAGAACATATTAGAACACATTAAAAATAGAGTTAAACCTTGCGATTGATCAAAAAGTAATGAAAATATGTAGCAAATAATCAAACTTGCAAGATATTCTATAAAGACTTAAGGTATGGCATCTTAGACTGGTAATAACTGGCAGGAATTCACATGAATCTACACCTTTATTGATATATAAATTAATTTTTTTAGGTAAGTAGACTCTATTGCTTAACACAGAATTAGTGTCTTTCATTATTTCCGCAATAGCTAATGAATCTCTGCTCACTATCAGGCCCTCTAGAACTCTACTGGAAAACATATTTATTTTTGATAGGTAACGCAAGTATTATAAAAACACTAGAAAACAACCACCATGAACTGTCCTAAAATGGAAGGCATCACTCAATACAAAATCTCATCTAAGCATCAAAAAGTCAAAGGGCTCTCTTAAAAGTGCGATAAAAAGAGGGCATTAATGTATAAGGTGATCAACCTTTATTTTGAAGATTTGGGGTGGTCATCTAACAAAAATTAATACCGGCGAGAACAAGTCCAAATATGTTTAAGATTAAAAGAGTAGGTAATATTGCTTTTGGTCTTCCTACATCATTTTCATTTTCGAGCCACTATAATACAACTATTGGCAAATGATCTTATTCCAAATTCTAACCTACCACCCACTACTAGAAATAATATAAAAATCCTAATACAAGCAGAGGGTTTCAGTAATTAAGAAAAATACAATAAGATTTTTCTCATAAACTTAAAGAATTGAATTCAAAAAATATATAAATAAATATACCTTTCAGCAACATAGAGAAGATCATCAACAGAACTATGTAAAGGAAACTTGATTTGAGTCAAAAGAGCTTGACTACGATTGACAAAAAAGTCAAGGATTGCATTCACAGGATGGGTTTCTTTCCACCAATCATCAGATCCTTTAATTGGTTCCCAGAAACGAAGATTCACAACTTTCCAAAGACAAGGATCTTTTGATGCAGAATACCAAGAAGTACAACATAATGGTGCTCCTTTCACAAGATCTTTGCGACATAATCTTTTGTATATGCTTATTAGAACATCTCTATCTAAATCTTTCCAATCTCTTGTATTACTACTACTAGTACTATTACCATCAACAACATCACCATTGCTTTTCTCCATCTTTCTAGAAACAGAGAGACACAAAAGAAATGAGAGAGAAAGAAAGTGAAGGAGTGTGAATATATAGCACCAAATGCACTCCTCGATTTAAGTCGGTTACAGACCTTTTGGGCTTTAATTTGGGCTTGAAGGTAGTAAATTGGGCTATAAATCGGTACAAATGGAGCCACAAGAATTGTGTTTACGACAAATTGTAATCATCATCTAAATCTTAATTGTGTTTATGACTTGATATACCTACAACTACAATCAAGCAAAAAAGGCTACCACCTTAGTGGTTGATAAAAAGAAGTGTTTACTTGGTAACACTATTTAGGTTACAAGTTACAAGAAAAAAGATACTGTATATCCACAAATTCGAACAAGCTTATATTTTCATCTATACTTACAAGTACACAAAAACACACACATTTGGATAATCCCTGCAATCAAACACAATAGGCTATTAAAAAAAAACTAACTTCAAACTAACAAATATAAGCCTAAATTACTATGACAGAATTACCATAAGAGTCTCAGAGTTTTTCAGACTTCATAAAAGTATTTACTACTAACCAAAAAGGGATGAACTACGTAACTGACAAACTGAGGAAAGTGAAAGTCTTGTTAAAAAATTCAAAAAACTGGAACGACAATCACAAGGAGTAAGCTTCAGTAATAAAAGCAGCATCACCAGTACCACCGCCACCATCAGAATCAGAATCAAAACCACAATTGCAATAACAGTCGTAATGCTCATGATATTCAGGGATGGGCAGATCATAACTCTCAAGTACAAAAGGATTGAAGAGTGGTGGTGGATATACAAAAGTTCCCTTTGCAGCTGGATATAGTTTGCCAACCAATTCTGCAAAAGTTCCTTTTGAACCTGGATATAGATTGCAAAGGAATTCCTTAGTCCCACTAATATAAGCTTTAAAGCCATCCTTCAATACATGTGGACATGGCCATCGATAACTATAAGTCTCTTCCACATCTACTTCCAAATGTTCCCCTTCACAATCATAACATAAGTCATCCACCTCATTCTCCCAGTAGAACTCCTTCAAGCGTGAACCGATTTTAAGTATTTCATCCTTAACACATATCTTTCCGTTTCTAGTGATATCAAGAATTTCAAGCTCCTTACAAGCATCTAAAATAAGTAATACATCTTGCCTGTGTAACCCAGTCCCAGGGAGGTCCAATTCTTTGAGTTTTGGTAAATATGTTGTAATGAGAGAAATTGTGTTCTTCGACAGTAATTCATCCTCCTCGTGCAAATAAACTTTCAATTGCTTGAAATTACGGCAGCATTGATTGATTAGTTGAAGTGTGGAATCGTCAGAGATGAAGACTTCATCAACTCCCATGCCTTCAAGCTCTTTCAATTTGCTAATTGACAAGTTAAAGGTTTTCTTTCCTTCCACCAAATTTACTTTACTTTGACGAATCTCTAGATCAAAGTATGTGAGCCTGGGGCACCTGGAAAGATAGTCCCAAACAGATGTTAGAACACAGTCAAAGAGGTATAAGCAGCTTGCAACTCTGGGGAATTCTTAATTGATCGAAAAAGTAAATTAAATATGTAGCAAATGAACAATTAGAAGGATGTTTTTAAAAAGACTAAAGTGTCGTCTTAAACTGGTAAGAACATTCAAGGCTGGACATGTATCTAAACTATCATTGGTATAACTCATATGGATTAATATGCACTATCAGTGTCTTCATACTTTTCTGAGTACCTAATAAATGCTTTCTCACCAGGTGATACAAATATAGAGAACGATAGAAAAACAAACAATTACCACCATCCTAAAAGTCAAGGCATCTCTCACCGCAATAGTAAAGATACATCTCTAAAGTGCGTAAAGGATATGGACCCAAGAACAAAGAGTCATCCACGTATTGATCTCCTGTCAGCCAAAACACCCCTTAAACCAAAAATGAAACCAGACTCCCATTTAGAAATAGTGGATCAAAGTTCTGAAAAGGGATAATTTCCATCAACTTGGTAGGTGTAGGACTGACGCAATACAAGATGAATATCGTTCATTGGGGATAGCCACCAGTATACAAGGCTGCATGGAATCAATACAACTTACAAACCAACCCATGTGATGAAATACAAGAAGAGGAGAAGATATCATGCACTCTGCAGAAGTGGAATTCTCATTCATGTGCAAGGTTGTCTGCTATCATGTGACAGTTGAATACTACTAGTACAGGTAATGATTTAAAGTAAACAGGAATTAACAGATTGAATCCAAATGCAAGCAACAACAATACTGATTCGTACACATACTCTGGTACTGCCAGGTTGCTAAAAGAGTAATGAAAACTCATTCCAGGGATTCTCACTTTGAACAACCTATGGAATGTTGTCAAGGTTATGGCTACCAATAAAAAAATATTGCTAAGTCTTTCTGTCATGTAAACAAGAAAACTTCACATTTTTCCGAAATATGATCTTCAAATGTCTTGCTACTAGTTCCACTCTGAAGGACATGAAGATCTCAGATCAGGACTTGAAATTTTGAAACGAATTGAGAATATTCAAACTAGACATACTTGGGCTACATGGGTCGTTGTAACCTTCTTCAAATTCTAATAAATTTTTACTTATCAAAAAGAGCGCGACTGCTATGCAACTAACCGTATAGGGTGAACTTGAAGAACCGTTGGATTAAACTGATCAATGTAGATCTCGAGTTCTTAAATTGTTCATTTTAAGGGCAATATTGGAAAAGCATGTTTTCTTTTAGTCTTCGCCTCCATTAAACCGCATCTCTAGTCTATACCATTAATCTATGATTGTTGTCTTCTCTATTTTCTATTTCGAACCAGAATCATTATGGGTTAGTGATTGAATTTCAAAACCTTAAAGGTATTAAGCTTCCATTACCAGAAGAAGAAAAAAACAAAGATTTAAAGCTTCACTGTAATCTCCAATTCCCTAAAGTACTTTTTTTTTTTTCCCAATCACAATAATTAGGTATAGCAATTTGAAACTCTTCTATCCTTCAAGATAATTATCGTGGGTTGAGGGTGCCTAAATTTTCACAAGATTGCAACTTGCACCTTTCTATTCCAATTATCTCTTAAAGAATTGATTTGTGTTACAAACCCACAAAATAAGTTTTAGAAATATCTATGGTGAATTGAATTGGTTATTTTGAACATTTAAGTTTAGTTGATTTGAGGTTTTGATTATCTGATTCTAGAACAATCTTAATCTTAATCTTAATGAACAAAATATAGTTAAGAAGGATTAAGGGAGAGAACAAGTATTTATTTTTATTACGAATAGATGAAGCGTGAAGAAGGAGACTCTGGTTAGTTTTTTTTTTTTTTTTTTTTTTTGTTCCTATATTATCCTTAAACGCCAGCTCAACGTCTCGAGATGCGCATATATCTACCATAATCCAACGGTTCTTTAAGTTCACCGTATACGGTTAATTTCCTAGCAGCCGCGCTCTATAAAAAAAAAAAAAAAAAAAACCCCTTAAGAGAAAAGGCATATGCAATATCCAATTATCCATTACACTCCAGAGTCCAGACCCATCACATCCACTATAATTGCACACAAAACCACTCCAAAGTCCAAACTACAAAGGATTTCTTTCATATATCTCAACAAAAATTCCAACCCATAACCTTTCTATTATTCTCTACCATGTTTCTCAGATAAAACTACAGATCCCCTAGGTAATCAGAGGATGTATTCACTTTTCACGCAACAAACCTTACAGATTAAACCATTCAAAAATCAGTTTTAAGGCCCATATACCCTTAGTAACAAAATAAATAGGGCAATCAACAAACTGCCTACAATTTATAAGAAGAAATTTTTTTTTGATAGGCCTATAAGAAGAAATTTTTATGCAAACTTCAACAAGTGCATGCAAACATTGAAAGATAGATTTCTTAGTTGTTACTCAAACATTGAAAATTTCTTAGTAGTTTTGTTATATTCAATCAAAAAGTTTTTCTTGTAAAACCTTAAAATTTTCTAAATAAGACAAACATGGAATAAATACTGACATAAGGAATAAATTATACCTTTCAGCAACATAAAGAAGATGATCAAAAGAAGTACGTGAAGGAAACTTGATTTGAGTCAAAAGACCTTGACTACGATTGATAACAAAGTCAAGAATTTGACTCACTGGATGGTTTTCTTTCCACCAACCATCTGACCCTTTGTTTGGTTCCCAAAAACGAAGATTCACAACTTTCCAAAGACATGGATCTTTTGATACAGAATACCAGGAAGTACAACATAATGGTGCTCCTTTCACAAGATCTTTGCGACCTAGTCTTCTGTAAATGTTTATTAGAACAACTCTATCCAAATCCTTCCAATCTCTACTACTACTACCACTACTTTTCTCCATCTTGCTAGGAAGAGAGACGCAAAGAAACGCAAGAGAAACAAAGTGATGGGGACAAGTGATGAGTTTATGTAGCAGTAGCACCAAAAGTCTAAAACGTACTCCTAGATTTAAGTCGGTTACAGACCTTTTGGGCTTTAGAAAAAAAATGTAATTTGGGCTTGAAAGTAAAGTAGATTGGTTGGTGACTTGGTGAGTGAATCATCGTACACTTTTTAGGGTTTCGGGTTATACAGTCTGGTACGGTGTTTTACCACCATTGGAGTCTCTGTAAGTTTTTGTGAACTCTCAGATCCATGAAAACGAAGAACATTTACCACATTTTGCAATGACTTAGTAACAACCATTTAATGGTTAACATTGGAGTATTCTTTTTAAGTTTGAGATTAAAGAGAGTGTAAAATACTTGCAAAACAAATGTATAGAAGCATGAATGATGCAAAGTATGGACATATCACATATGCACAAGATTGACCACGCTAGAACTACATGGTAGCATGGACCAAATTACCAAAAAGAGATGAACTACTTAACTGGCAAACTGAGGCAAGCCTAATGAGAAAATTCAAATAACTGAAACAACAATCATAAGGAGTAAGTTTCAGTAATAAAAGCAGCATCACCAGTACCACCATCACCATCAGAATCAGAACCAAAACCAAGACCACAATTACAATAACCGTCCCAATGCTCATTAAATAACATTATACTCAGGGATAGGCAGATTATAACTCTCAAGTAAAAAAGGATTGAAGAGTGGTGGTGGATATCCAAAAGTTCCCTTTGCATCTGGATATAGTTTGCCAGCCCATTCCGCAAAAGTTCCTTTTAAATCTGGATATAAAATGCCACTAATGTAAGTTTCAAAGCCTTCTTCCACTACATTTGGACATGGCCATCGATAACTACAAGTCTCTTCTATATCCAGATGTTCCCCTTCACAAGCATAACAAATGTTACCCACCTCATTGTCCCAGTAGAACCCTTCAAGCGTGAACCGATTTTAAGTATTTCGTCCTTAACGCATCTTTCCACAACAAGTGATATCAAGAATTTCAAGCTCCTTACAAGCACCTAAAATAAGTAACACATCTTGCCTGTGTAACCCAGTCCCTGGGGGGTACAATTCTTTGAGTTCCGGTAAATATGTTGTAATAGAGCAATCAACCATCAGATTCAAGCTTGTTCATTTCTTGGATGAACCAAAACCTCCAAATCCCATCATGGCCGCAACATCAGCATCTACGTCAGGCTCTTCCTCTGCAGCCTTCTCCTTCTGCTCTCAGAATATAAATCAACAATTAGCCATGAATTATTTATACGCTTAGAGAAGGGCAAAATCCATATGAAGAAAGCAATTAATAAAGAGACTGAATAGATAAATAATAATCAAATTTGAAACAGTTCTAGAGCAAGCAACTACTTCAGGTGACAGGTAATAATCAAATGTGCTAAATGTCTGCGTACATTTTTTCCTTTGTTGACCTTGATTTTCAGCAAAAATGCCATGGACTGATGCAGTCAACAGAATGCATGCTAACAAAACCCAACAAATGATAACTTTTGTCTCACCTTCTTTTCTTTCTTCCTTTCTCTTCGCAGGCGTTTCCTCTCTTCCTCTTCTTCTTGCTGTTTTTGTATCCGGTCATCTAGATCTGCAAAAACAGACAGTGATCATCTTCCCTCTGCCATAAATTTTTGTAGAAATCATTTTTAAATGGGAGATGTCTGAACACAAGAGCTCAAGTTTTTGCATAAATGATACAAGATATGAAAACATGGTCCTAATTTCAGGCTTCAAACATCAGTTAATTAACAATTGGTTAATTGGATAGTGTGGGTATATAAATTGGATTTTTCTTTCAGACTGTTTATTTAGTTAGTTAATCTACACTCACACATTGTGCATACACTAAGTAAATTCCTCTTCACAATTGTATATATAGGTATCTAGCTTCAACTCTTACCTTTTTCCGTAAAATGGACTTCGGTTTTTCTTTTCTTCAGATTTTCGAATCGATCTTGAACCTGTTCACAAATAATATTACACCTTTGAACATGTTCTTATGCTGTAAAAACTAAGAATACTACTAAACAATCTTACAAAACATTAAAACACTGCTGGACCATTAATTTTCAACTCTCCATTATTCCAAACTATGTCTTATCTGCAATGTCTTTCACACAAATTAAAACGTATTTGTTTCTCTTAACTGAATATCAGTTTGGGATTTGGAGTACAAAATTCTCGTGGTCAAGACCAAAAAAAAAAAAAATCTGCCCATCTCCAAGATAAACCTTAATACAAATGAGGCATGACCGCATGAGAGTGAGAACTAATTTTTACGTTGCACAACCAAAGAGTATCTCCTATGCAAAACACTGACACTAAGCACTAAGGGACGATCGTCACTCCAAACTATGACATACTCCGGGGTAACAAATACATAGCAACCAAAAGACACATCTGAGTCAGATCAACATAAACAGATCTATAGACATAACCATCAATCAGGGTTTACACAGGAAAAGACAGATTCATGAGACTCTCCAATCAGAACTGGACTATGGAGTGTTGTTACCGAGCTGAAGAGGCTTAACTCAAACTGGCTCATTTCAATGCTCGAATCAAATGTGGGTTTATTCAACTGCCCCAATATAAGAAACTTGAGATTACCTGTTGAAGAGATGCTCGCTCCACCCTCATTGACATACCCAAAGCTCTTTGATCTAAGGACCATCAAATAAACAAGAAACATACATATGTTAGAGACTTTCTACGAAGTTAAAAAGAACAGTGAACATGAAAACCCGCTTACGTTTTTTCCCATTGATATGGTCCAGAAAATTTGCCGAATCCTTTACAACACATTCACAAACCGAACAGAAGTATCCAGCCTGCAAAATGTTACTCGGTAGATGAAAATCTGCATTTCAGGAGCATTCATAAAACGAAAAATGATAGAAAGGGTTAAGACTTCAGAGGTACCTGCTGGCTGATAGGTGCTATTGGAGTTACAACCTGCAACACAAACACATACTTAAGTCATTTTTTTTGGCAGGCAAAACCATACCAAGTCGTAAATCATAAATAAAGGGATGCTGCAAAAGAGGAGCACAAGTTGTTCCAAAAGAATGTTATCATATATGTATTTCAATCAGATCAAAAGGAGGAGAATCATAATCTAGAGCACAACTCTATAAAAAGAGTCCAGAAATAACTAGGTTAAGAAATATAGTGACAAGCGAAAATTGACATTCTATACTGGACCTCAAAGAATGAGATATTAGTATCCTTTAATGGTACTACCAAGCCCAAAACAGATTGGGTAAGAATGTCTACTGGTGCTTGCTTAATCTGGACCTTTTGATTTGGGGAAGAAAAGCACATAAGAGATAAATAAGGTAACAAGACAACCTGCCTACAGTTTTACTGAAGACATTGGAATATATATTATTTTTTCATGTTCAATAATAAATATAATATCCTTTCATTTTATTTTTTACCATTTAAAAACATAAGACTGTCAGGCTTCTATTTTCTTAACTTCGAGAAAACTAAACATAAAAGGAACAGTGCCACAACTTTTAAATGGTGAAGTTTGAGAACATAGTTCTTCCTGTGTATTGTTAGACTGTGTATTGTTAGATTGTCTAAATTTATTAAAATAGGAAAAGATATACATTAGACTTGATTGTTCACATTTTAAGTAGGATTGGTGCCCCTTTGGTGTACCAGCATACAACGACACCCCTTTCGAGAACATAGTGTTCTCGTGGGAGACAGTAAGTATGGGTCTTGAGTGGGACGATAGTGTACTGTTTGTAGCTCGCTTCTATAGTTTCTGGATAGGTCTCTTTGGGATATCCCATCCCTTTGTGTGACTTAATGTACCATGTATTACTACTTTTTATGAAATCAAAATTGATCGTTTACCCTCTAAAATACACATTTTATATAAAGAATCACTGTTGTGACCATCAGAGAAAGAGCAGAGGGACTTGATATACTAGAGAATATAAGAAGGCACTCAAACCAACGGCGACATGGAATCATATACATTAGATGGAAATAATCAATCTTCCAAGTCATGAATATAGAATCTTGGGATGTTTTGGTTTTCTTTTCACTGTATCTAGTAGTTGAAATTGTACCACAACATGTTTCTTCTAATATTATCTTAGTCTGTTTTACTCCAAACCTTTTCTCAGCTTCAATGAGACTCCAAAGTGCTGCTGTAAAACACTCTTATTGATCCCTTCACTGGTATTTGTGATCATCTTAATTTTCATACATGTTCTCATTCGTAGTTTTTTCTCCCTTTATATATGTTTGCGGGAAGAAAAAAAAACCCAACATACACATCAGTGATTGGCTTATGACTTTATGCTATTTGTCTACCTGAGTCTCTGAAGATGTCCTAATGTTCAGCTCAATGCCCTCATACCTGGTTTTTCTATGACAAACTCGACTTTTTTGTTCAAATGTCACAATAAGCATCTCCCTATGATTACACCAATGTCATTTTGGACAATATGGCCATTCAGATTATTAAGTACAACGGAAAATATAAATGCACAAAGAAATATAAATCAACAACAATCTCAATACTACTACAACTACTAACCTGTGTTTTCCCCAATCGAGATTCAAGGTCCACTTCAAAATCCCTATGCTTCAAAGGTTTTCTCTGAACTAGCGGACCTTTAGCTGCATTTATATAGTAACAAAGTAATACTTGTAATTAGTAATAATGTTGAAGAAAATGGAATTGAAAAGTAAAAATATAGCTGATGAACTCACACTTAGATGATTTAAATCGGCCTTCTTCCTCCTACACAGTAAATATAGCAAGCAATTATTACAAAGTAATGCCGAAAAAGAAAAAAAAAAGTTAATTTACTAGAAATAAAAACCTGTTCTTCTCTTTCACGAGCTCGTTGTAAGTACTCTTCTCGATCAAACTTTCTTCTAAAAGTATTATCAACTCCAACTGCCTAAAACCATCCAAAAACAAGAATCATTAACAACTAACAATAACAACAACAACACATTCCAATTCGAATAAACAAATAAGGAAAGATTAATTTTCTCATTAAAATTCAATTCAAACAAACAAAAAAACTTACATTGCTTCCTGGTTGAGCCATCGAATTAGTCGAACGAAACAAAATTATTCGATGATGAAAGATGAACTTTTTTTTTTTTATTAAGTTATTAGATGTTTGAAGTTTGAACACAGAGTTCTTGGAATGAAGTGGAAAGATGATTTGTTACCAGAAGCGAGATTTGAATACGGGCAGAGTCGGACTTTATGGAAATCCGATCCGAACCGACCCAACTCAAATTTTATGGGCTCTCTTGTTACTATGCTGACTTGTCCAAGGCTAAGGCCTACTACGCCTAGGTTATGTAAGTGCCAATGGACTAATGGGCAAATACCATGTGGCCTGTGGCCTGTGGCACTGGCTTCTTTTTGGGGAATTTCACTGAAAATTTTCTTGTGAAGTATGATTTTATTTGGTATTACCTTATGAGTTATTAGTATCATTACATCATGGCTAGCCTACCATATGAATGCATGTCATTTGCACACCATATGAGTTATATGGTATATATCATCGCGTCATAGCTAACCAACCATATTCAAACACGAGACATATATATACCACGCGTTGTGATTTAATTGGTATCACCGCGTCATAGTTAGCCTACCATATTCATACATGCGGGTTATAAATAGCAGACGGGTCTCCTTATGTTTAGTGCATTAGAAGATTTATTTGTAGTGTAGGATAGAAGCTTTAAAGTTCTTCGTAATGTTCTTAAAACTTTTAAGAGATTTTGTCGAAGAGATATGTTATGTAGGAATAGGTGGTATCGGAAATAAAATGTGTCTTCTGCGGAACACCCACCAGTGTTGTAGTCGTCATCCCGCTACGAGGTAAAATCTTACTCAATCAAACATGCTTGTTTTAATTGTTGTTTTTGTTATTGATGTATGGAGTTGTGTATATAATGTTTGATTTTTCCTTAATTTATAAAATATCTTCTTTGAATTTTGTTAGTTTTGAGAACTATTAGACATTTCAGGTAAATTACATGGATATAGGTATGGATTAATCCATAAGAATGTTTAACAAAATTCTTACAAATAATTTAATTATAAATAAACTAATTATATATACTCCAAAATTAGTTAATCCAACCTCAGTTCTGATTGAGAAAATCATTACGAGAAATAATATGAAATGCATTATCCATCATTAGATCTAATATTAATCAATTATAATTGAATAATAATTTCACCTTCAGATTCAATTCAATTACTAAAGTGTTTTATTATTAAAATAAAAGTGACGGAATTCTAAATCTCATAATAAGTACAAGATGAAACATAATTGTTCAATAACATAGATAACTAAAGAAAATAAGCTGGCAATGGACATCTAAGACATGATATTCAAACTGGTCTGATACGATAGTAGCAGGTTTGGGTATGTATATTTTATGCTTTGATTTGGATATGGATGTTAAAAGTACAGGTCTGTTGTTATGGATTTCTTCCAAATTTACAAGGTTCGTAACATATATGGACTCGATCCGACAACTATATATATATACATTAGAAAGACTTGAAAATGAATAGAGAATTAATGGACAATTTTCAAGCAATACCAAACTTTGGTTGTTCTAGGGCTTTTGGTTTACACATCTACATTTGTAGAGTTAATGAATAAATTTATACATCCTACCATCATTTTTATTTGGTTATTATTATTATTATTATAGTTAAGGTTTATACATTAACAGTTGTCGTCGCAAATGTTACTTTTGTTGCGTGGAATTTATAAAATTTTCAAGATATTAAGTTCAATTTTATAAAGCGAGTGGATGACAACATGCCACATTGCACACTCCTTTGGCAGCATTATTATGTTTGGTGATTTATTTTATATTAAAAAAAATCAACATTAAACGACGGACAACAAATGGTCATGCACTTTATTTCTTTGAAGTAAAAGGGGAAGTTTATTATTGTATTCATCGTCTGGACTTTTAATCTCACTCACTCAGATGCTTTGATGTTTGTTGATAATTGTTATGTGATTTTGAGATGAATACATAATGCTTGTGATAAGATGAAGTTTGTATAGCTATTAATCAGTTCCATGTATATGTTTATACGTATGTAGAAGTTTATATATGCTTAGTATCAATGTTTTTGAAAATATATTCAAGTCAATTAAAATTGTATGCCAAATTGATTTATTATTTTATTATTGAGGGTTCAGAAATATTGGTTGTTTCAATATTATTCTTATTTATCGTTTAATATTTGTTATGCAGAGTAATAATGGAGAAATATGGGGATGCAGACAAATGTAGGTTGACTCCTGAGGCAGTGAGGCATCGAAATTGGCTGCAAAACTTGGTAAGGAAAAAAATTAAGAATCTGCCGATGCATGACCATGTGGATTTCATTAATGAAGAGCCTCTATTGATGTTTTGTCAAGGAGGACAAAGATCAAGATCTTTCTTGTAGGCATAAATCCTTGCATCAACAAGGTTGTGTATTATATATGGTGAGTTGTAGTGTACTATATGTACATTTCATATAATTTGTTGTACTTAACCAAAAAATATATAATTTATTGTAGTTATTTTATAGTCAACTAATGAAATAATTAAATCAAGCTGGTTTTAATTTATTTACTTAGTTTAAAGTAATATCTTATCAAAAGTGTACTAAATAATTTTTATTGTTGAAATTACAGAAAAGGTGATGTGGGATGGTTAATGCAAGGGAAGAGTTTTGAAAGCAAAGTCAGTAGAATAAAGTTACGAATTGGGAATCTTTGAATTGCAGGAGACTGTGTTGGATGATTATACTTGTAATAAAACATTGATTTTGTTGCAACTAAATCATGTTATTACCCATTTCAAAAAAAAAAAATCAAATAATATATGTTTTTATAACGATTATCAATGTTGCGAAAGAGCACTTCTCACCCATTTTTTTAACAGCCTTGTGAATTTTTTTTATCCATTGCAAATACGTGAAATTATTTGTTTTCGTGATCTATATCTTTATCTTTTTGAAATCGTTGCTTCTTTTTTTTTATGTGAAAAGTAAACATTATTATTTAATTATACGTTTAATAATAATACCTACCATATTCAAAGATTGAATATTTGTTTCATTTATCTGAGATGCTCGTGAAATTGGTGCGATTGAGTACAAGGAAGTGAAAGAATTATAACACAGACAATCACTACTTAAATGAGGAAAAATATAACTAAAATAGAAATTTTATCTTAATAGAAAAAATGAGAAATTTGGTCAAAACCCCCCATTTTTTGTCCAAGTTTGGCCATAACCCCCTAATGTTAAAATTTTTGGCTTAAACCCCCTTCCGTTAGGCTGCCCCAATTTTCCATCCATTAAAAAAAAAAATCCTATTCTACTCTTAATTCAAAATATTTGCATCAACCCTCCAAAAATAACTTAACATTATATTAAAGTTAGATAGATTAACAGAACATGTAGGTTTTCTTCATTCACACCCCTCTACCTCTTTTATACCCTACAATCAAATCCCCAAATGATTCAAAACTTGATGATGATGATGAGAAAGAAAAAGTTAATTCATACATTAACAACTACTAATTTCTCTCTAGATTGAGATAAAATTAAGGTAGTTTTTTTTCAAAACTTTACCCATTTAGAAGCTTTTTGTAGATTTGGGGAAAAAATTTGATTGAATGCCCATTATGAGAATTTAGGTGATGAAGCAAAGACTTAATTTTGAAAATAGTTTGTGTTGGAATTTTAATGAAGTAAGTATAAAACAATAAATTAGCTATTTTGGTCCACAAACTTTCACCAAATTTTCATTTGAGTCCACAAAGTTGTATCTGGTCAATTTGGTCTCCAAAGTTTCATTTTGTTTGCAATTTGGTCTCAAGTTAAGTCTTTGTTTCGAATCACATAACATAGAAGGTGATTTGGCAGTTAAAATCGTATATGCTCAGTTAAATCTAAATTTAAAATTGTACGAGCTTCTCATATGTTGACCTATCACAGAAAGCAATAAAAGAAAATTTAAAATTTAAATTTAACATAGAATTTTTAACTGCCAAATCACCCTACGTTAAGTGATTCAAAACGAAAACTTAACCTGAGACCAAATTGCAAACGGAATGAAACTTTGCAGACCAAATTGACCAAATACAACTTTGTGGACTGAAGTGAAAATTTGGTGAAAGTTTGTGGACCAAAATAGCTAATTTATCAGTATAAAACTATCTAATATATTTCACTTATGGAAATTGGTTGAATTGGCTAGGACATTGGTCCCCATGTGGGAGGTCATGGGGTCCAACCTAGTCCAAACACATGTTTAATAGTCTATGATAAGAGCCTTTGGGCTCTTTGGATCTCTTGTGACTTTACCAAGCTTTTTTGCCCGTTTTAAGATGGTTTCAATTGGACTAAGTCATCATATATTTGTAGCATGTGTTTTGAATTGAGTCAAACTCATCCGTTTATGGTTAGTAAATATAGGAGATATGTTTTTCCTACTATCAGGAGATGATAGTTATTTTAACTTCATCTCTTTGGTTCTAAAAATGAGCAAGAACAAAGTTGATAATGATGTGGTTACAATCTTGAGAAAGAGTGCAGTATTTTTCTTGAGATATTAGAAGAGATAAAGCTGTTGTATCCTAGAGATTATTGTGTTTAGTCTTCTGCATCAGATTGTAGTCTGAGAGGCACGCAATTATCTAAAAGAAAACGACCTAGTCCCTGCCTCAGCTGTGATCATTCATTGATTTGATTCATTGATTTGTTGTGTTGTTTTTAACAGTTTGCAATCATGGATTGATTGTCGTTGTCGTATTTAATCTTAACGGTTTGGAGGGTTATGGGGAGTTGTGTTCTTTTGGTTCAATCTGATTCTACACCTTCACAACCACCACCTCTTTCACCTCCCCTCCACCTCCATCACTATTGAGGTCACCATCTCCACCGAAACCTTGTCATTTGCCTCCCCAACGGTTGAAGAACAACACAAGGAAATCATCACCACCATATCATAACACCACCACCACTATAGAACCTGTTAGGTTATTTTGGGGAGGTTTATGCAAATATTTTAAATTAGGGGTAGAATGGAAAATCTTTTTGATAATGGATGGGAAATTGGGGTAGTCTACTGGGAAGGGGGTTTAGGCAAAACAAATCAACACTAGGGGGTTATGGCCAAACCTTAACAAAATATGGGGGGTTTTGACCATAATTAGTTAATTAATTATGGAGAAGATTAGGAGAATATGAAGAGGAAGAATTGAACTATTGAAGTACTCGGGTGGCTCTTACAATCCTTCATTGAATAGGATGAAGTATTCCGTAATTTGATGCAGTTTGGTTTGTCAATGAGTCCACTAATTCTTTCAATGGTTTGCAGCATTGTTCTCAACCTCTATCATCATTTGTGTACAGAGTTAAAGCTACAATTTGAACTTTGAAGCCTTCTTTTCATGTGTGATATTGAGGCTTGCACAAAGCAAGTTTGGGGATTTATACCAGCAGCAGGAAGTTGCTATGGAAGCACTAGTTGACTTCTGCAGACAAAAAACATTTATGGTAGAGATGTATGCCAATTTGGACTGTGACATAACTTGCAGCAACGTATTTGAAGACCTTGCAAATTTGTTGTCAAAGAGTGCATTTCCAGTGAACAGTCCTTTGTCTGCAATGCACATTCTAGCTTTGGACGGTCTAATTGCCGTGATTCAGGGAATGGCTGAGAGTTTAGGCAATGGATCACCTATTTTAGAACAAGCTCTTGTAGATATTGAGGAATATACTCCATTTTGGACTGTGAAATGTGAGAACCCTACTGAACCTAATCATTGTAAGTGACCCTAATCTAATGGAGACATAGTTCCTGAAAGTCAATTAACAATTGGCTAGTACTGTCATCTGGATATAAAGTTGGTCGACCAAAACACCTAGCAGAATCATCTAAGTATTAAGTATATTCCCTTGTTCATCAGGAATATTTGTTTATCAATGAGAGGTAACATAAATTACATCTATAGGGTCATCCTGTACATACAAAATGCATACCCCAGGAGATCAGAGTGAACTAATTGATTTCACCCATCTATGCTCTATATAATTAGAGAACCTACACACAGGCGACAACTGTTATACCAATAAACATATCAATCAGAAGCCTTCAACTTTCGAGCTCTCTTTGACTGTGGTGGTGATGGTGGCGCATCCAAAAATCTTCCCGGGACCTTAACTAAAAAATAAAATAAGAAACAAAATTAAAAATATATACAACACCATAAAAAAGCTCATCTAGGAATGCATTAAGAGATATAAGATCACAGAACTTTAGATTTAGGTGGATTACCTTGCGTTTCTGTTCCCATTTTACAGCTCTTTCCCCTGATTCCCATTTGAAAACAACAATGAAGGAGGTAAATATAGATAGACAAACTAGAGCAAGATTTTCATACTCAATACAAAACATGTTACCTCCATAATTGACGGCATCCGGAATATACAACCGATCTTGCTCCCCACCACGGTTTAACCGCTGCAAGCCAGTTGTGGAAACCAAACCTTAAATGTCACTTATAAATGTGTGAAAGCAAGAAAAACATCAATTTGCAACCAAACAAAAATTACTAACCATTGGAGTGCTTGGCGATTCTGTGTAAGAACCATCTCGTTGGCTTGACGCTTCTGCCTCCTTATACTGCAACTGAATTGATACTGAAGAAGGTCAAGATAAAATAATGGTAGAAGAGACAACCGTATTAAGAGCAAGCATCTAATATGGAATTCAAGATACATCTAAAAATCCCTACCATCCTTTTCCATTTCATTTCCAGATTTTTATGTCGTATAGCATTTCATACAATTCTTTGGTAATCACTCTCAAGAAATAAAGAAGATATAGTTACATCCCTGTTCTTTGTTTTCCCACCTGGAAGTTGATTATTGTTCGTAAAACTGCTTATATATCCAGTGTTGTGGAATAGAGAGGATATCATTGTTCAGTTTTATCACACACCTGGAAGTTGACTATTACTGCTCACACGATCCAGTGTCAAGGAAAGAGGAGAATGTCATCACAGTATGGTTATATCCCTCATTTATACTTATTACCTGAAAGTTGATTCTTGCTCGTAAAACTGCTTGCATGATCTAGTTTATTCGAAAATATTGAAGAATTCGGTGAAACCGGTTAGTGATCGATCTGACTTCTATATCATTTGAATAGAAGAAGAAATGTATGATCGTCAGTCCATTAAATTCCCCATATAAACTATATTGATTTTAATCCTTCAAACCATGTCAATTGTCAAAGTTAATATGAAATGGACACTAGACAACAACAATAATTTTCACAGATTGTGGCCAAAAGATCTATCAAATCAATTGATTATTTTTCCTAGAAACAAAGAAAAGGAAGTTTTCCACAAGTGTTTGACCAAACGACCTATTTCATCCACTTTTGTAGTACTGCTACTGGATAGTTAAGGTCACCCTAAACAACAAATTTCTAGAATTGTGTCATATCAAATCCGTGATCATCAGCTCTTCAGGTAGACCAACAATTTCGGTGAAACAGATCTGTTTTTAACATTTTGAAATCTTCCTAAACATATTTATTTCTTATATTTTATAATTTTAAACATATGTCTCTACAAATAATAACATCACATGTTCACAACCATAAACTTGAGGACTAGTAAAGATAGAACATTAGGAGTAAAAGATTCCCAAACCTGTTTCTGGAGATTAAGTAGTGACAGTATTTCTTTCCGAAGCTCAAGATGCTCTGCACAAACGACTTTGGTTGGAACCTTTGGTTTTACATTTACCTGAGCACAGAACAAATAAAGAAGTATGATGACTAGGCTAGCTGAATTTATCATAAAGAGTGTTTATATACACCAAGTAAATTGAACCGTCAATTATGATTTTTGTCCATATATATATATATATATAAAATACAAGACTGCAATAATACTTGACAGCAACAAAATTCAAACACACAAGCAAAAAGTTCAAACGTATAGGATAGCAGAAGTGACCAACCCCAAGATCTTGTAAAGTTTGATCAACCCGCTTGATGGTTCGAAGTCCAGCAGACGAGCTTGCAGCTTGCACCATTTGCTCAAGTGCATTTGACCTCAAGAATACTCGGAGCTGTAAATTCCCCAAATCAGTAGGTCATGTATAAACAACTCTACCTATGCAGCAATTGAAAAGACAAACCTCGGAGAACAAAATCTACTAAAAGTTTGGCATCTAAACAAAGTAAATTTTTATATCATTTTAGCTCTGTTGGATTAAAAAGCTTCTACTCAGAGGAAACAAAAGTGCCAAAACATACCATGCCGAGTGTATTTGGAATCAATGCACTATCTGGAGTTGGGGGTGTGGGTGCAACAGCTCCAATTGGAAGTTGAGAATTGGAAGAAGGTGATACAGAATTCACAGGAATAGGGAAACCTTCGTTAATTTCATGAATAACACTTGAGCTTGCACCTAACTCAACTTCCTCTGCAGCCTGCAAGACAAGATGAAAAACAATGATTTAGTATTAGAAATAGTAAAAAGGATGAGGATTTGAGAATAAATTCTCCAAAAGCCAGATAACCAAAATTAGAGTAAAATTATAGAAGTTATTAGTAACAAAATAAATGTCACTGCCAAATTCATTAAGCTCAGAAACTTTAAACTGAGTATGTTTGATTAGAACCAGGGAATCAATTCCCCGGGGAAAAAAAAGTTGGACAGCTACTTTAATAATGAGAATTTATAGGAATTAGAAAGAAAAGACGAAGAGAAGAAAGAGTCCGAGATTTCTTTATAATTTAATAAAATCACAGCTGTGTCCTCAAACCTATTTCCCGGTAAATAAACTCACACGAAGCAAACAGACCCTAAGAAACCATGGTCAAAGTTCCTCCATTAACAAAGGATAGAAGAGCTCAACAATATAGACCGATCTCAACAAATATATTTAATGCAGACAACCACACCAATATGAAGACCACCACTACAAGGTCGTTTACTCATTTGGCAAGCCTCACTGCCTCAATGAAACAATCCTCACAGAAAGATATTCATACTAACAAACTCTCAGAAAGTTGTAAAATGTTACCACACACTGAAACAAACACTATCGAGCAAATATTGATAGTCATATCTACAGGAAGAACTTCATGATATAATAATCTGCCTACAGTTATCAACATCGTATAATAAGGGCTGCATATCGCAGTAATATGTATTCATCTGGATTTTATATGTATCGAGTTCAGATATTCACACCAAAAGCAATCATAATTCTGTAACATGCAAAAATTGTACGCAAATGAATCCACACTAAATTACTAATAAATAGCTATGTTGTGAGAGGGGGGGGGGGGGGGGGGGTGGTGGAGGCGGTAAGGTTTCCCTTCTGCCGCCTGGACAACAGATAGATAGGCACCGCCGTGTTTGACAGCTCAGAAAGTGAGAAAGTCAGATGACTGCAATCTTGGATCTGTGAACCCTAATATATGCTATTTACACAGACTAAAAACTAAGGTAGATGATATATTCAACAAGGGGAGAAAACAGAATATATATTAAAATTGTACTTGGGAACGAGCAAGAAACATGATCATATAAGCAGAACTAGTTTCGTTAAAAAATTTGTCAATTTTAAGAAGATAGTGCTAAACATAATTTTACTAGTATTTTGGATACTAAACTTAAAACATTAACTCAGTCAGTAGAATTGGATGAGATTGTGAATCTAATGGTGAGATGGGAACCCCTAGAACACTGTGTAGTTTGAAATTGCATTTCTATAATTAACGGTGTCATGAATTGCACTCAGGTAATAAATAACCCTTGGACACGGCTAGCAAATGTGTGTACAACTCAATGCCATTTGTAAACATGTCTTGGCATTGTTTTGACAATTACACTATACTGTAAAATATTGCCCAATTTATTGAAATATAGTATTACTTTAAAAGTTAATAGTTTCAAATATAATATGAAATTATGAACCAAATCCTTAGGTATGCCTGATTTTCATTGTGATGTTCAACTTCCCAAGAAAGCAAAACTTCAAAAAGCAACTCTTTAAGATGTAAAATGTGACCAAGGATTATAAGTCAACAAGAAATTGAAAAAGAATAAATTTTATACTACATAATTACCTTTGCAATTGCACGTGATTCAGTAATGTTTTTTGCTTCGGCAAGAACCTGAGATAACAAACACAAATGAACACAAAATCAAGGATGTGTCAAAAGGTAAATCACAAAATGCAGAATAAACCTCATACCTCAGCATCCTTGCGCTCTTGTTGTTTTGTCTGAGATAGAACCATTGATAATGCGCGTTTGCGCTCAATCTCATGTTGAACATTGTAAGTATCCTATGAAAAAGAGGAAATATTACAAAATGGTAAACCCCAATAGGCTGTTAAAGTAACACACTAAAGTAGACCTCAATCGCTCTACAAATATGATCCACTTTTATTTAAGAATGAGATATCAAAATGAAATCAAGGAAACAACCAATAAAAATAGCTCAGAATCATGTGAAACCTTGTGTAGATTGTTGGCAGAAACATCACCAGATGTTGGAGCCCTAGCAGCTGAAATAACTCGAGATACTGCAGGAAAACAACAATACTAAGCAATGTGATCCAATATTTAACGTGTAGTACCACAATGACCAAAATCATCTCATAAACAATATATAAAAGTTCAATCAGGGAAAAATATTGGACGATGACAACAGAAGAAGATAATGATATAATAATAAGATGATTACCAGGATAATAACGACTCTTCAGTTCTTCCACAGGTCGAGACGATGTGAACCTGTCAGCTATCACAATAAAATGAAGATCAAACCGTCCACACAAGTCAAACAATTGATCTGTCTCTTCCTTTCTCCAGCCCTGAAAAGAAGATGGTAGTAATATTTAGCCTAATAGATCACATCAAAGGGAGTGACAACTAAACACAGACCACAAATACGAAAGCTATAAAATGAGCCTCAATATTAGTAGCATATAATACTACTACCACATTGACCCGTATACCAATCCATTAAAACTCAAATATAGTGGATTTGTAACTACCATTGTGTTTCTGGATCAAATCCGAATCATCAAACCTTCTCAAGATTATTAAGGTCAACAAGGTTCAAATCCGATAATGGACCTATACACATGAGTTCTATACGTCCATAAGAAATTCTTTTACTCCTCTCCTTTTTGCTCACACCGCTTCTATGGGGTACTAGTATGGAATCTATCTTACTCCTCTTTGCTCACCATGCTTCTAAAAGCATGTCGGTTTTCTCTTCTTATCTAATAATACTTATATTTCACATTTTATCCTTGTATATTCCTTGTGTTGTTAAAGGTAACACAGGATCGGTATTTTGCCGCCACTAAATAAAATCTTGGTACCCCGATGAACAATGTGAGCCAAACAAAAAAAAAATGGCACCAAAAATATTTATCATGTCTGTAAGGCTTAGGATTTTCAGATTCTGCCAATAATAAAGTTCCTCACATTTTCGTTCAGATGAGACAGAATTCTGTGCCATTGACAATATATGTAGCAAAAGATGTAGTGAAAGTTGAATGTACACAAATAAATTGTACCTACAGGATCAGTCAGATACTTTTCGTACTCCTCATCTGTGTATTTGACAATGTCCAGGGACTGCAAACATATCAAAATACAGAGCATGTCAATGCATGACAAGAGAAGGGAAGTCACACTTGTTCCAAGGTTAATAAAAGTTAACCAACACCATTTAAGATTTTAAGTACAAAAAGAGAAATAATCTCTAGTCTAAATAGTAGGAATGAGTATTTGCATAGACCTTGTTATACTTGGCAAAAGAATAGTCTCCTGTTGGTGGAACACCATTAACCACTCTGACCTGCAGACATACACATAATAGATGATCAAACCACTTGAAGGATGCAAAGACCATTTTTGTAAACACTGATTCCACAGAAATCATCAAAATGCTTTCTTATATACCAACAATGCACACTGCATACCCAATGATAAAGTTCCAAATTATCCGTCCGCGCAGAAGATGTAAATGAAAGCCACTGCCAGGTGATCTGCACATAATTTCAATCTAGTCAGAACCAAGGGATATTTACGGGATAATCAGTTCAAATAGAGAATAGAAGAGAAACACTACTACAGAATTTTGATCAATATGAATCACTAACACTTGTGAGAGATTGTTTTATTCAAGTTTAATAAGTCATATACAAAATAGATAGTTAGACATACAAATTGGATATAAAGAGCTTAAAAATGTCACTAGAACAATGAGGAAATTTAAATAACGACACTCACATTAATTGAGAATAAGGTGGGTGGAAATCACATAAGTTTTAATCCAAAGTCTTGTTTCTAGATAAAATTGGTATTCTCAGTAAAATCATTGCCAGAGGAGCAATGGGCATTAAGCAGTGATCAAGAAAGTAATCGCATTATTCCACCATTCCCCTTGTGATACAATAATCCTAGCCAAATCAAAGACCTCAACTATCGCATCATTGCAACAAGTCTTCCTCGACATCAAAGAGCATATTACTGTAGCACAATAACACATTTTTACATCTTGTATTGTTGTCGGCTAATTACCATTGTGTTTTTAAATCTCATATTGATGATATCGAATTCCTCATTGTAACAAGTAGCTCCTCATTGTAACAACTATCGCACCATTGCAACACATCTTGTGTTCCACTTAGAACACACAACTCTAAAAGGTTGTTTCTACTTTCTAGTTATTAGAAGATACTCTTAGCGATACAACTTTAACTCTATTGATAAATGAGTGTAATGGCTGCATAATAATCTTATCTAGCAAATGGGATATTCTGAGTAAAGACATTTGCCTTTTCTTTATCTAACTGAGCTTTCCGTTTCAACTGTGATACATCGATCAAAGGCATGAGTGGCGCCAAACATCCTGTAAGCGCGTAAACCTACAAATTGAAATCCAAACAACACATATTTCATCAAAATTCAATAAGATTGCGTAAAAAAAAACCATACATTTTTAAATTACCTCTCTAGAAATTCCATCTGGTTTTCTTTGAGAATCCTTTTGAGGTCGAGATTTCTTCTCTTGAGATGCAGAAAACGTCTTTGGCAACCCTAGAATGTCTTTTGCATCCATTCTTGTACAAACAAATTAGGGATTTTCACCGTTTCAAAATCAAAATCATATGTAAATTACAATTTCTTCAATAAATTAGTGACGAACAGAAGTTTTTCTATAAAAAATTATCGTGGAAATTACATTAGGTTGGGTTTTTTCGTTTTGAATTTTGGAGGGAAGATGGAAGAAGAACTCAAGAACATCACGAGAGAGACTGAAATAAATACCCATCTATCTGAACTCAAATTACAATAGAATACCACTGAACTTGTCAGGGTTTTGGAAAAAATTAGAAAAAGAAAATCACTAAAAGGTCCTACCGAGACTTGAACTCGGGTTACTGGATTCAGAGTCCAATGTCCTGACCACTAGACCATAGGACCATTTATGGCTAAATGTGAACATGTTATATTTTTGATGCTGCTTTGTATACTAGATGCTACAACCTAGCCATCCGACTAGACAAGAAGCTATTGACATATAGACATGAAGCAAATGATAGATGATTAACTTGAATATCTTTTCAAAGTAACAAGGTGAATTTGGCGTCTTTAATCTTTTCGAAGATGAGAATAATCCTTCTTAAAAGTAATTTTTCTTAAGATCGGTACTTATCGATAGTTAGGAGAACGTTTTTTTCATTAGTAGTTATAAGGACGTTTATTCTTATGGAAGTTAGGAGAGAAAAAAAAAATATTAATAGTTGATAAGTTCAATTTACATAGGCTTCGGATTTTGTCAAGGAGAAAATTGATCGTGCCAATGACAATTGTCCTTTCTAACCTAATTGCCCTCTAGTTTACTAAACTGTCATCAAAATTAATATGGTAAAAACAATACTCTCAAATTTCTCTGTAATGATTTTTTTTCTTAAAATGGTATAACATAGTCACGCAGCTAAAACAAATAAACTACAACTTTGCATATTGATTTTATAAACTAGCATTAGCTTATGATTCAGAGATTAAGGAGAAATAAATTAATCTTCTTTTTCAACCAAATTTTGAATTTTTTAATTAATATTGAAAGAGAATCGTTTAAATACATAATTGAAACACAAATTAGTAAAAAAAAATACATTATTTGAATTCTCACCACTGATGTATATTGTGCAATAAAATTTGATGTTTCTCGCATCAATAAAAAAGAAAAGGGAGTATGGTGAGAAGATAAGATCTCATAGAGATTTTTCTAGTTATTAGGTGATGGGCATAAAATATGTGTTTTATACGGTAAAAAAAACTAAGGGTGATTAAGTCATTTTGCAACATAAATCATTGGCAAGATCAAATTTTTCCTTGGCAAAATTCAGGAGCTTTTACATATTCAAATTGACTTGCATAATATAACAGAAAAGTTATTTTCCATGCTGATTTTTCCCCAAAAAGAGTTTTATTAAGCTCACCCACGAACATGAGTTTGATCAACTTTTATATTGTGAGTTGTCCAAATTAACAGAGAACGGTTTTGTTAAAACAAAAAAAAAAATTTAATCTATAAAGTGGAGTTTAGAGTTGGGATAGGTTAACGTAAACTTCACAGCTAAGAAGAAGCATGTCTTTAGTGGGTGAATTATTAGTATTACACCACTTAGAAATCAAATCTTCTAACCCATGGGATTTATTTATCTTTAATTATTTTAAACTGATAATCTAGAATGTGGAGATATCATTATGGTTCGTGCAGGCACCATTCTGTCCATGGTCAATAGGGACAATAAAGAGAAACTTTGAGTCGCAAGTCTTCTCCAACCCGATAACGTTCCTGGCGATGTTAAAATAATATAAGACGACCATTTTATATATTGATGAACTTATCTTTACTTTCCCTTGAAGTGATGTAAATGTACTGATGATGTTCTTGGCTTCTTTTTTTTCGTCATAATGTAGGTTTTCGTTTGTGCTGGAGGCAGAAACCCATGGATGGAGATGGCATTCTTGAATTGAGGATGGTAATCAATGAGTTGGGTTACATGGATGTAATGGATGTAAATTACATCCTGGACTATCCTGGTGAAAATGATGCATGTACAAAAATTTTGAGCGTTGATGAAATCGTTGACAACATGGAGCATCCTCAAGATGAAGAAGAAGATGAAACACAATCTTTAGTACCGGTTTCAAAGAAGGACGCACTTCAAGCATCAATGACACTATAAAATTATTTTTTTCAATACAAGAATACAACCCCATCATTTTGGGGCGCATTGCGCACAATTAGAGACGAAATTCAATTAGATTTAAATTTCAACATAAAACAAGTTAATATTGATTCATATTTCAACAAAACCTAAAATGTGAGAGTTATCAATGAGAGTTATTTTCTGGAATGACAGAGGCATTCGAAACCTCAACACTTCTGCCAGATTGAAAACTCTGATTATGAAGGATAAGATAGAAATTTGTGGAATTGCTGAACCTAAGATTGCTCCCAGTAATGACTCTGTCCAGAAGCTGGGGTTAGTTGGGTTTGATAGTTGTTTTCTGCATAACAGTCCTCCAAATGGTGTTGATAATATTTGGGTTGTTTGGAAGCTAGGCCTTCAGGTTCAGCTCTTTAGTGTCTCACACCAACACATTTCAGTTCTGACGGAGGGTTGTGTAATTAGTTTTGTGCATGCTAAATCAAAATTGAGGGAGAGAAGACCCTTGTGGGGTGAGTTAGAGGCTCTGGTGGGTCTTAACTTGCCATGGCTTGTGATAAGAGATTTTAATGTTGTTCTTCGACATGAGGAGAAGAAGGGGGGTAGAGTTACTCCTCTTAGAGCCATTTTAGAATTCTCTGATTAGATGGATAGATGTAACCTGATGGAGGCTGCTGCAAGTGGGCTCAAGTTCACATGGTGCAATCATCAACATGGATGAAGGAGAATATATAGTAGAATTGACAGAGCAGTTTGTAATAATGATTGGGCATACAAATTTGCAGGGTGGCAGGTTAAGGTTGTAAGCCGATTGCAGTCTGACCATGCCCCATTGGTGGGGATGCCACACAGTATTCCCAGACCAGCAAATGCTCCCTTCAAGTTTAACAAGGCATGGCTCTTACATGGGAATTTCTGGGAGCTTTTGAATGGAAGTTGGAGGCTGCCAGTGAGAGGGGCACCAATCTTCAGGCTTCAACAAAAGCTCAAGAGACTAAAACAGGACCTCAAAATTTGGAATAAGCAGGTTTTTGGTGACATAGAGGGAAATATCAAAGAAGCTGAACAAGAATTGTATGACTGGGAAGTTTTGGCACAAGATGATAATGAGAATGAAGATACAAACTGGGTGGTGGAACAGAAGAGAGAAGAGTTGGATCAACTGATTCTACAAAGAGAGGTCTTTTGGCAACAGAAGAGTGGAACTCAATGGATGCACTTAGGTGAGAGAAACACTGCCTACTATCATAGGTTGCATAAGCTGAAGTCAAACTATAAACAAATTTTGGAGCTTAAAATGGAAGACGACAGCTACATAACTGATCAGGAACACTTGAAGGATTTCATAATTCAACATTTCACGAAGAAATTTGCAGGTGAAGAGGTGGCCCATGACCCTGAGTTATTGGCAATGATCCCAACAATGGTTAGTCAGGCTGATAACCTAATGCTTACTGAAATAGAAATACCATCTGATCGAGAAATTAGTGAAGCGATTTTTGAATTGAACAGTGATAGCTCACCAGGTCCGGATGGGTTTAGTGGGTGTTTTTACCAAGCTAGTTGGCCAATTTTGTAGAGGGAGGTTTGTCTTGCAGTTAGATTCTTCTTCCATGATTCAGTTTTACCGAAAGGTGTCAATGCCAATTTTCTGGTGCTTATTCCTAAAGAGGATAATGTTGAGACGATAAATCAGTATCGACCCATCTGCATGAGTAACTTCTTTCTGAAAATTATAACCAAGATCATCACTAGGATACTCAGTATTGTGGCTCCTACTATAATATCAAAAAAACAAAGTGGCTTCATAGGCGGCAGGTCGTCACAAAACTGTATTGGGCGTGCATCTGAAATGGTGAATGAACTTACAGTAAAGAGGCATGGAGGTAATGTGGGTTTGAAGCTGGATATAACACAAGCCTATGACACTTTGTCATGGGAATTTTTGTTTGAAGTTTTGTCAAAAATGGGGTTTGATGTAAAATGGTGTAGCTGGGTGCGTTCAGTGGTCACAAGTGCAAGTATTTCAGTGATGGTTAATGGTGCTCCATGTGGGTACTTTACACCAGGAAGGGGGTTGCGCCAGGGTGATCCCATGTCACCAATTCTTTTTGCACTAGCTGAAGAAGTCCTCAGCTTGGGGCTCAAAAAGTTAAGATCAGATAATAGAGTGGAGCCCATGTGTGTTATTAACAGAATGTCAGGGCCTACTCACCTATTATTTGTCGACGACATCTTTATTTTTGCGAACGGTAATGTGAGGGGACTCAAATTTCTGCAAGACTTCCTTTTTCAATACCAGGCTGCTTCTGGACAAGTTGTGAGTAAACAAAAAAGTAGACTTTTTTTGGGGTCTTTTTCTGATGAAAGAAAGTCGAGAATTCAGAGATTATTTGATATGAGGATAGAGCAGCTACCTGACAGATATCTAGGTGTTCCCCTGGTGCATGGCAAGCCTCGTAAACATCACTTTGCCGAATTGGTGGAGAAAATTAGGAAGAGAGTCAATGGCTGGGCGGGGAGACTGTTATCCTTTCAGGGTAGAGTGCTTCTTGCAAGGACAGTGCTTTCTGCTATTCCAATACAAAACATGAGTGTATACAAGTGGCCCAAATCTGTCATTCAGTTAGGGGAAAGACTGCTGAGGAACTTTATTTGGTCTGGCAACCCTGCTAAATCAAGATCCATTACTGTTAAGTGGAGTACCTGCTGCAAACCTGTTAAGGAGGGTGGAATTGGGCTGAGAAGGTTGAAGGATGTGAATAAGGCGTTAATCATGAAAATGGGATGAGCCTTTCTCAACGAGGACAACCTGTTCACTAACTTCATGAGAGCTAAATATAGAAACAAGGATGGAGAACTGATAAAGTATTATAAAAAATCTTCAATCTGGTCAGGCCTGAAATGGGCAATTGAGGAAGTGGAAGACAATGTCAGCTGGGTTGTTGGTAATGGCATGAGCATCGACCTGTGGAGAGACTCATGGGTTGGCTTCTCAATTCAAAGCAAGTTGGGACTGAGCAGCAGCGACTTGGCAGGGTGCAGACATAAGTTGGGGCATTTGGCAGTGAATGGTAATTGGGTCTTGGGTCCCCACGTGACTGAAATTCTTCAGTTAGCAGGTATTACAAGAATGCCAAAACTATCAGAGAGGGAAGACAAGATGGTGTGGAAGCATAGCATCAATGGCAACTTCTCGGTTAAAGAGGCGTTTGAGCACATCAGACAGAAAGAAGCAGAGCCATGGTGGTCCAAGGGGGTGTGGAGGAGAGCTATCCATCCTAGATTTTCTGGAATGGCTTGGAAGTTATGCAATGGTAAGGTCCCTATTGATGATTTAATTAAGAAGCATGGGGTGTGTTTGGCCTCTAGATGTTTCCTGTATAAGAAAGAAACGGGGGATGTGAACCATCTGTTATGGGAGTGCGAACAAAGTAAGGAAATTTGGCACTGGCTTGCAAGCTTGTTTGCATATCACTATGACTTTGCGAATCTCCAGCTGGCAATAAAGAAGAGTGACAATGCAAGTCCTCTCATCAGAGACTTGTGGAATGCAGAGGTGGTAGCAACCATGGTGGAAATTTGGAAGGCAAGGAATGCAGTGGCTTACAATGACATGTCCTTTGATTCTAGAATGGTAAGAAAAGGCATTAGGAAATGGTTAAGGTGTGCAGGGAACTTATCACTGGGCAGCAATCATGTAAATGATAACTATGTGATGAGCAAGCTATTCTTACCTATGAAGTTAGCGAGAGCCCCATCGGTTAGAACTTGTAGATGGTACCCTCTTTGGGGGCAGTTTATTAAAGTCAACACGGACGGGGCTTCTAGGGGTAACCCAAGTGAGTTAGGCCTGGGAGCTATATTCAGGGACAAACAATGCAATGTAGTGGGAGCAGTCTGCCAGGGTTTGAACCCAGGTACTAGCTTCGCTGCTGAGTGTTGGGCAATTGTTATGGCAGTGGAGTTTGCAGTGCAACAGGGGTGGTCTCATCTGTGGATTGAGTCAGACTCTACAACAGCAGTGCAAGCATTTGGCAATAGATCGATACCATGGATAATGGAGAATAGGTGGAAAAAAGTTGAAGCTTCTCTCCATCATGTGCTGATCTCTTCTACTTGGAGAGAGGTTAATTTTGCGGCGGATACCCTTGCAAACATGGGTGTTGATCTGGGACCAAATGTGGGAGAGACTTTTGTTTGTAGGCCTCCTTTTCTTATGAGAGTGGAGGACCCAGATAGTTTGTACTTTAGGTTCAAGGGCTAGTGTTCCACACTGCTGCCCTCCCTTGTTTTTTCTGTTTTCTTCTCCCCCTTCCTTATTATTCTTTGCTTTTCATCAATAAAATTTAAAACTTATCCAGGAAAAAAAAAAAAAAACCTAAAATGTAATCAATTCTTATATTTGTTTAAGTGATTATTAATTTATGAAATATTTAGGTCTTAAGTAATATTAGAAGGAAATATTTTATATCTATTATCTTATTATTTATTCAAAATTTATTAATTAGTATAGAAACCCCAAGTCGGAGAATTATATTATCTAAAGGAGATTATCAATTTATTGAGTATTAATTTTGTAAAGAGGTTCTACTGTACTATGAACGGTGGAATTGGGTATTTTGAATAATGAAAATAAAATGGATTAAAGCCCAAACAAACAAGCCCAAACCGAAAACCGATCTGACCCGAGCCGATTTTTTCGGATCGGATTCTGTCCGGTTTTAGTTGTATTTCGGTTCGGTTTCATATTTGTGGAAAACTGGAAACTGACTTTTTTGGTTCGGTTGCAAATTTTCTGTATAGCCGACCCGAACCGGACCGAGTCCACCCCTAAATTCGACACAATTGGTCTACTCAACTTCTCTTCTCTCTCATTTGCAAAAAAAAAAAACCTCACCCTCTTCTCTCTCTCTTCAATTTCTTGCAAAGCAAACTAAGTTCAGCAAGAAAGCTCTTCAAATCATATTTATTGAGGTAAAACGTTATGTATCAGTTGTTTTTCTTTACTAATTCGATATCTTCTAGGGTTGTGTTTGGATTATTTATTAGTTATTCACTTATCAATGTTCAATGAATTTTAATTATCAAATCAATTGAGTAATTTAAGATTCAATGTATCTTGAACAATAGTTAATTAATATATTAATATAATGTATATTGAATCAAATATACAAACACACCCAACACAATCTGTTATTGTTTGTTATTACAGATCTTTTAAGTTCTAAATTATCAAATGGCTTCCCATCTCAAAGGTGTTAAGAAAGGAACCATGACAGATGAAATGCGTAAAGCATTATGTGAGCATAGCAAAGATAATCCATCATGTACTCAAAAAGAATTGCAAGAATGGGTTTTGCAAAACTATGATTTGCAAATCAGTCAAGGAACGATATCAAATACACTCAAGCGGTCAGCAGAGTTTCTTTCGGTTGACTTACAAAAAGGTGATGTTAAACGACGCAAATTGGCAAAGTATCCTGACTTAGAAAGGGCTCTTTATGAATGGATTGTTCAATTTCCAGACCGTGAGCATTTGAGTAGAGATGTAATTCAAGAAACAGCAAAAAAGTTTATGAAGAAGTTGTATCCTAATAATACTCCACAATTCAACTTTTCGTTAGGTTGGCTCGAAAAGTTCAAGCTACGACATGGAATTAAGTCATTTCGGCGTCCTGAAGAAAGTGAATCAATTGATATGGAAGAGTTGGAGAACAAATTGAAGTCTGCAAGGGAGAAAATAGATCAATTTGCTATGAGAGATGTTTTTAATATGGATGTTACAGGGTTATTTTTTAGGCTACTACCTGATCATTCCCTTGCAAGAAAACTATTTGAAGGAAAAAAGCAAGACAAAGAAAAACTTACTGTTGTTATCTGTTGTAATGAGGATGGTTCAGAAAAAATTCCTTTATGGATAATTGGTAAGTATGCTAACCCTTGTTGTTTAAAGAATGTGAACATGAATAGCTTGAATTGTCAATATCGAGCCAACAAACGGGCATGGATGACTGGAGTGTTATTCGAAGAATATGCTCGATGGCTCGACATAAACATGTATGGGAGAAAAGTTCTTTTGGTTGTAGATGATTGTCCGGCTTATCCAAAAACTATTGAAGGATTGCAAAATGTGGAGTTATGTTTTTTGCCATCCAACAGGACATCAAAGACCCAACCTGGTGATGTTGGGATAATAAGAGCTTTTAAGATGCATTATCGTCGCCGATTTTGCCGTTGTCTTTTGGAGGGTTATGAAGTGGGGCAAACAAATCCAGAGAAGATAAATGTTGTGGATGCTATCAATCTTGCAACCTCGGCTTGGACGGTAGATGTTCAGGCAATGGCAATTGCAAATTCCTTTCCCCATTGTAAAATGCGATCTGTGGAAAACATGACCTCCGTGAACATTGATGAACCCTTAGATGGAGACGACATTCATGAATTGGAGATCATAATCAATGAGTTGGGATACCGTGACAAAATGGATGTCAACTACTTTCTGAATTTTCCTGGTGAAAATGACACAAGTACAGAGATTTTGAGCAGAGGTCATAGAATTCACAACAGGGCAGGGCAACCTGAAGATGAAGAGGCTGATGATGATGCACAACCTTTGGACCCGGTCTCACGCAAGGAGGCACTAAAAGCGTCGATGACACTACAAAACTTCTTGTTGCAACATGAGAATACAACTCCAGAACTTTTGGGCGCATTGCGAACTATTAGAGATGAAATTCAACTAGATTTGAATTTTGACAAAAGACAAGCTAACCTTGATACATTTTTTTGGGACCCATAGAATGGTACAAGGAAATATTTTATTGTATTATCTTTTTATTTTGTCATGATTATCAATTTTCCATGTTTGTCCCAAGTTGAACTGGTCAATTTGATTATTCAATTGAGATTTGAGATTATTAATTTATCAAGTATTGCTTTATTGAAGTTATACGGTAATATATTTTATGGAATCCTTCACGGAAATATAGATTTAAATTTCACGAAAATGGGATCCCAGAAGCTTGATATGTATAGTTATTTTTCATGTGAAGAGGGTTAGGAGTTAGGACAATGTAACCAAGGAATCATTCCTGTAACCGAGGGTGATGATACCTTAATTTGAAATGACGTACTGTAGACGCCAATGTTGTACAGACAATTTGTGATAAGATCTGACATGATCTTGTGCAATTAATTGTGCATCATGCCCGATAAACAAGAAATTTATTTTTATTATATGTATGTGAATAACTCTCCAACTGCATGATTTGTTTTACTTAGCTTAGCTTTATTTTGCTGCACTGTCAGTTTCTTGCGAGTAGGGTGGTGTTTGTTTCTGGGGGAGGGAATAATGTTAATTGGTAGGTAATGCAATTTATGTCCACCATTTGTCTAACTCTGAATATCCATATTAATGTACAGTACATTGGTAGGTAATACAATTTATGTCCAACATTTGTTTAACTCTGAATATTCATATTGATATACAGTATTGTGTTGCAGGTGCTCTACTATTGTCACTTGTCAATCTGCAATACGCTGCAGTCCATTAGTTAATCAATCTCACTTCACTTTGTTTTTGGTAAAGCCGGATTGTGAAAAAGCAGAAGATGATGGAGAACTCCACTCAAGAATCCAACCCAAGATCAGAAAACGTGTTCACCCATGACTCTCCCTATCCCATCTATTCCATGGCCTTCTCCTCATCCTCCTCCGATAAATCTCACCGCATTGCTGTTGGCAGTTTTCTTGAAGACTTGAACAACAAGGTCGACATCCTCTCGTTTGATGAAGAAACTTCAATTTTCGGAACCCATCCCGATCTCTCATTTGACCATCCTTACCCTCCGACAAAGCTCATGTTCCATCCTAAACCCCAATCGTCCCCTGATCTCCTCGCTTCCTCAGGCGACTTTCTTCGTTTGTGGGAAATCAAAGATAATTCTTCCATTGAGCAGAAACTGGTTCTCAACAACAGCAAAACCAGTGAGTTCTGTGCTCCCCTCACTTCGTTCGATTGGAATCAGGTTGAACCTAGGAGGATTGGTACCTCCAGCATTGACACTACCTGCACCATTTGGGATGTGGAGAGGGGCGTTGTCGAGACCCAGCTTATCGCCCACGATAAAGAGGTTTATGACATTGCTTGGGGTGAGGCTGGGGTTTTTGCTTCCGTCTCTGCAGATGGCTCAGTCAGAGTTTTCGATCTGAGGGACAAGGAACACTCTACTATAATATATGAAAGTCCTCAGCCTGATACCCCTTTGTTAAGATTAGCATGGAACAAGCAAGATTTGAGGTACATGGCCACTATTTTGATGGATTCCAATAAAGTTGTGATTTTGGATATACGCTCTCCTACAATTCCAGTTGCGGAATTGGATAGGCATCGAGCAAGTGTGAATGCAATTTCTTGGGCTCCCCACAGTTCTCGTCACATATGTTCTGCTGGAGATGATGCTCAGGCACTCATTTGGGAGCTGCCAACGGTTGCAGGTCCCGATGGAATTGATCCCATGCTGGCATACTCGTCAGTCTCAGAAATCAATCAGCTTCAGTGGTCAGTGCTCCAACCAGACTGGATAGCAATTGCCTTTGCCTCAAAGATGCAACTCTTTAAAGTCTAAGGTGCACTACAACTTCCACACTGCACTAAAGTTTTAGTTAACTTTAAAATTCCCAGTCTGGACTTCAGTGTTTGCTTACCTAAGTTGATGCTACGTATAAATAAACAGTTTAGAAAGAACATAATAGGTTCACCAAAAGTGACTGCACTTGCATTTTTACATTCTAGCACTTGTCAATGCCACCTCCAATGTTTATGATCTTTCAGGTGTTTGCCTTGTGTATTTTGAGTTTATGTTATGTAGAGCAGTAAAGGTCAGGTTCAGTGAGAGACCGTGTAATCTTTATCTTGTTGCAATAAATTCTGTTCTTCTTCTTCTTCATGATGTGTAGTTTCACTTACTGCATCTTGCATGTTCTGTGATTGAATGAGAAGCATTCCTCATCAAATGCCCGAATAAAACTGCAAAATCCTGCATTGTTTTTCTTTTGGATTGTTAAAATTTTGCTCTCAAAGATTAATTGCTAATCATTAAAGAATTGGCAGAAAGCCTTGTAAAATACTTTATGTTGTACATGAATGCATTGTTGTGGTTTTCTAATATATTCTCTTCCTTTATGGTTACATCTTGCATGTTTGATAATATTTTTCAAAAGCTATGTAAGCTTTGCTGTTCTGTGATCGAGTGAGAAGCATTCCTTTTCAAATGTCCCAGTCAAACAATTGTACACCGCACTGTCGAATAGTTTATGTTGTTCAAGAAAGCACTGTCGTGATTTTGCATAGGGTAAAGGTTTGGAGAACCAGTTGCCGACCAGCCTTTTTGCAAAATCAGATTTGAGGCTTCCCAAAACAAGCCATTTTGATCTGATTAGCCTTGTTAATTGTTTCTGTCATGAGTCCTTGAAGCTTACAGAGTACCTTGGATTTTGGAGGGTACTGAACCCTTGTCGATTTACCACTGTAGAGGGTCTTCAGCCTAAACAAATAAACATATCTTGTGTCATTTACTGCTGGCACATAACATCACTGAATTAATTGTACACTGTCACACACATTCACTCAAATCTTGCAAAATAAAAGGGTTTTCCAATACCATATTCTGCACTCTCAAAGATTTTATGTAAAATTAATGTTCTAAAACTGTCAGATTAATGAAAGAGTGCAGGATGTTGGAAATTTTGGAATGAAATGATACTTTGATGTTATGATATTAGGTGATTAATCAATGCTGACTGGGAAGATTTTGGTTGAACTGTGTTGTAGAAGAACTCTATGGACTTTCTGCCATAGCAAGCCTACCACTCCTTTAATTTGTGTCACCCAACCCTTTTTAGTTTTTTTCCTATTTATAGCCTCGTGAAATATCCAACATGAATGGGAAATCAGTAGTACCAAAGGTATCTAATTTTATCCCTCAATTTGAGATGATTTCTGCCAAGGCATAACTCTCCTTGGGTAAAAGCCAATTACATTAACTGACTGTGCATTGAGAGCTAAGGTAACAGAAAGGTTTGTCAGTATACTAAATTCTAGTGCTGAGTGCAGTTCTACCGCTGAATCTTATGTCAGGTCATTGATCTGTGAAACATTATTCCAGCACCCCAACCTACTCTGGTTCCTCCTCAAATACGGAACCCTAATCTTATCCCTCTTCATCTTCCAATCCCCTTTTTCTGCCCCTCTGTTCATTTCAAAAGCCGATTACTCTTTCAATTTTCCCCATTTTAAACAGGACAATAATGCCAGAAGTAGCCAGCGGAGAAGAAACTGCAGCTGAAAAAGCCACATATGGCTGAGAAGGTCTAGCAGAGAAGAATCCCAAACCGGGACACTGCTGCATCTGGCTAAAAGATGAAGAAGAGATGAAGAAGACTTCCAAGAAAAATGTTGACCTACAAGATGTACATCTTCAAGGTGCTAAAAGCAAATCGACAGTGATATCGGAATCTGAAGCAAATCTATGTGGAATTTAAATAGCATCATTAATGATCTTCTCGGAGAAACTTGCTCAGGAGTCTTCCAGACTCGTTCATTACCACAAGAAGCCCTACCATCAGTTCTTGAGAAAATCAGACTGCTGTTCATCATGTTCTTCCGGGTGAGTTGGTGAAACACACCATCTTTGAAGGCAGCAAGGCTTTTATTATGATCATCGTTTGTTTGCTTTGATATGGTGAATTTTTTTCTACTGGTCAAGACTTGGGAGTTGGGAGGTTGGGCCCAAGGTCTTGGGATCGAGCCTCTTTCATGGGTTAAAGGGATTTGGGGTAAAATATTTCTAACTAAAAAAAAAGAAAAAAAAATCAGTTGGTAACAGTTCAAGTAATGACTCTCTGGTTTCTATAGCCATTAACTATCTGGTTGATGTTTCAAAGTTTGCTGACTCATTAACATTAGGTAAGTCATGGCTGTATGTTTTCATCTTGATTGCTCCTAGATGGACACATCTATGCTTCTAGTGTTGTAATGAGGTCCTGATGTTAGAATCCTCTGTAATTCTACGGGGATCGTGAACAACTGCATCAATGATATGTTCAAACCTTCTCAGGAATCTTCCAGACTGGCTTGTTATTAACAAGTTGGGTACCATTACTTCTCAGGACATGCTGACCTTTGTTTCATTCATCCTGTTAAATTGGCCAAACATGCTGTCTCTGAAGGTGCCGATTGCTGTTACGAAGTCTACAAGTTCTTGAAAGGACTGAATGGACCTAGGTTTCTGTTTTGTGGTGACTGTGTTGTATAGTTTATACTTGATATATCATATATCTGAAGGAACTAGTGTCTCATACATTTCTTTTACCCTTCTGGCTGTCTTGCACTCTTGCTACTGTTGATTATCTTTAGAAATTTGTTGACGACCTAATCGAGTAGCTTATTTATTTCTGCTGCATATTTTCATCTGTTTCTCATATTGACACATCAGCAAAGATTGACACATCAGCAGAGAAGGACAGCACAGCAACAGTTAACAACTGTAATTAGTTAGGAATAATAACTGTAATTAGTTAGATAATCTGTTAGAGTTTGTTATATCAACAGACCTGTGTATATAAAGGTCTTTGTAATAGAGGTTTTAATAAGGAAATATAATAAGTGTTCATCTTCTTTCTTTCATCACTCTTGTATTCTATCATGGTATCAGAGCTGTATGCTTCACAGCAATGATCCTTTAATGGTGGTTTTGAAACCCTAGGTTTACAATTTATCAATTTCTTTCGTTTGTTTCTCAAAATTCAATTCTTTTTGTTCATTTTCTCAAGAAATCATGGTTAATCGGATCAATAGTGCACAAGATCTTGCAAATCAACAACAAGATCTATTAATGTCAAGCTCCAATGCTCCTACTTTGCATAATATTAGTAATCTCGTCCCTATCAAACTCAATAGAAATAATTACTTGCTATGGAAATCCCTCTTCCTGCCTATCTTGCGTGCTTATGATCTCTTGGATCTGGTTTATGGTAATGAATTGTGTCCTTCTCAATTTTTACCTAATTCGACAAATATCAATCCTGCATACCTGAGATGGTTGAAAAGAGATCAAGCAGTTTTAATTTGGTTTAATGCAACTCTTGCTGAAGAATTGTTACCCTATGTTGTTGGAATCAGTTCTTCAAGAGAGCTTTGGTTGAATCTCGAGAAAAGGTTTTCTCATATGTCAAGATCTCATATCATTCAATTGAAGTCGAAGCTTCAGTGTTTGAAGAAAGGACAGCTTACTATAGATGAGTATTTTCATCAAATTAAACAACTTGCTGATAGTTTGGCTGCTTCAGGATCTCCGGTTAGTGATGATGATTTAGTTGTTCATGTTCTCAATGGTCTTTCTGATGATTATAGTGCTTTCACAACTTCGATCCGTGTTCGTACTGAACCTATTACTACTGATGAACTACACAATCTTCTTATTTCTGAAGAACTTGCCTTAGATTTGAGAAGGAAAGCAATCTTGGCCACCAGTTCTGAAACAACAACACATGCCTTCAGTTCAATACATTCCTCATCTACTAGCCAAGATAGTACAAACACTTCAAGTCGAAATAATCATGGTAGTTCTGGATCAAGTTATCATGGCAGGAATTATGGTCGAGGTGGTTCTAATGGCAGAGGAAGAGGAAGAGGTCGTAATAGTGGAAGAAATTCTAATGGCTATATGCCTTGTCAGATTTGTCATAAAACTGGACATCAGGCAATTGATTGTTGGTACCGTATGAATCACTCATATGCTGGCAGAGTTCCACCTTCAAAATTAGCTATGATGGCTCAAGGTGTCATTCCAACAGGTTCTACATCTGGTACGTCTGACAGTGACTGGTATGCTGATAGTGGAGCTACTAATCATCTTACCCCTGAATTAGCGAAGCTTGACACTTATACAGATTACAAAGGACCTGATAAGGTTGTTGTTGGAAATGGCCAAGGTGTGTCTATTCATAAAACTGGTACTTCTATTCTTAAAACACCTTACACGTCTTTTCTCTTAAAGAATGTTTTACATACTCCACAAATCTCCAATAATCTTCTTTCGGTCAACAAGTTTGCTACAGATAATGATTGTAGTATAACATTTGCATCTTCTTATTTCTATGTGAAGGACAATGGATCAAAGAAGATACTTTTCCACGGGCCGAGTAAAAATGGTCTATATCCCTTTCCGGTTAATAACAAATGTAAACATTTCTCTAAAGCTTTTCTTCATACCAAGGTTTCTCCACATGTTTGGCATAAAAGACTAGGCCATCCATCTTCTTTCGTTTTTCAGAAAATTTTACAAAAAGAAAGTCTTCCTACTCAAGGTCATGTTTCTAAAGAGTTTTCTTGTCCGCATTGTCCTTTAGGTAAAAGTACAAAATTACCATTTCTTCCTAATAACACTGTAGTTTCTGGTCCTTTGGACATAGTCTATGCTGATCTTTGGGGTCCTTCTCATGTTAAGTCTATTAGTGGTTATCAATACTATCTCAGTATAGTGGATCACTATAGTAGGTTCATTTGGTTCTTTCCCCTCACAGTCAAATCAGATACACTAGCTCACTTCATTACTTTCAAAATTTCTGTTGAAACCACTTTCAATAGAAAAATCAAAGTTTTAAGGTCTGATAATGGTGGTGAATTTACAAGTGAAAAGTTTGAATCCTTTTTAAAAACCCATGGTGTATCTCATCAGTTTACATGTCCTCATACCAGCGAACAAAATGGTATTGTTGAGAGGCGACATAGACAGATTTTAGATGTTGGAAGAACTTTAATAGCTCAGTCTTCTATACCATCAGTCTATTGGGTTGATGTTTTAAGCACTGCAGTTTTCTTAATAAATCGTTTACCTTCATCTGTTTTGTCTTTTGTTTCACCATTTGAAAAACTTTATAATCAAAAACCAGATTATTCATTTCTAAAGTCTTTTGGATGTCTTTGTTTTCCATGGTTGAAACCTTATACAACTCATAAGTTAGAGTTTAGAAGTAAGCCATGTGTTTTCCTCGGTTATAGTAATCTCCATAAAGGCTACAAATGTCTTCATGTTTCCACTAGTAGGATTTACATATCCAGGCATGTTTTGTTTCATGAGTCAGTTTTTCCCTTTTCCACTAATGTTTCCTCAGTGTCTAGTAATGAAATACCACCATCAGTCAACTCTCTTCCACACAATGTTTCTCATCTGTCTTCATCAGTCGAGTCTTTAGATCCAGCTACTAGCAAATCCGATGTTCCTTCAGCCAAGTCTCCATTTACTACAGCAGAGAAGGACAGCACAGTCACTAATAGTCACCAGATGCAGACAAGGTCTAAAGATGGTATAGTTAAACGAAAGGTGTTGCTTACCTCGAAACATACTCTTCCAGTAGCTTTAACAGCTACTCTTCAAGCAATTCCTTCTCCACCTACATCTTATATTCAAGCTATGAAGAATCCAAAATGGAAAGAGGCTATGGTCAAGGAGTTCAATGCCTTACTTCATACTAATACGTGGGACTTAGTGCCAGCTCAGCAAGGTCAGAATTTAGTGGGATGTAAGTGGGTATACAAGGTTAAACAACGAGCAGATGGGAGTATAGAAAGATATAAGGCAAGGTTAGTAGCTAAAGGTTTTCACCAGCAAGAAGGAGTTGATTTTTCTGAGACTTTCAGTCCAGTTGCCAAACCGACTACAATCAGAATGGTTCTTACAGTTGCGCTTAATTGTGATTGGCCTATCAGACAGCTTGATGTTAACAATGCTTTCCTTCATGGTCATCTTAATGAAACTGTGTATATGCAGCAACCACCTGGTTTTCTTGACAAGTCGAAACCTTTCCATGTATGCAAATTGAAAAAGTCTCTCTATGGTTTACGCCAAGCTCCCAGGGCCTGGTATACAGAGTTGCATAGAGCTTTGTTACAGTTAGGTTTTCATACGTCTCATGTCGACCACTCTTTGTTCATTCAACAAACAGGTTCTTCTCTGACTTATATTTTGGTATATGTAGATGATATTATCATCACAGGTTCCTCCATGTCTACTTGTCAAACACTCATTCAAAATCTTAGTCAAAAATTTTCCATGAAAGATTTAGGTCCTCTTCATTATTTGTTAGGCTTGGAAGTACAACGAACTCCCACTACCATCACTCTTTCTCAGTCTAAATATATTCATGATTTGTTAGAAAAGGCATCCATGTTATCAGCAAAATCCTGTTCCTCTCCCTGTGCTACTACCACCAGGTTAGATAATGAAACCGGTGAGTTACTTCATGATGTTACGAGTTATAGATCTCTTGTAGGATCTCTACAGTATCTTACCTGGACCAGACCTGAAATATCTTTCTCAGTCAATCAAGTTTGCCAGTTTATGCATAGACCCAGGATCCCTCATCTTACTGCTGTAAAGAGGATTTTGAGATATCTTAAGGGTACTATTACCTATGGACTGTCTCTTCACAAAGGACCTTCTACTATTACCTGCTTTTCTGATGCTGATTGGGCTAGCTGTCCTATGGACAGAAGATCCATCACTGGTTACTGTGTATATTTTGGTCCTAATCTCATCTCTTGGTGCTCCAAGAAGCAAGCTACAGTTGCCAGAAGTTCAACTGAGTCTGAATATAGAGCTCTTGCTCAGTGTGCTGCAGAATTTACTTGGTTATGTCATCTCTTAAAAGATCTTCATATCACTTTCAAAGGAAGGCCTGCTTTATACTGTGATAACATCAGTGCAATTTCTCTTGCATCCAATCCTGTGTTCCATGCTCGGACAAAGCATGTTGAGGTCGATTACCACTATGTCCGAGAACTTGTTACTCAGAATTTACTGGATATCTACTACTTGTGTACTACTGATCAGCTAGCAGACATATTCACCAAAGGTCTATCTACTTCGAGATTTAATTTTCTGAGGTCCAAACTTTCTGTCAGTACTGCCATCAGTTTGAGGGGAGGTATTGACACATCAGCAAAGATTGACACATCAGCAGAGAAGGACAGCACAGCAACAGTTAACAACTGTAATTAGTTAGGAATAATAACTGTAATTAGTTAGATAATCTGTTAGAGTTTGTTATATCAACAGACCTGTGTATATAAAGGTCTTTGTAATAGAGGTTTTAATAAGGAAATATAATAAGTGTTCATCTTCTTTCTTTCATCACTCTTGTATTCTATCATCTCAAACTGTTTAGATTACTGGTATTTTATAATTTTGTTATAAAAGGATTTCTGAATCCAAAGTCTTGATTTGGTCATTGCTCTCTTCTTTTATGAGATTCTGTTTCTCACGAGTTATCATATACAGTATACCTCCAGGGTTTTTAGAGATGCAAATGTTGTATTTTCCTTGTGCTTCAGGTAAAAACCTAGCCAATAAATAAAGGTGTAACGTGCAGTTGTTCTGCTTCATAATAAACTTCTATGTGAAGAAGCTAAAGATGGAGCTCTATGTACTATGTATAATCTATGGGTTTTAGTCTTTTAGACATTACAAAGTTTTAAGTATTTCTTTTTATCGTAAAGTAGAAGTAAATTAATTTCAAGTCTCAAAGTACACTCCTGATCAGCAGGTTAAATACCTCGTCAGGTTCCATATATACATAGCTATAAGAAACAGGACCTGAAGACTCGAGTCCAATTGTTACAACCCACTGACTAATCAGTTCATGAAAATGGTGTTTGTTGCGCTCCAGAAGACTATCTTTCCGTATAACTAAACCAGCCAAGCCCATAGGCATACCTTAACCCTCCTGCACATTTCCTCTATAGTGAAGGAAGCTTCTTGAAACAATATCTCATTCCTCGTCGACCAGGTGACCCATAAAATACTGTAGGGAAGCAATATTTTGGTAGAGAAAAAAAAATGAAGTTCGAGTATTATTTGGGTTCTTACTCCTGACTGAGTCATTTAATCTTTATAATTAGCAATATTTTGGTAGATAGATAAAAAAAAAATGATATACTATCAACACATCTTCCACAGAAAAATTCATGAAGTTTGGATCAATGTAACTGATTTGGGCTTTGGACTTGGGTTGTTAACGGACCAAAGCAGGCCTAGTGTCATTTGAACTTCTAGCAAGTGAAAGTCAACTTTCTTAATCACATGCGCATCACGTGTACCATTTTACAGCTAATATGTGTTTTTGTTCCAAAGTGATAAATCAATCTACGCCCTCGATATTAAAGAGCCTAAAGAATATGTTAGATCTATGGTTGAATTTGAAGCCAAGTCACCGATCTGTGTCAGTGTTATGTGACGAATCAAAACCATTTCTTTTCTATATTCAATCCACACCGTTTAGTTTCAATTGTTCAAGAAACTGTAGTTCTACGGCTGGATTATATGACAAGTCATCGATCCGTGCTAACATTACTTGACGAATCACACTTGCTTTACTTCTCTATAAATACCAAACCCAATTCTTATCTCTCTCCACCATCAATTTCTCTGTTTCCCTCTTTCTTGGTTTCTGAGTTCTTTCGTTTTGAAATCAATCTTTCTCTTTCAATTAGTTGTTGAAATGGCTCCGAAAGCAGAGAAGAAACCAGCTGAGAAGAAACCAGCAGCAGAGAAACCAACTGAAGAGAAGAAAGTTGTTGCTGAAAAAGGTCCCGCTGAGAAGAAACCTAAAGCCGGAAAGAAGTTGCCAAAGGAAGGCGGCGTTGCTGCATCTGGTGATAAGAAGAAGAAGAGATCTAAGAAGAATGTTGAAACCTACAAGATCTATATCTTTAAGGTTTTGAAGCAAGTTCACCCTGACATCGGTATCTCAAGCAAAGCTATGGGGATTATGAACAGTTTCATCAACGACATCTTCGAGAAATTGGCTCAAGAATCATCTCGACTTGCTCGTTATAACAAGAAGCCTACTATCACTTCTCGGGAGATTCAAACTGCTGTTCGTCTTGTTCTTCCTGGTGAATTGGCTAAGCATGCTGTTTCTGAGGGTACTAAGGCTGTCACTAAGTTCACTAGTTCTTGAAAAAAATCAATCTAGGGTTTTCTCAAATCTCTAATTGTATGTTGCTTTACTAGTTTGATGTTGAAAGGATCTTTATAAAGTCTATGGTAGTGATGTAAAAATAATTAGTTGATTTCAAACTCAGTGATGATGAATAGTTGAATGAAAACTAGGTTTCAATATATTGCTCAAATCTTCTGTTTCTTTGTGGAATTGTTATCTCTGATTACTTTGTATTGATGAAGCTTTGATCAATTCAACTGAAATCAAAAATTTAATTTCATAAATTTCAAGTTTTCCCCTGATTTCTTTAGATGTGATTTCTCAGACTTCAATGAATCCCTAGTGGTTATGATGAATTTTTTATGAATGCTCAGTGTTTATGGTCATTATTATTGTTGCTTCTCCACAATCATGAACTATAATTTTGTTATATATTAGATTAGTATTCAGGCTACCTTTTGATCCTGCAAACATGAAATGAGTCTGGACATCCATTTTATGTCCTCTGCTCATTAGCCATTAGTATGCTGAGAGAGTACACAATTAAGATGAGAGTGAGGATGTTTCATGCAATGCTGAGTCTGTTTTTCAGTTTTCTCTTTTTGTGAGCTCTTATATTTGGAAGTTAGTATAATCAAAACTATCGATGTTTTTGTATTTTTGGAATGTAGTAGAGAAACTACTGATCGATTAGTTTACCTTTATCTAATATACTTCAAAGGTGACACGGAGAAGGCCAGAAGTGCCTCATTGGCATTCTCAAGCTCCGCAGATTCTCAATTCTAAGATTTTGTCATATTATTTCAGTCGACTGTTTGTGCTCCAGGACTCAGTTTTGTCCCTTTGAAATTAATGATCACCCTTTCCATTTCTCTCATTATCTCTTCTGGTCTCTCATAGTCTCTTCTGGTCACTCTTTGTTGCTCAATAAAGCGCCAACGGCCAACCAACGGCTTGTAGGAATCATAAGTATTTTGTGGGAACAAGGAATCAGGGGACATCTGAATTCCTGATCTTAAACATGTTCCATGATCATGGGCAATCAATGGCCTCATTGGAGAGCATGGACCTCGGTTGAGCTCTCCTGGCAGTAAAGGTATGTAAGTTTCTTATGAATGTTTGCATATACGTATAGTATAATACAGAAATCAGAATGGTATGGTCTCTTTGTTGTATATAGGAAATTATTTATACTAGATTGTTTGTGGAAATTTTTCCTAATCATGCGTTAGATGGTCACTTTATTGCATCTCATTACCAACAACCACAAACACTTAGTTTAAAAGTTAATTTTTGATTGTTAATGCGGATTTGGTTGGTTAAATTTCTTTTAATAGATAATATGTATTGGTATTACATAAGCATTACCATGTATTGCAACTTTGGATTGGTTTTACAGTATACATTTATTAATAAACATAACAGAATAGTAGGCAAATGAAGGAAAAACTTAAGGACATTCCCTGAAAAAATAAATAGGTTTTCCAAACTGTTTGTTACACGAAGAAATTTACATCCGTAACATGCAATCCTCATTTTGAGCAGACATCGAGTTAGTTGGAATATGGTATATCAATTTGTTATTAGTACATCGTAAATTGAAAATAAACTCTTGTGTTACATTTTTCTTTTTGGTGTAGCCAAATGAATTCATTCTTCTTTGCAGGTTTTGGGCTCACATACTGATGGCTTATGTTTTCACCTTTTGGATATGTCATGTTCTGCACAAGGAGTATGGACTTGTAGCATCAATGAGTTTGCATTTTCTTGCATCGGCACAATGTCGTCTAGATCAGTTTACAGTGAGTTTGATCTCCTCTTTTTTTATCAACTTACTTGAACTATATGATCGTAATAACAGTTTAAAGAAAAAATATTTTCCTAGTTTAGGCGTTTATTATTTATTTTAGTGTTTCTTTAATGTAGTCCTTCCCACTTCCACGATTTCTTGAAATCAGTGTGACTTCAAGTTTCAAACTGTGATATTGACTCTATTATAGGCGTCACTTCTCAGTTTCTCGACTCTATAAGGGTCTTGAGAGTTTCTGGGATATATGAATATATCTGTGGCCTTTCTATGTGAATATGTTCGATCCTTTACTTATGTCAAGTATAGTATGATCCTCTCTTTTGCCCTATAACTAGGTTTATTTTCTCCACATATATGATTTTGTTTCTTAAAGCGATCCTTTTTCATATTCATAGTCTCTTGAGTCTTGACTCTTTGATGGCATGAGACCTTATCCCGACTTTATACGTGAATTTTTATGACTAGTATAGTATAAGTTCCTCTCTGGTGCCCTATAAGTTTACTTCCTCACATACTGTATTTGATTTTGTTTAAAAGTTACTCACTGCAGAATTCATTAAGGAATTGGCAAATCTTGCGTCTCTTGAAGACAGATACAAACTCTCTCCTAATGTGGATATCAATCTCTGCTAGTTAACATTTCTAATTCCACATCGTAGTTATTAAACCCCACCTCTGCTGATGCCAAAAAAGATTAAAGAAAAACTTCAGTATTAAATGTCAAGTTCCAGTCATTATTATGTATATGTAGGATTGGGGGTAAGGGATGAATAAAAGTCTTCACATGAGTCGATATTTTTGGAGGATGGTCGCAATGTTGGGGAGATCCTCCAAGCTGAATATCAGCCCTTAGTTCATTGTGTCGCCTTACTGGTAAACAATTGATATGTTCGCAATGTCTGTACATATATGTTTGCATGGGTGCACATGTGCCCATGCATGTTTGTTATCCCAAGTGGTCCCATGTTATGACTAGAGAATCTGAATTTCCGTTTTTTTTGTCTACCTTTACTCTTTTATTCTGATTGCTATATATGGTTTTCATTTATATTCTAGTTAATTGAATTTGTAGCTCACTAGCTCTGTTGTGGAATTGGATTATTAAAAACCTGTGAAACTTTTTTGGATTTATCTGTTTCTGTTTTATTAATATTCCCATTTGTTCAAAGAGTGGTCTGAGATATGCTCTTCCGCAGGTCCTCTTGAGAAATGTTCCACCAGATCCTGACGAAACAGTTAGCGAGCTTGTGGAGCATTTTTTTGTGGTTAACCATCCTGCTCGCTAGCTCACCCATCAGTTAGGGTTCCTAGTTTTTTGCTCGTCCAAACTCAAGCATAAAAATCGGAATAGGAAAAAAAAAACTTCAGCTTCTGGTAAAAGAATCTATATTATGTATTGTATTGCATTATTTCTATGGCTGCCCTCTCATTTGCCTCACTGTTATTTTTCTCAACCATATACATGTTTTCTCATACCTTTCTTGTTCCACTAAACCATTTACATGCTTCTATTTGCAGTCTATCTGTTGATCACATGTTGACTTCTGTAAGAGGCACACCTAAATTTATATCTTAGACGCTTAGGCTTGTCTTTGAATTTGGCTTTTCCCTTGAAAAGCATATTGTATTATGATCTTGATTGTACTGCTTATACTGTATTTGATTGAGAACTGGAGATGTTTTTCGTTCTGTTCCGTAATTATATATTGGCGCACAGGTTGTGCACGATGCAAACGAACTTGCAAAGTTGGTTAAGGAGAAGAAGAAGATGCAGAATTGGCTTGATTACTATCAACTTAAATATTCTAGAAACCAATCTAAAAGGCCAACAGCGAACGTTCTACTCACGAAAACTTCTGTTTGATGTCACAATCTATTTAAACAGTATATTGGCTCTTCTTCTACTTCTTTATATCCAAGCTTCTAAATGTTCCTTTATTCTGCTTGTGTTTTGTCATTGATGTCTGTTATTATTTTTTTGTCAGACTGGCCTTTTAGGCCTTTGTGGAGATAAAGTGGATTCCATTGATTGTTACACCTCTGAGTTTGAGAAGATATCAAAGGATGTATGTGCTAATCATTTTTTTTTACGGTAGTCTTTTCAAGAATTTAATGGTGGTCAGTTAGGTCGTTAGAGGCAATGTGGAATTCTGCATAAGTTATTTGATATATCATTTGGCACTATCCCATAGTAAGCATATTTTGTATGTCATCACTGAATCTATATATAGCAGAGCGAGAAAGAGTTAGGAATAATCCCAAGTCTATCATGCCGGCAGCATTTGTTTCCTTCAAAAGTCGATATGCTGCTGCTCTTTGTGCCACAAACTCAACAAACCAGAAATCCCAGAATTTGGTTAACAGAGTGGGGGATGTATATTGGCACAACCTTGCAATACCATTTGTTACACTCACACTTCAGAGGCTGATTATAGCTGTTGCATTCTTCTTCCTTACCTTCTTTTTTATGATCCCAATAGCATTTGTGCAGTCTTTAGCAAAATTGCAGCAATTGAGAAGGCAGTCCCATTTTTGAAACCTATAATTGAAGCGTGAGTGTTCTACCGTTCTCTAGGTATAGGACCATAATAGCATTTCATCGTTATTTGAATGTTTTCTTACAGAAAAATACTTGCTTATTTTTGAAAAACTCTTAAATAGTCAATGACACATTTTGTTGGTTTTTATCTATGATGCAAAATCTAGCTATGAAATTTAGAAAGTGCATGGTGGAAACATGTTATTTTCTCGCAATGCTATTTTTATCTTAAATTTACCTTAAATATTGTTACATTTCAAATTTTAGTAACTAAGTATGTAGTGATATGTCTGGATGGGCAAACATCTTTATCAGACACTTGGACCCTTTCCCATTCCACTATTACTTCAAGTCTGGCTTGATGGGCAGAATTCAGATGTTATTTTGTTTTCACTATCTAACAAAACATTATTTATCACACATTTACATGGAGAATTCTGACTGACCACATCATACTCCTTAATCTTTTTGTTGCGTTCTACCTTATCCACTATTAATACATATGATTATACTATTACACTTTCTGCATAAGCTGACAGTGGGCTATAATACTGCTTGGTTATGGTTATTCTAAATTTGCATTTATATTTGGTTTTGTTAGAGGTTCAATATTTATTTATAAATCCACCATATACGTGTGTACTTTTAAACTGTGACTTTCTAAGTATGTCTCAATATACTTTTGAGGTGAACATAAATAATGTATTATGTCTGCCGATTTTGATATTGTTGCAACTTGCAAGTTCTGTGTATTGTTGTTCAGAATATTTTATAGAATTTAGCATAGACTAACAGTAACTTGAATTTTCTTGTAGGCATGGCATCAAGTCTATCATCCAAGGTTTTCTTCCAGGGATTGCACTAAAAATATTCCTCATTCTTTTGCCAACAATATTGATAATAATGTCGAAATTCGAAGGCTTTATTTCTATATCGTCTCTGGAGAGAAGATGTGCCACTAGATATCACCTTCTTAAGCTAGTCAATGTATTCCTTGGGAGCATAGTTACTGGAGCTGCATTGCAACAACTACATACTTTCACCCATGAGTCAGTGACTGAGTATGTTCTCTAGCCACCTTTTGTAATGTTGATTATAATATGTAATGTTACTACGATTAGAAGATCTTACTCTCAATATGAATCACTTTATACCTTTACCATTCAACTCAATATGCTCAAGATTTTATACAAGTGTATGCCTCTGAGTCTACACATGCATTCACAGTTCACTTTTGTACTAAGGCCCCGCAAAAATTTGCATGAAATTTAGTCTAATTTAATATGCTTGAAACTCTTGATAATTAGTTTTATGAACAAAATTTATGCAAAAGTTTGGTGCTATTTCAAAAGTGCAAAAATTTTACACCTTTCTCTAATAAACTTAGTAAGGGACCATCTATGATTATCTCATGTTTATGCAAGGTTTACGTGGGGGACCAATAGGGTTTAAGCTAAAATAGGTTGGGGACCATTCAAATCAAAGAGTAAACTTGGGAGGGACCACTCTAACAATAGATGGGTAAAGATTTGCCTTTTTTGCAGCCCAAACAAGCAGGGCCTAAATTACAACTTGTTGCAAGATTAATGAAGTTGTCAAAAATCTCCAAAATTTCGACGAAACCATTTATTCATGGCTTCTCAAACTATTCTTATGATGGCTTTCCAGCTGTCCAACCTTGGGTTCTTGGGTTTTACTGTTTTATGGGTAGTAGTGCTTTTTTTTTTTCGATTTGTGGAGGTATTTGTTAGTCTCATCCTGAAGTTTTGCAGGAAGAATAAGTCCATTTTGTCTAACAGTGATTGATGAAGCATTTTAGTTAGTATTTTATCATTTGTTATTCTATTTCGAGTTATTTCCGGCATCAATAATCATAAACTTGTTTGTCAAAAGTGATATCATGTCTTCTTTTCATTCTTTATTGAATTCTAACTTTTAAAATGGGTGTATTTTTTTCTACTACGTACTTCATAAACTTCATTATGATCTTCCTTGATACTATCATGACTCTTGTTTATAATATAAGTGCCACTTTATTTGAAATCATATATAAAGTCTGTTGCTAATAATAGCTATTACATGTTATTGTAGATTATAAACGTTTACAATCAAGAATATGGGAGTGCAGCATCATTCTGGCCTGATGTCCATGAGTGTATTGTTGTGGCATTAGTTATTGCACAGCTTCTGCTGATGGGACTGTTAAGCACAAAAGAAGCAGCTCAGTCAACACCTTTCTTGTACTACCAGTATTGGCGATATGGTTCCACAGATTCTGCAAAAGCCGTTTCGAACCTGCATTTATTAGATATCCACTGCAGGTTTGTTTAATATTGAAGATGTTTTATAAGTTCTTTACTTTCTGTTATTGCATTGAGCCATTGATAGTAACATATCTGCATGATACCAGATGGTTATCAATTTATCATACACCTTTGTTTGACATTCAAAAGGTTTTGTACATTCTTTACTTTCTGTTATTACATTGATAGAAACATACGCCTTTTATTAAAGCAGTTAGTTGTGATAATGCACTTGAAACAATGCTCCCATAAAGATTTCCTTTATGACAAGTTCACAAGTTCCTGAACAAATTTAGGGTTAGGGTTTGTTTTCACTTTCAAAATGTCTTTTGATTTACTGGTTTGATGTTGAAAGGTTCTCTATGTCTGTGGTAGTGATGTAATTCACTGATGAAATAGCTACAGCTTATTTGAAATGAAAACTAGGGTTTTATACTTTTGTCTCAAATTTTCTGTTTCTTTGTTGAATTGTTATTTCTAATCATTTTGTCTGGATTAATTTTGGAAGTTCATTGATCTAATTGCAATCCATAAAGCTAAATAAGTTCGCCAATATTAGAAATTCATTGATCTAGGGTTCATTTAGGTAGTCCGTAGTTTATATGCTGAATTGTTGTTAGGGGGAATTGTGGAATGTATGCTGGACTTCCAAACAACCTAGAGTTTCAGAAATTTCTGTCAATGTTTGGCTTGTTTATGTTGATGAAGTTTATATGTTTGTTAAACAAATTGGTACAGAACCGAATTAGGTTTTTCAAATTTCTTTGTGCTTATGAGGTTCTGTTTCTGTGATTTGAACTTAGTACCTACTCAGGGATTCAAGTTTGTTACAGACCTTTCAGTTTGATATAGGAATGTGCTCAATACTTTTGTCAAAATTGTGTGGCAATTGAGAACAAATCAACTTGGAAAATAAATATACCAGTACAGTCTGCTACATTCTTATGATTTGTCACTGTGCCTTGAACCCCTTCTCTTTCACCTGTCATGAGGAATCGTTAACCAATAAGTCTGTAGGATAGAGAACTTTTTATTGGAAGCCAAGTGCAAATTTTATTTCAAGTTTCAATTTATTGGTTTCTGATTAACATCCATGAACAAACCCAAGAATCTCTGCATCTCTTGTCCAAGACCCGATCGCTAACAATATGTGTTAACCAACTTTAAGTAGTACATGTTACCAACTTTCAGCTTCTGTGTTTTTTGTTTGCAGTTGCTTAAGAAGAAAGGTAGCTTATTTTTAAAGAACAAAGCCTAGTGCCTTCCCAGTTCCTACACCTTGGCTTCTCTTAAAGTGTTCCTCTTTCATTTCAAGCACTCAATTCTCCAAAAGTATCAGAGGAAGGTAGTTTTTAAGCTGGAAACCCCAGTTCCTCACGTTTGCACCATGGTTTATGTGGTTCTCGACCTTAATCTGAAATCACGCTGCTTGGCCACCAGGGCATGAGTACAACTGCTCGCATTGCCATATTGGACAATACACTCTGGATCAACACCAAGGCATGGTGTGCAGACACATCTACGGATCAATGCACTCTTTGTTGTGCCTTCGTGCAGGAAATTACAAATGTTTTTAACAAAAATGCCGTGATATAAACCGAATCATAGAGATCGATGCTCCCTAGAGGTAAAATACATATAATCAGAAGCAGATTTTTATCAAGAGGTGATCATTCCATGTGCTTGGGAACCTCCTGATGGTGTAATCAAACTGAACACTTATGCTAGTTTATCAAAGGAGCATGCTGGCATTGGTTTGATGCGAGACAGCCATGGCAATGTTGTTTGTATGTTTGCTAGTGGGACTCAAAAGGAAGACAATCATGTACCTAGAACTGCAGGCCATATGGGAAGGACTGAAGATATGCTTTAATTTGGGGCTCAAGAAGATCGATATTGCTTCTGACTCTCTAAATGCTGTCAACTGCATTAATGATCAACAGAAGGCACCATGGTATGTAAAGGAAATGGTTAGAGGAATTCATGAAGTGTATGCAGAGTTGGAGATATGCAAATGCATCCATGTGTTCAGAGAAACAAATGAAGCTGCTGATCATCTAGCTGGTCTGAAGGGCCCTCTGGAAATGGCAACATCTATTCTACCCTTGTCAGAAAAGCTGGAGGAGATAGTGGAAAAAGATAGGAATCATGTAATTAGAAACAGAGTCCTGTAATTGTTTATTGTAGTCTTTGTCTGTAGAGAGAGAACTAACTACTAGTGTGTGAATTTGTAGAGAGTGGCAGGATGCCATGGGGGATAATGTAACTTTTCTCTATATTAATACAAGAAATGCTGCTTGCTTTTGAAAAAAAAAAGCCCTGCTTAAGTAATGTATAAATTTTTAAGGCACCAAATGGAAGTAACCATCTTGAATGAGCTGCCAGGCGATGCGCATAAACATTTGTATTTCTAGTTTTGAGACAGACGAGTAAATATCATGAGTTTTGTGGCAACTCCATATATAAGTTAAGTGTAGTGCCTCTTGTCTTTGAAACTATAGCTACTGTCTCCATATGGGATCTGCAACTACTGTATCGTACCATCGTTAACCCTCACAACTCGCAAGTCTCTTTTTCTGGGTTGGCGAGTCCCTCCATATTTTGCTGCTGCAAAAACACAAGCCGATTGGTAAAGAACTTGAAATGTTAAGGTTTGGGCTTGGATTAAAGAAATGAAACAAACTTGGACACCCCTGCAAATGAAATGAACTTTAAAGAAACACACCCCTCTAGTCCTCTACAGCTGTACTAGAGAATAAATGTGTTTGTTTTACTTGTAAAAGAAAATTAATTCCTCGCCTTCTATATTTCAAAGAGCTTTTAATCTTACGGTTAGATACCATGCCATGTCACCAATCCGTGTTAACTTTCTACCCCCAATCAAACCTTACTTCATTTCATTTTTCAATCTCCACCGTTAATATTGAATTGCGTATTTCAACGGGTAGATCTAAAGCCAAGTCACCGATCTGCACCAACACTATCAATCCAATCAAACTTACTTTACTTCTCTATAAATACCAATCCCAGTTTTAATCTCTCTTCCACCATCAAATTTCTCTATTTCCCGTTTCTGAGATTTTCGTTTTGAATTTCAAATTTCATTTTCAATTAGTTGTTGAAATGGCTCCGAAAGCAGAGAAGAAACCAGCTGAGAAGAAACCAGCAGCAGAGAAACCAACTGAAGAGAAGAAAGTTGTTGCTGAAAAAGGTCCCGCTGAGAAGAAACCTAAAGCCGGAAAGAAGTTGCCAAAGGAAGGCGGCGTTGCTGCATCTGGTGATAAGAAGAAGAAGAGATCTAAGAAGAATGTTGAAACCTACAAGATCTATATCTTTAAGGTTTTGAAGCAAGTTCACCCTGACATCGGTATCTCAAGCAAAGCTATGGGGATTATGAACAGTTTCATCAACGACATCTTCGAGAAATTGGCTCAAGAATCATCTCGACTTGCTCGTTATAACAAGAAGCCTACTATCACTTCTCGGGAGATTCAAACAGCTGTTCGTCTTGTTCTTCCTGGTGAATTGGCTAAGCATGCTGTTTCTGAGGGTACTAAGGCTGTCACTAAGTTCACTAGTTCTTGAAAAAAAATCAATCTAGGGTTTCAGATATTTGGGTAGTTTTAGGCTCAATTGTTGATGTTATGATGTATAATATGATGTGTTGACTTTGAAAAGAAACTAGGGTTTGAGAAATTTTCTGTCAATCTTATGCTTGTCTGTGTTGATGATGTTTAAATTGAACCAGTTAATTGAAATTGAACCAGTTTTTCAATCTTTCTCAAGCTTTTTTTTTTTTTTTTTTAATTTTATTTCTCTTAGCTCCTGATTAGCTTCTCAGGGTTTGTGATTTATTTAGTCAAATGGGGGGCAGAGACTTATTAGCTTCTCAGCTTGTTCTTTGTTGTACATATTGGAAAAGTGGTATTCCTTTGAGCTCGAATAGATTTTATCTGATTTGAGCAAAATCCATATTTCAGAATTCATACTACTGTATTGAATTGATGGAGCACCTAATATTTACACTTAAATCACATAATTGATTATCCTTAATCCTGTGTGTTTGCACCTGTTGCCATTTTCTCCAAGGTTTGATCCTGGGTATTTGTTGCTGTGCTTAGTTATCTTTAATGTTTTGTTTAAGTTTATTGGATTTTATCATTTGACTCCAAAAATTTGCATAATCCTCTTGCTACAATTCATTTGGTCTTAATTTGTTAGGCATATTGGAAGTGCTGAGAATATGACCAAATGTTCAAAACATTGATAAAACCTGTTCAGTGTCACCTGAGGCCTGATCCCTTCAGAAATTAGGGTTCAACCACCTACTACCATTGATAATGATGGTTCTTCTACATACAGAGCCCCTTCATCACGAACAAATTATTCAACCGCATGGTAACAGTTCATGCTAATGTCTTCCTACTACCATTGTTGATGATGGTTCTACATACTACATTTACTGCTGATTCCAAGAATCTACATGCGACATCTACTACTGGGAGTAGTGCACAAGTTTCTATTTCATGTCCTTTAATTTGGATCCAAAAATCCTCTATTCTCAATATAACAAAATATTGGGATTCACCAACCTATCTAGACCACTCTGAACTGGTCTGCACTCTGCACTCCTAAGAAAGTGATGGAGGTGTCCTTGTTTAACCATATACTGTATTTAGATGCAAACCAATGTGGTAGTTTAGAGGAGAATGAAACACCTCCAGAAGACTGGTTTTGGAAGGATGTAATCAGAGTAAAGATGAAACTAATAAAGTTTAGTGGAAATTAAAACACATCTAGAACAGTAGGACTCCAACCTGGTCATCTTTGAAACTAGCCATGACACAGTGGCCTGCCAAGCAGGGTGATAGCATCCAGACAAGGATGTGGGTTGTATTACCTTATGTAGTGGTCTGGTGCATTTGGAACCTTCGAAATAATGTAATTTTCAGAGATCAGGATGTTGTGGGGATATTAAAAGGATTAAGGGGACTGTGGCTGTGGATAAACATGGAAAAGAAAGCTCTTGAACTCAGAGAACAGATCAGATTTGCAGAACTGTTATTCAACAGGCAGGAAACTATGGCCAATGGAGGATGATACCCAGTACCCACTGCAGAACTGATAATGGGCAGACGTGATGAAACAGACCTCAATATTTGTACTGCTGCGTTCTGGTAAACTTTTGTTTGCCGTGCATACTAGGGGAGATGCTAATGTATGCTGAAATAGGTTGCAGGGTGTAACTGGTTAGTAATCTGTAAGGCAGACTGACCAGTATGTGTTCGTACTATACTGGTTTAATTTATAAAATTTCAACATTTGATAAAAAAATAAAAGTAAAAATAAAAAAATTGAAACACATCCAGAAGCCACTAGTAACAAAAGGAGGCCGATTTTGTGAAGACTGCTCATGTATTATATAAGGGGCCAAACATTAGACTATACAAAGTCACATAAATAAATATGTGACACAGTAATAATAACTCTAATATATCCTACAATTGACAAACAAACTCTTGTTTAAATAAAACTTTAATACTATGAAAATAATCAATAATCAGCTAAAAACACATTTGAAATAAATGGACAATCTCATTCAAGTGAAAATCAAATTTCTATCGAAACAGAAAATGTACTTGAGCTTACTAGTCCAGCTTCAGAGAGTAATAAAAATCATCTCAGCAAGTCTGAAGAGCAGAAGATCGAATTTCCGAGTAGAGCAACACCTCCCCTGCCATTTGAAATATTCGCAAGGGGGCTGCCTGATTCTCTACTTAATCACAATATCAATATATATCAAACAAACACACTACAATGTAATCATCAAAACACTGAAGAGAGAGTAATGACGTGTATAGGTGATAAAAAAGCTGAATAGGTGGAGAAAGCATATAGCAGAGATGCTTAAATATTTTTCAACAATTATCCACCAAAAAAACACACAGAAACATACTATCATGTCATCTTACCACACTACAATATGAGATTATAGCAAATTCCATAGGGCATGACTGATTTGGGCATTATACAGAACCTACAGGTTTCACGGAGCTACAAAACTCTCCCCATGTTACAATAATGTTCACTACTCCACAATTTACTTTCTCTAAGTAATAATAATCCAATGATACCAAGAAGGGTAAAAAAAAAAGGGAAACCAGTGGGGTATCCAGCCTTTTCTCCTGACACTGGCAAGTTGTGTATGGGGCAAACTGCACATGGCTTGTGGAATCGTTCTGAAACAATGTTGACAGCATTTGTGTGTGTGTTTGGGGGGTGGGGAGATCATTTTGATGCAAATATCAAGGTTACCCGAATTAAGTTGATTTTGTTAATATTATATTTGCAAGAAGAACAGGTAATTTTTCAGCCCATTATATGATGGCATCAGTTTTGGGAAAAGGTAGTATACACTCGGCTATGATAGATGCAGCTGTAAGTACACTATATGCTCTCTTATCAGTCATGATATAATATAAACAGAATACAATATGTATTATAGGGTCCAACCATTAGACTATCCATCGCGACAATGCAAAATTACTTCAATAAATATGGAACACAGTAACTCTAATATATGCTTATCAAAAAAAAACCTCTAATATATCTTACAATTTACAAACAAACTCTTGTTTATATAAAACTGTAATACTGTGAAAAATAAACAATAATCAGCTAAAACACATTTGAAATAAATGGACAATCTCAGTCAAGTGAAAATCGAATTTCTATCGAAAGAGAAAATGTACTTGAGCTTACTAGACCAGCTTCAGAGAGTATTAAAAATGATCTCAGCAAGTCTGAAGAGCAAAAGATCTAATTTCTGAGTAGAGCAACACCTCCCCTGCCATTTGAAACATCCGCAAGGGGGCTGCTTGATTCTCTACTCAATCACAATATCAATATGCATCAATCAATATCACAACAATGTAATCATCAAAACACTGAAGAGGGAGTAATGACGTGTAGGTGATAAAAAAGCTGAATAGGTGGAGAAAGCATATAGCAAAGATGCTTAAATATTTTCCAACAATCATCCATCGAAAACACACACAAAAAGCATACTATCAGGTCATCTTACCACACTATAATATGAAATTATAGCAAATTCCATAGGGCATGACTGATTTGGGCATTTTACAGAACCTACAGGTTTTAGATAGCTACAAAACTCTCCCCAGTTTACAATAACGTTTCACTACTACACAATTTTCTTTCTCTAAGTAATAATAATAATCCAATAATACCAAAAAACGAAAAAAAAAAGGAAACCACTGGGGTCTAAAGATATATTGTGGAGATAAGATGAAACACAACTACCTACCTTCCCCTGAGGCCAAAATTTCACATCGACTTGCAGAATGGTCTGGACTTGTTCTCCTTATAGATTGCAACAGAGGTACAGCTATATGGTCTCTGTCCAGCTTTTTCCCCTGACACTGGCAAGTTGTGTCTGGGGCAAACTGCACATGGCTTGTGGAATCATTCTGAAACAATGTTGACAGTATTTGTGTGTGTGTGTGTTTGGGGGGTGGGGAGATCATTTTGATGCAAATATCAAGGTTATCCGAATTAAGTTGGTTTTGTTAATATTATATTTGTAACAAGAACAGGTAATATTTCAGCACATTGTATGATGGCATCAGTTTTGGGAAAAGGTAGTATACACTTGGCTATGCTAGATGCAGCTGTAAGTACACTATATGCTCTCTTCTCAGTCATGATATAATATAAACAGAATACGATGCTATAATAATTATAATTCAAACCACCAATGCTCCTCATTTTGGTTCTTCTACTCAAAATAGAGTCAACTATTCAAAACAAAGATTTACAAGAACATAGAAAAAAAACATCCAACTGAACTCAAATTGTGTTCCTCTTTATTTGTACGTAATAATACATCTGCAAGAAACCAAGCAAAACATCTTTGCTCTCTCAGCAACTTCTTCCTTAACTTTAGGAAAACAAGAACCTTAAGCACACTATTCTTCATTTAAATTTCATCAATCTGGTTAAGCGATGACCAATACCACCTAGTGAAACTGAACCGGAATCCCCTAAATGCTGAAACCAATGAAAGATCTGATACATAACGGATAAGGCAGACATCTGGAGCAAGATTGGGTTAAGCTTGGATGTATAATACAAGACTGAATTGAAACTATCATAGGTGAGGCAAATGGATCCCATCTTCAGATATATCAGATAGTAAAACGAAGTCACACCAGCTAGGTACATAAATGATATTCGATGGAAAATTGAAGACATAGAACTACTCTGTGGCTTATAAACAGGAAGATGAGGAGATAAAGGACGAAGGTTACTGGTGCTATACCTCCTTGTTGCGACAACACCAACTGCTGCAGCAGCTACTTCTTTGCCAGATTCTCCTTTACCCAACCCTAATCCAGCCATGTTGTGCATCATCCTTGAGTTGTTCAGCTCCTTGGCATCATTCAACATACAACTGATTCCTTGAGATGCTGTGTTGTTAGTGATTGGATTACTCTTCATTAATCGATCCATCACCTGGCTTAAGCTCCTTGTTTGTGACACATCTACAAGAAGAATGAACTTAATCAATCAATCACAAATCAAAGCTAAAACCAAACAACCCCACAAACCAATCAATCAATCAGAAACAATAAAAAAAAAAATCAACTCGAAAGTCGAACCCCTTCACACAAAAAAACAATCAAAACAACCCCAATAGATCGTTTTATTTTAACTTTTCAAAGAAATGATAATAACGAGCAAATCAAAATGAGGGTTTTGAACAGATTACTTTATTGACTCAAATCAGAACATTTTTAACTATAAATCTTAGCTTATTTTCACAAACAATTTCATTCAAACTAGTCAGATCTGAATAATAAACAAGGCATTAACGAAGACTAGCTGAGGAGAGAGGAGAAGAGAAGAAATACCTGAGAAGTGACGAACACCAGTTTCAGGAAGAAAGCAATCAGATGCAGTAGTAGCAGAAGAACGAAGAAATGTTTGGTGAAACAATTTGAATTTGTTGTTCAAGATGTCTGAAGATCTCCTTTTCAAAATCATCGATGACGAAGAAGCCATTTTTTTCTCTATCAGAACCTTGATGAGAGAGAGAGAGAGAGAAAAAGTGTCTCACACTCACACCACTACACCAGTCCTTTTCTTTAATTAACCCTAAACTTGTTCGTGTGTGATTTAGCTTAGGGGCGCTCACCATAAAAGTAAAGTATCCTTGGGGTGTATATATCGAAAATATCATAAGTGTCCAGATTTATTACCAGGTCACTCGAATTCCAATGTTGTCTAACGGCCCCTAATCTCTATTTTTTTTTTTTTTTTTTTTTTTTTTTAAATTTCTCTAAAAACCACCACATTTAGGTTAAGGGTGGCAATCAAACCTGGTGACTCGAAACCCAGACCTGATCTGGGTTAGGTTTGGGTTTAGATATTTGAAGATTTTTGGCTGATCAGGTCGACCTGAGTCAGGTCAGGTTCAGTTTTCCTTGCAGACCCGTCAGGTCGACCCGAACCTAAAAAAAAAAAAAAAAGGTGGGGGGTTTTACACTTTTATCTTTCTATATACTCTGCGGCTCTTTCTCTCTCTTGGATTTCAATCAATCAATAAATTAATTGATTGTGGTGGATCGAATTTCACTCCTCTGGTTCTTCTTCTTCTTCGTCTATTATCTACTTCGTACACCAACAAACTCACTTCCGATTTATTTTTACTCGACTCGACTGAATTTGTTTAATTTTAAGTAAGACCCATTTGATTTTCTGTTAAAAGTTCATTTTGGGTTAAGTTATACTTTGATTAATTAGTGTTTCATGGCGTTTTGAGCAAAATCCATTTCAAATTCTTTTTTATTTTGATTTTAGTTTCACTACAAAAATATTGCAAAGAAATCTTGGTTGATTGTCATGAAGAATCCAATGGAATGAAGCATCAATAATTGTGGTTTTCTTGTTTAGTTCCATTGAAAATATTATTTAATATCTTGCTCCTATTGTTTACGGATCGATTTTAACAACTTATGTTATTAATTATAGATAACATACGATGAATTCATGATGTAATATTTTGATTTTTTTATGATTCATTCTATTTGTTTGATAAGTTTTAGTTGTATACTTTAGTTATATTAAGTCATCGTGTATTCATGTATTTTTAAAAAATAATATTTGCTTAAATTTTTTTTTTTTTTTTTTTCCAGGTTTTCAGGTCGACCCGAACCTGACTTGATAACCTGACAGGTCAGGTTCAGGTTTCACTTTTACAAGAAAAACCCTTCATTAGGTCAGGTTCAGGTTTGAGGGTTAAGACCTGAAAACCCAACTGACCCGACCTGAACCTGACCCGACCTGACCTGATTGTCACCCCTAATTTAGGTGCTTCTTCCAAAATAGTCACTTAGGAGAGGTAATCTTCCCAAACAGCCACCTTACCCCACCATTTTATACTTTTCAGATTTTTTCTTACCTAAACTACCCTTTGTACTTATGACAAACCTTTTTACTTTGATTTGACCAAGTACAAACTGATGTGACCCCTTGACAATAACCTATATAGAAATTACAACTATTGATTTTGCTAGAAATGAGAGATTAAATCACAACCGTTTATTCAGATGTATTTACAAAACTACCCTTAACAGTTGTTTCCAACTAAATGACGTGTAAGGCTGAGATTAAACATGGATTTGTGCAAAAAACGAAAAGATGACACGTGTTTATAGCCGAGGGTAATTTGGGTGGAAATTTTTTGAGAAGATAAGAAAATGAATTCCAATGTTGTTGCCGAACCGCCCCTAATCTCTATTTTTTTTTTTTTTTTTTTTTGAAGAAAATACTAATTCTATTGATAGAAACAAGATTACATCAAGAGGCTAACCGAATGTCCGGGCCAGCTTTCGCGCACCTCGACACTCCAATGGCTAGTTTTGTATTTCAACCTAAACCTATTACATCGCTAACCGAATGTCTGGGCCAGGTTATGTGCACCTCGACACTCTAATGGTTAGCTCGGTATCTACCTTACTTTTTTCTCTCTCTCTCTCTCTCTTTTTTTTTTCTCTCTCTTGGGTGCTGGAACCAGTCCTATGCCTGGAGGCCAGCTACCCACGCACCTCGGCACCCTAATCTCTATTCTCTAATATATATAGTCCTGCCTTCCTGTCGTTGCCCATATACTAGCAGTGCTGAAACTTCTCATTCCTGCTGTTGGTAGAAGGCCATGTCTTCTGCTGCAGTTGATGATGTAATTGCATGGATTCTATTAAGCTATTAGTTGGAGAAACTGCGAGATTGAATATCAGACATTTAATCTCAGTCTCCAGTTTTTTCGTTTCATTTTGACCTTGTTCCTTTTCCTAGTAAAACATGAGATAGGGTAACATAGACGAGGTAAATGAGATTGGTCAAGTTTCTGTGGTTAGGAGTGGCTAATCTTTCACATATCACCATTACACTTTTGAATTCTGTTTTTCAAGTTTGAAATAGTATTTGTTACGGTGATTCTGTTGACAGTTTTGGGTGTATGCACCACTTTAATTGAGAAACTCAAACCAACATTCTATTTTAGTCTGGATACCAACAGAAAATGGGTCGCTATTCAAAGTTATTTGAAAACTCTTGATGCAAAGAAATGGAAATTCAAAGCCCCTGTTCTTTTCAATGTCAACGTTAACAACATCAAGTTCACCACACCAACCATGACAAAAAAAAAAAACTAAAACAACAAGTAGGTTATCTTAGGTTGTATGTTGTTTTTACTTTGGTGGGGAATAGGTTTAACACAAAGATGGAGCTTATCCTTTTTGGTAAATCATGGAAAGAAAAGCAACAAACAATAATATTTTTTCACATGAATTGCCTTGTGTGCACTTGATCTAAGATAAGACAGATAAAAAATTTATTGCACAATGAATCAACCTATTTGATCTCTGATCCGAGTTTGACCAAGAGGCAAGTCCAATTTCCTGCTGTCTTGCCAGCAAATACATTTGGAAGTACAATTCTGCAGGCCTCATCTCTGGTGGCCATGAAAGCCATTCACGCTGAAGGCTTCTCTCCTACTTTGCCTTAGAACGAAGGGTAACTTCTGCTTGAGCTAGCAAAGCTGAAACAAAAGGTAAAGGAATAGAGTTGTACATATCTTGAGCTTTGGTGAGGCATTTCACTGCAAGTTGTAAAATATGGGAGTTACATACAGTTCATCTTGAGCTTTGGTGGAGGCATTTCTTGAAGCATAACACAGAGGTGCCTAGGATTTTTCTCTTTGCTTGCCTTCTGCAATAGATTAAGATCAAGCAAATACCGAGCATTGTGATTCCCTTGAGTGATTTGAGCTCCATGCCTCCATGCATGAACTGATCTTTACAAATGGGAAAAGAAAATCTGGGTCAGGTGATACCAATTTCAAAACAAGCAATTCCTGCAGCACCAAGGATCTCAAGTGCTGGTTTCAGACTTTTAACTCGGTCACCAGGAGGGTCTATCACAATGCACCTAACTGCAGTATGATCCCTTCCATTCTTTACTACATAGCAAGAGATAGCAAGTTGATTCTTTACAGTACTACTGTTAGGTACACATGAAGAAATTTTCTCGGATGAGCAATTCACTCCAACTTCCCAGCGTTTGATCTGTTCCATTTCTCATTGTTTTAGTGGGAGGTGTGAGTGCTTGAAACAACTAGGTTGTTTAGTATGATCTAGAGCATCAAGGGCAGATACAATAAAATTGATTTTTGAATTCTCTAAAAATTCTTTTAGCACTCTTAAAATGCTAGTCAGGTGCTTGCCCCGAAATACGGTATAACAACTTACAGACTAAACTTATTATAGAGGCTGCAGCAGTTGATTGATCCATGGTAGAAACATTTGCAGCTAGGAGTCTTGCTATAGAAAGGGCCTGTTCATGCTTTCCATATAAGAAGGATAATAATTTGCATAATTTGGTCACCATGGGTTTGTCCCTGAATGTTTAAAGGTGATGAAATCAAATTCTTTATGTTTAACACTAATTTTGAACTTTGCAAACAACTAAAATAGGAATTGAAGGTTAAAATTAACAATAAATCACATTATAAAGTGAAAAATCAAACACACCCTTGAAATTCGCATGTCAAGGACAATAACCTCTTAAATAGCATGGGTGATTACCTAGAAGCTGTAGAGATGAAAAAAAAAATACTAGTAAGTAGTATTGCTTTTGGACTAATAAAAGTGTAGAAAACTGTGTGACCCAATAAGATCAATGTGACGCATGGCAATGTGGACAGCAAATTAGATCAATGTGATGCATGGCAATGCGGACACAAATAAGATCAATGTGATGCATGGCAATGTGGACAGCAAAAGAAGTAGGCAACAAAGTACTGATGAGAGACGTTGTGAAAAACATGGATACTAAGCAGAGATGGTTTTCTTGTGAACTAATAAAAAAACAGATATAATACTGGAGAATAGGAAGTAACTAATCGCCAATTCAAATGTTAAAAAATAATGAAAATAACAATCGACAACTCAATCCAAGAACAGTTTCCATTGGTGTTTTCTTCAGCCCTGTATAGACATAGCAACTCCTACACGCAATGCAACAAAAAAAGCAAAAAAACCCTCCTAGCTCCAATGGATATAGTGTTCAATACTAACGAGCACACACACTGATAGGGGATGGGTACAACATTACAAAAACCATCAATGAATGGAAAGGGTTAAAGCTGAAAACACAAAAGATGAGCCAATTGATCCGCAAAGAGGACAAAATTATAAATTTAAATCAAACTTTTATCATCATTCTTCACGAAAAGTCGCTTCGATTAAGATGAACGCATTGGTATATCATGTCCTCACCGAGGGGTTAAGTTGTTTGGAGGGGCTGTAAGTATTGATGCATCTTTTATTGTGAGATAATGTTCATCAACAACTTATGAATCTATTACCACATCTAAAGGATCCACAATGTGAGTTGGCACTTTTACGTTCTTGTATGGGATTATCTAAACTCACCTTTGCTCTTCATACTTGTCCCCCAAATTATGTTCAGGAAACAACCAAATGGTTTGACCACGGGCTTCGTGCAGTAGGGATGTTCACGGGTTGGTTCGGGGCTGGATACCCCTATCTCCGTCCGCATCCCCATTTAGTTTTTAGTCTCCATCCCCGTCCATTTCCCCGTTTAAGACTATTCGGGGATCCCCATCCCCGCCTCCAATGGGGATCGGTTTTCCGTGGGGCTCCATTTATAGTTTTAAGTAATCAGATAATAATAATAATAATAATAATAATAATGACCATTCATAAATTTAAATTATCATAATAATATCTTAAATTACAATTTCAAGTTAAAACCTTCAACTAAATTTAATCCAAATAAAATACAAACTTGAAATCTTGAACACGCGATCACAAAGTCTAACAAAAAAAAAATCAAAAATTACATTGTCAAATTATAGTCTATATTAGTTAATTTTTAAATTTAAGTATATAATCGGGTCGGGTCCGGGTTTGGAGACCATAATATCCGTCCCCGCTCCAAAACCTAATCGGGTTTCAAAATAACCTCCATACCCACCCGATCCCCATATATACCCCTCCATATCCGCCCCGTTCGGGTCGGTTCTCCGCGGGGACCTGCATCCACTGGTTTTTTACATCTCCTATCGTGCATCCCTTCAGAATATTGTGGTTTCTGATGGACCTGGTTTTGACGATTTACAGTGGCGTATGGCAACCCTTCCATTACGTCTGGGTGGACTTGGTATCTATTGTGCTACTGATGTTATGAAGTTTGTTTTCTTAGCTTCACATACGCAAACCAAAGATCTTCAAGATCATATTCTTCGGGGTTGTGAGACTGTACTTATGGGTAATGTTTTCGATACTGCCATTGCTAGTTTACATCTTTCTATGCCTGATTTTGATCTTAGTAATCTTATTCCAACTGCTACCCTCCCCTTCAGACCCTAACATGTCTTGGCGGGAGTATACTACAACAAGATTAATTCTGATCTTGAGAGGGAATTTGAGTTGTCAGCTAGACAGAAGGTCGTGATTGGATGTGTGCAGTGTGAACATGCCAAAGATGACCTCCTTGCTATCGCGATGGAAGGGCATGGACACCGCATGACGCATATCGAATACCTTGTTATTCTTCGTTTTTGGTTGATAATCCCTCTATATACAGATGGTGAGCTTTGTCCGGTGTGCAAGAAGTGCAGATTAAACGCTTTTGGGGACCATGCAACTCATTGTAAGGATTTCCCCGACTTCAAGTACATTCATAACCATGCTAGAGATATCTTGTGTGATGTGTTCTTGCGGGCTGAAGTACTGGTTGAGAAAGAGGCTCATGTTAACTTCCTCACTGATCCTAAAGAAGGAAGATCGCATTACGTCCTGCTGATATTTTGGTCTACAACTAGTCTGAAGGCAAACATGTGTGTGTTGATGTTATAGGGGCATCTCCGATGATCGGGGCTGGGTGCTGGGATTTTTGAGGCGGGGCTAGAAGCAAGCAATGCAGCAGCAACAAAAGTGGAAAACATGATGGAGCTTGTAAGGCTAACCAACATAGTTTTATCCTTTTTGCATTTGACACATTTGGATTGTTAGGCTCAGAAGCAGTTGAGCTCCTTAAGAGAGTGCAGAAGGTAATGGATAGTAACATGATGACTGCGGGTTCGGACGAATATGTACTTAGGAGAATCGGGTTCGCTATTCAAAAAGGACTTACAGCGCGTTTGTCCTCTACTTTTGTGTAATTTTTTGAGTTTATCAATAAAATAGTCAATTTATTTTTTTAGGAAAAAAAAAAGAGAGGATATGAGCTGCAAATCACATGGGTCGGTCTGTTTTAAAGGATATGGGTTGTGCTAGAGGCACATCCCATTTTACTTTGGGCACACTCTTAAATAAAAAAATAATGACATTTATGTCCAAAACTTAAATACACCCCAGTTTTAGTTTTACTCGAAGTAACTTATTATAATCTTTCATTTTTTAGATTTAACATGTCACTTATTAAAAAGGAGGGTGTATCTTTTTACAACTACTATTAAATTTTTGTTTTTAGTATTAACAATTATTTTATTTCACTTTGTTCATTCTATTAAATTAACATCGATTAGAAGCAAGAAAAATTACACATAAAGCCCTTCATACAATGATCGAGGTTTTTGGAAATGAAAATTTTGATGTTCCAAGATTTGTTAGATTTGAAAACGATGAAATTATGATTTGCTTAAATTAAATTTTCTCAGGATAGATTACCGATCAATAACCACTATAGCTAGTAAGTTATTGCCAAATATCCACTATAGCCAATAAGTTATTGCCAAATAAATATATCCTACATAAAAGTAGGATTTTATCTAAACAAGTCGAGCTTTGTATGTTCAAGCCCAGTTCATTTATAAACGAGTCGAACCCAAATATTATACATGCATTATTTTATGTTCAAGTTCGGCTCGTTTAGCTATACGACGAGTTTGAGTCGAGCTTTTAACGAGCCGAGCTGTTCGGTTCGTTTAATAGCCCTACCATTGTGCGGCCCAAATTAAATCTTCCAAACATTAAATCACCAGTCATATCCATTTTACTCGACAAGTTATCGCCAAAAACATTAGACATGAAAATAATTGATTTTTATTTTGAATGCGTATCATTATAATGCCGTCCAAATTAAATCTTCCCAACAATAGATCACCAACCAATATCCACTATAGTCAGCAAGTTATTGTCGAATACCTTAGACATGAAATAACTCGATTTTTATTTTGAAATCGAAGCACTATAGTGCCACCCAAATTAAGTTTTCCCCAGCAGTAAATCGCCAACCAATATCCATTATAGCCAGCAAGTTATTGCTGACTACTTTAGACATGAAATAACTCGATTTTTATTTTGAAAGTGTAGCACTATAATGCTCACTATAGTCAACAAGTTATTCCCGACTACTTAGACATGAAATAATCAATTTTTATTTTGAAAGCGTAGCAGTATACTTTCGTTCAAATAAATTCTTTCGAGTAGTAAACTGTCGACCAATATCTGTTATAGTCAATATTTTTTTAATGACGAATTAAATGCGAATATTTTTTTACGATAACTAAATTTTTCAACAAAATAAGTTTTAAACAATACATAAAACTAACATAATCTTCTCGTTAAAACATATGAGTATTTTTCTATGAAAATATCAATTGTAAATTGTATAAAAAACTATGTTCTTTATTGATCAAATTCAAAATAATTTCATTAAGTATGAATTTTTCGAAAATCATACTTACTAAATTTTGTATACGAATTATTTTATTTTTATTTTTTTCAAAAACAAAAAAATAGGCGTGTGCCCAAAATAAAACCTATTTAACAAGTTAATATGTGGGTAAAACCTGTTTAGCAGGTAATATGGGTGTAAACATGTTTAACAGGTAATATGGGTGTAAACATGATTAGCATGTTAATATGGGTGTGTTTATTTTTTTGTTTATGAGGGGTGTGCTAAAAGTAAAAAGGGGAGTGCATTTAGCCTTAGCCAAGGATATTTGGGGTCATAGTCTCATATATCTCGAACTAGGCGGCTAGGTGCAACCTAAGTTATTGGACTCATATTGGGTCGCTCTAATCACCCTTGTTGTAGCCCAAGTTAGATTTTAAGTAGCATATGCTTTTCACGAAAACAATAAATAATTACTACTAAATATTAAGGCTCTGGATTTTAATAATAAATAATTACTACTAAATATTAAGGCTCTGGATTTTCCCAAGGGGATTAATCAATCTTGCCCATGATGGATTTTGCCAAGGGGATTAATTGATCTTGCCCATGATAATTAACCAGTGTGACTTAATCGCCCTCATCTTTTCTTTCCATAAAAACAAGACAACTTTTTATAAATATAGTATTTTAAAGACAGATTTAACCATTTTTAAAATAAATAGTTTTTATTTTATTTTTTTTATTGTTCATCCTTTTTTTTTTTTTTTTGGGGTGAGAGACATGTTCTCTCTGTAGACAAAATTAAACTTATTACAATGTAAATTGATTTAGCGAATTAATGTAAAATTTAAGAAGATTGATTGAAACTTTTCAAATATCTTAATAAAAAGATGATCAAGATTGACCGAGAGTCTTAAGTTCCCTTGAGGTGAAGAACAAGAATACAAGATGTATCTAAGAAAAAATGATTCGGAATGACATGTTTTTTTTTTTCTAGGGAGGGGTTCCAGGGACTCAGGAAATATTTGACTCAATTTTGACTCAATCCTATTTAGGGTACTTGTACATGTTGGATTGACATGTACAAGTAGATCTTTATATCTACGACATCTTCACCAAAATTTATCATAATCTTAATTTTCTAACCCTAGAAAAATCATATTACAAGTTAATGTATTGTGGAACGTTCATTTTTACTGTTGAATTTAATATTATATTTGATGGGTCTAAATATATTTAAATGAGCTAATTTTTTATGCAGTAGATCTTTATACTAAGGAGATCATATCTACCAAAAATCATGCCAATCCAATATGTACAAGTACCCTAAATAGGAATGAGTCAAAATTGAGTCAAGCATTTCTTGAGTCCCTGAACCCCTCCCTTTTTTTTATGTTTATCTTCTCCTTCTTAAGTTCCCCTTGAGAGAAGAACAAAAATACAAGATGTATCTAAGAAAAGATTTTCTTGATTGATTAGGAAAAAATAAAGAGATTTTCCTTTTTTTAAGATGGGCAAATCTATCACTAAATATTAGTTTTTTTTTTTTTATAACGGATATGTCCATACACATTTGAGGGCAAAGAGGACAAATTTATAAATTTAAATCAAACTTTTATCATCATTCCTCATGAAAAGTCACTTCGATTAAGATGAACGCATAGTTTACTAAAATCATAAAATGAATGCTGGAGGTCAAACTGAACAAATAAGTTGAACAAAACAGATGTAGAGAGTTCTGACGAGGAGTTAAAAAACGGTCATGTGTAAGCACACCCACCCTATTTTGTAAAAGGGCCATGATAGTGAGTGCCCAATTCACATGGCTTCATCCCATTCATGAGTTTCTGCTTGTATTATATATGATAACGTGAATCAACATTCAACAATAACATGCTAGGCTAGCGGAATATTGGACTGTCTCACCTACAAGGAACTCGAACTACCCAACATAGGCTACAAAGTACAAAAACGGCCTTCCCGGCCAAAGACTAAAGAACTTGACATCCTAAGAGCCAAGGAGCATATGGCAGTTAACAAAAAAAAAAAAAAAAAAAATTCGCTTATGACACTATAATAAGCAAACTACAAGCTATTATTGCTTACAGAAAGATGGCAGCAGCGTAACCTATTGACACTTGGAGTCCTCGTATATCAAATGGAAAATAGTAGTATGTATGGTGGAAAAGAAAAGGGAGCTACAAAATCAAATGTAACTATGTAGGTATAAGTAAACATCTGCTAATACAAAAAAGGGAAAAGACCCCAAAAAAAAAAAAAAAATCAATCACAGAGGATGACTATTCAAGTACCTCAGTATCTTGACATAGCAATCCAAGAAACAGTCTCCATTGGTGTTTTCTTAGTCGCATTAGACATAGGACTTGTATGCCTGCAGTGCATCACAGTTCCAGACATGCCTCTCTGGTCTGCATCTGGTTGTTTCATTTTTATTTTATTTTCCTAGTTACAATGGATCTAGTTCCCAAACACATTGCGCACACCCACTCAATATAAAATCCACAAGCAAAGGCAGAAAAGGCAGAAGGGTACAACATCACAAAAGTCATCAATATGAAGAGGTAGGGGTCAAAGCTGAAAATAAAATAAAAACGAAAAAAACAGACGCAGAGACCAGAGAGACATGATGAGTACTTATAATTTATAAGACCTACCTTCGTAGAAAACACGGGCACAGTGAATAAGGATTGTGCAATTAACATTTTGTAATAAGGTACACAGGCCAGTAGCATATAACATTTGCTAGGGCTTAGCAGAAGAATAAAAATTTAAGGAGTGCCCAATTCACATCCTGAAAAGGAGGGTCCATCCAATTCATGAGTTTCTGCTAGTATTATATGATAACATGAATCAACAATAACATTTGCTAGGCTCACGGAGTATTAGACTCTGTCTGAACTACAAGGAACTCCAACTACTCAACTTACAATAGGCTACAAAATATAACAAACACCTACCCAGCCAAAGACAAAAGAACTTGACAGCATGTCTAAAGAGCTAAAGACCCATATGGCAGTTAACTAAAAATTAACGGCAATTGCAATAATCAAACTACAAGCTATTAATTTTCTTATAAATAGAATAGATACCAGTAATCAATCTATCAATATAGACTAGAAAGTAGAAACCATAATATTGCAAAAATACTAGTCAGTGTGGTGTGATGGGTAACAAAAGGAGTATAAAATCAAAAGTAATTCTGTAACAGAGGATGACCACATCAGTCAGTACTCAGTACCTTGACACAGCAAGCAACAATAAACATAAACAAACCACCACGAGATATGATCGATCACAAAACACCAAATCTTACGCGCTTATTCGAGCTGCAAGTTTTCAAGTTCTTCGATGATTTTTTTATGCTTTTTCAGCTGCTTACTCATCTCCATTTGAGCTAAATAATTCGCCAAAGTCTTGTGCTTCTTGCTAAGGCAATGGCGCTTGAATCCATTCTCGTCCCTGCATTGCTTTTTGCATAACTCACAATACCCTCTGCGCATTGAACGAATTTTGATTATCTTAGGTTGATGCATCGATCCATCCATCTCCATCTATCTTCCTGCAAACTCCTCGGCGGAACTAGATCTAGAGAGAGAAGGGAATAAAAAAACACCAAATCCCTAAATCGAAAGAAAGAGAAAGAGAAGGAGAAGGAGAGAATCGAATCGAATCGAATCGATCTATATATATACACAAGCCCCACCGTCTCAAAAAGGATTTGGGCCCAAAGGGCTTTTTGAATTAAAATCGATACTCAAAGCCCATTATAGATAGATAGAGTATAGACAGACAAACAAAAAGAGAGGGTATTTGAATTCTGTTATTTGTCGGAAAGAACCAGATCACTTTCACCACTTTCTTTCCTCGTTTCTTCAATTCACTCACTGAGCCACTGAGGTACCAATTACCAAATCTCGCTCTCTTTCAATCTCTAATCTTTTATTATTCTTAAATAGTAATGAGAATGGTTTCGAATAAGATATTATCTTATTAAACTTGAGTAATAACATCTTTTTCATGATTTGTTTTCTATTTGGGATTTAAAGTAAGTTTACATTCTCGTCATTTCTAGGTATTACACATTTACACTACAAATGGGAAAAATGAAATCTCAAGTTGTTTTGGACAAAGCCACTGGTGAAGAATTTGTCAGAAATGCTTTGGAGGTAATCCAAGTTTATTACAGTAGTACTATTAATGGTTTCATCGATTTAATCTTTTTATACAATTAATTTAAAATTTACAAATGGTTTCTTGTCTTGAATGGAAATAGGCCCTCATTGATTCTGATGAAGAAACCATGCTGAGTTTAAATGGGTGTAAGAGGTTAGGTGCAATCATGTTTCTAGACCACGGCGGTCTTGCTCAGCTTTTTGATGTGCAGAAGAATGATAGAACAATTCTTGGTATTTCCAAGTATTTAGTTGATATCAGCTATTCATCAGTAAGTTTTAGATTATTATTCTTTGATTCTTTTTAATTTTGATTCAATAATCTAATATCTTTATATTTTTCTCTTGCAGAGGCCATTGGAGAGACTTGCATCATATTCTGCTGATGTTGCTCAACGACTGGTGCAGCTTGTTCTTCAACTTCTCTATTCCTCTTTTCACTATGAAGTAAAAGTAAATGCATTACTGTTTCTCGAAAGGGCTTTTACTTGCAGAAAGATAATTAGAGCTTTTGATAGTCAGCATGGATTAGAGTCGATATTGACTATATTACGTAGTCTGACTGCAAAGGAAATGAATCAATGGGAGGTAATGGTTTGCGAGCATTGTTGTGATGTTTTAGGTGGATATTTTAGGTGGAGTTCGACGCATTCTTTGCCTGCACTAACAAATTTTTTGAAAGTAAATGGTCATGCATTTCTCTTGGACTTGTTGCACAGAGGAGTAGTGAATCTACATGTGAGTTTGCTTTTATTTTTCATTTTTCTTAGTGTTTTTTCTTTACTATTTGGTCTTGAATTATTAATTTATTTGTTATTTCAACAGGGCCTTCACAACGATCAACGTCTCTACCGTTTGGCTCCACATCTTTTGAAAATTCTGCAATTAGTATCGCTATATCCAGAAGGACGTGAATCAATTACAAAGGCTAAGTTAGATAATGGGATTGTTGGCTTACGAGTTGTTTTGGATGCAGCAGATGGTTTTGTGTCTTATTTTCCTGAGGTACATGCTTATTTTGGTTGTCTCACATTGGAGTCTTTAAAGAACCACTTGGATCCGTTTGATATATATGCAACCGTGTCATAACTTTTTACGAATTTGTTTGCATTTTTGCAGGTTCTCCTTCCTGCCCTTGATGTCTTAAACAATCTCGTCTGTGAGGATGGTTGTGCCACACTTGGTACTGAGCAAGCACAGATTTTTAAAGGTGGAGATGGTATACAAGTTCTTCTCAGAAACTTTGATGTAATGGTACCATGTGATACATTTTATCACTTCCGTTCTTTGGTTTGCCGGGTTCTTATTGGGTTATCCAGAGACAAAGACATTGCTGACATATTGAGAAAACTCTTGGTAAACAACTCACATTTATATCATATTTAATCATTATATATTCATTCTTTTGTATATTAAATATCTCTAAGTAATATCTCTACAAAATTCTTAATCCTAGTTGTTGTGGGCGAAGTTATAAATTGTCGGTTGATATTATATTGTTCAAGTTTCCATCATAAAGTTGATAGTACTATTGATTTTCTAGTGCTGAAATCTAATGTTCATATATAGTTCACAAAAATCTTTAGAAAAGAGAAAATGGTAGTATGCTCTAGGGCCAAAGTTGGGAAATTTTAGTTCTTATAGTTGCATAACACCTTTTGTGATCCTGGTTAGGACAACATTTTGTTGCTACGTTTTGTGATCCGTTAGGACAATGTTTTGAGGCTACTTTCTGGTGTTGTATCGTGTAACATACAGTACTAGTAACAATGGTTGGACAAACATGCTTACATGAGATCAGTTGTTGTTACTGTTAATTATGCCTTACCCTCAAGCGGTTGTCCACCCCTGCATCGGCATTGGTTTCTGCTCTTTAAACTAAGCATAGATTGAATGGGATGTTTTATAAAGAGTTAAAAAGAATGCAGTATTTTTGCTTCTTTGAAAGACCATTTGAATTAACAGTCTAACCAAAACAGGGGATATAAATGGACTGTGCATGAGGGTTTATTCTCTAAGTGTGCTCTATACTTCAATTAGAAATATCTTCACATTTCTTAAGAATTTAATCCACTTGTCCCTTTAAACTCTTAGGCCTAAGATGGGAGCGTGAATGCTCTCGTAATCTAGCTTACATCCCAGCGTGTTCTGCAATTAGCTTAAAGGTCTACCTTTTAATATTACCAATATTTATGTTTTAGGCTTGTCCAACTTCAAGAGAGCGCCAATGTTAACGTTATACATTAACACCAAGAGAGCACCGCCAGTAACAACAGCTGTGGCCGTAGTCTGGGGAAGCATACAGTTATGCAATGACTAGATATACCCGCATTTTTTAGTTAGAACTTAACTTACGCAATCTTATGCTGCCACATTTTATATAATTTATCAGAAGATGATTTCTAATTCGAGTTTAGACTAGTAAAATACATTCCATTTCTCAGATGCTTTTAGTTTTGTAATTATGTACACTTACAACGTGAATGTATTGTTATGTAAGGTAGTCTGGGGAAGCACACAGTTGTCAGGGTACTATGTTGGTGTTGGATATGTCTGGGTAGTCATGTCGTTGATGTGGAAATAAGTGTTCTGGATTTTGTATATAAATGTATATATATGGTATATAGAAAAGTTTCCAACATTGAGGGGAGACACTATAATACGTTCAAAATGCGTGCTCTGACACACCCAAATTGCTCACTACTACAATTTCATTTCTGAGTAAGTGATTGATAGAGTTGTTATTAACTTGTTTATTTATATATTTATCTCTCAAGTCTCAACAGAGTGGCTAATGAGCTTAAGGTAAACTGATTTTTGTAGGCTTAATCCACTACATATTTGATAGGGTTCATATGTAAGAATTTCACAACAAAATAGGATAAGGAGCTTTATTTTCATATACAATTTTAAATCTCTTATAATTATTTTTTTGTGGAAAACTGTTTCCATTAGGCACCATATAATTATTTTTAAAATTACTAACAAGCAGCTTTATCTTCTGCGGGTGTTGTCGATGACCCAAAAATGACAAGTCAGATTCACCTGTAGACACCGTATAGGTGACCCCTTGGCCAAAAGGTAAAAGCAGCCAAGTATGCCTATAAGAATCCCACAGGGGAGGCACATATTCATCCAAGCTGGCAAGAAACTTGTGAAATCACCATCTTTGGGGAGTTAATTTTAAAGTAAGGTTTGGCAGGCCATAAAGCTAAAGAGGGTATGTCCTTCACATGCCATGTCAACACCCAAAACAAAACCTCTCAAGCACTGGTCCACTCTTTGAAATAGTAAAATATATTGCTGGGAATCGAAATTGCAATTGTAGGATAACTTTCTTTATAAAGCTTACTATATCGTATTCTAATATCCATATGAATAGTTTCAATGATAGACTACAATTTGATCACTGATTATTGTTGCCAATGAAGTGAGAATGCAGTCTATTTATCTTCCTTGTATTTAGTATTCCATGACAACTGTTACTTTAAATGTTTACTAGAAACAGTAATGATAATTTACTTTTCTTTTTTTATGCTTTAATAATAATGAACAATATAATAGAAATTTTACTAATGGTATGTATACATCTACCTTGTTTTAGAATCTGGAGAATCTATTGGCGCTTGTTGGCAAACAGACAGATGGGACTGGGAAAAGTGAATTTATAAACCTCGTGCTTGAGCTATTTGCGGTAAGCGTCACTATTCATATGAAATGTTGTGTATTATCTTCCTTCATATAATTAAAACGTCCCACGCACACACTTACAGGTGCCATAGATGCACTGATGGTGACATAATTATGCATAGTGCCTTTACATGATAAGTTTTAATGTTTCGCAAATTTCATGTTGTGGAAGGTTGTCTCGAGTCCAACTGCAGCTTCCACGCATCTTAGTCATCCATCAAGGTATATTTCGCAACATTGTGTCAAGATTTTTATTTTATTTTTTGATTATGTCAACCTTTATTCTCACTCTTGTTTCTTTCTTTCTGTATTGCTTTCAGTGAGCTCCTACAACTCATACATGGGCACTTGGAGGCATCTGATTTCACAATTACTGCTAATTCATTGGTAAATGAGGCCCAGATGGAATTACCCCATCTATCCCAGATTTCTACTGTCATTGATCCACAATCACAATACAGAGAACAGATGACTCTACATTCTAGTATTGCTGATTACAGACAGCCGCATTTGCAGTACCCAGCTCCCATCATGAAATCACCCCGGCAGAATATTTTACATCAAAAAAAATGTCCTGCATCAAGGCACAGCTCTAACGTACCTGCAAACATAACAGCCCGGCTGAGGACATGTCAATTTGGGAACAGGTACAGTGGGGGTTATGGAAGTGGTAGTGATCGTCAGTTCGTATATAGCAAGTTCAGGCCATGGCGTACCTGGCAGTGTGAAGATGAGTTATTGACATGCATTAATTTCCTGGGGGACTCCTCTCAGATTGCAGCTGGCACTGGTTCTGGTCAGATCGTAATATGTGACTACAATAGGTGGACAGAGTTGAAGAGTTCTCTTGGCCATAGCTCAGAAGTGACCATTGTCCATTCTGCTCTTTCAGCTGGTACCCATTTGGTGCTTTCGTCTACCGATTCTGATGCTTGTTTGTGGGATGCAGCATCCATTTCTGGTGGATACAAGCATTTTTTTCCAAATTGTAAATCAGCTAAGTTCAGTAATTCTGGAACTGGATTTGCAGCTCTGTCTTTAGATCCAGATAACAATCAAGTTTTGTTGTATGACACTCGTACATGCAAGGTAAAACGGACTCTAAAGGGGACCATATTTCCGATGGGTTCGTATGCTGAGAAATCTTCTCCTGTACATTTTAGCCCTTCGGATCAGTTACTTCTATGGAATGGAACCCTGTGGGATAAAAGAGTATCTGACCAGGTTGCTTCTTTTATCCGGTATACAAACTTTGGCGGAGGTGGCTTTCATCCCTCTGGAAATGAGGTATACTTTACAATTCTATTTGATGACTCCTTTGATCATAAATTTTGTTGAACGTTTGGGTATCTTCTTTTAGTGATGCCACTTTTGTTTAATTTCCTACTAATGATTGAACTATGTGCTACTTATTTTATGGTAGGTCATATTAAATTCTGAGGTGTGGGATGTTAGAAAGCTTAAGCTCCTTCGAAGTATTCGAGCTTTGGATTACACAAGGATGACATTTAATAGACAAGGCGACATCATTTATTCCATTTCAAGGAGGAACATGGAAGATTTCATGTTTCAATTTTCTTCGAACAGTGTTGAGTTCAGACACGAATCCCACTCACTATTTGACGCATTCTCTACAATAGATGCTTTCAGCTATTCGAGCATTGCTAGAGTTCCTGTCAATGAATGCGTTCTTGATTTTGCGAATGCACCAGATGAGTCGACTGTGGGGCTGGTAACTCTAAGTGAATGGGCGGTTAGAAATACAGAGGATTTAGCATCTAGTGTCAGTTTCTACAAGGTAGGCCTGAAGCATTTCACAGACAGCGATGAAGATTTTGACAGCGATGAAGATTTTGACAGCAATGAAGATCGATTCAAGTGAGTGTTATTTTTTTTTATAATTAGTATATAATTTCTAAGTTTACATTTATACAACAATAGGTTGATGAGTGAAAGATAGATGACAAGCTCCAAGCATATTTTCTACTTGGTATTTCACTGAAATCTATACAGGCATAAATTGTATTATAACCCTTGTCTGGCTTTGGAAAAAATGTGTAGATTTTAGTGAAGTTTTCCTATAGCATATGTAGACCTATGGGTGTTAACAGTTTAAAAGATTTGGAAACGTCATGTCCTCACTTTTTTAGCTTTGAAGTTATGAATGCGTTGCCAATTTGGTAGTCGGTGATTTCTGTTGTATTATTTTATTATTACTAGCTGTGGACCCGTGCTACGCATCGGGATTAGAGATTTTGTAAGAGAAGTTTTTTATAAATTTTAAACTTATATAATTTTAAATTCATCTATATTAAATTTTCTTATTTATATGTACATATAATAAATTATAATGTTTAGTTATATTTGATTATTAATTTGTGTTTTGAGTATATTTGTTGTTTTTATTTTATTTATTTTTATTGAAATGTCTGTGTTTATACTTTATTAGGAGAATGGAGAAAGTGGGTAGAGATTTTTTTGGGTAGTGGAAAATAGGGAAAAATGTAGAGAAATACAAAATTTAGTTATAAAACCAATTAATATAAATTTTTTTTAATTTATTTTATATAAGAAAATTTGTGAGAGCTTGATGATCATATAAAGTGCCACATAAGAGAGAGAGAGTGTGGGACCCATTGGGTCTAGCTATTATATAGATATATAGATTATTATTATTATTTTGTTTGGTTGGGGTGAGGGGAGGATTGGGTTATAAGGACGGAAGGACCTGGTCTCCTTGCCAAGCAATGTCAGGGTAGCCACCAGCCACCTGGCTACACTAATATTAGTATTTTTTTTTTTAACAGGCTGACGATAGGGAAGTTGAAGAATTTGCACTGGGTCTTGCTTAAAGATTAATTTAGAGCCTAGCCTTGACTCGAAATGAAGTAGAAACTAAAGCTGCACTAATGTAGTTTGACACGATTGGTTTGATGGCAGTCTGATGGTGTTCTTAAGTTACTTGTAGGCTGGAATTATTGATCTTCTAAGGAAATTTGAGACTTTTATTTCATTTACAATAAGTTTAGTAAATCCCGTTGCAATATTGAACCTAATGATTTTGGAAGGTTTGAAAGAACTAAGGAGCACATCTATAGCTGCTTTTGAAATGTATAATCTGGGGCATTCATATTTTAGTGTACTGTTTTAGGAAATATACAAAGGAAATCTTTTCCTACGGAACTGTCCACAATGTTGTAGTTTGGGACTTTGCCGTCTATCTATCTTCATGTTTCTTGGGAAGTGGCAATCCATTTGTTGTTTTGAAAATAGTTATTAATGAACAAAAGGGTGAAGTTCTTTACACCTTTAAAATGTGGTTGCGCCTGAGGGCATCATGATAATGTTTTAGGCTTAAGAATTTTTGTTCTTCACAGCTCCCATACATTTATAAGCACTACTGTCAATATTTGCAATGTGGTGCCTGTGATTCTTACTTTTTTCTGTTTATGATTTTTTACTATAATGCATTAAAATAAAATCCATACTAACCAATCTGAATATGGATTTTGATTACTTCAAATTTTAGTTTAATATGTTGGTCAATACGTTAGTAATGCACAAGTATAATTCTAAGTGAAAACAGAATAAATAAAGTATGCAAACCAGAACAATAACTAAGGACAGTATGATGTGATCGAGTCGAGAAAATCTCTGTTCTTAAGACATAATTTGCCCCAACAGGTGCTGTATGGGTGTAATGCAAACTGTCTCCCAGGATACAACGATCAATACCTTCGTCGTGTAGCAGCACTTCAAACAAAACGAAGACGGCGAACCAGTTCAGTGATATAACTCTCTCAAGGACACACAGACAATGAATATGAGGTTTTCAAATGAATGAACAATGCAGACACTGACAAGGTATTTATAGCAAGAGAAAACTAAGTGAACAGACACTTGGGCCGAAACAGTTCATTGAACAGACACACCTAATGGGTCGAACCAGTTCTATGAACAGACACACCCATTTAGGCTGAACAGACACTTTGGGCTTGAAACAATTTCATCAAGGGACACAACTTTTGGGCCCGAAATAGTTTTATGAAAGGTTGCACCTATTTGGGCCGAACCAGTAGCAAACCGGTTCGGAATAGGTATGCACCTATTGGCATTTATTCCAATGAACCTTTCTACCAAAAAGATTATGTTGGATCACCAAGATCCAAGCCCAAGCCCGAGTCCGAGCCGAGTCGGGTCGGGTCGGTTGGACGGACGGACGACGCGCGCGTGTGTGTTTTTCAGGCCCAAGCCCATGTAAGGTTACGCCCAACGCGCCAAAACATTGTAACCCCAAGGGCCATACCCTTATTGTACATGAGGGGTTTTTCTAGACAAAACCTTATCTACATGGGTCAAATGTGGGACTATCACATTTTCTTTGCTTTGTTTCAAGTTGTTTGGAACTTGGGACACCAATTTCTTATTCAATATGGAACAGTTTTAGACGTATGAATATTCTGCGAGCATCTACTCGGAACGAGGATTCCATACGTACCAAGATCTCGCTCAACGGAGCTCTAGAACATATCGAAATGTCCAGCCAAAGACCTTGTCAGATTTCTGTCAGATTTCTGACAGAATCTGTTCAAACTGTTTCCAACAATCCCCCGCATGAATGGAAATTACGGATTTATGCAAATGCAATGCAACTGAGAGAGTACAAGCGGAAAGTAGCTGCATCGGTATAGGTAGCAATTTTTCAGCCTTGAACCTACCCTAGTGGATAACCATCGGATTTACTGGCTAATCAGTGAACATGATGTCTTGAACTGTTCAGCCGTTTGTGTAAACCAAGACAATGGCTACCACACAGTTTCCCTTCCTCAAAGAACTTGGTTCTATGGTTGTGTTCATTTTGGCCTTGAACTTCCTGGTATTCATGAGTGCTCTTAAAAAATGCAACCTTCAACATTCTCACAGAAAACGACCCCTTTTTCTCACTCATAAGGTGATTGCCCATGAAGAGTATCCTACTATACTCCACTTGTTTTACAAGCTATGGGAATAATTAAAAGCAAAAGCTTATCCTAGTCCATCAATGCAGGCAGCATTGGTCTCATCATCATAGGAATGGATAAGAGATGTTTAATCTCACAGTTCGAGTCATGCGAGATTCGGTTGTCCCTTTGAACCTAGATCTTGGGATCTCCAGTCAGCTAGGTAGGGTTGCCATCAGGCCTACTCTTTTGTCTTAGGTTTTACACCCATTCATCTCGATGATGTTTGAACTTGCTCTCGGGCCAAACCTTTAGTAAATGTATCCGCTAGGTTTTCAGCCGACTTAATATACTCTATAGAGATTATTCCAGTTGAGAGCAGTTTCCTAACGGTTTTGTGTCTTTGTCTGATGTGTCGAGACTTACCGTTATACATACAACTCAGTGCCCTGCCTATAGCAGATTGACTATCGCAGTTTATACGAATAGCTGGCACTGGTTGTTCCCACATGGGGATATCCTCTAAGAAATTTTGAAGCCATTCTGCTTCTTCTCCCGCTTTATCTAAAGCAATGAATTCAGCCTCCATAGTGGATCTAGCAATGCATGTTTGCTTAGAGGATTTCCAAGATATCGCTGCACCACCCAGAGTAAAAACATAGCCACTCGTGGCTTTTGAGTTTTTAGTATCTGATATCCAATTAGCATCACAATATCCTTCCACTACTGGTGGATATCTAGTGTAGTGCAGATTATAACTTGAGGTATATTTCAAATAGTTTAATACCCTAGTTATTGCCTTCCAGTGATTCTTCCCTGGATTACTCGTGTAACGACTTAGGACATTTACAGCGTGAGCCATGTCTGGTCTAGTGCAATTTGTGATATACATCAAACTGCCAATGACACGAGCATATTCTATTTGTGATATGCTAGCCCCAGTATTCTTAGTTAAATGAAGATTGGGATCTTCTGGAGTTTTGGCAATTCCAGTAGAGTGTTTCTTGAACTTTTCAAGAACCTTCTCAATGTAGTGGGATTGCGATAGTGCAATTCCATCTGATGTTCTAGTGATTTTAATCCCTAGTATAACATCAGCAATTCCCATATCCTTCATATCAAACTTACTGCGAAGCATGTTCTTAGTAGCATTAATGATGTCATTGTTGCTACCAAAAATCAGCATGTCATCTACATAGAGACATACGATAGCATATCCAGTTTGAGTGGACTTAGTGTAAACACATTTGTCACATTCGTTTATTTTGAAACAACTTGACAACATTACATTATCAAATTTTTCATGCCATTGCTTCGGGGCTTGTTTTAAACCATATAATGATTTTACAAGTCTACACACCTTATTCTCCTGTCCAGGAGCAGCAAAACCTTCAGGTTTAGCATATAGATTTCTTCCTCTAAATCGCCATTTAGGAAAGCGGTTTTTACATCCATTTGATGTATTTCAAGGTTGTGTATGGCAGCAATCGCAAGAAGCGTTCGAATAGACGTTATTCTCGTTACTGGAGAGTAAGTGTCAAAGAAATCCAAGCCTTGTTTCTGCCTGTTACCTTTGACTACAAGTCTGGCCTTGTATTTGTCTACTGAACCATCTGTTCTCATCTTCTTTTTGAAAATCCATTTGGAACCTAAACATTTCGTTCCAGGAGGAAGTGTGGTTAGCTCCCATGTGTGGTTTTGCATTATGGAATCAATTTCGTTTTTAATTGCTTCCTTCCACTGGGGAACATCTTGAGTAGACATGGCCTCTTTAAAAGTTAATGGATCATTGTCCACTAAGAAAGTCATGAGTTGAGGACCATATGTCTCCACAAGATATGTTAGAAAATCAGGACCATATGCCTTTGTTTTTCTAGCTCGTTTACTTCGCCTAGGTTCATCCTTATTCTGATGTTCATCCCTTGGCACAGTATTATCTGTAGCTTCTTGCTCAACACTTAGAGCGTTTTCACTTGTTCTCTTTCGATGCTTAGCATCTTGACAAGGAAACACAGTTTCAAAGAAATATGCATTTCTTGATTCCATAATAGTATTGACCTGAACATCAGGAATATCAAATTTGTGAACTAAAAATCGATAAGCACTACTATTATGAGGATAGCCTATAAAAATGCAATCAACAGTTTTAGGTCCAATCTTCACTTGTTTAGGAGGTGGGACCGCAACCTTGGCTAAACACCCCCACACTTTCATGAATTTATAGGAAGGTATTTGACCTTTCCATAATTCATATGGTGTCTTGCTGGTTTTCTTATGAGGTATCTTATTGAGAATATAATTCGCAGTAAGAATGGCTTCCCCCCACATGTTCTGGGGTAACCCTGAATTTAACAACAAGACATTCATCATCTCTTTCAATGTTCGGTTCTTGCGTTCAACAATACCATTAGATTCAGGAGAGTATGGAGCCGTAGTTTGGTGTATGATTCCATTTTCAGCACAAAAGTCATTAAATGGTTTATCATATTCACCTCCTCGATCGCTCCTTACAATCTTGATTTTCTTGCCAAGTTGATTTTCAACCTCAAGTTTATACTGTTGAAACTTTTCCATGGCTTCATCTTTGCTTGTTAACAAATAAACATAGCAAAACTTTGTGCAGTCGTCAATAAAAGTAACAAAATACTTTTTACCACCTCTAGTTTGCACAAATTTTAAATCACACAAGTCAGTGTGAATTAAATCTAGAGGTTCAGTACTTCTTTGGACCGAATGATGTGGGGTTTTGGTAAGTTTAGCTTCCACACAAATTTCGCATTTATCACATGCTTTTGGATTGCAATGTGGAATCATATCCATGTTAATTAATCTACCCAAAGTATTATAATTAACATGTCCTAGACGTTCATGCCAAACATTAAAAGACTCAACGATATAAACAGAAGAATTATTCTTATTAATCTTTGGAGTCACAGTCATTACATTGAGCTTGAATAGCCCATCACTAACATACCCTTTACCCACATACATCCCAGCCTTAGAAAGTACAAACTTGTCTGATTCAATCACCATCTTGAAGCCATTCTTGCTTAAGAGTGATCCATAAATCAGATTCTTGCGAATGTCTGGAACATGCAACACATTGTTGAGGCTAACTTCCTTTCCAGAAGTCATCTTCAGCACAATTTTTCCTTGACCTTCTACCTTCGATGTAGATGAGTTGCCCATGTAGAGTTGTTCATTCTGATGGTTCAAAGTATAAGTAGTGAACATCCTCATATCTGAGCAAATGTGCTTGGTTGCACCAGTATCCAGGAACCATTCCTTTGGATTGTCAACCAAGTTCACTTCCGAAACCATAGCACAAAGGTTGATTATGCCCAAGTCAGCAATCATCCTGTCTTCTTCAGTCAGATTTGCTTGAGCGGGATTCTTTTCTTTCTTGTCATCTTTCTTCATGCTTCGGCAGTCACTTTGGTGATAACCTGACTTGCCACAGTTGAAGCACTTTCCTTTGAATTTCTTGGTGGATTGTTTGTTATTGGAACCTTGGTCAGAAGATTTGCGCTTCTTGTTCTTCTTCCCATGTTCCACAACATTGGCTTTGGCATCTTCAGAAACAACGACAGTATTCTTTTCAGAAGTACGGTTGTCTTCTTCTATGCGAAGCCGAAGAATCAGGTCTTCCAAGCCCATCTCCTTACGTTTGTGTTTAAGATAGTTCTTAAAATCCTTCCATGAAGGGGGTAACTTCTCAATAACAGAAGCCACCTGAAAGGGTTCACACAAAGTAAGGTTTTCTGCATGAATTTCATGCAAAATAAGTTGGAGTTCTTGGACCTGACTGATTACAGTCTTGGAGTCCACCATCTTAAAATCAAGGAACCTGCCGACCACAAACTTCTTTGAACCAGCATCCTCGGCTTTGTACTTCTTATCCAAAGATTCCCAGAGTTCTTTGGATGTTTTGAATGGACTGTACACATTGTAGAGTGTGTTGTCCAGTCCGTTTAGGATATAGTTTCGGCAAAGGAAATCTCCATGTTTCCAAGCATCTATAGCAGCAACAGTTTGGCGATCAGATTCGCCTCCATCTTGCTTTGGAAGTAGTTCGTACAGGAACTTAGCGAGATTCAGAGTTGTAAGGTAAAACAACATCTTCTGCTGCCACCTCTTGAAGTCTGTTCCGTTGAATCTCTCGGGCCTTTCCCCAACAGTAACATGGGTAGGAACTGTTGGAAGGGCAGTAGGAACAGCAATAGTAGGAACAGTATTGGTAGCTGAACTTCCATTGACAGTTTCATTGTTCGCGGGGACATGAGTTTGTGACTCTTCCATTTGTCTGAAACAAAATATTCAGACAAATTAAACAACCAGAAAATTATATTTTCTGTACTTGTGTCTGCAATACAAAAATTATAAAATTTTCGAAAAAAAAAATTCAAAATGTTATAGAATTTCGGATATAAACAGTAAAAAGAAATATATCGAACAAAGGGTTCAAATTTCTGAAAATATAATAATTTTCGAAATCTGACTAATACTTAATATATCCTGTTTCAAGATATTAGAACAGTAAACCAAAATACTAACATATAATTATGTCTTAAGAATGTTGGTCAATACGTTAGTAATGCACAAGTATAATTCTAAGTGAAAACAGAATAAATAAAGTATGCAAACCAGAACAATAACTAAGGACAATATGATGTGATCGAGTCGAGAAAATCTCTGTCCTTAAGACATAATTTGCCCCAACAGGTGCTGTATGGGTGTAATGCAAACTGTCTCCCAGGATACAACGATCAATACCTTCGTCGTGTAGCAGCACTTCAAACAAAACGAAGACGGCGAACCAGTTCAGTGATGTAACTCTCTCAAGGACACACAGACAATGAATATGAGGTTTTCAAATGAATTAACAATGCAGACACTGACAAGGTATTTATAGCAAGAGAAAACTAAGTGAACAGACACTTGGGCCGAAACAGTTCATTGAACAGACACACCTAATGGGTTGAACCAGTTCTATGAACAGAACACCCATTTAGGCTGAACAGACACTGTCTCCCAGGATACAACGATCAATACCTTCGTCGTGTAGCAGCACTTCAAACAAAACGAAGACGGCAAACCAGTTCAGTGATGTAACTCTCTCAAGGGCACACAGACAATGAATATGAGGTTTGGCGAACCAGTTCAGTGATGTAACTCTCTCAAGGACACACAGACAATGAGTATGAGGTTTTCGAATGAATGAACAATGCAGACACTACACCTAATGGGTCGAACCAGTTCTATGAACAGAACAACCATTTAGGCTGAACAAACACTTTGGGCTTGAAACAGTTTCATCAAGGGACACAACTTTTGGGCCCGAAACAGTTTTATGAAAGGTTGCACCTATTTGGGCCGAACCAAACCCGAACCGGGTCGGTCGGACGGCGCGCACGTGTGTGTTTTATGAACAGAACACCCATTTAGGCTGAACAGACACTGTCTCCCAGGATACAACGATCAATACCTTCGTCGTGTAGCAACACTTCAAACAAAACGAATACGGCGAACCAGTTCAGTGATGTAACTCTCTCAAGGACACACAGACAATGAATATGAGGTTTGGCGAACCAGTTCAGTGATGTAACTCTCTCAAGGACACACAAACAATGAATATGAGGTTTTCGAATGAATAGACAATGAATATGAGGTTTGGCGAACCAGTTCAGTGATGTAACTCTCTCAAGGACACACAAACAATGAATATGAGGTTTTCGAATGAATGAACAATGCAGACACTACACCTAATGGGTCGAACCAGTTCTATGAACAGAACACCCATTTAGGCTCAACAGAGACTTTGGGCTTGAAACAGTTTCATCAAGGGACACAACTTTTGGGCCCGAAACAGTTTTATGAAAGGTTGCACCTATTTGGGCCGAACCGGGTCGGTCGGACGGCGCGCGTGTGTTTTTCAGGCCCAAGCCCATGTAAGGTTACGCCCAGCGCGCGAAAACATTGTAACCCCAAGGGCCACACCCTTATTGTACATGAGGGGTTTTTCTAGACAAAACCTTATCTACATGGATCAAATGTGGGACTATCACATTTTCCTTGCTTTGTCTCAAGTTGTTTGGAACTTGGGACACCAATTTCTTATTCAATATGGAACATATTTAGATGTATGAATATTCTGCGAGCATCTACTCGGAAAGAGGATTCCATACGTACCGAGATCTCGCTCAACGGAGCTCTAGAACATATCGAAATGTCCAGCCAAAGACCTTGTCAGATTTCTGACAGAATTTGTTCAAACTGTTTCCAACATAATATTGCCTGGTTGTTGAAATCAATAGTTTTCCAAGTTTGTTTACTCAAACATAAATATGCTTTTGGTTTTCTTTTGTTTTTAAGTAGCAGTGTAGTACTATATCGAATATATCGATAATGGCAAAAGGCAAAAAGCAAAAACATACAAGGTGAGCACAGGTTGTGAAAGATACAACTTACAAGCAGAGATCAAAGACTATAAACTGAATACTAGCATGAAGCACTTTGTCGATCAGGTTTGACTATAAATATTACTCCACATTAAAGGAGTGAGCAGGTGCACCTGTAGTGATCCCTGTTTACTGTCCCACCTCCTACCTAGTTCCAACCGACACCATAGCCTTTGATTGCCATTTTTATGCACTTATCACTGTCAGGACTCAGGACTCTCAAAAGTCAAAACACAGTCATTGTGTAGTTTCCAATTTCTATAGCTAGGGTCCTAGGACAAGTATGTGGAGCATTGTCTAAATTTTAATTTGCACTTACTCTAGAACCACTGAAATTTGGCAATGTGGAGATCACATTGATAGGTGTATGTTCTCTGTCCTAAAAATAAAAAGAAAAAAAAATCCTATATCAAATACTTCATCCAACAGCCTGCGCAATATGTCAGAGAAACTGCACCGAGTAAAGAGAATAAGAGAAGCACACAACAGACTCATGGCTTGCTATGCATAGTACAGTATTCATTCCCGTCATTATTGATTCTCTACCCAGGCCCACATAATTAATCTGTTGCCGAAGAATTTAATCATTTTTATATCTTTCTCGTTCCAAACCATTTTGTAGAAAAAAAGGGTTTTAATGGTAGAGTAGAGTAGACAGTCAGGTAGTTGATTGATTGATTGATTGCCAAAATGAGAGAATCGCGTTCATGGAATTACGTTGTTACAGCTCACAAGCCCACCAAAGTTACTCATTCATGCGTTGGAAATTTCACAAGTTCGCATCAGCAGAATCTTATTATAGGGTAAGAGTATGCATCTTTTATTTCTCTTTCACTTTGCTTTCTTTCAGTTTTCATCAATGTTTATAATAATAATTATTATTATATATAAGTTTATCATCAATGTTTTCTTAATATCTTTTAAATTTGTTTTGGGTTTTTATTCTTATTACTAGTTTATGTTTGTTTGTTTGTTTGAATGATGCTTTTTATTGAATCCACATTTGTAGTATTATTGTTCTGTTGATGTTGCCTTTGCTTCAACAATTTTAGAGCTTCTTGTATTAACCACGATGCTATAATAAAATAAATACATGAATTTTTTTTCCTTCATTCAATTCATCCTACTGTACATTTTATTGCCAGATCTTCAGATAAATTAAGTGTGCTAAATTCAACCTCACCACACGATCTTAATATGTGTTTCTTTTGGTCTTCACTGACCATTTTTTTATTAAAATAAATTAATAATAATATGATTAGAAAAAAATATAATGGGGTTGTTATTCTCACATTTTTTTTTTTTTTTTTTTTGCATACTGAAGAATGGGATCTGCGCATCTGTGTTGTAGTGGAATACCTTACTTCTCTAATGAACAGATACATTCTTCCCATCTGAACTGGTTTGAAAACATTCCATGTCCCCTTTCTCATGAATGGGCATTCTCTCTGTCCAAACTGGTTCTTGCAAACATGCATTGCAATCTTTGCCCTTGACATATTTCATCATGATCCCAAATTTCATGGTTCAACACTAGTAATCCTTGCCCTTGACATATTTCATCATGATCCCAAATTCCATGGTTCAGCACTAGTAATCTTTGCCCTTGACATATTTCATGCACTTGCATTTATACAAACAATTTTTGCAATTGCTGCAAGTTCCCACAATATCCTAATCCACCTGCTTGTTACACAGTTATCCTTTCTATCCCCACTACTCTTCAAACTTGCCTTTGAAATATATAATAATGCTTTTGTGATAGGGATAATATCATTATCAATATGACTCTAATATTGCTATAATTTTGATGCACTTTAATTGCAGAAATTTGAATCTTCAGGACATATTAAAATAAAATAAGCAATATCTCTGCATCAAACATGCACCACTCTTTCTGGACTCTTATTCTCATATTCACAGCTGATGAGGAACCTATAAAAGTATCATAGGAAGAATGTATTATAACTTTCAAACTTAGGTGCTTGTATCTAGGGTAGTGAAGTTTATCCCCAAATTAAAGAAAAAAAAAGAGATCTAGACATTGAGATGCAGACCCAAACATCACTTGTGATTCTGGAGAAACCAATTCTTTTGCTATAATGACATTGTTTTTCATTGTTGTTATTCTTCATGTATTTTTCATAATAGATTTGTTCGGATAATGTTTGATGGTGCCTGTTATTTCTTGCCAGGAAATGCACACGTATTGAGATCCACTTATGTACTCCCCAGGGATTGCAGGTGCGTCTTTCTAATGCTTATACATTTTCTTTAAACCGTTAGAGCTTATATAACTTGGGAAGTCTTTGCTCGATTTTTTTTTTTTAGACCTGTAGGGCAGAAATATTGGTGGGCCTAATCTCTATTGGTTGGTATTCTATAGTATCCTATTGACTTTGGACTACTTTTCCCGTTTCATTTATCATTAAACTTTTTGCAAAGATTAAGTCAATGTATTTATTGGTCATATTTGGGGTCTACTAAATCAGATAGCTAGAAACTGCGAAGTCTTGAGGTTTTCCTTTATGGATTTTGAGTTTTAAACATACATTCACACATAAAATATACAGAGATAGCAATCTGTTTACTGTTAAAATCTTAGATTTTACTTTTTCGATGGATACGTAGACAATGATGTACTGGCTAATCTTTAATGGAGATGAGCACACCACCATGAAGATCACTTTCACAAAGAATCACCTGTTTCTGCTTATGTATAACATTGTCAAATGAGCTGAAAAAAGTATGCACCATTGCATATTGCACATAAACTTTGGCAAGGCCAGATATCTAGATAGGCTATCGAACTCCATGATAACGAAATCATCTCTGCAAAACATCATCCATTGCATCATTGTGCAGGTGTCAATTGTAAAAACTCGTGCCATACATATACACCCACCCCATAAATGACCAGTAATATAAAATCGAGGCTTATAGAGAAAAACCACGAGGTAAAATGCATTTTCGGAAAAATAATATATATAAAAAAGAGTGGAATGGAATAAAACATTCTCAATGTCTCAAGGAAAGAATCCAAAACCATAAAGACACACAACACAGAATTTTCTCATAGATTTCTGTCCGTAATGCAATGAACACTGTCAGGCCTCAATATCTTAACAGTGTGCTATTTGTTGCAGCTTATGCTTGATGTCCCCATATATGGAAGAATTGCAACACTTGAGCTTTTCCGTCCTTGTGTGAGTCTTTATTTTATTTCATCCTTGGTTGATTGCCAAAGCTTATAATAGGTTTGTGATTGCTGACTGGTCTCTTTATTTGTCCTTGTATCTCCCAAGGGTGAAACACATGATTTTCTGCTTATAGCTACAGAAAAATATAAGTTTTTTGTTCTCCAATGGGATGCAGACACATTGAAGCTAATTACAAGGTTGTATTTTCTTTTTATTGGTATATTCACATTTTGCATTCCCGCCCTCCACCCTTTCTTAGGGTATAAGACATTTTAGTATTTTGAGTTTCTGGGATCTGGTCATCCCATAAAAAACATCGATCTAAAATTCAGAAGGAAAACAGTTTTATATGCATGCCTATTTGCCTAGAGAGAACGCTCTGGTGCTTGTTATGCTGGGAAGATTATCATATCTCGCTATTGGAGATAATGGGTCAAATCATACAATGATGTACTTAAATTTTCTGTCGATTTCTTATTTTATTTATTTATTTATTTCCTTGTTCTTTTGAGTAGTATATGAAAGGAATAGAAACCTTCATAACATAAGCTTGCACTTTCATTTCGATGCAGAAAAATGGGAGATGTCTCAGAATGTATTGGTCGCCTTACAGACTCTGGACCGGTGTGTTTCTATCCAATTCCTGTAGCTTGTAAAAATAAATCTATCTAGTTTTATACCCAAGAGACAATTAGGGTATATGAGCTGATCACTTCAACCATACCAACAACATTACAGTTGTTGAGAGCGCTTAGTTGAAGCCTATTATTGTGATGAAAAGCTTCATATAGTTTTTTTTTTTTTTTGGCTAAGTAGAAATTTTGTTTATGGTTAAAAAACATTCTTACAAAGCCAATACAGAAATGGTGAGAAAGACACTCAACCAAGTCTGAACAAAACCCAAACAAGAAAGAAAAAGAAAACAGAATCAAACACCCAGCAAAGCATCCCAGTTGAAAAGCAACTCATCGAAGAAATGGTGTTTTCTTTCTGGCAAACCCCACATCCAATACCACATCGTAGCTTTGATCTTCATTATCAATTCCACAGAATTAGGCTCCACCTTCTCAAAAACAATATCATTCCTAACCTTCCATAATGCTCATAACACTGCCACAGGCAGCAAACTCCATAGTTTTGAACCCAAAGAACCAACAATGACAGATGGCCAATCTTTGATTATAAGAAACATATCCCCAGCCTGAATCAAAGGATTTGTTGGTAGTGTGATTCTTTGTATTGGTGTTTAGGATTTGCATGCTCATTAATATAGGTGCAAGTATATCTGTAGTCAACGCCCTGAAATATCGAGGAGTGCTCTGTATTGGTTGTTGTATTAAGCATCCTTACTTGGTCCTCTCTGTTATCTTGATAATTCTGCAAGTTTTACTTGATTTTGTTGCCACTTGTCCTTATCTTTCTTTGTTGGCACCACATGTGGATGCACATTCTTACAAGCTTTAAATGACTATTGTTATTTCAATATTTAAGTGCTAATCATTTTGCTTTCATCTGTGTAGCTTGGAATAATTGATCCCACTTTTAGGTGGATTGGTCTCCGTCTCTATGATGGCTTATTCACCATTTGTAGCCTTGGTGTAAGTAATTTTTATTCCAATTTTTTTCCATTTTTTAGTATTGTTCTCCGTTGATTTTCTCAAGAGTGTGGTTGGGATGTTGAACCAAAATACTAATCAGCCATCTCGGGTTTCTGTTGAAGCATTCAACAATGTTTTTGATTGATAGTCGTGATTTATATTCTTCCTATGTTGAAAATTGATTGTGTTATCAGGCCATTCCCTTTGATAATAAAGGTCTGCTGCAGGAATCTATACACATTAGGTATTCTTTCTTCCATTAATTGATATGCGTGTGAATATGTGTATTTTCCCTCAATTAATAAACGACATACTGTTTTAGTCAAATACCAGATAGGCAGATATTATATCTTCGTTCATACCATGCCTTGATATTCTATGTATGAAGAAGGGATTCAATTTGCCAATCCAGTTTGTAGATGGTGATGGTAGCATCACTCTCAGGATGAAGAGTATTTTAATGATTTAAAATAAAACATGTAAATAATGTACTAATCTTTATAGAGGGTTCGTCTCTGCTGTTTGTTTATAGGGGTCTGGGGGCCTTAGTTCTACAGCTTGCTACTTTTATTTGTCTGCTTGTGTAATTGCGTTATGCCATGCTAGTTCAATAGATAATGTAAATAATTTGTTACATATAATGAACTCCCAATTTTTGATGATTTTTTTAATAGTTAAATATTATTATTATTAATTTTACTTTCTCAGATAATAAATAGATAGGCAGCATGGATACATGTACGAGGACTGTATCCGCCATAATACAGATATGTTACTCTAGAAACTTATAAATGGGGAAGTTAAACATTACTTTCTTTCTGAACCCACTTTACCCAAGACCTCAATAACTTCCAACCTCTCTTCATTTCCGATTTCAATCACAATGTACTAAGAAGCAAAGCAATCATAAATATGTACATATATAGAAGCCTAAGTAATTCTTTACGTAACAGAAAAAAAAAGAAGAAAAAAACAAGAGAGGCTTCTCTATATGTGTTTAGAGTAAGGTTTGAAATAATTCTATATACGCACATATATAGAAGCCTAAGTAATTATTTTCTTTAAATAACTTCCAATCGGGGGGGGGGTTACCTTCTTCTTCTTCATCTCTCTCTCTCTGTTTTTTGTTTTTTTTACGTAAACCAGTTATGTGTTTATGAACGTATTTATATACGTATTTAAGAAGATCTATACAACACTCATAAATACGTTCATAAGCAAATAACTGGTTCACCGGAGGGCTCGAAACAGATCTATAAAATGCTCTTTTCAAGACATGAATCACAAAAATAGCAGTTGAAACACTAGGTATATGTAATGGCATCCTTAAAGATTAGGTACCACTTTCTACTACTTTGAGTGAAAGACAAACTCAAATACACACATTAACGGCATTAAGAGGCAGCACAAAACCCCAAGACAGTAGCACCTTGGTTGCTACACTCTCTCTTGGTAATAGCAAGAGAATTAAGAATGAATGGTCCTCCAATCTGCCTGCCCATTATACATGGCTTACCTGGGAAGCCAAAGGGATGGGGTTGTTCATTGACCCTGTAAGTTGTTGTTTCAAAATTTCAGTAGCAAAACAAGCAACGATTGCCGCCAAGAACACCGATTAAAAGACAGAAAGGACTATAACCTAACAGGAAGTATACATCTTAGAAAGCGCTTGAAGTTGCTGTCAAGAACTAAATAAGCCTGTGGAAATAATTGGAAAATTGCGATGAATGGCTTCTGTGGCAGCTATAAAGTGAAACGCCAACCACAAAACAATCCAAGTCCTAATTGTTGATCCTTTCCTGGAAATGAAGAAGGCAGGTCATGCACTGGATGAACAGATTGTGGATGTGAATCATCATGGTCTACACACATGTGATGTTGAACTTGAGCGGGATAAGTAAAATAGAAAGCCTATATCTGATTGAATTGGTTCACTTAGTATGTGTGAATTGTGATGAGACTCATAGACAGAACATGTATAGAAGGTGCATGACTAAAGCTTACCGAATACTCGAATAGAACATGACAAACTGGATCACGTTATCAAGAGTCAAATGTGACCAAGATTAATGAACAGTACTGTCACCTTTGTGGCTAGAGCTTTGATCTGGCCTTACGCTTTTGAAGACTTGGCTATTAACGGTTAAATATCTAGACTGACTTTCGAAATGGCGAACCTTGAAAGAAAATACAAGAAATAACAAGAGAAAGAAAATAAAAAAGAAGCTTAAGATCTGATGAGCTTTGCTATTGTTGGAAGTAAGGGCATTGTAGGCTTTAGGTGTGTATTTTAGTCCCACATAGCTTAGATATAAAGTCTATGTAGTTTCTCTCTCTCTCTCTATATATATATATAGAGAGAGAGTTAGCTTCTTTGTAAGTTTAACCTGATACATCAATATTTTTATTCGTCTTTTATATTTCTAGTGCTATCATGTTAAGAACCAATAATTGAGATAGTATATTTAAAGATAAAAAAATCATAAATTGAGCCCTCTATTTATAGACAGAGGAATATGTGCGTTTACCTTCTAAGTTGTGTGACATGGACATTTCTTAAAAAAAAATTCCCTATGCTGAGTACACATGGTAGACACACCTATACACCAAGGATCCACTGATGCATATTATTCGGGTTAGAGTTTCTATTACACCTTGAATGACGAACGAAAAGAAGAGGAAGGAATAGGAAGAGTGTAAAGGGAGCTAGATGAGAAAGATCTTGTGCCCACATCTGGTGACAACTAAAATTACAGAGAAAGGTGAAAGATAGATCTATTCTTCTCTCTGTCTAGGTTTTTGGTTGCGAATAAAAGGCAATCAGTCTCCCCATATCCATGTTCTTTCAAGATGCTGCATCCAACATTTTGTGCCTGTGTTGAACACCGACACAAACACCTTTGAGGCTGTGTGAATGTCACTTAGATTTTAAGTCATGTGGGAGTTTATAATTGAACTATAATTGCTAAAGCTAAGCCACTTCTACCGTAAGAGTTTGATCGTTTTCACGGTCACAGTGTTTGGTACTACTGTGTCACTACTGCCTGTTTTCATAGTAGAAACAAGTTTAAAGGAGATTAATGGGGGCTTCTTAAAAGGATACCATCTACGTATTCATATTAATAGCGCTGTGTGCAGTACTCTATATGTATTGAATTCCCAGTTCCCCACAAAATCAAGAGTAAGGCGGGTAATGTGTAGTGGCATTAATTAGCAACGATTAGACATTTGGGTTTAAGGTTCTTTGGATTTTTGGAATAGAAAAGAAGCAGTTTGTGTCTGGATTAGGATACTAATATCAACAGGCATATGTAAGTATATTCTACTTTGTAATCCAAATGTCCCTTAACTTGTCTCTTTATACTATCCAGAGAAGTTATTACTGAATATTTTATCTTTCTTAAGCTTACATCCCTAACTTTTGATTTCAGGCTTGAAGAGCTCCATGTTTTGGATATCAAGTTCCTCTATGGTTGTTCAAAACCTACAATCGCAGTCCTTTATCAGGTCCCCGACTTTTATTCTTATACTATCTTGGTTCATCTCATTTTTGGGGTTTTAACTTCTGGATGTTTTTAGTGAGGCTTTGTTGATGAAAAACCATTATTAAAGTATTGGTTTCATGCTGGGCTAATATAGTTGAGGGTCCCTACTGCATGTAACAATGAATTTTTTTGTCTTCATCAAAGTTCTTTATTGTGTTGTACTAGCGGCATAGTTTAAGCCGTTTATTGAATGTTCGCTGTAATTAATTTCAGGATGATAAAGATGCACGTCATGTTAAGACGTATGAAGTGGCTCCAGAGGAAAGGTTTGTTGAGGGCCAGTGGTCACAAAATAACGTTGATAATGGAGCTTACTTGCTAGTCCCTGTTTCCTTGCCACTTGGTGGTGTTATAATTATTGGAGAGCAAACAATTGCTTACCGCAGTGCTAATGCTTTTGAAGCCTGTACACATAAGACAGTAAGTTAAACGACGGATTCTAACTTTCCTCTTGGGGTGCTATCTGTAATTTACATATTGTCCTATGAATTTTCCCTTTGGTGAAAACTTATCTGGTTTTGCAGTCATTTACAAGAGCCTATGGAAGGATACACGCTGATGGTGGATATCTGCTCAGTGATATTGTTGGCCATCTTCATTTATTGAGTCTTACCCGTGTGAAAAAAAGGTGCCATTATTTTTCCCATTTATAACATTCATTTTTTGTATTATGGTTATTGTCTCCCATGCCCCATATGTCAAATCTTGAGGGATAGGCCCCAAGGCCATGAAATCAATTATCATACAATTTTACATCATTAAAACAATTGGTGTCAAATATATTTTACGCAAATGGCGTATTGTTTCATTCTTCTTCCTTCAAATGTTTCTTAAATTGTATCATCTATGACTATTATATGATCTAGGGTTACTATCAAAGTTAAGCTCTTGGGAGAGACGTCGATTGCATCAACAATATCTTGTCTTAATAATGGATGTGTATTTGTTGGTTCAAATTACGGAGATTCCCAGGTGTGTTAGTCTATCAACTATATTTTTGTCGTAGAGAGCCAACACCACTATATATTTTTCTCCCATATGTCAGAAAAATAAATAAAGTCACTGCATTAAAGATAGTATGCATATCATATATTCCTAGTTTGGTGAATGTTCGATGTTAAATGTATTTTAATTCTCAGGAAGAGGTTTAAAACATATATTGCTGTAATCATGGCTTGTATTTGTATTGCCTACTTGTGCCATCACCAGTAGCTTTTAGTTTTATGCTTGTTCATATTGAAACTCATCCTCAAACAATGTGTCAATACAGCTTATAAAGCTAAACCACCAACCTGATGCCAAAGGATCATATCTGGATGTTCTCGAAAGATTTGTTAATTTGGGGCCAATAATGGATCTTTGTGTGGTTGACCTTGAGAGACAAGGCCAAGGTCAAGTTGTAACTTGCTCTGGTGCTTTTAAAGATGGCTCTCTGCGCATAGTTCGACATAACCTGGAGATTAGGGAGCAGGTCTGGTATATATAGTGGCTTTTACAAATCTTTAGAATTTATCATCGAGCATCATGTAAGGTGCTGTTCTCACTTGCAGGCGTCAGTGGAACTCCTAGGCATCAAAGGACTGTGGTCTTTAAGATCCTCTTTTGCACGTGATGCCTTTTTGGTTATAAGCTTTTCCAGTGAGACACGAATTTTGGCAATGAATTCTGATGAAGGAATCCTTGGGTGGATTCGAAAAAAGGACAATTTGGTTTGAAGAGGCGTGGTTGTGCAAATGTCTTGTCCAATGTTCAATGTGGAAGAAGAGAGTGTGGATCACTTCCTTGTGAATTGTTCCTTGGCTAGAAGACTTTGGCCAGTGTTTTTTAATACTTTTATTGTACCTTGGATGGCTCCGGAGAATATTCGAAAGGCTCTGGGATAAAGACTTGTTAGGTCCTCACCTCCTCCGAAGGCATCTTGGTTAGTAGCAATCTCCTGATTCCTGAAGGCTTTGGTGTGGACCATCTGGAAGGAGCAGAATAGGAGTCTTTGAGAACGCAAGCAAGGAAGATCACAATATTTTAATGGAAGTGAAGGAGTGCCTCTATGATTGGTCTAGGGAGTCTATTACTTTTAAGGGGGTTCAATATCAAGATTTTTACGTGTGGGTGGGATGATCTTGTACTGGCATAGGGCCATGTCTTTTGCTTGGGGAGCTAAGTTGTATTTGCATTTGTGTTTGCCCATTAGCGGGTGGGTGTAATTTAGTGTCTTGCTAAGTCACCACCTAATTATGGTGGGTTGTAAGTTCTTTCATTATTAATGAAATAACTTTATTTATAAAAATAAAATAAAAAAATAAATTAAAAGAAGTCTTTGGTTTTTTTGAAGATCAATTTTTAGTTGTATACATCGCCATTCACATACAAGAATTTGCAAAGGGATACAAGATGTTTTATACTCTCCAAGTCTCCATGCCCAAATATGTAACCAAGATCTTGGTCCTTTTATTGGTGCTTCAATTCTTGAAGCAAAACTAAATTATTTTGAGTGCATGGAGTGGGAGACCAGATTGCAAGTTTTAATTGTTCAATTCTAAAAGGTGAGCAAGTTCCTAGTTTGATGAGGTTGAAGAGGAAGCCTATGATTATTTCGAGAGAGAAGCGATCGGTATTGCCTGGCTTTAAATTCCTGTTTTGCCCTTTAGCAATCTATTTGAATAAAACAGTAGATCTGGAAGTTATAGTCATTAGATTGCTGAAGATCTATAAGCCGAGGATGTGAGTGCTATAGTAGTCACTTTAAGGAAGTAGCTATAATGTCCCCTAATGTATGGGGTTTAGTGAGATGGAGAAACTGGATCTTTACATGCGTGTCGAACTGCCTCCTTTGCTATTTTGGTTGAAGGGTCCCCCATTATTTTTTCAAAAGAAAACGAGGCTTGCACCAAGAGGACCCCATCTTCTCTTTTTTGTATCTTATTATTTCAGAAGCACTCTATAGGTTGAGTGATAAAGCAGCAGCTCAAGGATTTGCAGAGGGAATTAGTAGTGGCAGGGGTGGTCCCATTGTGCAAGCCTTGCAGTTTGCAGACGATATATGATTATGTTCTTGAAGGCAGCCATAAGTCAGATCTTATTTCTAGAGGCGGTACTCTTATAATTTGAGTTTGTGCGTGGAGGGTTACATAAGTTACTCCCCCCCCCCCCCCCCCCCTCACACACACATGTTTTGCGACTTGAAGTGGAGGTTTTAACGTTCCAGTCTTTCAGAGAAATAACAACACACACGCGCACAAATACAAAGAGAAAAAAAAGGAAGAAGTAGTAGTTGAAGAAGCTGAAAACAAATTAAAATTGCTTTGCGAAGAAGGCTGCGGTCTCTTTTCCCTTTTTTTTTTGTACTTGCAAGTTGTTTTGTTTAAAGGACTTGATAGTGTGGTTACTAAATATTGATGGCTGTAGTCCCCATCTGTACCAATTTGACCACAAAAGGATAAAAATCCCTCCTCCATCCACACAATCTGTTCTTCTAGATGCCATGTCAGCATCTTCTTCCTCAACAGCCACCAGCTTCTGAGTTTCTCCCATAGGAATCATCCCCTTACAAGAAATAAATATATAAATATAATTTTAAAAAATAAAAATAAAATCTATCCCACCACTTCTTGTTTCCTCTTCTTCATTTGCTGCTCCAGCTTCCACCACACTCCCCTTACATCGCACTGCTCTGAACTCCCTATGAAGGAATGCTACCTTCTCCGGTTCTCCCCCGCACTCCCCTTCTACCTGATTGGCGGCACCTGAGGAATAAAATGCTCTAGATAGCTCTTGCAACATGATGTATATTTTAGCTCCAGCACACATGGATGTTGTTTGAAATTCCATTCAAAATTTCAAATATCTGCAACAGACCAAGTATGAGTATATACTTTAGGGACACAACCGCATTAACTGCTTTAGGTAGAACTTAGATGATCTACCTTGATAGTTTAGAACTTAGGTAGACTCGCTTATAAATTTCGTCTTCTAAAGTGAGACCTAGCTGCTTACTGGAAAGACACTATAATAAAAATTTCTTCCTACTATCTTTGTCAAAATAGTTCGACGTGGTTATGTATCAGGTGCACATTTGTTATTACACATTATTTCGCATGTTCTTTATTTTTTGTAAACTGGTTTCTATTTGCTTGCTTTTGACTCAGCAAGTTATTCTACTATGACGTGGTTATGTGTCAGGCACACATTTATTATTAGTTATAACATAACATTCTCATGTTTTTTTTTTGCTTGTAAACTGGTTTCTGTTTGTTTGCTTTTTGGCTGAGCAAGTCCGCTATTTAGTTGGAACTTGGAATTTCACTCTAATGTTAAAGCTTCATAAGTTTCTCTTCCAAAGTGGATTGACAGTAAAACTTCTGACTGTAAACCAGGTTTGAGATGAGTTGATAAAATTATTTGTATTATATTATAGGTAACTGCAACCTCCATACGACTAGTCAATTCAAGATCTCGGTGTCTTTGTCATGAATGGAAAGCCGGATATCCAATTACTATCGCCACAGCTAATGACACTCAGGTTTACTCCAGACTTGTGTTAATTATAAATTTGTTTTTCATTGATAATATAGTCGAAAGTAAAATGAGGACATAATTGAGTTTTACCCCAGGCCCTTCGGGCTCAGATGAGCCCTAGGCGCCTCGGTTTGCCTAGCAGAGCCTGGCGCTACGCTCAGGTGCAGAGTCTAGATCTTGAGAATTTTTTTTTATTATGATTTTTTTTTTCACTTTTCTTTTTCATGTCTAATGAAATTTGATCAACTATGCTTTGTATCAATGACTAATGGGTCTAATACAGTAAAACCTCGATAAATTAATATCCTAAAATAGACATGAAAACAAATTCATGTCTATTTTTTTTTTTAGGGATAAGATGATGAAGGTTTTTTTTGTTTTTTGATAAAATGATGAAATTGAAGATGATAGTTCTACTTTAGAACCATTTCCGTGAAAGAAGCACTAAAATCGATAATGATATTGAATACTTTCTTCTTGTAATTCAAAATACAACACCAGATCAGCTTATCGCATTACACAAATTTAGTGATGAAGTTCAAATAGGCATCAATTTCAAGAAGAACAAGCAACACTTAGATTTTTATTATAAGAAAACATAAAATGTATTTGTTTATCGAGAAATTATTAATCTATATATTAGCTGGGCCTTCAAGGATTTTTCTAAAATGTATTTTCTAATACATTTAGCAAAATATTAATTTAGCAAGCTATGCCCAAGTTGGGACAGACAAAAAATATTATTTAAAATAGATTATTAATTAATCAGGTATTATTATATCGAGGTTTTACAGTATTTCCAAATTGGGTTCAAATTTAGTAAATTACTTCAAAACTGGTCAAATGAAGCTCATGTATATGGTCTTTGGTGATATTTAGGATAATGAAACAAAAATGAGATATTATGGATGACTTTAGTCAAAGTTGTGCGCAAATATTGGAATGGTTGCCGATTTCCTGTATTGGATAAAATAAGAGTCCCATATAGGTTCCTAATCATATTCAACTGATTTGGTTCGCCCTTCTGCATTGAGTTATCATCTAAGCATATTGGTTCATCCATATGGCTAGCAATGAAACTAAGGTATGGGTCTGTTCACTGGTTCTGTTGCAGTCCATAAATTTTAATCCATATGTGAATAACTTTTCATCTGACTTGTCCTTTGTATTGCAATTTGGAAGAGTCGTCCTACCTATAAAGACTTGCCCTGTCTTTATAATGTTATTGTCCATAAACTGTATCATAGAACTTAGTGCTGAAAAGCTCCTCGGCAGCCAGTCCAATTCAATTAACCCTTGACTTTTGATTCTAGTCTTCTTGACCATAAGGTACACCAATGCCATATTTTATTGCACACCTATGCACCTACCTGTAGGTTTTCCTTTGCCTTGCCAGAGAAAGTTCGTAATTTATAGACATTGGTAGTATATTATTGGGAAGTTAAAATCGGTTTCACAAACTAATCGGCTTAGGGGCAATTACCGATTAATTGCTTAATTGGGATCAATCCAGAGATTTAATCGGTATATTATTAACGAACCAACTAACATACAAACATATACATACTAATAAATTAAGAATATAGAACAAACATAAGTAATTATGTGGGATAACATGTTTGAAACCATGCATTAACTAACAATCAAACATACATCTCAATTCCAGGTTTGTCATGAAACTAAGTAGACCAAAAAAAAAGAGAAGTGAAGAACAACTTTATGTGACAAATACAAAGAGAAGACAATCCATTAGTTCCTCATGGAGTGACAACTAAAGACTAACCAACTAACCCCCTATTTATGCATAATTTGTTTTTAACTTTTGGTACAACTACTTTATTTGTTTAATCGGTAATCAATATCAACTCAACGATTTATTTGGTTATAGCTTCAAGAATTGTTAATTGGATTTGAGATATTCGGGACAATAACACATAGCGATTATTCGATTAATTGGGGGCTAGTCGCCGATTCTCACACATTTGATAGCACTAGTATTTTTTCTATATAAAATTTGGTCTGTCGCTAAATGGCCTAATAATTTTTCTATTCAGATGAGTGAGCCTACTACACTCTCTTTGAACCTCCTTTGTATTGAGCACTGGAGTAACCATTCTTATGTAAATAGCGAGACTTGCAACTTTTTTTGGTGAATAAAATTTCAAGTATAAAGAAGTTTACATAGAGGCAGGTGAGGGAGAATCACACCAAACCTTAGGAGAACAAAGCATACAAAAAATAAAGGATATATTAAAGCCTCATGGCTTAAGGTTTAAGTAGATTGTCCCAGTTAGTTACCAGCTCTTAAAATTATGCCTTTAAGCGTAGAATTTTGCAATTATGTTCAGTCCTTTGATCCATTATTCAGCAATATTAACAACTGGAAGGTGTGATTCATACTAAATGACTAAGCTAGTAAAAGCAATAAGTTGGCCTCGGCTTCTTTATATGTTTCATTTCTTATAACCTACCATATTCAATTGCATTTCTGGTGTGGCAGAAACGCCAAATTTATTAAGTTCTGCCTTCTTCTGTATTTGCAGGTTTTACTAGCAACTGGCAGTGGTCATTTAGTCTACCTAGAAATTGGTGATGGCATATTGACTCTAATCAAATATGCCTGGTTGAAGTATGAAGTGTCATGCCTCGACATATATCCCATTTGTGAAAATTTCAACCATAGTCAGATGGCTGCAGTTGGGATGTGGACTGACGTGAGCGTGCAGATATTATCACTTCCCAATCTGGAAGTCATGGCGAAGGAGCATTTGGGAGGAGAGATTATTCCTCGCTCTGTTCTTTTTTGTGTCTTTGAAGGGGTATTCTTTCTAACTCAATTCATATACTATTTATTGGTCATGATGTAGAACATGTTAGGCTCTCATTAATTATGCTGGAGTGAATCGACACAATGGTGATTTTACAAATACCACGTTTGCAAGGAATTGTTGATTCCTGATACAACGAGTCCATCGGCATTATCTTAGAAGTAATTGCATCGTAGGTGATCAATGTGCAAAATTGATCTTATTAGGTTTTTATCATCATCTATTTAGTTCAACTTCTTGTGCAGCAAGGGAAAACCAGCTATGTAAAACGACCAACTCCACGGAAGCAAGGAGTACGTCTGTGTGTTCCGACAAGGACACCGAAAGAGCCTAATACAGCTCCACATAAGTTAGCCGAAGTATGGTTGCATAATCAACAGTTGTATCTGGAAGCCTCAGCGAGGTGTCCAAAGAAGTCATTAGATCTGTGTGGTAGGGTGAGGTACACAGAAGAGGTTAGGGCAGTTTAGAAAAAAACATAACTTAGCAAAGCGCTTACATTTCGCAAAAAAACTCTCTCAGGGAGAAGGTGCACCTGGACACATAGCATGCAAAAGATGCAAAATTGCAACCTGAGTAGTATGATAGTTTTTGGGTTCGACAACTCTTGCTTTTTTACTGCTTTACTACTCGAAGCGACTTAAAATTGGAAAAACAATAGGAACCTGATTCAGTAAATAGAGACTATCTTAATTTATCTAATTCACGCTTGTCATCCAAACTGAAGAAAATAAATAACAACACATATAAAGTTTTAATATCATCCTCGTAATCTTCCAACATACTGTCAGTACTCTTCCAAGAGATAAAGTCCAGCAGAAGTAGTTGTTGAATGGTAACACAGCCCTCCAGATCTTCTTGTAATGAATGTCTGTGCCCCTTGTTCCTTTCTTGTTTTCAGCCAGTTGAGTATACTGGGACTTGACGGAGTATTTTTTATTGAGTACCAGCCTCCAAATTCTTGTATCTCGCTCCCTTAAGTATCTTCCAGCCTGCTTTAGCCTGCAACAGCTTAATGCGCCTTCCAGAGGGATTTGTCCTGATATTATTAAGTCCCAAGTTATGGTGGTCCATTCCCTTGTGCAGTGTCTGCTATGCTTGCATTCTAGCCTTGAGCCTCTGCGTAGACATCTGAAATTCTTCCTTGAAATTGGATACCCACCAAATGTCCTCTCAAAATCTGGTCGTTGTTCCATCTCCCAAGCCTAAGGCAATGCCTTTCATGAAGCTACGTATGTGACACAAATGCTCTTTTTAAGAGATCTCCTGAAAGTGGCCCTTGGACTCTTGGAGTTTTCGACTTTTCGCTAATGATGCCAGTTTTCATAATGGCCCTCCTCCATAAGTTTGAGGTTCTTCCCCATACTGTATATCCAAAGCCATTGTGTAAGAAGTGCCTCATATAACTTAATGTGATTACAACCAAGCCATTGCAACCCAACCCAAACCAAGCTTAACAGTCTATGGAGACTGTTACTTGCGGCAGTATTTTGGAGTGTCTGGGAAGCAAGGAACAATCCTATCTATGATAACAAGTCAGTAAGAGCGGACCAGATCAGTTGGTTTTGGATTTTGGGAAATAAGATTAGAAGAGGACACAGGATTGAGGAATTGGTGATCTGGTGGGACATCTTAAGTAGACCTTGAGATTCAGGCTGGTGTATTTTCTTTTCTTTCGGTTTTCTCGTTTCTGTTAAGAATTATTGAGGTTCTCCCTCACCAGCCTACTTTAGCTGTTGTAAACCTCCTTATAAATTAAGTTTTATTCAGCTAAAAAAATTAAAATTACACTTCTTTTTTGAGAGGTAAACGGACAATATTTTCATAGAAAAAAAAAAACCACTACAGAGCTCAACATGTCTAGCATCTAGACTCTAAAACGATCAACTCCCGAGAAAAGACATGCCACAAATGGAATGCTCTTGTAGTCCTGCCATTTCTGACATCAAAGGAGAGAGAACCCCATTTTGTATCTAGAATATTATTATCAACATTGTGAACCAGATTACCTGACCCTTGATGACTGGTTTAATTTTTTTTTTTTCTTGGATATATTAATTTGGCTTCGTTGTGACGCTGTGTATCCGTAGACCATACGTCTCGTGACCCACTTCTGTTTAACAATGAAAAGAAGTTCTTTTACGGGATTTTGAGTTGAAAAGCAAAATTTTGTTGTTTGAATATTATTGACACGTTGGAATAAACTAATGAGTTCAAAGTGCATTTTCTCGACAATCTAGAGTCAATGATGGCCCCTTTCGAATTTCAGGATGCTTGCATGTGTACTATATTCAATTCTGTACTGTTTTCTCAAGTCTTTTTTTAATTTCAACTTAGTTTTCTGCTAGATTTTTTATGGTTTTACGGTTGTTTTCCTGCTAATGTTTTGCCATGATCTCTTCTTTAGGTATCATACTTATTATGTGCCCTTGGAGATGGACACCTTTTCAATTTTATTTTGAACACTGGTACTGGCAGATTGTCAGATGGGAAGAAGGTTTCTTTGGGAACCCAACCAGTAACTCCATACTTTTTCATCTAAAGGTTCCACCCACGTGTTTGCTACTTCAGACAGACCTACTGTCATCTACAGTAGTAACCAAAAATTACTCTTTGCTAACGTAAGTTTGAAAGAAGTCAGCCATGTGTGCTCTGTCAACATTCCTGCTTTGCCAGATAGGTACTCAACTTTTTATGTTTTTGAGTTTGTCCTGTCATGATGAAGAATAAAATAAATCTGAAACTTATGCACTACATGCCACATAAGGATTTCTGACTGGATTTTTGTATCAACAGCCTTGCTATTGCAAAAGAAGGTAAACTTATAATTGGCACTATTGATGATATCCACAAGCGTCATATACAGACAATCCCCCTTGGAGAGCATCCACACCGTATCAGTCATCAAGAGAAGTCACACACCTTTGCCATCTGTACTTCGAAGTATTGCCCCTCAAGTATGACTGAAATGCACTTTGTTCGTTTGCTGGATGATCAAACCTTTGAGGTCATATCAAGCTATCCGTTTGATGAATACGAGTATGGTTGCTCCATCAGCAGTTGTTCCTTTTCGGATGACAATAACACATATTACTGTGTGGGAACTTCAAATGTCTTACCAGAGGAAAGTGAACCTTTTAAGGTAAGAACTGTTTTTTTTTTTTTTCTGTCTTTTTGCAAATCTCAAAAATCTATTCGTGGCATACATGTTTGATAGTCACACATACATGTTTGATAGACACTTCATTTGTTCCACATGACAATATATCCAACACTATTATATGATCTTAGGTGAATAGTTGAGATAAAAGTTCCATATAATTTAGAACTGGGAATAGCCATTCAAATGCGGTTATTCCATATTCTGCATGATCATGGCTATAGTAGCATTTTTATCGCTTCCGCGTCCATTTACAAGTGCACTATTATAGTGTTTATTGATTTTGATTGGGATGTATTGTAAATCCCAACTCATCCTGTAATTCAGATATTAGCATTAAGTTAGATACCCTTCAGAAGAAGAAAATGTATTTATGCATGAAATACCAACTTTCTAGTGTTCACACTTCATAGCCATCTGATAAAGAGTGTTGTGCCTTTTTTCCTAATCAAACCCATTTGATAATTTGGTTGTCTTGCTTCGGCAGTATAGTTTTTGCTAAGATGATGTCAGTGTTAGCGTAAATTAATGAACTTTAATCATGTGAATCAGTAAATGAGAATGACAAATTGATCCATGCAGAAAAACAACTCTTTCATGTGCTTAAAAAATGAGTCTACCTATAGATGGTTCAACTTCTGTGGCCTCGAAACTGTATTGATATGGGTAGCCTCCTCCTATGGTAAAAATCTATTGGAGCTATTTCTTTGGAAATTAGAAATTCAGCATCACAACAAAGTGAAGAAAATTTGCTAAAAGGGTAAATTTTTTTGGCCGAGTTGGAACCCTTGCTTGCTTACTAAAAACAGATCTCAGAAATAGAATAAATGATATTGACACTTGTGACATGACCTTGTGTCTTGGTCACCTAGGATAAAGTCCCTAGCTTTTTTAACTAAGGTTTTTAGATGTCGAGCTCATGACTTGACCATTTTCCAGGCAATAGACCTATTCACAAATCTTCTAATCTCAATTTTGTTATTCCAGTTTTTCTTGTTTTAACTGACAATACAGACGTTTTCAGGGGAGAATACTGGTTTTTATGGTTCAAGACAGGAAGTTAAAGTTAATTGCAGAAAAGGAAACTAAAGGAGCAGTTTACTCTTTGAATGCTTTCAATGGAAAACTTCTTGCTTCTATCAATCAAAAAATTCGGTTGTACAAGTGGATGTTGCAAGATGATTGTTCACCTGAGTTGCTCTTGGAGTGTGGACATCATGGGAACATACTTGCACTTTATGTCCAAACTCGTGGAGATCTCATTGTTGTTGGCGATCTGGTGAACTCCATGTCCCTGTTAATATACAAGGTATGCTGCAGTCTTCTTTTTTGTCTCATTAAGATTTTACATCTCTTCTTGATTTAATGACTATGGCCTATTGGTATTATATATTGAAATTGTTCGTCCATGCATTTTTGTACAATGCTTTGGTTGATGGTTTGAAGTGTCTATAGCTAATGGGTTTGTCATCTACTAGAAAAATACATGGAATTGCTGTAGTTGTCAGGTACAGGTACATGGCCCTTAACTGGGTGCATTTTAAAAGCACAATGCAACACCATTCATCCACATACTGTACTGTTCTACACCAGTTTTTTTGAATAATTCAATGACTGTTTGGTCTTCTCCTTCACTCTTAATACACTCTTTGTTCTGCTAACTTTGTGGTGTATGAGTTCCAGCCGTTTTTCTATGTTCTTCTAGTCCATGTTCTGGTAACCTATTGCTTTGTAGTCATAAACATCATCATGCATAGGTTTAAGATATTGGAAAAGTTGAGCTTAACTTGTACTTAAACAGTTAAACCTATGGAAGTCATAAACATCATCATGCAGAGTACCTAGACCTGTGGAAGTCTTTCTTTCATTTAAAAGCATTTATTAATGCCCACGTTAATAACCTAGAATTCTGTGTTGGTTTTTGTTTTTCCAGCATGGGCAGTGTGCAATTGAAGAGTGTGCTTGTGACTTCAATGCAAAGCGGATGACTGCTGTTGAGATTCTTGATGATGATGTGTATCTAGGTGCAGAGAACAACTTTAATATCTTTACTGTCCGAAAGATAAGTGAGGTTGCCACAGACACTGAGCAGGGCCATTTAGAGGTGGTTGGTGAATATCACCTTGGCGAGTTTGTCAACCGCTTCCAACATGGTTCACTTGTCAAGCGCCCTCTGGATTTCGATGTTGGTCAAATTCCTACTGTCATCTTCGGCACTGTTAATGGTATGATTGGGGTCATTGCATCTCTTCCACATGAGCAATACATACTTTTGGAGAAGTTGCAGTCAAATTTGCAAATAGAGGGTGTCGGTGGCCTAAGTCATGCTCAATGGAGGTCTCCCAGTAGAGGAAAGGGTGCAACAAATTTTTTGGATGGAGATCTGATTGAGTCATTCCTTGATCTCAGTCAGAGTAGGATGGCTGAAATTTCAAAGGTTATGGGGGTAGCGGTTGATGATCTTTGCCAGAGAGTAGGAAAGTTGACAATGATGCATTGATGAATGAGACTTTAAATCTCATGTTTTTGTCCCCTAAACCTAATCTTACTTTTGAAATTTTTTTATTCTAAACCTATAGATTTTGTCTTTGCCTACGCTGGTTCTCCCTCAAATGACTATCCTCTTTGGGAGATTTGTAAACTCGTAAGGTTAATTTTGTTAATATATACAGGTGGGGTCTGTTTAAACCTCAGTTTAACTGTTTTAAAAAAATAATAAAAAATAAAAATAAATACTTAGGTTGTTATGTCCTCGATAACTGTCGTCACCACATGGTCATCTCCTTCGTGACCAGCCACCACCACCAGCAACCTTCTACTTCCAACTTCAAACATCACAACCATCACCATCTCTTCTTTCTCTCCTTCTTCTCCCTCACCACCACCAGCACCCTTCCTTTTCCCATTCCCTACGACCACCAACAACCTTCTCTTCTCCTTTCCCTCACCACCACCAGCAACCTTCTCTCCCCCTTCCTCCAATCCCATCTCAAATCCTCATTTTCCTCTCTGATCAACCATAAATTCGGCTGAGCCGATCTAAGCCATATAAGCCGAGTCCAGCAGCCAGTCGAGCCAAGTCCAGATCAGCAACTCAACCTAGCAGCCAGACCAGTTGAACCAACAGCCAGACCAGCAGCTCAAGCCAGTCAGCCAAGCCACACACAAAAAAAAAAAAGAAAAAAAATTGGTTGCTTGATGATGAGTATCCATTACCCATTGCGAAACTTTAATGGATGCACAAATGGACCGTGTGGAAATGGATACAAATTTTTTTATATTCCAACGCATGTTAAGAAAGATCATTTAAAGAGGGTAAATGACATCGACAGGCTGAAAGATGCGATCAAAGTTGATATAGGTTTATTTTCGTCTCATGACAATACTTTGAAGAGGATGAACAAATGGATGTGTGGTGATTGTTTCGGTATCTACGCATCGACCATAAAATGTAAACATTCGGATGGTGCAGTCATCAAACCACCTGCATGCAAAGAAATTGGTGAGTTATAGTGTGCAATTGTAGGTATACCACCACTAGGGGTGTTATATGAGCTGAGCAGCTCGAGCTCGGCTCGTGTTCGGCTCGAAAAAAGCTCGGCTCGGGCTCGCTCATCTTGTAAAACGAGCCGAGCTTGAGCAGATTTTAGGCTCGTCTCGAGCTCGAGCCGAGCCCGAGCTTTATTCGAGCCGAGCCGAGTAGCTCGAGTTTATATTGTTATTCCTATCCTACCCCCACTAATATCTGTTATTCCTATCCTACCCCCACTATATATACATAAGAACATAATTTTCTGCTGCTGTGCTGCAAACCTAGCCGTCTCTGCCCGTCTCCTCTTCTTCTCTAACTCAATCTTCATCTCCAGTTCGGCAGTTCATTGGTGGTAGGCTTCGTTAGTTCTTCAATATCCCCTTTTACACCATTTACTTCTAGTACATACCAGCAACAGCACACTGCACACTGCCATGGCGGTGGAAGCTGAAGCTGCAACTGCAAATTTTGCTCTCTCAGAAACCGACATCAGTTGGAATTAGAGCGAAGGAGTTTAGATCTGATTCTGAAGTTGTTGTTGATGTTCTTCTTCTTCTTCAGCAGTTTAGATCTGATCTGATTCTGAAGTTGTTGTTGATGTTCTTCTTCTTCTTTTTCATTTCTTCTTTTTAGTTTTTATTATACAATAGTAGTTGTTCTGATTTCTGATTTCTCCCTCCCTCCCTCTTATGCTTTGCTTTTGGTTTTGTTTTGTTTCCCTGTAGCTTTTCTTTCTTAAAAATGCTGCTATTGCTACTCCTGCTGGTAGAGACCAAAGAGATTAGATTTTTTTCATTTTCATATTTAGAGATAGAGAGAGTGTGTAGTACAGTAATGGGGGAGTTAATCGAGTTGTTAATTGGAGTTTAGATCTGATTCTGAAGTTGTTGTTGATGTTCTTCTTCTTCTTCAGCAGTTTAGATCTGATCTGAGCTTTATTCGAGCCTAAACGAGCCTAAACGAGCCTAACGAGCCTAACGAGCTTGAGCTCGGCTCGAGCTAAACGAGCCTAACGAGCTCGAGCTCGAGCTTGATAAATAGCTCGCGAGCCGAGCTTGAACATAAAACCAGGCTCGATTCAGAAATTGGGCTCGGCTCGAGCTCGGCTCGTATTAAAACGAGCCGAGTATGAGCATTCAAAGCTCGGCTCGCTCGGCTCGAATAACACCCCTAACCACCACCACAGCTTGTGCATGTTGATAATCCACCCGTACTTACACCAAGAGGGGACACTGGTTTCGATACCCACCTTTCTATTGTTGTACCTTCTTTAGAAGAGATATCACTTGATCGTATTTTCTGTAGACCTTTCTAGGCCTGTAAAATGGGCCGGGTAGGGCTAGCCCGGCCCTTGAACCCTCGAGCCCTCACACTTTAAGGGTCGGGCCAACCCTACCCTAAAAGATGATGAGGGTCGGGTTAGGGCGGGCCAACACAAAAATTGTGAAAACCTCACCCGACCCTTGGCCCTTTATTTTAAAGGGTTGAGGGTCGGGCTAACGGGCCCGGTTGATAGGGTCGATACATAGAATTATGTTTTACTTGAAAAAAAAATATGCGATCATATTTTTATTAATATCATTTTAATATTTTTAAAAATACGTATAATATGTTTCAATTCTTAAATGTACAAATATATTTTTTTCACCATAAAATTTGTTATAGTATATGATATTATTTTATCCAAGAGCATTACAATTAATAAATACAAAGAACTCGTAGTTAGATGTTATCTTATTACTAAAATTTCAAACTTTAGAAATTTAATCCTAAATTTATAAAATTCTAGCATAATAAGTATAAAATACATATTTAAAATAATAATCTAATTACCGTTTATTGCATGCTCAATAATGGAATAGATGGTTAATAAAAAAATATTCTATTGAGAATCAATTTCTTTTAGTTATATAATAGTTTTTTAACAACTAGTTCGGAAAATATTCGATAAACATTTGATAAATATCATATAACTTAAATAAAGGTGACATCTATGTCTAATTGGAAAAATCTTTACAATTAAAACTCTAAAACAATGTTCAAATTTTGATATATAGAGAAATATATTAAAAATTATACATATATTTATGAGGGCCGTAAGAGGGCTTTGAGAGGGTTAATTAGGGTCGGGCTAAGGGTAGGGTCTAAGATTTTCAAAGCTAAACCCTAACCCGACCCTTAAAATGAGAGGGTCGGGCCGGCCCTACCCTAAAAATCATAAGGGTCAAGTTTTAAGGGCTTTTTTCGTTGAATGGGCCGGGCGGGCCGGGCCGGGTTTAGGGTCAAAGGGCCATTTTTACAGGCCTAGACCTTTCGGCACAGTGAAAAGTATTCCACGTCCTTGTCGATTAGCATTTTCATGTGCATTGAAGTCAGTCTTGTATGAGGTTACTGCAGATCCCATGTCGATAAGGCCATGGGTTAGATTGTTCTTGCTTCCCTATTGTACATTGCAAGTGTTCCATCCGCAGAATCGCCAAAAACGTCGATCTGGGACTCAGAAATATCTCTAGCATAATCCGATTTTGTAAGTTGTATATATTTGGAACGAGTCTGGGGGTATATTTCGTCTGATTGAGAGGGTCACACACATAGAGCCTCCGTTGGAAGTCTGGATCGACCATCTCGGCAGTCCCCAATCAAGAATGTACGACGGTGTTTGCAAAAGGTTGCAGACAGGCACTTTGCAACAGCCGTGAAGGTGTTGGCAACATCAGGGGTTGCTTCGAACACTCCAGAGATGCAACGGGCTTTAGAGGATAAACACCCAAAGCATTCACCACCATCTATCCCCGACATTCCTTTACTTGAGCCACCTCTGTCAGTTGAGAGGGATGGGATATTATCATGCATCATGTCCTTCCCCAAAGGGACATCTTGTGGGCGAGATGGTCTCCGGGCCCAACACCTATTGGATGCTATGAGTGGGGCTGCATCCTGTAGCCACAGATCTTATTGAGGCCTTGTCACCGGTTGTGAACTTATGGCTACAAGGTCGATGCCCACGGGTCTTGGCAGAATTTATAACTAGTGCGCCTCTCACCCCATTTCTTAAGTCAGGTAACGCCATCCGCCCAATGGCTATAGGTATGGTTTGGCATCGCCTGGTGTCTAAGATTGCCATAAAAGGAGTTTTTAAGGATATTGTCCCATACCTAAAGGATTTTCAGTTTGGTGTTGGTGTGCCTGGTGGAGCAGAGACAATTTTGCATGTTGTTAATTGGTTAGTTTATGCCAACAAGAATGATACATCGTTTGCTATGCTGCTTGTGGACGTACTTTAAGAATGCCTTCAACCTTGTCGATCAGTCTACTATGCTACGGGAGGTACGCAGTCATTGTCCGTTTATTGCTCTATGGGTCGAATTCGAATACCTCTATTGCCAACTTGCTCGATTGTATCTAGGGTCTACTCATATTTGGTCAGCAGCTGGGATACAGCAGGGGGACCCTTTGGGGCCTCTTCTCTTTGCTTTGGTCTTGCATTCGTCGATACACTGCATTCAGTCAAAATGCCACTTGGAGTTGCAGGCATGGTACTTAGATGATGGTACTCTGATTGGTAGTACAAAACATGTGGCTAGAGCTATTCATATCATTCAGGAAAGATGACCATCTCTTGGGATCGTGCTTAGTGTGTCTAAGACAGAATTGTTATGGCCTTCTGTTGATCCTGACTGCTTTTATCCAGATATCTTTTCGGTTGGTATATCATGTCCTCACCGAGGGGTTAAGTTGTTTGGAGGGGCTGTAAGTATTGATACATCTTTTATTGTGGGATAATGTTCATCAACGAGTGGATAAGACACTTCAACTTATGAATCTATTACCACATCTAAAGGATCCACAATGTGAGTTGGCACTTTTACGTTCTTGTATGGGATTATCTAAACTCACCTTTGCTCTTCATACTTGTCCCCCAAATTATGTTCAGGAAACAACCAAATGGTTTGACCACGGGCTTCGTGCAGTAGGGATGTTCACGGGTTGGTTCGGGGCTGGATACCCCTATCTCCGTCCGCATCCCCATTTAGTTTTTAGTCTCCATCCCCGTCCATTTCCCCGTTTAAGACTATTCGGGGATCCCCATCCCCGCCTCCAATGGGGATCGGTTTTCCGTGGGGCTCCATTTATAGTTTTAAGTAATCAGATAATAATAATAATGACCATTCATAAATTTAAATTATCATAATAATATCTTAAATTACAATTTCAAGTTAAAACCTTCAACTAAATTTAATCCAAACAAAATACAAACTTGAAATCTTGAACACGCGATCACAAAGTCTAATAAAAAAAAATCAAAAATTACATTGTCAAATTATAGTCTATATTAGTTAATTTTTAAATTTAAGTATATAATCGGGTCGGGTCCGGGTTTGGAGACCATAATATCCGTCCCCGCTCCAAAACCTAATCGGGTTTCAAAATAACCTCCATACCCACCCGATCCCCATATATACCCTTCCATATCCGCCCCATTCGGGTCGGTTCTCCGCGGCGACCTGCATCCACTGGTTTTTTTACATCTCCTATCGTGCATCCCTTCAGAATATTGTGGTTTCCGATGGACCTGGTTTTGACGATTTACAGTGGCGTATGGCAACCCTTCCATTACGTCTGGGTGGACTTGATATCTATTGTGCTGCTGATGTTATGAAGTTTGTTTTCTTAGCTTCACATACGCAAACCAAAGATCTTCAAGATCATATTCTTCGGGGTTGTGAGACTGTACTTATGGGTAATGTTTTCGATACTGCCATTGCTAGTTTACATTTTTCTATGCCTGATTTTGATCTTAGTAATCTTATTCCAACTGCTACCCTCCCCTTCAGACCCTAACATGTCTTGGCTGGAGTATACTACAACAAGATTAATTCTGATCTTGAGAGGGAATTTGAGTTGTCAGCTAGACAGAAGGTCGTGATTGGATGTGTGCAGTCTGAACATGCCAAAGATGACCTCCTTGCTATCGCGATGGAAGGGCATGGACACCGCATGACGCATGTCGAATACCTTGTCATTCTTCGTTTTTGGTTGATAATCCCTCTATATACAGATGGTGAGCTTTGTCCGGTGTGCAAGAAGTGCAGATTAAACGCTTTTGGGGACCATGCAACTCATTGTAAGGATTTCCCCGACTTCAAGTACATTCATGACCATGCTAGAGATATCTTGTGTGATGTGTTCTTGCGGGCTGAAGTACAGGTTGAGAAAGAAGCTCATGTTAACTTCCTCACTGATCCTAAAGAAGCAAGATCGCATTACGTCCTGCTGATATTTTGGTCTACAACTAGTCTGAAGGCAAACATGTGTGTGTTGATGTTATAGGGGCATCTCCGATGATCGGGGCTGGGTGCTGGGATTTTTGAGGCGGGGCTAGAAGCAAGCAATGCAGCAATAACAAAAGTGGAAAACATGATGGAGCTTGTAAGGCTAACCAACATAGTTTTATCCTTTTTGCATTTGACACATTTGGATTGTTAGGCTCAGAAGCAGTTGAGCTCCTTAAGAGAGTGCAGAAGGTAATGGATAGTAACATGATGACTGCGGGTTCGGACGAATATGTACTTAGGAGAATCGGGTTCGCTATTCAAAAAGGACTTACAGCGCGTTTGTCCTCTACTTTTGTGTAATATTTTGAGTTTATCAATAAAATAGTCAATTTATTTTTTTAGGAAAAAAAAAGAGAGGATATGAGCTGCAAATCACATGGGTCGGTCTGTTTTAAAGGATATGGGTTGTGCTAGAGGCACATCCCATTTTACTTTGGGCACACTCTTAAATAAAAAAATAATGACATTTATGTCCAAAACTTAAATACACCCCAGTTTTAGTTTTACTCGAAGTAACTTATTATAATCTTTCATTTTTTAGATTTAACATGTCACTTATTAAAAAGGAGGGTGTATCTTTTTACAACTACTATTCAATTTTTGTTTTTAGTATTAACAATTATTTTATTTCCCTTTGTTCATTCTATTAAATTAACATGGTAAAATGATCAAAAAATATAACGTACTTTCACTTTTTTTTCACTTTATACAATGTACAAAAAATCACGTGAAAACATCAATGTACTTTGAAAATTTTTCCACGTTATACAATCTGTCTAAAACATGCTAACGAACTGCAGACGTGGCTAATATTTATCTACGTGTATTATAATTATCTACGTGTAAAATAAAACGTTGAGTTGTAAAACTAAAATCAGCCCATCTACGTGTCATCAGATCAACAAATCCCTAATTCAAATCCCCAATTCTTCTCACTTTTAATTCTTCATCATCTTCAAATCCCTAATTCAAATCCCCAATTCTCCACCATGTCTTCATCATCTTCTAGTGTTAATTCTATTCGTTTTTGCAGTTGTGGAGCTCCTTCTCCTATTAAGATCGTGTGGACACCTGAAAATGCTGGGAGGCAGTTCGTTGGCTGTGCTCTATTCTACAATGGTATACCAAAGTGTAATTTCTTCAAATGGATGGAACCCTACAAAAAACCAGAACTCCGTCATCAAGAATTGTATTATGAGCATGAAGAATTGAAGTCTGTTAATGGACACTTAAAGATGAGAATTTCAGATCTTGATAATACAATAGGAGAGATGAAGAAGCTAAACAAAATGATGCAAAAGACTATTGAAGCAGATGAAGATTCTAAGCTACATGACAAGAAGAAGATAGAAGAACTAGAGAAAATGGTTAACAATGTGAAACTTCAAAAAAAAAAATCTTTGTTTTTTATTTTTTTTTATGCGGTTCTGGATTTATTGTTGAGTTTCAACAACATGAAGGATTTGTTGTGTTGTTGACAATCTAGTAGGAATTGTATTAGTGTTTGATCAAGATCAATATTCTATTTCTTCTTTGTTTTCTGTTGGTGCACTGTAAATGAGCATTTGAATTAATTTCAAGTTAACACTAGAAGATGATGAAGACATGGTGGAGAATTGGGGATTTGAATTAGGGATTTGAAGATGATGAAGAATTAAAAGTGAGAAGAATTGGGGATTTGAATTAGGGATTTGTTGATCTGATGACACGTAAATGGGCTGATTTTAGTTTTACAACTCCACGTTTTATTTTACACGTAGATAATTATAATACACGTAGATAAATATTAGCCACGTCTGCAGTCCGTTAGCATGTTTTAGACAGATTGTATAAAGTGGAAAAAATTTCAAAGTACATTGATGTTTTGACGTGATTTTTTGTACATTGTATAAAGTGAAAAAAAAGTGAAAGTACGTTATATTTTTTGATCATTTTACCAATTAACATCAATTAGAAGCAAGAAAAATTACACATAAAGCCCTTCATACAATGATCGAGGTTTTTGGAAATGAAAATTTTGATGTTCCAAGATTTGTTAGATTTGAAAACGATGAAATTATGATTTGCTTAAATTAAATTTTCTCAGGATAGATTACCGATCAATAACCACTATAGCTAGTAAGTTATTGCCAAATATCCACTATAGCCAATAAGTTATTGCCAAATAAATATATCCTACATAAAAGTAGGATTTTATCTAAACAAGTCGAGCTTTGTATGTTCAAGCCCAGTTCATTTATAAACGAGTCGAGCCCAAATATTATACATGCATTATTTTATGTTCAAGTTCAGCTCGTTTAGCTATACGACGAGTTTGAGTCGAGCTTTTAACGAGCCGAGCTGTTCGGTTCGTTTAATAGCCCTACCATTGTGCGGCCCAAATTAAATCTTCCAAACATTAAATCACCAGTCATATCCATTTTACTCGACAAGTTATCGCCAAAAACATTAGACATGAAAATAATTGATTTTTATTTTGAATGCGTATCATTATAATGTCGTCCAAATTAAATCTTCCCAACAATAGATCACCAACCAATATCCACTATAGTCAGCAAGTTATTGTCGAATACCTTAGACATGAAATAACTCGATTTTTATTTTGAAATCGAAGCACTATAGTGCCACCCAAATTAAGTTTTCCCCAGCAGTAAATCGCCAACCAATATCCATTATAGCCAGCAAGTTATTGCTGACTACTTTAGACATGAAATAACTCGATTTTTATTTTGAAAGTGTAGCACTATAATGCTCACTATAGTCAACAAGTTATTCCCGACTACTTAGACATGAAATAATCAATTTTTATTTTGAAAGCGTAGCAGTATACTTTCATTCAAATAAATTCTTTCGAGTAGTAAACTGTCGACCAATATCTGTTATAGTCAATATTTTTTTAATGACGAATTAAATGCGAATATTTTTTTACGATAACTAAATTTTTCAACAAAATAAGTTTTAAATCAATACATAAAACTAACATAATCTTCTCGTTAAAACATATGAGTATTTTTCTATGAAAATATCAATTGTAAATTGTATAAAAAACTATGTTCTTTATTGATCAAATTCAAAATAATTTCATTAAGTATGAATTTTTCGAAAATCATACTTACTAAATTTTGTATACGAATTATTTTATTTTTATTTTTTTCAAAAACAAAAAAAATAGGCGTGTGCCCAAAATAAAACCTATTTAACAAGTTAATATGTGGGTAAAACCTGTTTAGCAGGTAATATGGGTGTAAACATGTTTAACAGGTAATATGGGTGTAAACATGATTAGCATGTTAATATGGGTGTGTTTATTTTTTTGTTTATGAGGGGTGTGCTAAAAGTAAAAAGGGGAGTGCATTTAGCCTTAGCCAAGGATATTTGGGGTCATAGTCTCATAGATCTCGAACTAGGCGGCTAGGTGCAACCTAAGTTATTGGACTCATATTGTGTCGCTCTAATCACCCTTGTTGTAGCCCAAGTTAGATTTTAAGTAGCATATGCTTTTCACGAAAATAATAAATAATAAATAATTACTACTAAATATTAAGGCTCTGGATTTTAATAATAAATAATTACTACTAAATATTAAGGCTCTGGATTTTGCCAAGGGGATTAATCAATCTTGCCCATGATGGATTTTGCCAAGGGGATTAATTGATCTTGCCCATGATAATTAACCAGTGTGACTTAATCGCCCTCATCTTTTCTTTCCATAAAAAGAAGACAACTTTTTATAAATATAGTATTTTAAAGACAGATTTAACCATTTTTAAAATAAATAGTTTTTATTTTTTTTTTTTTATTGTTCATCCTTTTTTTTTTTTTTGGGGGTGAGAGACATGTTCTCTCTGTAGACAAAATTAAACTTATTACAATGTAAATTGATTTAACGAATTAATGTAAAATTTAAGAAGATTGATTGAAACTTTTCAAATATCTTAATAAAAAGATGATCAAGATTGACCGAGAGTCTTAAGTTCCCTTGAGGTGAAGAACAAGAATACAAGATGTATCGAAAAAAAAATGATTTGGACTGACATGCTTTTTTTTCTAGGGAGGGGTTCCAGGGACTCAGGAAATATTTGACTCAATTTTGACTCGATCCTATTTAGAGTACTTGTACATCGATCCTATTTAGAGTACTTGTACATGTTGGATTGACATGTACAAGTAGATCTTTATATCTACGACATCTTCACCAAAATTTATCATAATCTTAATTTTCTAACCCTAGAAAAATCATATTACAAGTTAATGTATTGTGGAATTGAATTTAATATTATATTTGATGGGTCTAAATATATTTAAATGAGCTAATTTTTTATGCAGTAGATCTTTATACTAAGGAGATCATATCTACCAAAAATCATGCCAATCCAATATGTACAAGTACCCTAAATAGGAATGAGTCAAAATTGAGTCAAGCATTTCTTGAGTCCCTGAACCCCTCCCTTTTTTCTATGTTTATCTTCTCCTTCTTAAGTTCCCCTTGAGAGAAGAACAAAAACACAAGATGTATCTAAGAAAAGATTTTCTTGATTGATTAGGAAAAAATAAAGAGATTTTCCTTTTTTTAAGATGGGCAAATCTATCACTAAATATTAGTTTGTTTTTTTTTATAACGGATATGTCCATACACATTTGAGGGCAAAGAGGACAAAATTATAAATTTAAATCAAACTTTTATCATCATTCTTCACGAAAAGTCGCTTCGATTAAGATGAACGCATAGTTTACTAAAATCATAAAATGAATGCTGGAGGTCAAAGCTGAACAAATAAGATGAACAAAACAGATGTAGAGAGTTCTGACGAGGAGTTAAAAAACGGTCATGTGTAAGCACACCCACCCTATTTTGTAAAAGGGCCATGATAGTGAGTGCCCAATTCACATGGCTTCATCCCATTCATGAGTTTCTGCTTGTATTATATATGATAACGTGAATCAACATTCAACAATAACATGCTAGGCTAGCGGAATATTGGACTGTCTCACCTACAAGGAACTCGAACTACCCAACATAGGCTACAAAGTACAAAAACGGCCTTCCCGGCCAAAGACTAAAGAACTTGACATCCTAAGAGCTAAGGAGCATATGGCAGTTAACAAAAAAAAAAAAAAAAAAAATTCGCTTATGACACTATAATAAGCAAACTACAAGCTATTATTGCTTACAGAAAGATGGTAGCAGCGTAACCTATTGACACTTGGAGTCCTCGTATATCAAATGGAAAATAGTAGTATGTATGGTGGAAAAGAAAAGGGAGCTACAAAATCAAATGTAACTATGTAGGTGTAAGTAAACATCTGCTAATACAAAAAAGGGAAAAGACCCCCCAAAAAAAAAAAAAATCAATCACAGAGGATGACTATTCAAGTACCTCAGTATCTTGACATAGCAATCCAAGAAACAGTCTCCATTGGTGTTTTCTTAGTCGCATTAGACATAGGACTTGTATGCCTGCAGTGCATCACAGTTCCAGACATGCCTCTCTGGTCTGCATCTGGTTGTTTCATTTTTATTTTATTTTCCTAGTTACAATGGATCTAGTTCCCAAACACATTGCGCACACCCACTCAATATAAAATCCACAAGCAAAGGCAGAAAAGGCAGAAGGGTACAACATCACAAAAGTCATCAATATGAAGAGGTAGGGGTCAAAGCTGAAAATAAAATAAAAACGAAAAAAACAGACGCAGAGACCAGAGAGACATGATGAGTACTTATAATTTATAAGACCTACCTTCGTAGAAAACACGGGCACAGTGAATAAGGATTGTGCAATTAACATTTTGTAATAAGGTACACAGGCCAGTAGCATATAACATTTGCTAGGGCTTAGCAGAAGAATAAAAATTTAAGGAGTGCCCAATTCACATCCTGAAAAGGAGGGTCCATCCAATTCATGAGTTTCTGCTAGTATTATATGATAACATGAATCAACAATAACATTTGCTAGGCTCACGGAGTATTAGACTCTGTCTGAACTACAAGGAACTCCAACTACTCAACTTACAATAGGCTACAAAATATAACAAACACCTACCCAGCCAAAGACAAAAGAACTTGACAGCATGCCTAAAGAGCTAAAGACCCATATGGCAGTTAACTAAAAATTATTCGCATTTAACGGCAATTGCAATAATCAAACTACAAGCTATTAATTTTCTTATAAATAGAATAGATACCAGTAATCAATCTATCAATATAGACTAGAAAGTAGAAACCATAATATTGCAAAAATACTAGTCAGTGTGGTGTGATGGGTAACAAAAGGAGTATAAAATCAAAAGTAATTCTGTAACAGAGGATGACCACATCAGTCAGTACTCAGTACCTTGACACAGCAAGCAACAATAAACATAAACAAACCACCACGAGATATGATCGATCACAAAACACCAAATCTTACGCGCTTATTCGAGCTGCAAGTTTTCAAGTTCTTCGATGATTTTTTTATGCTTTTTCAGCTGCTTACTCATCTCCATTTGAGCTAAATAATTCGCCAAAGTCTTGTGCTTCTTGCTAAGGCAATGGCGCTTGAATCCATTCTCGTCCCTGCATTGCTTTTTGCATAACTCACAATACCCTCTGCGCATTGAACGAATTTTGATTATCTTAGGTTGATGCATCGATCCATCCATCTCCATCTATCTTCCTGCAAACTCCTCGGCGGAACTAGATCTAGAGAGAGAAGGGAATAAAAAAACACCAAATCCCTAAATCGAAAGAAAGAGAAAGAGAAGGAGAAGGAGAGAATCGAATCGAATCGAATCGATCTATATATATACACAAGCCCCACCGTCTCAAAAAGGATTTGGGCCCAAAGGGCTTTTTGAATTAAAATCGATACTCAAAGCCCATTATAGATAGATAGAGTATAGACAGACAAACAAAAAGAGAGGGTATTTGAATTCTGTTATTTGTCGGAAAGAACCAGATCACTTTCACCACTTTCTTTCCTCGTTTCTTCAATTCACTCACTGAGCCACTGAGGTACCAATTACCAAATCTCGCTCTCTTTCAATCTCTAATCTTTTATTATTCTTAAATAGTAATGAGAATGGTTTCGAATAAGATATTATCTTATTAAACTTGAGTAATAACATCTTTTTCATGATTTGTTTTCTATTTGGGATTTAAAGTAAGTTTACATTCTCGTCATTTCTAGGTATTACACATTTACACTACAAATGGGAAAAATGAAATCTCAAGTTGTTTTGGACAAAGCCACTGGTGAAGAATTGTATTTAATCGCCCTTATCTTTTCTTTCCATAAAAACAAGACAACTTTTTATGGATATAGTATTTTAAAAACAGATTTAACCATTTAAAGATGATCAAGATTTGACCGCTAGTCTTAAGTTCCCTTGAGGTGAAGAACAAGAACAAGAATACAAGATGTATCTAAGAAAAAACGTTTCGGAATGACATGCTTTTTTTCCTATGTTTATCTTCTCCTTCTTAAGTTCCCTTGAGAAAGAACAAGAATACAAGATCTATCTAAGAAAAGATTTTCTTGATTGATTAGGAAAAAATAAAAAGATTTTTCTTTTTTTAAGATGGGCAAATCTGTCACTAAATATTAATTTTTTTCTTATAACGGTTATATCCATACACATTTGAGGGCAATTAGGTCATCCACGTAGTAAACCATTGGCAAGACCAATTAGGCCCTTGGCAAAATCTGGAGCTAATATTAATCCAAACCCTTCATATTTCATTTTCCAGAAAGGTCCTCTTTGTACGGTTAGATGACTTAGATCTTACGACAAGTCATAAATCCGTGTCACACCTAGAGCAACCAATCAGCATAGTCCAACGAAACTCCTCTTTCCGTTTCAATCCATGCCGTTTATATTCCATTGTTTGAGCAATTGTAATTCTACGGCCAGATCTTATGCCAGGTAAACGATCCTTGTGAGCATTATTTCACCAATCATATCAATTTATTTCTCTATAAATAAGAAACCCAATTCTCATTTTCTCTTCACACCATCTGTCTCTCTCTCTCTCTTCTCGCTCTCTCAAATTGTTTTGTGTTTCTCTTTCAATTAGTTGTTGAAATGGCTCCGAAAGCAGAGAAGAAACCAGCTGAGAAGAAACCAGCAGCAGAGAAACCAACTGAAGAGAAGAAAGTTGTTGCTGAAAAAGGTCCCGCTGAGAAGAAACCTAAAGCCGGAAAGAAGTTGCCAAAGGAAGGCGGCGTTGCTGCATCTGGTGATAAGAAGAAGAAGAGATCTAAGAAGAATGTTGAAACCTACAAGATCTATATCTTTAAGGTTTTGAAGCAAGTTCACCCTGACATCGGTATCTCAAGCAAAGCTATGGGGATTATGAACAGTTTCATCAACGACATCTTCGAGAAATTGGCTCAAGAATCATCTCGACTTGCTCGTTATAACAAGAAGCCTACTATCACTTCTCGGGAGATTCAAACAGCTGTTCGTCTTGTTCTTCCTGGTGAATTGGCTAAGCATGCTGTTTCTGAGGGTACTAAGGCTGTCACTAAGTTCACTAGTTCTTGAAAAAAAATCAATCTAGGGTTTTCTCAAATCTCTAATTGTATGTTGCTTTACTAGTTTGATGTTTAAAGGATCTTTATAAAGTCTATGGTAGTGATGTAATTAGTTGATTTCAAACTCAGTGGTGATGAATAGTTGAAATGTTTTGTTGAATGAAAACTACGGTTTCAATATATTTCTTAAATTTTCTGTTTCTTTGTGGAATTGTTATTTCTGATTACTTTGTCTTGATCAATTTAACTGAATGCAAAAAACCAAATTTCACTAATTTCATGTTTTTCCCTAATTTAGTCTTAGTTATGATTTCTCAGATTTCAATGAATCTCTAGCCTATACTCATTTGTATTGTTAATCCTTGACTTCATGGTGCCCTAGTTCTAGAAAGAGCTACTTTGTTAAGCTTATTTGGCTTTATTTGTCTGCCCAATGTTACTACTTTGTCCACTTGAATGCTCAATGTTTCTCTTTCTAAGTGATAGAATTCTTGATTATGAGTAGTTGACGCCTAGCTAATTTTCTGAAGATAGAGTAGCAGGTTTGGGTATTACTTAAGATGTGTGGAGTTATTGATGAATTCTGAAAGTGTTAATGGTCATTGTCATTGTTGCTTCTTCACAATCATGAACTATAATGTCTTTAGATTAGATTGATATTCAGGCTACTCCTTTGATTCTGCAAGCATGAAATGAGTCTGGGCATCCATTTTATACCCTTTTCTCATTAGACATTAGTATGCTTAGAGTTAGAGAGTAGACAGTTAAGATGAGAGTGAAGATAGTGAGGATGTTTAATGCAAGGCAAAGTCTGCTTTTCAGTTTTCTCTTTTTGTGAGCTCTTATTTTTAGAAGTTAGTATAATCATAAGTATCGACGCTTTTTTATTTTTAGAAGGTAGTAGAGAAACTATTAATTGATTAGTTTACCTATATCTAATATACTTCAAAAGTGACACGAAGAAGGCTAGAAGTGCCTCATTGGCATTCTCATGTTTCAGAGCACCATGCAGATTCTCATTCTAAGATTTTGTCGTATCATTTTTTGTCAATTGTTTGTGCTCCAGGACTCAGTATTGTCCTTTGGAAATGATTGATCAGCCTTTCCATTTTCTCTCATTATCTCTTCTGGTCGCTCGGTCACTCTGTTGCTCAATAAAACTCCAACCAGCGACTTTTAGGGATCACAAGTGTTTTGTGGAAATAAGGAATCGGGAGACATCTGAATCATGATCGTAGATCCTGAATTCCTTGCTAGTCCTGGCTATAAAGGTATGTAAGCTTCTTATGAATGTTTGCATATACGTACAATATAACACATAAATCAGAATGGTATGGTCTCTTTGTTGTATAGAAGATATATTTTATACTAATTTGTTTGTGGAATTTTTCCTAATCAAGCAAGAGATGGTCACATTATGTCATCTCTTTACCAACAACCACTAACACTTAGTTTGAAAAGTTGAATTTTTTTATTTTTAATGCAGATTTGGTTTGTGTTTGTCTTACTGTAATAGATTATTGATAACATAAAACATTACTATGTATTGCAACTTTGGATTGGTTTTACAGTAAGGGCTGAACTGTTTACGCTTATTGATAACCATAACAGAATATTAGGCAAATGAAGGAAAAACTTAAGGACATTCCCCGAAAAAATAAATAGGTTTCCCAAACTGTTTTTGTGTCTATGATGCAGTTATAAGTTAAACCTTACAATTTATTTTTTAGCATAGTGTATTTTTGCATTCCATATTTTGTTGCATGGGTACTAATAAATGGAAGATCAAATTCGATACTCATGTCAGATTTTTAGCTTTAGGTCTTTGTGTGAATAAGAGCCTACAATCTAAACTAAAGACTCTGGACCAGATTTTTTTGGTTCAATACCTAATATTCAGTGAAGGCTTTTGCTTTCCAAAACTGCAAAAAAATTCCACCCGTATATGCAGTACTCTTCTGATGATCTGGATCCATATATATTTGAATATGCATTTTCATGGTTAAAACTTAAAAGTTCATATACGTACTGAGGAATTAGCTTGTGCTAAATTGATAAGAGTGTATACTTTCTAATATCTGTGCATGGTTGTTCAAGAACGTGGTTGATACTTTCTCATTATCTCTTCTGGTTTACTCTTCGTTGCTCAATAAAACGCCAACCAGCGACTTTTAGGGATCGCAAGTGTTTCATGGAAATAAGGAATCGGGAGACATCTGATATCATAATCGAAGATCCTGAATTCCTTAGCTTAAACATGTTCCATGATCTTGGGCAATGAATGGCCTCATTGGAGAGAGTGGACCTCGGTTGAGCTCTCCTGGCCATAAAGGTATGTAAGCTTCTTATGAATGTTTGCATATACATATAATATAACACAAATGAGAATGGTTGGTCTCTTTGTTGTATAGGGGAAATGTTTTATACTAATTTTTTCGTGGAATTTTTTCCTAATCAAGCATGAGATGGTCACTTTATGTCATCTCTTTACCAACAACCACTAACACTTGGTTTGAAAAGTTAATTTTTGATTTTTAATGCAGATTTGGTTTCTTAGGTTTGTCTTACTGAATAGATTATTGAAATTTACATAAAACATTACTATGTATTGCAACTTTGGATTGGTTTTACAGTAAGGGACTGTTTACGTTTATTAATTAACATAAAAGAATAGTAGGCAAATGAAGGAAAAACTTAAGGACATTCCGAAAGAATAAATAGGTTTCCCAAACTGTTTGTGCGTCTATGATGCAGTTATCAGTTAAACTTTACAATTTATTTTTTAGCATAGTGTATTTTTGCATTCCATATTTTGTTGCATGGGTACTAATAAATGGAAGATCACATTTGATACTCTTGTCAGATTTTTAGCTTTAGGTCTTTGTGTGAATAAGAAGGCGGCCTACAATCTAAACTAAGGACTCTGGACCAGATTTCTTTGGTTCAATACCTAATATTCAGTGAAGGCTTTTGCTTTCCAAAACTGCAAAAAAAAAATTCACCTGTATATGCAGTACTCTTCCGATGATCTGGATCCATATATTTGAATATGCATTTTCATGTAGCTTGTACAGTTTGGTTATGCTAAATTGATAAGAGTGTATACTTTCTAATATCCGTGCATGGTTATTCAAGGATGTGGTTGAAACTTAAAAGTACACAAATATATTTTCTTCTGATATCTATACAAAGTACACAAATTTAAAAGTTCGTGTTAGAATTAGAATGATCATGAATACTGCATGTTTTTTAATTCAGAATGTAATCCTAGTTAAGAATGCTCGAGTTTTAGTATTTATAACTCAGTTGAGCTCCAATAAAGCAAGCAATATATGGTGGAGGGAAGGGGAACTTTAGTGGAAGTTCATACAAATTTTATTCCACTGAAATGAAGGACCTTGCATCCTAGTCTGTGTTTGAATGTTGATGGCTGCTGATCAGTTTCTTGAAATTTGGGAAAGCTCATCAATGCGGTATGTTTTACATCATCTTTCTATGTCATTTTTTTTAGAATGATTTTGAAAGATTTTACTATTAAGTTATTATTAAAGGGAATGGGCATGTGGTAAGAACGAGAAAATTGATGCTGCAGGTTGGCAATCTGTGATTATATTTGCTTGTTAACATGTCTCTATTGTCATTTATGTGCTTTGTGATTCCGTGTTACTATAAGCTGGAGAAACTGCGAGATTGAATATCAGACACTTAACAGCAGTCCCTGTTTTTCATTTCATTTTGACCTTTTTACTTTTCGTAGTTGTAGGTGAGATAGGGTAACATAGATGAGGTCAATGACTTTGGTTAAATTCCTGTGGTTAGAAGTGGTAAATCTTTCACAGATCAGCATCACACTTTGCATACTGTTTTCCAAGTTTGAAATAATATTTGTTAGGACAGATCACCATTTTAGTTGAAACCCAAGCCTACATAGAAGTGTCCAAAGTTTAAACGATATCTAGTATGGGAAGAAGCGTTAGCTTTATTACAACATCACTTTGGCTTCTGTAGCCAGCCATTTTTTTCAAGCACAGTTTGTTTCTGGGACCTTCTGTTTCTTTGTGAGCTATATATTATCAAGTCTCTGAATTGTTTATCTTTGGTTGTTTGTTTTTGAGGGGTTCACTGATGTTTTTCCACTTTAAAGTTTGAAGTACAGCTAAACCAAGAAATTTATTATGATTTTTGTTTAGATACTAAACCAGCTAGCATCTACAGGCAAACATCACTAAACTCCCCATTGCCCTTCCCTTCCCCCTCTTTGTTGTTTTCTTATTTGCCTTATTTTCATGATTTTTCTAAATTCTTACCTTCAAAGTGTTTTGGATCTTTTCAGTGGTTTATTTGTGAATCAACCAAAGCCTTGAGTTCTTACTTTTTCTATTGTAGGCCATCTTCTTTTCCTTTCTTGATATTACATCATTTCTTGACTCCAGGCAGACAATCGAGCTTTGAAGTTAAGTTCTTGGCAACAGCTGGCCTATGAAGAGGGTATGTTATTGCTTCATTTGAACAAATATACTCGTTGCTCAAAATAATCACTGAAAATGCATTATCCAGGTTTGGGTTTCAATGTTTCATGGAGACATACATAGAGAGGCGAATAGCTTTTACTGTATGGATTAAAGGAATCCATTTCTGTCAAGAATTTACTCGCCCTTTTATTATTTGTATACAAACAATTTTGGTAACTACAGATTGACTTCATAATTATGTATTTATGTGTAGATATATCTAAAAGCCTCGTTTATTGTTTCATTCAAACACTGAAGTAAAGTACAAAGACTGCTCAAATCTGTCCTCTTTTGGTGTCATTCCTAAAATCATTTTGTCCATGTAAATTATGTGTCAGATTATGTTACGCATATCGCTGACATTTTTGTTGAGTCCACCAGGCCGAAAAGTCGTTTTTCTGCTCCGGTATGCACTTCATTGTGTAAGCCAATATTTGTAAAATTAGACCTAGTGGAGTTGTTGTCCAGCTCAATCAGTTCCAAACTTCCAATTTTGAAGCATATTACAGAGCTTCAAGTGTCTGACTTGCATTACCCATATTTTGGTACATAAAGTGTGTAGTCATCTTCCAGGTACCATGTCAACATAAAGTGCTTGCATGTTTAGTGTCAATTGCTTTGATCACTTAAACTTTCTGATGTTCTGCGTAAAACATTAATTTTCATTTCACTAATATTACTTTCACTTGGTTATAATGTAGTCATTGTTTAGGGAAGAATATCTCAGAGGGTGCTGATGTGCAGAGATCCCTTCTATATGGTAAGGACAATCATGTGTTACACAAGGTCTGTGAAGCTGTCTTCTCTGTAAACTGGAGTTTAGTCTTTTAAATTTTTCTATCCAAAATAAATATTAGTAGGAAATCTCACTCATAGTTTTCTCAAATAATATAGGCTGTACTGAACGTTGAGATAAGGTTTTACAATCTGCTTTAAATAGAAAAAGTTTATCTAGTAAGACGCTAGAAGTGAATTTCCTTGAATTTTCTTTCTGGTTTCAATTAGATAAAAACAAATAAACAGAAAGATTGTTTTGCTTGCACGCATGAAAAGAGGAGGGTATACTATGATATTGTTAATTTAGAGTTCGTGGTAAATTACATGATATATTGATATTGTTTGTGTCAAAAGTTGTAAACATCACAGAATTCCTAGTTGCCCCTTCCTTCAACATCTTTAATCACATGCATAGTTCAGAATCTTTTGGTATGTTGTCAAACTTCAGAACATCTCGAGAATCTAGAGGTAAGAATTAAGATGAAATATAATTTTTTTTTTGTTTTTTTGGCAATTAAGATGAAATATATATTGATTTGGAGTTGAGTTATGAAATTTGCACATGTTGTGATATGCCTTGATATACTGAACTTTGAAAGTAGATAATGGAGTCAATATATTGACTATATGTCTATATCTAATAGAGTAAACACTAAATACTGCAAGTCAGACTGTTACCCAGCAGTAAACTTTGAAGCTTTTGTATTATTTGGCCCCTAATTTGGTATACTCGTCTTGCTGATGAAAAAAGTCCTTTCAGTTTAAGGGATTATTATATGATATGTGTCCTGTGTTTTTATTTGAACACATGGAAGAGCAAATTTTCCAAGTATAAGAACGGTGTGGCTGCAGGTCAGTTTAAATGGATTGTTGGGTACTAAATTCAAATACTTCGTTTTGTGTTTGGTATTGCCGTATTGGTATTTTGGGATAGGGATTATAATTTGTTGGGGATCTCTCTACTTGTCTTTTTCCTTTTTATTTCCAATCCTTTGTCTAACATATTTTTTACTTATAAAATTTACAAAAAGAAATAAGAAATTTACACTGATATTTTGCAGTACCCAATGAGATATATCAAGCTGCTACTAATTACTACCAGTAAAAAATCATTACAAATGGTACCATGTGGCAGTAGGAGAAGTTCTGATATCAAGTTATCAACTGTATAGCACAAGTATTGATTCCTTTTTGCACTCAATAGTGTGGAAACAATCTTAGTGAGAATAGCTTACTTGTAAATTTTTCTGTTGCTTGACAACCAACAGTAACTTCTTTATACTGCCTCTGACTATCAAAGGTTTCAGGCGTTGTTCTGGGAGAGTAGAGAAAGTGAACTGGAAAGACTGGAATCAAGGCTCACAGTTATGCTATGAGAATATGCTCAAGGTAGATCTTTCCTGCATTATTTGATTCCATAGGTGTGATTTGTACTGTCTTTATAATGATTTGTATTTTAAATAAAATTTTAATAAAATTATCATTTACAGCTTACGAAACCCATGGAAGGAGTGAGAGAATGGTTGGATGCAGTCTCCATGGCTCGCATCCCTTGTGCCCTAGTTTCGTGTCTTGACAATGAATATCTGCTTGAAACTCTTCATAAGATGGGGTTGTATAAGTATTTCCAGGTAAATATAATTTTCATAAGATGGATATCCTTAATGAAGCTTTACTTAGTTTATGGTTAGTTGGTGTTCCTGCTTCCTACCATGGAGAATGCATATTGCAAAATCCACCCTTATTGAAAGTTTACGACATAATATTCATACATACTTTGCCTCCTTTCCTCGAATGATTTTTTCCGACTTAATTAAAAAATGAAAGAAATACATTGCGGCAAGGGATGCCTCTCTGGTTAGGAGAAGGGAAAGATCTCTCTTAATCTCAAACATTCAGAGTAGTTGTATTGTGGTTGCAGGAAGACCCACCACTGGTAAATGATCTTTGTTCTGTAACTAATTGTTGCATTGGTATCTCCGTGTAAACTATAACATGGTACTGGCGCCCAAAGTTGGCAAAGAAATTGATAGCAAAACCATCAAGATCCATATGAGATTCTTTGGTATTAACAACTGGGTGCTCCTTTGTATGTACATCCTGGGTAGCTTCTTCTTGTACCAAAATTGGGAGCTGACAGCCACACGTAATCATATTCTTTATTGGAGATGGAATGAAATCTGGCTGAATATACTCAATTTGGGATTACAGGCAATTGTTATTAAAGAAGATGTCAGATTAAATAGCTCAGAGATTCTTGTCTGCAGCAGTTAAGGTATGTTGTGAGCCTTCTGACAGAATTATTACTATATTATATGAAGGTGAGAGGGTAATATTTAGTGTTCTTGTAAACCTTAACTTCTTTTCCAGACCTTAATCACGAGTATTTTGTTCTTCCCTCTGTACGAACGTAGTCATGTACCTAAAAGTCAGTCGTGTAATCTCCCTATGAGTTTATTTTGGTTGATTACTTGATTTCAATCTCGCAGTTGGACAGGAAACCATCCAAGTGTGTGGTGTTTGAGGATGACCTAAGAGGCATAACTGCTGCTCATAACTGTACAATGGTGGCAGTGGCATCAATTGGTGCTCACCCTGCGTATGTATCTCAAATTGTTCTCTTCAGCTGTTGCAACATTAAACATCAGTATCTTAATTGATTACTCATACTAACGTCCTTCATACTCATTATTCATGGCATTGTTTAATTAATAATAATGACCTATATGAGCTTCTGCACCGTCGTATATTAGTCGATACTCTATAGGCACCATTAAGCTTAAATGCTCCTATCTTTTGTTGGGTTGCTCAGCCCTGTGAAACTAAAGGAGCTGTTTACTTGAATGCAATTCCAAACTCCCTAGAATGACCATTGTCCGCATGAACTTTCAGAGTTTCAGGTATGAATTGGTACAAGCTGATCTCGCGGTTGCTAGCTTTAGTGAGCTTTCAGTGATCAACCTCCGTAGATTATTTGCTCACAGGGTTCAACATTTATGTATTTATAAAAGCAAGTTATAGAGAAATCTTCTCCTAAGAGAAAGCTCATGATTGACAGTCGACTCAATCTTCTGACACATGTCTGCATATCACTTTCTTCCTCCGGTTCACCCAGTAAGTAGATAGTTTATGTGACATCTCTTTTTGCTATTTGAGGCGTAGATTCATACCTCTTAATTGCTTACAAGATATCTTATGCATTCCCTTCAACTCTGGTTGCAAGGGTATCCTTAACAGTGATCATATTATGATAGCAAGAAAGCAGCTTTGACAATGTTGTAATCGTAGTCATCCAGTAAATAATAGGAACTTTCAATGTTTTAATCTGATAATGAACTGATATAAAATATACTGATCAAACCGAAGTGCTTAGTTTGTACAGTTTGTGTGGAGAGAGAGAGTCTACATTTGTTCTCTAGGCTCTGTGAGTCTACCTGAAAGAAAAGCAACACCTTATCAATCATTTAAAATAATAAGCTGGGCCTGGTGTAGTCTGATTGACTACAGCGGAAGCTGTTGAGTCATTTTTTTTATAAAGATCTTGTGTTCTAGGAGTTTCTCTTTCTCTAACCCCTTAAGTCTGTTATCTTCAATGGATTTTGTGTCAATGTCAGACTCAGCTTCATCCCAAAGACCAATGCAACCTGAGCCAAATTACATGTCTGAAATTGTGCCTGGTGTTTGTTGTATTCATGTCTTAATACGTATGCTATAGAAGGGTTCTGAAAACCAGTTCTATTATTTTGCCTGCTTAATTATGTTTTAAACAGTAAGATCGAGGAGCGCTTTTGGACATTGCAACAACTAGTCAGATATGACCAACCGTTTTCAAATATCATATCCCACTCCAGCCAGATTTATTTAGATGTCCAAACAGATATGGTGGTTCACAAGTGTCAGAATTTTGTTGAAGTTATCGACTTAGAAGTTAAGAGGAATGGTCTGAACTTCGTGTAAATCTTTTGTTCCCTTTAAAATTTACTATTGCAACTTTAAGTCAAAAATCACTTTGATAAACTTGATAACTATTGGAAGGTACTCGTAAATGTCTTTAGAGTAATATATTAAGTTCTTAAATGAAAATTCCTAATTATCCAGATAAGATTTCATTTCATTAGGAAAAAAATGGTAAATACTAAAAATTGGCAATTCTACTTTATACTGTGTTTTTGCACTTGAAATGTTGGAAGTATCATGGTGCGTTCTTTTCGTTAACTGTCAGATTTCTTGAAGGCCTCTCAAATGATGTCAATCTTCAAAGAGCCTCTCAAAGTCCTATCTGCATTCTACACTCCCAAAGGGCCACAAATTGGCTGTTTATTAGCCACCTCTCGAAAATGCACCAGTGCATGGAGAGTCACATACATGTATTTCAGGAGGTAGCTCCAAATCATTGTAGTCTGGATACCAGCAGAAATTCAAATATGTTTGAAAACTCTTGATGCGAAGAAATGGAAATTTCAAGCTCATGTTCTTTTCAATGTTGACATTAACAACATCTAGAAACTAAAACAACAAGAAGGTTATCTTAGGTTATATGTTGTTTGATTACAAAAAAAAAAAAGGTTGTGTTGTTTTTACTTTGGTGGGGAATAGTTTACACACAAGCAAGGAGCTTTTATCTTTCTTGGTGAATCATAGAAAGAAAAGTAACATACAATAATATTTCACATGAATTGCCTTGTGTACTTGTTCTGAGATGCTACAGATACAAAAGCGAAATGAAGTGCCTTCCCCTCTATTATGGTCTATGGAGAGAATTATGTGTGTTATAATATCCCAAATAATGGAGATGAAGGGCTGGTCTGGGATATTGGGTGGAACCAATTGTGTGCGTCTTTATGTAACTTCATTCCTGTCCTTGCCCGTATACTTGCTGAGCTGAAACTTCTCAGTACTGCTGTTGGTAGGATGGCCATGTCTGCTGCTGGAGTCATGATGATGTACCTGCATGGATTCTATTAGCCCTTGCCGTTGCATTCAGTAGCATGGGTTACACACCTGCAGTTTTTTTTAGTTACATTCGTCTCTCTGGTGTCTGTTTATAGTTGTTCCCTTTATTACTCTTCATCTAATGTTCTCATAAAAGGCCAAGGGTTGCCAGTTGCCACAAAGGCAAGCCTGTAAGCAGTGACTTGAGATTAGTCGACAACAGTAGAGGGTGCCTAATTCCATTACAATAGGGGTCTATCAGTGCAAGTCAGCTGAACACCGTGATTGATGAGTGGGCAAGTATTTTCCAGCTCCTTCTGTCCCCAACTGACAACCGAAGCAAGCCTTTGTATTGGGCGGCACCGGAGTTGGAGTTGAGATATCTTGAGGCCTTAATATGCGGGACAGTTTCTGTGCAGAGTTTCAAAGTCAGTTACAAAGCCAACTGAGGGAGTAAGAACAGGTACAGTAGTTAAGTCACCACTGACTTGGGTCGAAATACATGTCCTTGAAACTCAAACAAGATCCCCCGCGAAGGAGAACAATTGACACACACAGAAATAACTCCAAGACTTCTGAATAACATGTATAAACCTTGATGGCTTGATGCATCATTTACTTATGAATAACATTTCTTAGAAGTGTACGATGATGGCTTGATGCATCACAAATGTTGTAATTAGTAACAAAAAATTTTATATGTGTAGCCAACTTGTATGTGGGTGTGTACACCCAATCATATGATGCCACGTGTCTATAAAATGGTTGAAAAACTGATCAAGCCCACTAGGGTTAATTAAACCCATACTAGGTTATATTATTATTGCCACATGGCATTTTGTGATTGGGTGTACACACCCACATGCAAGTAAGCTACACATATCAAATTCTCTGTAATTAGTAATTACCCTTTTTACTTAAAAATATGGAAAAGAGTAAAAAACTCATTAATAAGACATAACGCAGTGACTGAAATTCTATTGGCTGAATGCCGTTGGAAACACATTAAAACGCCACGTGTATACAAATAGAAACGTCTGGAGACCCCGCGAAATTTTACTTCTCCGTTAAGAATTGGGATTTCGAAACAGAAGAAGAAGAAGAAGAAGAAGAAGAAGAAGATATAAAAAATAAAATCACTTCGTTTCCTACCTCCTAAAAGCTTTTAAAGATCAAACGAATTAGCAAGCACTACATTGAGATTAAAAGATGAAATCGTGGATTCTTCTATTCATCTGTTTCACTTTGTTTTGTTCAATTCTCTTCTCAGAATCAAAATCTACCGATCTATATAAGGTACACTTTCTTACAATTCTAGGGTTTAATGGATTGTTTCTTTTCCAGATTTTATTGATCAATTTGAATTTGATTGTTTTGTAAATAGATTCTTGGGGTTGAACGTAATGCAAGTCAGCGCGAAATTCAAAAAGCTTTTCATAAGTAAGTTTTAATTTCCATGAAATTTATCTGATTTTTTTTTTTAGTTTTTATTGTTAATGTTTTTTTTTTTTTTTTTATATCTTTGCAGATTATCTTTAAAGTATCACCCTGATAAGAACAAAAGTAAAGGAGCACAGGAGAAATTTGCCGAGATTAATAACGGTATTGTTTCACTACATTCCTCAAACCTTGTTGTTTTTTTCTTTTATGTGAATTTCGAGTTTGGTCTGTTTATAATGTATGTCGAGCTGGAACTGATAACCATGTGAACAAATTATTAAGAAGACATTTGCACACATACACACACTGAAGGAAAAAGTTAAGTGAGCAACACAAACAGAACAGTAGCTTAGTGTTCAAACACTTTCAGCAAGGATGAATTCACGTCAAGCATTTGAATGAAGGATTGAAGAAAGGGTGGAAATTTTAAGCTCGAAAGAAATTGGTTTATTTTGTTTGAATTACATAGTTTCCATTGAAGAACGTGTTAGAGCACTGCCAGTTTCTTAAATCCCAAGTTATTTTTTTTCTTGCAATGAGAATGCTGGGGTTTGGCAAACGTGACCAAATTACATAAAATAATCAGCAAATTCTACTGTAGTCCAAAGTGTTTCTTAAGGAATTGCATTTTTTTTTTCCTTTCGGCACTTTTCTTAGGAACTGGAGCAGGCAATATCACCATTACCGGTTTATGAACTTTCTTGAAAGTTATCACTGATGACATTATGTCCTAAAGAAGATTGAAAGTAGTTTGGCTATTTTGTTTTAAAAGCATAGTTTCTTTAAAATGTTTCCTTTTGGCTCATTTAATATTCGTGTTTCATCAATGCATATTGTTTTTTTTCTATAATTTTCTCTATGTCATGCATTCGTGTAGTTTTTCTCGAAAAATATCCCTCATTTTTGTTGGCATTCCCTTGAAGTTGGGGTGAAATTAACTGATTCTTTTGAAAATTTTGCTTGTTATTTAGCATATGATGTTCTATCCGATGAAGAGAAGAGGAAGAACTATGATTTATATGGAGATGAAAAGGGCAGTCCTCAGTTTGGTACTGGCAGTCCTGGTGGTCATGGGGGATATTCACACTTCACTAGTGGTGGTCCAGGAAACAGTCATTTCACATTTGATCCGAATGAGTGGCAAACAGCGGGTCGCCAAGGAAATTCAGAGTCATTCTCATTTTCCTTTGGCAATCCCAGTTCTAGTGGGAGTTCATTTGGTTTTGATCTGAACGATATGTTTTCCAATATTTTTGGTGGTGGCATGGGAGGTGGGAGCAGCTTTGGTGGTTTTGGTGGTCCAAGTAGAACTCAAACTCGAACCAGCCCTAGTAGCCTTATGACTGTGAGTTCTCTTGTATTCAAGAAAGAAATAGTTGACCAAAGGATTACATGGCTTTTGTTATCCTATGTACCCTCATCAAAGGGATTTCATGCATTAGAATCTATAGTGGAGGAAGTTGCTGGTCAACTACAAGGGGCATTGAAGGTACATATGCATGTGTTTTATGTGATATTATTGTTGTTGATATTATAATTAAATTAGGCAGTTTTAGATATCGTTTGCAACATGTTATGACTTCTCATACTTATTCTGACAGGCTGGTAGCATAAACTGTCAAAAGGAATCGTCCTTGTGTAAAGAAAATGGGTTATATCCATCAAAATCAGCACGCATATTTGTTTACTCGTATAAAGGAAGTGACAAGGGGTCACTTGCAGAGTACAATGGTGTATTGGAAGCAAGAAGTTTGAAGTCTTTTTGCCAAGATCAGTTGCCAAGGTTTTCAAGAAGGGTAGATGTGGGCCGTTATGACTTTGCTTCTAATACTGAAGAAAAGCTACCTCGGGTGCTCTTACTCTCTACAAAGAAAGATACACCTGTGATATGGCGTACTCTCAGTGGTTTGTATCACAGGCGCATCATCTTTTATGATGCAGAGGTATGCTGTTAGCTTTCAAATACATGTTTTTTATGTCTGTTAAATGACCATTGTTTGATTATATTTTGTTAAAGTATTGCAATGTGCCAAGGCTTGGCAAATCCTGCTTTGGGATTGCTAACACATGCTCAAGTGGCTCTTTGAGTCTGTTTGGCTAAGAACATTGTGTAGGATATAGTAAAGTAAACATATCAACATGAATTTGGGATAAAGGTTTATTTATCAGTCTCATTGAAACTGCTGCCATTAAGCTGCCGTTGCTGGGTTCACTAGCACATGAGAATCTATTATACTTTTGGTTTTTTTTTTTTTTTTTTTTTTCTTATTCTAAGTATGCATAAATTGACATGTTTATTCAGGTCCGTGATATCTCTGATCCAATGCTCAAAAAGTTAGGAGTCGATGCACTTCCAGCTGTTGTTGGTTGGCTTTCAAATGGGGAGAAACATATCATGAAAACTGGAATCGCTGTGAAGGATTTGAAATCCGGAATTGGTGAGCTGAGTGGCATACTTGAATCGTTTGAGAAAAAGAATAAGAAGACAACTTCTAGTCAGCCTAGAAGGTCAGAAAAGACTGAATCATATGAGGAACAGATGCCTTTGCTTACTGGTTCAAATTTGGATACTATATGTGGAGAAAACACCCCTGTATGCATTGTTGGTGCTTTCAGATCAGCAAAGGGAAGGGAGAAGCTGGAGTCCATTTTGAATACCGTGAGTACAATCTTCTTTTGCATGAATTAAATTTGTTTTTGTAGAAAATATCATGATTGACCAGGTTTATGTTCTTAGGTTTTTAATTCTATTAATCAAATATTGGGTTGGTTTAGAATTTTTGAGTTTTGTATATTTTTTATCCCTTTGGTTCTGAAGAAGTAAACAAACGCAGCCACCTGATTGTATTTCTCTTCTTTTAGGTCTCGAAGAAGTCACTTACGAGACGGCAGAATCAAGTTTCAAGTTCTGGAGATTCCATATCTTTCTCGCTGTTGGATGCTAACAAACAACAAGAATTCCTTAATTCTCTAGATAGGTCTGGATTTAAGTCCAAGGACCATCTTGTGGTGGCCTACAAACCTCGGAAAGGAAAATTTGCAGCATTTACCAATGACTTGATGAGTGATGAAGTAGAGCTGTTCATCAGTGGGGTTCTGAATGGAGATGTACAGTTTTCCAAGATAAAGAAAAAGCCAGTTTTAAAGTGAGAGTGCTAGCAATAAAAAGTTACATGCCACTTCACTTTCATGTGTGAATTGCGGTTCAATACTGTACAAGTCTCTGCTGGTTCGTTTTTAAGGATGCAGATGCTGTCACCACTGGTAAATCTTGAGACCTTACTTCATATACTGTAGGAGCATTGTAGCTACTGAAAGATATGTGCACAAGAGGGGTACTTTACTTCATATACTGTAGGAGCATTGTAGCTACTGAAAGATATGTGCACAAGAGGGGTGAAGATTTCTTCACCCTTATAAACTATATTTCTGATCGGAAAAAAAAATACTGTATTTTCGATGATGTACAAAATTAGTTTAATACTAGCATTTTGTAGTCCATTTTTCTGAAACCTTATTTTCTTCTTAATTTATGTCCAATCATTTAATTGAATTTATATTTTTTCGAGAATTTCCTGCTTGCAACTTTCTTGAATTCACAGCTGCTTATCACTGCCTGCAGCCCACCGCCAAAAATTTGCCCTAAACACACTTCTGCATGAAACAGAGCCCAAAAATTCTGATGAAGATCAGAAGTAATAGGGTTATCAGAAATATGCCTATGCACCAAGCAGTAGCACAGCCCAGTTATATGAATCAGGAGCAGCCAATTTTGTTTTGTTTATGTATACTTCTAAAGTCATAAGACCAACCCAGGTTCATGAAAGAGCCCAAAAGAGTAAGAAAGGATTGATACAAATATATGCCAAAGAAATCAGTTACTCTGAAATATATGCCGATAATGTAGATGTTTTTATTCAGTGAATAAAGCACAGGGAGGATAAGATGGAGACGTATAGTCCAGTTGACAGTATAGCAGTGCAGTGGGCCAAGTGAACTTATTTTGGTATGGTTAACAAAGTCTTGCTCATAGAAAGTGACACTTGGCAGTCTGCAACTGGGAGTTGCCTGTGCTGCTATGCACAGTGCATGTACTTGGTGCTCTGTTTCTACTTTCCGTGCATCAGTGTATGTAATTGTGCTCTGTTTTTGCAGTTATCGCAATTCAGATGTGGAGAAATTGGTCCCTGGGTCCCTTTCTCATTGATCACAAACTTTTGCAAGATATTTTGGATTTAGGAATAGTTATGTGACTTGGTGTTTTAAGGAGAGATCACTAATAATTCTCTACACCATTATTTGAACAGAAACATAGAATAATAATATTTCAGACATTTTCATTTTCTTCTTTCTCCATCTTAGTCTTGAAATATGTATTACGTGGTACAAGAGACTCCATAGTCAAATGAATCATATGGTACTTAGAGCATTCCCAATGCAAGGTGGATTTTGGAGGTGGGGTGGATAAATCCATCTTGTAGTCTAAAAGAATGTCCCAAAGGGAGGTGGATTTTGGGGGTGGGCTGCCCACAGGGGGTAGAACCGGACGGCATGTACGGCATGTTACATGCCGTCTGTTTTTTTTTAAAGTTTACGTAGTGTTTTAAAAGTTTTGGACGTCTCCATATTTTTTTTTTAAAAAAAAATGGGACGACATGTCACATGCCGTCCGGTTTTTCTAAAAATCCACTTCCTCTCTACAAGAGTCCACCTTCCCTTGGGAACTCTCCACCTTGTAGAGTTTCACCTTGAATCAACAAGGTGGATTTTGCTTAGGTGGACCTACGTGGCGCCTACGTGGAGGTGGATTTATCCACCCTGCATTGGGAATGCTCTTAGCTGTGAAAGAAAATGAAACCATATGGGCAGAGAGATTTGTTTAAACAAAGGGGACAGTGTCAAGGTGATAAGGGCGAAAGATATTGCAATCTCTTTAGGGGCTCCACACCTCTTTGTTCGACACTTTAACAACTCTCACTAAAAACAACTCTCTTTGTATACTTTTGTTTGGTGACAAGTGAAGGAATGATGCATTTCTTGTTGTTGAACATACGAGGAAGAAAGGTCTTTCACCTGGATTTAAAACTTTGTTACAATAAATATGGACTTATGGAATTACAAAAGAATAAGCAGATTAAGGCCTCATTTGAATCAGTTCATCACCTTTGATAACTCTGCCTTTACACTATAGTTTGAAGGGAAAAGTAAGTTGGAAAAGCAAAGCTGATGAATGAGGTCTAAAAGTGCTACAATTATCTAAATTGGTGCAGCCTTTTGAAGTAGTGTGGTTCTAAGTTCTAAACTTGGTAAGTTAATTTATGGACCCTCACAAGAAGAAAAATTAATTAACTTTTGGGTGTTAGCTTTCAGATTTGATAAAGAAAGCACACCTAACAATATCCACCCATCATTTTCTTCTAATTTTCTAGCTACTTCCATCCATCCATGCACCAATTATTCGATGTGTTTGTACGGTTAAGAATCATATGATTTTCATACAAACAAACAAACCAAAGATGGGATTAATGATGGAGTTGTTCATGTTTAATAAGTCTTGTTAACACACTTGTTAAATATGTTCTTGGATGTGATTGCTTACTCATCTTTTAACTTAATCTTATACTATTTCAAAAGAAATTCTATAAAGTAACACAACATGATACTCATGTTCCCTAAACACCACATTATGGATCTTTACATGCAAAAAATTAAGGTTAAATGTCATTTAGCATATTGGTTTGTGTGCTTGGATTGTCTGTCTTGAAAACATTTGTGAAACAAAAGCATAAGCCTGCACAATTAAGCCTGGATAACATGTCTAATACACTTTGGTTCGAAACACTGAGTACTGCCTTTCCCTTTGGCTCTATCAAAGAATATATGTTTCCTTGTGCTGTTATGCATGCCCTGATGCCCAAGGGTTATGGGTGTGCATTGCCCTCTATAGTCTATACCTTTGAATCTTTGATATTGTGTTTTAAGCATTTGCAGCACCATACATTGCATTCATGCAGGTAAAAGAAGTTAGAATTCCAGCTGGTGGGGAGCTTAAATTAATTGAAAAAGGGTCCCATGATCAAGATGCATGGTAGGGTTGTTTTCAAAAACCAAAAAAAGAGACAGAAAAAGATTGAACCCCACCCTCAGTCAACACTCAACACAACCTAAAAATCTATACCTTTAGCTTGAACTTGAAGTTCTCCTTTCTTCTTTAGGTAAAATGTCCTATTGAACATAAAAATCAAATAAGTCCAGCTATCTTCAAAGTTTATTTAAATGGAAATCAATGGCTTTGTTTGTTAGAAACTACAATCATTACCAGATTACATCACATTCAATCAAAACATTAATCTCTTCTTAATAATAGATAAATTATCCATAAACTATCTTAACAAAGAAATGATCATGTACATGTAACATGTAGGATCTTGGTCTCTTGGCCAGATAATTGACCTTTTCTTTGCATGTCCTTGTCCTTCTTAAAGGGTAGACCAAATGAGAGAAGAAATGTATGGTGAAGAGTTAGTTCATCATCTTTAATGAACCCCAATGGCTTCGTTATGGATAATTATATTTATTTATGATCAATTCCATAACTACTTCACATCGCTCTCCTCCATGGTGGCAAGGCAACTGTTCCTATAGTATCTTTTCTTTAAAATTAAAATGTAGTGTATGTAGCATGTTTGGTAAAATTTAATAAAATGTTTGGAAAAATTCCCAAAACAACCAATACTTACTTAAATGGTTAAACTTCCAGTTTTTTATCTCACCATTTCCACCCAGTTGGAAATGTGTTTGGCATTGGTGGTAATTATGTAGAAGATATAGCCCATAGCAAGTTTCTTGTTTTTTACTTGCAGCTACCTTAACTGAAGAGAGAAAAAAAAAGGAAGAGAAAGGGCATTGAATGCATTTCACACCCTCTTTGAACATACTTTACCTGCTTATTACTTACCTCTCACTTCCCACATTCTTTCAACTCTTCAGTCTTTAAAAGTCACATCTTCTTCTCCTAAAAAGACTGCAACACAACTCTAGTACTACATTCTGTACATTTTCAGGACTCTTTCTTCTTCTCATCACTCTCAGTTATGAATCCCACAACATCAGTTGAGACAGTTGAACAGGGATTTTCTCCCCAGGTACCCTTTCCTTCCCTTCTGGTATTAAAGCTTATTGCTGTTTTTTTCTTTGAAATTTAGAGAATTTGCTGGGCTTAAACAATTCCAATATGTTTTCTGCTAAGTTTCTTGAAAAGGGTATGTGGGAAATGTATCAATTAGTTCCATTATATATTGTTACCATTGTTTCTGAATTCTGATATATCATTCTCATTCCCTTCAAAAATTTCTTTTAAGATTGGCCTGTATGGAAATGTTTTTGTATTAGTGACAGTTTGGGTTTTTGGTAGTAATGTGCACATTGAAGGAAATGCAAAGGAGAATTTTTGGAATTTGATTCACCTGGTTTTCCACTAAGATATCGACAATTTTGTTGTTGAATACAAGAGCTGTATAGAGTATATACATTATGGAAACACCAATATGGTAGGAATTTGTATTTGCGTAATTCTGGGTTTTCCCTCATTTCTTTCCTCCAATCGAGTTTTAATGTAATGCTATATTGATAAATTAAGTTTTGCCAAGAAATTTATGTGTAATCACTGTCTCACTGAAGTTGGAAAAGGGAAGACATGATAAAGCCTTGTTTCCCACAATTCATCTAAATTTAAAACTTTGGTAGCTTTGCTTTTTCATTTTTTTTAATACAATTCTGATAGTCATACACATAGCTTCATGATTTTGTCAAAATTGAGTCATTATCTTTGGATAGACGCGAAGTTAGTCAGTTTTACGAAATACCCTTCTCTATATGGTATAACTAAGCAATATTTGGTGCCTGAATCAGAGCCTGAAGAAACTTCCCTACTCAACAGTGCTCACGTTGGCTTACCAGAGTCTTGGTGTGGTTTATGGTGATCTCAGTACCTCTCCTCTTTATGTCTACAAGACTGCATTCTCCGGAAAGTTGAGTCTCCATGAGAATGATGAGGAAGTATATGGAGTGCTTTCTTTTATCTTCTGGACCTTAACTCTCATTCCTCTCTTCAAGTACATCTTCATTGTGATGTCAGCTGACGATAATGGGGAAGGTACATCTCATTCCTTTCTTATGCCCTTATTTTTTGTTGTTGTCAGTATAGGTTATAAACTAAGAAAATAAATTGATCTTTTGGGAAAACGGTAGCATTTTTCTTCAACTATGAGGCTTGTCATCTTACCAACCAGGAAAAAGAAAACAGAAATGGATGCAACTACGTCGAGATGGAAAAGAGTAGGAGTTGTTTTGACATCAACACTCACTATTGAACTGATAAGTAGGCCTAGTGTCGTTCTAGGATAGGTGTCTATCCAATAACAATGATTTCAAATTGTGCCAACGTGCTAAAGTTTTGAATTCCAGCACTTAATAGTTAATACAACCGAAAAGGAATCTCAATAAGTGTTCAAACAATTCAGGTGGTATTTTTGCACTGTACTCACTACTCTGCAGACACGCGAGACTCTCCATCCTACCCAATCAACAAGCATCAGATGAGAACTTGTCAGCATATGGAATGGAAGGATCAGCGGATACATGGCAGAGTTCCGCACTGAAATCATTTTTTGAGAAGCATCCGAACTTTCGTAACGGTCTTCTTGTCTTTGTTCTCCTAGGGACATGTATGGCAATAGGAGATGGTGTATTAACCCCTGCAATCTCAGGTGACTACTACTTTTACTGTCTATGAAAATCAGGGTAAATCTCATTATAGTGTAGCGAACAGAGAGTTCTTCTATATATATGATTTCCTATGGTTCAAGAGTATGATGTGGTAGGAATGGTTCAGAAAATGTAGGCACTTATATTTTTGGATTTGAAGTGAATCGGGAGTCTTGAAAGAACTTAAGAGGCTGAATTAGTATTTGTACATGCTATCAGGATTGAGTAGAGTTTTGCTTCAGTTAGTTTAAAATAAAAGATAATGATTTACATATGATTTCCTTGCCACTATTAGCAGCACAAACTCTACAAGGTTTAGTGGTGGCAGTGAAATCATGGTTATAATAGTTGGCAAGATAGTTGAACTGCATTCGTTAAAAAGTGACTTATTGCTGGGTCCAGTCAGTTATTTTCTGTAAACTAATCACTAATCAGATTTTTTTTTTTTTATTATAATGAAAATTGATGGAGTTTTTTCTTCTTTTTTTTAACGCAAATTATTGGGTGGTTGTGCGGGCTATATTGGTATTCAGAATTATATATACGGGAAACAGTTTTTTTTCTTTCTATTTTCAATAATAACATATGCACATTACTCATAGAGATTCAAATTGCTTGCATTTCAGTTCTTTCAGCAGTTTCAGGAATTCGAGTTAAAGTAACAGACCTTCATCAGAGTAAGTTCATTTGCCATTACTTTTTTTTTGGTCAGTTTCAACTTTCAAATGCATAAGTTTTGACTTTTAACCAAACTCATTTTCTTTTTCTCCAGATTATGTTGTGGTGATATCATGTGTCATTTTAGTGGGACTCTTCTCTCTTCAGCATCATGGGACACACAAAGTTGCCTTCTTATTTGCCCCAATTGTCACTGCATGGCTTTTATGCATCAGCGCCATTGGTATATATAACATAATCCAGTGGAACCCATGCATCTACCGTGCACTTTCTCCATTTTACATGTTCAGGTTCCTAAGAAGCACAGGAGTTGAAGGGTGGGTGTCACTTGGGGGAGTGGTTCTCGCCATTACAGGTGTCACTTTTACATTTCTTATAATATTTTCGGTTGGTGTTGTATTTGTCAGTACATAGATAAACTTTAATGGGAGACTTGTCTAACTCCTAGAGAACAATTCATCTCAGGTGCGGAGACCATGTTTGCTGATCTGGGTCATTTCTCTCCTCTTTCAATTAAGGTCAATGTTACTCTATCACAAACTCTGCCACTCATGACTTTGCACAGGTGTGCTGAGAAAAGAAAGCATCATTCTTTCAAACTTTAACTGACAGTTTATGTTGTTCTGCCAGATTACGTTCACGTTTCTAGTGTATCCTTGTCTAGTTCTTGCTTATATGGGTGAAGCTGCATTTCTTTCTAGGCACCATGAAGATATTCAGAGAAGTTTCTATAAGGCTATACCAGGCAAGATATTTTTTGAGTACTCCTCTTTCATTATTACTCTGGATATTAACTCAGTGCACAGCTTAATTTCATTATTTTGTTGTGCAGAGCCAGTGTTCTGGCCAGTCTTCATCATTGCCACTATGGCAGCAGTAGTTGGTAGTCAGGCGGTTATATCTGCTACATTCTCTATGGTAGGCCAGTGCTGTGCACTGAATTGCTTCCCTCGCGTGAAGATTGTTCATACATCAAAGAAAATTTATGGTCAAATATACATCCCGGAGATCAACTGGATTCTCATGTGCCTGTGTTTGGCTGTCACGATTGGATTGAGAGATACAAATATGATGGGCCATGCTTATGGTATATCCTTAATCCTTCTTTGGTACATTCAATTTCTGTCATTTCTTCTTTAGCTCATATGCTATTGCTTCATGAGCTGACTATTTGGTCATTTTTCTTTAATTGCAGGACTTGCAGTAACCACTGTAATGTTTGTGACAACTTGCTTGATGTGTATGGTGATGATAATTGTGTGGAAGCAAAGTATAATCACCTGTGTGGCATTTCTAATGTTTTTCGGGTCCATTGAGCTGTTGTACATCTCAGCATCCTTCGTCAAGGTTCCTGAAGGCGGGTGGATACCTCTTGCATTGTCTTTGATATTCATGGGCATCATGTATGTGTGGAATTATGGCACACTAAAGAAGCATCAATTTGATATAGAGAACAAGGTTTCAATGAAGAGAATAGTGGCGTTAGGGCCTAGCCTTGGCATGGTTCGAGTCCCGGGTATTGGATTAGTTTACACCAATCTTGTTACAGGGGTGCCAGCAGTTTTTGGACATTTTGTGACAAACTTACCTGCTTTCCATCTGGTGCTAGTTTTTGTGTGTGTCAAATCTGTCCAAGTTCCTTATGTTGGTGAAAGGGAACGTTTCCTCGTCGGCAGGGTTGGCCCAAAAGATTATGGCATGTTCCGATGTATTGTACGGTATGGCTACAAGGATTTACAACAAGAGAACTACGATTTTGAGAATAAATTAGTAGATATGATCATAAAATTTGTAGAGCTGGAAGGAGAAGAATGCCTGACGAGTCCAGTGACTAAAGCATCTAGAGAGCGTGAAACAGTAGATGGTGACTCCTTCGATCTCCCAAGGCCCATGTTTAGCTATCCAAATGACGGATTGAATATAGTGCAGTCTTTATCCAGTACCCAGGCAGTAAAAGAAGAGAATGGTGTTGCTGAGAATTTTCCTTGCAGAGAGGAGTCTGCTCAGATTATGAGAGCTAGGGAGACTGGGTTGGCATACATTCTTGGTCACTCTTATGCTAAGGCAAATAAATCATCCTCCTTTCTCAAGAGATTCGCAATTAATGTTGTCTACGCTTTCCTATGCAAGAACAGCAGGGGACCTGATGTTGTTCTGAATGTGCCGCACACATCTTTATTAGAAGTCGGTATGGTCTACTATGTCTAACTTGTACGAGAACTTCTACACAAGATCACTTCAATGCCTCTTACTATTATATCTGAAAGGTTGAAAACAGGTCTGAACAGCTCTGGAATTTACAAAAACTTGTAGATGACAAAGCCAGTAAGGCACAATACCCCTTGGCGTCGATTCTCTGAACACATGCTTTTATTGAGGTCAAAGACTTCTGGCATCTCGGTAAGCTATATATTGCTGCACTTAACATGAACGAAAAGAGCAAGGGGGGGGGGGGTCCAAACCGAATCTGGGTTCTAGTTTTAGCTTGTTTTAGCTTAGCTGAGCATCTTAGAGAAAAACGTGAGAAACGAAATAGGATTTGTAAATGAATTTTGTTGATAGTTACAGATGTACATATTTACAGTGGAACCTATACTCACAGGCACAACTCATGAATTTCAAGAATTTACAGTTATATAGAAATGAAATGATCTATGATAACAAATCACATTATTCTAAATAATTTTCCAATGTCGATACATTTATTATTATGACAATGAGATTTAGCAATTATGTATCACCAGTAAAGAGATATTATATCATGGCATGATTTAATTATGGTAGCAGGATATTATCGAAGTCTCCTTGTCCACAATCACATTCAGTATAATCGAACGATCATATTCCGGTAGTCAACATTACAACTAAGTTCTTATTATTGTATAAACCCTTATCACAACAATTCATCTCTAAGCAAACATAGGCATATAGCATATATGAATTGATAGAGAAGGATTAGAAAAAAACATTGATAGGGAAAGTGCTTACTGTATGTGGTACACATGAAGGGAAAAGATTTCAGCAACCTTCAAAGTTCAAACTACTTCAAAGTCCTTGAAAACAAACCATTTTGGTCACAAGTATCAATAATATAAATTTCAAAGTAGTTTGTGTATAGTGCTGTGGTCCTAAATTTATTGATGTTTGGATGAGTTCAATGATTAAAAAGGCTGTCGGCATTGGATACCAAAACCATGTTAAATTTCACTATTATTGTTTGTTAATTGATACTACTAGATTATAAGCTATAGCTAGTACTTGAAAATTTTATATGATACTCTGAGTGAACACTAAACACCAATAATGCACCAAGGTTATTTGTCTTTGGCCTATCTAAAACAAAATGTGCTTGTCATTGGACCCAGATGTGACTTTGAGTGATTCACCTTCACTCTACTCTTTGATTGATCAGCTTAGAGTCTGTCAAACCCACAAAAGAAGACTTTTGTGATTGTAATCTACACTCAGTTAATTAAAAGGGACATGGTAGGGTTCAACACTTCAACACTTAACTTCTGGCAATCTGGCCTACTGAGGTCTTGATCTCAATGCCACAAAAAATCATCAAAATTAAAATTGAGATAACCAGAAGGCTTTGATATGGGATGGATAATTGAATATATACATTCTCTAATTTTTTATTTTTTTTCAGAAAAATATTATTAAGAGATCTATTGATAGATCATACATTCTAACTTTGTTGGCAATCATCTATCCACAAACTAAAGCAAACAAAGTACTAAAAGCATAGTGTACTACTACCAATAAGTTGAAGTGAAAGGTAGATAAGGTAAGGATACTCATTTATCCAATTAGAGGTAAGTGCTTATCTTATCTAATATTTACACATCATCAACAACAAATGAAAAACAATTAAGCACCTTAAGCTTTTTTTCTAGCCCTGTTTGGTTAATAGTTATGCAAGTGTTACATCACTACTTGGCTACTTGCAATGCCTTATGCCTTTGGTGGGAAAAACAATAAAAGAAACAAACACATGTAAGTTATGGATTCATTGATTCAAGCATATAAGGCCTACCTCTTTCTAGTTCTAAAGATAGAGATACATAAATTGGATTTGATCAGAAAACTTCATTGTGTTTTGTTTTATGGAGGAATGCTCAAGGCTTGGTTGGCCTGAAGAGGCAAACTTGTTTCAGTACCATGAGTATAACAATGTCCCTTTTATACTTCCATGGCCCCCTCAAACCTCTATGTCATCTATCTTCCCTGCAGCTCATGGCGGGTATCTTTCGTCGTCTGCCTCAGTGAATGACAGAACTGCAGCTTCTTCAGTCAGCCATAGTCAAGCTGAAAAACGACGTAGGGAGAGAATCAATGGACATCTTTCCACTCTCAGACGTTTACTTCCTCGCGCAGATAAGGTAAGGGCACATTGTACTTAGTGACTGCTTAGTGTGTTATTCTCAATGTGTATGTATATAAGATGTTGAGCTCAGCTAGATCAATATTGTTTGTGCAGATGGACAAGGCTGCTTTATTAGGCAGTGTGGTTAATCAAGTGAAGGAGCTCAAGAGAAAAGCAATTGAGGTTGGGAAACTATATACAATTCCTTCAGATGTTGATGAAGTATTTGTTGATCGTGATAATAATGAAGATCACAGCAACATTGATAACAAAGATTGCATAGTCTTCAAGGCTTCAGTATGTTGCGAAGACCGGCCAGAACTACTAACTGATCTTAATCAAGCACTTAATGGTTTGAAACTAAGAATTGTAAAAGCAGATATGGCTACATTGGGTGGAAGAGTTATAAATGTTATGATACTTTGCACTAATGAAAGTGAAGATAAAGTGTGCTTAAGCTCTCTTAAGCAGTCAATCAAAGTGGTTTTAAGCAGAGTTGCATCTATGTCCATGCCATCAGTTAGGGCTTTTTCAAGCAAGAGGCAAAGAATGTTGTTGCCATCAAATTACTCACATTTATCTCTGTGATCAACATCTCATTCTAAATAATATGTGAAATTACTAACAGCCAATTTTGGTTGATTTTTTGTAATATTAAACATTATTTGAAATTGAATTCATGATGGAAATATAATTTTCTTGATTATACCTGTAATAGTATCATTTTGCAAATCTTGGCCGAACCAGGTTACATTGCCCAGTCCTTATCCTTGTACATACATATGTTGGCAGAGGGAGATTGTTGCTACTTGCATCCGTTTGATGTTCAGGACCAATGTGAATGTGTTGTTTAAAGCCCAATGTCCAATTTTTTTTTTCCAGGCAAAAGAACTCACATACAATGCCGGAAGCCAGATACCCGGTCTTAACAATCACTCGGCGGAGATGTTCTGATCATCACAACTCAAGCTTGCCAGCCTGGATGTCTGCCATCACCAATCGCAATGGTTTGGTACATTATTTGGTCTATGTTCATATTGCCAGAATGCCAACCCCAGTAGGTGGTGGAGGTTGTCAGGGAATATGAGGCTGTGAGCCTGAAACTAGTACAATGTGGGTAGGTCCTCCAGTGAAAACTGTTGATTAACTGATTGATTACCCTTTTAACCAAGGTAATATCAACCTAATAAGAGGCCCATTTCACTTATCAATACCTAACGTGGGGGCCTTTAATAATAAGACTTTGGACTGGTCGAACGCATTTTTATTCGGGCTTGAAGCAGGCCTAGGCTTATTGAAATGGGCTTTTATCCACAAATTTCAGCATACGAGAAGTCATAAATAAAATGGGCTTATTATAATAAGAGGCCCATGAATGGAGTTACAAGTAATACATAACCAACTACAGTACACTCTTAAGTCCTAACTACTACCCATAAACTTCGAGTACACCCACAATAAAACCATTTCAACTGTCATTATTATGAGATGATTCAGTTACAACTGTTATACCAGATTCCAGCAACTTAATGGGTTTCGTTACAACTCTCAACTAATTCCAAAACCGTTTCCTACTTCCCCCAATTAGTTATAGAGAGAGAAACATAGAGAGAGAAAGTAAGAGAGAGTTTTGCCTGTTTGGAATTTTCAATTTTTCCAACCAACGAACCACCAAACAAACAAATTTCAAATTATAGTCTCTTTGGCTTTGGCTTTTAGTTAGAAGAAAATCAAAATCACTAACGGTTTATCTCCCCACTACTACTGCCACGTGTACTCAACTGCATCATGCCGTTACAATGACTTTATTACTCCCATACCTAACGGACGAACTTACGTGGGTCCCACTTTTTTCGAAACTGCCAATAGATGTAACCACTAAACTGACGAGCGGTATTTTTTCTCAAATCCGTTACAACTACGACCATTCAATACCGTCGATCTTTATCTCTTAACTAATCTAACGTTATCTACAACTGAGACTACCTTATCAATAAACCAATATGTAACGCATTGAGATTCGTGAATTTACAAGTTATAAAACCCATCTCTCTCTCCGCCAATTTCATCAAACACGTAGAGTGCATGGATTAGGGTTTCTTCTTTCTTCTTTCTTCTCTCTTCTTCATTCATAAGAAAAGAAAGAGAGGTAGTTTAGATTAGAGAGAGAGAGAGAAACAAGAACACGCGCGGTTTATGAGTGAGTGGTTTTATTGGTGAGCGGTTTACGGTTCATGCTAACCAACCCCCCTCTCTCTATCAAACGGTTAACAACTTTTTATTTAACAGAGAACACAGAACAACATCGAAGAAATCATTAATTCAAGAAGAAGATGGTGGGAATGAATGGTGGAGATCAAAGGATCAAAGGATCATGGAGTCCAGATGAAGATGCAAGGTTAACGAAATTAGTTGAAGAACATGGTCCAAGAAATTGGTCGGTAATAAGTTCAGGTATACCGGGCCGATCAGGGAAATCATGTAGATTAAGATGGTGTAATCAGCTCAGTCCATTAGTACAACATCGACCATTTTCTCCTTCTGAAGATGCTATTATTATTAAAGCACATGCTAATCATGGTAATAAATGGGCTACTATTGCACGTCTTCTTCCTGGTAGAACTGATAATGCAATCAAGAATCATTGGAATTCGACTCTTCGTCGACGTCGTCTTGGTCTTGAATCATCTTCTGCTTCATCTGATCATGATTCTGAGTCTGTTACTGATTCAAGAAAGCGACAATGTATTCGTGTTATGTCACCAGAGGAAGATGATGATGATGATGATGATGATGATGATGAGGGATTGATGGAACCAGTTACGTCGCTTTCGTTGTCATTGCCAGGGAAGAAATCCTCTGCTGTTAGAAATAGTGATGAAGGAGGAAAAGATGAGAAGGTTAGCAGTGAAATACGCAATTTAGGTAAGAAAGAAGAGAAAGCAGGGAGATATGAAGGTGAGATTAAGGAGATGTGTTTGATGACAATTATGCATAGAATGATTGCAGAGGAAGTTAGGAATTACATGGATAAGAAATTGAGTCAAGGGAGTCTTGTTGCTGGGATAGAATCGGAAGTTAGAAATTACATGGAGAGAAAACTAAGTGAAGGAAATCTTGGTGCTGATGAGTTTGAATCAGCAGGGAAAGAGAAGGATTTTCTTTGATTAATTTAGATAATTATTAGGTTAATTAGTTTCTTTTGTTTACCCCCTACCCTTTTTGTTAAAGATTGTTTTAATGGAAGATTAGTTTAATCAATTGTTTTTTCGTTTGCAAATTAGCCTAATTAAACAAGGGCAATTGCCAATTAGTGGTGGTTTGTTCAGAATAATATCTCATGAAAGTTTGGGTGATGGGGAGGTGCAGTTTTTAACCAGTTTTTTTTCTTATGAAGATTTGGTGATGAAGATCATCATCATCATTCCATCAACAGTAACCAAAATGTAAAACTTGTGTTATGTATCATTTTGTTGATCAATCTTGTGAGTTTATTGGTTGGTTGGCTTACACACATTCTTTCATCCAGCTAAGTATATTAGTATAATCTTTATAACCTGCCAATAACAAAACTTGCACAGGTTGTCAGGTTCTGTGGTGGTTGAGGTTCTAGTACTGTTCTATTAGTACATGTATTGTTCGTTTTCTTCTCTAAATTGCAGAAAAGTTTGGCCCTGTAACATGTTTTAGGCCAATTTGAATACTTGCCAAATTATGTGTCAGTTGAGTATGTCCAGTTTGCTCTAACATCATTCATTACCAATTACATGCTTCTGTTCTCTCTCTTTTTTTTCAAGATAAATATACAGCACTTTTCATTGCCGTAGAATCGATTTTTACAGGACAAAAAGCCAAGTGAAGGAGTTTTCCACTGTCACTTTGCCTGTCACCCGTGTTCTCTATGCCATCTTGTTTTCTACATGGATCCTCCACCTACTTTTTTTGCAGGGAAGGCCCAAAAAGGGCCCTGGCAAATACTTTTTTGAGATTTTTGGACATACCCCCATTTGAAAGTCGAAATTTAAGATACCCCCATTTGAAAAGAAATTTGAGATACCCCCAATTCAAGATGTGGTGTTATCTTAGCTGTCCATCATAATCCATCATAAAACTCACTTATGGCTGTAAAGCTCTTCTGTCTTCAATTGGGGGGGTCTCAAATTTTTTTTCAAATGGGGTATCTCAAATTTCGACTTTCAAATGGGGGGTATGTCCAAAAATCTCTACTTTTTTTGCAGACAAGTTATTCTTCCCACCCGAACAACTTGTCAAACAACCCAAGTTTTACAAATTCTTAAAATTTGTCAAAAAAACCCGATATTAATTTACTATGATACCCCTATTCTCTGAATAGGCTTATTCACAAAATTTGTCCAAAAACCCTATTATTTAAATCAACAAGGAGTATTAGTGCTGCAGTGCAGTAGCATGAGCAGCACCATCAGCTATCTTTATTGGCAGGAGCAGAGCAACAACGTGCAAGGCAGGAGCAAAGGACTTTGGCAGCAGCAGCTATGGGCTTGGTGTGTTGTTTTGAATATGGCTTCTATGTGCTTTTCTGGTTCCCTTTACATGTATGTATACTAGTTCTGTAAATCTGTAATGGGACAAGGAATATAGGGATGGCTTTTTGTTGTGAACTTGTGATGTATACTGTATAGAGCCTTATATCAATAGGCAGTTTGAAACCTGATGGTACTAATACTCAACACTGTATTAGGCTGCTCAGGACTGTGCTATGCAGTTCTTTGGAAAAGTAACATATTCTACCTTTTATCAAAAAAATAATAGTGTGTGTGAATGTGTGATGTACTGATGTCGTTTTGATGGTGGTCGCCTCGTCCATTAAAATGGAACCTGGACTAATATATCGGTTATATCGGTTCTTGATGGCCCACTTGTCTAATAAAATTGGGTTTTTGGAAGAAAATTGTAATTAGATTTATTTAAGAAGTTTGGGTATCATAGTAATTTTTTATGGTTTTTTGATAAATTTTAAGATTTTAAGAATTTATAAAAGATGGGTTTTCTGACAACATATTTGGGTGGGAAGAATAACACCCTCCGATAAACACAGATAATATATGTGGGCCAGGCTTAGGCTCTGCATTTGTCCAAAAGCCCATATATTGACAGCCCACGTAAGGTATATTACCACTTTCAACGATCGCACAAACCCTTCGATGATGAAGCCAATATACCATTTGGTAAAGCTTCAAGAAGGAACAATTTTAGATGCCTTTGCTTATTTGCTTCCTTGAAAGTAATTAATTGGCTATGGTGATAGGTGAATGTGCTAAATTGGATAATGACAGAAATGACCGAGTTATGCAAACCAAAGAGTATGTAATTTTGAGATTTTTTTTTAGTTGATTAACATTTTTTTTTTTTATAGCGTCGTTTTTAAGAAAAAAAAATTAAAATTGTTTGATTAAATGATAGTACATATATATTCTTTTTTGAACCAAGTATTAAGATAAAAATGTACTGTAAAATTTGTTTGGCATCATTAGCTTTAGGGTCTGTTTGATTCGGGCGGGAAAAGAGTTTACCGGGAAATAGATTTACCATGTGCAAATATTCGGGAAATGAAATTTTGATAAAATAGTTATAATGCTACATTGATCATGAATTTTTTGGAAAATCATTTAAATATGTTTGTAGTGAGAGTTCGACAAAATTGAGCTCTAATTTGTCCCAACATTTTAACTTATCATTTCGTTTTAAATATTTACCGCTTATTTTCCATTTAATCAAACATGGGAAATTGAAATTTCCCGAAAAATCTATTTCCCGGACTCGAATCAAAGATACCCTTAATGAAGTCTCAAGAAACATATATAACTTACGTTAGGGATTTTTCAGTGATTAACTAGTCATTTTGTGTAAATTCTATTTTTAAGGTCCTGCTTACATTTTGCGAACGCCTTTTTAAAAAAAAAAAAAAAATTAGATTTTTGGACATTCTCATTTGAAAGTCGAAATTTGAGATACCAAAAAAATTAGATTTTTGGACATTCTCATTTGAAAGTCGAAATTTGAGATACCCCATTTGAAAAAAAAAATTGAGATACCCCATTTCAAGACAGAAAAGATTTACAACCATATAAGTTAGTATCTCAAATTTCGACTTTCAAATGAGGGGTATATCCAAAAATCTCGAAAAATAAATAAATCAAATTTACGTCCTTAAGGCTTAATCAGTAATCACGCCTAAACAGTGACAAACATAGCCTAGAAGTGTGAAACTCAACCATATTTAGACTTGCTCAGTGTAAATAGGCTAAGTCTAGAGGCTAGAGAGGTAAGTGTTCATGTGACACGAGTTTTTGCACCATCAAAGAGATGTTCATTCATGATTTGCTTGATGTAACCCATCATATGTGCAACACATCTTGAAGCACTTGTGTTTTTCTGTGGTTTTTTTCATTGAGCATATTTAACTCCCTTTTTTTTTTTTTTTTTGCACACAGATAGGAAATTATATTAAGAATAAAAGAATATTACAGCAGTAGAGATGTTTTAGATCAACCAACAAACAAATTAAGCAAATCTATAGTAGATTCTACTAGGACATTCTAAAGCAATAAGACATTGTTCAGACCATAGAACTGAGCCCTTAATAAGTGATATCTGTGACTTTAATCCATTCCCCACCCAGTTTGTATAGGTAATTGAGATTTTGTAACCAGCATCTCTAGTTGACCAGAATCATATTTTCTTTTTTCCAAAACTAATTTAGTGAGAAATTAATTATAATCGAAAGGTGGCACTTAAATTACAAATTTAAATACTTTGAGCAAAGATCAACACAGATGTGACACATATCAGTGTATTACTTTAGCTGATTTCATTAAACAAAAGAAAAACAAATGCCAATATACATATATTCACCCTTGCTATATTCTACTAGAAAAATGAAACTTGAAAAGGGAAAAGAGGAATGAGAGATAGATAAAAGACAAGAGAATAAACCCTCAAAACTTTACCAACTGATGATCCGATTCTAAAAAGCATCTCTCTCAACTTTTTCATCAGCAGACAATGATTAAGGAAAGAACAGCAGAGAATCTGACAAATTTACAAACTTATTAGCTGCATCACATCATACTCTCTACACAATAATATATAATTGCATGTGGCCGGGAGTGGGTAACTGAGTATTTGTTAGGAGTAAATACTAGCAGCCATGTCTAGCCATCATCATCATCAATAGTTATGAGAGAAGAGTCAAAATGAACAATAACTTTGATACCTCATTTCATCCTTTGTTCATAGGTGTCCATCAATTATGAACATTCATATATGTTGCCTTAAGATATACATTATTGCATATCTATAAGCAACATGAATGCCCCCTATTGAAGGTCAATTTGTAATGTCAGGGGCTCAGGGATGTTTTATTATGTCTTGAGATGCCCTGCACAAGAGTGCATCTCAAAGAATGTGTGGATGATGGATGGGATTTAGGCATTTAGCATTTTCTCTCTTTAACATATTAGGGTTACGTTTGAAGAGTTTAGTACAATCGTGAAACTAACCATCATAAGTACTCAAATGCAAAAGAAGCAAAGTTTCTTGATGCTTCACAAGCAATTTGAAACACAGCTAGTAGTGTAGTGTTAGTGGAGTTTACAAGAATGGTGGTATTTTGCATCATATCCAGTTGTTGAACTTAAAACTATTATATATCTACTGGTAATGAATAAGATAAGTATATAAAAGGAATGTGAGTGTCTTAAAATCCAGATTCCATTCGATCCACTTACCTCTCTTTTATCATCATAAGCAATAATATCTACAGCAGGTAGAAAGAATATCTTTTTTTTTTTTTTTTTTTTCCTCCTTTCTTCCTTTTAATGTTGTGTGTGAACTGTGAAGTAAAGTGGATAGGTTTCGTGTGTAGCGTTGATTAAGTAACCATCTTATCAATGTCAGCAGGTGAGGTGAGGTGTGGTGAAGAGATACCTTACTTTATAAAGATACCATACTACCTTTTTTGATAGATTGAATACTTGGCTTTATGATGAATATAACAAGGAAGGAGTGGAGTAATCAATCTAAGATCCTCTCTTTCTCTCTTTTTCTCTGTATTCATATTCATAGGATATATAATCCCATCAATTCAATTATTTTGCTTTGTGGGTTTGCGTCTGTTTGTAGCTCTGTACACCTACCTGTCTACTTGCATGCTTATCAGTTAAGTTGTTCTTTTTTTCCCCCTCACCTCTCTTCTTCTCACTTTGCTCAATATGTACATCTATATATATCTGTCAGTCTGTCTTACTGCATGTCTTTCAATTATTTGTTTGTATTTACAAGAAACTTCAAGAGATCTACATAGTCTTTAATTCACACATTGATGTATATCATGCATGCATGAATCATAAATGAATGCATGAGATGTGTGTATATATAGAAGGAGAATTGAGTGCAGGTGGAGTTGCAGAGCAACTAACACAACTTCTAAAAGGAAGGAAGGGGATAGAATCTGGTTTGAGCAAAAGCAGGCAAAGTTGGACAGGAAAAACCTTAATTGAAAACTTTCATGGTTTTGTTCATGAGACAAAAGGCATAAATTAGGGTAATATGGCATACTTTATTAGAATAATAGACAGTTGATCCAACAACAATACATATTCTTAAGAAGGGTATTTTGTTTAGTTATAAAAAACAAGAACCCTTATGTCGGCATTTAATTCCTTTTCTTTCTTTATTGGAAGCACAAGCAAGTACCTTTGTCCAAACAAGGCATGTAAGGCCACTCATTCTTTACAATTAACAAATGTTTATTGAGAAAATCTTCAACTAATCAGCTAACCAACAAAATCTTAATTTGGATAGAGGAACCTTTCTTCTCTCCTCTCTTTATGATGTGAATATGCTCTACTTCTACATTCAAGTCAATGAATCAAACTCATTACTCATACATACATACATATACAAACAATCCTAATGAAAAAGAATGAACAAGAAGATAAATGCTAAAGTAAATATAAGTGAATCACAATTCACATATTCAAATAAAGAAAACTTAAAAATGAAGTTGACAAAAGAAACTAAGAAAGACAAGACAAGCATGTGGAACACAAGAACTGGTAGTTAAATAGTTCATGGAATGTGCCTTGTGTACTAAATTACTTTTTTGTGATCAATTGAAGATTCCAAACCACAAACTTATTGCTACCTTTAAAATTAAAGTTGGAAGAAGATATATAATATTGTTCAAGAAAAGTACTATACGATATATATATTATGTTTTTATATAAGAAAGACAAAACCCTAAACAAATGATCAAATTAAATTAAATTAAACCCTAAACCACCCACCCAATACACCTTTTGATCAATTCTAATATCCTCACCATCTACAAATTCAAAGAAATGCTTGAATAATGAGAAGAGGAAGCTAGAATTAAGATCATCAAATAGAAGTGGTCTTAATGATATATCAATAGTAAGTAGAGGTACTTTTAAGTTTTAACTACTAATGCCATGAAGAAACTGAGAAGAGGGCATGGTTTTGCCAACCTAGAAACAAGGAATCATTGAGTATGTGAAGCTGATAACCTTCAGAAGGATAATGAAGCCTTAGAAGAAGCTTTGCTTGTGCAACTGCGAAAGGGCTTAACGGTACATTGGAAAACCCTGATCTCCTCATCTTCTCAGCCCAATTTTGAAACCTCTCATACCTTTCTTTCCTTTCCTCTCCTTCTGCAGACACCACATCCACAATCTCTCTTCCAAGCCAAACTTGCTCTATTGCAAGTCTCTCAGTGTTATTAGGCGGTAACGTCGCTTCCATGGAATCAAACAAGGCTGTGTAATGGTCCAATGCCTCCAGGAACCTTTGTGAGAAAAGGGGATTGTTGAGATTAGCTTCTCTTTCTGCCAAAGTCACAACCTTTGGATTCATGGCCTTTATAGTGTGAAGAAACAATCTGACTTCATAATCATCATCATTCCTATTAAGAAGCCTATGCAGGTAAAGCACACAATTGACAACAAGTGTTTCTTCCTGCAGTAGAGTGATGGAGGATGAGAGTTGTAGAGCTACAGAAGTAGAATCAAGAAGAAGAAGAGGATGAAAATGGAATCTGAGACCAAGCGATTTCGCAAAATTCTCAAGCCGTTGTCCAGTTCTTGCCAGTGTTTCTAAGTCATAACCTATACCAGTTATTCGAATCATATTTGGGGGATTAGACCTCTCAGCAATGGCTTGCATTAAAGGGGGCCATTGCACTCCTTGCATGATTGTGTCGAAATCAAGTATGTGAATCGATTCTTGCCCTTCAATGGCTTCTAAGATAGCTTGGTTAGCAGTTAAGTGACTAAACCTTATGAATGGAGTAACTTGATTTAAACAGATGAAAGAAGATTGTAACTGATGATGAAGTAAAGCTTCTTCTTCCTCCACCACTTCCAATTCAAGCAATGTCAATCCACTACTAGTACTACTACTAGCAACACTTGCAGGAGGAAGAAAATGAGGATGAGGAACACATGATGATAATGAAGGGGTAGTACTACTAATCATAGATGCTGAAGCACGGTTTAGCCTAATGGTAAGAGCTCTAACAAATTGGTGAACCAACCTCTCAGTAGAGTCACCATGAGGTGAAGACGTGGAAGATAAGAAGGAAACTAGACGGTGGGCAGCAGAGAAATTGGACTGCGAGAGGAAGTCTGCGCAAGTTATGAGCAATCGACGCATTTGAGCTGCCGAGGAAGGTGGATTCTGGCCTTGTTGTTGTTGATCTGATGAGGAAACTACTGTTAATACTGGTGGTGGTGGTTGTGGTGTTGATAATGGAATGTTGTAGAGAGTGGAGTCTTCAGCCATTACTCATACAAAAGACAAGCTTTTAGGGTATTTGAATAGTAGTGTTGGTCATGCAGACACAAAAGCTAAGAAGCTGGGGAAAAATTTACAGACAAGTTTCACTAGCTAGGATCTTATGATGTTGTTGAAATGTATTAAAGGATTCAAATCTGAAAGCATTTGTATTTTGTAGAGAGAATGTTTAGATTTGTTTTCATTGTATTTATTTTCCCTATTTAGGTCAGAAAAAGCTATCATTTTTCACATTAATGCATCAATAAGTTTAAATAGATTTAATTTTTTTTTTTTCCTATTTTTGGGTTTGGAAAAATTATTTTGATTATAATAATTGAGCCAAATTGTGGGATCAACAACCAAGATCTAATGGTTTAATATATAAAATATAATTAGCAATTGAGACAAAGTGTTAATGGTGTGTCTGTTAATCTATTATATGCCCTGAGTGCACCTAGAACTTTCAAATTGGTGCCCTATCTCAGTATGGTTCAATACCTGGAAACTCAGATTCAGTCCCGGCCAGAAGCCAATCAACTCAAAATCCACAGTTGAGCCTGACAAGGTGAAATGCTCGGATGTGGACCACTAAGTAGGCGAATCGACTGCTAAATAATGAACGACACAACGGGGCAAATATATATGCACAATACATTATATTTTCATTATCAAGTCTTGTATAGATGCATTGTAATGATGTTTATGAACCATGTTGGTACTAACTAGCTCAAATTCCTTAATGGCCAAATAAGTGCTATGGATTATTCTTGAAAGAAGGCTAGGGGATGATATGTTGATAACCTCATACAGTAGTAATTTTTAATCATTTTGGTTTTGGTTGTGATCAAAAGGATAGGACTAATGTACCAGTACCATGGACAGTCCCTAGTTATGAGGATTTCCTACACTACTACTACTAATTTGGGATCACCAATGTATTAGAATTGAACTTTACTGACTGTACCGACAAAATTAAATGATATGTGGCAATTAGGTAATGCACCTGAATTAAAAACGAATCTGTAATTTCTGACCTTTTTGTTTTAGATGGTCCAATGCCTATGAAGCTATGACTATGAGAGTCGAAATTTAATATTTCAACAAAAAATTGAACAATCTGTTATGTATCAAGGTACTCAAAATTTTCTGTTATGGCCAAGCCATATCAATTGAGCTCGAACCCAGCCGAGTCCTCTGAAATCCTGAGGAGGACTCTTGATTGGTTATCGAGAAAAACTTCATCCATAGTGCCTAGGAGGAGTGTGAAGTGTTCTCCTACGCATCTATCCACCGTACATATTAAGCATCTATGTAAATCTTGAGAACCATCGCTACCATAGATAGTCTGTTTATCCACTGGTAGATACTAGGAGAGTGTTTGCTCCTAAGCTCTATGGAATGAAGCTTGAGAGGGTCTTCCTAAGCTTCACTCCATAAAGCTTGAGAGGGCCTTTGAATCGGACTTAATCCGTATGTCAGATAATATTGATTGATCTTCCACGAAAATAGAATGAATTAATGAAATGGGATTTTTTCAAACAAAGCAGCTGATCGAAACTGGTGGAAGCAGCCAGAATATCAGAAATGCAATTGGCCCAATCACATGGAGTCGTGTCTCTCAAGCTCTATGTAAGCTTGGTGGAACCGACCACCACAGTTTCTTTGTAAATTTCTAGATAATGATAGTAGAGGACTTATGTATGAATTTTAGTTTCTATCAAAAAAAAAAAAAAAAAAAAAAAACACCACAAAACTACAAAAGACATTTCTAACAGATCTCATTTTGAAAGGTCCATCGTATTCATATATATACATAAGAAACCCCAGACAATAAATCAACCCGCCCAGCCCGATAACCTTGTGATGAGGATGGTTAATGAGGCAAAAGATTAAGGCTTTGCAGGATCTCAGGCTCCTTGGCTATACTAAGAGCTACTATCATAATTTTAATCATTTTGGTTAACATTGATCTTTGCTTGTTTATCAATCAAGCAAATTAATTGGCTACTATCCAAATTAAGAACACAGACAAAATCAGTTTCAATTTAAAGAAACTTCAGGCACAAAGAAACAAAATCAGTTCATGGCAGCATTGGCATTGCCAAATAGAGATTTCACCAACTACAACCACTATCACCACCCCAACCACAGCTACAACGTGGTTCCTAATTTCCACCGCGTACTTGCCATGCTAATCTCAAGACCTTCTTTCAATATATACCCATCCTTTCATCACTCTTCTCACTCAACACAAGCTCACAACTTGAACAAGTGAAGAACTCAACACAAGCTCACAACTTGAACAAGTGAAGAATGGCTCATCTTGCAATCACCAGCGTTCTTTTGATGTTTGTACTAGCCTTCGCAGAGGCATCAATGTACCAGACCATCATCAAACCAACCGAAGTCGATGAACCAAATACCTCTGAAAGGTGCCGTAGGCAGCTTAGATTCGTCAGGATGGACTCTTGCAGGCGTTACATATATCCATACATGCTATTTCCACGTGTTCCCCCTGGTAGTGGACAAGGGTGCTGCCGAGAGTTGCGACAGGTGAATGATCCCCAATGCAGGTGTGAGGTACTCAGACAGACTGTTCAAAGAGTTCCAGGTTTGGACAGCAACAACAAGAAGTGGTGAGGAAGGTGCAACAACTGGCCCCAGAATGTAGGATGCCAGAGCTGCAGTATTGCCAAATCCGCGGTCAATGGGGATTTTAGATGGCTAGTGTTGTCTGTTAATAAAAGTCACCCTACCGTCCAAGCATGTGTAACTTGTAAGTGCTAAATAATAAGCACATTGTCGTGTGTTTTGTAGGACGACATAAGTAATAAAACATGGCGATTTTCTTTATAAATAAAACTTCAACAAAAAATTGAACAATAATCTGTTATGTATCAAGCTACTCAAAATTTTCTGTTTTCCCCAGGCAATAGCACTTAAGCTTGAACCCAGCCAAGTCTTCTAAATGCCCTAAGGAGGACTCTTGATGGGTTAAACGAAAAAACTTTGCTCCATAGTGTTTAGGAGGAGCAAAGTGTTCTCGTACGATCTATGTAAATCATCGCTACAATGGATGTTTATCCATTAAACAGATACTTAGGAGCATCTATGGAGTGAAGTTTAAGACTTGAGAGGGCCATAGAATGGCCTTTGGACCCGGACCTTCGATGAATGGAATGGAACGAAATGAAATGAAATTGTCAAGTGCTATAGGCAAGAATGGGAAAGCTACAAATAATTCTTATAGATTGTTCAAAGCCATCGAAAACTACCATCCTCAAACCCATCTAACTACTGTACATACAACTAAAAATAAAACTTCAACAAAAAATTGAACAATAATCTGTTATGTATCAAGCTACTCAAAATTTTCTGTTTTCCCCAGGCAATAGCACTTAAGCTTGAACCCAGCCAAGTCTTCTGAATGCCCTAAGGAGGAGTCTTGATGGGTTAAACGAAAAAACTTTGCTCCATAGTGTTTAGGAGGAGCAAAGTGTTCTCGTACGATCTATGTAAATCATCGCTACAATGGATGTTAATCCATTAAACAGATACTTAGGAGCATCTATGGAGTGAAGTTTAAGACTTGAGAGGGCCGTAGAATGGCCTTTGGACCCGGACCTTCGATGAATGGAATGGAACGAAATGAAATGAAATTGTCAAGTGCTATAGGCAAGAATGGGAAAGCTACAAATAATTCTTATAGATCGTTCAAAGCCATCGAAAACTACCATCCTCAAACCCATCTAAATACTGTACATACAACTAAATTTAATCGAATACAGGATTTTTTTTTTTCAAACAAAGCACCACAAAAGGGACTTCTAACGGATCTATTATATAACAAACCCCAGACAAAATCAATCCGCCCAGCCTCATGACCGACAACTGGTCCAGAGAGAGAAGACTTCTCTCGGTGTGATGAGGATGGTTAATGAGGCAAAAGATTAAGGCTTTGCAGGTTCTCAGATTCCTTGGATATGCTTAGAGCTAGAAAAAACAAAGGAAAGAAAGATCGCTAAACTGTTGGTTCATGGTCATCTTTAATCCCACAGAAATAGACACTCTTATTGTTTTCCTACTGAAAGCACTCTCTTTGAATTATATACTTCCAATTATAATAGACAGCATAGTTTAAAACGATTTTGAATCCTGGAAAAAGGTATATGCCGAGATTTCGACACTAAAAAAAAATTTGGAATCTGAGTATTCGGGAATATTCGCAGATATTTATATATCCGATTTCTCAAATCTCGGCATAATTCGTGGGATATCCGCGGATATCCCCAATATTTTAAACTATGATAGACAGTACACTAGTACTGTGAAAATTACAAAGTAAGACCACAAAGAATCCTGGGCAAGTTTATAATAAAGAAATTATGAGCCTGATCAGTGATGACTGCCTAGCTAAGCTGAAAAGATCAACACCAAGCTGACCAAGGCCAATTTCGCAAGCTTTTTTTGCCAGTTCTTGGCATCTGCCAAGATGAGCAGGTGATCAATAAGCAATTAGCCATTGGTGATGCTCCCGCTAACTGCTTACTTAAAGTGAAATTTTCAAATAAAACTGGACTGGCTATTAAGAATTTAAGATTATGTTCATGTCCAGCGCTTGAAACTCGTAATGCAAAATATGGCCTAAATTGACCCGTTGCTTTTAGAGACGAGTTTGGAAATGCTCTAATCTATAATGCTTCCAGTAAATATCTTGAAACAAAAGAGCCAAAAGAGGGAAAATAAAAACACAAACTAACACTTGATTTCAACCTTGATAATAAAATCTTGGTTCAACTTGCAGTATAAGCAAGCGAACATACTTCCTATATTTGAAAGCAAGCAAACATGAAACAAGGCTCCTACTCACGAATAATAGAACTCAACAGACTTAAACTGAGCTAGTGCAAGGCTTGGAGTTTACTGTGGATTAGGTGGGCGACTATTGGCAGCAGAGACCCTGGAACCCCATTCAAGCAGCTCTTTGCTTGTATCATCCTTGTGACAGATCACCTCTAGGAAGCACAAGCAATCCTTCTTTTCCCCTGTTGCAGTCTCAATAGCTTCCACCAGATCTTCCTCGCAGCGAACCTGCAGCCACCATAATCAGTCAACTGCTTACAACCTCATTACTACAATAAGCTCGATATATAGAAAAAAAAAAAAACACTTAAAGGTTACTATTCCAAATCCTACCTTAGCCGTCCAGCATTTGCCTTGACCATTGTGGATTGCCTCTACAAGCCCAGTGTAGTTCCAGTTCTTAATCACATTGTAAGGTCCATCATGGATCTCCACCTCTATTGTATATCCACCATTGTTTATTAAGAAGATAATAGTGTTTTGTCCACATGTCAACATTGTTGAAATATCCTGGGCTGTCACCTGTCAACCAAATATCAGTCAGTTCCCACATAGAAACAGAGCCATTACATATAAGAGTTATTGAATAATCTTGATTATTACCTGAAAACTTCCATCCCCAATGCAGGCAATCACTCGTTTATCTTTTGCAGCCTGTGCATAACCAAGTGTTGCTCCAACTGACCATCCAATTGATCCATATTGCATCTGAAACTCGTACCTATACAATCGCACATTGTTATTCTTCAGGCAATGATCTTACTAATGTATGAAGCTGAAGTTATAAGTTTATACAAGTCAAGTCAGTTAACAGAAAATGTTTGCTTACCCACAGCCTTTAGGCAGTTTCAGTTTTTGGCAGTTAAACCAGGAATCTCCAGTCTCAGCAATCACAGCAGTATCACCTGAAAGCATTGCTTGAATATGCTTAAACAAGATATTAACCCTTATAGGCTCCTGAGGAGCACACTTAAGAGGAATTCCATCTGGTACATATATTCGGTGATAATTCTCATAAGCGGTTGGATTGGGTTTAAGCCTCTTCGCGAGTGCACTTAGGAAATCTTTCATCAAAATGCATCCAAATGAAGGGCCATTGGCAATGACCACTCGGTCAGGATGAACAATAATTGCTTTCTCCTTCTTGAGTAGTAGCGAGTAACCGACTGAGCTGTAATCGTTAAAAATAGGCCCTGCAAACAGGTAAGCATCAGCTGATTCCACGATTTCAGCACAAAATGCTGTACTCACAGCACCCCAGTAGGTTCCTATGAACCTTGGGTGGTTCTCAGGAACAAACCCTTTGGCTGATGGCATCACTGAAACTGGATAACCACAAGCATCTGCTAATTCAACAAAGGCATTACAAGCCTTGGCCACGCGAAGTTTTGGCCCACCAACCAGAACCGGCTTCACTGCCTTATTCAAGAACTCTGCTGTGGCCTCCACAGCTGCTTCAAGACCCATCTTATTGCTCAATCTGCAGAACAATCCCTCCGTGATTAATATTTCTTTAATCTTAATGATTTAAACATGAATAAAGAACATTTGCAGAAAAATTTACCTAGGAGTTAAGACGAATGGAACGGGTTCCCGACTGAAGGAAGGATGTGGGATTGAAGGCAAATTACAACTGACACTGATATAAACAGGCTTGCTTTCTTTCAAAGCAGTAGATATAGCTGTATCAATCTGCTCATGTGCGTCTTCCAAATTGTTAACCACAGCCTACACCAATTCAACAAAACACAAACCACAATCATCAAAATCACTAAATACCCAATGCACAATTCTTCCTAAAATATACAAAATTGCACTAATAATCACCAAAACCAACAAAAACCCTCATATAAATTCTTGATTAAAACATCAAAACAACACTCAAAACAGAGATTTCTAAAGTGGGTAATACTGCAAAAATACCTGATAACAAGTGACAGTCTGAAAGCAACGAAGTTCTTGGCTAAAATCAGGTAATCCAATAGTATGATGAAGAATTCTATTGGTTCCATAATCATTGGTATTAGGACCACCAACAATACAAATAAGTGGAAGATTTTCACTATAAGCACCAGCAATAGCATTAAGAACACTAAGACCACCAACAGTAAAAGTAACAACACAAGCACCAACACCACGAGATCGAGCATAACCATCAGCAGCATAACCAGCATTAAGTTCATTACAACAACCAATATTATTCAAACCTGGTTCAGCAATAAGATGATCAAGTAAAGTCAAGTTAAAATCACCAGGAACAGAGAATACATCATTTACACCAACTTGAACCAATCGACGAGCTAAATGTCGACCCAGTGTTGATTCAACCGATCCAATTGGAACAACAGAGTTTTGAACAGTTGAAACAGTTCCATTATGAGGTAAACAACCTACATCATGTGTTGTAGGATTGTTTGAGTCAAGAAGAATCTTGGTTTCCATTAAAAAAAAAAACTAAAATATGGGTTTAGAAGAGAAAATGAAGAAGTGAAATGGGTTTTTCTTGGTTTTAAGAGGTTTAAGAGAGATTTTAGGATTTTTTTGTGATTTAAGAGTAAAGGTAGGGGTTGAGAATTTATAGTTTGTTCTTTTTCTTGAGAAGAAAGAAGAAGCGAGATTCCTGAAACCAGGGGCGGTTATTTTACTAAATAGTAAATACTAAGCGGTGTTCTGGGATTATTCTAGAGGAATTTTTGTTGACTCATTTTGACATGTTTAGTATAGTAATTGCATTTGATTAGGAGTCTAATAAAAAAATTTATATTATAGTTTGTAATAATGAAAATATTCTGGAAATTTTGAGTATTGATCAGCTGGCAAATAATTTACTTGAGATCCAAGAATTCTATATTTTGGAAATTAAAAGTTTTAATCAAATATTGTCACCTGACAAAAAAAAAAACCAAGGTCTCATGACCACTGGTTGTGAATATGTCCATATGTATTGATGAATGATGATTTGGTTTCATTTTAATTTACAAATAAATCATAGTACTTAATTAAGTAGCTAATGATAAAATGTACCACAATGCTTACTTAATTAATTGTACAAGTTAGAAGCCTTTGTCCTGTATGCTGTATGGCTTCTCCTGAATCACAACTTAATTAAATAGTTTGAATTTTTGGTAGAAAGTCTAGTGTTGGAACTTGGATGACTATTCTTGTAGAGTCGTAGTCTTGCATTGCATCTCTCTGTGACCACCAAAGACACAAAAAAGCTGACCACTGTTTTAATTTTCTTCCATGCAGGTAAGCAGGTTGTTCTGGACTTATATTGGTTGAATGGTCGGCCGCACAGCTTCAAAATTGTACAATCTGCTAAACACCTAGAGTTGGGGTTAGGAATTCGTTAACACCTACACCAGTGTTCACCCAGAAGAAAAACGACCATGGCAGAAGAACACAACAAATCTAATTATGTGTATTAGTAGATGTCACTTAATACTTGACCTTGGTTGTCACCATGGTATTACTCTAATAGTCTAATTTAAAAAAAAAAAAAAAAAAAAGCACCAAACAATGATACTCAGTTGTCTGATATTAAGAAGCATTATTGTTTAGTGGGTAAAAAAGATTAATTAATCTAATCAAAAATATCTAATGTTTGGTCATTGCAATTACAGGGTTCACGCATCAGTCCAACTTCCACATGTCACAACTCACAAGTGGAAAACAATAGTATGTATGATGGTTTTTGAATATTGGTTTCTAGTTCTCAAGTTTCATATTGCAAGTTTTGGCTTATTTTAAGCAGAAATTTAAGGAACAAAGAATAAACCTTTACAAGTACCACCAGCGTCCCTTGGTTTAGGTTCTGGTTTTGTAAATTAATTTTTTTTTTGCTAAAGATATTTATAAATAAATTAATTAAAAATGGTAATAAGCACCTTTTGTTATTATTAATTAATATAAGCCCATAGGACAAGTAGTGTGTCTCTAATAAGATGTTCCAAGTGGCCTTATGATAACCACATAGTACTACTCTACTACAGGTCCTAATATGGTTCATATATATGGTGCAAATTCCAAACTTGAAAGCGTGTGTCTAAACACAAATCTTGAATGAAAATTTTCTCTGTGACCAACGTAATTAATCGAAATATCCAAACACAAAATTTGACTGACTTTATGCATAATTCATGCCAGTTTTTTCCTTGGAATTTCATGCAATTCCCATGAAAGTTATTGATAATTGATTCATTCATCATCCCCTTTATGCATAATTCATGCCAGTTTTTCCTTGGAATTTCATGCAATTCCCATGAAAGTTATTGATAATTGATTCATTCATCATCCTATATATATATATATATATGACTGATAATGAAAGAATACTCGAATTGCTTAAATATCAGTTTGATTTGGCGATTGATTTATGCATTTTGATATTGAAGTAGTTACTAACTTACTAATATAGAACCGTGATAACATAGAACCGTGATAACGGTGGAGACCACGTTAGGGGAGGAGACTGGAGAGGAAGAGAAAAGAAAAGAAAAGAAAAAAAAACAGGGATTTAAAATAAAAACAGAAAAAGACGGTCACAGAAAATTAAAAAGCAGTGGAAAAAAAAAATTGAAAAATTAAAAATAAGTCGGACAGACAAAAATAAATCAAAAAATCGGGGACAGACATGAGTTTCAGTCTCACTCGACGCTTAAAGAACCTCCTAACGTCGGTCGATTATACACGAGGGATTGGAGAAGACCAAAATTTGCCATAAAACTATCCATATAAAAGTAAACATTACTATACACATTTTGCTATTTAGGCATTAGATTGGTTACTCTCTCTACACTTTTAGGTGTTAGATCGGTTACTTTTTCTGACGAGGGAAAAATATCTCTGTGTAATTTGTTCGAGGATACCTATGTAAAATAGACTCCAAGTCCAATCACGATACAACTTTGAACTGTTATGATTATAAAAAAAAACTAATAACTGGCTTTTATTCTATCTAATAATCTACTTTTCATTCAATCTAATCTCGACACTTTCCAACTCACATGCTGTGTTTCTTTTTTTCAAAATATGTCATGATCATGTTAGAGCATTCCCAATGCAAGGTGGATTTTGGAGGTGGGGTGGATAAATCCACCTTGTAGTCTAAAAGAATGTCCCAAGGGGAGGTGGATTTTGGGGGTGGGCTGCCCACAGGTGGATTTGAAGGTGGATGAATCCACCTTCAAATCCATCTGTGGGTGGTAGAACCGGACGGCATGTTACATGCCGTCTGGTTTTTTTTTAAGTTTACGTAGTGTTTTAAAAGTTTTGGACTCTCGGACGGCATGTCACATGCCGTCTCCCTATTTTTTTTTTAAAAAAAAATGGGACGGCATGTCACATGCCGTCCGGTTTTTCTAAAAATCCACTTCCTCTCTACAAGAGTCCACCTTCCCTTGGGAACTCTCCACCTTGTAGAGTTTCACCTTGAATCAACAAGGTGGATTTTGCTTAGATGGACCTACGTGACGCCTACGTGGAGGTGGATTTATCCACCCTGCATTGGGAATGCTCTTAATGGACCATGCCGATTGAATAAATCGGCCCCAATTACTAGCTAGCTAGTCACTCTTCTCTGTTTATCAGCAATCCACCTCTCTATATATCAGCAATCCAACAGAAAGACTTCAACAACACTCCTGCAGGTACATATTCTCAAGCTGTTCAACACAGATGAGTAGTGATAATAGACTAATTTCGAATGAAACCAGGAATCTGTAGGCTACAGTGTACCATGAGCTATGGTTCCAGATATCCAAAATGTTGGCTATATGCCTATGCTAAATGTATGTTTCTTGTCAGGAAAAAAAATGTGCTGATGTACATATGTGTGATAAATACATCTTTTACGTTGTTGTCGACTAATATTCCATGTTATTTGCCTAGGTCTCGTTTTCTGGGTACCACTACCTAACATCAGGATTGAAATATGACGTGAATGTTATCAAGCAGCTGCCCAACTCCCACACTGCAAACATATTGGTATGTACAAGTACCACGAACCACCACATCTCCGTAGCACCATGTCAAAATGTTGCCATCGCCATTCTAACTGCTATCTTCTTTGGTCATATGAGCCGCTTTCCAGAGTTTGAGTGTTATACTTGTTCTACTTGAAATTGAAGGTGATACTTTTCAAAGAAACGTGATCTATTAATGACAGAGTTTTCTGTTGCGCAGAACAAACAAGATTGGGTACCAAAAGATAGACCAGCTTCTATCCTTTCCTACAACATATGGCCTCTCCATTCAAACTCTTTTCTTTCTCAGTCTCTGAAAAAGACTTCTTATGACTGATTTCTGAGTGAAACCAAACATTTACCTGCAGACACGCTTACACATTGGGCTGGACCGAGATTGATGTGGCCATATTATATGGTTTGAAAGAGATAATCCACATACCGATGTAGGATTATTGCTTTTGGTCCATTATATGTTTACATTTTCTCATGGTGCAAATGAAACCAAACTAACTGTAAACATCTTGCACATACAGTATATATATTTGTAATTTACTTTCATTTGATTCGCTTTCATGTCTTATGTTGCATTTTGAATATCAAGAAGTGACCTGTATCCGACGTAGCTACTGTATATGTTTATATAATGAATGGATAATCTGAATGATTATATTGTAATATTTTGATTAAGACTTGATAGAATAAGAATATGTATGTCCTTAAACTTTCAAAAACTTGAACATTTTTCTCTGCATGAATGAGTAACGATCAAGAGACATCCGCCGTAGTATCCCAAGAACCTGTTGGAGCTACCTTACAGTCTGCTTGCTAAAATGACAACATAGCCAATAACAAGATCGAATGCAGTGAGCAATGTTTATACCTTCAATTCAAAAAATAATTGAATAATGAAACAACATTATTACGGCGACGATACCTAAATCTCTAATAGTTTGATGGGTGATTACAGATAGGATTTGGTATCTAATACAATTCCTTATTTTGTCTCATATAAATTTTGTTTAGGTAAAAGGTTTGCTAATTGTGATATGCTGGCAAGGTCTTTCTTTTTGGGAGGTAGTGTTTGTATGTATTATTTTCCCTCCATTTTAAATATAAGAGCAATGAGGTGGTTGTTGAAGCAGAGAACAACACAACTAGTAAAACATGACCAACACTCTGACTGGTGTTTTTCTAGTGTTTCTTTCTTGTGGATTGGCTTTTGGTGCAAGAACGAAGCTCTTTTCGCTCAATGGTCAGCATGGAAAGTCTACATTCACTCCAACTGATGATGGTGATGGAATTTGTGCAACGAGGGTAGCGATATATGGATACACATGTGAAGAGCATACGGTAACGAAGTATCTTTTTCATCCTTCTTTTATCTGACTTGTATGTTTTACTCGATCATGGGGCTTTTAGTTTACATTATTTGATTATATTGTAGGTTACAACACCAGATGGTTACATTCTAAGTATGCAGAGAATTCCAACGGGAATATCAGGTGCCGCAGCATCCAGGCCACCAGTTTTATTACAGCATGGATTGCTTATGGTAATTACAAATTATAGATTATCACTCATATTTGTAAATGGACTAATGTAGTCTATAGCTGAAGCTAAAGATAGATAACTGTTTGATATAAATATTATCTTGTGTTATCAGGATGGAATCACATGGCTGTTGAATGCTCCAGATGAATCCTTAGCATTCATCTTGGCAGACAATGGGTTTGATGTGTGGATTGCTAATACACGCGGAACCAGATATAGTCGTGGACACACATCACTAAGCCCTGACGATTCGGTATTTTTCTTTTCCTCTGTCATGATCCTCTAATATGTGGTATGTTTCTCTACAATTGTGTTAATGATTCGTAATTGTGTAGGTCTATTGGGACTGGTCATGGGATGAATTGGTGACTAATGAGTTTCCAGCAACTCTCCAGTATGTGCACGACCAGACTGGCCAGAACCTCCATTATGTTGGCCATTCTCTGGTGAATTTATTTTTCCTTAGTATGGTTTTGTCGTGTATCTTTATGTTCAATATGTTACTGAGGGTTCTGAGACTGTATATTTGCTATGACTAGGGAACTTTGATTCCTTTGGCCTCCTTCGCACAAGGGAAGAAGCCTGACATGTTGATATCAGCTGCGTTAATGAGCCCAATTGCATATCTGGGTCAAGTATCATCACCACTTGCTAAAGCTGCTGCTGATAGTTTCCTAGCTGAAGTAAGAAAAATGTGTTCATATCGAAAATGTAGTCACACTTAACACACCATGTACTGACTATTTAACCTTGTATGGCAGGACCTGTACTGGTTGGGTGTTAACGAGTTTGATCCGAAAGGGTGAGAAAAATAAATATTCGTTCTTGTTCATAATCTTAGTTGCGTTCTTCTTTTACTAGACAATTTTGTTAGAATCCTCTTTAATACAAGGCGAAATGAAATTTAGTCGCATAAAGAAGTAGATTAGCCTTCTGACGTAATTTTTCCGAACCGGTGGCAGGAACGCTGTACTAAAATTACTCAAATTAATTTGCAATAAACCAGGTGTCGACTGCTTCGACTTAATGACTACTTTCACAGGTAAAACTTTTACCTTGACAGTTGAGTTGAGACCATCACAAGGAAACAGGAAAGCCCTTCTATTTTCCTGCAACCTAACTCACTGTGTCTAACTGTTATCTGAAGGTAAAAATTGTTGCCTCAACTCTTCCAATACTGAGGTTTTCCTTGCTAATGAGCCGCAGTCGACGTCCACAAAGAACATGGTTCACCTTGCCCAAAGTAAGTGTATTAAGATTTTAATCTACTTGTCAGGAAAAAAAAAATTGTGAATCTTATGTGTGTAATTTGGTAACTGATCAGTTTTGTGTTTGTGGATTGATGTATAGTGATGAGAGGAGGCACTATAGCAATGTATGATTATGAAGATAGTGATGATAACATGAAACATTATGGGCAAACTACACCTCCTGTTTACAACATGACAAGCATTCCCAGCAGCATTCCCCTGTTTCTAAGCTATGGAGGTGAGGATGCTCTCTCTGATGCTAACGACGTGCAGATCTTATTGGGAAGTCTTAAGAATCATGATGGACATGAGTTCGTAGTTCAGTACCAGTATAACTATGCCCATGCAGATTTTGTAATGGGGGTGAACGCAAACCAGATTGTTTATGATCCACTCATGGCCTTCTTCAATAGTCAATGAAATTGGTGGTTTCTCTTATTCTCCATCAGCAATCGATCAATTGCCTTGGATGTTTATATTTCTTCATCATATGCGTTAACTGGTAAACTTGCAGTTGGATTAAGGCGAAAAGTTAAAATTTATTTTTGCAATACATTTTCTTAGCAGTCTAACTTTCTCCAAAATTTTGCATTGGATGGAAAAGTTGTGTGCGCGCATTTGATCACAATGTTTCCTCTGTTGTTGTTTTTCAATAATCATGTTTCCTCTGTTGTTGCTCAGTGATAATCAGATTACAATAGACTGATCTTTCCGAATTGATGTTTCAAAATTCTATATAGTTCAGATTTTCATTGAAAGCAATACAATTAGGTTCAGGTTCAGGCTGTGGAATATAACACAACATAACAATCCTGGCAAAAGAACGACAATCTTCGAGATGACAAACTGATGATATATTATTGTTATTGATGGGATGTAATTATGTATATGTATCATATGGTCTTGACAAATTCCTAAAACAGAGAAAAAAAAAAGCTTGGCTTGCACCTTAATTGAAATAGCGAGGAGGAACAATAGCATTCAAAATGTTTTAGAAAAAAAAATACATTGAAAAAGACAAAGGGGGTTAGATATAGATGTTTGGCCTGAGACTGAAATGATTTTGAGCTAGAATATAAGTAGCCAAAACAGGATCATCCTCACCACCTTCACATTTCCCTGATTTCTTGAAGAGTTCATCACAATGAACAGCTTGCAGAGAAGAAGGAAGTGCCGACTGATCATTGTTCTTCCTAAAATAAGTGATCATCTTCTTCCCATACTTGATGAGCTTCTCCAACTTCATATGTTTCGCTCCAGTGTGCCCCATTCTCAATACTCTTGTGTCCTTCATGTGTATGTTGCTGCAAGGGGTTGATATAAGAGGTAGGGTGCATGGTTTTGAATCACATGGATTATGTGAAAGCTAATGAGGCTTTTTTTCAGATATTCAATGTATATGCTATTTTTATTAAGCATTTGTCGTCAAGCTTCTTTGATTCAATCAAAAAAATTTATATATTTTTTTTCTGCTTTAGAAACTTTCTGTTACAAATAAGAACTGCTTAAAAAGAGTAAATGGCTGAGATTGGTTTTGGCAGTTTCATAGTCTTTTGTCTTTACACCAAAAGTGGTTTAGACTTTTTTGTCTCTAAACTAAAAAAGTGATGAACTTAGATGATAGCCTAATAGGTACACAATGGAAATCAACATTCCTTGTCAAGAGCAACTAAAATAAATGACTTAGAGACAATTCTCTGAGCAATGCACCTTATGAGTTCCGAGTTGTAATAAACTGTTGACTAAAAGACACTATTGTTTGTTAGTAATAAATACAAGCTCGCCACTTCTAGCAAAGTGTAACCTATCAGTACAATATCGCTTGGACTCTTAGAGCACAAAAATGTCTGCAACTTGCAAAATGTGTTGCCTACTTGCATTTTCCTTAACAAATAATGTACTGCGGGTAATGATACTCGTATATTAACAATGTTTCAAATAGCAAGACTTGAACAAATATTACATAGGCATGAAGCAAATCAAAATTCTGGACCTCCCACTTTCTCCATCCTGAACTGTTTCTACTGTTTGAGTTCTTCTCTCATTTTCTATTTAGGGTTTTCACTTCACACTATTTTGTTTAACTCAATTATGTTAAATAAGGTGAATAACACAGTAAGACAAATATAAAAGGTACAAAAATTATTGTCCAATTTAGCAAAGCACCGTCTTTCACATTTTATAGTTTTGATTCTGGTTGAATCATCTATGAATATGACCTTTTCTTCCTTCATAATGGAGTCGATTCACTTCAAGCTAACATTAACCATTGAGATTTCTACAGTTTAATTCCATAAACTTCTATATACAGAGAATGAAACTGCTTGAATAAAATTTTCATTTCTCTAAGGTTCTTTCTACTTATTAAGTCACAACAACTGAACAGACAAAACTAGAGAAATAAAGCCATCTGAGAGAACAAAAGCACCATATCAACAGAAAAATCCTTAACACTATATACAACAAAATTTGTGTATCAGATATACAATGAAATTTAAAAATGGTTTTTACGTACCTATTCATCAGTCTCCATTCTTCTAATGGGTAGCGGAATGAGATGATCTTCTTGGAGTAGATTTGGAGGAAACGAAGCCTGACAATTGTTAATATGAGATTTGAGGCGGGGGATGTTAGGATGTGCACTTCTACAACGGTGGCACCGCAGCTCCATGGACATTAGCTTCTCATCACTGTTCAACTTTGCCTTCCCATCTTTACTGATTTCATCAATTACATCCACTGAATCACGGAAGAAAGCAGTGTTAAACGAATTCCAGTGCTTCTTGTTTTTTAAGTGTGTTGAGTTGAAATCCTGACTAATAACATGAAGGTGTAGTTGCCGCAATGATGGAACCTGCAAGAGTAGCATATTAAATCCTTGAAATGGGTATGGCCAATAGTCTGATATTATTATACATGTTTTTAATTTGATGGTATCTAAATTGATTGGAACTTCAACACAGACTCAAAAATTTGTATAATCTGTAGAATTATAACCCATACATACAGAATGGTATCCAAGGCGAAAGATCAATGAAGCATCGTCTGATGAGAACTGCTTAGCCCACTTCTCACCCACAGCATGCATATTTCTCAATAGCTGAAGGTGTTCTTCCCCTACATCAGCAAGATGATCAAGTCCGTCTGTTCTTGCTAACACCAAAAGGTGCTTTCTTGCCTGCATAGAAGATGGAGCAACATTTTTATCAAGTTTATGAACCAAGAGTCCAAGATCGGGTGACCAGAAAAATGAATGGAAAAAATACAATCCTGGATGAAGACAAAGCTTACCTTAGGGTAAAGGTCATTCAGAACAACCACATCATCCAATATTTCAATGACATCGTTTTTGTGCTTTTCGGGATTGAGAGCAATATGATGAAGAGCTTGAGCCCATGAACCCCAGCTCTTGGATATATTACCACCAACTTTTTCTTTCTTGAAGGGTGTATTTTTCTTTGTAGCTTGAGTGGGATCAGACACGCTTGCATTGTCATTTAATTTTGATACATGGTGAGTGCCAAGTGCAATTTCAAGTCCCTTGCATTTCTTATTTCTCTCAGACTCATAGGTATCCTCTCGCTTAGTCTTCTGATCGTTATTTGGAAAATCATTAGTAGAGCGCCTTTCTAAGAGAACTTGGTCCAACTCCAGAGGCCGTGCCACAGATTGTTCATCACCGCCTTTCTCTATGGTTTGTTGGGTCTGCGCTATAGATGCAAAATCTTCAAAAAGTGATGAGTAAGCCTTCCGGAGAACATTGCAACCTTTACTATAATCATTGTTAAGAAAATTTGGTCTGTTGGGATTCATGTTTGGTCCTAGAATGTGTATGACATGAGTCACCCCTTCTTTTTCATACAGCGGAGAGGATAAAGGAAGAGGTACAACCAAAGAACTCCCTGGGTTTAGAGATGCAGCACGTTCCTCAGTTGCAGTCTCTAAGGCTGGACCTGCGGCTTTGAATATAGCTGCATTCACTCCACCACCACCTGGTTTCAATCGCCTGCACATGGTTGTATTAAAATCTTCACAGACTGAAACACAAATATACAAGCATTTCTTCCTTCCTCAAATACAAAATTACAGAATTAATAAAGAAATAATTTCCGATGTTTGTAATTTAAAAACTCAAGAATCATGACCACACACATAAGTTTGTCAAAACCCACAAGACAACTTTCTACCAAATCTTAGTGAAGAATATTCATACCAGACATTTCTTGAAAGTATATAATTTTTATCTGCAAAAAGAACCAATGCGTGATAGGTGATCAAAGTATTCTATATGAAGTAGTTAAAGCTCAAGATATTCTTGAAAAGTATTCTATATAAAATAGTTAATGCTCAAGATATCCTTCACAAAACTCACTGGTAATGACATTAAACGCGCTAAGTTCAAAGATAGAGGTCTGTGTTCCCAACCTATGCAACTGTATCAATGATCAGCCAATTCTAGGTCCAGGTACTAGGACATCATTTATAGAGACATCCATGATTAGTGAGATCACTAACTTCAAGCAAACAAATAAACCTCATAGAATCGTGACTATGACTTCATCATGATTCCATTATTCCAGACGAGAAGACTCCCAGCTAGAAGGTCTCCAAACAAATATAGCCCTTTAGCAACATATTTATATTAACTAAGAAAGAATACAAATAGTTCTTATCAAAGGTTACCAGTTGGCAGCATTGGCAATTACATTACAGCGTAAACCACCTTGAGTATAAAGCTGAGTTATATCTCCCACAAAAGTGAAGAACTTCTTTGAGTCAATATTAGCCTGTGATGCCTTAGCCTTAACCAAATTCAAAATTTTTGATCTATGAGTCAGGTCTACCAGAACAAGTCTGACGTTCTCAACATTTTTCAGAAATTTTTCAACTTCTTCAACAATTATATCAGATGCCTTCTCCAAGTTGAACTGAAAATCAGAAGTTGAAATGGATGGAAATGCGAGAGTAGAAACTGCAGGAACAGACCTGTACATTGGCAAGTCTTCTTCTTCTTTTACTTCTTTGTTAACATTATCAATGGATGGAGTAATATTTATACTTTCATCGACAGAGGAACCTTTAGTTTCTTCAAAAGCAACAGAATGGTGAGAGTTATCCACCTTTGACTCTTTGGTACTAGAGTCTTCGGCTTTCTTTAGAAATTTCATGATTCCTTGTTGAACCTTAGCATCTGGGTTTTTCTGACCAAAACATCCAGATGGAAGGGTTTCTTTTGCACCAAGTCCAGTGTACATATCAAGAGCACCTTGAACATCACTATCATTTTGGCAAAATGTGATCCGAGAAAACCCTTCACTCAGTTTTGGTAGTTCCTTCTTTTGCAGCATTTTGTTCACAACAGCTGCAGCTCTTCCACCTTGCAAGTTTCCTTCATGACCAGTTCTCTTTACTGACCGAGAAATACAAATACGAGCAGGAAGATCAAGCACAACAGCATGAACATCCACTTCACGTCCCCCAAGCTTCACAAACTCAGAACGCTGTTCTCGTTCTAAATTGCATCTATCAATAAATACACTTTTCCCATCCTTCAATCCGTCAACTGCCCGCTTTATACACTGGCCTTTTGTCCCAGCTTTTCCATTTGCAATAGTATCCTATAAATCAAACAAAATTGAAAAGTAAGAACATGTAAATAACATTCTTCTTATCATCAACTCCAAAAAAACCGTCTGGGATTGGTCTCAGTCTATACTCCTAGGGGGTTCCAGAACAAAATTTTACATGATCGTAACTGCATATACATTCAAACTTCACTTAAGCAGAGCCTTAATGCTAATTACTTAATGGATTGGTGCACCAAAGTTTACAAACGAGGATACATGAAGATCATGGTGCGATCAGACTCAAGCTATGCAGTTGAGTGTGTGAAAGGAAACTACAGGCTAACATGGAGAGCACAGAGAAGAATCAATGCAGCACAGAAGACCATTGAAGACTTTGAGACTGTAATGTTAGTGCACATCTACAGGGAGATTAATCGATGTGCAGATTACCTTGCTTCTTTTTTGTAATAGGGATAAGCCCCTAAGTGTCCTTACAGGACCATTCCCCGTGCTAGAGAGGAAATGTACTTAAAGGTGTAAAACATTTTTTATCTATAAACTGGAAGGAGTCCGGTCTGCATAACACGAGCTTGCTTTTGCAGGGAAAAAAAATAAATTAGAAACGACAACTATCCAAGCAACAAATATGTCAGGTAGGGAGTAATACAAGTGACTTAGAATCCCAAATAAACCAATTTAAAGCATCCAAGTACAACATTCAAACACACAAGCAAAGCAACTGATATTAATCAAACCATTCTCTTTGGAATTTTTCTACTCTACCGGTATACCATTATCAAAGTGCTAAGTAACCCATCACATAACTCTATGAACCAAGTGAGATATTTCATCAAACATGTTCTGATCACTGAAACAAATACACAAAACAAACCTGACAAACTCGAACCCAAGTTCGGTTAGAAGATTTCATGACATTCTCACAAAAGGTAGACTTCCCACTACCTGGAGCACCCATCAAGATTACAACAATACTCTTTCCATTCATCTCTTCTTTCGTTTCTTCTACAAAATTTGATTAAAAGAACACAAATCAATAACTGAGTCAATATTGCAATTGTCCGATTCATGATTCAATAACTCATTAAACAAACTCTTTGTTACATACATACCTTTGGAGACCAACTTCGCCATTTTCTTCTTCGTTTGGAAACTGTGATGACTCAGTTTTAGGTTCAATGGAAACCGGGTAAGAAACGAACCTACTGTTCATTAATAAAGCCCATACTATTTTTAGTCTCTCTGTCCAAACCATAAAGCCCATAAAAAACAGTTTTCAATAAGTTTACCCCAAAACGATGAGGGCACTGTGCTCACTGTTAACATTACCCACTCTTGTTTCTGCTGAAGATAAAAAATGTCTGTTAGAACATTTGCCTAGCTGTAGCTATCAAAAAGAGGAGACAAGTTCGTTCTGCATATTATTCTTCTTCTGCAGCTCAAAGACGAAAGATGGGGTAACGCTGTTTTTGATCATCGATCATCGGTAATGCATCCTTCTCATTTCGAAGAGAGATCTTGGGATCAAAACTATAGGGGTTTTGTAAGGGTACAACATACAACATACATGTGACACCATCTCTACTGTCCATCATGGTGCCACATGTCATCATTTAATGGGCTTTCTCTTGATGGCACAACTTACAAAGTTAAAGCCAATTACTACAAAGATATTCTCTCATCATTACCTCATTAAATGCTATGAATGGAGTTACATTGAAAGCCTATAAATATGAAAGCAAATCACTCATTTCTCTCATCTTCTCATAGTATAATGTTCTCAACACTATCTCATGGTGAGGTCTCATGATCAACGACCTCCCCAATCTTTCATAATGAGACCTCACCTCTCAGGTCTCATCTCTCTCGAGCTCTCTTCATAATCGAGCTCCCTTTTTGTATCACCACCACTACTATAATAAACTTCTCTCTCTCCGTGGATGTAGACACAATTGTCGAATCACATATACAATGGTGTTCATGTCTCTACTTTATTTCTTATCATGTCATTTCATATATTCATCTTTTATTAATGTATTGACCAACCTCACAAAAATTATTAATACAGGTTTTTTTTCTCTACCCTCACCAATTAAAGAAAAAATGTTTGGTACAAATAATTGTATCTTCCCATGCATTATTATCAACATTAACAACAAAATGTAGATACTCCAGTCAAATGGTTTGAGTATAGTAAAGCCACCCTCTCCAGTCAGTCCTCCACTGCTCCACATGCTTTCAAATCTCAACATAAATGAGTCAAACCATAGAAATGGAGTTCCCTCCCAAATACGTTAGAACTAAAGGCAATACCCAAAGAAGGTATTATCATTACGATCATGACTCATCATGAGTACTCCAAAGGTCCTACTAATAACTCCATCTCTAACCCTAAACTCATGGCAATTTTGCCTTTTGATAACAGTGAGTATCATTCTTATATAATCTATCCATATCTTTTGAACCTTACAGACATGCATTCCCTATTAGAAAAGGTTCATATATGTCGATGTGTGGATGTTCCATTAACCTTCCCTTCCCTACAAATTATATATCTCTAATGTACACTTGCATCGCTGCATGACCCCTTAAGCAAATTGCCTACATTTATATGTACAACAATCTTCCCAACAACCAAAATTGAATGCAAACATAACATTATTGCGAATTGCCGATAAAAAAAAAAAAAAAAACGGAGGCAAGGACGAGAAATTGTACATTATAAGAATCATGCAGTATTGGTAATATCCATTGGTGGAAAAAAGATTAGAAGAAAGCTAGCCTTTTAAACCTAAACTAACTCTAAGATCTACAAAGTAATTTTAATAATTAATTATGCTCAGATTAGAAAACAAAGAACAAAGTGAAAGTTCAGAATGAAAGTAAATAGATATATATACTCCCTTTATCTTTTCTCTTTAACTTTTCTTTTTAAAGTCACCTTCATTTCTCTTGAAAATAAATTTTACAGTAACTCAATTACTCAAAGACAACCAAAATGTTCATCAAAATATATATAGTAATGCACCTCTAGGTGATAATGTGATATTGTAAGAAGGCATATACTGTATATAGAAGAAGAAAAAATTAATCCAAGCTAAAACATGACTATAATTAGATCAAAGTGTTCAATCAATCACATTTACCTGTACAACATGGTCGGTGGAAATGCAATGGACCCTGGGGCCATAATAGCTAGGTGTTGCCCTGTATGTCAAGTACCTTGACTCACACTCCCGGCAAGGAATACTCTACCGACGTACTAAGATATTAACGCAGTTTTCTGCGTCTAATCACATAATTTATGAAAAAACAGTTGGCCAATCCTTGGTTCAAAATTTACAGAATGGTTTAACATGAATACAGTAGTTCAAAGTATTGAAAGTATGAGCATTTCTACATTAAGCTCTGAAATTTCAAAGTGGAAAATGAGAAAAGTGAGAAATTAAAGAATGTCTATTTGTAATCTTGACTGACAAATTAGTGCTACCTAACATGATTTATTTTTAGGAAAGCAACCTCTCCTAGGCAGCTTTAGTGCCAGCCAAGCTCTCAAGATCTCACCTACAAATACAAAAGTTACAAGCACTAAACATATAAGGTGGTAAAATGGTGATACAAAAGAAAAATGGAAAAAGATCGAAGTCTTAAATGACAGGAATAACCTTATCTAGATGACTAGCTTCATGTTTTTGGCATTTTGAATTAATAACAGATGCAGGGGTAGTCTCTTGATGAAGATGCCTTGACACAGAAGCAATATCATGCATATAAGAGAGGAAGATCTAGCATTTCTATTTAATTCCATCTAACTTATTCAATTCCTATTCACTGAAACCACATAAGAATGTTGAGCGATGAAGACGATCCTGACTTTATTGCCATTAAAGAAAAGCTCAAAACTTCATTACAGAGACTTTTTTACCTGGAGAAGGAGAATGAGCAACTGAAAGAAGAAGTGGCACAGCTGAAAGCTAAAGTCCGCTCCAACAAAATCGCGCAAAACATAGGAAAACATTCAGTACTCCTTCGAAAGAAGCTGATAACTGGAAATAACATAGGTACAGATTACCAGAAACAGATAGTTGAATCCCAAATTTCAGAGGACTGTCCAGCAGTTGAGAAACTAATTTGCAGGCCAGATCCTCCAGAAACTACACAAAAGATGGAAGAACAAACTCTTGTACCAAAGCCACCTCCAAGGCCAATACCAGATTTATCTGTGAAGGAGAATGAAAGGAATGGAAGGCCTGCTATAGGACCTCCACCGCCACCACCCCCACCACCACCATCAAAATTCTCAGCTGGTTCTGCCAATGTGGTCCGGCGTGTACCAGGAGTAATGGAATTTTATCATTCACTAACCAGGAAGGATTCAAGGATAGACAGCAATACCAGCATTGCAGGAGTTCAAATTGCCGCAAATGCTAGGAACATGATAGGAGAAATAGAGAACCGTTCTAGATATCTTATGGCTGTAAGTATAATGCTTTATTTTCTGGCGGTTCTGAGTTTCAAAGTTTCATGTATTTCATTGATACCTTATATGCCGGAGAACTAACCACAAAAAGTGTACTTCTGACCAGATAAAGTCAGACGTTGAAACACAAGGGGACTTAATTAGGTTTCTGACAAAAGAAGTAGTGAATGCAGCCTATAAGGACATTGCAGATGTAGAGGCATTTGTTAAATGGCTAGATAGAGAATTGTCCTATCTAGTAGATGAGAGAGCTGTGCTCAAACATTTTCCTGAGTGGCCTGAGCAGAAAGCAGATGCAATGAGGGAAGCTGCTTTCAGCTACCGCGATCTGTTCAATCTTAAATCTGAAGTTGCATCCTTCAAAGACAACCCTAAAGAACCCCTCTCACTTGCTCTAAAAAGGATGCAGGCATTACAAGACAGGTAACAATAAGAAGTTAACTAGTGTGATAGCTATAATATCAATGGAAACTATGTGACATAAACAATTGCAGGTTGGAGCGTAGCGTTCATAATATACAGAGGACGAGGGATAGTGTGAGCAAGAGATACAGGGGATTTCAGATTCCCTGCGAGTGGATGCTAGAGACTGGAATGATCAGTCAGGCAAGTAGTATTATGTAATTACACATTTCATCAGAGTATACTGGGATCACATCACAAACTTTTAATATACACACACACAGATCCTGAATAAAACCATCATAACAATATACAGTAATCTGATTTTCATACTTCATTTTGCCTCTTTCAATTGAACATAATTTCTGACAATGCAACACAAAACGAGAATTCCTAGAGCATGTAAAATCCCTGATTGAACGCCACTAGAATCAAATTTCAAGTGTATAACATGGCCATTTACTTAGATTTTCTTTGTCAACAGTTAAAATTGAGTTCAGTGAGACTGGTCAAGGAATACATGAGACGAGTAACTTCTGAGTTGCATGCCAAGGAACCCTCGCAAAGGGAAGATCTCATACTTCAAGGTGCCCGGTTTGCATTCCGAGTGCATCAGGTCAGTTTCTTTCATGTCCTACACATTCTCTTCTATTGCTCCTTACTGATATGTTGATTTTGCACATCTAGTTTGCTGGTGGATTTGACACAGAGGCCATCCATGCATTTGAAGAGCTAAGGAAGATTGATACAGGACAAAATGAACAGCTACAGCATCATATTATTAGCACAAAAATGCTCTGTTAATAGCCAAGCTGGTTGACAATAGCAAAGTTGATCTCTAGACTGCAAAACTTATTAATGCAAGGTTGTAAAAGTTTCTAGAACTAGAGCAGTTCATGTATTGATTCTAATTATACTATAGAGCACTAAGAATGCTCTCAATTTTTATAGAGCACTCTCAAAATGGAAACATGATACAAAGTACCTATTATAGGAACTTGGAGGCAATACATCTGGTTGGTAAAACTTGACCTCAAATTTTAATTTTTATGGGAAGGAGAGGACTATTGTTATTGCCCTGGCTTAGAACATTGGTACTTTCAGCATTGGTGTCAATCAAGAATCTAGACCCACCATCTGGGTATTGTTTACATCCATCCGGTTGCTGTTAATGCAATGTCACAGTTCAAAAGCAACCCCTAATTCTCAATTCCAGGGCACATTGGAAACCCAAGGGCATCTGGATCTAAAGGCACCTGTTACCTGGACTTTATCCCGATGGTTCAATTGGAGGAGACTTGAATCAAGCTCAAACATCTAGCAATGCAATCACTCCTATGAGGATTCAGGAATCAGTGAGAAGCAACACTAGCAAAAAAATTTGCACCAAATTACTTGAGCACACAATACATACACACTAGCACCTTGAAAAATGAAGACCACTGGTATGGTAATTAAGCAAGCGGAGCATGAACAGAGAACACCAGTATCAGAAATTGGTCTGTGATTGGGTTAATCTACTCACCCCTTGATGACTGGCAGAACTGTGGGTAGAAGTTATAGTTTTATTTCTATCCCTTCTTCTGTAACTCATTGTAATTTTTACCCAGTGCTTGTGAAGCAGTTTTCACAACCTGTGATGTAATTTTCAGACCAGTGATCAATAAGGTGCTATTTAACCAAAAAAAAAAAAAAGAGAGAGAAGCAAGCATAGCACTACACGCACACCCCATAAATTTCTGCCCAGTAAGCTTTCAGTGATGTATCATTTTAAAACACAAGTTCAAGAACTCAAAAAAACCACTGGTCAACATTAAACACTTCAAAGCAACTGTTCTAACAAGTAAAATAAGTCTTGAGGTTATGCAAACACAATCCCTCGAACTCTTCATTCATAAAAATGATTCAGAATTCTAACAAGTAAAATAAGTCTTGAGGTTATGCAAACACAATCTCCCCAACTCTTCATTCATAAAAAAGATTCAGATTGCAAACCCGATAGTTTGCTCCTTTTTGACACTGTACAGATCTTGAGTAGTGAGTACACCAATAATCCCTCAAGACACACACACCAATAATCCCTCAAGACATCACTTCAAAAACTCACCAACAAGAACTTATTTTGCAACTAGTAGTTGAGTGACTGAGTGAGGTAGAACAAATCCCAACCGGTTCACAAACATTATCTCCTTTTCAGCTTGACTGAAAGAATTACACATTTGGGGGAAAAACTGCCTTAACATAAACCTAATACCATGGAAGATAGAAGTACAACAATGCAAGTCCAATTTTCCCATTATTCCTAATCTATTTCAACACATACAATGAATTAGTAATACAACAAAAATTGAATACACTCCCACATTTTCAGATTACAATAACACTAATACTCAGAATAATCACTCACATTTTATATATGGGAACAAAACAGACAAGATCATTTATGTTGCAAGTTCCAATGTTAAGATATAGAAGTTGGGGGTCAGCCTCCCTAGAGGTTGTAAGGTAGGTCAATCTAAATCCCAACACCCCTAACAAATTTCTTCCCAAGTGACCTTAATATATGGAACTACCATACTAAAACAAGATCCTACGCTTATAAGAAGAAATAAACACTTCTAGACAACAGGCTAACCTAATCATTCCTACAACAAAGCAAGATCAATATTTGATGTTTCTTAAATAGCATTTCAATTCTCTTCTCGCCAGAATTATAACTAAAGTGAACACTGGTTCATAAACACCTATCTGACCAACTCAGGAGCACAAAATTTATATATATCTAAACCACATGGTCTCCATCTTTCGCATCACATAAACACAATCAACCAATAAAATAATCTATCACTAACACATCCAAAGATTCCAATAAATAACAACAAAACTAATTCTAATAACAAACACAATTATAAGAAAATAAACCAAGTCTACCATTGCCAGTAATAGGGTTTATGACAATAATTTAAAACAAAACCAAAATAAACAGATTAAAACACCATAGCTAAACAAGCCATTGCGTTAATAAATCCTCACTACTACGAAAAGTTCAACAGAAATAAAATCAACACGAAAATTAAAAGACTCCAGCTTTGATAACCGAGACCACCACCATCATCATCAGCTCTACTTGGATCTCTGTCTCATCTTTCGACGCTTTCTCTTCAACCTCCTCATACGCTTCTTCTTCCACTACACATACACATACACAAAAACCAAACCAAATTACTTTCAATTCAAATCAAAATCAAAATCAAAAACAATAACATTCAAAAGAATCTAACAAATCAATCAATCGATCATGAACATGAAGAAGATGTTTACCTTGGCCCTCATGACGGTGAGATTGTTGATGAAACCCTAAACCCTAAACGACGGCTGAAGGGAGAGATGGAGAAGATGTGAATGCGATGGATTTGTTTAAATAAAAACAACCCTAGATGACCTATTTATGTTGAGCCAGATTTTTATGGATCTCAAATGGGCCAGGCTTGTAGCCTACAAAATTTGGTTGGATCAAGCCCGCAGCCACAAATTATTTTATGTATGTAGGTAGAGGTCCAGACTCCAGAGAGGTGGAAATAGGATTAGCCCCGCTAAGAACTACACTTGTGATTTGATAATCTTTTTAAATTATCTAAAAACAAAAAATCATCAACTCTCTTCTACTTTATAGAAAAAATCTCTCTTCTAATTTTGTTCTTCCCCAAATCTCTTCCTTTAAAAATATCATTCTTTTAGATTATTTCATTTTATTTTATTTTTTAAGGCAGCTAAATCTCTTCTAGTTCATTTGACTCATTGATCGCGTTTAATCTACCGACGAAGATATATGATATCACAAAACTACTTATACACTCCCCGAGCGACTTTGCTTTCTTTACCTGTTACAAAATATTTATGTTTTGGATCAAACTTTCTGTGAAACCGCCTGGTCAAACTTGATTCTCGTCATTTTACGGTATCATGAAAAAATATTGCAAAGAGAGTTGAGTTAATGTTAAAGGAAAATAAGCTACTGTTATCTGCTTACGGTCAATTGTTTGACAAAATAAGTCTCTCCAACAACCTATCATTGTCTTTGAAATGGGTTTAAAAAAAAATTCAATATTTACAGTACGTAAGAGATACTGAGAAAAGATGGAACCTAAACATATGAAGATGTGATACAATATTGAAGAGCTTCACTTGGTACGACATCAAAAGAGATGATATAGGCTAATTTATATCTTTTGTTGAAACAAGAAATTTTACTTCGTTTAGTTTTGGTAACGATATATGTGAACTAGTAGTAATATAACAAAGAATGAAATAAAAGTAATACACATTACATAATTATAATAAAAAATAAACTCAAATGAATTTATACTTAATAAATTTAAAATAAAAAATAAACATTTACCATAAAAATTTATGATGATCGAGAATGAAATGGATTGAGGGTTGCCGAAATAATTTCCATAAAACAATATTTACTATCGTACAATGGTGCAAACAATGGATGATAGTCTCCCATAATACAACGGTCCTTCCACTGAAGTAATTGAGTAATTATATGAAGAACCCTTTGAGTTGTAGAGAAAATGAAGAAAACTTTTACCATTCAAATTGCATACTAATTGGCGAGATTAACACATTATTTGAAACCCCAACATTAGCCTAGATGGTTATAGGATTCTTCCTTGGACCCATTACGAAAAAAGATAATTTTTTAGAACTATACCCAAGAAAATCTTGTTGTAATACCCAAACAATGAAATATTGAAACTTAATTAATCAATTAATAATACTTTTTTTTTTCATTTTGTATACATATTTAAAAATATATATATATATAACTTCCATAACTTTTAATTCAGAAGTCTAATATAAACCTTTTGTATATGAGTGTGAATTTGTTCCACACTCTCCATCGAATTGCTTACACGAACATATTATTACAGATCGAATTATAATCCCTTCGGTTAGTCCCCGTGTCTAGTAGCCGTGAATAGGGGATAGTTCCTTCGGCTAGTGCCCGTGTCTGGTAGTCGTGAATAGGGAACTGGTTTGATGGTTGATAAATTAGGGACTCGTTACACATGTCAGATTAAATTAATTATTATTAAAAGACACTCTATATATTATATATATTGTATCACGAGGTGGTCCGACAAGGGATCTGTGAATTCCTATAAAGAAGGAGACGACAGTTCTTTATAGGATTACATGTGCGTTGTTCACCTTTAGACGGTGAATGGACACTTTCTAGAGGTGAACACTGTTGGATGTTTTCGGGAATTCCTCTTCTACCTTCCTCGATTACCATGCTTTTAGTGGTACGTTGTTGGTGCTTAGTGTGTTGTGATGATAAATGTTACCTCGAGGAGGTTTAGACGCGAGGGGTGAGAGTTAGTCCACTCATGGACGTGTGTCAGGATCCTATACAGTTTGCAGTCGTCAAACGACTGACCACCATAATAGGTGATTCTCCCTCTGGAGCGTCGTGGTCAAAGGGCCCACCTGAGCCCTAAAAAAGGGTTAGTGCACAAAACGGTAATCACCCGACCGTGAATCAGGAATAACGGTCCAGGTTCACACTGGTAAGTAGTGAACCAAGATTACTTGGGACTAGGGTTGAGTTCTAGTCGTGTTCTCACCACTCTAATAGGATGCAGCTACTCGACTTATTGTATGATGGGTGGTACGTATATTATTTATTTTTTACATTAAAATGTTACTTTCAATTAGTAAAACCTGCATTCTTTCAAATGTTTAGTATGATTAATCGTCATGCATGATTAGTTAGTATATTGGAAATGTGAATCACTAATGAGCAAGTGAAAATGCTCACCCTATCATTAATCATTTTTCAGTTAAACAATTGCTCGAGGATAAATCGATTCAGGAGATATGGTTGTGCGGAGGTTACAAAGGGTATTAGTATAAGTGATCGTACGATACATGTACTTAGTTTCTTTTGTATAGAAGTGATCACAGTTTGTATTATTATGTATTGTATTAAGTCATTTATATTTAATGCTAATTATATACATTAATATCATTCGGAATCTTGTATTATTATATTATTATCATGGGTTGGGTTGTTTGAATGCCTCGAGATCTGACATTGACTCATTGGGATTCGTGTTATGATTTTGGGGCGTTACACATAACTTTTAATTCAGAAGTCTGATATGAACCTTTTGTATATGAGTGCGAATTTGTGCCATACTCTTTATCAGACTGTGACACATATATCCCCAATATAACATACTATGTGAATCTGCACGCCTGTGCGTGCAGGTAGTAGTTAGGGTTATATAAGAAAAGTGGGTGGGTGGGTGCAAGTGATAGAATCTGAAGTAAGGGTGGGCCTACGATACACATGACAACAGAAGATATTAATGTTTTTTTATTTGTTCCTAAGAAATAAATTTGGAAAACAGAATTCCAAATTTCCGGAATCGAACCAAAAATACCTTACGTGTCCATATTCTATTGGATATTGATTGAGCTTTCACTGTTGCTAATAGTAGACCGCTTTATAAGTAGTAAAGATATCCCCAATATAACACATATCTCCAAATGAGTGTAAATAAAAGAACTATATATATATAGGTGTTGTTAACTTCAATGAGACCCATAAGAGCATTCCCAATGCAAGGTGGATTTTGGGGGTGGGGTGGATAAATCCACCTTAAAACCTAAAACAATGTCCCAAGGGGAGGTGGATTTTGAAAAGTGGCTGCCCACAGGTGGTAGAACCGGACGGCATGTGACATGCCGTCTGTTTTTTTTTAGGTATTACGTAGTGTTTTAAAAGTTTTGGACTCTCGGACGGCATGTCACATGCCGTCTCCCTATTTTTTTGCAAAAAAAAATGGGACGGCATATCACATGTCGTCCGATTTTTCTAAAAATCCACTTTCTCTTATACAAGAGTCCACCTTCCCTTGGGAACTCTCCACTTTGTAGAGTTTCACCTTGAATCAACAAGGTGGATTTTGCCTAGGTGGACCTACGTGACGCCTACGTGGAGGTGGATTTATCCACCCTGCATTGGGAATGCTCTAAGAGACACGTGTTCATGTCGTACCGGGGTTAACATGCAACACCTATATTTAAGTGTTTTTATTTGCACTCATATGGGGACATATATCACAATTTGGTGGAGGGTAATATTCTACACTTTAGAAGTGTGACACAAATTCAGACTGTTTATATATATTCGAAAAAATCTCTAGAAGACCTACTAAATAAGATTTCACGTGACTACTAAATTCTAAATTTATAAAAAACCAAAATTTTCATATGTTTTGATGTTATTAAAATTCTGTGTTTCCAAGAAATTACCAATTTTGATAACATCTATGCCGATGGAAATGGTCCAAGTACGAATTATCCAAAAAGAAAAAAAAGATAATGGATGGAGGCATGGAGCCATGGATGGACTGATGGACCCATTTTAACTAACTTCACCAACATCTACATCTACATCACACTCATATGGTTCTTATACTTCCACAAACTGCTTTGTTATATTACTTCCTTCCTATTTACAACACACGTACTTACTCGGTTGCCATATAACTGTGTACATATCTTTCGGTAAATGTGACACAATCTTTAACATTTCGGACTTTGATTAAAACAAAAGATCCCAAGTGCACACGATACTTATTCATCACTTGTTTCTCTTGTTGTGTCTCTCTCTCAATATCTATCTTCCACCTTCATCACACAAAAACATCAACTCCAAAGTCACCTCTCATCTCATCTCATCTTTCTCTCTCTATATATCCACAGAAATCACAAAACAATCAAACAGAACTAAAAAGAGAGAAGAAAGAAAGAACAATGGGAACAGGTTCATCAAAGAAGAGAGAGAATTCACATGAAGAAGGAGAAGAAGAAGAAGAAGAGAAAGAAGATCATTCAGGTGGACAGTTGTATGTTTCATTAAAAATGGAAAATTATCTTAAAAAAGGTGAACTTATTCCTCATGTTTATGGTTCTGTTCCACTTGTTGGTTCTTGGGATTCTTCTAAAGCTCTTGCAATGGAACGTGAATCTACTTCAATGTGGGAATTAAGTTTCGTTGTTCCTCCTAATCATGGTAATTTTATTATCTCATTGTTTTTCACAATTTTTTTTTTTTTCAATTTTAGGGTTTATTGATTAGATTTTTATTGATTTTGTTTTTTTTTAGAAACATTGGAATTCAAGTTTGTTTTGAAGCCAAAGTATAGTAATTCACCTTGCATTGATGAAGAAGGACCAAATAGATTTCTTACTGGAGGAACATTACAAGGAGATGCAAGACTAGCTATATTCAAGTTTAGTAATAGTAGTGATGAAGTGTTTGAGTATCATGTTTGTATTAAAGCTGATAGAGTTTCGCCATTTGATCTTGCGGCTAGTTGGAGAGCTTATCAGGGGAATCTTGAACCTTCAACTGTTCGTGGTATTCCTGATGTTACTATGAATGCAGCTCCTCCAGACGAGGTATATATTTAATTTAGTTATTTGTTTTGAGAATTTTCTTTTTTTATAGTTAATGTTTGTATTAATGTATGCATTATTCAGAATATATTAAGTTCAGAACAAATTAATAATCAATTATGCTTACGGACATTGATATAATCAAGTGGCAAGTTAAATCTTCGAGACCTGAAAGATAAAAATGGCAACAGAGTCATAATTACATTGGAGGTACAGAGAATACTTGTTCCTTACACTAATACAATTTTCTGTACATTACTTTGGTCTTAGGAATATTTATAACAGTGCTTGGTGTTATCATGCCACCAGCCCACCACCAATCCACATATGGCATTTTGCTTTCTTACCAATTATCTCTAGACTTTGTCTTCACTCACATTATGTGAGTCAAATACAAATACCTCTGTAACTAATCTATGGAAGTGCACTCGCATGACATACCTGGTCATAGCGAGATGACCTTGAATGTTTGATTTGAGAACCCTGCCCTTGGTTTTTGTTATTGCATGAGTGGTCGGTTGTCTATCTTAGAGAATATGGTTTACAGCTGAACTTTTTCTTACTTACATAATATTCTCAAACTTGATCATGAAAACGATTGGGGAGGAGAGAGAAGAAAAAGTGGGGCTTCCGGTAGCAAGTTATGAAGTGCCTTAAATTTTGTTCCTAGTTGTTTTGATAATTTGTTTCTTCATTTGGGTACAGAATGGCTCAACATCAAGTTTGGAACTCGATTTAGAACATTATGTTGTTCCAGCTCCAGTGACTTCTGCAAATTCAGGCTTGGTTTATGCAGCTAACCTTGCAGCGACTCCGAGATCCATAACTCATGGTGGGACTTTTTCCAGCAATGAAACTTCACATCGCACTTCTCATTCAAATAAGGCTCTAGGCGTTTCTGTCGACCAATCTGCACATAAAAAGGTTTATCCCTAAAATCCTTCTTGTTAAATTTTAATGGAGGTTTTATTGTTGTTATGTTATATAAGTTGGGAATGGAAGGCACGAGGATTCACTCACTGAAGTCATATACCAGTTTTCAGATTCAGCAGTCCCTCTATAGTCAGTAACAAGGTTCATGCAATATAAATCAGATTAGTTTCAGATTTTAGACTTGGCATAACCTTTACTTTACCATGCTGACATTTTAAAGATATAAATACAGTCAATTACAGAAATAGTCTAAAAATTGTTGTCAGTTGCAGAAACCTACCGTGATCATCCCGGTAATTTTTTGTTAATCAGATCAAAACAGGAAATTTCGTTCAAGAATTTGCTTGCCAGATTTTATGCTTAATTTTCTTATAACAAACTTGCAGCTGTTTTATGCCTGCTGCTGGAAATATTCACGGCATATTTGATATGATAAATTGCAAAAAAAATACTAGCAATAATATATTGTTATTTGCTGGTATGAGTATGATGCAACGTCACAATTTGGTCACTTTTGCAGGAAATGGAAGTTATCATCCCGGATCCTTCCAGGCTTTTTCCAAATTCTAACACGGTAGAACTTAAATCAGTGGGGACATCCTCTCCATTGCAGAAACAAGAAGGTCACAAGGGTCTCTTTGTGGATAGGGGTGTGGGGTCACCTAGGCTTGCTAAATCACCAAGTGAAACTACTTTTGCTACTGATGTTGCACTTGAGTCCGAACCCAAGGTTGGTAGTCTTATCTTTTTCTTCTAAGGATGTTAACTTCTCAGAATGCTAATACCTTTCCTATGCATTAATTCCCTACCAATTTTTAGAATGCTATGCCAGCGGCTGCTGGGGCTGTGGCAGCAGCAGCTATAGCTGATCAAATGCTGGGACCAAAGGAGGATAGGCATTTGGCGATTGTTCTGGTAATTATCCCCTGTCAATATATGCATGCCCCACCTCCCCCTCCCCCACTCTCTTTTAAATTTAACCTTAACTAATTGGTCCTGCTTTAGGTTGGGTTGCCAGCTCGAGGCAAGACTTTCACTTCTGCTAAGCTTACAAGATATCTCCGCTGGTTGGGTCATGAGACCAAACATTTTAATGTTGGCAAGGTAATATGTTTCTCTCACATATCTGTGTCTTTCCTCAATATGCTTTACTCACATCATAAGAACACTCATAAGGCTCTTTTCTTTGTTGTAACAGTATCGACGTCTGAAGCATGGAGCAACTCTGGTATGCTTAATATATTTGTCCTTTGTTATTGTTGACATCATGAACTTTCTCTGAAGTTTATTTCCAACAAGAGAAGACCACAGGACTATTGCCATCTATGGTTTTCTAAAAAGCAGAATAAAATCAAATCATAAAACACTAGTTGTGGAGAATTAAGTTCCTCAACGAGTTGTACAACTTGTCTATCCAACGTAAACAGGTCATGATTAACGCTCTGTGTGTTATCCAATTTTTATGATGATTGGGATTTTGGATACTGTACCCTGCACGTTTTTTTGGGTGTCATCATTACTGCCCCCTATGCTTTAAAATTTCTGGGAAAAAATTATTTTCCAAAGAATTAATAATCTCCATCCTAAGGTTGCCCGCCCAAAAATAAAATGATGTTGTTGGTGCAGGCAGCTGATTTCTTCCGAGCTGATAATCCAGAAGGCGTGGAGGCACGTAATGAGGTGAGAATCTGCCAAAAGACCATATTTCATAATATAAGTCGTTGATTTTTCAGTCATTGCACTTTCCAATTTGTTGTAGATTACTTATGGGTACATTCGACCCAAGGTGGCGTTCTTGCTTTGGGTTCACGCTTCTAAAAACAACTTGTTCCCTTCCTTGCTCCTAACTACATAGAACCCCCCTTGATTTGTACCTAAAAAACAAAATCCAGCTTATGTATTGAACATATGTTTTTTCACAACTTATATTTGATAGAGAAAAAACTTTAGCTTATCATTTCTGCAGTAATATAAAAGTTTTTAACTACATATGACATATTCTATAAAACATTTTTGCAGACAGTTTGGTTATTGCTTTAGGAAGAGAACAGTTATTTGATCATATTCGCGTATGTTATAAAACTTGCTATAGGTAGTCGAGATACACACACATGCGTACGCGAACTAACTAGTGCACTTCTTAGATGGACCAATAGGTTTTTGCTAAAGAACCTAGTTCTTGACATAAGTATAGAAGTAAACAATGATGTAAGTTTGCCGTTCCTTTCTGTACTAAATACGTTGCTTTGGAAAAATACCTGAGCTTCACTAAAGTCTCTACGCTGGTAATGTCTAATGTCTAATCTATATATGCGTTTACAATACCTTATCCGTCATGTTAGATGAGTGCTGGTTCCCATTAATGGAGTGTGACTCATAGTCCATTGGAAGTGCGTCACTTACTGACCATCATTTATGCAAAATGAATCAGTAAAATAGTTACAGCTTAACTAATTTCTTTCCAAAAATTGTGTTTCTCTCTCTCTTTTTCTAATTATTGGCGGACCCTACCCCTTTAAATTACGTGTGGAACTTATCAACAATCAGCTGTTGACGTGTCTCGAACCCACAACCTCTCCACTTTGTGAGAGGGATGCTACCATTGAGCCACAGGCTCATTCACAATTGTGTTCACCTTCATCTCATGAATGTGATTTTTGACTACTTGACAGAACTCCCTGTGTTTCTAAGATATATAATAAAGTGCTATAACACATATCTTTCAAACTGGAATATTGTGGTTTGACATGTTGGATGGTTTGGTGCAAGTCCTAACCAGCATGCGTGTTACGTTGGGTTTAGATCTTATGTGTGAAATACTTGAGAGTTGCTTTGAGCCCCACTTTTCACCACCTGCCATTATCTAAGTACAAAGCATGTCAAAATATCCACAGTCGCTTGTCAGAAAAGGCTTGTATATCCTAGTTTTAGGAACTTTTTGTTTTTCAGATTGGATCTTTGAAGTTTTGCTTGTAATACTTCCAACACAGCACATATGTTATTTAGTCTATATATATTATTTGAAAGTTGCAATATTCGAGTTGATCCTCACGTTTCAGCACTTGTTGACTTGTTGTAACCAAATGGAAGGACTTTATACCTGCTACAGTTGTTTGTCAGCATAATTCATCAATGTTATATTTTTTGTTTTTGGATTATTATCAGCAATGGAATACACATTTCGGTTTAGGACATGTTCTCACTGTAATAGTTGCCAGTAGGTAGCAGCCTTGGCAATGGATGATATGATAGCATGGATGCAAGAAGGTGGCCAGGTTAAGAGATTTTATTTAGATTTATGTTAAATTTTTGCCCTTCTTTATCTGTTTATGTAAGTTTCCACAAGTTATCTGCTGGTGATGTAGGTTGGAATATTTGATGCCACAAACAGTTCAAGAAGCCGAAGGAATATGCTTATGAAAATGGCAGAGGGGAAATGCAAGGTATCATGTCAAACATCTGCAGAGAATGTACTTTGTGATGTTTTTGTCTTCGTATAATCTATTGGATCTGTGGATGTGTGTCTGCATTGCACGTGTCCCCCCAGTAGGCTTTGTTTGTTACATTTCTGCTTTTTCATGCTGCAACTCTTTAAAGATTGGTTGTCACATAAAATCATTGGTGCACAATGCAGACATACACATGTTAATAGTCTACCAAACTCATATTATCTTTCGGATCTCAAAGAATTCTGTTCGTTCGATTGAAGCCATTTCTTTTCATAGTTCAGATACATGTTTAACAATGATATAGGACCTTGATCCTTGTCTTGTCTAACTTCATCTCACATTTCCAAAAAATTTCAACATCTTTGTTATTAGCTGCAGCGATGATTATTATTCTAAATCATTTTGATCCAAAATTATTTCCCTGGCCTGCTATGCAATTTATTATTATTATTATTATTATTATTATTACCAAAAGAAAACCCTTTTGATTCTCCAGTAGCAAAACTTCCTAATTTGAGGAGTGCAATTAATCCGATTATCAACTATCCAATTTTATTCTGGTCTTTGTAGGGGAGTAGCTAAGGTAGAAGTTGGTACCAAAAATTGTTGATAAAATGGTACTAAATTTGCTTGAATGAAGAACAAAAAAACTATCCAGAATGTTATAAATTTGGGGTCTTACATGATTTATGTATTGATAGAATGTGTCCTATGTTTACAGATAATTTTCTTGGAAACATTATGCACTGATGAGCGCATCATCGAAAGAAATATACGTCTAAAAATTCAACAAAGTCCTGATTATGCAGATGTGTGAGTGTTTCAGCTTTGGCATCTTCCATATTTCACGACTTCTATTATATTCCTAGAACTTGAAATGGCATTCATGCTCTTTTGCAGTGCAGATTTTGAAGCTGGATTACAAGATTTTAAAAATCGACTGGCCAATTATGAGAAGGTCATTTGCCGAACCTCTCAAAATCACCCTTCATAATGTTTGTTTCATAAAGGTTTGATTTAAAATTGATGATTGAAGCTCATAATCTTTGTACCAGGTATATGAGCCTGTGGAAGAAGGCTCATACATCAAAATGATTGACATGGCTAGTGGTCAAGGTGGGCAGATTCAAGTAAGTCTGGCTTTTTGTAGTAGGTAAACCTGTATGCTTGATCTAGCCCTTAAGTTTCCCTGCAGTTGCACATTGGGCTGAGATTTTATTGATCTTTATTGGATTATGTTAGCTAATATCACATACTTAGGCATCATGTTGTTCAATCTTTTCAAAATGGTCATTCTTGACAAGGAAACCATAGGAGAGAGATTTCACTTCAAATAAAAACAGAAAGTTCCATGAATCCATGTAAAAATAGAAATTTGGAAGATATAGAAAATCATAGCAAACATAAAACCAGAGAGCCATTCCACCAGTTGGGAATACAAGCTTGCTAGATGCGGCCATCTGGTTCAAGCACAAGGTTGCATCAAGCTAATAAGTCCTGTCGTACACCTATGCGAAAGTAGTGCTACTCTCCCTATCGGTCGAGGCTTAGTGGCTTACAGCTCCTGCGTGATAGGGAACAATCATTTTCTTTTGTTTCTTGCTCTCCCTTAGCAGCGAGAAAGGTTCTCAAGAGTTAGATGTAGCAGAGAGCCCTATATTCTTGTTAGACATTTAATTATAGGAGAAAAGCTCACATGAGAGCCTGTCTAGTTGTCTTTAGGCCGAGCTTGAGTAAGTTAGAGAAGATGTTTTCTCATGATGTTCAGAGCTTGTACCACATTGCACAATCTCCCTTACTTCATGTGTAAAGCTGTGGCCCCTCAAGGTATTTGCAGAGGATGGTGGAATAAAATTATTCTCTGTTTGTAATTTATTTGGAGTTTAATCATGCATGTGGAAATCAATTATGGAGATGGTGCAATGTGGCAGAAGCATACACCATTATCATTGGGGTAGTTCTATTGGTTCGAAACTCGTTCAAATTTGGCTACTTATGACTTTTTTAGATATAGGGAGCTACATCTCGAAGGAATGGGGACACTGTATATGGGACTATGCTATTGGAAAAAGAAGCCCTTAGAAGGGTCATATAGGCTTCACGAATTTAGCTGATTAATGAATATTTTGTGGGAGTATTCAGTATTCCACTGTGTGAGGCACAAACTCTCGAAGCGTGTATATATATTCTAAATAGAATAGTCTCGAGGAAATTTTACAGCGAGTAGAGGGCCTCACCCAAGCTTACATGCAAAATGGGAAAATTCAGACACTGCAAATACATGAACTACAAAAGTACGAGTGCCTATCTCAGAATGTCAGCACTCTATCCCAGTTAACCACCAGCTCCTCAAAGTGCTGTCCTATTCTCTCTTCTTTCCCCAGTAGCCAGAACCAGATTGTAGCTTTAACCTTCAAAACCAAATCCAACACATTGTGCTCCTCTTTCTCGAATACTGCTTCATTCTGAGCTCTCCAAAGTACCCACAGAACAGCTAGCTGGCAGGAATTTCCATAAAATACTTCCAAACTTTCCGCCCACATCTTTAAGCCAGTTCTGTAAGATCTGATCAATTCTTAAGGATTGAAGCAAAGGCTGCACTTGATTACCTTTTACCCATATTAATTGATCCCATACCTTGATGGACATCTGACAACTGAAGAAAATCCATTGTTTCTATACCAGTCCCGCAAAGGCCACACACAGGCTGAACACCCAACTTCATGTCTTCATTGCCCTCAGGCTATCTCTAGTTTGTAGTCTTCCCCAAGATGCAGACCACTGGAAAATTTGAGCTATCTGGGCTATCTTCATCTGCCATATTAATTGAGGGGAAAATGGGACATGAAGCTGTTGAGTGGACTGCACTGAATCGGTCAGCTCATCATACAGAGATTTTACTGTAACCACACCTGGTCTTCTTCTTCAGATAAGATAATTTGTTCCAATGTATCAGTGAGTTCGATTACATCGGACATCTCCCACTCCCCAGAATCCCTGTCTTAGATGTAAGTTCGAAGTCCCACTTAACTCAGATGCTCCCAATGATTGCCATGTTTCTTGCGGGACATAAGGTATAGATTAGGGAACTTATCTTTTGAGAAATATCATGTCTGTCACAACGCAACTGAATTCTTAAATCATTACCGAGACTGAACTATACCATTCTACTGCCTCCTCTTGAAAACATCATAAGTATGTCAGTATATCCCATGTTTCTTAACATATTGTTTTGAATTTTTGTTTGATGCATATGTAGTATGTTCCTTTTCTTTTTGGTTGGCAAGTGAGGTTGGAGGGACCCCTACCTTTTTTTTTATTACGTGAAGGAACTCTGTCAACACTCAGCTGTTGAGGGGTTTCGATCCCACGACCTCTCCTGAAAGTGAGAGGGATGCATTACCGTTGAGCCAAAGGCTCACATGCTATGTTCCTTTCTTTACTAAATCTGAACCTTGATAAATATATAGAAGTAGCATACTCATGACTGGGATCACTTGAAGTAAATGTAGAAATGCTAGTTTAGTATTTTCTTTTTAGTAGCGTTTTGTCAGAATGTGCAATTTTCGTTAAGCCTTCAAGTTACAGATCTCTCTTGTTAATTTTTCATATGTTTTTCAAACTGATATGAAATCCCAATCTCTTGATCCAGGTTAACAATATCAGCGGTTATCTTCCAGGAAGAATCGTCTTTTTCTTGGTATGCTTAACTCTACAACTTTCTTGTGTCCATTCGAAATACTATCTTAAACACTTACCCTCTCTATTCATTATTATTATTGATGCTGTGTGGTTGTTATCATTACTATCACTGTTCAAGTTGTTGACATTATTATGCTGGGCAGTCTATTTGGTTCCCGGAACCCTTTGGGTCGAGGAGCGAATAGTAAATATTGGCAGGGGAATAATTGGGAGCTTTTGGATGATTCACTTTTTTTTTTTTAATTATGAATATAGATACTTCTACATTTAGTAAACAATAACATAAAATAGTGTCTCCAAAAAACACAAAAGAAAAGATTAAGAAATTTGACATATAAGTGAAGATGTGGCAGTAAATGCCAGTAATAATAAAAGAAAAATAATTAAAGTAGAGGTGGCAGTAAATGCCACTAAAGTTGCATAATTAAAGTAGAAGATGTGGCAGTAATAATAAAAGAAAAATAAGATGAAGAAGAGGTGGCAATAGCAGTGAAGAAGAGAAGATAAATAGAAAGAAATAATTGAAGGAGAAGTAATCGAACACAATTGATAAAAGGCAGAGTACGAACAAAATAGAAGAGTTTCTTTTTTCAATTTTTCACTTTTACTTTCATGGGCTTCAGATATTGCACGAAATTACTGTGGGATTGTGGTCATTCTTTTGAAATAAAAATCAGCCAAACTTTTTCGGGGAATAGTTTCCAGAACAAAAAGTATATTTCTGCCAACCATATCGCCTAATTCGGTTCTGAATTGTTTTGTTCTACTAGCGAATAGAGGAATCATCAATAGATAGGCCAGTTATTATAAGGGTAGAAGTATTAGTATTGTTATCTTATCACTCATTTTTCACACCAATAACATTTGGCCTCCCTGTGTCTGGCTTTTATTATTTCTCCAATGTGACTATGTTGTATGGACACTAGTGGTACAAGTGCTTATTTGGTCTCTGAGACTGAGATACCATATGAGAAAGCTATATCATTATTTCTCGATTGATAATTTAAATTATTTTTCATGGCCCTTGCACAATTTTCATAAGCTCTACATTCTTACCCTTTATGTTGGATTGTTATCTTTTTGTGTATGCAGGTGAATACGCATCTCACCCCACGCCCAATATTGCTTACTAGGCATGGAGAAAGTCGAGATAATGTTAGAGGCAGAATCGGGGGAGATACAGCTCTAAGGTTTACCTTCTAAACTCTTAACATAATGATATTGATTTACATTCACATTTCAAAATTTGTTTTCTTGACCTTTCTTTCCTGCACAAGTTTCCAATCATATATAATCTTGAGTGGTCGAGTGTTGAGAATTCTGAAATTATCGTTGGTTTTGTATAGTACAAATGTCGGTTTTGTATAGGAATCAAAAGTAGGATTCTCATATGTTCATTGGAAGTATGCATAGAACTGTTATTCATAATCAGTTAAAACAGAGATGTACGGTGAAATGGACGACAGTATACTAGAAGAGAAACAATTAAATATTCAAACAGGTTTGTAGAGTACAATTACACGTGCCCAATCGCCTCATGTTGGATTCCCATCGAAGCCCAAAGTGCAAGAAGTTATAGTTGAGTTTCTTCAAGCACATTTTAGTTGTCTTTTTGTGCTCTTCTGACAAGCTATGAAGATCATCCGAACTTATGACACATAGGAAAAGGTGAAGGGCGTATTTCTCAAGTGGCGCTTACAACTTTTGATAAACTCACATGTGGTAGATTAGAAATATAGACTTGTTGGGAACAAAATGCAACATACAGAACTTAAATATCATGAAACTGTCGGACATGGTGACATGGCTACTAATATTTTGATATTTTCTCACTAGAACTTGGCATTACAACTACATAATTGTAAAATATAGTACACATGAAAAGGTCCAAAAACTAAAGATTTTGCAGAACGAATATATTTTGCTATTCATCTATAGTAAAATTTTGATATGTACATACTTAAATTTCCTGATATTTGGATCTGTTTCAACAGTGAAGCTGGTGAGCTTTATATGAAGAAACTTGCTAACTTTGTGGAAAAGAGACTGAAATCTGAACGAACTGCATCTGTGAGTTCCTCCCTGATGTTCAGTTTTTTTTGCCTGAGTATACTTGATGGTCCATCTTTCATTACCACACAATATGAGTAATGGATGATTGCAATACAAAAACTATGAGCATTTAAAATTAATCCCTGTGCTGGGTCATGCGTTGCTGCTATTCTGACCATGCCATCTTTTTCTGGTCTCGCGCTTCAGATATGGACGAGTACATTGCAGAGAACCATTTTGACCGCAGGTCCAATTGTAGGATTTCCAAAGGTAGTGTTCATTCTTCTTTTGTCAATATAGACTTTAACTGATATAGACTTTAACTGATATTTGAAATTTATACCTGGGAATCAGTCCAATTAAGAGGTGATGCCATTTATAATTTACAGATACAATGGCGTGCACTTGATGAGATAAATGCTGGAGTATGTGACGGAATGACTTATGAAGAAATAAAGAAAAATATGCCTGAGGAATATGAGTATTTTGCTTAACTTTTCCTATTCTATAATCTGATTTTAATTAAGTATTTTACTGAACTATCAGTTTAAGTATTACTACCGTCTTAACTATGAAATTTTCCTCCTTTATGTATAGTTTTGCTTAGACATTTAGTTTACTGGGCAATCAGTTTAATGATTTCTACCGTCTTAACTACGAAAGTCTCCTCTATATTTAGTTTTGGTTAGACATATAAACTCTGTGAACTTTATCGATATGCGATGTTTTCATGCAAGTAATCTCGTATTAATGATAAAAATCATACATGTTTTCTAAAACTAAAAGCAAAAGCAGGGTTGTATTAGGTAGGAATGTCTTATTGTTATTTATGTCTTATAGAGGATCTTGGGAAACAAAATGCAACTTGCAAACTTCAACAAGTAACCCTCAAATGTGAAATATTTTTTCTTCTTTTGCAATTGGTTATTTTCTTAAGTCTTGACTCCTGAAGTATTTCTTATGAATTTGTTTATGCTTATTATTCTGTAAACTTTATGGATATTAGATTTCTTGCATTTAGTTTCATATTGATGCTAACAATGATTCATGGTTTTGAAACTTTAAAGGCAAAAGCATTGGTATTGGGTGTAAAATATTGGATAGGAATGTCTCATTGGTATTTATGTCTTACGGAAGACCTTGTAAACATAGAAGTGCAATTTACAAAATGACTGACAATGTTCATTAATGCGTTGTAGCTTCTAGAATCTTCAAGGACAAGATTACCTTGTTATAAAACTACGTTTTTTGTTCATTGATATAATTGAAGCAATTTGAACAATGTTCAAAGAAGGAAAAGGAATTGGCAAGCAACTAATTCAATGTAGACCCTGACCCCAGACACCCATATCCCAAAATTCCTATACTAGGACATCATTCAAAACACAAGTCCCTTAATGTCCCATCCATGACATAAAAGTGGTAAAACGATTAATTAGGAATTTCAATGAATAGTTACCAAAAAGTATTTCTATGGTCTTACTCTTTTAATGTATTTTTTCGTGCATGTCAGTAGGCACGAAACCTATGTTTAAGAAGTAGTGCTTTATTTTGTGCTTGAATGTCTAATTCTTCTAAGATTAAGTTCGTTGTTTCTAAATGCAGATCACGTAAGAAGGACAAGCTGAGGTATCGGTATCCTCGTGGGGAGTCTTATCTTGATGTTATTCAAAGGTTGGAGTTTATAGGCCTTAATTTTTGTAAATATTGCAGTTAACAAAGTGGAATATTCTTTAGCAATGGTCGAGCTCATTATTTCATCCAAACATACAAATGCAGGTTGGAGCCTGTCATTATCGAACTTGAACGCCAACGCGCACCCGTTGTTGTGATCTCTCACCAAGCCGTATTGAGAGCACTATATGCATATTTCGCAGATAGGCCATTGAAAGAAATTCCACATATTGAGGTATACATTACCAGCCAAGCAACCCTCTTTATAATTTTTGCATTTAAATCATCTGTTTTCAAGCAAAATAATTTTTTTAGATTGGATGGGAAATGCAATGATCTTTTCTTCAAGTCTTTCTTACTTGTTAAGAGTCTGAGGCATCTGTATTCATCCGGTCTGGATGTTTTACCATCTAGTCTCTATTATAGGGGTGTTTTCAATCAGGTGGTCAGAATATTTTACCATGAGTATCTGTCTTAGTAGGGCATTTAAGGTATGGCCCACTTTCTATGGGGGTTAAAGAGTGTCAAAATGTCTGCGCATACTTTCCTACTTTCTATCAGTAGTTTCATCTTGATGCGAAACCCCTTAAGTTGTAGTACAACTTATTTCCCTAAATCTTTGAGTAAAGTTTGTAGTAGTCTGACAAAGTGTGAACTTTCAGGTACCACTTCATACAATAATCGAAATACAGATGGGGGTGACAGGCGTTCAAGAGAAAAGATACAAACTCATGGACTGAAATAATTAGTTAACCCATTTTGTACTTTCTAGTAATACTTTACGAGAAAATACAATAAAATTTCTCCGTTCATCTTATTTTCATTTCCTGACAAGATGTAAGATGACACTCACCATAAATCAAACTGTAGATGAGATCAAATGTATACAGGGACATTATGTATATATATCTTATACTGTCAGATTGAATTCACTCATCTCAGTAGTTTTTTTTAGTATAAATGACCTGGTGTAACTGTAAAAAGAACAAACCTTTAGAAATGTATGAAATGCTAGTCTTTTATAGTTGTATATGCCACAGACCATCATGTGAGTATACAGTGCCATTCTCTAGTTTGATTATAAGCACTATGGTTATTTTTCTCCTTGGCTTAGAAAATATGAAGTCTTCTTGTTTGTCATTGCCTTTCATTTATTCTCTTATGTTCTCTAATCTTGTATAATCTTGGCCTAAGTTCCAGTGTACAAAGTTGTAGAAATCAGAAAGTGTCCCTATGGGTGTTTTCAACAATGTGGCACCTCCCTACGTTAAAAGGCATCTATGTTCTTCTCGGAAGTTGTCGCTGAGTGCCACCACCGAGCTAAATTCTGTCACTGAGAAGGCCAGGACCAGCTGATAGACTCAAACTAAACTATAAATCCCACATGAAAACAATAAATAAACCAAACCTTGCCGTGAAGGAGTCTCCTTCACGAGACTTGTCATCCTCAGGTCAAAGGGAATTCCCTTAATTCAAGGGAACCTATCCTTCCAACCATCCAACCTATGAATGTATGTGACTTCTTATATAGTATTTATGTCTTATGTTAACTCTATTTTTCTTTAATTAACTCTCTTTCATCTTTGGCTCTGTAATGCTTACTACATGTTCCCTTCTGTACGCAATGTAGAAAAACTTTGGACAACAACCCTTAATTCAATCCCTAATCAACTGCTTTACTCACACGTCTACCATTTCCCTATACAGATTCCTTGGCCTTCTCTTGTATGATTTCTTTCTTAAATCTCCATCTTCAACTTCATTTTCTACTTGTCTATTACTACTACTAGTAGTAGTGAGACTGAGAGAGCAAGAGTAATAAGCTTGAAGAAGCTAGAAAAAAAAAAAAAATGTCCAATTCATCATGTAAATTTATCCCATTGGATATTAATTCGAATGATGGAAAGCTTATGTTTGCTGCTATAATTTCTTTGTTGTTAGTTATTTCTTTTGTTTTGTTACTTCATGCTTATGCTAGGTGGGTTTTTGTACTTGGGCAATCTGCAGATCGCCGGAGACTAACTGCATTGTCTCTATCAACCACCACCACCATCACAACTACTACTACTGGGCTACATCATCATCTACCTACTGATAATAATAATCACATGGATTTGGATGATGATGAGAAGGATGGTCTAGATTCTTCGATCATTACTTCAATTCCTATCTTTGTCCATAAATCGGATGGTAGCGATAAATGTATATTGGAGTGTGCCATTTGTTTGAGTATGTTTGAAGATGAGGATATTGGTAGGCATCTGCCTAGTTGTAACCATGCATTTCATGTTCAATGTATAGACAAGTGGCTTCGGTCACATTCGAGTTGCCCTATATGTAGAGCTCTTGTTGGATCAAAGAAGACGACCGAGGTCAAGTCCATTATGCCTATAGATGATGAAGTGATCCAGGACAGAACAGACAGAACTCATGTTCATAGTCACTCGCCAGGGAATGAAGGCCCTGCTTTAGAAGTTGTAATCGAGATGCCACCATTGGAGTCAAATTCAGAATGCAATGCACATAATTCTTCACCGTCCTCGCCACCACCAACCCCACCATCAGCTCCACCTCTACCACAACTACGTACTGGTTACTACTTGAAAAGAATACTTAGCATGAATAGATCAGAAAATAAAGTGTTTCCTTCTTCTTCCAATGTGAATGATATGAATGTATAATGTTATTTTGACAATTTTTTTTTTCTTTTTAGCTCAAAGAAAACAAATAATTAAACCCTTTTGCCAATATTCCTGTCTAGGGGTGAAAATCGGACGGAACGGATCGGAAATGGCATGTTCGAAAAAAATAAATCGAAAATCGGAATCAGAAAATTTCTTCCAATTCCATTCCAAGTTTTTTCGGAACAACAAAATTTATTTCAATTTCGGAATATCGAAAAAAATCGGAAAAAAATAAATTCGGATCAATCGGAATTCCAACATAAAAAAATTAGAATTCCAACTTAACAAATATATCGAAATTGATTGGAATCCCAAATCGAAAATGGTGGACGTGATCCGTTTTGGAAACTTGAAAATTCACTCTTTATACTGATTTGATTTGGTTGTTGGGGTGTTTTTATCTAACATAATAACATACCGCCCCAATATGATGGATCAAAGTTTTTGAGTATAACACCTTATAAAACACAATTATACTGTAAAATTTATAATTTATATAATAATATAATTGTATGAACAAAAAAATAATTAATCTGATTAATAAGTATGAACCTTCAATCAGAAGTATAAACTAACCAATAATTTATTATTACATTATTTTTTTGTTGAATCATATATTGATATTTGATTACGTTAAGATTTGAGACTAACTATAATTTGTTACTGAGTCCTCGTGTGATTTTAAACTTGGTATATTATTTATATGTTTATATGTACGTATATTTTCAAAAATGAGAATAATTAAATCTCTTAAAATTATCAAAAATCTTATAATATTTATCAAAAAATCGAATCCGATTAAAATCTTCGGAAAAATCGGATTAGATTGGATTCAAAGAAGTAGTTCCAATTCCATTCCATCTTTTTTCGAAAAATTCAGAAATCGGAACTACAATAATCCATTCCAAATTCGAAAAAAATTGAATCAGAAATCGAAAAATTGGCAGAAATTTACACCAATCCTACCTGAAGTAGGATTCACACCTGAATTTTGAGTACATGAAATTCAACTGATGACTCAGTCAAGTCAACTTGAGTTCTACTAAATTAGCAAAAACTCTGACAGATCTTTCACTCTCTTACAAAGATAAGCAATGAGAAGTCCACATATGAAGAGAAAAAACTCTATAAAAACTTTTTTTTTTTATGGGATAATAATCCATATAAACTTTTTTTAATAATCTAGATAGTTAGATAGCTATTATTGACTTATACTAATAAATTTATTGAAATGTATATTAGATTTATTTAATAGTTATTTGGATTGGAACAGAGGAACCAGTAGTTTACCTGCCAAGATCACAATTATAATATGTATAAAAAATCAGAAATTCCAAATGGTTGCTTGTAAATAACAGTTCTTAACACTAAATTTGCACATATAAATATATAATATCCAATTACTTAAGAGAGGATACAAGTTATTTAAAAGTCTCTAAATATTTAATAATGACCAACCATGAAACTCTTTTAATAATATGAAAAAAAATAATCTAAAAGCTAATTGTATTTAATTATATAGTTGGAGCTAATTAAAATTATATTTGGAGCAAGTTTATATAAGAATGTCATGGGTGTAATGTTAGCTACCGCATACCCTTTTGTTTCTCTCTTTAGCATAAGAACAGGCCTGAATGCCTGATGCATTTGTTTCATGTGTTAGTTACTGAAGTGGAAAAGAACCAACCAAGCTCCTTTTTTTCTCAAGTTTCCTTTTGAATAATGAAAAAGTTTTAAGAAAAAATGCCCCACATCTTTCCCTTTCCTGTAGCAATTTTCTCCATTCAATCTTGTTAGAAACTCCTTTTGGTCTTTCTGTCTTATATAGTCATAGCATTCAACACTTTAATATAAACTTCTAGTTGGTCTAGTTGCTCAAATAATGTTTTGTCTTGCACATTGTTTTATCATCAAATCTAATCCATCCAAGTATCCAACCAAAGTAATGGTACAGTACATTGCAATGTACACGCCATTCTTTCATTAATCTTAAATTTAATTTGCATATCCACTAATTAGAATTACATTAAACATTTATATCATTGACTTCTATATATTAAATTAAGGCATTTTTTTGAGTATTACTTTGAAGAAACCCACCTCCATCAACGGTTTGATAGAACCCCATTTTCCACCACATATTCTTTTTTTTTGGGGGTTTTTTAATAATTAATACATGACTTACATATTTAATAGTATAAAAGAATTATTAAATAACTGATGTAGGACCCACAGATTTGAGACAAAAGAAAATAAAAATAAATATAGCAAACACTCTAATCCTCTAATTTTATTTTCAAATTAATACACTTTTCTCAATTAAATTTTCAAAATTAATAATCCAGTAAAAAAAATACTAGTAAGAGCATTCCCAATGGTAAAACACTTTTAGTGGTGCCACATAGGATGGTTTTAAGGAATTTTGGGGTTTTCAATGGTTTTAGCGAAAAAAGGGTTTTAGTGTTTCCAATGGTGGATTATTGAAACCGCAATCTATGTGGGGTATGGATCCATACCGCACTCATTATGGCGGATGGATTCCTACGTGACACTTTTAACTCTTTGGCAAATTTGCCAATGAGTTAAAAGTGTTTTGCTTGAAAAGTGTGTTAAAAGCTACCATTGGCAATTGTTTTCACTAAAAGTTAACTAAAAGTGTGCTAAAACCTACCATTGGGAATGCTCTAAATCTTTTGAACAAATAATCCACCACTCAAAATTTAACTTCTTGAATTTTTAAATTATAAAAATAAAAAATAAAATATATTTAATAGATTAATAACTCATTAAATTATCTTTAATTCCTCAATTCTTTAGCTTTGTGTTTTTTGTTTTTTTTTTTATCAAGTTAAAGTATTTCATTCATTTTGATTCCTTAAAACCTAAAAATCAAAATTAAAAAAATAGGAGTTTAAGAAGAAAGAGGAGTACAAAATTTTCAAAAGAAACTATATGGTTTTAAAGAAAAAAAAAAAATTATAGATGAGCATTTTGAAAGGGAAAAGAACATTGGGTTTCACAAATTTGTTTAAGAATTTATTTATTAAATTGAAGTGGTTAAAAAACAACTCATTTAAGGTGTGTTTTTTATTCCCAAAAACTCATTTAATGCGTGGATACATGTCAAACACTTAAAGTAGGTTCCTTCAAAGTATTTTTTCCATTTTTTTTTGCATATTTTCTAGTGATCTTCTTCCATAATTCAATTCATGGACCATTTAAGCAATTGAATGCTCTTTTATATATAGTCTTGGTGCTATCTTATGTAGGTCTCATTTGTAACCAACAAAGTATGTCCATATCAACTCACAAGTCATAACAGCTCATATTGTGTCTAGTCAAAGATTGTATCAACTTTCAAGATTCCAGAGGCCAAAAATACATAAAAATAAAATAAAATAAGGCTTCTTAATCTAATCCATAATATAATGTCACTTTGATTGACTGAACATCTCTTATTGCAGTGCAACTACCAAATTAATCTGCACAACACAAACTTTGAGTGCACCCAACTGCAACCCGTAAAAGGCATGACATTTCTCGCAAATTTAACATTTCACTTGGCATAGACAGACGACAGAACTTCTCGCGAAGTTATTTGTCGTCTCTGCCAGCATTTTTTTTTTTTTTTTGAACAAGTAATAGGGTTAGGCAGACCCTCACCTGTATTAAGTTCTAATATAGATGGTACCATTCTTATCATCATTTACAAGCATAGTAAGGTGCCTACAAAAAGGAGCAGTAAAGAAAGTCTCTCCTATCACAACATCAAGGCTAGCCAAGTAGTCTGCTACCCTGTTTGATTCCCTGTAGACGTGCTTATAAGAGACCGCTTCCAATAAACTCTGATAGTGTTTAATTTCACCTACCAAATTCTGGCAATACCAAGGTGGTTTACCATTACCTTGTAAAATCTTCACTGCATAAAGAGAGTCAGTTGCCACCAGCACTTTCCTTTGTCGAATCATAACACATCCTTTCAGTCCTACTAAAATCCCTTTCAGTTCCTGAGTAATGACTGATTTTTCTGAACCTGCACCATTGTAAGCAAGAAGAACCTCTCCCATATTATCTCTAATCACACCACCAAAACCATTCCTAGTATCTTCTACAGAGCCATCAGAGTTAAGTTTAACAAACCCTTCTGCAGGCTTAAACCATGAACAATAGATAGGCTTCTTACAAGAGAACTGAGAATTAATTCCAAGCTTAGCCAAAATTCTTCTGGCTCCTTGAGTGTCTTGGACAATGGTCATAATTTCTTGGAGATATAGCTTGACTTCCGCTCTCACTCTGTCTCTAACTACTCCCCAAGGTCTTCTTTCATTTCTAAACCTTCTGAAATTCCTCTCTTGCCAAATGAAATACACTGTCGCACATATAAACACTTTGTAGACTTCTGCAGCAATGTCATTCCTTCCACAAACTTCAAACAACTTCAACCACTCCCAATTTACTGTATTTACACCAATGTCAAGTCCCATTTCATCTTTTATAGACTTCCATAAAGCTCTAGTGTAAGCACAAGTAAAAAAGAGATGTTTGCTATTTTCCCTCTCTCTTTCACAAAGACAACACTTAGAAGAAAGAAGAATCTTTTTCTGAACTAACCTGTCCTGAGTAGCAAGGTTGCTTGAAAAGAGAAGCCAAGCAATAAAGGAGTGCCTCGGAATAACCCATCTTCCCCATACCAGGTTATACCACTGAACTTTGTCTCTAGTAACTCTCAGAGCATCATACGTAGAATGAGTAGAGAAGTTACCATGGGATGTTGGGGTCCATAGTACCTTGTCAGACTCTAAGAATCTTTCAATACTTGTGCTCAAGATCTCATTCTTGATATTACATTGAATCAAATTGTGTACACATTATCCCCATCTCCCATCCTCAATCAAAACTGAAACTTTTGCATTCTCAGGATATTGAAGATGAGTTCTAGCTTCCAAGTTATCCCACAGAATCTCTCCTTTGCACCAAGGGTCGAACCATAATGAGGTATCTTCTCCATTAGCCACTGAATAATGAATGAATCTTCTTGCAGTCTCTCTCATATGGAGGATGTTACGCCAGACCCAAGAACACTCAGCAGGGACTGACATAGTCCAGAATTTCTTGTTATTAAGGTGGTATGCCCAGGTCCAGAAGGCCCAAAGACTTTGTTCTTTAGAAGCGACCTTAAAGACCAATTCGCAGTAAGCTGCCTTATTCCACAGCTCCAAGTCCATGATGTTTAAACCACCCTCCTGCTTTGCAAATGACAGAACTTCTCTACTAGCATGGTGTAGCTTCTTCTCCATCATTGGCCCTGCCCATAGAAACCTTATACAAGTCTTGCTCACTTGGTCCAACACATTCGATGGAAGGACAAAGGTCCTTGCCTAATAAACATGGAATGAGTGCAGAACAGATTTCACAAGCTCCAACCTACCTGCATACGAGAGATATTTGTTTTTCCAGCTTGATATTCTCTTTGTAATTCTTTCCACTAGGGGATAGCAGTCACGAATGCTAATCCTAGTAGCAGTGAGGGGGAGCCCCAAATAAGTTATAGGGGGTTCAACCATCTTCACACCCATATTATTTGCAAATGCCAAGCTATCATGATCATTCATGCCCCCAACTAGAAGAGTTGTCTTCTGGAAGTTCAGTTTCAGTCCTGTAGCTCTTGAAAAAAGGTTCAATGTCTCTTGAACCGCTGCCAGAGAAGCACCATCACCATTAAAAAACACCATTAAGTCATCTGCGAAACAGAGGTTAACAGTTTTTGTCTTTCTGCACTTAGGATGATATTTTATCTTTCCCTCCTCCACCTGTTTTCTGAATAAGCAAGTTAACACCTCCATGATGAGAACAAAAAGGTAGGGTGAGAGAGGGTCACCCTGCCTCAGACCTGTTTTACCATGAAAAAACCCATATGGACTCCCATTGATCATAATTGAAAAGTGGACAGTTGAGAAACACATTTTGATCCATCTCATAAAGAGTATTGGGAATCCCAACTTCATAAGCATGTGTTCAAGAGATAACCAGTTAATTGAAGTGGCAGTATTTTTATATCTGAAGTGGCAGTCAGATTTACCAGGCCAAAAAATGCAATGCAGCTAGAGTTCTCAAAATTAAGTTGGTACTTGGTAGAGAGCTACAACTAAAATTATACGTACTTCATTTTCCTCCACCCAACATACATAATTTGAATGATCAAAGTCAAGTAATACAAACAAAACTTTCAAAAAACTCATACTAAAGTCTTTGATGAAATTAATACTTAAAAACTATGGTCGACAAATAAACGCGTATTTGAAAACTTTGACGGCTTTGCTTAACCTCACCTTCTTCCTTGCTCCTCTTCTCATGACCTTCATATCTTTTCTTTCATATGAATTATTGCAAAACCCAAACCAAGAAGCCTCATGGGAGTCTCATTTGATCATCACCAATGAGATTTCTATTCATTTCATGGCTTCCACTACTTTCTTTGCTCTCAATTCTGTCCTACATTGATCACAATTTTGTTTCGGGGCTATGCCTCGACGATCAGAAATCTTTATTACTTCATTTGAAGCAGAATCTATCTATGTCTGTTTCATCAAATCTTTCATCTTGGAACTCCAATGCAGATTGTTGCTCTTGGGATGGTATCAACTGTGATAAAAATGGTCATGTAATCAGTCTAGACCTCAACAGCAAATCTATTTCGGGTAGTTTGGATAATTGGAGTAGTCTTTTCAAGCTAAAGTATCTCATTAGCTTGAACTTGGCTTACAATATATTCAATTCTACTTCAATACCATCTGGTTTAGACAAGCTTGCCAACTTGACTCATCTCAATCTATCCAACTCAGGGTTTGCAGGACAAATTCCCATTGAGATCTCACATATGAAAAGGTTGGTATCTCTTGATCTTTCTAGTCTTTTTGCACCTGTGAATCCATTGAAACTTGAAAACCCAGATCTTAAAAGACTTGTTAAAGACTTGTTTGAGTTGAGAGAACTCTATCTTGATGGTGTGAATATATCAATGAATGGCTTAGAGTGGTCTAAGGCCTTATCCTCTGCAGTTCCTAATCTTGAAGTATTGAGTTTATCAAATTGTGATCTTTCAGGACCTCTTGATTCATCTCTTTCAAAGCTTTCATCTCTCTCAAAACTTCGACTTGATCAGAACAATATTTCTGATCAAGTGCCAGAGTTCTTTGCGAATTTTTCTAACTTGTCTGTCCTGTATCTCAGTGGCTGTAATTTATCTGGAACATTTCCAGAAAAGATTTTCCAATTACCTCTACTGCAAAGTCTTGAGCTATCGAGCAATCTGCTTCTTCGAGGTTCACTGCCAGAATTTCCACAAAATGGATCTCTTGAAAACTTAGTATTATCAGAGACGATGTTCTCAGGAACATTGCCTGAGTTCATTGGTAATCTCAGATTCTTGTCAAAGTTAGAGCTTCAAAACTGTGGTTTTAATGGATCAATTCCTACTTCCATGTCGGGCCTTACCCGACTCCAGTATCTAGACCTTTCTCTCAACAATTTCACTGGACCAGTTCCACACTTCGGTTTATCCGAAAATCTCACCCAAATAAACCTTGCCCATAATCGATTAACAGGCTCTTTGTCTCAATGGGGTAGGCATCTCAAATTGGTAAATTTAAACTTACGAAACAATTCGATCAATGGGACCATCCCAACGTCTCTATTCAGCTGCCCAATCTTGCAGAAGCTCGACCTTTGCCAGAACAGATTCACTGGTCCACTTAGTGGGTTTTCTAATGGTTCTTCTTTGATGTTGGATACTCTTGATTTCAGTTACAATATGTTAGAAGGACAAATCCCTTCATCATTTTTTAATGTCAGTAGTCTGAAGATTTTCACACTTTCTAACAACAAGTTGAATGGCACTTTACACCTAGATAGGTTTCAGAATTTGAGAAACCTTTCCAGTCTCGATCTTTCAGGTAACAATATATCGATCAATTCCACTGGTGCTAATTCAACATTGTTCCCTCAAGTAGGCACATTGAAATTGAGTTCATGCAACTTGAGAACATTTCCTGAATTCTTAAAAAACCAGTCGACACTGAGCTATTTAGACCTCTCCAACAACCAAATTCGTGGGAAAATACCTAATTGGATATGGGAGATTGGAAATGGAAGTCTAACTCATTTAAACCTGTCCTGTAACTTGCTGGAAAATCCTGATCAAACTTTTTATGGTGCGCGACTTAAGGACTTGGATGTCGTTGATCTGCATTCAAACTTGCTCCAGGGGCCGATACCAATTCTGCCAAAATCTGCCATTGTTCTGGATTACTCAAACAACAGCATTACTTCCATCCCTGTAGACATTGGCTCATACCTCACCGTTGCAATTTTCTTCTCACTGTCACACAACTCCTTTAGTGGAGAGATCCCTTCTTCAATATGCAACGGTGAGTATCTTCAAGTTCTTGACCTGTCGAATAATAGTTTCAGTGGTTCTATACCCCCATGTCTGGCTAACATTTCGACTATCCGGGTACTGAATCTAAGGAGTAACGCACTTACTGGAACTATGCCTGACACATTTCCTGGTATATGTAGCTTGAGAACGCTTGATCTCAATGGGAATAAATTAGATGGCAAGCTGTCAAAAACTCTTGCCAATTGCACAATGCTAGAAGTTCTGGACCTTGGGAACAATCATTTGAATGGCTCTTTTCCATGCTGGTTGGGAGACATGTCCAATTTGCGGGTTCTTGTTTTACGGTCAAACAAGTTTAATGGTACCATTACAAATCCGGGAACCAGCAATATTACATTTCCTAGGTTGCAAATCATTGACATCTCTTCCAATAATTTTACGGGTAAATTACCCTCTGAACGATTCTTGAGATGGAAGGGAATGATGAATGAAGAAGAAGCGGAGTCGAACAACAAGCACAATATTATAAGATTTAAGTTCCTTCCTCTAACCCGATTGTACTATCAGGATGCTGTCACAGTCACAAGTAAAGGGCGACAGATGGAATTTGTGAAGATTCTAACTATTTTCACCTCCATTGATATGTCTAATAACAAATTTGAAGGAGAGATTCCAGAAGGAGTAGGAAAGCTCAAGTCGCTTTATGTCCTTAACTTCTCAGGCAATGCCCTTACCGGTTCTATTCCATCTTCCCTGGGAAACCTCAAACAGCTTGAGTCATTGGACCTTTCGACCAACATGTTGAGCGGAACTATCCCTCCACAATTGGAAGATCTTACATTCCTTTCAGTCTTGAATCTCTCATTCAACCAGCTTGTTGGTGAAATCCCAGAAGGCGCTCAATTTAAAACATTTGATAAAAATGTGTATGAAGGAAACACTGGATTGTGTGGGCCTCCCTTGTCTCGAAAATGCAGAAAGATGGCGCCCTCACCTCCAATATCTGGTAAACAGAGTTTCAAAACTCAGTTTGATTGGCGATTCATATTAACAGGATTGGGATTCGGGGCAGGTGCTGCATTTGTTGTTGCCCCTCTATGGTTTTGGAGTGAAGGGAGAAAATGGTATGATGAACAGATTGAAAGGTTGCTTCGGATCATGTTGCCATCAGCTGCATTTCGGTACAATGATGGTAGGGTTGACTCATTTACAGAGGACAATTTCGAAAAAGAGTTTACAGAAGATGAAGAACCGACAGAGTTCACAAGTAATTATAGTGATGAGCAGGAAAATATGGAAGGGAGCCATCCAGTGCATGGACGATATTGTTTGTTCTGTACTAAAGTAGACATTAGTACGAAACGAGTCATACATAATCCTAAATGCAATTGCCATGTCTCGCCACATAACTCTTCTTCTATTCCCTAATAACCAAATGACTTGTGCCGGCTTTTCTTTGTGTACTTGTATATAAAACACAGAAAGAATCAACCCCCCATTTCCCCCCCATTTCATTAGGGGGTGATTAAAGAGATACCAACATCATTTTCTGTATGTGCTTAGTTTTGCAGATCATTATTTAAAGAAAGAAAACTTCAATAAATTATTTGTAAATGCCCCAGTGTGTACTGTGTTGTATGTTTTCGGCGTTAACTTTGTTTCAGGGAAGAAACAACAAATATGAGTGACAGAGTGTACCCGCATGCACAGTGTGTGTACACACACATGTATGTGTGTTGGTGGATGGTATTATGGTAATATGACTGTAGACCTACAAGCGAAAATTATAAAGTAGGTGAGGGGGAAGCTATTGCAAGTCCTGCAAGCTGCTGCCGCCCCCCTATCATTTTGTGTAACGTATAAAAACATCATGAAAAAAGATATCTGGTTGAGGAATTTTATCAAACAGTTGCAGAAGTGAACCAAAATATGTACAAGAACGTAAAGTAACAAAGACTCAACTGATTTACAAAAACAACTACTAATAAGAGATTAAGAGATAATGTCAAACGAAGAGAGATGCTCTTACCCCATTGGGCAATGGACCACATTACATATTTCTGTCTTTCTAAAAGTCTCATCCATGCAAATGCAACTGTGTTGAAGATAAAGAATGAGGACAAGCATGACATATGCAGTTGTTGAACTTTGAATTATTTTTATATACTTGATTGTTGTAATATGATAGTGATACAGATAAGAAGGAATCCTTGAAATATATAAAACATATACCAATTTCTCTATATATATATCCATGGCATCAACTTTCCGACCCCAGTTAAAAAAGAGGTTTTAACAAAATCCTCCTTTCCCTAACACAGACAAATTATGTCTACTCATCAAGTTCCACCAATAGTTAAAAAGAACAATATTCATTCACATTCCAACATCATCATTTAATGTAATTATAAATTTTATTTTTTAATAAACCACAGTTTAATCATCTCTCAACACATCATGTACCAAAAGATAATATATTGTACAAGGGGGCACATTACAATAATTACTATGTGAATGTGCACGCTCTTGCGTGCTATTAAAGATTGAGTAATGTGGATATGGGCCTGGGCTACTGTATCTATATCTGTATCTGTATTTATATTTAATAGATTAAATATAAATATATTTTTATAAGAAAACAGGTGTCAGTTTCTTATACTGCTAGCAAGGGCATGGGCCTGGGCTACTGTATCTCTATCTGTATCTAAGCCACTGTATATCTGTATCTGTATTTATATTTAATAGATTAAATATAAATATATTTTTATAAGAAAACAAGTGTCAGTTTCTTATACTGCCAGCGAAGGCCTCATAAACAATCTCGATTTGGGGGCGCCATATATAAAGTAGTTTAGATAATTATAATGCGCATCCTTGCAACGTCTAAGTATAAATAAAGAAAAAAAACATGTATATTTTTCTTTATATTTAAACTGCTATTTTAGCCGTGTCACATATAACCAAAAGGTACCATTTGTTAAATTTTAAGAGTGGTCCAATGATATGTGTTAATCAAATGTTATAATTAAGTCCCAGACAACACTTGTAATGCGGACATGCGGTGAGGATTTTTTAGTAGGCAGACCGCACTTGCAGTGTGGGATCGTGAAATAAATTTCGTTCAAGTTGGGCTTGGGCTCAAGTTCAGTTTGGTTTTTCTAAACTTCGCACCGCAAAAATAATGTGGTCTGGTGGATTTATAGTCGAAACCTCACATATAATACAGTTTGGTCATGAGACCAATGTTATCAGAACCAACCCGGACACCAACCCGGTAAAGGCATTAGGTCACTAGGTTAGTGGATTAACCACTGCGGACCAGTCCAATATTAGTAGGATTAAATATATTGTTAAATCTTAATATTTAAATTTTTGTAATATGTTTGTATTAAATATAAACATAATTGATCATAAAATATTATAAGTACACTGGTATACAAACAGGTTTGTGTGTTTTAGAGCATGATACAATGAGGCACGTTAGTAACTTGTGCCTTAACCAAGTTCTGCTAAGTCTTGTGCTATATCTAACAATTGACTTAATAAAAATTTGATTTTGTGTTAAAATAGCATAACCATTTGGGCTGAGGTTTTAGCATTTTCCTTCAAAAATACTAGAGATTTTTGGACATACCCCCAATTTGAAAGTCGAAATTTGAGATACCCCATTTGAAAAAAAAATTGAGATACCCCCAATTCAAGACAGAAGAGCTTTACGGCCGTAGGTGAGTTTTATGATGGATTATGATGGACGGCTAAGATAACACCACATCTTGAATTGGGTATCTCAAATTTCGACTTTCAAATGGGGGTATGTCCAAAAATCTCAAAATACTATTATAGCACTACCATTGAAGATCCCATAAGGAGTAGGACTATTTAAAACAAGAATTGGAGAGACACAAGCGCAACCCCCGCCCCATGCTTCTCTCCATGCACTTCACGGCTTTGACCACTCTACATGGGGAATCCTTGTGAGCCATTCTTTTTGCAGTCATACATGTTTTTCTTATGGGGAAGAAAAATAGGATCTCTAACTTCAAAACAAAATAAAAATAATGAGTGAACATCAAAGTAATAAAATTCACATGTATTCCCGAATAAAACGGGGTAGTTTCGGCAAAAATACGCCTGTCTGGCTGCCACCTCCCTTTAGCACTAATCAACACCAACCGATTAACAAAATGAAAACTTTTAATTAGAAAAAAAAAACTACAGAGAAGTCTAGTCTTTTTGTTGTTGTTGTTGTTGTTGTTGTTGTTGTTGTTACAGTATTGATGAATCATATCAGTGAGTGAAACATTTGATCAATCTTCTAAGAAACAGCAGAGTCAGCTAGGAGTGAAGATCGACAAAGTGGGCAATTAGAATGAGTCTTGAGCCACTTGTCTACACAATCAGGATGATAAGTATGATTACAACCAGGCAAGATCTTGACTTTTTCTTGATCTAAAAATGTAGAAAGACATATAGAACATTGAGCAGCTTCTTCATCATTTAATGAACTACTAGCATGATGCAATAAGATAGGTAAATTATCAATAATAATCGAGTCAAGACCAACAGATTGCACGGTGGTGATTGTTGTGTTGTTATTGGTGGTGGTTGTAGTGGTTGTAGTGGTTGATGGATATATATTTCGATACTTGCAAGTCCACTTTATGAAGAGAAATAAGATTGTAGAAAGAAGAACAAAAGAGAAAACAAGAAGAATGACTAAGAAGAAATGACCACCAAGTTTGAAGTTATTGTCATCAAGATTGTTGTAGTGCCATGGAGAAGCCATGATGATGATGATGATGAAGATTTTAATGGAGTTAGAAGCAAAGAAAATGGATATTGGTTTCTCATGTATGTGAAAAGTCAATAGTGTGGGGGGGTTGGACTTTGGTTATTTGGTGTTGTAGTTGAGAGAAGATGTGAAGAGGAGTTGAGAGATGCTGCTATAAAGTGATGGCCCATAACTAGTAGTTAGTTGCTCTACTTGTTCACATCCAAGTCATAATGATAGTAATAACTTCTATAAATACTGTAGTATAAGGAATATTTTATACATTAAACGAATTAAGGAACTCTGTCTTTCTGTGTATTTTCTTTGTAAGTACACTAGTCTAAAATCAAGAATATTTTCATACATTAAATTAGGCACCAATTTGGACTAAAATCAAGAATATGGTCAAACATTTGGTAGACTAGCTAAACTGGTTGTTGGCTTGTTGCTACATGTACAGCTAAGCTAAGGTATGGAATATGGATGTGGTGTGTGCATATGATATCATAGATATTTATTGGGCTAGATAATATCTGTTTTGATGGGCAATATCTGTTTTGATAGAGTTTGGTTTCTAACAACTAGGGATACTACCAAAGAGGTAGTTTCTCTATTCTCTAAGGCTGTGTTTTGGCATTGTTGAAATGCAGTATATTTATCAGGAGCAAACAAGCAAAGTGAACAACAGATGTGCGCCCACGATTGTGAACTTGTTTTTACAAAAGCTAGAAATTTGTACAAATGTTAACTATGAGATTGCTCATTCTGATTTTGCGATGATGAACCAATGACGACAAATGGAAGGTAACAGTATATGGTCTTCTTAGCTTTGGACTTGACAACACCGTTCTTCTATGGGCTTCTGCGCCTTCAAAAATATAATGGGCTTTCACTCTTTGTTATCACAATCAAATAGCCTTTATGAGTCCAGTAAACAGTTTCTTTTTGTTTTTTGTTTTTTTTTTATACAGAAGAATGAAGAAAAGCTCAAAGGGAAATAATTGGACACCAAGTCCAAGATATGTATATAGTTCTAGTCTTTTATGAATTATGAGTAGAAAGACTTGACGTTGGAAAATATCATATATTGGGCAGTTAGGACGGTTAAATATCATAATCGTAGGTAGACAGATCTATATTACTATATATACTATGCTCCAAGGACATTGACTTGAGAGGCAGCTTGAGCAGTGAGCACATGATCTTGTTCACAACCTCCATCCACTTGCTGTGACCCCGACACTTTGGGTCATTGTAGACTAGTTGGATTTAGGACTAATGGTGCTCATGAATGAACAATATAATGCATTTTGATTGGTCATTTTCATTTGTTATTACATGCATATATAGTCCTTAATCAAGCCTTTACTACCTTCGTGAACAAGTGGTTAAGTTTATATTACTTGTTGATGACTAACAAATATAATCAAGCCATGTAACCAGGATATTTTTACATTACCAAAAAAAAAAAAAAAAAATTATGTTTCATTGCATCACATAAAGTAGCTCAAAGTTCAATAAGGTTGTTGGTTCCTAATTGTTAGTAAAACTTAAGCAAAATGCTACTGTTAAACATAATGAATTTTCACCACCAGTTCTCCACATTATACACTAGTGCTCATAATGTAATGGAGTTTTAGCCAAAATCCATGGCTGATGAGCAACTTTGGAATTTTAAGAATTGATGATCCAAATGATTGTGGAGCCTAATGGGAGGATACTGAACAAGGCCCAATTATGGCCCAACTACAGTTTGGCCCTAACACATGCTTAATTAAGTTAATGGTTGAGAGTTATAAATTTGAATTAAAAAATGTTGAAGTTGGAAATCAGGTATGAATTTTACAAATTACATACACCCCTTAATCCATTCACTCCTTTGTACAGTAGATATGGTTAAGTTACTAATTCCTTAAGAATACCACTTTAGTGGCCTGAAGTCCTGAACAAGCAGTGGGAACAGAAAGGGGTTTGTGTTTAACTAGAGGATAAATGAATGTGAGCAAAAACAGTTCAATTTGTCTAACCATATTTACAACATTTCTACCAAAATGAACTCAAATGTCTTACAGGTTCAGTAATTGTAAATATTGATTCACCATAAACAGTAAGAAAAAGGTGTAAGCTTTACTCAAAGGAAAGCAACTAATCTGTAAACCTAGACATCTCAGACCTTACTCTTCTTATGTTTGATCAGATATAGAAACAACACATCAATCTCATCAGACCTTTGGTAGGACCAATCAAGCTAAATTGGTACGTACAGCAATGTAGTTCTAGTATGGCTAATCTAATCAAAATCATTCAAATCAAAAATTTTAGTATTGTTTAATCTGTCAACTTCTGTTTTTTTGCTTTCTTAGGCAGTTTATTTCAGTGTGAAGTCATGTGGACTTGTTAGTGTAATAATCTCATCTCAATCAGAAAAGGGAAAGAGAGGTAGTGTTGATTGAGATTGAATAGACAGGTAAATGTAAAAAAATATAGCAAAAGCCAAAGCAGGTAAGTTTTGATACACAAGAAATAATAATTACTGTGATTTGCTTGCTTTACCTCATCCACTCATAAGAGTGACTCTCAGTCGGAAAAGCCGGAACCACATGTGCACTTGTTCTTCTCTTCCCTTTGAAATTCTTTCTTTAAATTCCAATGTTGGTAGCCTATCCTTCTCTATATGATTAGATAGTAAAATCTAAAATATGCAAATTGACTTGCTATATATACATGTGGTCTAAAATGATCCTGAAATGGAACTAATAAACTACATATGTGTTTGAACTTAATTTGTATATCATCACTTGCCATTGAATTTTATGTACTAGATCGATCAATATATATAACTGCAAGTGCGCCCGAGCCGGCCTGGTGAATCCGATTGTGTTTCGATAGTGCTTAGGCTGAACCCTGGATCGAATTCTCAAATGAGATTCAGCTGGCCAGGCTCAAATTAAGTGATGGTTGTGATCACATTAATAATACCCTAGCTAGGCACACCCTGATTATATATTGCTATGGAGAAATCAAATTAAGAAGAGAAAGTATTACTATGAACAAACACCACCTCTCCAAGAACCTATGGAAAGACAATAAATACACAATGACATCACAGGGGTTTGCTTCAGTGGCGAATTGTTAAGTTGTCTGTCATATTGTACATAAATGATAGTTATACAACAAGGCAAACAAACCATATGCCCAAGGCTTAGACCCCTGCAACCCTACAAACCTAGCTAGCTAGCTCTATATAGCTGCTGTCCATATAGACTGCGGTTGAGACACCCGTATCCTGCGCCAAAGATTGGCTGACTCACATTACGCAGATCTCTTCCATACTTTTATGGGCCTCTTCACACACAAAATCTATGTATCCCTCTCCTCTTCTTTCCTATATATATATAGAGAAGAAGTGAAAGATAAAGGAGTCGTGTAGTAGTGTTGATCGATCGAGTACTTAGATATAGTTTGAGTTGTGGATTTATACCTCTATATATGGAGTATTACAACAAACCATGTTCATCTTCATCCAACAAGAAGGAGATCAAGAAAAAGAAAGTGGTGAAGAAAGGTAGTAATAATAATAAAGGGAGTGGAGGGGTCACAGTAAAGCTTTCAACTGATCCACAAAGTGTAGCAGCTAGAGAAAGAAGGCATCGTATTAGTGATCGGTTTAAAATGTTGCAAAGCTTAGTACCTGGTGGAACTAAGATGGATACTGTTTCAATGTTAGAAGAAGCTATTCATTATGTCAAGTTTCTTAAAACTCAGATATGGCTTCATCAAACTATGATGCCTAGCAGCTTTAATAATCATCATGACAATATTGATCTTGATGACCCTTCTCTCTACTACCATCACTTACCTTCTCATCAACACACAATTTGTTCTTCATCATCTAATACTTCCTTAACACCACCAACAATATTGCCACCATCTTACATCAATGGCTTTCATCAAGGAAATGATGGTCATCATCATCTTCATCAAAACATGTTGCCTTATATGTCTCGCTAGTAGAGTAGTGCTGGAATTCTCTGGTGGTGTATGTGTTTATTAGTTGTAATGCAGTAGTTTGTCTTGCTTTGTTTGAATTATTGCAATGTTGCAAGTAAGTTACAAAAAATCCCTCTTGGATTGTAGGCTCCTGATACTACCAAATATGTATGTTATTTAGATGTATCTCTATGAATCTATGATAAAAAATCAAGGGTAGCAATTGAATGTATTATTGACTCCCCATGGATGCAATTATTAGTAGTCTATACTCTATAGCTAGCTTGCAAATGATTTATTTTGTAACAAAATGTAACCATGTAATTGGTCCCGTAGCTCAGTTGGTTAGAGCGTTGGTCTTATGAGCCGAAGGTCGCGGGTTCGAGCCCCGCCGGGACCATATGGTGATTCTTAGACTCTTAGTTATGCTTCATTGTCAGGATATTTTTTTGCTAGTAATCTAGTCTATTTGTAGTCAGATCAAACTTGCATTGAAGCTACACGTAGCAAAATAAAATATGTGTCACTGTATCAAGAAGGACAGCTATACACACACATGTCAATCCCACATAAACTTGAAGTTTAATAAATACCACAAAGCACCAAACAACAAACCAGGAAGAAAAGAATAGATAAACCAAGCAACAAGCACAAGTGCAACACCAAGTGAGAAAAATATGGCGAGCAGTGATGAATTTCGTTTGGTATCATCTGGAATAGATCAAGAAGGTAGATTACCAAGGAAGTATACAGAAGAAGGACAAGGAGCTAAGAAGAACATTTCACCACCTTTGCAATGGAACAATGTGCCCCAAGGTACCAAGACACTTGCTTTAGTTGTTGAAGATATTGATGCACCTGATCCGAATGGACCTATTGTTCCATGGACTATGTGGGTGGTGTTGAACATACCACCTAACTTGTCTAAAGGACTCCCTGAAGGATTTTCTGGGAAGGAAGAAGATCTAGGTGGAGATTATGCAGATATTAAAGAAGGAAATAATGATTTGAAAGTACCTGGATGGCGTGTTCCTAAGTTACCAAGCCATGGACATAAAATCCAGTTCAAACTTTTTGCTCTTGATGATGTAATTCATCTTGGCAACAAGGTAACAATTCTATTTTTTTTTTTTATCTCTACCATTTGTTTACTAATTCTGTGCTCGAAATATAATTGATCGATTGATCTGATTGTGTTGATAGGTGACAAAGGATAAGCTTTTGGAGGCAATTGAAGGACATGTTCTTGGTGAAGCTGTCTTGGTTGCCATTTTCTAATCTTCTTGATAACCATGTTGTTATTGTTAAAATCTCAAGCCCAATATGAAAAGGCTTTGGTCAATGTCAAAATGTTCACTATTTGTGTTTGGGTTTTTTTTTTTTTTTTACTGTTTATGAATGAAGTTTGTCCATAATGTTTTCTGAGATAATATTTTATTCACTCTTGAATACTCTTGTGATTTTATTCATTAAACCACAATGTGTCCAATGCTAGTGGCAGTTCCCTCATCTAATAAGGTATTGCCATTAATTTATTTCAATGCATATTGGCTGCCAGGATTTGATGGGAATTTGTTTTCAGGGTCATGGTTTAATCCTAGTAAGGATAGTTGCTCGACATAATCTCTCTCTCAAAACCTACCATGTAATCAATAATCTATACTCCTCTATATAAAAATCTATACTCTATATAATTAGAGAATCTCTCTCCTAATGGATTACGTGGTTTGACAATGGTGCCTACGTCTACAAGGGAGATGCGTATTTTCTTATTGATGTGATACGAGAAGAGATGAGTTAGAGAGAGTAGAATTACAATTGAGCATATGTAATATAAATTATATTGATTTAATAACGGACAGATAACGGACAAATACTAATAGAGAATATTTGGTATTCATCTTATAATTATTGGTATTAATTGGAACCGCCACGTAAGCGCTACATGAGCTCATGAGTCATCGAGCTGAGCTAAGTTGGAGTATGCCTTGTACTGCATGTCGGGCGGACCAAGTCGTTGGAAATAAGCTTGAGCTCGGGTGAGTTCGATGAAAATAAGTTTGATGTCGATGTACCTCGATATGTATATACATACACATAGTCCTTTCTTATTAAGTTGACTGAAATTGGTCAGTTTGATAAGAAATAAAGGAATAGGTTTTGAGAATGATTGACATTTTGTAGAAAAGGACTTAGAATTTGGGTCATGTGTATTTGAAATCTCAACCAAATCGTGATTTTGTAAGCGTTGTTTCTGTGAGCGTTTGCTTTTGAATTGAGTCTGAATACCGTGTCACGATGAATATATTGACATTGGATAGTGTCATTGAGGTCTTAGTTGATTTGATTTGATATTTTTATGCACATGAAAAATGTAACACTTATTCCAATTTTTTTTGAAAAACTTTTGAGATCAAGTCTAAATGAGAGACACAAAGTCGGTATGAATTTTAAGGAAAAAAAGGCTCATATGATAGGAATGAAAATCAATGTTCAAAGTCTTCATCCTCGAGCTTAACATTTCCTGAAATTTGAATAAACAATTAGTATTGGGAGGTTGAAGTTAGCCCCAAGTCTTACATGTAATCATAATAATCATATGAATTCTTGACAAATAATATATCAAAAATGATAAAGATAATGATAAATTGAAGTATTAAATAGTTTTATTACATTGAGATTTTAATTTGACAATGGTCAAATAGTCAAGTTACAATAAAGCAAAGGGCGAATTTGTCAAAACACTAGAAAACCTTGGTTGAATTTGCACAAACCCCAGATATTTTTTTTTATTTGAGTTTACCCCAGGCCGTCAACTTAACTGTTAAATGTCCGTCTACTGACCCCACTTATAAATTACGTGGCATATTTATTAGCATAATACACTCTAATATACCAATCCTACCCCTATTTTAATGGCTTAGATCTAAATGATCTTTCTTCCTCATTCATAACTATTCAGTCGCCATGGAAGGTCTTCCTCTTCTCCGCCTCTCTCTGCAACTTCTCAAAATGATATCTTCATAAGAAGGATCATACTGTTTAAAGTTTCTTTCAACCGCAAAAGAAATGATGGGAGATTTGTTTTAACAAAAAAAAAAAAAGATGATGAGATTTGGTTTAGCAACAAGACAATGGAGACTGGAGAGAGATGGTTTTCCAATATCCACTTCCATCTAATTTCTCCATTGTTATTGTAATTGCATTTAGTTAACTCATGCTATTATCTTTTACCATTGTTACTATTTAAGAGATGAATATATATTTTTTATTTCACTTTTAGTTGGTGTTGTGTTGATGAAGAAGAAATATTGTCTTGAATTAATTTTTAGGATTTAAATAAAACTATTGGGAGAGAGTAAAGTTAATTTGTTTGGTGTAGAACTGTAGATCTAAATTAAATCCTAACATATTGAATTGAATGATATTAGTCAAATTTTGATATAGGTATCCATTTCTTGAATTGGATTTTGTTAAGTGGTAATTGAACAAGAATGAATTCATCTTCATCATCTTTAACAGTTCAAGTCATTCAACCACCTGAGCAACAACAACCAAAATTTCGTCTTCTTCTTATCTCCTTGCATCTATCATCTTCTTTGTTAGCAAGTCAAATGGGTATTCTAGTAATTTCACATGGCATTCTAGTCAGCAGACATATATTAAACAGAAAACTTGACGGGCTGGGGTAAACACAAATAAAAAAAAAAGTCTGGGGTTTATGCAAATTCAGCTCAGCTTTCCCGGGGTTTAGACAAATTCGCCCTAAAGCAAATTATAACAGTAAATTGAAATAAATGACAATTAATAGATGATTTTAAATGTCCATATTATAGAGGTTATAAATTGTCATGTGATAACAATTGACAAATATATATTAATAATTAATGAATGAGATTACATTCAATATACCATGAGAATGAAGGTATGAGTCTGTGATTGTAATAAAATGTTGCTTTTTAAGTAATGAACGACAAAAAATGTGTGTAGATATTAAAGATTTAAACCACGAATAATGATAAATTATTAAATTAAATATTAGAAGGGGGTAAAAACCCAAATTTATGTTTTTTGTTCAGGTAACTAAATGGAATGGAAGCTATTGTTAGAAACAACTTGTTAAATAAAGAGCATCAATAATATTGAACCCTTATATTTATTATTAAACAAAGAATTATTTTATAAGGCCTTATTCCATTAATTTTTGTCCAAAAGAACATTGGGAAAAATCTATTACCCGTAAAGACAATTGGGCAGATCTTTTTAGAAGGTTCAAAATGAAGAAATCACTTATCTCGTATTTTGAGTCGAAATTCCAAAAATAATGATTTATTGATGATGAACACGAATTTTTTTGTTCGATCACAAACAGTCGGCGCTAATGTAATAAATACATAAAATTTACTAAGTGAGGAATGACATGAAATTCGTAAAAGACATGTAAAGAGACATGATTTACGTGGTTCGACAATGGTGCCTACGTCCACGGGGGAGATAAGTATTTTCTTATTGATGTGATATGAGAAGAGAGGAGCTAGAGAGAGTTTGTCCCCTTTTACATGAAATATGTTCTTTTATATAGGTAGAGAATTACAATTGAACACATGTGATATAAATCACATTGATTTGATAACGGACAGATAACGGACAAATAATAGAGAATATTAATTGGAACCGCCACGTAAGTGCCACACGAGCTCATGAGTTATCGAGTTGAGCCAAGTTGAAGTATGACTTGTACTGCATGTCGGACGGGTCAGACGTGCCAAGTCGTTGGAAATAATCTTGAACTGATGAAAATAAGCTTGACGTCGATGTAGCTCGATATGTATATACATACACACAAAAAATTATGCCAATCCAACATTTACAAGTACCCTAAATGGGTTTAATGGGTTTGAGTTAAAATTGAGTCAAATATTTTCTGAGTCTCTGGAACCCCTCTCTTTTAATTGATACGTAATTTATATTCTCATAAGTGGACTATAATTAAATGGGTTGTAAAATGCTCAAACTTCCAACAAGAACAGGAGGAATAATGAACCAATCCAGTCCATTATTAAACGGGTTCTAACGAGTACATGACCTTCTGGCCCAAGGCCTAAGCCCTAATAATGGTGGATTGAAATCTAATCTGTAACCCCCGTTAGGATGAAGTGCGGTACTTTTCTCTTATTCAAGATTGCAATGTGATAAATTGAATTTGAAGAAAGTGAAGACTGAAGAGTTCTTTATGCCATTGAATTTGAAAGTGAAGACTGTAGAGATCTTCATCACTTCATGCCATCTGAACTAGCTGATTTGCCACAAAAATTTGCTGAAATTTCACAGCAAATGTACTTAACAAATGTAATTGATATGCACAATTTGCATTTGCTTGCTTCATGAAATTCAATTATAGTTCAGCAGGCAATTAGGTTTTATCTTTTTGAAAATTGTAATTAAAGTTTTGCTAGTTGTTTTTTCATAAAATTATTTCTTCTAAAGCTATATGATTAATTCCATTATGAGTTTTTAAAATCATTCATGAACTGCTTTAATATATCCACATGTAACATGTTTTTAAGGTTAGTTAAAAGACCATGAATTTTCCCATTCTTGCTGCTTATCTTAAAAGTAAAGATATACGTCTAACTTGTGACAAAAATCATAATCATATTATTGGTGTACTAGAACATGCAGAAAATGGCTAAATCCAACAAACTGTAGAAAATGTTTTTGACATTGCTCTTTAGAGTAAATGTAGTAATTAATTACTAATTAGATGTAAGGTAAGGATAAGATTTAAGAAAAATGAGAGACTTTTAGCTTTACAAGTATGTTAAAAACATTTGATAGCATCAGTCCTCTATGGACCACATTGTACTAAGAATAGAATAACAAAATCAATGCGAGAGTTCTTCTAAGTATTTTATTTGGTAAAGGCCTTCAGTGGGATCAATAAAAGTGAACACTAATGGATCAGTTGAGGAACATAGGCAATGTGATTTTTGCGTACCCTGGGGGTTATGATTTTAACTTTAAAGACATGAGGACTGAGGGCTATTGATTGATGCAGGGCTAGATAACTAGATTGCTAGAAAAATATGTGAAGCTTCAGTAACTGAAGATGAGTATATCCTCAGATTCAATGCAAGTTTTGGGAGCAATAATACAAACAAGACTACTTGGTATACCAGTATACCACAACATCACAATGCTTCTATTCATGAGCACGATAGACGGTTTGCCTATCCCTCCGAAAATTATATATTTTCCATACTAGCATCCAAGCATGAAAATTTTAAGGAGATTGAGATTTGATGGTGGAAGTGAGCTTTGTGTATACCTTGTTCTGTAATAACAGAACCTTTTTACAATGAGAGCCAAATGTTGATTTTATTAGTTTCTAACCAACAGAGAGCTAACTTTACTGGAAAGGGTTACCCAAGAAGAAAACAGACAAAATCATTCAAGCACGATGGAACAGCATCCAAACAAAATTACAAGGTATTTGCGGACTAAAAGCCATTTTGGTCCCCTAACTTACACAATAAAAGGCATTTTGGTCCACAAAGTTTCAAATTGTCAATTTGGTCCACAAACTTTCATTTTCCTTGTCAATTTGGTCTCAAATTATGTCAAATCAGGTCACTGTTTGCGGACCAAATTGACAAGGAAAATGAAAGTTTGTGGACCAAATTGACAATTTGAAACTTTGTGGACCAAAATGAAAATTGTGTGTAAACTTTGTGGACCAAATTGACATTTTTCTCAGGTATTTGCCTCAGGGCAACAAATGTTGCTGTCCTAGAGAAAAAAACATGTCCGCGTTCTGATATAAGTCTATAACTTGTTCTGTGACACCTCATAGTTCACCCTGTTATCACGTCAGCCGTCTGGTAGGCATATGGACTATGTAATTTTAGTAGAACAAAAATGAATTAGTGCATATACAGGTCTACTGATAGTATGGTTTAAACTTCTCGTGGGTCCACGAATAAGGATTTTAGAGATGGGGCTCTTGTCAATTCAAAAAATGTACTTGCTCTGTCCTTCTTCAAGGCTTTGATGCACCATAAATCTTCTGGAAAGGATAGTAACCTTGAATGTGGAATATGACTTCTCAATATGTCACCCGCTCCGACCTCTGTAACAATAACTTTGCAGTCCTTACATTGTGTAGCCAAGTTATGTACAAATCGACATAGAGAACGTAAAAGAATGTGTGACCTTAGACCCTCCCCATACATTCCAAACATGAAATAGAATCCAAATGGATGAATGAAATCGGGTATAATTGGGAGCCTTAAGCATGGGAGAATTTTTTCGACTAATTTCAAGCTCTTTGCAGACATAAGGCATGACGTAGATGCCTTGCCAACCCTTAGCTTGAAAAGCTCCACACTGTTCCATATGCTTACCATGGCCCAACTACTTGGTAGATGCCTATCAGGCTCGAAGGCAGTACTCCATGACTCACCTCTTGGATAAGCAACCCATGTACCCAAACTTAGTTTATTTGTGAGTATTCTGTCTATATCATGAGGAAAGAATTCTGTTGATGCCATGAACCTTCTGTAGAGACATTCTGCTTGTTCTGTCTTAAGTTTCAGGATTTCCACCTTCGAAGATATGTGTAATGTGTGGTTGCCAACTGGATTGACTAGTATAGCTGGTTTTCTAAACTTAACAAACCCATGCTTGTTTATGAAGAGCTTAACTGAGGCTTCATTGTCCTTCTCAGTAGCCATGTATGCAAACTCGGCGTTGTTGGCAATGAACCAGTCCTCCATTGTACGCACAAGAGTAGAACCTATACCTTTTCTCCGATGAAGAGGTGATACTCTAAGGCCTAGTATGTATCCCACACTAGCTCGATCCTGGATTGAACAGTCAATTGTTACGGTCTTTATAGACCCTTGAATGACCCCTACAAGCTCGTTATCCGCCTCAGCTACCTAAAATGAAATCCATGATATATGTTATTAAAAAAAATAAACGAAACAGAGCTCGTACAAAGTTAAGTGAAGTAAGCGTAGTACCAGCATATTGTACAATGGACTGTGACGAATCCTACAAATAGGATCACCCAGTGTATCTGTGAAGAGAAACGTGTTCTTTGATAGCCCAACCGCGCACCTTCTTTCGAGATCATCAATACGAATTCGGTCAATTTGCCCGTCATAGCTTCTGATTTTAATCTCCTTTTTTTCCATTCTAGTAAAAACTACAACTCTGTAGGTACTGTGATAGTTTTGTAACAGAACAATATGTTCTAACATGCAAAACTCTACAGTACTAGTACTACTAATACTACCAGACTATATATGAAAGCTATTTTGTCCTCAATGAGATTCCATAGTGAAGCCAAATTTGGGATTTGGATAGAGGAGAAGTCGAGCTTTTTATAGATACAAACAGAATGTTCTGTATCATTTATTTCAAGTCTTCAACAATATAATCATGAGAGTGCATTATAATCAACAGAGAAGGACACATTACATGAGGTGATGAGCAACACAAATTAGGGCATTGATAATGAAAGATGTATTTGTCTTTATAACATATCCACGTTAGGATAAGCTCAGCATCACGCCATTGTGCACGCCTGTAGCAATATATGTAGTTGGACAAATCCCACTGTGCAAGTGAAAGATTAAGCGATAGAGATGAATATTTATGATTTCCCATCGCAATTAGAATTACACTTTAACTACTCCATTGATTCAATCACAACACTTAATGAGACAGTTTTGGATTTATCAGAATTTCACAGTTTAGTTTTTGTTTTTCTCAAGAAATAAAATGCCAAATAGACTTGGTGTATCTGTCCGGAATAAAATGCCCTGGAATAGCTGACTGATTCAAATGAACTGCAGATTTTCAGTTGCAACTTCTCTTTAAGATTGTTGCTTACATGCTCATCAAATTTGTGATAAAATTAGCTGGAGTAATATGCATGCAACTGCTCTTATATTGTTGCTTACATGAATGTTCATGATATCTGTGAGCAATAATCTTTGAAAGGCAGAACTGTGGACTCACAATCATTCTATACTTAGTGTGTTATTGAAGATGAGGGAACCCTAACTCCCAACCAAATCAGGCCACATGAAGCTCTTTTTAGCAATCTAGTTTTCCCTATGTAAAGCACTACTGCCCATAGGCATAAGCAAAATGTCTACGTCGATGGCAACGTTGTAGCATTAGATATGATGTCGCTACCTATCTTTAATCTAGTGGAAGAACTTGTTTTGGAGTACTTAAGGACTCTAAAAGCCTACTAAAACAAAATTTGAAACTTCATAAGATTCAGAACCCCACCCCACCCCATCCATACCATCTTTCACTTTCTAGCAATTTTGAGTACACTTGAACCATTAAAATAAATGGCACTAATGCAGAGCAATGAAGCATACTCACATTTCCATTGAATCCCCAAAGCATGTTAAAAGTCTCAAACTGTCTTTTCTTTCATCATTTCAATTAACCACCTTAATGCAACAGAGCCATCTTAATCTATTATTCGTAATCACTCATATTAGCCATTAGTGGACCATAACTTAGCAAATTTAAACACGCATACAGATTAACGATTATAATTATATGATATGCAAGAAAATGTCATTACGGACAATGATTTTAGAAGACATCTTTACACTTGGATGGCTTACATACGTTCTCAACCTCCATTTCATATTTTCATGGTCCAGCAACAAGTGCAACACTGCAACCATTCCATTCCTGAACTCCATTATGTTTTCAACAGTAGTAATCCCTATTTTAAACTGAATTTAGTTCCACAGAGTGGATGTAATAGTTGTTCGGACAAAGCTGGGCTGGAGGGTCTTAGTCAGAGGTGTCAAATGGGCAAAGGCTGGCTGGACCGCTAGACACTAGCCTGGCCTGGTAGGCTAATTGCCCATTTGCTCCACAATAAAGGGTTTAGGCTGAGCCACAACGTAATTCACTGACACTATCCACAGAACTGGGGGTAGGCTTTATCCATACATTTCTGCGAGGACACCGATTTATAACTCCAAGTCATATTCTTCGCACTTATATATTTTGCCCGATCCTCAAAAACTTTCCGGAAGCTATGTGTATTCCCTATTCAGTAGATAAAATTGATTTATTCTTTTTCATTATTATATTTAACAGTTTGATTGGGGATACATCAAAGTGGTTCATCCTCTATATCAGTAAGAAACTATTACGCTATACAACAAGGAAAATCAGATTGAACATGTCACGGCAGTCAGCAGACAGACAGGATGGTGGTCTTACATGGCAGCACTTAGCAGAGTGCATTTAAAGTTGATGGATTTTACAGTGCCATATATCATCAAGTTTAGGTGTGGATCTCTTGTGGTGAAGTTCTAAATGGCAGTACTACAAGCTTAATGCCTAACCCTCTCACCTTTTTATGCTATCTCATGACTGAAGCAATGAGGTATCACCTGTAGAGCATGGCTTCAATTTGCACCATTGTCAAGTTTAGGTGTACAGATACTATCTCCTATCAGGGATTGTATGTATAAATAACATGCAATTTTGGCAAAACCACAAGACATCAACACCTCAATATATGCCACTGCCAATCGCTCAAGACAGTCGATCTGCAATAAATATATGCACCAACGGACAACAAGCGGTCTTCGAAACAGGGCCCTGAGTGTAGACAACATAATCTGTCTGGTGCAAACTTGTTAAAAATAAAATGTTCTAGGCAGGGTCTTCCTTAGCCCAGCAAACTCATTTAAGAAAAAAGAGAGTTTTGAAATAATAATATAATGGAGGCTCTCTATTTGTCCTCTATAAGTGAATTAAAGTTATAAATGGCAGCACAAGCTTAACACTTAACCCTCTCACCTTTTTATATGTTATCTCATGACTGAAGCATTGCAGTTGATAAGTTAACACTTAACCCTCTCACCTTTTTATATGTTATCCCATGACTGAAGCATTGCAGTTGATAAGGTATCATCTGTTGATGCTGGCTTCAAGTTTTGCACCATCAAACAGCTTCAAACAGTTGAGAAACAGACATACAACTTCAAAGCTCAAACATTGAATGTCTTAGTTACTATATCCCCTAACTCTGACCTTCAAGATAAAAATAAAAGAACATAGCAGGAGCACATTTCCTCTTCTTCTGACGCCCTAAAGGAATCTAGCAGATGAACTCAGTTCCCCATCCCTCCTGGCTCCCTGGCTCTCCGCCCACCACCACCAATGTATCCCCACCTCCTACCTCCTTTGGCATTTATCTTTGAACCAAAGTAATGCCCACACATGCAGTGTTCAGTACATTGACCTATCTAAAACATTTATTTTAAAAAGGTCTGTATTTAGTGAAGCACAAACAATTCATGAAGCACACAGCTTTCACATAGTACTGTATTTACCTAACCCCTCCTAGGCTCTTAGTAGAGCTAAAATTTGCAGTTTCAATATATATATATAGCTAATCCTATACAGGTATAAACAACAGGCATGATAAATTGAAAAGAAAATTAATCATATATAACGAACACTGCATATATGCATTAGCAATTGAAGCATGAAAAGTGCAAACAAATTCTAAGAAAACGTAAATAGAGCAAAAGGCAAATATAACAACCAAGGATAAATTTTACTGACAAACGACGTTGGCTTGAATATATCAGAGAAGCTGCATTTTACTTGAGTTCTGAATATCAGCAAAGATGATTCCAATGTCAAGAATATCATCATATCAAAAGTTCGAGTTTTCAGAAAAATACAATCAGTGAGAAAACTTTGAAATTATTTCAAACATATGGTATGAGTTAAATCAAAGTAATTTAAGTAAGCCATTTTTTGTACAACAGATACAAGTAATTAATAATCACAACAAATAATAATAACAAAAAAAATAAAAATAAATTCCATTTCAACGACATATCAATGTAGGAGATAAAAATTGATTTTATTAAATCACCGGCCAATACATTGATGAAATATAAGAAATCCATCAGTCTTTTTTTTTCATTTAAATTAGCCAAGACCTCACAAGAGAGAAGAGTTACATAATTTCAATTTTCAAGTACCTTTCAACTTCTTAAATCTTCTACATTAGAGACATAAAGAAACTTCAATGATCTTCATGATCAGTACCTTAATTGAGATCTCTAGCTTATAACCAAATCCATCCTCTTTCATCTTCAATAGTGCAATTCAATAAAATTTAACCCATTAGGGTTATCTCAAATTGATTTAACTAAAAATCTAAATCAAGGGGAGATCAAAATGTGAGCAAAAAAAGGGGTTGCATGCAGAGCCAATAGAGATAAAAGGGGTTGCATTATTGAAAAAACATGCAAGCTAGGTTCAAAAGAAAAATGAGTTATTATTAGGATCTCCACCATCTTCCCAAATATAACCTGGGGGACAATCATCACCGTCCATATTAATGTATGGCCATGCTGGTGCTGGTGATGATACCATTGGTAGTTGTTCTTCCACCGTTGGATCTTCTTGATGATGTTGAAGATTATCCTTTTCTACCTTTTCTTCTTGATGTTGTTGTTGTTGTTGATGATGTTGTTGACAGCTCAAAGACAAATTACCAATCTCCTCATTTAAATTAGGGTTTACAAAAGATGATCTAATGGTACTACTTGTGGGCCCACCAGAATTACCACTAACATCAACATCAAATGGACGGCAGTGATGACTGTGTTGTGGTTGTACAACGTTATAATTAACGGTAGGATAAACGGCATAAGGATACGGTGTTAATAAACCGAAAGTTCCAGAAGGTGGACGAGGAAGCAAAGGTCTTAAGTTAGTAGTAGTGGAAGAAGAAGAAGAAGATGAAGTAGAAGAAGAAGTACTAGAGGAAGATGAGGAATGATTAGGTGGTCCAGAAGATTGTAAATTAAGTTGAGCACGAGAACCATAGAAGATTAAAGCAGCACGATCATAAGCACGAGCAGCATCTTCAGCAGTAGAGAAAGTACCTAACCATTTACGTGTTCTTTTACGAGGTTCTCTAATCTCAGCAACCCATTTACCCCAACTACGTTGTCTAACACCTCTGTAACGAAATTTATTATTATCTGGTCCTCCTTTTCCTTTACACTTTCTTCCACTATTAGTACTACTACTAGGTGAAGAAGATGAAGGAGGCGGAGAAGAAGAAGAAGTGTTATTGTTGTTGTTGGTAGGGTTGTTGCTTGCTGGATGCAGCTCATCAGCTGCTGCATCATCCATGATGATGATGATGATGATAGAGAGAAGGATGTGGGGTTCTTCTTGGGAAAAAATGTTGTGTGCTAGCTAGCTCTATATGGTCACTAAGGGCGGTGGTCACAAGTAGGTTACATTTGTTTATTATTTATATGGTTATGAAAACTTACTGTTTAGGGTAAAGTGTGGTGAAACTCGTGCAAAATGGTTTTGGTGGGTTTTTTTTTTAATGTTTTCTTAGTCTAAGAAAACTGCTAGGAATTGACGAAGTTTTGTTTTTGTTCTTCTTGTGAGCTCTGCTGCATGCTGTTTCTGCAACTTGGTTCAGAAAGCAATTAAAGAGAAAGAGGGAGAGGGGGAACTTTCCTTCTTTGGAAAGCTTGAAATCAAGATATCATATGATAAAAGAAAGTCAATGGGGTCTACAGGAGAGATGATCGATCATGTAATCAGATTAATGTTATATAATTAGATGAAATGACAATTTGCATGTTTGCCACGTATTTGAATTAGCAAGGTGCCAAGGTGTTTTGTATGTATGTTGGGAAAACTTGATGATACCATAACATCATGAAGGTGAAAGCTTAACTTGTAAGAATTTGAAGGAATTGAGTAGTCAACTTAAGTTTGAAAAATGGATTCATTGGGAATAAGCAGATGATAAATTCTATCTATATAGACTAAAATGGTAGTGATGATTAAATGTGGGAAAGTGCATTTTGTGTCATTTGTAGTTGGAACTTGCAATCCAAAGATGATTGTACGTAGATCAGAAAATCTAACTTAATTGGCAGGGCTTACACTACACACGGGTGTGTCTGTGTGCTTGTTCTACCTGGCTAAGCTACCTGCATATTAATATTAATTATGTTCAAAATTTTGCCGATTAAAACGTGCATTAGAACCATTCATACTAGTAACTAGTTGCTTGTACAACATTTAATTTTTAGATGAAATCAAAGAAATAATGCATGTACTTTAGAGAGGTGTTTGATTAGCAACATACATGTGCATGGTCTGGAACTCTGAAGGTCTGATTGTGTTTGATGTGAGCAGCTCAAATAATTAACCATGTTCCCATTTTATCCTCGAATTGAAGGGATGGAGTTAAAAGTAATTCATCATCTATATTAACTAGACTAGATAGATATCTTTGAAGACAAAGATCCCTTTGATTCAAAACTCAAAAGTATACTACTGTATTAAATACCATACTCTAAAGTGTTCCCTTCCATATGTTTTGTCACAGATGAGAGGGACATTGAAGAAGATATAGACCCCACATACATATTCGATCACGTTATGTAGGTTACTTTTCTGCTCCCTTTTTCTTCTTAGATAGAGACGCGAAACAGCCATGTTTTAGCTATTTCCCAATGTAAAGTTTTTTTATTGCATGGATGTACACGTGTCAACACCCCTAATGAGTCAAAGAATTTCCTTTTGGTAGAGCAAATGCATGCATGTGCTGTTGCCTGTTGGTAAGCATCTTAAATCTTTGATCATTGAACAAGGGAATCCATTTCAAATGGATCCTCTGTCAAAGAAAAAAAAAGAATCTGTCTTGAGAAGAGAAGTGCATGGATGAGTTTGAGAAGCAAGATCATTCCAACATGAGGACATCACACACCAACTTGGTTTAAATAAGTCTTTTGTTGGTGAGAATTTTTTCACTCAGCCACTCAAGATACATGAAAGAACTACAGGCCTTTCAGGGTTGTTTTCTTGAGGGTTTAACAAGTCTGGCAGTCTCATAGTATTATTGTTAGGTATTGAGCCAGGTGACAAGGGTCCAAAGTTCAAACTCTATGAACAAAGACGAGCTGTTCCTACAGAGTACAGACTGTATTGTCACTTCACAAACAGCAAGTCTTCAAAGAAATTTATAAACAGGTTCCTAAATGAAGACAAATAAAAATCATAAGCAAAAACCTCATAAAAACTTCAATTCAAATTGAGTTACTTCTAATTTGAAACAGGGGTGAAGTACTCAAGACTTCCATGCAACTCCAGAGTCATATATTTATCAGACTTGATTGCTGATTTGTCCAGAGTCAAGTCACTCGGACCTGGTATTCAAATTCAATGCAGGGCTACAATGCAAGGAAATTGAAAAGAAATTTGAAGACATAATATTACAGTCAACTGAACTACCTGCGAAGACTACTGTATATCAAAGAACACGACACTCTTTTGAGCAGCATATAATTACAGAAATCACTTGTTCAAATATATTGTCACCTTTCTCTACAAACAGGAAGAAGCAACCCTTCTCTTAGAAGAAAACTTTGAATAGACAAAAAATAAATATTGATGATTTCCAAAACACTTCAGATTTTAAAATTGTAATAGCAATACAAATCGGAATGGGATTGTTAGAACTTCAGCTTTAGTCAAAAGCCTCCCAATCTTCAGTGGCTTTTGAAGATGATGTCGGGGGAGGAGCATTCAAGCTTCCAACTCCAGAGTCAAATTTCTCCCATTCAGTTGTCACAGACACTGCATTCCCTTTGTCGCTGAAAGGGTTGGCATTTCTCGCTTTGAGTGTGTCAAGTTTCTCTACAAAGCTTTGCACACGGCGAACCTGTGACGGAGAAATGCAACAACCGTTAGAACAACCACTAAGTTTTAGGCTTTAGCAAGCTGCAAAAGGCGAAATGGGCAAAAGAGTCAAAAGCAGTTCCAGCTGAAATAAAAGCATAAAACACCAGCAAGCAAGACCTCCTAACAGCTACGTACAAATTACTTCTTTCACATAAACTCACAAACAATTCAAACACCCTCATAATCAGCTTTGCCGACTTTTAGCTAATATAGTTTCATGTAACAAAATGAACTAGCTGGTAGAAACTGTGTAGCATGCACTATTTGCCCGTAAGGAATCTGTTATTTTGTTTGATTCATATATTCCAAATGAACAAGAAGCTTTGGATTGTTCATCATTTCTTCTTGTGATGCTCACTAACCTTCTAAAGAATCTTCCCTAAAGGATTCACTCAAGCTGCCAAGTCTTGGTCATTTAAGCTTATGATTGTGAGTTTCCTTGTTGATTATATATTTTTAGTCTCAGGCAGTAACTATTACTTGTCAGCATACATATTTTCTTCTTTATAGGATGAAGTACAAAAATAGGGCCAGAGATTTTCACCCATTTCTCATATTATAGAGAACTGTGTGAGAGGGTAAACTCTGTACTCTAAAATATAGAACTCAAGCTCAATATTTCCACATGAAAATCCAACTCTGTAGCCAGGGCAATCAGTTTCTATGGAGTTTTGTGCAGATGAACACCCTACCACTCTACCATACATCCTGTATTCCTGTGTAGTGTAAGCACTTACAATGAGATTTTGAAAACAGTTTGAGGATAAGATTATGTTTGACTCACTTGCACCTAGGTAGGACATAAGCACATGCCTGATACCTATTTGTTCCGCTACATGTTCATTCAGGTTTGTCCTTACATAGATTACAGAATCCAACACCAACTGTGTATATTCAAGCAGCATCTAAAACTTCCATCCAAGAATTTCAATTAGGTATTCAACAGTACTCTCGTGCAATTGACCACAAGTACCTCAACACAAAGAAACACAATACTGCTTATTAACCATGTTCCATGTGACAATCGTAAGACATTCAGGATGCAAAAATTAAACTACCAGTCCTCCAACCACAATGAAAGGAACCTAAGTTTTAGGCTTTAGCAAGCTGCTGAAGGAGAAATGTTCAAATGGGCCAAAAGAGTCGGAAGCAGTCCCAGTGAAACAAAACACTAGCAATCAAGACCTCCTAACAGCTAAGTACTAATGACTTTTCATTTCACATAAACTCACGAACCTTTCAAACACCCTCATTATCAGCTTTGCCAGCTTTAAGCCAAAAATAATTGGATGTAACAGAATGAACTAGCTGGTAGATACTGTAAGGCATGCACTATTTGGCCCTAAGGAATCTATTATTTTGTTTGATTAATATAATCCAAATAATTGCTTTAGAAAGAAGGTTATGGAATTCATTACAAAAAAAACAAAAAAGATAGAAGGTTATGGAGCCATCTAGCCTTACAAGATAGGACCTGATTTACTACTAGCTTCAAGAAACATTGTCTAGAAGACAAATATCCAAAAGACATACTCCAGAATGCAGCAGCCACAAACCTTGAAGAAAAGGGGTGACAAGGCATTGCAAATACAAAATAATTTAGCATCCATAAACCAACCTAGGCTTGCAGATGCCAGCGGAGCTCAGTTGGTAATACCTCTGGGCGATGATACCAGAGGTCTGGGGTTCGATCCCAGGCATTGCATCTTTGAGTTACTGATCTCATTAAAAAAGGCTTGCCAATCAAAAAAAAAAACCTAAGCTTATGAGCTTATCCATTGTCAACAATTTCCAATATATATTAGCCAGCAACCCAAAGCTGAAAGGATTCTAGACAGCGTTCCTACATACATTCCTGAGCAGACTTCAGTCGAAAAATACAGTTGGAGAATATTGAATTATAAAAGAACTTGGATGAGTATTTTTGGCTGTTTTCACATTTCCAAGACATAATATCTATATTATTTACTAATGAAGAAGTGTTAGCTAATACTTTAAAGTCATCAAGCTCTCTCCCCCAACGCAAATTTTAAACCAGAAAATCCATTTCGATGTGATAATTGTTCAGTCAAAACTTTTATTGCAGGCGATTCACTCAATTTTTTTTTTACTTAGTTAAAATCACTCCAAAAAGTTCCTAATAAGGATCAGTAGTAGTAAGAGTGGCCTAGAGCCCTACCCCATACATTAGCTGCCTCGCTGTATGACCAATACCAATCACAGTCGTCTGATCTATAAGACTTTCTTTGCGCAGTATTCTTCATCATTTCTTCTTGAGAAGCTCACTACCCTTCTAAAGAATCATACTTAAAGGATTCACTCAAGCTACCAAGTCTTAGTCATTCAAGCTTATGATTGTGAGTTTCCTCTATATATTTTTAATCTAAGGTGGTAATTAACTAATTATTACATTTTTGCATACTTCGTGATACATTTTCTTCTTTATAGCACTAAGTATAAAAACGGAGCCAGAGTGCTTCACCCATATTCAACCTTTATCATACTATAAACTCCATTTTCTAAAAGTGTGTTGTAACTCTGTAAGACACCCTCTCAGTCTCAGCAGGTGGGAAATGTTGACACACTTAAATATAGAACTTATGCTCAATATTTCCACATGAAATTGAAGTCTGTAGCCAGGGCAATCAGTTTTCGATGGAATTTTGTGCAGATGAACACCCTACCATACACCCTGTGTATGCCTATAGTATAAGCACTAACAATAAGATTTTGAAAACATTTTGTGAGGATAAGACTATGTTTGCCTCAATTACACCAAGGTAGGACATAAGCACATGCCTTGGTGCCTATTTGTTCTGTAACATAGTCCATTCAGGTTTGTTGTTACAAAGTATACAAAATCTAACACCAGATGTGTATACCTACGCAGCATCTAAAGCTTCCGCCTAAGAATTTCAAGTAGACATTCGATAGTGTTTTCATGCAATTGACAACAGAAACCTCAGCGCAAAGAAATGCAATACTACTTAGTAACTAAGCCTAAAACTTTGGATGAATCTCCTGACATCAAATATAACAAGGCGTAATAATTACACAGACTGTTACCATGTAGGAGTTTAACGGCTCAAACTTGTAATGAGCTATGCTGCCGTTTTCATAATTTATTCTAAAAGCTCCTACCGTTATACTAACCAAAATGTGCATTATTAAAATACAGAATCGATAGTCGTTCTACCATATGTATCTAAATTTCAAAATTATCTACGTGGAAGAACTTAACCTGTTTATCGTACTGAAATGAGTTTGCCAAAAATTCTGAAACAACTTCAAAATCATAAACAATAAATAGTACAAACTAAGCGTCTTTGAAACAGGTTCTGACATGGAATCATGAATGCACTTGGATAAATGGACGCAGAAGGCTCGTATCAACCTTGTGTCTTCATCTCATAAGATACCATATATTCTAATGCTACAGGGAACGATGAGGTAGATGGCCAGAAGGACATCAAGTTATCAACTAAAGAATAGCTAACAGATAAAGATGACAAATAAACAATAACCATGGAATCACAAAAAGAAAAATCTACCAATAACTAGTAAAAACACAAATTTAGAAGAAAGACATCGACTAACCTCATTCTTCCTTTGTACTCTGGCTTCTCCATCTGCCTCAATGCCATCCAGTTTGAGCAATTGAACCATTAGCAACTCCGTCAAAACAACAAACTCCTTTTCATCAACCTTGGTCCCATTACGGACAGCAGACTCCAATATGGAGACCTACAGACAGGCAGAAAAACAAAACAAGTAAGCCTCTCTATGAGTCTGAATTGCACCAAGTTAAACGTAAGTGAGCAGGATAACAGGCTCAAACCTTCTGCGCAAGCTTATCAACTTCCAATCTAACTTTATTAATAGGTTCACATGCTTTTAATATGGCTTCATTCTTCTTCGCTTCCTCAAGTTTCTTCTCCTTACTTGCAAGTACCTCCATAAGTAGCAACTTAGACCTATCCTTAACACCCACTGTATTCAAATGTTCCCCATCCTGTTTCTCTTTCCCTCTGAAAAACAGCCTTTGGTCCTTTATATCCAAACCAGTCTCACGAGCAAGAATTCTTTTCAAATCCCCTACCATAAATTACCAACAAAATTGAATACTAGATAAATTCATAGCGAGACAATTGCGAATAATTTAAAAACCCCTTCCCATAGCTTAAAATTGCATTATAAATAACAATTTAACCTTAAAAGCAAAATCCCACTTCAAATCTTTTCAACTAAATTCAATTTGAAATCAATTTCATACAATAAAAAAAAAGGGTTAAACCCCACTTGAAATTATGAAAAAAATTTACCAAAAGTAGCTTGAGCTGGAACTTTGATCTCATGAAGAGTAGAACCATGAGATACCTTGACATTGATTAAAGGTCCTGAAGCAACAACCCCATCATAATCATAATCATTATCATTATCATTATCATCTTCGTCTTCTCTCTTCTGTACAAGCATACCACCAGGTCTAAGTTCCCAATCAATTTCTTCTTTGTTTCCATCTTCTACTTCAATTACTCTCGAATGCGAATGCTTTTTCATTTTTTATTTTTTATTTTTTAATTATTGGAACAAGGGTTTTTGTATATGAAGTCGGGAAGAAAGGGATTTCTTTCGGTGATTGAAAAAGTTCAATTTGTTTCTAGAACAACGGTATATCCAATGGTACCAAGTAGGATACTGGATTTCTGGTAATCCCACCTCACCCAGGTTCAATTAGTCGGTATTCCCACCCCATCTGGTAAATACACCCCGATTATTTATCTACACATTATTATACCTTGAACACGATTTAGATTTTCAATTTTTTTTTCTCTTAAACAGGAAGATTAAACTGAAATTGACTTCCTGAATCGCTTAGACAATTGCACATTTTTAAAAGGTAATACCAAACCGAAAATTTAGCCCACCAAACGGTTTGAACCAACCGAAACTGAATGTATTTCTCGGTTTATGTAAATTGTTATATGTAATAATATTCGGTGGTCGTAAACCACAAAGATTCAATATGATCGGTTTTCTTCAATTATCTAGAGTAGGGTTTTTGTAAGATAGATTTCAGTTGTTCATGCATTATTAAGTTCAGATCAGAAAAGAAAGTGGAATTTTTATACGTATCATTTGGTTTTGATCGCCATTGTTTGTGAGATTTATATGTTGAAAGCTCTCTAGACTTTCAAGACTGGGGGGTGTTTCCCGAGAAATCTTTTGCTCACCACGCTCCCCACCCAGTTTATATGAATACACATGTCCCAAAAAATCTGAGAAAAATCTCTTTTGTAACCACTACGATTTGATGTTCCTGATTTGCCCTTTCTATAGAATTACAATTAATAGGTTCACCTTAATACTTTATGTGGGATTTTTTTTTTTCTCTTGCTCTCTTTCTGTCTTCATCGTGTTTCTTCTTCCCCAATACATAATCATTAAATTTCCCCTCTCAAATCCTCTTGTTCTCTGCCAAGTGCAAACTGGATGATCAAATTGATTTTTTATGTTGCAACGCAAATTAACGGTTTCAACTTTCAACACACTTACATGACAACATATTAATGTCTGATAAGTTAATTTTATCTTGGAAATCTACTTTGATTTGTTTAAAAGAAGTCATAAACCTAATTAAAAATTTATTGTTAAGGAAGATCCAAAGAACTCGAAAAAAAATAATGTCCAATCTGCACACTACTATTACTCTCTGCAAAATTAATAATTGATAAAAACACCAAACAATGAAACAACCAATAAACTCTTCAAAATTTCCAATGGTGTTTGGGATCTGGTTGTGATGGTATGATGGAGATAAACAAACGGAGAGAATGACAATCCTGATAAATTAAAATTAATTTTATTATTAAGTAGAAGGGTAAAATAGATATTTCAAAAATAAGGTGTGATTTTGGTAACTGTCAAAATCTTATTCCTGAACACGTGGTTGGTTTAGGAGTGGGTGGGGAGCGTGGTGAGCAAAAAATTTCTCGTGTTTCCCATGTTTTCTAAGAATGATTTTTCTCCAAAAATTTCTTTTAAAGAAACCAAGTCATTTTGAAAAGCTTCTCCTGTTTTTCTTTTCTAAAAAGTGATTTTTTTAGTTTAAAGAAGCAAATACATAAAAAAAATAAAATATATATATAGAAGAAGTGTTTCAAATGGGAAAGATAGAAGAAAATTAGGGTTTGTATGGGGTGTGTTTAATAAAAAAAAATAGGATGAAGGTGGGGTGCAAAAACCGGGGCTTACTCACCTTTTTCTATTATTGTTTGGGATATAACCAGTATTAATAAATTTGTCTAGTGGGGTCTAATTACCAATTGGTGGGGTTTGGATACCGGCTCTCTTGTTTTTTTTTAGAGATGTTTCTAGGCAACGAACTTAATGGGGTGAACACTTTGAACTTAGGGCATCTCCAATGACAATATTATAATAGTATTTTTTAAAAAAATTGTTAAAAACCCACCTTTTTTTTTAATAAAAAATAAATTTTATTGATAAAAAAAGAATTACACAAAGCTAGAGGACAAACGCGCTACAAACTGCTCTGCTGGTTTTGTATTAATATTATAAATATTATAAAAATAGTTACAAAAGATTTCAAGACATATTGCCCGTGATATCACTCCAACCGTCTAGCTGCCTACACACTTACTCACAAGTTACATATTATTCATACCAATCTGTTATAAATCTTGTTGTGTTTAGAATAACACAAATCCTTAAAAATTTTAGGTTAATAGTTAAGAATAACACAAAACCTAGCAGATTTCAGTCAAAATACAAAATAGGAACGGACTGTATTACATGTGTGGTATTACTGCCAGACCGTATTACTTATGTGATTTTATTATAAATCTTGTTTTACCGTACTACTTGTACGATCCAAAATTTGAAAAGGCTCAATGATTACATGAGCCCAACAACCACCTAACGACTCTATTTTGTATTTTTTACAATTTTACCTTTCTTCTTATCTATACTACTATTATAAACCTGAATAAAATTCAGGGGTAAGTCTCGGTTAATGAGAATTGAGCTTTAGAATTTTGTCACATAATTTTGACTAAAATACCTTTTTAGTCATGGTTTTTTGGTAAATTTACATAATACCCTTTAAATAATGGTTTTATCGTAATTTAACATATTTTTATTTATGGATTGGATTTTTATTTATAAACAAAAGGTCCAATAATTAAAAAATAATAATTAAAGTAAAAAAATATAATGAATTCTTATAAAATATTAAGAAAAACTACCCAAATTTACTTTAAAATTAATTATTTCATAAGATTTAATAAATTAGTGTAATTTATAATATTTAATAAAATTAATAACTTAAAACTTGAATGGCAATCGAAAATGGAAAAATTAAAATTAACTGGTGCTACGCACCAGTTAAGACACTAGTTCTATAAATGTATCAATTTTTGTATTAATGCATTTGCCAATTTCTTTATTCTTTCTTTGTCACATATTTCTTTCAATCAATTACTTGATTTATTTTCAGAAAGTTTTTATCTCCAATGTAGGGTAGTAATATTTAAGTTTGGATTTGTGATAAAAAGGTTGAACAAATGGTTAAAGATTCGGAGAATGAAGAACTCGAAGAATTGAGGGGAAAAAAAGAAGATAAAAACGTGTGCATGCTGAATACCATTTACTTAGTATTGAGGTGAAAAATCGAGCTCATTGTGTTTTGGGTATTAAAGTGAAACCATTAACACCAAAAGAATTGTTGCATCTTGACGAAGAATATGATGCTCTCATTGAAGAGTATATTTTTTCTTCATTTGAATTTTTTTTTTTTTTTTTTTTGAAATACCCCCATTTTTAGATGTAGTGTTATCTGAGCCATCCATCATAAAACTAATGTTCGGTTGTAAATCACTTATGTCTTGAAACGGGGGTATCTCAATTTTTTTTTTCAAATGGGGGTATCTTAAAATTTGACTTTCAAATGGGGTATGTCCAAAAAACTCAAAAATAAAAAAAAATACCAATGTGATAGACAACGAGTTCTAATGAATATGTATCTCGTAGGATTAGTACAGTTTTGCTATTCAAAGAGGGCTTGTAGCGTGCTTGTCCTTTAACTTTGTATAATTCTTGTTTTGGATTAAAAAAAATAAAAAAAAATATTAATGATAAAAAAAAAAAATAAAAAGCTGTGTATTTAAAAAATAAAAATAAATAAATATGGGATTACGTATGAATTTTATTTTGTTTTTTCATGGAGTTGCACGGTTTGCACCAAAGGACCAACTTCTTAGTTTCTGATTAGAAATAAAAATAATCAAGGGAAAATCAAACTACCCCTAAGGCCTAAACCCCAGGCAGGCAAATCAAAGTATCCAACTCCAAGTCTCCAACTACCCAAAACTAAACCCCAGGCAGGCGTTGAGCTGAACCAGACAACTGCAATGCAATGAAATAAGCTAAAACCCCAAATCTCGTAACTTTCCATTTTTTTCTCATTGATCGATCGAAAACTAGGGTTTTTGCTACTAAGTGATAATTGATAGAGAGATTATGGATGAATTGTTGAAGAATCACATGTTTGCCACTCATGCGATTGCTGCTGCAGGTTCTGTAACACTAGGCTGTGCTCTCACTCATCCCCTCGACACTCTCAAAACACTTATTCAGGTTAATATAATATAACCCTTTATTATTATTATCTCTTTCGGTTTTCTCTAGTTACTTGTTCATTCAAATTCAATTGTATAATACACATTACATTACATCAATGTTTTATTGGATATTAAGAATCATTGGGTGATTTGTTGTGTATGTCGAAACTTTATAAGAAATGGGTTTTAGTGTCTAGCATATATAAACTCTTGCTTTGAAAAATCAATGTACTACAAGTCTTGATAACGATGCTGGAGTATGATGAATTCACTTATTGAGTGCCACTTTTGTTTTTGGGGTGAACAGGTGGGTACAGTTCCTAATAAAAAGCTTGTTGCTACTCAAATTCTGGATAGGGTACGATATTTATCAGGAATTACAGGTAACTTTCTTTGGTTTCTATACTAAATTGAAAATTGTGATTTCAAGCTTCAATTTTCTATTGGGAGATTAATAAAACACAAATTCTTGATTATGAGCTCATTTAGATTAGAGATTGTTTGGAGTTGACAATATAAAGATAGGAAAGAAAGATTAGTTTGATTCACTACACAATTTGGCAGGAGAGTGGACAACTGATTTTTTGAGTCGAAGAAGCATAGGATATTGAAACTTTCAATTAACGTCAATATTCCATAACCCATCCTATCAATCTTGGTTATATATGCACACCTTAGTGTGTTTCTGGGGTATAGAGGTTGAGTGCTACTGGACTGTGCTCTTATAGGCTTGTTATATCAATGGAAATACTTTTTTTTTTCTTTTCTGTAAAATGGTAGCCATGTTATTTTTCAATTTAATTTCTGTAGAAGGCAATCTGGGGTTATGGCCGACCCCTACCAGATATATTTCCAAAGCTTAATGTCTAGTGTACATGTAGCCAGAGGCATCTTTACATACTAGATGCATAGTTACTTCTGTAAAGGATTACAAAACATTAAACTTCCTATCATACTTGAATCCAAGTTTGCTAGATGATCAGCCACCATGTTCCTGTCTGAATGTACGCTGAATGTCAAAATCCTAGAGTGCTTGTAGTTTCGTTGTGATGCCCTGAGCTAGGTCTGCCAGTCTCGATGTAGGTTGAGCTAATTCCTTTGACAATGTTCACTGCTTGTAGTTGTAGGCATAGTACAAAATATCGTTATCGACTAATGTATCGATCTCCAAAAAATAGATATATCGGGATATATTAGAATCTATCGGTGGATATTTTACATGGAATGTATCGACTAATATATCAATTTGTTATACAAAATATATTTAAAATCAAATTTGGAAGTATATTTTCATAGTATTTACCTAAAAAACATCATATCTACTAAAAATAGAATAAACAAATTATTTCCAAAAAAAAAAATTTGAAAAAAAATAATATTTCCAGAAAATATCAGTAAATATCGGAAAATATCGAATATATCGGAATATATCGAAAAATATCGACCGATATTTTACAGATACTTTAAGGCGAAAATTTCGGGAATATATCGTATCATTTTCTTTGAAAACCGATAAATATCGCGATATATCGTGATATATCGCGATATTTTGTACTATGGTTGTAGGGAGTTTGTGTGTACGCTGAGCTGTCACCTGTCAGTATAGCTAATTCATTGCTTTTAGCAATAGCTATCATTTCAAGGTAGAGAATAGATCTCATCTTTGCATTTGAGCATTAACCAACTGTGACCTCTCCCTTGGAGTCTCTGAGGGGTCCCCTATAGCCAGCATTCTCTGCAGTAAGTGACCCTTCTGAATAAAGCATGTGCCAGTGTACGAGGGTCATCCATGTTGGTACAGGTAGCCATGTTATTTAGATATTTTCTTTGATATTGTTATCATTTTGGTAAAGACCAAGGTCTTAAAAGGAGTGAACCTTATACTGTATTAAGCCTTATACTAGAGCCACTGTGACAATGAGTCCCTCAATAATGTTCTTTTATTTTCCTTCTGTTTCATACAGAAATTATGATGGGAATTTATTTCTGGCTGTCAATTTACTACTTTATTCTTGTAATCAGGTATGTGTATTTAGTAATTTACATGAATGTCTTAGGTTTGTACAGTGGTTTTGCATGGTCTACATTTGGAAGGATTTCGGGTGTTGGAGCTCGTTTTGGAATCTTTGAACTTTTAACAGCTTTCTACAAAGGTAAGCCTTTGTTGACACATGCTCTGGAATCATTTTTTTCAGGAACTTTCTTTATGAAAATCCATTGAAGAAGTTCTTATATATATATATATATATATATATATATATATATATATATTTCTTTATTTTATTATTCCTCTCACAGGGCTATATATAATTGAATACTTACGATTTCCAGCCTCATCCACTTAAGATCTAGCTCTCTCATGTATGAGCTATCGAGAAAAATATTTTAATGAAGACCACATGTAGTTTGATAATCTGTTATGTGCTATTATAGTGTAGAAACGCGGATACATGATCCAGTATAATCTTTGTGTTTGAAAGTCTTGACTTTTATTCTATCCAAGTTTTTGATGATCCACTCTTGTTCTATCCTACAGGAACACCCTTTGCTTATTTGATATCGATTTTGCTGACCTTTGTTTATGCCATATTTGGCTGTATCCACTAAACATATTTTGTTTAATTACTTGATGTTACTTCGATTATTAGTCTATGAAACAAAATTTTCGAATAATGATCTCATCCTTTTTAAATAGAAAATGCACTATGAATGAAATTTCGACAAAGGACAAGTTTTAGTTGATAACCATGTTAGAAGCTTGACGTATTGATCATAAATAAACATTGAAAAGAAGTATGCTGAATTTAGTTTGTCTCCTATGCTACACTCGTATTCAATAGCGAGAGTTGTGAAGGCTTTCTTATGGTGTTGGACTTCTGGAGCTTAGGGGTACATCTTTAATATTTCATCTCAAGCTTGGGAGAGGGGGGGAGAGGGGGGGGGGGGGGGGGGGGGGGGGTTCCTCTCTTCTTTTTCTTAGTTTGTAAATTTTTTTTGTGTACTAGTGATGTCCTCCTTCAATGCTTTTTCTTCAAGCAATAAAAAAATTCTAAATCAACATAAGGTCTAGTTTTCTACAATACAGATCTTCAAGTGCCTAAATAATAGAATTGCGAGATAGAGCTGAATCAAGGTTTATATGGAACAGAGAATTTCAACTAACAGTTCGAGCTGAAACCTTCGTCTTTAAGAAAATTAAGGTTTTCGCTGTATAACGTAAGATGTTGCATGCTATGGACCTCAGTTTAGTATATGTTATAGGGGTTCAATATGTTTTTTAAGATTTAGGGTTTAGGGATTCCAAAAGTTACTACGACATACATGAGAGATTGGGTTATTACTCAATCGGGTCGTTTATTAGAGGGTCTGGTTGTGGGTTGAATATTGAGCTTAGGAAGCGACATTAATACTTTGAGGCATAATGTTGCATTTCACCACCATTTCAGGAATAGTGAATCGTATGACCCAGATGAGAAATTTGAGAATACTTAAAATTCCACTGTGGGACAATGTTTTATACTACCTACTTATGTGTTTTGGTGAAATATGCAACCAACTTAAACTACAAATTATGAAATGTATTTCTAACCTTTAAGATAAATATACACCTTTTTCGTTTCATCTTGTATTCAGCGTATGGATTGTTAGATAGGTTGAATAGCATTTTTGTGGTGTAAAAAGTAACCCTGTCTTCAGTTTAGCACATAACTCAACTCACAATTAATATAGTCCCAACTTTCCATGAGATTCGAGGTTAGTTCTTAACTAATATGACGCCAATGGCTCACATACTGTTTGATTAACCTTTAGGGCTAATCATGGATGTTTTTCATTCTATCTATAAAATGCTATTTACTGTTAATCACTAATTATTTGTCCAAGCTTACCTTCATACTTAGGGTAGGATACACCTGATTATATGCTATAGAATTTCTCATGTCTACGAAATTGTGATGTTTTTTTGAGTTTTACTTTTAGCCTGATAACAACAACTGACTTTCCCTTTAGTATACCAATCTGACGTATGACATTTTTCATTGACACTTACGCAGATGGACGAGAAGACAATTATGTGTACGTCTCTGAGGCTCTTTTGGCAGGCATAGCTGCTGGTGCCTTGGAAGGTTTTGTAAGCACTCCATTTGAACTTCTAAAACTTCGTGCACAGGTGACATCTGCATCTTGCTTACCAAAATCTGCTTCTGAAATAAAGCAAGCTACCTCCTCACCTTTGATTACGAAATTACTACGCGGATATACTCCCGACAAGAAAGCATGGGACCTCACAGTTGGTCTTTTGTCAAGCCTGTCCTCTAAGCATCCCAATATGGTTGCTGCTCTGAAAGAGTATCCGTGGATGATGACTGGATCTGGAAAGCCACCCTCTGTTCATGAGGTTAGAAAGCCTTTAGATGTCATTACGTTGGAAGGATGGCGTGCCTTGTGGAGAGGTCTCAGATCAGGAATAGCTCGCGATTGTGTTTTTGGTGGCATTTTCTTCTCAAGCTGGCAATTTCTACACATAGGCATTCTCAACAAAATGGCTATTGAGATGGAGCATCCTCCCAGGTTCTCATACTCACACCATATACTTGAGTTTCTTGTCTTTTCCTGTAAGATGCTTACAGCTCACTTTCATTTTCACTTCTAAAATAACATTGTAGTTGCATTTGTTATTATGCTCCTGCCAGTCCATCTGTTTTTTGTGCTTTAGACAGTTAGACTTTTCCTTGACATGCTTAAGTTTCTTGCTATACAGTTTCAAATGTCGTAATGTTGTTTGACCAACGTGAAATTATAAATTAAAAACTTCTCTTAAAACATTATGACATTGTGAATTATTTAATTTGGACCAAGTTAGTACTTAAACAATTTAGACCATTCAATTAATGCAATGTTCTGATAAATCTGGATAATTTGGAGTTCTTTCAAATGAAATTATGAAACCGCTCAGGATTACTAGAAGTTGCTCTTATTTGGAACCTAAAGGTCCTGGTAGATATCATTTGTGGTTGGCCTAGAGAATTTTGATCTTCTGCATGTGGGCCTGAATATAGTTATCCCGAGATTTTACACATCCAGCTGTATATATTTGTGGATCCTCATAATGACATAATGTATAGGTGGGTGTGTTTTGTGTTCGCTTCTTTTAATTTTAATAAAAAGTATATATATCATTCCAAATGTTTTCAATTACAAACTCAACAATGGATAGTGGAACATTAGGAAGAAACTAATGGCACACAAGTACACCACACCAAACCCTAATTATATACATCCCATCCCTTACAATACTAGAGAATCCTGATTGCACATATAGTCTAGAACATCAAACCCTAATTACGTAAATCCCATCTCTTACAATACTTGAGAATCCTGATTACATATATAGTCTAGACTGATTAAACAAACTTCTGTAATCTCAATAAGAAGGTTGTAAGGATTTGGTCGAAGATTCTTCTGTTCTTTATAATATCCATTCTTCTGTAATGGTTGGGTAAAGCATATTCGAGTCGGTTTCATGCATACCATATCCATGTAAACATATTCAACTAAATCTAATGTTCAACTAAATGGTTTTGCTAAAAAAAAAGAATCATAGTTAAGTAATTTTTCTATTTTTGGTCAATAACCTCCAGAACTTTGATTGGTTTCTAGGTTTATTGAAGATGTTGGTCCTGTATCCCCTTGGGCTGCCAGTATTTCAGCTGGAATATCTGGTGCAATAGCTGCTGCTGCTTCTCATTGTTTTGACACAGCCAAAAGTCGATCACAATGTATTGTGCTCCCCAAGGTGCATATTTCAAACTACAGCTTGTAAGGTTAAGTTTTATTTGTTTTGGAAGATGTTGACCATTCTGATTGTGCCTCTTATATTCTTCCTTTTTTTTTATTCATTTAATTTCAGTATGTCTCCATGGAAAGGAGGCTACTTAATTGGAAACGACTGGGTAACCGGATTGAGAGACTTTCAGGGATTCACCCTTCAGATAGAAATCTCTTATTTCGTGGTATAGGGTTAAGGATGGCACGCAGTGGATTTGCATCTTTTGCAATTGTAAGTGGTTACTTCTTGGCTGTTGATCATCTCACTTAAGGTGAGGACTGCTGTGGTTATCACATCTTTTAAGATAAGATCTGTGATCATTCCTAAGTTTACATATCATCCTCATAACCAGTGCAATAGGTTTATACTCATACCCAGTTTTTTTTTGGCATATTGCTATATGGACAGACAGATATGAACATTTATGTAAGAAGATAATGTAACTAACCAATGTCATTGTGTATTAAAGTGTTGACCACTATAATAGGAGAACAGGCTCTGCTATGTTTTCTTTTCTGAAGTTTTAATGCAAAGGTAGTAGGAGATCTTACTCTAGTTCTGTTGATGTTAAAGTTTAATGAAGTTTTGAAAATGAAGTTTTGAAAATGAAGTTTTGAAAATGAAGTTTGTATCCAGTTAGAAGAGGTAATCTGACAAAATACATATCAAGTCTCATCAATGGACTTCAGAATCTCTGTGGTTTCCTGGATATGATGATGACGGTTTCTAGTAGCACAACTAGAAGCTCACGGTGCTAGTACTATGCAACTTTTTGGGTATGCTGTTCCTCGAGAAGCTCGAGGGCATGCATCTATATGTATAGGAAGTTTAATGGGAAGTTGAGATTTACATTATCATAGTATGAAAGACTGTGAGGGAATGTGTCTTCTTCTTTTATATGTTTTTGCTACTGTGTAAAGAAATTGTATTCTGGGGATTCACTCTGACTGTTCATAAACAAAAGCTCTGATTAGCCCAAAAAGTAAAAGAAAATTACACCAGGATGGAAACTTTATCATTGCATATTTCCTTGACTAACTTTACCAATGAGATTATTTTTTATTTTTTATTTTTTTATCGTAAGTTATAATTTATTGATAAGAATCAAAGAATACATGCCTGATCAGCCTGCTACAAAGCAGCGTCAGGTGGCATCCAAAGGATAACAGACAACCTAACCAGAATACAATCTAAGTTATGTTGCCAGCAATGGTGTCGCCCCAGTGAACCAGAAGGTCTTTGAAATCAAAATTCTCCCTCCCTTTCCAATTCGCAATCCAGTACCATATGGTGGCTTTCATTCTCTGCAGATTCCATCAATAGTAAATGCCTTGTTATTCCTAGTGCACCAAAGAGTCCACATGAGTGCATAAGGTACGAGCTCCCATGCTCTTCGTCCTAGACTCTGATTAGTTCTCTTTGGCCATCCTTGTAGAGCTTCTGCAATGGTCACTAACTGCAAAATTATAGCAAAACATGTGCTCCTTACTTGTGTAACTTTACTCCAAACCTCTAAAAGCAATGGGGCAATGAAGAAAGAGGTTCAACGATAATTGCGATGAGGTTCAAAATCGTTTTTCTTTCCTGCAATTGTGCTGAATGTTTACATGTATCAATGTATGTTGCTTTAAAGCTTTCAGTAACACGGTAACACCAACAACATATGTTCCAAGGGGTTTAAAGAGGGAGGTTTTGCCAAAATAACATGGTTTCAAGGGGTAGAGAGAAAGATAACTTTGTATAATGAGCTTTTAACAAAATAATTGATTAAAAAGGGTCCCCACCGACCCACTAAACCGACCTAACGCTTACTTGGCCATTTTTCCAAAACCCTTTCACAGTTTCACAGTTTCACTTCACCCACATAAATAGCGAGAGAGAACTTCTTTTTTCTTTCTTCGCCTCACTTTTCGCAACTTCTTCTTCATCGTCGTCTTTCTTCTTGTTCTTGAACAATGTCGAAGGTATTCGAGATGGTTTACCCAGAACTCAAATCAACCTACAAACTTGGAAACCCTAAAACCAAATTCGCAATCTGGAGAAGCAAAATCCAATTCGTTTTATTCGATTTAGGTATTGATTACGTACTTACCAATCCAAAACCTACTGAACCAAAACCTGACTCATCAGAATCCGATCTCATTCATTATGAAAAATGGATTGATGATGATTTCACTTGTAGACATGTTATTCTTGGTACAATGGAAGATAATCATTTTTATATTTTCGATCAAATGTATAAAACTGCTAAAGATTTGATGGAAGGGATTACTAAGATGTTTAAGAATACTTCATTAGCTCATCGGTTGTTCTTATTTAAGAAGTATAAAGATTGTAAGTTTGATGTAGATGAAGGGATTGAGATTATGGATCATGTTTTGAGGATGGAAGTTATGGTTAGGGATTTAGAAGAAGCTGGAATGAAAGTACCTGAAGTGATGCAAGTTGTGGTTTTAATTAAGAGTTTACCGGAATCTTGGGAAAAGGCGGTTAATAGGTTTATGATGATGAATGATAAGGATATGAATTATGGTGAACTTGTTAGGGTTTTGAGGATTGAAGGGGAGTGGAGAAAGTGGAAATCTCGCGATGAGGAGGTGGAGGATGCTGATGATGATGAGGAGGAGGAGGAGGAAGAAGAGGAATTAAGACGGGGACATGGTGGGGGGAAGAAGAAGGTTTTTAAGAGTGGTCGCTATAACTGTGGAGGGGATGAGCATTATTCCAGCGATTGGCATAACTAGTATACAGAGTAATTGTTTGTTTTCTGTGTACAATGTGTATGATAGAATGCCTTTGAAAGGATGGTTTTCTTACTTGATTACTAATATTTTCTGATTTGGAATTTTCAGGACTTTACCGGAAGAATAGGAGCGCAACAATCAGTATATTTTCAACTTTCTGAAATTGGATTGGATTAACTGTTGAGGTAGGTGGTAGTTATCACTAATAAAGTTGACAGTAGGATTTGTTCATGGGTTTTCTAGTTTGAAACATTGTTGGAATATTGGGTATTGTGAACTGGTGTTTCTTTAGAAATTATTTGACAGTTACATGGTAATGTTTGTTTGGTGCTTTTTTATCATTTCAGTAGTTTTGGTTTTTTCACTTCTTGCTATGATTTGGTGGTTCCTTTTTGCATCTTCTGCTGAAAGTGAAGATGTCATTGAATTGGAATGGTATTTGTCAAAAATAAAATAAAATCTGTTTTACTGCATAGAGAATTTATTGAGGAATTGATACATTAGATAGAACAATTTATCTTTAAGATAGGATTGACTTATTCAAGGGGTGTTGCCTAATCACACAACTGTATAGAACCTCAACCTCCAACTTCAACTTGAGCAATAAAATTTGGATTTATAGTGATTGGAGAATGACAAGTCAAAAGTTGGACGTCATAGATAAATTCTGAAATACAAAGAAGAAGAATTAGGCTATCCTTGGAAGACTGGGTGCTATATTGGTTGATAAGCCTCTTAGTTATAAATCCTAGATTTCAGAGTACTGATTTGGTAGGTAACTGTTGGAGTGTTGGTATTAAAGAAATATTGCATGATAAAAACATGATGAATGGCAAGGGCTTTTTGTTTGCTGTTGTAATCGTGAAGATTTTGTGTTGAGTGTTATTTCAGAAGTGTTTATGGTTTATTTAGGTATGGACATATGGCGCTTACTGCTCAGCCACATGTGGTCGTTATTTTGTGAAGTGAAGTTTTTTATCAATTCGTTACTCAAATCAGATTTTGGACGGGATGTTATGTGAGAGGCTTTTAGCACCATTTTATTGATGTGAATCATGTGTCCTAGCTCACATAAGTAGTGGACTAGTGGTTTTTATCGACATGGTTGTAATTAAGCCTTCTTATTTTATTTTTTGTTATCAAAATATAAAATAAAATAAAATAAGGCTTAGTGGCCAAAGGTTAGATAACCGAGTGTCAAAATGTAATTCTTTGTGTGAGATTATTTACTCTAGCGTTTAATCCCATCTTTTGAATGGAAATGAATGTCTTTCTTCTTTATACGATGAGATTAAACTCTTGATCAAATATTTTCACACAGGTCATTCAAATGGGCTCGACTCACCAAACATCTTGGTAAAAAATGAAGTAATTATATTATTAAGCATATTACACTATTAATCGATGAAGATCTTGAATCATGTATTTAATCACTAACAAATACGTAAACAAATATCATACTTTGATCCTTATTCATTTGATTATTCCAAGAAGCACCAATCCTTAATGTAAATGTTTGTATCTTTCTCCTTGCCTACGAACCCTGATAATATGTTGTAGTAGTGTTTGATGATAGTGATCAAACATTAATTTATATGTAGAGAGAGGACCTAATTTCTACAACCCTATGCCATTCGATTAAACACTGATGAACAGTCAAGATTGAATGGGCTTAGAGTTGTAGAATTAGGTCATCTATCTACCTATAAATTAGTAATTGATTTGCATCATTAAACACTTACTACAACACATTATTAGGGTTTATAGACAAGGAGAGAGATACTTACATCTTCATTAAGAACTAGTTCTTGGAGTAATCAAATGATTGTGAATCAATGTGTAGTTTTTGTTTACGTATTGTTAGTGATTAAATATATGATTCAAGATCTTCATTGTTTAATAGTGTAATTATGTTTTGTACCTACTTCTTTGTCTCATGGTCGTGTAGGACTGTAGGGTAAATAGGTCAAGGTCTTTTCGTGAATGTCACTTTGTACTAATTTTTAATCCATGACCAAGTTTTTTGGTTATCTTACTTATGGGGTGAACAAACGACCCTCGGAGGAGTTGAAGACTTGATCACTTGAAGGTGGTGAGTGCAAATAGAATATAACAATCTCGAATCTCCATGAGATATGTTATAGGTATGACCTCCCCTTTTCTCAGCATCTTGTAATTTTAGATTTTGATTCCTGAGTAAACCACTAAACATTTATGACTCGAAGATGTTCACATAAATCTTGGATTTGTAAGGATTTCACAACCTCTTGGGCCCTTGCTACCTTCAAAATCGGTCTTGGTCCATCGAGATGTTGTAGGACATTGTCCAATCAGATGTTGCAGGAGGGCTGTGCAGCTTCTGGTAAAGGATGTGACACCTTCTACATACAAAACCACGACATGAATAATATTTGATGTTAACACTTTGTGGATGTGGAGTGGTTTATTTATTTATGAAGTAGGGTGTAATGGTGTATAAATGTATTGTTAAGGTACCTCAGTTCCTGAAAATGAATATCGCCCTTGTGACTGAAATGTTTGGACACCAGATTACAGGAGTATTGTATTAACCTATAACAAACTCAAATCGGTCTACCTCTGGTGCCAAGGTGTGAGATCTGAGATGCATTGAGGTTGGTGATGGCATTGATCTTAAACTCTGTTTAATTGCACAGAGAATTATTCATGTGTAAACTCACTTTTTGCCCGTACTTGAAGAAAAGACAACAGTTTGCATAGCAAATTAAAAATGTTTATCAAGGTTTTGATGATGATGAGTATAGGATTGTGGAACTAAGAGTTTGTGGTTTGAAAAGGACACAAAGTTTCCACTTTTTTTTTTTTTTTTTTTTGCAATGTTCAAGCTGGGGTTAGACAGACCCCTACCAGATTTTATTAGAATCAGATTCTAGAGTACACGAAGCCAGAGGCATCCTTACAAACAATGTTCATCAACTCCATTTTGCAATGTTCAAGCTGGGGTTAGACAGACCCCTACCAGATTTTATTAGAATCAGATTCTAGAGTACACGAAGCCAGAGGCATCCTTACAAACAATGTTCATCAACTCCTTAGATAAAGGATTACAAAAAGTGATGAAACCTGTCATAAAGGTACCTAAGTTTGCAAGCATATTAGCAGCAGAGTTGCTCTGTCTGAAAGTGTGGTGCACTTCATGCTCCAGCAGGTTCAAGAAGTTGTCAATTTCATTGGCCAGAGCCCTTACTTTCCACGTTGGACTTGCTTGTTTTGTGATAATCCTGATTGCTTGCAGTGAGTCAGCATTGATGCATAGCTTCTGAATACCCATACTGATTGCAATCTAAATGCACTTTGCAATGGCCTTCAGCTCCAAAAATAAAACTGATCTTACATTTGAATGTGCACAAAAAGCAGTCATGACCTCTCCAAGATGATTCCTGATCACCCCACCAAAACCAGCTCCTTCAGTCTTCAAAGAGCCATCTGAATTCCGCATATACCATCTTCCTGTTGATAGGTGAGTCATCTGCAGTCTTGCCAGTTGCAGCTATTCTGGTCTTCACATCCCTTAGTATAGAGTCCACTACTTGGTGTGTGGTTCTTTTAATTCCATTGAATACTCTGTTGTTTCTTTCAGACCATACCCAGTAGGTAGTTGTAGTTGCTGCATTCTGAATTGTTCGAGAATCCACTTCCATTCAATATAAGCAGGTCGTATGCTCTTAGTTGTGCCTATCTTCTTGAGAACAGTCCTCCAGACTTCCTTAGACCACTCACAATCGAAAAAGAGATGATGCTAGAACCTGAATGTAATGAGACCCAATTCCTCATAGTGGTAGATTCACTATGGTAATTATATGCATATAATTCCAGGTTGCAGATAGGGGGCTTTCTTTCATGACTCATGTCTGGTTTTGTTATAGATGGAGAGTGAAGCAAAACAGGCATAGGTGCACTGAAAGTAGGATTACATAGACAGAGTATGGCAATACCTTCCAGTTCACCAGTTTATCAAGTGTGGTTAGAGCAGCTTGCCAAGTCATCCAGGTCATGAAAGCATGTTTAGGAATGTTTTGAGGTTTCCAAAGTTGCTTCCACCATTGTTGCTTGTGGCCATGTTCTCTCATAACTTCATAGGCAGTAGCAATTGTGAACACTCCTTTCGGATGCGGAGTCCAGATAAACTTGTCTTGTTCACCTGTATTAATCTTAACATCCTTTAGATAGTCCCAGACTGGTTGTAGTTCATCAATAGACTGTGGGATCCTCCAGTTATCACCATCAATGAAATCACTGAGGGACGTAGCATCCCTTATTCTGCTTCTGTATCTGACATTCATGTTGTAGTTATCTTTAAGGATGCCCAGAGGTGACCAGGGGTCATGCCAAAAAGACGGTGAACCATTGCCAATATCATACTGCACAAATTTGCTCATTTCAGCTCTAGTGTTCAGAATTCAACATGAGAGCAGTCAGGAAGCGTAGCCATGGTCCAGAATTTCTGCTCCTTGATGCAGTGGTTTTTTTATCCATGCTTGACAAAGTGTGGGAGGACCAGCTGTGAGTTTGTAGATGAGTTTACATATAGCTGATTTGTTCCATATTGCAACATCTTTTACACCTAAACCCCCCTCTTGTTTAGGTTTACAAATTTTCCTCCAATCAACTTTGTGTCTTACACCCTGTAAAGAAGGCCCAAACCACAAAAAATTTCTCAGTATTCTATTTATCTCTTGGATGGTTTCCTTTGGCAGAAGATAAACAGAACTCCAGTACACTTGTTTACTCATTAGCATGGAGTTTATCAGCTGCGTTCTTCCAGCATAAGTGAGTGCACTAGCAGCCCAAGAATTGATTGTTTTCATCATCCTCTCAGTTAGTTGGAGACAATCAATTTTGTTAAGGGCATGAGCAAATTCTGCTGAGACAGGATGGTAAAAATTCCTTTAGAAGTTCTGCTAGCACGTCACTGTATACGACATATAAGCAACCACATGTGAAATTGAGAGTAGAACTTTTTGGCTGAGCAACATTATCAGATTTTGACATGGTTATTCCCAAATATGTTGGTGGAACAATAAGAAAAAATTACGTTGAAAATGATAATACAGAAATTAGCCAAAGACGATCATGTTAGTCGTCTTTGTATAACCATCGGTACACTCTCACCCATCTTCCTTCCCCAAACCATTATTATTAAATACTGTGCCTTCCCATACGTAGACTCCACCCCTTCTAATGCTCCATGTAGGGTTATAACCATGATCAGATAGATCAGCTCTGGCTATGTACATTGGAGTTCCATTTTTCCCTATTGCATACCAAGCCACGCCTTTCATGAAATGGTCCCAAAACTCTTCCTTCTCACAATAGCCATCTCATAGGGTAAATATTGATGTCCTGTACTCCTGTTCATTTAATCCTACTCATTTATATAATGGGAGTCTAACCTGATGGGTGATCCACGCTCAAGGTTATTGCATATCTTCACTGACTGATCTTGGTATAAAAGTCCTTTTGTTGAGTTTGGGGTAGTATTCTTTGATACACAAATGGTTGTAATTCACATGTAACTGTTCAAGTTAAGCTTAAAGCCATTCAATTCATTTGTTTGAAACTCTTCATAGTCAGTATTAATTGTTGTAGTTTTTCAGTTTTTCTAACATCGCTGCCTTGAGGGTTTCAATTTGTTGGTTCTTGAACCTGAGCCATTATAGTTGGTTTCGATTTATCATTTTCGTAGTTATTGTTTAATTTGAAAATTGGAATGTGATAAAGTGATACCATAGCAAAGATTCACAATCAAATGTCATGAAAACAATTTTGAGTACATTACAGAACAATCATTGGATATGATCAATATAAGGACTGGAATCACATTTTCATACTTTCCTCACTTTGTTGTGTGTTGTAATAATCCTAGTTGTTCTGGGTGCTGCTTTCCTTCTCTTCCAATGGAGTTGAACAAATTTCTTTTGCTTCATTGGTGGTTGATTCCTTGCTGGACAATTCACGTTCTTTTATCTCTTTCTCTGCTTTTTCTTTCTCTGCTTTCAACCTTGCCTCTTCTTTTGTGTTCTTAAGAGCTTGGATTAAGCTCTCCAAGCAATGATCTGCAGAACTCTCATCAGTAGTTTTTGGTATCAAATTCTCCGCGACATCTGCAGGGGTTATTTGGGTCTCATCGAACAATTGTCTGACAGGATCAAATAAGTGGTGTGAATCAAGGTCTAAGTAATTCTTGGCCAGCACCTTAAATGCGCCAAAACTGCAGTATGATAACTCAATGTGTTTGTCCATTCGACCTCTACGAATAAGAGCTGGATCAAGTTTCTCCACATAGTTAGTGGTAAAGATGATAAGTCGCTCTCCCCCACAAGCAGACCATAAGCCATCTATGAAATTCAGAAGCCCGGAAAGAGTCACTTTGCTGTCTGCAGGACTTGCGTCTTGTTTAGCCTTCTTCGTGATAGGATTTTCACCTTCTTTCGCTTGTTCTTCTTCTTCTTCTTTCTTCTTTTTTCTTTGGCCAGTAAGATCAAGTGAGCAATCGATATCTTCTATTACAACAATGGACTTATTTGTCGTTTCAATCAATAATTTTCGTAGTTCAGTGTTATCCTTCACGGCAGTTAATTCAAGATCATAGATATCATAATCCAAGAAATTAGCTATGGCAGCAATCATGGTAGACTTACCTGTTCCAGGAGGTCCATATAGAAGATACCCACGCTTCCATGCTTTACCAACTTTCGCATAGAAGTCTTTTCCTTTGCTAAATGTCGTGAGGTCATCAATAATATCTTTCTTCTTCTCCACGTCCATTGCCAATGTTTGGAAGGTTGATGGATGATCAAAAACAACATGACTCCACACAGACTTTTTGTATCCGTACCAATTATTGCTTGGGTTGTTAGTGAAAAGTTTTCTTTGCCTACTTCTCACCTCAATTGCCTTCCCTTCTTCAAAAACATGACTCAGATATAAATCAGTAACAAGTCCCCGGTGCCTTCTGTGGAATGTGAGCTTGTAGTACCGTTTATCATCAGCGTCAGTGGGATAGAACGAGATGGATTGTTTGTTGGAGAATGACTTTCGTGATGTCCACCAAAATTGGACACCTTGATATTCATCAGTGACCTCTTCATAGTCGTCCATACTAAGAACTAGGTTACTAGAGCTCTTGCCAACATCTGCCTTGAGCCGCTTAGCTTGTTTGGTAGAATTGGCACTTAGGTAGGTTTTGATTGCGATATAGGCTTCACTACGCTTGAACCGCTCTCCTGTGTATTCATGGACAGTAATTTGGATATAAGGGTTAAAAAAACCAACTATTCTCTGAGCATATTTCTCAACATGCTCCTTGAGTTGATAAGGGAAAAATTGTTTAAAGATTGCATATAGGAACATAATGGTGGCTACTGATGATCCCATATTAGTTCCCCACATCTCCCCCATCCCCAACATATTATCTGATGAAAAAGGGTGACAATTTCAATCAATTCAAACACTGATCAGAGGGATATTTGTTATAACTTATTGGTGCTACTAACATTTGGACACTTATATAGAAGTAGAGAAAAAGGGGTGCTCTCTCCTTCTTTCTTGTCAAATTCCTCCTACAATATTTTCCTAGTAGTTTCTGGTTTTCTGGTTCTATACTTCTATTACCACTTGAGAAAATTGAGAATAAGAACAAAGAAAACTCACCAACTATTCTGGGACCATTTGATCACCTCAGGAGTCATGGCTTGTAATAAGATAAATAAAAATTGCATATAGGAACTCAAGGGTCATATGATTCATTTGTTTAAATAAACTGCAGCTTTCCATGCACCAACTATTAATTTGTTTAGTAGTAAGTAAGTTTCTTAAGTCATTTAATTTGTCAGATACTAGTTATGATTTTTTTTAAACTCTGAATTCCAGTTCAGGCATCCACATTTGACAGTGACGATATCATATCCCCTGGTCCCTCTCGAGCAAGATGGAGGCATGCAACATGCATTGCTGTGAGTAGATTGAAAATTTGACACGACAAAAAGGCAGACTTTGCAATTGCTAGCAAGTTAGAAAAAAAAAAAAAAAAAAAAATAGGGAGTGAAGCTACTATTTATTTCTTTTCTCATAAACGTAAATCTTTTTGTTCAAAATAATAAAAAATTTGTTTGCTACAGTACTATAATAAAAAATTTCAAACTTTGAGCCCAAAGCCCAAAATTAATAAAAAAGACTAAGCCCAATCCAAAAGACTCGTATTCAATCCGTTAAGATCGGGTCTATCCGGCCCAATCCACAACACTAACCGGTAACAGAACTACAGAAAAGAAAGACAAACCAAACCACGAAAGCGAAGGAAGAAAACCCCTCTCTTTCTCTCCAAGTTTCTATTACTTCAACCATGGAAGATTACGAGGTGCCTGTTTGATTTGAAATTTTACAGTATTGAAATTGTTTGAGTTTTCAATTAGATTTAAAGTTTCATTATCATAGTTGAGATTTATATATGTTATATATCTAATTGGGGATTGTAATTAGAATTCATATTTAATGATTAATAAGTTGCGAAATTTTGTTTCAAAGTCCTCAAGAGTTTATTACAAACTACGAAAACATGATAGCTACCAGTAATTAAAGGAAAAATAACTAGGCTCTAATCAAATTTATGCAAGAGATTGATGCCCTATATATGATATGATATGATAATATTGCAAACGCTGTGGGTGGAAATCTCAAGTACAGTAAGAATTTACATATGATATCAGGATATATAATCTTAACTTATGTACTGATTTTGGGTGGTTGAGGAATTAATACTTGTAATAAAGTTTGTAATATACTTAAACACATCTCGTTATAGATGACTGATATCTACTTATCTAGCAACACCACTAACCTCGTGATCTGAACTGCCAACGCAATTTCGTTATGCAATTTCCAGTATCTTGATGAAATGGTTGTATGTAGGTTTTAGTTTTTCTGTTTTTTTTTTTCTTTTGAATTACAGTCTGATTTTATTACTTTTGTTCTGGTTATGTTCCAGTTGTACACATTGGTAAAATGGACAGTATGCCAAGAGTCAATTGCAGTTGAATAATATTCTGAAAAATTGATATCTCTAGCAAAATGGATATTTCATAATATTTGCTCATCTTCTATTTCATTCAGAAAAAAATTCTGTGGTATTTCAATTATGTACTTCACCCTCTCTTTTTTTCTTTAGTACTTTTCAATGTTGTTTTCAGATTGTATTTTTATACGAACGCAGTAAGTCTATCTAATTATCTGGGCTTCCCTTTTATTATGGTGGAAAAGTTGGGTCTTTATGGAGCTTACGATGAAATCTCGTGACATTTTTTCTCTTCCGTTTGAACAAATGTCTCAACCTGGTGTTAGACTTTGTTGTATGTGTTGTCCTACCACTCCTATCTGATTAAAGAAGCTTAAACGAAAATTGCAGATTGAAGAAAAAAAGCAAGCAGCAGCAGATGTCTTGTACCAATATTCACAGTTTGTTATGGTGTGTGTTGGGGAGCGGGTTCGACCTTGTGATTTGAGATTGCATTTAATGAAGGTACTTTTAGTTTTCCACCACAATTCTTGTTTGGTATAGATTACAAGAAATAGGTTCTAGTTTTCCTGTCTTGTCATGAACTGTGTGTTTTATTGTATATAGACGTATCATAATCTTGTTAAGAGTTACTTTGTAACGATAACAGTAATTTACCCCATTAAATTCAATAATCGTGATGACGACGATGATAAATAATGTTTGTGTTGTACGAGATGATTGTTGTCAGTTCAATATGCTCACTACATCTATATTATTGTTATAAAATTTTGTATAGGTATATAATGAGGATAGATTGTGGATGACCTCACGACTCATAGTTTGTGGTCCTAGTTACCCGGTAGATTTAGGGGTATTTTGTATTTAGTCCCTCTAGAAGATTGCTAATTGGCAAATGGTCCCGAGTTTTTCGTTTATTTGTAAATAATCCTTTTTCTGTCAATTGACTGTTAGTCAACTCAGTTGACCAAAGTCAACCCATCCAATTTTTTTTAATGTCTAAACTACCCATGCACGTGTTCTCCACGTGACACTACTTAAACCATTAAAACCATTTTTTGGTTTTGTATTATCTACGTGTCAAGATTTCATTGGTTATCAGAATCTATGGTTAGATATTACGCCACGTGTTTAATACAGTAGTCGAGGATCTGGATTCAATCAAAGCATATCCTAAAAGGACTAAGTCCCAAAACCCTAACTTTTTATTCTTTCTCTTCTACCTTACACTAAACAGCCACTGCTGCTTTCAAGGTGGTGGTTGAAAGCGGACTGAGAACCCCAGATTGGGTAATCCTGTTGCACTCTTCCAGCTGTAGACTCTCAAGCGATGCCACTGTTTTTGCAAAAGCTACCATCCCATTATCTGACAGAAAAGAACACTTACGAAAGCACAGTTGCTTTAGATTTGGGCAACCCTTTCCAACTGCTTCAAGAGTTAGATCTGTTACCCCTCGGCAAGAGGTAATAGTAAATACTTTCAGCTTTTGCAACCCCTGAGCATTACCCATGACCCAAAAGCCCTTCTCACTCACTTTCTGGAGACCGGTGAGGACTAGATCATTAATAGCCCTTCCATAGTGCCCAACAACAGCAAGAGAGACATCTGTGATGTCCAGTGCTTGCAACTTAACCCTTTTCAAGGTGTATGATGCTGAAGAGAGAAGAGACGCAATTCCTTGAACGCCAACAAGTGGACAATCCTTTATAGAGATGGACTGAAGGTTCAGGCAACATTTTCCAACTGCTTGCAAGCCCTCGTTTCCAATCCTAGGACAACTCTCAATTGTGATTTGATTCAAATTTGGGCAATTATTAGCAATAGCAATCAAACTCTTGTCAGAAATAAGACACTGGCTGAGGTCAAGCTTCTCTAGTTTGTTGCAACCTTTAACAATCTCAATTAGTCCCTCATCCCCAATAGATGGAACATTCCAAAGGGAAAGTGCCCTGAGGGAAGGACAACCGCGGGCAATTGCTGAAAGTCCAACGTTAGTAACCCCACGAGTAGAATTGCTACCTCGAATTATTAGCTTGCCGAGCCCACCACAGCTACCAGTTCCAACAGTAATGGAAGCAAGTCTGATGTCTGTGGCTTTCTTCCCTTCCAAGCACCTGGTAAGGTAGCCATCACTCTCAATTTCCTGAGTATCTTCCTGAATCATCATTTCACTGTCCTTAGAATCTAATCCGGACTGTTTATTAAGTTTGGAAGACTCGTCTACCTTATCTGGAACTACTTCATTAATTTTCAACTGTGCAGATTCGTTGCTACAGACTTCATCCTTGGCTTGCTAATACTGCTTAAGTAGTGTCACGTGGAAAACACGTGCATGGGTAGTTTAGACATTAAAAAAATTTGGATGGGTTGACTTTGGTCAACTAATTGACTAACAGTCAATTGACAGAAAAGGATTATTTACAAATAATCGAAAAACTCAGGACCATTTGCTAATTAGCAATCTTCTAGAGGGACTAAATACAAAATAACCCGTAGATTTATTCATGATGAAAAGGTTTATCAGAGAAAGGCACACAGCTATCTCGGGAGAATTCATAAGTGAATCAGAGGTGCCTTCCTTTGGATTGTGAATGCATTGGACTCTTGGCTGCTGGTTCATTTATAATTCGTGTTGCCTAGGTGTGGGATCGAAAACTTTGGGAGTTTTTTCCTTTTCTTTTAATTTTTCAATTTTTGTTGGAGTCTTCTGCTTAAAATGCTTCCCAAACCTGCCTCTCAGCAACATGTTTTTAGAAATTTATAATTCTTGGTCGATTTCCAATGCAGCAATGCTAAATTGCTACGGTTAAGGTTATGCCATGCAAAAATTGATTCATGTTGTTAGGGTTATTCGCCATGTTTTTTCGTTAGTTGCATTCCATCCTTCCTTCCCAAATAGTATAAGTACTATTCTGCACAGGGACTGGGGTACTTTAACAAAAATGGTAAGTAACATGGCTGAGGGTTGAGGCTTTTAGACCCTGACACAGTGACACTTGGGACATAGTCCTAGAATGCTAGACCCTGACACTGGTCATTAGCTTATTGGACTGATGAGATAACTGTTGTCTATCTTCAGGAGATATCAGGCATGCCTACTTCTTTAAAGAGGGAGACTCCAAAGACAGGTGCATCCCCTGATGTTGTGGGCGAGCCTTCGAGTTCTAGTGCAAACAGAGGAGAACAAGCAGATATCACACAGGCACTTTAGTTCATTGAAGAAACACATTATAGCCATTGCAAAGTGTTCTTACAAGATCATCAGATCCCGTAAAGGCTTTCATCTTTGTAGTTGTAAAGCGGGCAAACATTTGAGTTGGTGTACATCTGTTCTGTTTTCAAATTTGTGTCATTGTGTTCCTTTTTTGGCCTCAACTTCAGTAATGTACTTTGTAACAACATTTATTTCCTCCCAATCTATAGATAAAATATCATTGGAAAATTTTCAGTTTATTCAGCATCAAAGATTCAATGTTCAAGATATTCTACCATGACATGAGTCCATCTTCCCACCCTTATACTAGGTTATTGAGAATCTCAGGCTCAGCACCAATGGGTGCGGATAGTCGTCGGATACAATTTGGGGGACTTATTTAACATTTGGTCCTGCTTGGCTAGATTTTTCAAGCACTGGAAGAGTTTGGTAGCTAAGCTTTCAACTTACCTAAACATGTAACAGTTCTATTGCATCAGTACCATCTTAATTTTCAGTAGAGATAATCAAATAAGTGCAACAAGGTATCATAAGAAGAATTTGTACACTTCGATAAATGCACCAGTGTATTATCCAAAGTGTCAGAGAAGGAAGGATTTCACGTGGCACTAAATTGTGTTATATAAGCATGCAAGTATTTTCTATGTACTATACAGAGAAGTAAGAAACAAGAATCACTTATGTTATTAACTAGCTTTTGCAACTTGTTTGTTGTTTCATCAAATACTAGTTTTTTAAGGTGGGGTACTGTACGTAAGGATTAAGTTGATATTATATACTCTTGTAGATAGGAATCAAGTGGGTTTCCAAGAACTGTTTTAGACCACAAGATATGGCAAATAACATTTTGGGAAATCCCACCCCCCAGGGTTGGATGGAAGATGAAAAACGTTTTTGTTATTATGTTTAATACTGTTTCAACCCCCAGTTTGATTTTTATATAACTAGATGTAAGAAATGGTTGCATGAAAGTTTCTTGAAAATGGCTTTTATTAGTTTGTATCATCAGTATCACTGGTTTCTTATACTGTTTGTAGTACTAGTACTACTTTTTGGGTCTGAAACTGCACTTTCAGATAGCTTCAAAGTTGAATCACTTCCAGGCTTTGATGGATCTCTTCCTTTCCAACTGGAAACTGGGTTTGTAATTCACATGTTTGTTAAGCATTCTCGATTAATAATTTTTTCTCTTTTTATCATTTATGCTTTTTGTATGTACAATGCTGATATGTATAGGTATGTTGGTGTGGATGAGGAGAATGATAAGCAGCTTTTCTACTATTTTTTCAAGTCGGAGAGAAACCCTGAAGAAGACCCTCTTGTGCTTTGGCTCACCGGAGGCCCTCGTTGCTCTGGTTTGTCTGCATTAGCTTTCGAAATAGGTAATATAACTATCTAGCTACATTCTTTGTCTGCTTGATCTGGTGTTTAATCTAATTACAAGGGCAATTCTATCTAGGTCCTATATACTTCAAAGATGCTGAGATGACAAATGGTGATGTACCCAGTTTAGTGTTGAACCCAAACTCATGGACAAAGGTTTGGTATATGTATATATAGGCATTGTAAACACATAGTCTGCTTGTTCTAGGTCAAGTGCCTCTGCTTAATTTGATATTTTGATGGTGATAAATTACTTATACTACTCAGGTTGCAAACATAATCTTTCTTGATGCACCTATTGGCACTGGGTTTTCATATTCAAAAACTGGTCAAGAGGGAAATATGTCGGACACGATATCTGCTCATGACACCTATGAATTCTTGAGAAATGTAAGAATTTTTAATGCATTTCCAATACATATTGGCATCCCTTTTATACAAACACCATGTTCTTCAAGCATATAGAGAATTAGAGATATTGTTTGTGGCATTCCTTTGAATTGATACCATTTTCTGTATTGTTCTGATATTTTGATCATTATGTTATTTGCAGTGGTTTATTGATTATCCACAATTTCTTTCGAACCCTTTGTACATATGTGGTGATTCATTTTCCGGCATCATTATTCCAATCCTACTTCAAGAATTAATTAGTGGTAAGTTAGCATAGTTACTAAACATTTACATGTAGCTCATAAGGAAATTTAATGAAACTATGCTACGCATTTAATCACAGCTTTTCGTAATTTTATCACCGCAGCTCTAGCAAAACAATTTTGGTTATATAGAAGTAAAACTAGTTTGATTCGAAGTCTTGTATTCTCTATGTTAGTAGTATCCACACTCAAAAACTTTGATTAACACACTGACATGATACATATCAATACATTTGTTGCTGATTAGTTAGGACACCAATTAATGTGCCTCTTATCTGTTCCCTCACCTTTGCTAGAGGGAGGGTGCATTTTGAGCGGTGGCACGTAGGAGAGTCTCAACCAGAACATACTTTAAAATTAAGGCACACCTTTAGTTTGTCTAAATGCCCACAATACAAAACTATGCTTAGGCACTTTATATGTCAATCTAAACATTTGAAAGACATATAGTGAGAAATGTAAGCTTTTTATCTTTCATAGATGAGTAAAAAAGTAAAGAAATAAATATTTTAATTAAACAGTACTTGCTCGATGCTGCATGCATTCTCTGGCAATACCACGGTGGTCGGTGGGTGGGTTCGTTCCAGTAATGCTAACTTTGAGATCTTTGTACAGTTGTACAGAAGTACAGAACTGATCGGTCTTCGACCACATCCACACCATGGTTGAATCTGAACAGTTATAAAAATATTCACTTAAGGGAGGGTTTTATGACTTTATCCCATTTTCAACCAACTAATGGAAGTGGAAATCCAGTTTAATGGAAGGATTGAAGATGCTTGGAGACGGGCTCTGGACTCACAATTAATTTCAGTCTTATTAATTTGGTTTTCTGAGTCACTGATTATCTATCTATCTATTAATTTTTTTTTTTTTTTTTTTTGGATAATTATCACTTTGATTCAAAAAGAGAGGCAAATGTACAAGGCTAATACAGGTTGTGAAAGATGTTTCACAATCGCTACACTATACTTGTGTTACTTGCAGTAATAATTTTGCCATTGCAGGTATTGAAGCAGGCAAAGAACCCCTTTTCAACTTCAAGGTACATACATGATACATGTACATACACTGTGTTTTTTGGTAGAAATTAAAATCATCGTCATTTCATTTAGAAAAGGTACAATGCTGATTTTTTTATAGGTAGCTCAATACATATTGAATTATTTTAATAGTTTTGTTCGGATTTGTTGCAATATCTTTGTAGGGGTATTTGATAGGAAATCCTGTCACGGATAAACATTTGGAGTTGAACACACAAGTTCCATTTGCTCGTGGGATGGGACTTATATCCTATGAACTCCATACGGTATAGTACATTTTACAAATCATTTTGTATAGACGACTGATATTTCGTTAACTTTAGGAGGAATAATAAATTGAAAAAGAGAAATATCCATACTGCCTTTGTTTGTTCTCAGTCACTTCAACGAAACTGCAAAGGCGAGTATGTCAATATTGATTCAAGCAATACAGTGTGTTTGAATGATTACAAGGCATTCTTAAAGGTATCAAACTTACCATGCTTCATATTGCTTAAATGTTATGACAAATACATGACGAGAAATGCATATTAACATTTTCGTTTTCAGTGGAAATCAGGCGTAAATACAAATCAAGTTTTGGAGCCTGTATGTTTTGACTTTTTAGCAAAAGAAAATGTTTCTAGTGACAATAAACTTTCGCTAGGCATCAAGGAGCCAGTTCTTCGACGTCTTGGTTATGAATTATCAGCAAAAGAAAAAAATTCCGGCGACAACAAACTATCTTTAAACGACAAAAAGACCATTCTTCGAAATTATAATTGTCGGGTATGTCTCATATACATACACAAGAGGTATAAATTTATGAAGAATGTATTAGAGCTGGTTTTATCTGTTGTGGAATAGATAATAGATATATCCTATTTAATTAGCTCAATTTTCTTTTTCTATAGCAAAGGAAGTATCCGATCTCTGAAATTTGGGCAAACGATCATCGTGTCCAAAAGGCTCTGAATGTCAGGCAGGTAACAAACATGTATGTAAGAGACTTAAGTGCATATAACTTCAGGATGCAGTTAGTAAAGCTATGTTTTGATGACCAGGGCCTGGTTAAAAAATGGATTAGGTGCAACTTCCATGGCATACCTGACAATCCTGACTATGGCGTTCCTTATTACTATAATGTGAATAGCAGTATCGCATATCATCAGAATATCAACACCAAGGGGTATCGATCTCTAATATATAGGTAAATCAACTTTTATTTGTATATAAGTTTACAAACACTCTCCTAGTACTTCTTTAGTTATGTTATTTAAACATGAATATGGTCATACAGCGGTGATCATGATATGGAAGTCCCACACATCTCTACTGAAACATGGATAAGATTGCTTGGATCTTCGATAGTTGATGATTGGCATTGGTGGATTGTAGATGACCAAGTTGCAGGGTGAGCCCATATCTACTTAAAAATAAGTACTGTACTAATAGTTTTAGGCTGGGTGTGTTTGATTGATCACACACTGGAATTCATCCCTGGTAAACTCACAATTTTGCTGAAAATCGTCATGAGTTTCATAGCATTATAAGAAGATATACCACAGAATAATTCCCTGAGGACAATCAGACATAGACGATGGTCATTCTTGTAATCTCTAACCCTTAAACTCATTTGCATGTAGGTACACAAGGACATATTCCAATGGCTTGACATATGCAACTGTAAAGGCAAGGGAAACTCTACATTCTTGTACTTAGCTTGTTCATATATAGTGGACAGGACAAATCTGGCAAAAGGCAATTAGTTATAACAAGAGATGAACTAACTTATATACTGTGTTTTTGGACAGGGGGGAGGTCATACATCACCAGAGCAAAAGCCTAAGGAATGCTTTGAAATGTTCAAGAGGTGGATATTCAATAATCCACTGTAACCATTCTCTAGATGGAAAGAACAATAAGGCTATTAATGTGATGTTTGCAAGTTCAATAAAGGAATATCGGTGCCTTAATCGTCTTCAATGGATGGGAAATGCAAGAAATGTACAGTCCAGCCAACTTGAAGGACGCGTACTGTTGGAGTTCTAGCTAGATGATTTTTTCTAGTTGGAGTATTCTTTGTGCCTTTCACTAACCTGGCCCTGTATGAAAATACAGGCTGATCAGGATTGTTATTCATTTTTGAATTATTAATAAAATTCTATATATATATATATATATAAAAAAAAAATGGAAATGCAAGAATATACATTAAGCATCAAGCAGAGCTATATATACCAACTTGACTTGTCATGTGTGGTTGGAGTGGATCTGTGGATGGAAATGTACTTTGCGAAATTCTAATGATAGTAGACTAGCAGTGCACCATTTTGTTGATAAATTTTGTGATTCAATTTGCATACTGAATACTTGAATGTTGATTGCTGAATGCTGAGTGTTGAACTTTGAAAATTTTGTTCGTTTTTTTCGATTTAAAGAGCTGATGTGTGGTAAGGTAACATGAAAATAATCAAAAGAAATAACAAGATGGATGAGATTGAGAAGAATAGATTCATCATATAAATCAAAATATATATAGAAGAGAAAAGGGTAATATATAAAGAGCTTTTTCATCCGAAATTCCCTCAGGGGAATGCATGGAAGAACATGGTTGGTGATCTGACCTTCAAATATAGTTGGGGGTAAAAAGGGAACTACAGTGTGTTAAGTTTCTTTTAACTTAAGCTCTTCTCTCTGCTTCTCGTGAACACAAATCGATCAAAACAAACATCTGTACTACTGTACAAGGTTTCCAAAGGTTTTCTTAAATTGTTTTGGGGTTCAGGTAATTTTTAATTTCGATTTCTTTTAATTTGTCTGTGTTTTTGGTGTTAGAATTCTTGAATTGTGGTGATCTTTCTTTGAATTTAAATTGTTTTTCATAATTTTTTGTATTAAGTTAGGGTGTTTATGTGCATTTAGCTAATGCCAATGAATTAGACAACATAGTAGTAAATCATGTTTCTGTTTAATTTATTTATTTTTCATCAACTGATTGATGGGTAGGATTAGACAGCGTATGTAATCAACTCTATGTATACTGCAATTTACTACATATTCCGATTATCTCTTTTCAAATCTTCTGTGGGCATGAGACCCTAGGAAAATAATGACTTTAGTTCATTATCGATTATTTAGTACTGTGCATGTAGGAAGGTAGGAAGAGGGCATGGGGAGGGTATTGTGACGAAACGTCTCTTTTCTTGCTTCACTTTCGCACAAATAATTGACTTTAATTAATATATATATTATTCTCAATGTATTATGGTTGTTTACTGTGCATTGTGCTGTAGCTGAAACCTAGTTGGAAGTGGAAGTTCAGTACCTACCTAGAAAGATTGTCAATGGGGAGAAAAGAGCGAGCAAAGGAGAGAAGAGAGAATAGAATGCAAGAGATCTCTCAGCTCAGAAAAATCCCTTACACCGACCAGCAGAGGTATAGAAAAAATTTCAAAACCAACCTCAACTTTTTTTATATTTTTGTTAAGTTGGTTAATTTTTGTTAATAAAGGAATCCTCAATCAATCAATTTCATTTCTTTTCTCTCTAGGTGGTGGTGCTCAGAAACAATTGCTGTGGTGACTGGTGCTAACAGAGGAATTGGATTCGAAATTGCACGCCAATTAGCAGTTCTTGGCCTAACTGTGGTTTTCACCTCAAGAGACTTGGATAGATTAATTGAAGCAACAAAGCCATTGCTTGAACAAGGTCTGAGTGTTGTTACACATCAATTAGATATTTTGAGCCAGGAATCTGTTCAACTATTTGCTGATTGGATTAGCCGGGTTTACGGCGGCTTAGATATTCTGGTGAGTTCTTCTTAGCTTATCACTAGCATTTTAATATAACAAAAGTTTAAAGAATGGATACAATTAGATACTGAGGAGAAGCTTATGGGGGAGATAGTAGGATAGATATTCATTAAAATTTTGAATTTTAATAAGAAGTAAAAAATTTTAGATTTGGGGTTAAAAGTACTATTTGTGTGCACTACACTTGTGACCAATAGTATGGTGTCAGAATCATATACAATATATTGTTCTAGGCTTCTATTGTTTCAATCAAGATCCTGGTACTTCATCTTTCTGAAAGCGGGTGAGAGTGCCTCACTGCCTCCTTATCAACAATGATTTAGTGTATGTCTGGTAACTGCTGTCCCATGTTCAGTATATTATCGTATTCATTTCCTTCCATAAAGTCCACACGATTTTGGCATGCCTCATTTCTTATGACTATACCTTAGGTGTAGGCTCTAGAGGATGAAGGATAAAGCTTCCAAAGTACTACGAGAAGGAGCCCATGCCTTGTCGAAGAAATTGAAGATCTCCCAAAATGCTGCTCAAGATGTTCACCTATTTTTCGAAACTATTGCAAACATTTATGAATAACCATACATCTCTCGTGCACAATTTCAATGTCAATGATTTTCTACTCAACAAGAGAAACCACCCTAAATAAAACGATTTTGCATTAGACCTTCTTGTGTGAAAAATTCACTGTGATTTCCTGTTTACAAGCACTCTTGTTGCATGTTTGTAAAGCTAATAGAAAGATTTCCCCATTGCATTTTGGTGTTACCTAAATTCTACAGATGATTAGTTTTGGTGATAAATCCTCTCAAGTAAATCCCTCACAAATGTTTTGAACATCATTGGTGAGCTTATGCGAATGTCAATTCTAAGGGTAATAGTTCTGAAGCATTTATTTTATCTATGTTTACATTGGTAAAGATACCTTGATTGGGATCGTTTAAAAGCAACAACTTAAAGAACAGAAAGCACATACACAAAACATCCAGGCAAATACAAACTCAGTAGAAAATATCACCCCCTCCCCCCCTCCGATTTCCCGGGGCAATAAAAAGACCTAATCCACACCTGAGATCATTAATGAGCATGCCTTCGATCTCAAATTCTTGGGCAATGACAGAAAAAGAAGTTCTCTTCTCTCCCAACTCATCTAAATGTTTCATGTCAAGTTTGATGCCCACAACAAAATCTCATGCAAGAAACCACCAGATGAGTAATACACCCCCAAAGGACAAAATGCAGATTCAATTCCTTTTAAGTGTTTCAGTTTGTCACAGTTGCAGGCACTGATGATCTAAAGGCACGAATGTTGACAGTAATTGGAAAAGGAATCCAATTATCACATATATTAGGTGGGGAATTTTATTTGGCAGCTCCTGTTTTAAGGACAAAAAACGACTTATTAATTCTTATGGATGAAATGCACATCTTATTAAAGTGGCGTCGTCTTGTAGTTAATTATTTTTTTGAAACTATGGCTATGCAGGTGAACAATGCAGGAGTTAACTTCAATATTGGGTCGGATAATTCTGTTGAATTTGCTGAGACAGTTATCAACACAAACTATTATGGCACCAAAAGGATGATTAAAGCGATGATCCCACTAATGAAATGTTCTACTTATGCTTCTCGTATTGTCAATGTGAGCTCCCGACTCGGAAGACTGAACGGTAGACGAAATGTAAGCCTACGAGTCTCTCTCTCTCATATCTTTTTTAGAAGAAACCAAATGACTGGCATAATATTATAATACTAGTGAACAACTTTACTAGGCTTGGTAGTGTCTTCCACTTTGTAGTATTTCGTTAAACATCTTAAATTAGGTTTTGTTTTCAAATGGGGCGGTGATCGGTTACCTGAAAGAATAAATGTGCAGGGACCTGAATTTCGATCTAAATTTGGTCAAGTAAATCTGTTTTTTAACTAAAGTTCCACGACTGAATCTTTTAAGTAAGAAAATATGTTGTAAGCGTGGATACGGACTTTTAGATTAATGCTAAAGTGGACAAACAAATCAAAAAAGATGACAAAGAAGGTGGCCTAGAGGAAGAGGGATGAGATGCCAAAAATGGCAGAACGAAGGTCAGACAGAAAAGAAAGAGTTCATTCTGTCTTACACATGACCACTATTTATAGAAAAGTAGGTCGGTGTGAAATTTACCGCTAGTGGTAGTCTAAATGTGGCATGCGCCGTCATTTAGTACACCTTTGTCGCGTGTCATATGACGTGCGTCATATGACGTGCTTGCTTGTCAGAAGGCTTATTGCTTGTGAAGGTGCTTTTGTTTATTTCAAAGAGCATTCAATATAATTACCTCCAAACCACACGTTCATGATATCCCCCGATTGATATTTGTCCGTTTTAATTTAGGTTTTTAATATCACATGTCATAATCTTAATTTATGATATTAACATCTGTTACTTGGTCAATTGATAGATTGAGAACAGATGGAACTTTGTTGAATTGTTATCAAAGAATTTCCACACATTAAGATATTTTGTTAAAACTAGACCACTTGACTAAGCCAGGACAATACTATTAACTCCATTAGCGAGGTTCATTTGGTTCACCTTAATATACTCACGTTCATTTACCTGTTGGGAAAAGATAATTCATTATTTTGTGATCAATAGAGTATCTTTGTTTTTCTTCTTGTTGGGATATATGGTTTGGTCCCTGGTCACAGGAAGTCAGGAACACACCTTAGTTCTATGCCGAGTAAGGGATTGAGTACTTTAATTTGGTTACGTCTTCTTCTTTGATCTGCTTCGTGTCAACTCTGATAAGTTATCAAAATGCCTACTGTATGAAGGGAGCAAAGTAATATTGACACTGGTACATCTGTCCGTGTCCGACATAGGTTCAAAGTTGAGGACACGGGTTCTTAAAGCCTTAGATAGAGGGAAATGCTGATTTTGAATTATGTTTAACATGTGATGTTGATTGAAAAAATAATACCTCACCTTTCTTTTTCTATTTAAAACAGATTAAATATTCCCATCTTCTCATTGTAACTCTCTTCTTCCATCTCCCCTCGTCTTTCTCCCCCCTACTTTAGGTCGTTTTGTCCCACATGTTAAGTCTGTCGTGTGTCGGTGTATCCGACAGTTACATAGAAATGAGTCACTTTGCCAGAATACCGGCTATTGCTGCTTTAGGACCCATATGTGGCTAGACTCTACAGTATGAATGGAAAGAAGAGTGGGGGAAAGTCAGAGCAATCCCCTAGCAATATACTTTTAATCCGAAGGCTAAAATCTTAGCCTTTGAATTTTGTTGTTTCAGTTAAGTTCAAATTATACATGCGAACCTAGGTGATCAATCAACAGGATGAGTTTGGGTTTATAAGAAATCCTAGTGTGTTTTCTTCAAAAATCTTCATTTTGTTTTAGGGTAATATCCGGGTCGCAGATACCCAGTGTGCTAACCCAAATAAGATGACGGTTCCCAAATTCAGTTTCTAGAAGATTATTCAATATTGTAGTCGGTTGTAAACACCCTATATATATGGGATCTTCAATGAATGAAATATACACTTTTCCCGTTTCTTTGTTTCTCTTTGTTCTCTACTTTCTTTATATTTAATCACATTTTTTATTTTGTTAGTGGGAAATAATAACTATTCTATGAACTTCAACAGAGACTGGGAGATACAACATTAAGAGAGCAACTAACAGATGAGGGCACCCTTTCTGAAGAACTGATTGATAACATGTTGATGTGTTTTCTCGAAGAAGTGAAACATGGCTGTTGCACATCCGATAAGTGGCCTCAAATGTTCACAGATTACTCTTTATCGAAACTTGCAGTCAATGCTTACACCAGACTGATGGCAAAAACACTCTCCACTCGTCCAGATGACCAACAAATCCAAATCAATTGCTACTGTCCAGGTTGGGTCAAGACTGCCATGACAGGTTGGATGGGTAATATTTCAGCAGAGGAAGGTGCAGATACTGGCGTGTGGCTAGCAGTACTACATCCAAGTCAACCAGTGACAGGAAAGTTATTTGCTGAGAGACGCGAGATAAGCTTCTAGATTATTGATACAGTATTGGACGTGAAAATTCGGTTTCATTTGTTTCTCAGTGCCTCTTCTTAAGCCTAAAAATAGATGTACTGGATTGTAGTTTTGAAATTGATGATTTGAACTTGAAGTGGCTGTAGTTGAAAGCTTGCAGCTCAGTTCCACAGTATCCTGCAACTCAGAGTTTAGCTTTAATAATGTCTTTGCAATGGATTGTGGGACTGTTGTCTATGTGATGCAGTTGGATGTGGACAAGAAGTTGGATTTTGTCAAGGTTTTGGCTTCCTCTCCAGTTCAAGAACAAGTTAGTGGCATTTGTGTACGCTGGAGCAGTAGCCGAGTATGATGCCTTTCTGTTGTATAGCAATGACTCTTCAGCGTGAAATGTGAAATGCTGATTTTTCGTGTTCAGTGCTGCTGTTGATCACTTGTGTGGATTGAAACCAATTATTACATGTTGCAACCTTTTCTATTTCATGTTTTCATTTTACTTTGAAGCAAGATCAGAAAGCAACTACTGTATTTTTTTATCCAATTTTTTCTTATCATAGCATAATAATTTACATATTTTTTTTCATGTGAATTTATGTTTGTTATAAGTGGAAGATCATGTTGCTGGACTACTAAGTTTTGAAATGCTAGAATAAATCCAGTGAGTCAGTGACTGGTCTCAGAAATCAGAATATGTGATGACGACGGCAAATAACATAGAGAAATCCAGTGGCTTCCCAATATGGCCACAAATGAGGTCCGAGAAAATCCAAACAAATAAGCTTGGGTTTGGTCCTCTGTTAACAATGTGTAATTTGTTCTCAATGCTTGGATCAACGAGACGACATCAGCATTGCACAACTTTGCAATTAAGATCAACGTTGTCGTTCATGCTACACTCTGTCCCTCTCCAAGAAGGATAGAGTCTGCAGTCTGCCCTGAAGAATCGTCTCTAAAAATGCTGAGAGAAAACTTGTCTATGTTGGGTACTGTTGTGGCTTTTACTCCAGTTTTGGGGCCTTACAAGTTACAACCCAAACACTTTCTATGGGCCTATCCAGGCCCATGATATAAAAGAGAGGAAGTAAGGGGTACTGCATTGCAAGTCTCTCTCTCAATCTTAATCTTCTGTGAATCATTTTGGTTGCAAGGAAATTGGGGATTTCGAAATCCAAAGTGAGTTTTATTCAATTTTTCTAGTGGATTCAACTTTAATTCTCGATTGGTTTGTTTAATAAAATTGCTACTCAATGTCTCTATAGATCAACTTGCCTTTTTTTTTTTTTTTTCAATAATCAACATATAGATCAACCAACCTAGTTTTACTGATTTGTGGTTTATTCTCCATTTGTTTGATTATCATAACATTCTATTTTTTTTTCATATTAATTAATTTTTTCTGACTTTGTTTGATTTGTAGTTTCAAGTGAAGGCAATAGACAGTTCCAGCTAAACCTTTGAAGCTTATAGTATTATATACATAATGTCAGTTCCAAATGATGATAACCCATCTTCTCATTCTCAGGTATCGTTAAGAACATCTTGAGATTCTATAGTTTGGCCTCTTAGGGTATGATTCAGCTTCAGTACATTATTTCCATTTGGCCCAATCTCGTATGATTGAACTTGTACTGTGGTTTTTGATATTTTGTTTGCTAATTGGATTCTCAGTAGTCAGTATTGTTTTCATTGGGAGAAGGAGATTGAGAGGAAGAATATAATTATATAAAAAAAGTTAGAATCGTATCCTATCATAGGTTCAACGCTAAATTTGACAAGCAGAACTGATTGTGCTCCTCTCATAATATAATTTTCTGGGTATGCGTCAATGAAAGTATTGAGAGGGTGTGGGGGGAACGTTTCAAAATATAGTAACTGAATATGTTTCTGTTAATAAATTGAAAGAAGAGCATGGTTTATTTTGCCAACACTCATTTATGTTTCCCTTAGTTTGATTGTAATTGTGGTTGGCTTCATACTTTACTTCTTTCATTGTGGTTTCTGCAGTTGTCATCCCATTTTTTCGAGGAACTACTTGACTCCATAGTCGTTGATGTTGCATCTGAGTGTCACCGGATTGCTAGGCTAGGCCTTGATCGTAATTTGGAAGAAGAAGAAGAAGAATTGAGGCTTTCCACTCAGGCCCGGGCCAGGGTAGCTGATCCTAACCATATTGGTGAAACAAATGGCAAGTATGTTATTGACATATTTGGTCAAACGCATCCTGCTGTAGCCAATGAAATATTTGAGTGTATGAATTGTGGGCGCTCAATCATGGCAGGAAGGTTTGCCCCTCATCTGGAGAAGTGCATGGGAAAGGTTGGGTTCTTCTTAGCTCTCTATTGTTTATTCTTATTTGCTTATGTTCTAATAGTAGAGTGTAGAAAAATAAAATCAGGAATACTCACGTAACTAAACTTGTAAATGAGTTCGACATGCAAGCTGACCATTCTAAAAGATATTGCTCTAACTTCTGGAATATATAAAGAGAGTACCCCTTGGTCCCTCCCTGGTTCTACCCTTGGTTTACCACTTCTTGTAAACCAAGACTAAGGAAGCACCTAATTTCTTTCGTGAGATTGATACAGATTGTGCCTATCTTTGTTTTCCATCAGGGTCGGAAGGCTCGTCTTAAGACTACAAGAAGTAGTACAGCTACACAGAGCCGGTACACCCGAGGAAGTCCTGTCTCTACATATTCTCCATATTCCAATTCAACTAGTGTCAACCGGATTTCAAATGGAACTGTTATTCCAGGTGAGGACTATGGCGAGGGTGCTTTCGAAGACACATGAAGCTACAGGATGCAGGCATTTTATGACATTAACGATGGACATTGTTGAAAAACAAACTTCTGGAAAAGGAATGATGAAATTGCTAACTTAGAAAAACAGAAAACCCAGTAAATACATGATGCTGAGTTGACAATGAACCAAGAAAATGACAACTGACATTTGTGTCTTGTGTAAATTTTAATGATTTTTTTTTTTCTAATGATGTTATCACATTCGTTCTACATTTCTGCATCCTTTCAGTTGTGATAACATATGTCATTGCCATTTGCCAACCAGAATGGCCCTTTTTCCTGTGATATTTATATGTTCTGAAATTCCTATCTATATTGTTATTTGAGAGAGCAGTTATTGAATCCAACTTATATTGATAATTCATCAAAGAGTGATCCTGGTAATCAGATTGACTTGTTGTCCCCCGATCACGAGTCAGATGTGCTGAAAAATGTTTCTCTTGACTCATTTACCCCAGCTCATCGTACTCTCTCAAGTCTCAACTCTATGCTTTCTCTACCCAAATGGTTCTTCCAGTTGAATTCCCCTCAAAGTGCACTTCTTCACACTGTGACTAAGAAGTTTTGAGCCATTTTTTGGGTCGGTTTTAAATCCGACCAAAACCGACCCATTTAACATCTTAAGTGGCAAAGCGAAAATGGACCCGGGAGCAGAGCATAACCCTAAAGAGCAAAGATGATCCCTCAAAACCTAAAAAAATAAACTGAGTTGAGTTCAATTGAGTCGACACGGCGAGCTAAAATCTTCCAAAAGAGTTTTAAGACAGGAGAAGCAAACAACTCTCTCTTTCTCTCTCTCTCCTCCTTTGAAAAAACCAGAGAGCAGAGCCGCCTCAGCTTTTCTCTTCTTCTTCTTCTTCTTCTTTCACTCTCACTCTCTCCTTCCTTGGATCTCAAAGATGCCTAAGTCGAAGCGCAACAAAGCAAGTAAGTTGTCTTTGTTTCATTTCTCTCTAAAACCTTTTGTTTAGGGTTTAAGGTTTTGTTCTTTTCTCTATTAGGTCTAATTATGTATGTGTTTTTCTAAATGTAGTTACTTTGTCGAAAACAAAGAAGAAAGGAAGAGAACATAAAGAAGTAATTGTGAATTCAATTAGAGAAGCAGTAGAGAATTACAACTCAATCTATGTTTTCTCTTATGAAAACATGAGAAATCTCAAATTCAAAGAATTTAGAGAACAACTTAAGACTTCTAGCAGGTAAATTCAAATATAGTAATAATAAAAATTGGATTTTTAATTGATTTTTAGCTGAATTGTTGTTGTCGAATATGTGGGTAGGTTTTTTCTTGGATCAAATAAAGTTATGCAGATTTCTCTTGGTCGTTCTGATTCTGATGAAGTTAGACCTGGTCTTCATAAGGTTTCCAAGGTAAATTTGCTTTCTTAGAGTTTTTTTAAAGAATTTTAGTCATTTTACTTAGCATGTTGTAATCATTGTTTTATGGTTTTGTTTTTATTATAGCTTTTGCATGGAAATTCTGGACTTTTCTTCACCAATTTGCCTAAAGAAGAGGTTATAAGGTATAAAGGATATCTACTATGAGCTGCGATGTTTACAATATTTAATGTTTTTTAAGTTTAGTGCATTATATTCATTTAGGGGTTCAGAATTAGATACTGTAAATAGATTAGTAAACCACATTGAGTTTATTGTATAAAATTTGATTAGAATGAATTTGGAAAAGTGTACATGAACTTTGTATATGACCCGCAAATGACTCAGGCTTTACAAGGAGTTACATTATTTTGCTTGTTAATTGATACTTTGATAGTATTTTCGAGGGAAGGAGAACAAACTGTATGCATTCTCTCCTCTTTAGTACTGTACAATGGAATGAAATGTCATTGTTCATTGTTAGAAGTTTGAACAGTTGGGGGGTAACTTCAATGAATATACTATTATGTAAAAAAATTATTATAGAACTGTGAAGTGCTTTTCAACTGCTACTTAGTTACTCATGAAAGTCTGAAGTTTCTGTTCTGTGATTGAATGCTGAATCTTGTTATTCTATGTGTTCTGTAGGTTGTTTGAAGCATATGAAGAGCATGATTTTGCCAGGACAGGAAGCACTGCAACAGAAAAGGTTTCTGAGGATCTATTTTTGCTTTTCTTTTAGTTGCTTGATAAGTAAATTTGAAATCTAAAAAAAAAAAACACTTTGTTGTTTTTGTGCTCTATATTTTTGTATATTAAATTCTTAAGCTAGTGTGCCGACATATTCTCAAGTGTCGCGACTGTACCCATATAAAATAATAACTAAGATGCTTTTAGTTCTGCATCTATGTAATTTCTTGATTGATTGAGGTTCGATCATTACGCCTTGTCCTTGGCTGGTTGCCTCCCTTAGTAATTCACTGATGGTGCAACCCAGTCCCTTTAGATGCCTTCTTTACCCCTTCTATGATTTGTACAGAAGTTTTAGCTATAATGTTCTTTTCGACAAAAACTAAAGAGACTGATGATTTTTAACAAAGTTTGTGTGTGAAATTTATTGTTGGGAATCTGAAGTCTTGGAGTAGGATTTTAGGTTATATAGGAATTTTGAAAAAGATTAACAGTGCATCCTCATCAAAGAGAGTGCAGCTTAGGAGAGTGTGGGATCAGTATTTTTCTTGTGTAATTGAAGTAGAGGTGAGATTAGGTTTCCATTGGATTTTCTACAGCTTTGGTTGTAACCCCCCCCCCCCCCCCCCCCCCCCTCCTCTCTTTCTCTCTCTCTCAGAGTAGTTTTGAGGTGCCTATAATAAAGAATGGGGAACTTCAGTACTTGCTAGGCAGGCTGAGTTTTATCAAGTATTTAGAGAGAGAACTCTTTAGGTAACTATTTGCTCACGAAGAAAATGTTTATGTAAGATTCTCTGAAAGTACTCAGGAAAAGAATTTGACTGTGGTTATTTAATTAACTTGAAACAACATATAAAGATAAAAGATTGTTATCAAGTCTAGGTGATAACCATATGTTCAACTTTGCTGCTATATTTATACAAAGCTTTGATAATAGCATTTTATATTTACCTCTGGAGAAGATATCATTTTATATGAAAGATGCTGAATGTATATGTTGTTTTCAGGTGGAGCTACATGAAGGTCCTCTAGATCAGTTCACACATGAGATGGAGCCTTTTCTGCGCAAGCAAGGCATGCCTGTTCGGTTGAATAAAGGTGGATTTAATTTTTGTTTTGTTACTTCTCATTCACCTACAGTTGGTTACGTTATAATAATCTATTTATGGTTGTAGGTGTGGTGGAGCTAGTATCAGATTTTGTTATATGCGAAGAAGGAAAAGCTATATCACCTGAATCAGCCCGAATACTGGTTTGTTTTGCACCTTGAGCAGTAAATTATTATGCATGTATCCTTCGCTCCTTGGGCTAGTCTAGTATTAGGTTTTGCTTTTCGTGCCCTGGATATGACTAATGTTTTGGAGCATTGTTAACCTGTGGGAAAAATCTGTGTTGACCTTAAGGTTAGCCCAGATAGTGAAATAATATCCATTCGGAAAAACAATTTTTTATCGTTACAAGATTGTTTCTTGACTCAACAACATTCTTATCATGGTTATGGGCTATGTCATGTAGTACATATTGTTAATCACATGTGGTATTGACCATGTGTTATTTGTCTATGTAGTTATTTGTGTTAACTTTGGTGTATGTGTCTGCAGCGATTGCTTGGAGTCCAGATGGCTACTTTTCGCCTTCACCTAATCTGCCGATGGAGTCCTGAGGACTTTGAAGTGTATAAAGAAGGTCTGGAGCTTTCAGACATTGAATCTTCGTAGACTAACTACTTCTGTTGGGAAGTAATTATCCGCAGGTCCGGTAAATCTTTATTGTATCGGTAGAGACACACCTGAACTAGGTTGAGTTATAGTGGTGGTTGAAGGCACAACTTATGATTAAATGATACAATGATTATAGTCCCATCTGTCTGCTTTTCTGTAATCTGTTGTGGAGATTTGAGAAGTTAACCTTATTCATGTTTCTATCAGTTTTTTCGTAATTTTCAAGTCGTGAATTTATAGTGTTCTTTTTCAACAGTTTTCTTGCTGATCTCACAAATGACAACTCCACTTCTGTATCTTGAGCCTGACATAATGAACTCTTATAGAAACTGTTTAGTGATCTCATTTCTGAGCCACCATTGTCAGTAGAATAGTAGATTTGCATTATTTCAAAACCTTGTTTCCAGATTTGTGCAAGTACCATTTAAGGCTAGACATCATTTCTTTGTTTTAAAAATGCCATGATATTTTACCATTTTATGTTACCAACAACATTCCAGTACTATTGGTTGGCTGTCAAAATGTCTTCTATTCATTATCCAATAATTTTAAGATAGCAGGACAAAAATAGCATATTCTGATGGTTTTTCATGAACATTGTTAAATCAATTATAGGTAAATCCTAGTTAATTACAATACTTGTTCAGTGACTAGTTTATGTCCGCTGAAATTTGTATGTAGTTTTGTATGGATCAATCTCATTGGTTTGTCTGTATCAAACTCAATGACAGTACATACATATATTTACAACTTGCTTCCTTATCTTGACCTGAGCCTTGTATTTGTTTCCTCCACTCGAAACTCACTTTTCAATTGCACTTGGGAAGAAGGAATATTGATAGTGACTGATTTGGAAGAGGTTTTGGATTTTGGTTTACAGTGTCGCAAATGCGCTGGATAGGTTTAGATCAATATGACAATATGGCTGTGGGCCGTCATTGTGGTAATTGTCAGTCATTATAAAAGAGTTAGTCCAACCTATTTTGGGTGGCCGTCAGTACGCTTTGTCACTGTCATTGGAACCACGTTAGGCCCTATTTGGAATTTCTCAACTAAAAGCTCTGAGATTACATTACAGAATTCAGGATTACAAATTTGTCTCATTTCAGAATTTTGATTGATGAACAGAAAGGAAACTTGGACTGGAATTTGGGATTCCCACTGGCTTTTAATAAGATTTGGAGCTATTAGAATTTAGACAATGTGTTCTCAACTGGCTAAACCTGCACATACATTGCTTGTAGCAAATTCCCAATGGAGACGGACTTCTTTAATTCAGGTCCAATATCTTCGGGTTGGTATAGTGTGTGTGAACAAATAGAGTGATAATCATGTGGCTGAGCATGACCAAAAAACTGGAAAACAATTATTTGAAATCCCAGTTCAAAAGGTGGCACAGTTGATCCACTTTAGGTGTTTTCGGTTTTTACCCAGTGTCATTGTATCAGGACAAATGCATTGGTCCCAATTTCTATCATGTTTACAGACCAACATAGTAGTAGTATAGGGTATGAACATTGGTGTTAACTTTGTACCACCCTGTATGTAAAAACTGCTCAGACAAAAGAGGGTAGAACCAATGTATTCTACCTAGAATTATCTGGGTAAGTTTCATAAGGAAGAAATAAATGTACCAGTGTACCACTCCAGTGATTCCACTCCCAAACCTTTCATAAATTTTTCTTTTTAGCACCCTCAACCACTCCAAGCTCGCGTGGCAGATATAAACAGAAGAAAGGAAACTTCATAGAACCTTCTTCATTCATTTTGTGTTAAAAATCTTAAATGGGTCATGGAAGAGAAGAGATCTCTCAAACTCTCATCAGTAGTCATTCTATGTCACCAACCATGGCACCTGATACTCAACAAGGGCTTCTTTTCTCAGGTGATAAGAAATATGCTTTACATGGTGAAATTATGATGGTTCTTTTTGTTCTATTCTTTGCTATTTTTCTCGCTTTTCTTCTCTTTTACTTTAGTTTTCGAAGTAATCAACATTCCAATGATGAAGAAAACTCTAGTGACCATATTCCAAATGAAATCTTCCTGGTTTCCCAACAACCAAATGGATATCATGAAGATATAAAGTTGGCTAATCTTGGAGACTTCAAAAACAAAGTTATGGCGGTATGTTAATTGTGTAGTTCATCGTCAGTTCTCCTTGTTCTTCACTGTAATTGTAAATGTAGATTTGATTACACCTAACCATAGGTCTAGCTAGCTATTTAAGTGGTTGGTGTGTATGTAGAATGTAGATACACTAGTTACTAGTACGTACTTAATTATTGATCATACATTATTTAAGTCAGATCATCAAATGTATTGTAATCCTTAATTGTTATATCTATCATTCTATCTTGATGCAGAATCAATGATATGAATATAATGTTTCTTTACCTATCTAGGTTACTGTCAACGGTTTGGATGTAAATGGAAGTGAGCTGGGAATATTATTTCTATGACTTTTCCATCACTAGTTGCGTGTGACCTGTGCTTGTTTGCTTGTTTTTCCAATTTTGTTTTCTTTGAAGGGATATATGATAAGAAAGTGATGGGCATTAACATATTGTTGTGCACATTTTTTTTGGCACATTGTTCAAGATAGATTCTTCTTGTGACCCTAGAGTTATTTCTTCAACTCCAAGGTACTGTTTACTCATCAGTGTTCTCAATTCCAATCATTGAGATTTGAGGTTACCAGTCTACCACTATCCAGTATCAATGTTTATATATACAAAGAAAAAACTTGATACTAGTATATGAAAAAACTATGTCTGGATATCTCAAAACAGCTGGGTGTAATTTGATCAGTGTATATATAATGAAACAAATGCTTTGAGTTTTTGCTCAAAATTCCATTAAAAAAAAAAAAAAAAAAAAAGTTTCTTCCTCGAAAGGCACACAAAATCAGCCACCATCGTGCCCATAGATTGGTTGGAAGAAAGCAAATGTAAAATTAGTCCATAACAGTGCACCTGGATTGCTAATTGGTCCAACATACAAATGGGCTGAGCCATTCAAGAATCAAGCTTACCAACCCAAATCTGGAATTTTCCTTTGGGCTTGACTCCTGGATTTAGGAGGCTCCTAAAGTCCATTATCTTGCATATGACATGATAAACATTCAACTAGATAGTGGCTAAAGAGTAAAGACACAAAAGAAGCCACATGGTTGTGGTTTTGGGAAAGAAATGATGTCTAAATTTTCAAAATTTAGGTAGCATTATTTAACATGTTAGCAAAAGAACTATCTTTAATAGGGAAAAAAAACATGTTAGCAATAAAAGTGTGAGTTATGGACATGTATTATACAAGGTAAATTAGCACGTACATGCTATGCATTTCTTATTTTCCACCAGTATATAGAATCATTTTGTTATGAATTTCCAACCCAAACTCTGGAGAATTGTTGTTAATATTACATAATTTGTCCACCCGTAAGTGATGATATCCAAACAAGCATTGTCGGTGGGATATTGGAGTATAACTAAAACCACTAAAAACAAACGAATCTTGAAGTAAGTTGTGACTTGAGAACGCAACTATATAAACAAGTGAAGCAGATTCGTCCAGCTCATAATTTAATTCTGAGGGTTCTGACCCTTGTGTTCATGGCCCGAACAGTTCTTTGCTCATAATATTTCAAATGTACATTGTACATCTCTGTTGTAGAAGATTTACTTATTCAAATACCACAGCAAAGCAATTGTGCATAAGTTCTTGTGTTATAGTAACAGTTTGATGAGTACAGTGTAATACTGTAATGTAGTGTAAAGGTTTTATCGGGTATTTTGTGTTTATAATTACGATAAAATGGAGAAAATAAAACAAAACTGTATTATGGAGCATCGGCCGAACTGAGTTGTTGTTGACCGAGCGAACAACCAAACGAATCGTGAAACGTTTATCATTCAACATTCATCGTCGAGACTCGAGATGCACGACAAACGTCCGTTCTCAATCTCTTCTCTTCTTTTGGTGGGGACGGAATACCATGTCTCTCTTCGACGCGTATTACCATCATCATCTCTTTCTTTTATTCACTTCCGGCGTATCTTAGCAGTTAGCATCTATCAACAATTCACCACTTAATTCTTCCTTCTTTCTTTCTTCTTCTCCTTTCTCATAATCACAATTCACAATTCACAACAACAATGGAAAACATCAGTGCGCACAACACCCCTACCTCGAATCGGTCCCACCATCCATACAACGGTAATCACAGTGTTAGTGGTGGTGGTGGTAGAGAAGATTGTTGGAGTGAAGGCGCAACAGCAACACTAATTGATGCTTGGGGAGATCGTTATCTTCAATTAAGTCGTGGAAATCTCCGTCAAAAAGATTGGAAAGAAGTTGCTGATGCTGTTAATTCACGTCAAGATTCTATTAAAAAACAAAGAAAAACTGATGTTCAATGTAAGAATCGAATTGATACTATTAAAAAGAAGTATAAACTTGAAAGATCTAAACCTTTACCTTCTAAATGGCCTTTTTATTCTCATCTTGATCAACTTATTGGTACACCTAATGTTATTACTCCTAAACTTAAACCACCATTACCTCAACATCCTTCTTCTTCTTCTCCAGTTAATTTTTCTGTTAGGAAATTAAACCCTAACCCTAATCCTAATCCTAATCATTATAATTCTTCAGCTGTGATTTATTCTGGTGGGTCTTCGTCGAAATCCAGATTGAATTCTTCTCCATTTGGATCTACTGGGAGTTCTCATGATGGTGATGATGATGAAGATGAAGAAGATTTGATGGTTGATATTGGTGTTGGTGGTGGTGGTAGTAGGAGTAGGAGTAGGAAGAGTAATGGGGTTATTGGGAATTCGGTGCCAAATGATGATGGGGAGGCGTTTAGGGAAATAGCAAAAGCGATTGTTAAGTTTGGAGAGGTTTATGAGAGAATTGAGAGTTCTAAACAGCAGCAAATTATGGAATTGGAGAGGCAGAGGATGGAGTTTACTAAGGATCTTGAGTTTCAGAGAATGCAGATGTTTATGGAAGCTCAACTTGAGCTTGAGAAGACTAAGCGTCCTAAATATGCGCCTGGTGCTGGTGAGAACTAATTCATAGCTGTTTTCTTTTTAATACTTAGTGTAAATTCAGTAGATTTCTACGTTTTGTGTAGATAGAGAGGTAATTGGATAGAGATGAAAATTAGCTATTTGTGAATAGATATTGGTTCACTGTAAACTAGATACGTACTTGTGTTGAGAATTTGAGATAGTTCTGCATATACGACATATAGTCTTGCATGGTGTGAAATATATATTGGTTAACTGTTAATGTCAAACAGAGGTAAGAGGGATTATTTGAATGTCTAAATGTTTTCTTATCCATATTCTGTGTGAATTTGTTCTGGCTTACGTTCTTTGTTTGATATTTGGAGATTGGCATTCATTTTTAAGGAATATGAGTTGTGCTTTTATAAAGGAACCTGTCTGAAACTTTTTTTATGCATATTTATCATTTTTAAAAGAAAAAACAAATGCTCTCAAGTATTCAAATGCTCTTTCTATTTTAACCAATTATTTATGGATAAAGGCACAAATTTATAGAAATTTCAAGTTCAATATCCCTTTCAATTGTAAATCTATGAAGAAGATGACCTATAGTCCATGCTGAACTTTTTTACGGAAAATCTGAGTCATCTGTAACGCCCCGGGATTTCGTCCTCGCTCATCCCGGTGCGTCGAGCACCATACCGCTCCCTAATGTCAATATTGTCCCCCTTTACCCACTGCGGATATCCAGCAGTAGAAGTCATGTGATGTCATTTGAGTGTCCTTAAACGTTCTTTCAGTGCTTTTGTTTAATATTCATCTATGATCAAATAATGGTAACATTTACTTAGAAAACGAACACTACATGTTGCATAATTATGCAAATGCAACTCCAACCATAAAATGAGTTAGTTTCTCACTGGTAAACCATCTTTTTAATGCCACTGAGAACATAATTACATAGTAAGCTGCGTTAAAATGAATATGGTTGTTGTAAGAATTCAAAAAAGAGGACAAGCTATTGTATCATCTGCCACCTCATCTTGTCATTGATTATTGATGATGTTGTCCACTTTCGAATGACTTAGTAGAATCCTACCCAACACTGCTGTCGCCTGTCGGTTGTCCAAACAGAAAAGATTTTTGTAAGTTAATCTATTTGATCTTTACATGTTCCTGATCTGCGTTAAGTCCAGCCGGGTTAACAACAATAGTCACCTTAGATCTCTTTAGCTAATAAGGGCCAGTATATAATGCTTTTTATGGTTTTTTGGTTTTCATCCTGATGCAGCAGGTGAAAATTAGGAATGAGTTATGTAGAAGGATGACAGCCGTGATATTCTAGTGTAGAGGGAAATAAGATATGGATAGCTTTAACAAGATAGCATATTACAAAAGATTAAACCAATGTTTGTCTCCCAAAATCCATTTAATCATGAAATGTGGTTAAGTGGGAGTCGAGATTCTTCTATTCATGTTTACATTTACCTATCACCTATTAAAGATCTTTACACATATATGGCATAGTTCAATGCTTGGTTAAGACTTCAAATAGAAATTGAAAATTTGAAATCAAGAATTTTCGGGGTTTCATAAACTGGTCTTTGTAGCTCAAGTGTGTAAAGCTGCTAATGACTAATGACTTTCTTTAGTAGATAGTTGGGCATTGTTGACTTGTTGGTATGGATACATTGAGGTTATTACGGAGTTGCAAAGCAACCTTTATCTTTAAAGAAAGTTTATGAGGATATTTATCACACTTTACGCAAGAGGTGTATATATACATGGCCACAGTGAAATCAGCCTAGTCGGTGTTGCATGCCAAATGATAATCACAGTCCTGTGACTCGTGTCCTTAAGGATTAAGAAGATATGAAACATAATGATTACCTCATTTCCAATAAGTAGAAACTTTCACACCTTGGATGAGACAATTTGTGAATCTGTCAGATGGTAGACAGCAAGAGATATGCAGTTGGTTTAGTATCTCTATTAAGTTGTACTCAGCTTATACTGTATTAACGCAAAAACATGCATCTGCGGTATCCTTTGAATTGCCAATTGTGTTTCTGCATCCTCTGCAACGTACCTGTATATTGCTGGTCTCAACATTTGTTCAAAATTACTGGATTCATCATGCATGTGTAACTTCTCAGATGGTGATTCCCACTTCTTCCTTTTTTCTGAATATATTGGTGTGGACTGAAGGAATGCAGTATTTTAATTAGATTCCGTGTTTGTGATAGTATGTAATTGTAATTTATTAATTCTCTGATAATATTGTCAACAGGGAAGAAACAATAGCTGTGAGGTCCCAAGCATGTTCCAGTTGGAAGGATAGAGTGGATTTCCTGAAAGCCCCCATATCGTGGCCGAAAGAAATCTGGGAAAGGATTAGATCCCTTGGTATGTTATTATGTTATATATGCATATTCGAAATATACATGTAAATGATCAACTGTATTGAAGCAGTGGATTTTCTTTTCACACTCTTGTTCACTGTAATACTGTCAGCGTGTTAGTTTTTTCACAAGAATTGAAGTGTGGGTTATAAAAATTTAAGACACACCATCTAAAATTATTCAGGGAGGTCACACCTATCTGTCAATGGCCATGCTTCTTACCTTCGTCAAATTGAAATCCAGAATTTGGTTGATGTTGTAAATGTCTGAATGTGTACAGTGTAAGGAGGCTCCTCAACTCATTCTTGTGGCCCGATTTCCCTCCTTAATATAGATGTAGACATACGGTCATCTCTGAAAAAGCCCTGGCAGCAGTTTGCCTACGAGCTTAATGAAAAATTGAAGTTCAAATGCAGGCCATGATGACAATAATGAGCTTTTGAAAGTCCAAATTTGATATGGCAAAGTGGCATAGCAAGTTGATGTGTTTATATTATAGTAATCTACACAGCCCAACTCTGTGGGGCAATTGCATCCTTGTTTGTTAGTTAGGACCTGAATAGCACTTCCATACAGATAATTCACTTTTGTTGTAGGGGTTATTAACTCGGTGATTGATTTTTTTTTTTCATCCCTCTGATTGCAGAGGCACTAAGCTTCCATATGATCTACCTTGTTAATTTGAGACATAATTCACTAAAAAATGGTTAGAGCTGCAACTTCAGCTGCCAGGCATTTCGCTGCATCTGACCAGTGTATACCTCATGTGGATTAGACACTGGCAAAGCAGCATATGTGTTGGGAATAGTCATGCTGTGTGCTGGCCATAGACTAATGTTACAGTCATGATCATGAAGAAAGAAATTATGGGTTTAGGCTGACCCTTACCTTGTCGATCAACGACTCCACCAAATTGATTAAGAATCTACCAAATGTACCACAAAATGAACCAACCTTCACTTTACAGAAATATACCAGTTTGATAAAGTGTCACCCTACTAACATATAGAGGGAGGTGAAAGATGTTGATAATCATTAAACATCCCATCAGGCCATCATGACCAACAAACAGTAACATCATATAATCACTGCAGCAGCAGCAAGGTTGGCAAACTGGTCCCATTTTTATTGTTGGCAAAATGATCCATATGGGTAATCCAGTCTTTCATCATCATGTTGCTGCAACTCTAAGGACTTGGGAACATCGGAATTGCTTTCTCTGCCAATGTCATCATAACCATCCAATGGTATAGCACCAACATAATTTTCGACAGGGTCATGGCAATGGTGTAGATCCTGAAAATTGTCATTTGTATAACAAGCAAGATGAGCTCTTGTAATGGCAAGATCATGCTGTAGTTGTACCATTTTAGTCTGCAATAAATTCATAGCTCCAATGCAACCATGCACAGGGTCATTGACTCTTGCCTCAGCCTCGAAAACCAGTGAGTTAACTGCTTCAGCTCGTTGATCTTGAGGAACTTCACTAAGGATCTTGCTGGCGTTGCTGGCTCCAAAGACTTTGTGAATTTTGGCAAAGCTTTGCAGCCTTTCGGGTGGGAAGTAAGGTGCAAAGATACAATTAGGAGTGCATTTCCTCTTGAGGAGCTTGCAAGCAGCGCAAGAAGAAGCTGAACGCGAGTCACAGCGTTTCATTGTTCCATACAACTTTCCTTTCCAAATGTCTATTGTTTCGAGTACTGACTGCATGATATATATAAAGTTCGGAAAGACGAAGAATGTCTCAACCATCCAATTGGGAAACAAAGTTGCTGTAATGGATGTCATTTTCTAACTCATTGAAGAGAAAATCTTGTGAAGAACAGCAATGTACTCTGCCTTTTCCATTAGCCTGTAATGTGTTCTAAACTGTAGTTTCTTCACTTTTAGTGCCCACCAAGTCCCTCCACGGGAATAAAGCAAATATATAATTGAAGCTTCACTATAATCAAGATAAAAGCAATATTAGCTCACAAGTAGTCAAATACTTGCAATTCTTCATAGGCTTTCTTTCTATGAACATTAACAGGAAGAGTTGACCTGTGAATCCACTACATTGGATTACATTTTGCATAAGGAGGTTGGATTGACAAGTCTAATCGATATGAAGTCTTTTCAATCTTATCATACTGAAGGTAGGCCAAGGAATGTGCTTTGATGGATGATGATAGCGATAGTGTGACTGCGTTTTGATCATTAATCAAGTCGACATTGTTTAATGTTTATAACACTGATCTTAGGATTGAAGCATGGTGCTTAATTCATGTTATTCATTGATAATTCACGTTACATATCATACATACATTAAGCTTAATCATTCATTAAGTTAATACAGAAATACAACAAATATAATCACAAACACTGAACAAATCATAAGAATAGATATCAAAAGATAATGCTGCCCACCAATAGAGAAGTCAAGGGAACTGTTAGGTTGTCATCAAGATCAGAGCTAATTGGTAGTGATTCCACTAGTGCTGAGGCCAAGGACACAATCAAGAAGCCAAAAAACATTTCCCAACTTTCATCGACTAACCCAAATATGGAGAAGTAGTGCATATATCTGTATTTCCATGAAAAATATTTGAAAAACTCTACTGTGGCACAATTCTGAATGGAAATGTGTACTACAAGGGATAGAATGTTACCCGATAGAAGCCACAAAACCAGCAGCGGCCATTGCAATACTTCCTTCAACAGACTTATTTCTGTTATATGGAAGCTTATGACTGCCAAACCGTCTTCCTACAATGTCAGCCAATCCTATAATCAACCAAAATACACAACAAAGCATTCCAGCAGAGTCAATCCATTGATATTTAGTGTGATTTATCTTTGTTAAAAGAATGTAATGAATGTTTTTCATGTTTCATTCACAAGTTGCAGCAAAAAGTTGACAATTATTCGATTGAATATGTAGCATACCATCTCCAGCACACAAGTTGCAAATTGCTGCAATTGCAATAGGGGAGGTTCGCCAATAGATAACAGAGGCTAGAGTTACGGTCGTAGCATAATATAATGGCCCCTTCAGAAGTTCCCTGAGATATTGGGAAGGAAATACAGATCAAAGTCAGCCAGAAACAAAAGAACAATCCAAGTAACAGTGGAATAGTTCTTCCTAATTGCCTGACCAATGCCAAATAACAACTTTCAAACTTGTATGCAATAGAAGTCAACTTAAGCAGGTTTCCTAGGGAAGTTGCCTAAAGATAAAGTCAGTCAAAACTGTTGATTCTAACAATCTTGCATACGTTTCGATTCTGGATGAACAATGGGGGCAACTTATCGAAGTATTTCAATAGATTTTGGTAGTCCAGTTGATTCTTGGCCTACAAGATCTCCTACGTAGGATCCACCGAGTGTTGGATTAAACAAAAGAGGTACCATGAAAAAAACACAGTTGACTGCAGACAGGTACAATCTGCAGTTGATATGACTTATGACCCATGAATTTCAAATTAGTTGCAACCTGTAATCTCCATATCTACTCATTGATTTTACTGTGGCCTCGTCTTTGTATACTCCAAGTCCCAATAGAAGCATTCTTATAATATTCACGCCTGGGATAAGACCAGCTAGAATAGCCGCTTCACGTCGATAACTGTTAAGAGCTTAAGATTAAAAACAACTTACTATGGAGACATTAAAAGATAGGGGAAACTAATATAGACAGTAGGAATATACCTGAAGAATGGCCAAAACAGCATAAAAACCAGTCCGATGCTTATATGCACAAACTTCCTGATCAGCTTCTGTAGAGAAATGGACAGATAAAACAAGATGCAGTTATGACAGGTTAAAGAGAAATCTATGTATTTATACGTGCCTTTGATTATACAAGCTCTGATTCATAATATGCAGCTCTGTATTCATACCAGCACTAAATCATACATAATTCACAGTTTAGAGAGCATATTGTTTCAGGCAAATATTTAGTATTCTAAACGTACTTGAGAGTTTTCAGTTAAAAGACCAAATTCTTAAAACCTCATGCACACTCTTTATGAACAAGGATGAATAAGTACAAATACATCCCTTCATTGAGAGTTTTATAATCCCAAAAAATATATTTATGAATGGTGAAAAAGTCAGAGCAAGTGGCAGAGGAAAATAGTGTGGTCTTATATCACAATCTTCCAATTATTTGTTTTACCTTTCCTCTTTATTTGTTTGATCAAACTCCATAGTAAAGTTCAATGTGCTGCTAGTACTATTCCGTTGATGCAGGATCCTGATGATAAAAAAGAGCTCTCGAGGCTTGATAAAATTCAAAATCTCCAGAAAAACGTTATATTCAATGTTATTTCTCGGGCATTGGTCAAAACATTTCTCTTAGTCTCTACCAACTTTCTTTGTGAAATCCTTTCTATCATGACTAACATTGAATCCCCTATCCAAAATCTTCTTTTTTTACCTTCAATACAGTTTTCCTTTTGACTACAAGGATTCTTAGGCTCTATTTGAAAGCCTTCTCTCCGATCTTTAAAGGTTCTTGGCTCTACCTTCTAAGGATTCTTCTTTCTTTACATGTCAAGCATTTATAACTTTTTATCACTGATTCACAAGGAACTTTTTCCATTTAGCTCCAACATAATAACACTTCTTACCTTGAAAGATTTATTTCGGCCTCTGACTTCCGAAGACCCTTCTTATTATAACCTTAAGAAGTTCTCCTCATTATAACTTCAAAGATTCTCTCCTCTTACTTCAAAATTTTCATCCTTTTAAACTTCAGATTCTCGCCTTCGTCTTAGAAGAACTTTCTAGACAAGTAATAAATCGTGTACAAATTGAAGATCAATAAGCTTTTTCAGTAAGTAATTAATTGTTCTTGATATTTTTTTCTTCTCAATTTATTGAAAGTTTCATCTTTCTATATATATCCTTAAAATTTACACACTGTATAAGCCAATGTAGTGTCCTATCTTCTTTATATTTACTAATGCAAAATAATTATAACTCTCTTCTTATATGATGTTAAGCTAATGTAAATCAAGTGGCTTATGCATACTTGGTAATGCCGTAATGACATGACATCCTCTGTCAGAAACTCATTTCAACTAGACATTCCCATCAACCATGCATATCGTCCTCAATTTTGATTATCATACTCTTTGGGCAGTGGATATACATTGTCAATTTTCTGCATATCTGGTTGAATCCATAGAGACTGGGCACTTTCTCCAGGAGGAAGGAAAGAGAAACCACTATATGTAGGTTATCACATGAGAACTTGTTGTACAGTATAACCATACTTGTGTCGCCTCTCTGAAGTAACTCTCTGTAGCTCATCTTGGTTTTAAGGGAGAACATATGTTGCTAACCTACCTAAATAACTAGGATAGTATGGAACTTGTTCTTGTGTAGGTAGAATTCAATTATGACCAGAGTCCTATATCAGTCTATACCGAGTTAGTCTGGTTAGTGCTGAAAGTCCAAATGTGCGACATTAGATTGATCTACCACAAGTTAACCAAAGAGTTGTCTTGAAAGTGATATACATCAATCGAAAGTGGGAGGAAAATCTGATTTATGAGCAACCAATATATATATCACCATTATATCAAAAAACAAGTATTCAATTGATATCAGAATATATTAAACCAATGTTATGCCCAAATATAAATAACTCTTCGCGTTAATCATCGGTATAATTAGACGAAATGAGTATAAATTGTTTTTGTAACCTTATCTGTGCATTTGTGTTTGTCTTCTCATTACAAGGAATCTAATAAGAAATAGTGTAAAAAAACATGCAATCAATCAAAATCAAAATTTAAAGTAATCTAATCAAATCTTTAATTAACAATTCAAAACAAGTTCCAAACTAAATGCTAACTGATTTTGCATTACTTAAACAGAGAGAGAACCTGATCAAAGACTCCTCGTTTACCAATTTGACCCCAAAACAAAAGTAGAGAAAAAGCAGTAGTGCCAGCTGCAGCTGTAGCACAGTAATCATTAATGACTAAGTTATCGGAAAACATCAAAACCGACGGAGATGTAAGATTCCGGTAACGATGAGTTTCAACTGAAGATGAAGAGAACGAGAAGAAGCTTGGGAGAGACAAAGAAAGAAATTTATTATTAGTCAATGAAGGTTGTGTTCTTCGATTGATCAGAATCTTCCGTTGAGTTGACCGATTTGAAATTTTAGTAGAAGATGAGAAAAACAAGTTGACAACATTAGTAGTAGTGGTTGTTGCCATTTAGCAAGAAAACTGCAATATGTTAGCTTCATGTGCTTCATAACTAATTACTCTTCAGTCATCACAATCTCACACGCAGCACTTTCTGTGTGACTTTGCTATTAGTGTCTAAGTGAACAAACGTGCTCTCAAGTTGAATGGCCAAATCAAGTTTGATTTCATCTTTTCACACCAACCATTAATTGACACGTGTTAAAATAACCTATCTGAATAACAAGTTTCAGAAATGTTAAATTTTTTTTATTGTGGTTTCCTTTATGGTTGGTTGATGTAGAATTAACAAGCATATGTTACATACATAGGACATTTATAAATCAAAGGCTCCTAACTAGTTAAAATGTTCTGTCAAAAATCTAGTGGTGAGTCTGATTAATGGTGTGGTTGGTTGGCAATTTAACTACTATATTGACAAATATTGGTGTACGATCATTGATGGTTTTTTCATATGCTTTTACACATGGGCAGGCATAGAGAACCCGATTACAAAAACGATCCAAATGTTATGGGGTGCCGCTCAACTTAACTAATGGGTGGATGTTTGGTTAGACGGACAACTCTCTTGAGCGGGTAATAAAGGACCGCTCAAAACGGGTGTTCAAGAGCCACTCACACTCAACTTGAGCGGTTCTCTCTTGCCCGCCCAAGTGTGGTATCAAATTTGATAAAAACACCAAATTTTCACAAAATTTGGTGAAAATTTAATAAAACTTTGCTACCAACTCAAATTTGATGGTCCATTAAAGATGAGTTTTTTTGTTTTTTCACCAAATTTGAGTTTGATACTATGTTTGGTGGTTCATTAGGGATGCCCTAAGCTAGTTGATGCATAAATACTCCAACTGAGAGAAAAATAAATAAAATAAATTAGGTGTGTGTGGTGTGGGTATTTGGTTATGGTTCATGGGCACGGCACAAAAGGCATATCAAGGTGGCATGTCATAGGCATTTTTTTGAGAGTTGGCATGCCTTTTTAGAAGCTCATACAATTTATATATATACTAGTTATACCCGTGGCTACGCCACGTTAGTTTCGACCAGATAAATAGCTTTTGATTCTCAGAAAGTGGTAAATAATAGATAGCAAGACTAAACTTAAATATTAGGAACTTGGACTATGAGAGTAAGATAAATAAATCTAAAAATCAAGTATTAAAAATACATATTTTTGTCATTGTTCCATCACATCTATTGTTGCTTCAAGTATGCTTGTTTCCAGTTTTTGTTTGAACTTCCATATGTTCCATACCAGTATTGTTTATTTTGTTGTCGAAATATTTTCTAAGCTTCTACTTTTTCGATATATGTATTTGTGGATGTATTTTACTGCTTTGTATCCGAACGTTGGATTGAAGCTTTTATTGTTGTTTATGTTTGTGTTGATTGTTAACAGACCTTTTGGATTCATGGTTTTCTGGGAATTTTTCAGTAGCTTTGTCCCCCTAAATGACAGAAATTTTATCCAAATCTTGTCATATCCCGAATGGTTTTAAGTCACTTTTAATAACATCATGTTTAGAACTATAATCATCTGCTATCTTTGGTTCATGGAATTTAAATTCCAAAGAAATGAAGGGTACTAATGTAACAGTGAATGATAGGAGAGAGAGAGAGAGAGTGGGCAGAAAAGGGAGACAAATAGAGACAGAGATTGACGAAATTCTTACTAAAGTGAAACACTTGTCTGCTTTGTCCTAACAATTATAGAAAATGGTTTTTTTTTTTTTTTTTTTTTGAAAATGAAAACCGTATTCAAATAAAATAGCTATGCCCGGAATCTGAGTTCCGATCTCCAACTCAAAATCTTTTAAAACTTAGCCATTTCTATTCATTTTCCCGGGAACCAAATGCCTGCGAATCAAACACATCCTATCAACTCATATATTTTATAGAACCAAAAATATATTCTTGTTCATTATGATCACTTTTAATAATTTCAGATGGAGTATTGTGACATCAAGTGTGATTGTAAATGCAGTGTAAAGATACCAAGCAAGTGGATTGTTAGTTTTCAGCATCAGTAGGCTGATAGGGTGGTCATTTCCATCTTTGTAACTGTAGCAATGGTCTCTAACATAGATGGACAAATTGAAGATGTAAGGCATCATTTGATGGTCTACATAGTAGTTTGTATTTTATTAAACACTAAAAAACCAAACCATATATAAAGTCTGATGAGCACACATAGTTTAAATGCACCATCAAATACCTCCCAGAGGACATGCTCCTCTTCGTACAGAATTATACCTAACCCACCCATAAAACAGAAACAACATAGAGTACACATACAAAACATATCTACCAGCATAGGTAAAACCTACAACTAACCAGACATTATCAACTACATCTTTATTCATACTCTAGTTGTCAAGAAACTATGCTGCACTCTGTCCTTGCAATTTACAAACTAACTGCAGCCTGCAAAAATCAGTTGAAAGGCACCCTACAATAGACCATTCAGCAGCACAGTCTTCCCAGTTCCTGTTACCACACCATTACACACAACAGAATTACAACTGATCAACATGCAGTTCATCAATGGGCTGATAGGGTAGTTATATCCATCGTTGTATCTCTGCAAGACTGCAACCATTGCTTTGAACAATGTTGTACGAAGTTTAAATCGAGAATTAAAAATTGAGTAGGATCCCTTACCACTTGAGATACAACTGGTAACAAACAATTGAGTATGATCACCTTACCAAAAAAAAAAAAAAAATGCAACAAACTCCTAACAAAATACAAACTTGTTGAGAATATAAAACACGTTAGAAAACATTAACATCAATATAATCAAATATGTTTCTCACCTTTATTGGAGCGACTTTGCTTATAGCAGAACTAAAGAAAAATTGGATCACATTTTCCTTACATCTCTCGCATATAGTGCATCCAAACACAAAATTGATATGATATTTGCACTATTGTATTGGATCTCGCATGTAGTCCAACATGACTACATCTGTTGAGGACCCTTATGAATGTAACACTGTCAGAGATTTCTCATGCACACAACATTAAAGCAAGTGCAACTTTGTGTTCCCATATATAAATTGCAAATCCCTTAATCATTTTGTTCCAGGAAACAACATCATTATTTTGTTAATCCATAATATTTTAGACTCACATCCACCAACCCATAATGTGCATAACCTGAAACCATCAAAGTCCATGTAATTATGTCGCTTGCTACCCTGCTTTTCTCAGTTCACAAAATGTTCTTGAAGCTTCGTTAAAAAATTTATTCTTTGCAAGAACTGAAAATAATTGTGTTCCATAACACCATATCAATTCAAAGAGATTGACCACATAAGCTACATCTCTTATGAAGGCATTGCAGACAAATTTGCTCATCTCACCTCCATTTCTTAAAAACGTGCAGTGCAGGTGCTCCATATAATGATATCAAAACTCCTTAGATTGTTTTCCTTGTCATCTCCAGAAGTTGTAGCTTTAACATTTAAATCACACATTTTGCTTGGGGCTGCCTGTAGTAAGTTGGAGAAAGTTACTCAGAAAAAAAAAAAAAAAAAAGAGTGAACCATTATTTCCGTCAACTTCCAGCTATTAGATAATAGTATAATACAATAATATCTTCTTTGGAAAGACAAAATAGGGATTTTTCTAGCTGGCAGATAATAAATTAGTCTACTGCTTGTTTCTATGGTCGTATATTAATCACTTGTACTTTCTATAAAAGGAAAAAAATAACATAGAGAGAGAGGGAGAAAAAAACCCACTTTTAACAATTATATTTTAGAAAATACCACATTACAAATAGAAGGTATAGTTATTTACAAACACAATAAAATAAGAGTAAATAAATGAAACTCCCCAATATAATGTAATTGGGAAAGGGAGCCAGGACTTCCTCATATAATTAGCTGAGTTGTTGAAACATAATCAAGCTTAAATATAACTGCACTTGGTTGAATTTTTTTCATTGTTAAAGACATAAAGCCAAAAGCAGTCCATAATATTTTAAAACAAATACGGAGGCAAATACATACTGTAGGGAGCTCATACATACCAATGCACTATCAACAATGGAAAAAGGGGGATTTAGAGACACCCCCCAAAATAATATGAACTCTTTGAGATACCCCCCAGATTTAGAAACTCTTAGAGATACCCCCATTTTCCCATTTGAAGCCGGTCAACCAAGCCTTTGACCATGGTCTGACCAGTCTTCATATTTTCTAGACAATTTTACCCTCCCACCATTTAAACCCACATCCTAGTCATTTTGCCCAGTCAACAAGTATGCCATATCAACAAACAACTTAAAGTTACCACTTGTTATTCACACCCAGAAAACCCTATCCTAGCCCACCTAGTTTTTACTTGATCTAATCACAACCGTTCATATATAATCTAACCAAACTTAAAAAAAAAAAAACCCAAGTATTCAAATTTCATCTTTCCACCATTAAGAAAAAAAACCGAGCGGGAAAGTGCAACTCAAACTTAGGGTTTGTGATCTACTCTTGATTTCAAACAAAAATTGTTGTTTCTTCTTCAAAATTCTTCCATTTTCTTCGAAATCAATTCCATGCTTTAGATCTGTTGCTGAAAATTGTTTTAAACTCAAATGATGGCGGCTCCACCACCAATTTATGAAATATCTTCTGATTCTAGTGATGAATCCATGTTCAACTATGAGAATTCAAGTGCAGAAAACGAAGAAATCTATTATTTTGGTGTCGAGAATACTTTTCATTAGAGATACCCCCCAAAATACAAGTTTCATTTGAGATACCCTCAAAATTGCAGAGAAAGGTAATTTGAGGAAGATGATGAACCAAATCTCAAAAACTACCAAAATATACAATACAAACTACACAAAAGTGACAAAACCACCAAAACTATCATTTACCTTCATCTCAACTTTTCAACTAAGTAGACAAAATGTGTTAATTTGAAATTTGCCTTTCTTTAGATCTTCTTCAAGATATGTTAATGGGGTATCATCTTTTCACTAGATCTAGTAAAGGAGTGATAAAAGAATGAAAACGAGAGACGATAATGGCCAGATCTGTAATGAAGAAGGAAGATAAAGGGATGGGGATAAAGAAAATTGAAGGTGAAGAATGGTTGGATGAAGAAAAAACATGATAGGATGGAGAAGAAAGAAGAAGGAACAAAAATGATGGTGAAGAAGAAAGGGTGAAGAAGAAAAAGTAAGAGATGAAGTTTGGGTTAAGTGAAGGAGGAAGAAGAAGGAGGAGGAGGAGTTTGATGATGATAATGGTCACATAACAATTAGTTAATTCTACCCGTAGGATTAGATCTAGATATAGATCTAAGTTGAACGGTTAGGATCAAAGTGGTATCTTTAAGTTGTTTGCTGACATGGCATACTTGTTGACTGGGCAAAATGACTAGGATGTGGGTTTAAATGGTGGGAGGGTAAAATTGTCTAGAAAATATGAAGACTGGTCAGACCATGGTCAAAGGCTTGGTTGACCGGTTTCAAATGGGAAAATGGGGGGTATCTCAAAGAGTTCATATTTTTTGGGGGGGTATCTCTAAATCCCCCATGAAAAAATCACGATACCAACTTTATTAATGCTTTGATATTCTCATTAGAAACACAATGTAAAGGGCATCAACTAAAATAAAACATTCATCCTGATCTCCTTAGGAATCCAAATTCAAAATCAAAATAATGGAACAAAATAACAGGAAATCTTAAATAGGAGCTCATCTCCAAGCCTAAAATAATAATGTCAACATCAAATTTATTCTGCTCTTGCATCAGTTTGGGTTGTTTTCAAACTGATGGAAAAGCAGTGAAGTAACTGATGGAAGAGTAGTATAGAGGATGGAGTAGTGAAGTGATTCAACTCCTGCAGTGGAGTGAAAGGAGCAGTTGATAGCTTTGTTGTAAAGGTTGATAAGTATTTTCAACCAAAGCTCATCTCAAGCCCAATTCGAAACATAAGAACAACTAAGCCCATATAACATAACAACTTAAACCCATATTCCGTCTCCAATAAGGTTTCAACTAAAGCCCATCTCAAGCCTAATTCGAAACATAACAGCAACTTAAGCCCATATAACGTAACAACTTAAGCCCATTTTCTGTCTTTGTCTAGTTATGTTTATCTCCCCAAGTTTGTGTGTCCACGCACAGTATAATATATATATATATATATATGTGTGTGTGTGTGTTAAAAACTATGTCTTAGGGTTCTTTGTAGTTATTATTATTTTTAGACAAAAATAACGATTATTAATACCTGTACCTACCTTATCAACATCCACATGTAAAATCGGTAAACGATCCAACTTAGCTCAATTATTACATGAGACATCTGTTATTCTGTAGGATGGGGCTACTATGAGTCATCGTTTTGCTTTTGAATGTCTTGACCGAAGTCTGCAAGATGTGACTGACGTTCATTTGCCTTTTGGAGGGAAAGTTATTGTATTGGGTGGCGATTTTCGCCAGGTACTTCCCATTGTTCGACATGGGACAGTGGCTCAAACAATCAATGCATGTAATACAAGATCATCTTTATGGAAGGCTGTACATATTCTTAGACTCAGTGAAAACATGTGCGCCCGATCTGATCTATCATTTTCAAAATATTTACTGCGTATAGGCGATGGTATGCAACCTTGCATATTGGACGGCATGATCCAACTTCATCATGACATCCTTATTCCTTGGGAAGGTGATGATCCATTGTCAAACTTAATACATGCGATATTTCCTTCCTTACATGACAACACATTCGATAGAAACTACATCATTCAGTGGGCAATTGTAACAACCATAAATCAACATGCGGACAACGTCAATGACAAAATTGTTTGCAGTTTTCCAAGTCAAGAATGTACATATTACTCATATGATTCAGTTCAGGATGACGATGAACATGTGTACACATTTTGAGTAATTAATAAATTACTTATATATAAGAAAAAATTAAACAAACTGCTGCGAAATTTCCTATGGTCTGGGCCTAAGATGCAAGGCTCAAGGCATAAGATCAACTGGAGAAAGGTATGCAAACCTAAAGTAGAAGGAGGCCTAGGCATTAAAGACATTGCAACATGGAACAAGGCTGCAGTTTGTAAGCTCACTTATAAACTAGTAGCAGGGCCTATTACCCTATAGCAGCAATGGGCAAAGAACCACCTCGTCAAAGCTCAACAATTCTGGACAATGGCATGCCCTACAGATTGCTCATGTGTGTGGCGAGGTATGCTCGGTACCCGATCTTTAATGGGACCATTCAGCCAATACTCCATTGGCCAAGGTAACCTATCATTCTGGAACGATCCTTGGTCACAGTTTGGCATCTTGGGGGTGAAATTCAATGCTACAGTCAGATATCGAAGCAGGGTCAGGGACAACACACCCCTCAGGTCATTCATTAACGATGGACACTGGGTTACTCCCTCCCACACCATTCCAGAAATGCAAGAGATATGGGAACAAGATTTGCTTATCTGGACTCCACACCCAAAGGGTACCTTCTCTATAGCCACTGCATATGAAGTCCTTAGAGAGAGGAGCCCTAAGCTACAGTGTTGGAAACAACTTTGGGGACCTCATCATATTCCCAGACACTCTTTCATAACTTGGGTCACTTGGCAGAATGCTCTATCAACTATGGACAAACTGGTTGACTGGAAATTGGTGCCTTTTTCCAATTGTAAACTATGCAACATGTATTTTCAAGCGCCACAGATCACAAACTTGTACTCACCAGATCAAGCAAGACCTGAGTTGGATACTGACAGATGGCCTTCAATTTGCAGCTTAGAACTCTATGCATACCACTACAGAAGCAATTCCACATCCATGAGAAATTGGGTCAGTCTTCAAAGCAGCTCAAGCAACCTCCCTATCAATGAAAATGAGCACCACTTGTTCTTTGACTGACCCTGGGCAAATGATGTATGGAAATCAGTACTACAGAAGATTGGAGTCCACAAGAATGTTCTACCTTCATACTTGGAATGGAAGTGGATCATTAAGCACTTCAAGGAAGGGGAAATTGATCAGAAGATTGTACAGGCAGCTGCTACTGCTACTGGATCTGGGCTGAAAGAAATGAAAGGGTGTTTCTAGATAATTGCAGGCCACAACAGCAGATAGTGCAACTTATATTGAAGGAGATGAAAACCAGATTAGCTGCCAAACTCAACAAGGTCAAAGACACTGCATCTAATCGAGCAATCATCACGACTCTTGGCATCCCAACTGAGCTTACAAGGAAAGAGACAATCACTATGACCTGGGAACCACCATTGCAAGACTGGATCTTACTCAATACTCATAGCTCCCTTACTACTAATGAAGCTGGCTATGGAGGCATCATGAGGAACTCACAAGGAATGGTAATTATAGCTTACTGTGAGAGTTCCAAGGTACGATCTGTTCTATATCTTGAACTCAAAGCTATAGTGCGAGGCATTGAAATTGCTAAGAGCATGGGAATCAAGAAGCTGGGCATCAAATCAGACTCTAAATTGGCAGTGGACTGCATCAATCTAAGAAGCTCACCTACATGGAGGACTAGTCAAAGAAATCAGAAAGGAATTAGCAGCAATGCAAGGTTCTGAGGTGAAGCACACCTATAGGCAGAGTAATCAAGCAACAGACTACTTGGCCGTCTATGGCTCAAGTATGTCAGGAAGACTTATTTTTTGTTGTCCTTTACAAAAAGAATTGCAAATCATTGTATGTAAGGATGCCAACGGTACTATGTACAATTGAAATTAAATTCAAATAATACAATCTGGTAGGGGTCCGCCTAACCCCAGCTTGCTATTGAAAAAAAAGAAAGTAAATTATTAAAAAATTATAAATTACAAAATCAATGAAAATCCCATATACCTTATTTGGTTCTTCTTCTAATTAAGTTTTTTGGATTAGGGTGTGATTTTTTGCAATAATTTTGGGAAATTACTGTTGGTCAAGGCAGCAGGGATGGGCATTGATAGTAACTATAATGCAGAATGTAAAAAAACGACAATGATTACATATCTGGGTTGAGTTGGACTCGGCTGCAGCCATCCAAACATTTCCACAGGGATCTCTTCCTTGGAGGATGCAACTATGCAAGTGGGTTCGAGTACACTTAAAAGATAAGCTGCAGTCTTGTCTCTTCTCACATACATGGAGGGAAGCAAACTTCTCAGCTGATCAAGCTGCTAAGAAGGGTGCTACTTTGGCGACAACTTGGATTGTAAATTTGTAATATGTGAAAATCCGTATCAGGGTTTTGTGAGGGAACTTCTCAGTAATTTTTGTAACTAATATATTATTAATACAAAATTACAAGCTCAACTTTTTGCAAAAAAATATTTGTAAATGTAGTAGAAATTCTAGCCGGAAAGTTGGGGAAGATGATCGGAGAGAGGAAGGTTTTGAGTGATTGAGAGTGGCTGAACTATCTGAGCATGGATAGCTGCCTACGTATCTGGAAGGGGCGATCCAGAATCAAGCCAAACGTAGTTCCTTTTATAGGTGGCTTAGGTTGTGGATCAATAATGGCTCAACGTTCGGATCATAAAGTGTGCGGATATTCAGGGATTCAATGGGATAGATTCGTAACCGTCGTATGATCTGGAGTTTGAATGTGTCGAACTCGGTATTCAGAGTGAGTTAGCCCCAAGTCGGGTGTGCTCGGATACTTTATGAGATTAGGATTTGAATGGAAATGAGTGAAATATGGTTTTATACGAAGTCGGATGAAATAAGTGCCAAGTCGGTGTTTGGTATTCCGAGTGAAGGAACTCGATAATGGGTATATACATAGCCCCTTTCCATTTGGACTGAAGGTAAGTTATTGCCTTTAGGGTAAATGGAAATCAAGTCGGCTGTGAAGAGATGCTTTATGGAACGCCAAGAGGCAAAGATTCCATTGTGTGCTGGTTTGATTGCTAGCTTATAGTTTCGAGGTTTAGGTCATGATTGCTCCTTGAGATACGTGTTTTGTATGTACACGTGGAGGATGTTTGCTGATTTGAATTTGAAAAATCGATCAAGGTTTGGTGGGAGATGAAATGGTTGGACGGTTAGATTTGAAGATTAGAGGCTGACCGTTGATTGCCGATAAGATGTGCGGCTGAGATTGTGCACACGATTTTATAAAACACTATGCTTGTAACTGCTGGAAGAAACCAAGGGTTTTTGCAAAGGTTTAAAGCTTCCGCTGCTGAGTTATTTCGAAGGTAACTCTCTCTTCTTCTTCTTCATTTTCTGTTTTCTCTCTTCGCATTCCTTGCCTGATTTGCATTGAAGTTCTTGTTTTTTCCGTTGAAGTTGCCGGAATTTGCTGCTTGAATCTGTTTCTAGTGTTTGCATTTTTGTTTTTGCTTCTGTTTATCGCTTTTTGCTTGATTTTCCTTTTCCTTTTACTGCTTCCGCCATTGTTGTTCTTTGTCTGTTCTTCATTTCATTTGGTGAAGATGAGTAGTGGTAATGAGCGAGTTAGCGAGAATACTGGTGGTGGTGAGCCGAGTACTAGTCGGGCTGTAGATGATGAAGAGATATTTAGCCGACATGAGATAGAAATAGAGAGGGCTCGGAAAGCCTTTCCGAAGGTTAGGGAAGCGTACGACATCCGGATTCGAGATCTCGAGATGTATAGGGTAGATAGTAGGCTGTTCGATCTCGGTGGGGATGACACATCGACTCTGATCTGTGAGGGTCAATTGCGGGTTGGGATGCGACTTCCCTTCTCGAAGTTTGTCTGTGACGTCCTCAATCATTATGAAAAAGCCCCGATAATGATGAACAGCAGCTTCTGGCGGGTTATGCTAATCTTTGAGGAGCTGAACAAGCTCGGCTATGACATATGCAAGCCCGACGTCGTAGCATATTTCACCTGTGTAGAGGGTCGGTCGGGTGACTTTTCGTTTTCACTTAATAGGAGGGCTGAGCATGGTCCTCACGAACTTTACAATGCACCGAGTTCCAATGATAATTGGAAGAAGTCGGCATGTTATAGGATTAGAGGGTCATTTATCAAGCCTAGTGCCTACCTGAAGCACTTGCGCATTCCCCGCATAGGTATTTAGGTCGTTTGATTTGTACTTTGTACTTGCTTTATTTCTTTGTTCCTCCATGGCCTCTGACTTTTCCCTTGGTAGGTGCTGTAGATTATACTCGGGATTATAATCAGAAGATTGACGGGCGCATCCTCCCGGGTAATATTATCGAGTTTGCTGAAGAGTCCTGGGAACGCAAGCGTGCGATCCTGCCTCACCTTGCGCATCTGTTTAAGGATCCCCGTCCAAAAAGAGTTGCTGGTGGTGCGCGTACCGAGCCAGTCGTTTCTAAGGTGAAGGCGGTCAGAAAGAAGAAGGACTTACCTACCGCTGTGGCAGTTGCCACAATTGCTTGTCCCCGACCCGGAGATATCCCTATCGTTCCTCGAGCCGCTCTACCGATGCTTCCAAAGCCTATTCCTGGCCCACCGGGCAGCCAGTTCGGTAGGGTGGAGATCGAGTTGGAAGCCTCGAAGAAGAAGAAAACTTCGAAGTCTGCGGGTGTAACCGTCGCTGCACCTGGCATAACAATCCTCAGCGATGCTGAGAAGGCTGGGAAAGAGAGGGAGGCCCAGCGAGTTCGTGCCCAGCAGGCGAAGCAACAGAAAGGGAAGTCGGTCCGGCTAGATGATGATGTTCCTCCGACTTGCCCTGCTGATGGTCATTTTGCACCTGTATTCCCTTACAAGGATACCTATATGAGATCCAGCGATGCTGCTTGGGAAGATGAAGATATGTGCATCACCCTGATGGAACATCTTGCTCTAGATGCCGATGGGGCTCGGGTATGCGAGCGTTCGATCATGGACGACTTGAAGGATCTGAGCTCGTCTATGTATAAGGTAAATTCTTTTTCGATTTTTATATTCCTTCCTCGATATTTGTGTTTGGTAATCTCGGGTGGTCCTTCGTTTCAGATGAACATTATCCATTGCAAGTGGATGGCTCTGCTCGAGAGAGCCAATGAGAAAGAGCGTGAGGCCAGGAAGGCTAAGGAGGCACTTGCTGCCGAACGAGCCGAGTTGAAGAAGCTGCGCGATCGGCTAGAGAAGGAGGAGAAGAAAGTGAGGATCCTCAACAACGAAGTGTTGGAGGTGAACAAGGAAGTGTTGGAGGTGAAGAAGAAGAATGTTGCGCTCGATGCCGAGTTGAAGGATACCAATGAGAGGTATGAGGCCGATAATGCCAGGTCGGTCGAAAGTATCACTGCTTGGCAGAAGATGGCGTATTACTGGCAGCGTCGCGGAATCTGTCGCGAGTTGAAGCTTAAGGAAATCATTTCCGACTTTGATCCTTTAGCCGATAATGAGCAAATCAATGCTGAAGCACAAGCACAGTTCGACTCGGATCAACAAGTGGAGATGGAGAGAGTTGCTAACCTGGCTAGCGAACTCGAGCGTGATGATGGAGTGGACGAGGCTGGTGCGCAGGTTGATGAGGTCGTTGTGCCGAACGGGGAAGGAGCTGAGGCCATGGATCATGAGGCTGTTGCCTAGTTATTTTCTTCGTTTGAGAGATGTGAGGTTTTTGCTTTTGAGCACCTGGCTGTATGAAACTAAAGAGGGATAATTTCGACTCAGGTCGGTCCTTCGAATATGAATGTTTTGAATATACACTTTGTTTTGAAAGAATCTGTCTTATTCATGTACGCATCCTATTGTGTGCCTTAAATATTCTAAGTATAGAGTTGATGCTCTAGGCTGAAGTTTGTATTCTATGGAATGTATGCCTTAAGATATTTTCCATTCCACGGTCTATCGACTCGGTTTCCTTCATGATCAATTAACCTGTATGCTCCATTACCCAAGTCGGATTGAATAATGTAGGGTCCTTCCCAATTGGGGTTGAATTTTCCATCGCCCGCGATCTTGGTGTTCTGAAAGGTTTGTCTTAAGACCAAGTCTCCTGTTCGGAAAGTCCTTGGTTTCACTCTTTGATTGTAGCTCCTCCTTAGTATTTGCTGGTAACGAGCTGTTTGTATGATAGCCTTATCTCGCCTTTCTTCTAACATGTCCACCTCATGTGCTAGTAGGTCTTCGTTTTCCTCTGATTCTACCAATTCCGACCTAGTTGTTAAGTAGGTCAACTCGGTGGGGATAACGGCTTCAGTACCGTAGCATAATGCGAACGGTGAGACGCCTGTTGATCTGCGTGGAGTCGTTCTGTAGGCCCATAGGACTCTATCTAGCTCCTGTATCCACTTATCTTTCTCCGCCTCTAACTTTTTCTTGAGCGTATTCATTATTGTCTTGTTAGTGGCTTCAGCCTGGCCGTTACTTTGTGCGTATCTTGGTGTAGATAGTGCGTGATTGATTCGCCAATCCGAGTAAAACTCCTTAATCGTGTTACCACAAAATTGTTGGCCATTATCCGTAACCAATGTGTGTGGTAAGCCAAATCGAGTGATTATGTATTTCCAAATGAAATTCTTGACCTCTTGTTGTCTAATTTTCCGAAGTGGAATTGCCTCTACCCATTTAGTAAAATAATCTGTGGCAACCAAGAGATATCGTTTCTTACTCCTATCCCTCGAAAGTGGTCCTACAATATCGAGGCCCCACATGGCAAATGGCCATGGGCTAGATATCGTCTTTAGATCTCTCGGGGGTTGATTTTGTAGAGGAGAGAATCGTTGGCATTTGTCGCAATGTTGCACAAAGATCTCCGAGTCGGCCTGCATGTAAGGCCAGAAGTATCCTTGGTTTCTTGCTTTTTGTGCTAGTGAACGAGCCCCGGCATGGTTTCCACACTCTCCTTGGTGAATTTCTGCTAGGATCATCTGAGATTGACGAGGTGGTAGGCATCTGAGGTAAGGTCCTCGGACCGATTTTCTGTATAGTCTTCCATCGAGGATCAAGTAACTCTTGGATTTTCGTTCCAGTTTTCTGATTTCTGACTCATCGTCTGGATAGACTCCCTTAATGTAGTTCATTATCGGGGCCATCCACGAGTCCTGGATTTCTTGTTCAGATATGTCAATGAAGTCTGAGATTGTATTGACGTGAAGGGATGCATCTTCGTATGCTGGAGTATTTCTTATCTCGACCTGTATCTCTCTGGTTGTTTCCGTGTCGACCTGGGATGCCAGGTAGGCGAGACTATCCGCATGACGGTTGTCATCCCGGGGAATATGTTGGATTTCCCATTTCTCGAAACTGCTTAGTAAACATTTCGTGTAATGAAGATATAACTTAAGTGTTTCTTCCCTTGTTTCATAATCCCCAAGTAGTTGACTTACTACTAACTGGGAATCACTGTAAATCTTGATTTTTTGCAAGTTAATATCTCTTGCCATTCGTAAGCCCATTACAAGGGCCTCGTATTCCGCATCGTTATTCGAAGAGGTGAAGTTCAGTCGTATTGACTTCTCGATTATTACCTTCTCAGGAGATATGAGTGTTATACCTATCCCAACTCTGTTATTGTTTTTTGATCCGTCTACATATAACTTCCACATGGGTTCTCCTTGTGGGAAATTGTCCCGCGGTTCTTCCTCGGGTATCCAGGTGATATCTTCGATTGGATAGTCAACAAGCAGGTCGGCAACGACCTGGCCTTTCTTGCTATTCCGGGGGGAAAAAATGAGTTTGTGATCCCCCAGCTCCTGGGCCCATTTAGCCATTCGACTCGACTTGTTCCTATTTTCCAACACTTGCCTCAATGGGGCATCAGTTATAACTCTAATCTTGTGTGACTGGAAGTAAGGTTTCAGCTTCCTAGAGGCGAATAATAGGGCCAGTCCTACTTTCTCGAGACTAGAGTACCTGAGTTCGGATTGTAGCAGAGTTTTACTAATGAAATAAATGGGTCGTTCGTTACCTTGTTCGTCTCTGAAGAGAACAGCGCTGATTGCATGGTCGGAGCTGCCAAGGTATAATCCGAGTACGTCCCCTGGCTGGGGTACTGTTATGACTGGCGGGGTCGCCAAGTAAAGCTTTAGTTCGTCGAATGCCTGCTGGCATTCTGTCGTCCACTCGTATTTGGAACCTTTCTTGAGTAGCTGTAGCAATGGTCTTTGCTTGTCCGATGCGCGAGCAATGAACCTGTTTAGTGCAGCTAGCATTCCGTTTAACTTTTGGACCTGCTTCTTCGTTGAGGGACTCGGCATGTCCAATATTGCCCTGATTTTCTCGGGGTTAGCTTCAATTCCTCGTTGTGTGATGAGATAGCCCAAAAATTTGCCTGATGCGACTCCAAATAGGCATTTTTGTGGGTTAAGCTTCATATTGAAGTCATGTAACCTTTTGAAGGTCTTTTCCAGGTCGGATATGTGAGATGATTTGAGTTTACTTTTAACTATCATATCATCTACATATACCTCCATGGTGTTACCTATCATATCCTCGAACATTCGTGTTGCAAGTCGTTGATATGTAGCCCCGGCATTGCGTAAGCCAAAGGGCATGACCGTGTAGCAATACGTACCTCTTTCCGTAATGAATGCTGTTTTTTCCTGATCTTCTTCTGCGAGCTTAATTTGGTTATACCCTGAGTAACCATCCATCATTGAGAGGAGCTCGTGGCCCGCGGTAGCATCCACTAGTTGGTCTATCCTTGGTAGTGGAAAGCTATCCTTTGGGCATGCCTTATTTAGGTCTGTAAAGTCTATGCATACACGAATTTTGCCGTTAGGCTTCACGACGGCAACTATGTTCGAGAGCCAGTCGGGATATTTGACTTCTCGTATGAATTTAGCATCAATTAGTTTCTGGACCTCGGTATTGACCGCTTTTGTTAAGTGGGGTGCCAATTTCCGTGCCTTTTGTTTTACTGGTCTTTTCGTTGGATCGACATGAAGTTTATGGCATGCAATATTAATGTCTATACCAGGCATGTCAATATACGACCAAGCAAAAATATTCTTATTCATTTTCAAAGTTGCAATGAGTTGCTCTTTTACAATAGGGTCTAAATTAGCTCCTACATATACAACTCTAGGTTCGGCTTCAGTGCCTATGTTGACTGGCTCACCCTTCTCGATGGTTGGGGAGTCGGTGACAAGCTTGCCTTCAGTGGCATCAGTGAGTGGCTCAGAAATGGCCTTGCCGTCAGAGGCTTCAGAAATTAGCTCAGTACCGATCTTGCCGTCAAGGGCTTCAGAGATCGGTTCAGTAGTGGCCATGCCGTCAGTGGCTTCAAAAGTTGGCTCAGTACCGGCTTTGCCATAAAGGGCTTCAGAGATCGGCTCAGTAGTGGCCATGCCGTCAGTGGCTTCAAAAATTGGCTCAGTAGTGGCCTTGCCGTCAGTGGCTTCAGAAATTTGGTTGACAGTGAGCTTTTCAGGGCTAACGACTGTCACCTTTTTTGCTTCCTTATTAGGGAGGGGTATGACCTCAGGAATGGCGTGGCAGCCATGTGCCTCAATTTGGTCACCCCAGAGTTCCATTATACCATTTGGTCCAGGGAATTTGATGACCTGGTGGTATGTAGACGGAACAGCTCCCATCCTGTGAATCCATTTCCGACCCAGGATAGCATTGAACTGTGTCGGAACATCAAGGACATAAAAGAGGCATTCAACTGTAACCTCATTCTCATCCTCTCCTGTGGCGACAGGGAGGGTAAGCTGGCCCTTTGCCGTTGTCTCTGTCGAGTTGAAAGCAAAGAGTGTGACATTGGGGGTCTGTAAGACCGAGTCGGGCATGAGCATTTGAGCGAAAGCCTTGTTAAATAGTACGTCACAAGAGCTCCCTGGATCTATTAGCACTCTCTTAGTGGTCCATCCACCAATTCGGATATGGACAACTAGTGCGTCATTATGTGGCAAGCATACCTTCTTCAAGTCGTGGTCAGAAAAGATCAGTGCATTATTTCCTTGCACCTGCTTGGCTATCACTGCCTGATGAGTGAGCTGAAATATATGGTGAATATGATTCACTTTCTGTCGCTTAGCTCGGGATGTCCATTCAGGTGGACGAGTATCCATGATCATGTTTATCGTTCCTTTTGCCTTGGAGGTGTTGTCTGTTCTTTTGCGCTTATCATTAATCTTCTGGCGGAGGTCATCAGACTCCTCTGCCAAGAAGTCATTCAAGTGTCCATCCATCCTGAGCTTGTGGCAATAGGTTCGGAGATACCGACAATCTTCTGTTGCATGATGTCGGCAATTGTGTAACTTGCAGTATGGATTTTCTTCTATGGGTTCAAGGTCATGGATTGTTGGCTTGAAGTAATCTTCTTCTTTGATTAGTTCATACAGCTGCGTATATGAACATTTGAACGGGTTAGGAAACCTGTGCTTAACCGAGCTGTTAGATTGCTTACCTCGGGGGGGACCTTTTGTTGTTTTGGGCTCTGGATTTTTGGAATTGACCGTCTGTACAGCAGAGACATGCTCTCTTGTTTTTGCCAATGCCTCTTCAAGTTTGATGTACTTATCAGCACGGACATACAGGTCTTCCAGTGTCGGTGGTGCGTCAAGGATGATATTCTTCCCTAAGGCGGTTTCGGGGTGAACAGCCGAGATGAATGCTAACAGGCATGCGTTCTCATCTGGACTATCTGCCTTGAGGCACTCCTTCTTAAAGCGAGCCATGAATTTTTTGGTTGTTTCGGTGTCACCCTGCTTAAGTCGGAATAAAGCGGTTACCTCAGTTTTTCGCCGCTTATTGTGGATGTATTGGGTGACGAAGAGTGCCTCAAGTTGGTCGTACGACGTGATTGAGCGTTCTAGGAGTCGGTGGTACCAGTCGATAGCACTACCTCGGAGTGAGGCAGAAAAGAGTCTGCAGAAGATATCCTTGTACTTGGGCCACAGTGCCATGCTGGTCTTGAATTGTAGGACGTGGTCCATGGGGTCACCACTTCCATCATAGGTTGTGAACTTAGGGGGAATGAAGTGTGGGGGTGGTTCCTGATGAAGGAGGTCATCATGTAAGGGCTCTGTCCTATATTTTTCTAAGGTGGTGTTGGCCACCCTTTGAGCTGTATTGGTCTTACCAGATTCCTGGTTGTTCTTATGAAGCTGGGCTGAAAGTTGTAGGAGGCGGTTGTGGGTTTCTTGCATTTCAGCCATGGTGGGGGCGGTGGTGTTGCTGGAAGTTGGTATGACGATAGGGTTGTTGGTGTTGATTTCATCAGTTGCTTGGCCAGCTGCCGGAGGGATGGTAGGGTTTTTCAGTTGAGCGTTTTCAGCTAGCAACTTGTTGATCTGCTCCTGTTGTTCAGTAAGTTGTCGTTGGAAGGTCTCAAATTGCTCTTGTGTGATTCCAGCCATGGTCTTCGTCAGGTTATGATTCGTTCACAGTCAGTCGGCGCCAATGTAAATGTAGTAGAAATTCTAGCCGGAAAGTTGGGGAAGATGATCGGAGAGAGGAAGGTTTTGAGTGATTGAGAGTGGCTGAACTATCTGAGCATGGATAGCTGCCTACGTATCTGGAAGGGGCGATCCAGAATCAAGCCAAACGTAGTTCCTTTTATAGGTGGCTTAGGTTGTGGATCAATAATGGCTCAACGTTCGGATCATAAAGTGTGCGGATATTCAGCGATTCAATGGGATAGATTCGTAACCGTCGTATGATCTGGAGTTTGAATGTGTCGAACTCGGTATTCAGAGTGAGTTAGCCCCAAGTCGGGTGTGCTCGGATACTTTATGAGATTAGGATTTGAATGGAAATGAGTGAAATATGGTTTTATACGAAGTCGGATGAAATAAGTGCCAAGTCGGTGTTTGGTATTCCGAGTGAAGGAACTCGATAATGGGTATATACAATATTCAAAGTTATTAATCAACAAAAATAATTGAATATTCAGAACTAAAACTCTGTTTCTAGGCCGATCAATAACGACACCCAACGACCCATTTCCAGCTAATTCATCTTTACTACTCATAAAGCGGCCTGCTATTAGTACCAGTGAAAGCCCAATCAATATCTAATAAAATATGGACACGTAAGGTATTTTTGGTTCGACTCCGAAAATTCAGAATTCTGTTTTTCAAATTTATTTCATACGAACAAATTAAAAAACATTAATATCTTCTGTTGCCACGTGTATAGTAAACCCACCCTTACTTCAGATTCTATCACCGGCACCCCACCCACTTTTCTTATATAACCCCACCCTTACTTCAGATTCACATAGTTTTCTTTTATAACTGTCTCTTCTTCTAAAACAGTTCCTGGAGTGTAATCTTTCGGCACCAGAATCTCACCAACACCAACCTCGAGATACGAGACAATTAAATCGACGGTTAAGATCATCCCATTTTATGCTTTCTCTCATTAACCCATGACGGTACTTGTACACATTATGAGATTGATATATGGAATGGAACGTTCTAGAGATATGATGAAACCAATAGGAACGGCTGAGATTATAAACAGCAGTATTACAAACTTTGGAGAGCAGCACCAGCTGAACAGTGAACACACTCACACTCCCCAATGCCTATCAGAGAGAGAAGAGATGCAGTGAGGTAGCTGGGGAGCAGTGAAGCTGTGTGTTTTATAGATATTGATCTACTACATTACGTCGTAACTTAACTTAGTTAAAGATAAGATCTAATGTTATTGGACAATTAGATTCCACGTGTCATTTCATTATTCAAAATGCCTCTGATCCCGGGACCAGGTTTTAAACGAAGCAAAGCTAAATAGCAGTCTTCATCCAAGAACTCATTCTTTCTGTTCCTCTGATATAATTAGGGCAAAATAAGCGCGCGCTTTTCTTCTCAAACTCTCTCTGTCTCTCATCAGGTTAGTTAGTAGTGTTTGTTCACTCTAATTTCATTTCTTTATTTCTAGAATATTTTAATTTCATTTCATTTTTTCGTAATTTTTTCTGTAAGATTCAGTTTTGCTCTTCATTTCTTGTTAGATTAGTTGAAATTTGATTCGTTTCGTTTGAAATAAGTTAAGATTTTGGGATTTAGGGTTTAGAATGGATCTGTTCGTTAAACATTTGGTTTATGGTTATTGATTAACTGATGTTTAAATCTTAACGGGAATTGTGGTTTTGTTTTCATTTCTTGTTGATTGATTAGGATTTAAGATTAAAGGAAGATTTGTTTAATCTGATTAGATTTCAATTCCGTTTGTAATTGGCAACGTTGTAGTCTTTTGAATCTAAGGTACAAGTTTTGTTTATTTGTAATCTTGTTTATGAAGTTGAAAGCAATGTTTTTGGTACTTGAAAATTCTGTTCATATCTAAGCAAAAGAAAGGGTTAGATGTATAGGGATACGTATGAGTAAATGTTTTCATAGGATTTGCAATCGTATTGATGACCAATTGTAGAGAATGAAATAATTTTAGATTTACATTATGCGATGGATGTTACACGCGTATAAATAATAAAGTAACCTCTTCAGCTTGAGAGATTGATGTGGACTCTTCGTAAAACCAATTGAATGTGTAAAATTTTTAACACCCTGTAAAGTAGTCATTGGTATTTCAGAGTCAAATATAAGCATGTGTCCCCAAAATGGAAAAAGGCAAAAAAACTCATTTTGTGAAAATAAAAATGTATGGTGGCATTTTTGTTCTACAAGCCCAACTATTTGTTTTTGGAAGAATTTGATACATGATATTGAGTATAAGTGTTGGATTGAAACTTCAGATGTTATACCATGCATTTAGGTAGATTGTTTTGAATCTGTTAGATAAACACGATGAAGAAAATTTCAAAGGTCTTCGAGAAAAGAAAAGGATTTGTCCCTACAGTTACTTGGCTTTGGACTTTGGAGTCATACAAATATTTTAGAGCAACAATGGTTTCTTCTATAAAAACTTTTGAGTTTTTCATATTGGATTTCAGTAATAAATTGTTGAAGGTTATTTTTTCAATAAATATTCATAAATGAATAAATGAAGTTTTGATGTTGTTTAGCATATAGTTTAGAATCTCATGTTGTTGCAAGAATCAGTGTATGCTTATTATCAAGTTTGTGCATATATAGCTATGCAAAACAATTGTTTGATAAAGTGCTTTGATTAATATGTTTTGTGTTTGTTTAGTTTATGCAAATCTGTCTATATGTTAAATTTTGTTAGGAGGTTAATATGGTTCGTGGCTATGGTGGAAGCATCACATCACATATTTATTTTATTCTTGTTGAAAGTCAGTTCTTTTGTTGAAGAAATCGTTCTGTGATCTCTTCTAACATAGGTCTAGCTTAGTATAAGTTGATGTGACTACACAAGCAATTGTTTGCGTTTGCTTGATTAATTTGATTGGGAAGGGAGGGAGAACTGAGGAGTGGAAACGAAGAGAAGAAAGAAAAGAAGATAGGTTAAACTTTAAAGCAAGCAAGAGGTCCATAATCAACCACCAACACCCCTCCCCTCTTCGGCTCTTGTAATATAATAATAACATAACAAGAGAATAAAAGCCACACCCAAACCCAGCCCTCCCCTCTTCATTTGACAGCCACCCAACTCAATCAATCCCACCTTGTCCTGGGGGCTGTCCTTTCATTGCTAATTCTTTCTTTAAATTCTCTGTACCGTTTTTTAATTAGAGATCTTTCTCAGATAGATGGGAGCTTTGAATGATGGGCATTTCGATGGACATTTGGAGAATAATAATGGATTAATTCTCAATCTAAGCAGTCCCAACAAAAAAGAAAAACAGGATTCGGTTCCAATTTCTGATATCCAGAATGCTGTCAAGATTCTGCTCCAGGGTTTGGGTGAGGATTCCAATCGCCAAGGCCTTATTAAAACACCCCTTCGCGTAGCCAAAGCACTCTGTGAAGGAACCAGAGGTAACCTATTACCTATGTATTATGATTCATTCTTGCCTTCTTGATTGCTTGCTGCCTGCTATACATACATACATACATATGCTAATTGGTTGCTTAATTACTTAATTCTCTTGTGTCATCATTGTCATCTTATGAATCTTAAGAATGAATGATTTCTTCAATCTCACACACCAATCATAGATCTGTTTTTCTTCCTCACCTTCAGTTTCTTATTTACACTTTTGTGATTCAATTGCGTTATAAACTGAACATTTTGTCACTAGACTAGAGGTCTAAGATTGTGAAACTTCACTTGTAGGTGATTCCAATTTTGTATTAAACACATAACAAGGGAAGACAATGGGTGCCAAAAACGCAACTTCTGCATTCAGTAAAAGGAATAGTTTTAACATATTTAATTCTCAAAACGTCCTAATGTTGTTTCATCAAGTGGACTGTTGATTAAGTTGATAGTTATGTCAAACAATTTGCATAGAAGCATTTTTCTTTTTTTTTTTAATTGTAATTCAGGTTTAAAATTGTATAATTCTATCATTTTCATCTGCTCAATGTTTTGCATTTAAATATGTATATGTAGCTCCATCCATGTTTTGAATCTAATGTTTCTTTATTAATATTTGAAATTGGACTTTCTAACATGCTCTCCAGTACGAGTGTTATTATCCTATATGTGTATACGAAGCTAGTGTTGTAACTGTTTTTTTTTTTTTTTTTTTTTTTTTTGTTACCTTGTCAGGCTACAGGCAAAAAGTAAAGGATATTGTTCAAGGTGCGTTGTTCCCTGAAGCTGGTTTGGATGGTGGAGTTGGTCATGCAGGAGGAGCTGGTGGGCTGGTTGTTGTTAGAGACCTAGACCTTTTCTCATACTGTGAATGCTGTTTGCTTCCTTTTCGAGTCAAGTGCCATGTTGGTTATGTCCCATCTGGGCAAAGAGTTGTGGGTTTAAGCAAACTCTCAAGAGTGGCTGACGTGTTTGCCAAGAGACTCCAAGACCCACAGCGCCTGGCAGATGAAATATGCTCAGCTTTGCACAATGGAATCAGGCCAGCAGGTGTTGGTGTTGTCCTCCAGTGTTGGCACATTCAACTCCCCGTGATAGAATGGAACTGTTCCGGCCAAATCAACCACCCTACTGTTGTGGACATGCAAGGGTGGTCGAAGATCTCAGTTTGTGCTGGTTCAGGAGTTTTCGAAAGTGAAAATGGAGATGTTTGGTGTGATTTCCGAGCACTTTTAAAGCTTCGAGGCGTAAAAGTGGACAAAGTTCACATTAAATCCTCTTCAAGCCAAGGTTGGTGCCCATCTAGGTCTCTTGATGTGTTGGCCATCAATGGGCATGAAAACACTCATAACCCAATGAATTGCAAGATTTCTTCAAAGGCCGAACCTGGTGTAGCTTCCATGATAGCTGCGGTTGGTGCAATCCTGCATTCGTTGGGCGAAGACCCATCTAGGAAAGAGCTTGTGGGAACTCCTCATCGTTTTGTGCAGTGGCTTATGAACTTTAATAGTTCGAATGTAGAGATGAACCTAAATGGTTTTGGTTTGGAAGGAATGAGTCAAATTAAATGTAGATCGCAGAGGAATGAAGATGGTGAGTATGCCAATTGCAAGCGAGATGAGCTACGGTCTGAACTGAACTTTCCCTTTTGGTCCCAATGTGAGCATCACCTCCTTCCATTCCATGGTGCGGTACATATAGGATACTTTCATAACGAAGGAATGGAACCCATAGGACGCTCCATTTTGCAGTCAATAGTGCATTTTCATGGTTGGAAGCTGCAGGTTCAGGAACGGCTGTCCAGACAGATTGTGGAAACAGTATCTTCAGTTTTTGGTGGAGATGTGATGGTGGTAGTGGAAGCCAATCACATCTGCATGATCTCCAGAGGAATTGAGAAGGTGGGAAGTAGTACAGCTACAATTGCTACAATGGGCCGATTTTCGAGCGACTCAACTGCGAAGGAAATGTTTTTACAGACTGTTTCGGAGAGTAGTGATGCTTCTGGAGGATGATTCTGATTATATGTGGTGTTGGTATATTCAATTTTGTTCTTTTTATATTAATCTGAAATGCTCTCCTTATACTTTCCCCTATTCCCATTTTTGTTCCTTTTTTGTGTCTGCATTTGCAGACATGACAAAATAATTCTAATTCATACAGTTATTAATATTATAGATGTCAGTCCAGATATAGCACAAGTTTTGGAGAAAAATGTCAATTTGGTCCACAAAGTTTACACACAATTTTCATTTTGGTCCACAAAGTTTCAAATTGTCAATTTGGTCCACAAACTTTCATTTTCCTTGTCAATTTGGTCCGCAAACAGTGACCTGATTTGACATAATTTGAGACCAAATTGACAAGGAAAATGAAAGTTTGTGGACCAAATTGACAATTTCAAACTTTGTGGACCAAAATGCCTTTTATTGTGTAAGTTAGGGGACCAAAATGGCTTAGGTTTTTATGATCCCTTGCAATACCCTTTACTTCATCCTCATGGGAATTTTGGTTGGGATTTGAATGTTTTTAACTACTTCCACAGTGTCAGTTGCAGAGCTTATTATTCGTATCTACTATAGGTGAACTTCGTATCTACTATAGGTGAACTTCTTGCCTATAACATTCTTTTTCCTTATTTTTCTATTGAGTGCATTTTCAACAATTTGTCATTATTTCCAGATTCGTGATAACCATGATTGTCTCCTTTTGCGTGGTGGTCGTCTACTGCAACAATATGTCGTTGATAATTACGTCATAATTGCTACTTAACGACTCTGATATTTTAGAGACAACCTACAAACATTAAGAACTGAACTGTACCAAACTGTTCGACACTCTGGGCGTGCTGGTGAAACTAATACAGGTTTCTTATATTTCATATTCCAAAATAATCAATCACATAGATATCATCTTGTGCATCTACTAAACCTTTTGGAATTGCCATTCATAATACTGACTCATATGTTTAGTACCCACAATTTATATGATTATACTACTAATTTATATCTATAACTTAGAATATGTTTTTATATTGTTATTTAACTGTTACATTCATTGTACTTCACAATTGACATTAGTTATCCCACTGCAATGATACACTTTTAATGCAAGACATGTTATATTCATTTCCAATAAAAAAAAAAAAAAAAAAAAACTATTTTCAATGTCGTCTTTTTTTTTTTAACCCGGTCTTTAAGCTCTACGATGGTCTCTTCTTCGTAATAGTAATCTCCTCTACTTGATCAATAATATGGAACTGTAAATTGCAATTCTATATTCTATGCTTTGTACTCATCTTCTACAAATTTTTATTAAATTATTAATTTCCTATATTGACTCTTTCTCTTTTGGAACTTTGACAACCAATATCAGCCGAAGAACAATCTTGCCCGCTTCTTATATGGGAAGCCCCCGTGATATGCATAGAAGATATTTTGATGCTATGGCTTTAGTTCAAAAATTCGGGTAACCAGATCTTTTCTTAACAATGACATGCAATCCCAACTGGGATGAAATTTTAGATTACTTGCTACCTGGCCAGACTTCATCAGACATGTTTGATTTGACAACAAGAGTATTCCACGCCAAATGTGAAGAACTGAAAAAGGATCTTTTCAGTAAATCGGCCTTTGGTAAAGTTGTTGCATATGTCCATGTTATCGAATTCCAAAAACGAGGTTTGCCTCATGCTCACATGTTGATAATTTTTTACCATGCTGATAAACTTTCTAGCCCTTTCAGTATGACAAGATTGTTCGTGTTGATATCCCTGATCCTGTTCTAGAACCAGATTTATACAATGTTGTCACCCGCCACATGATTCACGGACCATGTGGAAAACTCAATCCACGCTGTGTTTGTATGCGCAACGGTCTCTGCAAGAAGTTTTTCCCAAAGAATACTCATCAGTAACTGTGCAAGGTACTGATTCCTACCCCATTCATAAGAGACCACAAAATGGTCATTCCTTTATCAATAATCGTGGTATTTGTGTTGATAACAGTTGGGTCGTTCCGTACAACTCATGGTTGCTGAGAAAATACAACTGCCACATTAATGTTGAGATATGCTCGACCATCAATGTGTGAAGTATTTATACAAATATGTCTACAAAGGTCCAGATCGTGTGTCTATGGAAGTTAGATCAGCAGAAATTTCTCAGGGAGATGAAATTAAACAATTTGTTGATGCAAGATGGGTATGCCCACAGGAATCTGTATGGAGGATCTTCAAGTTTCCATTAAACAAAATGTACCCTTCCGTCTACTCTTTGGATGTCCACACACCAAACATGCATGAACTCCTCTTCTCTGAAGACCAAGCTCCAAGTGACCTAGTAGAAGACGAAAATGCATCTCGCACTATGCTGACTGAGTTTTTCACCAGAAATTCCAACGATCCTCTTGCCCAACAATACCTCTACAGATAATTCCCTGAACATTATACTTGGTCAACAACTAATAAATGTTGGGAAGAAAGGCGAGGATATTAACGAGTTATTGGTAGATTACATCCTGCCTCATTTTCAGATGGAGACAAATTCTATGTAAGACTATTGTTAATTCACAAAAAAAGGCCCAACTTTTTTCGATGATCTGAAAACAATTCAGGGAATAATGTACAACACATTCAAGGAAGCAGCTGAACATATGGGTTTGTTAGAAAGAGACAGTGCAATTTTTGATTGCTTAGCTGAAGCCTCCATCTCACGCATGCCATCTGCACTAAGAGGTTTATTTGCAAGTATATTGGTTTTCTGCAACCCTGCTTGTGTGCGTTGCTTATGGGACAAATTCTATCAATACATGATTGAAGATTATCCATCTTCTTCTACCTCAGTACATGCAACAGACTCCTTGCTTATGGACCTGGACTCTATATTATCTATGCACGACAAATCCATTTCTGACTATGACCTGCCGCCTATAAGCGAGAGCTTCTCAAATCAGTCAGGTATATCAGATGCCATAGGTCAGGAACACTCTATTATTATTTCTCTAGAGGATTTACAGTTGATACATTCCTTGAATGAAGGTCAAAAAATTGCCTTTGATCAAATAGTGCATTCAATTGAGCAGCATGAATCTATTCTCTACTTTGTTGATGGACCGGGTGGAACAGGTAAAACATTTTTGTATAGGGCCATTTTAGCACACATCAGAAGCAAAGGCGACATTGCTCTTGCAACTGCAACATCGGGCCTTGCAGCTACTATGATGCCTGGAGGTCGTACAGCTCACTCGCGATTCAAAACACCTACCTTATCAACATCCACATGTAAAATCGGTAAACGATCAAACTTAGCTCAATTAATACGTGAGGCATCTATTATTCTGTGGGATGAGGCTACTATGAGTCATCGTTTTGCTTTTGAATGTCTTGACCGAAGTCTGCAAGATGTGACTGACGTTCATTTGCCTTTTGGAGGGAAAGTTATTGTATTGGGTGGCGATTTCCGCCAAGTACTTCCCATTGTTCGACATGAGACAATGGCTCAAACAATCAATGCATGTATTATAAGATCATCTTTATGGAAGGCTGTACATATTACTTTGTTTGAGGAGAAAAGAAGTAGGGTTCTTTCATGACTGAAAAATTCAATTTTGCAATATTTGACACTACAATATTTGACATTGCAATATTGGACACTGGAAAGGGAACCGTATTTAAGTTAGGACCGGTCTCAAAAAACAAAAAAGAACCATGTTTGTTGAACTGGTTTCCTTATAGTACATGAGCATATAACAACAGAAAATAGGAGTCATTTAACATTGTGATTCCATTAAAAAAAAAGTATTTACATTTTACATAAAGTATATTAGACAATTGTGTTGAACATGTTTTTCCATTGCAGCAGATCACATACATGAAGGATCTGTTATTTGCATTTTTACACGAATAACAATCAGCTTTCTCTTTAATCTGTCTTCGGAGCTTGCATAAATCATTTTGTTTCTTGCGTGATATGTTAGGATTCCTCTATACCAAATAGAAGGGGTTTTATTGATGTATTAGGTACCAAAACAATTTGAGTACACAACATTTGGAGAAAGAAAATGAATACAAAAGTACGCATACCAATTATATGTGGTGAACTACCGCGGCAGTAGCTAATTTCGCACAAACCTTTTGCACCTCCCTTACTATTGAAACATAATGTATGCATATGAACCCCTTTACTTTATTTTCTAAAAGTCTTTCCTATACGACCATTGTCATTAAAACAATGATGACTGATGAAGAACAACTGAAAAAATAGATAAAAATATTAAAAACTATGTCTTAGGGTTCTTTATAGTTATTATTATTTTTAGATAAAAATAATGATTATTAATAAATTTTATATTAAATATATTTTAGTTCATATTATTTATTTTTGAGCAATCAAGAATGATACAATATGTGAAATAGTTGTTTTTATGTTTTAGTCGTAGGTAACAATTATGTTTGGAAAAAAAAAATGTCGACAATACCTAAAAGAAATCCACTATTTAAAAATTTTCAAGCTTTTTTTGAACGGTTTTGAACCCAACTCTTTTGGGGGAGAAAATTAAGAACGAAATAAAGAACCGAATCGATATTAATTAAATAATATATTTTTATTGGTAAAATGATCAAAAAATACAACATACTTTCACAAAAATTTCACTTTATACAATGTGCTAAAAATCACGCCAAAATATCAATGTACTTTGGAAAAAATTTCATGTTATACAATCTGTCTAAAACTGCCTAACGGACTGCTTACGTGGCTAATAATTATCTACATGTATTTTTATTTTATTTTTAAAATGTTGAGTTGTAAAATTAAAACCAACACATCTACTTTAAAACGTGTCATCAGATCATGTCAACAAATGTTTACATCTAAACCATCCATTAATCCCAAGATGTTAGAGATATAGATGTATTATTATTTTTTTTTTTTTTGTTGTTATCTCTCTGATAGAAAATCTAAACCGTCCATTAATCTTTATGAAACCCTAAATCAACATTTCTTCCATCTCTCTTTCTCATAGCAACATTGAACCCTAAATCTTCTTTTTAATTCGTCAAGCCCTAATTTTAATTAACCATTTTCTCACAACTAAAACTGCTACTTTCAATCAAACACTAATTATGTATAGTGAATTGATGAATCTCAAGAAAGAATCGGTGTGGAACAATCTTGTTGTGTGTGTAAAAGAAATTTTTTTTTCAAGTAAGTAATAACTAGTAGTTAGTTTAACACTAAAAGATGAAGACACAAAAACTAGGGTTTGAAATTGAATTGGGGATTTACAGATTTGAGAATTTTTACATTTGTTGAATTCAGTTGTTAAAATAGGGAAGAAGTAGGTCAATCATGTGAGAAACATGTGCTTTATTTGATGTGTTGGAAATGTTGTTTATTTTTATTTATTTATTTTTAAATACACATAGATAATTATTGGCCACGTAAGCAGTCTGTTAGCTAGTTTTAGACAGATTGTATAACGTGAAATTTTTTTCAAAGTACATTGATATTTTGGCGTGATTTTTAGTACATTTGATAAAGTGAAAAATTTGTCAAAGTACGTTGTATTTTTTGATCATTTTACTATTTTTATTAGTTTTTAGAAGTTTTATTTTTTTTCAGAAATAAAGCCAAAAGCTCAAGTCGAAAAAGACTTTAGTATTAGCTTATTAAATTAAAGCTCATAGTAAAAGCCCATAATCGAGAACCAAACCGAACCGAATTAATTAGATTTTGTCTGGTCTAGTTCGATTATATATATTTTTTACTGGTCTTTGGAAACGAACCGATAATTTTAAGTCGGTCTAGTTCTTGTCCTATTACAACATTGGACCTATGCTCATCCGTAGATTTTTTTTTTTTTTTTTTTTTTTTTTTTGCAAACGGGTCGAGGGGATCCCTACCCTTTAAATTACGTGTGGAAACTTATATCAACAATCAGTTGTTAACGTGTTTCGAACTCACAACCTCTCCACTTTGTGAGAGGGGTGCTATCATTGAGCCACATCCTCATTCGCATGATAAAACTTTCTTCACACAACGCAATGTATCTAGTTACAATGCCCAATCGCATCTACATAGTTAGACTTAAGTACAGAAGGTACCATCTTCATATTATAAAGTTGTGACATCTAACTACTACATTAGATTTTAGCTTTAATTATTCTAGTAACTACTTCACAAGAATAAGGCAAAAAAAAAACCCTAACTTTATTTGAAAGAAAATTTACCTAGTGAAAATCTCCTTCCTTTCCACCATTTTACTTTGAGGAGACGTCGGGATCGAACCTGTTCAACAAACAAAGTTCCTTCACAAAATTAAAAAAGGTAGGGGTCTCTCTAACCTCGCTTGCCAATAAAAAAGAAAAAAGTTTTGGAGTATATTAGAGTTTATCGTAATGTCACCTTATTTAATAGCATCCGAAGTTGGTTTCATAAGGACATAGAAGTGCTGTTGTCGTATTGGGGAAATTCTTTGTATCAAATAATAATGAAAAAAAATAATTATTTTCTTTGAAAGAGAAAACTACTTTGAAAAAAATCTGTACGATTTGATCTAGCAGAATGAGGCTGGTACTTAAATAATCATCGGACCGCAACTCCTTTGCGGTTTCATTTTGAAGCTCATGAAACCGCAACTCTTTTGTGTTGTGATTAAATCCAACCCAAAATCCATGTAATCCCTCTCTCTCTCTCTCTCTCTCTCTCTCTCTCTCTCTCTCTCTCTCATTCTTTCTTTTTCTTCAAATTGAACTAATATTGAGGAACTTTTTTGACTTTGATTAAGTAAAAATCCAAATGATTTATGTAAAATTTTGTGGGATATATTTGAGAAGGTGGATAATAAAAGGGGAAATCAAGATAATGGCTGGAATTTTGTTGAAGGAAGTGATGATCATGAGTGTTGACAAGATATATTTTATAAATATTTTGAAAAATAATTAGAAATGGTAGATGATGAGTTTGAACTTGAAATTTTGGTAAACATCATTTTTATTTTTTCTTGTCAATTTATCGATTTCAAAATTTATTTTTTTGAATTTGTCCACTCAAAATCAAAGAATTCTACACTCATGTTTGTCACTTCTATCCGATTTGCCAAAATTATTTTTTCAAACACTTGATAATCGATTAGTTTGGGAAATTAGAGAAAGAGAGGCGATATAAAAACGTAAAATTATTTTGAGAATTTATTTTTTTATTGAAATATATCTTGAGAAAATGTATCGCACTGCAATCCATTTGCGGTTTGGTTTTGAAAGTACATCGGACCGCAACTCTCTTGCAGTTTGGGCTTGTGCTCCGTGAAACCGCAACTCTCTTGCGATGTGATCCATCATTTTAACAAAATTATACAAGCCACCATTGGAGATGCCCTAAGCCAACACCCCTTCAGCATATTCTTGGTATCAATAAATTTTGAAGGATAAATAGGATAATTTATTAACTTATATTGCGATCCATCATTTTACAAAATTATACAAGCCACCATTGGAGATGCCCTAAGCCAACACCCGTTGTAGCATATTTTTGGTTATTTTTCAAGATTTTTATTTTTATTTTTTGACATAATTTATTAACTTATATTGATATCAATAAATTTAGAAGGATAAATAAAATATTTTATAATTTTTTTATTGGCAAACGAGGTTGAGGGGACCCCTACCCCTTATCAATTATGTTTCGAACCAACAACCTCTCCACTTTGTGAGAGGGGTGCTACCATTGAGCCACAGACTCATTCATAACAATCAACTGTTCATAATTAAAATTATATGTATTTAATAAAATAAAATTATATATATAATAATTTAAATTTTTTTTTTAACAAGCCTATTTTTTAAACTATAAAAATTATAATATCATTGAACAAGGTCATGACTCATGAATTCTTATTAAAACAAAGTTAATGAATTTCGTGGATTAGTGTAATTCACATTCATATGATATATTGATGTGTATTTAAAACAAAAATCATTGTCTTCCTATTAACAAAAAGTGTGGCTTGAAAAAAAGTTAGAAGTGGCAACTGACAAATACTAACAAACTACTCTAGAGGAAAAGAATCAAGCTACCCTTTCCCTTTCGTAAAAACATACATATTTGTTTCACAAAATTCTTGATTTTATGAAAGGGTAGCACGAATCTCTCCTTAAAAAGGCAGCTTCTTAGCCTTTCTAAAATTTAACATATACTACATTAACATATTACATATGCAACAATCAATTTTATGTCCAATGCAAATGTGTTCATTAATCGGACGGTCTAGATTAATCGATTTGTTAATTATATTAAAAATATCATTTTATATTCCAATGTACCAGCCACCACCCTATCCTGAATTCCTGATTCGGTGATTCCTGATCCCGTCGGCTATCATTCTGACTTATTCTTCAAAAACCATGCGGTAATGTCGTTTGCCAAGTCTTCTAGCATTTGGACTTAGGAGTTTTGGATTCTTGCTTTTGGATTTAAGCTTGACTCTCACACAAATTTAAATAATTAAAAAAATTAATTAAATTTCAATAAATTCTGTAATTCCTCCACGTGGAAAGAACCCATGAAGTCCTACTTTCCCGCCATCACCTACCAATTATTTTGTCACCTTATGAACTAAAGAACAAAACATAAACTGTCAAAAAAAAAGAAGAAAAAATAGTAGTCTGGTCTCTTCAAGTAATCTAAAAGACTAGAATGGCTAATTAATCCATTAAGAGATTCATGAATGCAACTTCATTTTCATTTCATATGGCTTCTCCTTCCTCTGGTTTTCTTCCTACAGGTTCTTTAATAGAGTCTTTGGTACATATTTCTAATGAAGTTTCTTCAATCAATAAACTTCCTTTTGTTCAAATGCGAAATATTGGTACCATGGTAAGAAGGATCAAGCTTCTTTCTTCACTTTTTGAAGAGATTCGAGATACGAATAGCCCGTTTCCACCATCATCTATATTATGTTTGACTGAGTTATTCTCGGTTATACGAAGGGTGAAGCTTTTAATACAAGAGTGTAGTGAAGGGAGTTCATTGTGGAACCTTGTGCAGACAGATTTTGTTTCTAAGCAATTTCATGTGTTGGTGAAGGAGATGGGAAAAGCACTTGATATTCTTCCTTTGAGTTTGCTTGATGTAACCCCGGATATTCGGGAACAAGTAGAACTTATACATAAACAAACAAAGAGGGCTAATGTGATTGTTGATGCTCTAGAGTGTCAAAGAAGAGAAGAACTTTTACAAGTGATGACTATCAATAATGAAAAGAATTCTAAGAAGAGGGGGAATGTAGATTGGAAGAAAGTAGAAGAGATTATGAGTGACATTGGTTTGAGAAACGCGGCAGATTTTGATGAAGAAATTTCAAGGTTAGAGACAGAGGCGCGGAAGCAAGCTGGAACAGGTGGTCTCATTGTGGTATCCAATATTAATAATCTTGTTTCCCTTGTTTCATATTCAAAATCTATAATATTCAGGGATGAACATTTCGAGAAAACGCAACAAGATTTCGACCAAGGTTCGCATGCCTTACTTAAGAATTATGATAATTCTTCTTACTTTTCTTCTAAATCAACAACATTCACCATACCTGACGAGTACCGATGCCCTGTCTCTTTAGACTTGATGCAAGATCCTGTGATCGTAGCATCTGGTCACACTTATGATAGAAGCTCCATAGCCCAATGGATCAACTCTGGTCATCACTCATGTCCCAAAAGTGGGCAGAAGTTAATACACATGGCTTTGATACCGAATTATGCACTCAAAAGCTTAATTCATCAATGGTGCCAAGAGAATAATATCCCCTTAACTGAGCCTTCTTCTTCATCACCATCTTCAGCTCAGCTGGAGAGAAGTAGTAGCAAACGAAGGTTATCAGAGAAGGCCATAGATCACATATCTGCCACAAAAACTGCTACTGATGCTGTCAGAATGACCGCAGAGTTTCTTGTGGGAAAGATAGCAACTGGGTCACCTGAGGTCCAAAAGCAGGCAGCTTATGAACTCCGGTTACTGGCCAAAACAGGAATGGACAATCGTCGGATAATTGCAGAAGCAGGAGCCATCCCGTTCCTTGTCACATTATTAAGCACACATGATCCAAGAATCCAAGAGAATGCTGTGACAGCTTTGCTCAACCTCTCAATTTTTGACAACAACAAGGTGCTTATAATGGCAGCCGGTGCAATTGACAACATCATAGAAGTTCTGCAATCTGGGAAGACCATGGAAGCAAGAGAGAATGCAGCAGCTGCAATATTCAGCTTGTCAATGATAGATGATTGCAAGGTTGCAATTGGTGCCAGACCGAGAGCAATCCCAGCCTTGGTGGGGTTATTGAAGGACGGGACTACTATTGGGAAGAGAGACGCTGCCACAGCTCTCTTCAACCTTGCTGTCTACAACGCAAACAAAGCAAGTGTAGTAATTGCTGGTGCCATTCCTTTGCTCATTGAACTGCTTATGGATGACAAAGCAGGAATAACTGATGATGCCTTGGCAGTTCTAGCTCTGCTTTCGGGTTGCAGCGAAGGCTTGGAAGTGATAAGGGAAAATAGAGTGGTGGTGCCTCTTCTTATTGATCTTTTAAGGTTTGGTTCTCCGAAAGGGAAAGAGAACTCAATAACTCTTCTATTGGGGTTGTGCAAAAATGGAGAGGAAGTGGCAAGGCGTTTGTTGATACACCCACATAGTATTCCTTCACTACAGAGCTTGGTTTCTGATGGCTCTCTCAAGGCTAGAAGGAAAGCCGATGCACTTCTTAGATTGCTCAACAGATACTGCTCTCAATCTCATATTGGATGATGAAACAAGTACAGAACAAACAAAGAGATAGAAATTGTAAATGAACGAATACTATACATGGAGATTTTTATTTATAGTTAAGTGTTCATAATCTGATAAGAATGTATATCCTCTTGTTAAGTCCTTGTTTGAATATTGGCTATAAGGTAAAAACACTGATTTTAGCCTCTAGTCCGATCTAAGAAGTTGTTTCACACGATAAAGTCACCTGAACTAATGTTTTATATTTCCACCATTTACAAAGATGAATATCAATGCCACTATCTCATGCAGAGATAGACCTCCATATTGCCTAAGGTTATAACTTATAATCCAACTCTAATCTGTGACAGCTGAAAGATTGACTACCGTGATACAAATGGACCTCACTGAGGATATCTATGAGATTCCATAAAGGGGTCTCCCTGGTTGGAGTGATGAACACCTGTGGCCACTTGTGATTTGTGAAAGAGAATAACTGAAAGGAATGGGTAAAATTGTTACTGGAGAGTACTCTGAAAATGTTTGAAGTTTTATTCTTTCTCAAGTTAAGGGATAATACATAGATTACAGAGCAATTACAGGGACCTATTACAACAGTTGGTTCTTTTACAACTTACAAGGCTCTAACTGTACAAAAGTATACAATAAATATTACACCATTTGAGAGGTTTAACTTCCGTTCAACCAATCAAGAATGGTACAGGCTGAAAGTGTAAAGTAAGCTTATTTGTGAACCATGATTCACAGAATCTGATCATAAACTTGGTTTGTATTATATCTCAACCTTTTCTAAGTGAATATGTGTGTCCTTTAACTTGTACTTCCAGAACCAGCTTCCAGTGTCCATCCTTTCCCCTTCTATGGCAATTAACTTAACCACCATACCTGATTTTTTTTATGAATATTAATATACAGGTATTGAATATGAATGCTCACAAAGTTATGATGAGTAAAGCTGCAGGGATAAATGGAGATTTAGAATAAAGAACCTGAATTTCCTGCAGTTACTAGCAATTTATGGCCATCTGGAACTTCAAATACATGATTTCCCTACATTAGCAAAGAGCAAGAGCAGGAATTTTTAGCAATTTATTCAGAAGAGGACCAAAGCTTATAAATGATTCAAGCATTATAAACAAGTAGTGTCTGTTTAAATGAGTATTAGGCGGCAAGGTGTAAGGAAAAGGATAAGAAACATCCGATGGTAGTCCAAAGTAAATTGGGATGATTAGATGACTACAACATATAGATGACTCAACGATCCAGTCCACTTGTACTTCACCGAATGATGTTTCCAGAGAACCCGTTGGAAAATGTTTAACCTACCCCTGATACTCAAATCATTTATCGCAAATAATCTTTTTCTACTATAAATTTACTGAACAAAATAACAAAATGGTTTCTAACTAGAATGTCGTTCTAACCTGTAAAACTACATCTGTTGCCTCAAATTCAGCATTTCCATGCAGTATAATCTTAACTGCCTCAAGTCTCTGAACATCATGTTTCCAGTAACAATTCTCAGAAAAGTTCCAGTCAATCCCTTTATTTAAAACTTTGACATTCTGTAATTTGCACCTTCCACACCTGTTACAAACAACTAGTATGAGTGCTAAGTTTGGAACGTTGATATTTGAAAATGATGCCTAAATAAGAAAATAAGGGTTTGAGAAAAAAAAGTTGTCAATGTATCACCTGTGTCCATAATGTAGTATAGGTTCATCATTTTCATTTAGTCTGGTTGAGCCCATGATATTTTTAGCAAGCACAATCATGCTTCCTTTAAGCTGAAATTTAATATATATTAATTCCCTACAACATGAAAAGTAAATGATGTGCAAAGATTAAAAAAGTTAAAAGGGGTAGCTACCTCAACATTCCTCCAAAATAATTCTGCAACCTCTAATTGTAGCTCAGATCCCTTGGAAATTGAACCTCCATAGAACTGAAATAAGAAAATGCACTATATAGCTTAATTTTATAAGCAGTAATCAACACATGCACTTTTGTAAACGGTAATGACTGGATTTCTTTTAAATGATCAAGTAAAAACATGAGGCATTCATGGAACTTGGACAGCCAATCAACCAAAATACAGCTACAGGATATAGTTTTTCTTGAGTAAGAAAAACACCACCAGACATTTCTATCAAACAATTTTCCGAGTCTACCTTTTGTCTGGTGACCTCCCAGAGTGGGCCTAGAGCAGGATGAAGAAGTATGATAAATGGTGGACCAGAGTGGAAGTATTTCTCATTGTCTTCAATCTGATCACATGAAACAAGAAAAGAAAAAAGATGATAGTTCAGAAGATTAATGAATAATTCTCTCAGGATCCAACAATATTAACTGGGAAAAGATGCTGAGCCCTTTTAATGTGACGTAAGATATTTTTTAAGATATAATACACAATATACCTTGGGAAGTTTAATATCACAATGGGAAAGAAGATCAGAGGCATTCCTTATGATATCCAACAGTGAACCCTCTGGAGTCTGCAGATCAAGTCAAAATTTTGAGATGCTATATCAGATATCAAGTGGCAAACAATGAAATTAAGCCCAGAAAATATATAAAATGTGAAAAAATTTAAGTTTAAACTCAAATGGGTCTTCAGAAATTCTGTCTAACCAGAAAAGTAAAACTAGTCAGGAATTCCATTTTTTCATCTCCTAAGTCTACTCTCAGTAGTATTCATGGAAAGTTTTTTATATAAGCTATGATGAGTAGCTCATTAGGATGCCCAAGGAATAATTATGACATACAGAAAAACAAAATGTTCTGTACTTCTATAAAGACATTTGGAAATATATTAGCTATGGAGACTCCAACCTATTAGATCTTCAGGTGCTAAGTCCAACTCCAAATACAGAACAGAGAAAGGCATCACACATGCAGAAGATTATAAGGCCTTCATTTATTTCAATAGAGCATGATGATCTATATTGTAAGTTGTATGCAACCTAGAAAGGGCACTTTAAGATAATTGTAATATTTGAGAATGTGGAAAAGGAGGGTGAATGAAATTTAGTGATAGTAATAGTATAAATGTTAAGTCAGAAAAATCTTGGCACATTAATCACCTAATACCCCTTGTGATTTACATCAGCTTCTTTCTCCCTAGCATTTTAACCCTAGTTAGGAACCTTCCATATTCACTTTTGAGACACAAACTTCATGAACGCTTTTTCAGCATTGTGTTTATAACTAGCCTTTCCTTGCAATGTTATTTTTACAATATTTTACTTAGTTCTCGGTGAAACTCTTAAAGAATCTTTGACTGAAAAGTTGGATTATACTCACGCTTTTTTATCTCGTGAATCTTTTTTTTATTCCAGTACAAGTGTACAACTATTACTTACCTTGTAGTCCTAAACTCCCTTCCATGGTAAAGTTAGAACCTGACCAGTAAACCACTGGACACTCTTTGTTATTGATTTGCTAATTAGAGTTCAAACGTCACACTTAAGAAACCCATCTCTTGCCCATGTATATAATAGAATAATAGAGAACACACTTATGCAAGAAAATATGGTAACGCATGAGTTCAACTGCCAAAACATACGAGGAACTTCAACTTTAGGCTGTATAGAAACGCATTTTGTTCTTTATCCAAGCTAAGTGCAAAGATATGATTTTGGAGCGAGTCCAATAATCTATTGTGATTAATTAGGGTCAACAACCTTGTTCTAATTCTTAGAACACGAAAGAGAAATCTTCTCAAAAGATAACCTTTTCTCAAATAAACACTTTATTTAATCAATTCTCATCATGGCAGAAGCTCTTTGAATAGACAAACATCTATCTATCAATATTCTATACTCTCTATTCAGGTAGAACCTACCCTAAAGGATATAATCTTTCTCCAAATTTACCCTGACTGAAGAGAATTGAGTTCAATTTTACTATTTTATTGTTTGTTTCGTACTTCCACAAAAATACAAAATAAATAAGTGGACTACCAGTAAAGAGTTAACTGGTAATTTACAAGGGAGTTGCAATAGACCACAAGCCTATACAAGCCGTATGAGACACAGGTCCAATGACTAGTGATTTGGAAAAAAAAATCCTAATTTCAGAATATAAGATATTCCTAAACACCCCAAAACTAAATAGCTTAAAACTACATCAAAACATTAATTATAAAAATTTAATAACAGGAATTACATTGGGACAAAATTAAGGGTTTCGTAACCCTAGATTGCATCAGTTTAGTATCATAACTTCTGGCAGTCAATAAGCAAACAAATATGTACATCACAGACACCAGAAGTAATGTACATCTATGATAACACTGATCATAAATGCAGCTTGTATTTTTCCTATTTTAATTTGAATAAAAAAGTGATGTAAGACCTAATATTAATATTGCGTACACAAACAGAAGAAAATGGACCTGGCGTAAAGATTTATTAGCGAGTATTCTTTTCCTTTTAGCAGATGATGTAACCCTTTCTCTTTTGTTGTAAACGATGTAGGTGTCCAGGGTATCTGTTGTAAACATTTATCTATCAGAGACATCTTTAAGTGTAAAGAAAAAAAGAAAAGGCTAAGCAAGTATGCAAACAGAATTCAAGAGCATGCAATAGTATCAAGAAAGTGGTTCATGAACAATACCTTCTACAACATTATACTGTCGAGATGAATATGTATTCAGAAAGTTATCTGCAATATTTTGCATCGTGCATTCCAGCCTTCCACCCGAGACACTAACAAACATAAACCATAGTCCATAGATTATGAAAAATGAAAACAAAATTTTACAATATTCGTTACGTATAGCATCAGTTAGTTTAGATTTCTATATATTTCTTTTGTATAGTTAAAATTACTTTCCTTTAATCCCTTTCAAACCATGAAGGTGGGACTTGATCCCAGGTGTATATTCAGCCTGACTCAATTAGAAAGGGGTTAACTTAATCTATCAATGGATAAAATACTGGTCCTATAATCTCTGTGCTAAACAATTACTATGCGTAATTGAGACAAAGCCAGATCTGAATGTTTATAGTGTCTTAAGTGCTATCACAATAAACAGAGATTTACACAATGTGGCATACAACATAAGAGAACATGTTCACTGTTTTCTCCAAAGAAAGAAACATCATTATCTTTCCAAGGGGTCTAAACATTATATTCGAATTCGATACTCCAGTTGACGGAACATAATCAGTGGTGCCTATATTTCAATGCTAGGGGTTTATCCCTTGTTTAAGGACTTAATTGTGGGGAGCCTTCTTTGTTGGTTTTGAAAGTACCAAGCTTGTACTAACTGTTTAACAACCTTTGGTCGACTCTTCTATTCATTGGTGTCTTCGATGGGTTATGTGTGTTACAGGAAACATGCCCTTTTACTTGAAAATTTTCTATCTGGGCTGATCCAATGACTATTTTCTTGCATGGAATCTGAGTTCTGACATTGGTACCAAAAACAAAATTCTACAAAAAGGAGTGGCCGTGATACATGCAAGACGAGCAAAGAAACATGTATTTTATATAAAAGTACCTATGCTGAATCCCAAGATGGTCTACATATGTAATAGACTTTTTAAGATTTAGCACCAATCCTGGTAAACACGAAGCATTGTCACTAGCTCCAATTTTCTCAGCAGCGGCTAAATCAATATACAGAATATTTGTATTGGCCGGAAACTCTGCCTGCAAGCTTAGACAACAAAGAAAGATTTTCATTAAGTAAATATCTTAGCAATATTCACAGAATTAAAAATCCCTAGGACAAGAAGATAAAAGTTTTGATGGCAATAGCACATATGGAACATTGAAGTCAAACCATAGAAGAAAAGTCAAAACGGAAATATGAAACCATGGGAGAGGCGGTCCAGGTACTGCTGTGAGGTCCTAACTTTCACTACAGGCCTAAAGGTACTACAGTACTGTTACTCTCAATAGATTTATGAAAAAAGAACCAAAATTTGACAGCAGATCCCTGTCAGCCAGTACACTGATTATTTGTTTTTAATCGGAGCTTCTTCATCATACAGTTTTAATGTTAAATAATTTCAAGATTGATGGGATGCTTTTTCACTGTTCAAAGGTTGAAGTTTCAGTCTCAATTCAAAATATGGGGAGCAATATTATTTCTAAGACCGTGAGCTCTCCTTTAGCAGTCCTTCTCCAAATTAAGGTGTGAGCAGATGGATATATACTGTCTCAAATGAGCTGCTGAAACTGGTGTTCTCTGTTAACTGTGCTGCCTCCAAGCCACGCCAGACGTAGCCCTTGACGCTCATATACATACATCTTTATTTAGATATTACCATACAACAACTACATACTAACATACACAAATGACGATGGCTCATATACCATCTTTCTTTAGATAGCGGTTTACTGTCATACACATGTCTTTCATTCACATAATAAGTGAATTATTTTGGTGGTGGGTAATCTCAGACTCTCAGTCTTTGTTGCTCCACGATCTTGGAGTGACACTAAACATTTGGAATAAAAGCATCTCCATGGCCTCAAACACCTTTAGCTTATTCAACAATTCATTCCACACCCCACTCACTATGCAATAGCTATTATTATAAGGTGGTCGATGGTGCAGTGCGTGTTTTGCAGGCGAAGCAAGAACTCCGATTCTTGCAATACCACAACCAAGCAGGGCAATCTATCCTTTTCAGTATGTGCCCAAGCATGGATCTGTAAGCTACACATAAACCACCCAAAGAATGATCCAACAAAAGCATGAAGGATAGGGTCATTATTAGCAAAATCTATAGGAAGTAGAATGAAAGCTGTTGCTTGTGCGAAGGGATAATTGAGATTAGCAAACTGGTTCATTGTGCTCAGTGATGGTTTTTCGTGGTGATGCAAAAATGCGCCAATTATGTCACCAACGAAAGGGGTTGAAACGTCACCATAATTATCAAAAGCCCAATGGAAAATTCCAGTGGCAAGATCAGCAAATATGTAACCAAACAAGCCAGCAAGAACTGGTTTGAGCCACATGTTCGAATTGGTTGCGCCGATTAAAGATATGGCAAAGGAAATTAACACAGAAGTGCACCCAAGTAGGAGCCATGCTCTTTGAGGCCATGTTGATAATAAGCTAGGGTCGATCATGGCATAATTGCTGTCTTTCTGTAGTTGTACATTTGGCGATGTGATGTAGTCTTCCATTATATGCCCTTGAAGTACAGTTTATTCACAATCAATAATCAAGAAAGTATAGTCTTCTTTGATAAAATGAAGCTTGTCTTGTTTTTTGGTAAAATGAAAATGAAGCTTGTCACCAAGAGGCAAGAGCAGCTGAGCTTCTTTAGATGGTGGTCATGTTGTTCATTGAGCAAAGGGATTTTCCTTTATTAGTTTATTTATAGGTGCCATACATATACAAGGATTTATAAAAAAACAACAAAAATTTTGAATCACATCAAAATTGTGATAGTGCTATAATCAAAAATTTGATAAAAAAACAATAAAAGTTTTGAATCACATCAAAATTGTGATAGTGCCATAATAAAAAAATTATTAAATTCTTAATTGAATCAAATTCATGATATGAGTCATGGCGGTCACATGTTCCATTTGACACAATTCCTTCCATGTACTACAATATCAAATAAATTCAATCCAAACAAGGCTTGAATTTAGAATTTTTCTGTTTGGCGTGCAACTCTTAAAAGCACATTTCTATTAGACTTCAGCAAGTCAACTAACCAAGACTGAGGACTACTAAAAGGTATTATACACATTACTAAATTGATTACAAACATAATACGGAACTGATTCTATTTACATGTAGTTATTAAGTGTCGATGTATACATTTAAACATCATGCTGGTTTGGACTTGATGCATTTATCCAGTGTGACCAACTATGGAGTATCTAGGGAAAAAATCATAAACGAAGTCTCTTTAGCAAGCATGAAAGATACTTGCTAATAAATTAGACAAACTTGTCCATATGTAATAAATTAGACAAGCATGAAAGATATTTCAAATGGTTCTAATAAATTAAACAAGAAAGAAGGTGTACCTGCGAGAAGTGTCCATATGTGATACCAAACTTGTCAAACTCAGTATACTCTATACATGATAACCCATAATCCCAATTTCCATCTATGTTCTTTTTCTCAATGAGAACATTGATTCCTTCTGTAGCCCCGCTCTTCCTCTTGCAGGATGCAAAGCCTAGCTTCTGCAATATCAAAAGTTGATGAGCGACAACAAAAACAATGAAAGACAACATATATATTCAATTTAAACTTACAGGAAGGGATGTGAGAATCGGAACTTCTAGCTCAAACATTTCGTAGTAAACTACATCTAGTTCTATGGGATAGATAAAGGAATGAAGTTTGGTAACACATGCAGTTGGTTTGCTAACAAACATTTATCCGAGATTCCAGTGATTAAGGCAACATATGCACTAAGGTTCTTGTTCTATTACTTTTCACATGTATAGTTACAAGTGGAATAATAGTATGAAATATCTCCGGCATTTTGGTTTTAAGGCAAGTTAGCCACTATAGCTGTCTTAGTACGAGACAAATTTTGCAGAGAAAGTCTGTGTTACCAAGTCTTATAACATATTTTAAGAGGCTTTGTCTGTGCCTTTGGACAATCCGCATTAATCAGGAACATTGCATGGAGGCAAAAACTTCGTCATGTATCACCAAATGCAAAGTTTTAATGGACTTTTACCTTCATATGGCATCAGTTGGTAGTCCTACGGGAAAACGCCAAAAATCCTCCAAAAAGTTATTAATGTAATGTCTATTCAGTTGTACCTAACCTATATTCAATACTGTGTAACTCAGATATGCTCTGTGGTGTTTTGCATAGTAACAAGCAGAGTTATAGTTATTTGTTATTCATATACCAGAATATTCAATTAGTTAGAGCAAAAGTAAGAACAATAAAGTCTATTTTGTTCATTGAAAGTAATACCTTGTTGTTTTTAAGACCAATGCCTGCTAATGATAGAAGGGTCACATCTGAAGCAGCCACAACATTACTGCATATACAAAACAATGAAATAGTTGCATTGCCAACTCTTTCAAACTAACAGAACAATGAGAGAGACTCTTAGGTACCTGACTTGCCGGACAGTTGCACCTTTTCTTCTATGACCATAGAACCATTGGAAAACACCTTTATCATGTGCAAGTTTCCATATCACACCATGTCCTCCGGGTTTGCATACTGGTGTATATGGTTTACTAACCAACCATTGGCCATCTTCTGCACTAACAGCTGGAACAAGAGGCTGGCAAAATAACAAATCAAAGTAATGAGTGCACAATCCCAATTGTATGACTAGAGTTTAAAAACTACAGCATTGACATAGCTCATAAAACCTGTTCAAAAAGATTAAAATTCGAACGACCTCTTCCAAACCATCTAAGTGCTTCACAAAGTGCTGTGATCCGCTCATGATTTTTCTTTGCGGAACTTGTCATGATCGCAACAGGGGTGATGCACTGCTTGCCATACATCTTAAAGTACAAATACTCTCTTGCCTGGTAATTAACAAAAGAAAGTCCATACATGTAAATACATTTCAGCATCCAACATTAGTAATCGCAACATTTTTTTTACGCATTAATGGTTAAGAACAAATGTTATATGATCAACTTATAAATTATTTATACCTGAAGATCTCTTATAAGGCCTTCCAATAAAGTCCGACCGCAATAAGGGAGCATGGCAGCAGGGAGGCATTCACCCGTGTCAGGGTCAATTAAACCAAGCCTGTCACCAGAGCCTCCCAAAGGATAAATTTCACCCAATTCTGGCAAGCCCTGGAAGCAAAGAAGCTTTGATCAGAATTAATCCAGCATAAACTGAAAACATAATAAAATTCAATCCTCCAAAATTTAATTGTAAAAAGCTGTGTTCATGAACCTAACCTCAATTCCCCACAAAGCTGCTTGGGATGCATAGTCCGTATTTTCAGAAAGATTCAATACATTAGGAACATGAATATCTAAGATTTGGTAATTCAATGACTCTCCCAGATGCATTGACCACTTCGTGTTGTGACTTTCAGATAATGACGAAGAAAGGAGTTCAAACACCTTTATTTGATAACTGCAACAAAAATTTGCAAAAAAAAACTTAAGAAAAGAAAAAGATGACCACAGCAAATAATGGAAGCATTCCATATAATGTAGCTACTAATAAAGGGCCGCTTTGAACTAAGGAATCTCGAATGGCCCAACGAATTCTAATGAACATCATTCTGACTATGTGAAGAAAAGAAGTCAACATGCATTTCGAATGGATACATTCCGATCAGTGTCGTCCGATGTTCTTGTTTATGACTTTATTCCCAAATGTAAAAAATTCAAGAAGCATTCCACCAAGTTCTGAACAAAACTATATCTTTTGAAGTATATCAAATGTTACACATATATAATGTCCAACAATGCAATAGAATCATGAAACATAGAAAATGAAAAACTCACCCGATAATTCCTCCAATACAATCATAGAATTGCTCAATATCTCTTAATATCCCCAAAAGCTTCTTCAATGGCTTAACTACTCCATCTTTCTTCTTCCCAAATCCATCTCTCTTTTCACCAATTCCATCCCAATTCTCAATCATTTCTGCCAAACTATAAAATGCATTTCTCAATGAACTTCTTTCTGAATCTATAACAAAATCGAATTTCGAATTATCAATAAGAACATGTTCTTGTCCAGCTGCAACTAAGCAATTAAGCAAGAATTGTTCGTAATCATCAAGAGATAAAGAAGAAGGTAATAAAACCCTAGAATTTTCAAAAAACTTCTTCACTCTTGACTCGCGTTCGAGTATTCCAAGTTTTTCTTTCAAATTGTTTGAATTCGAAAGTTTCGATTGGAGAATTTGTAATCGAGCGATTTCTTCATGGATATCGAAGTCAGGAGCTGGTGCATAGTCCACTTCAGCTGTAGATACACGTGCCGCAACTCCATTGGTGAAAGAACTTGAACAAGAAGAAGAAGATGAAAGAGAAGTAGAAGTAGAAGTAAAAGAAGAGAAAGATGAGAATGGTGCTTTGAAGTAAACTGGTTTAATAAGAGGAAGATGAGATGGAGAGAGAAGAAAGAAGTCATGGCGGTGGTGGTGATGGTGATGGTGTAGGATTGGAGTAATTCGCGCCATGCCGCGCTAGTTAGAATTAGAGCATGGTTTGAGACTAAATTGCGCAGGGAGGGAGAATATAATGTTTGAAAGAAGTTGAACAAGAAGAAAAGGGACAGAAATGAGAGGAGGATAAAGCCATATACCAAAAGGATATACCGACATATGCCAAAAGGATATACGGTACCTCCACATCATGTTTTAGTGTGTTATCTCATCTGTTGTTTGTTATTTCTCTGATTCTATTGGTTGATTCAAAAGCCTCCCATTCTTTATGATGGATTTTTAGAAACCCATGTATCGATGAAATATTCGTGAATATTAGTGATATTTTTTCATTAATGTTTTATTGTTAAAATAGTTGAAAATTTTAATATATAAAAAAAAAATTAGAGTATCTTTATAAAAAAAAAAATGATAAAATTAGAATTTATTCGCAAAATTTTAACCTTTTGCTACCCAGCTACTTTAGATAGTATATTTTTTATTTTATCTCGTGGTTTTATTTTTTGTTTTTTTAAAAATAAAATACTATATTCTAAATAGTTTATCGGTGGGGTTCCGTTTACACAAGATTTTTACACAAATCTTTACTCAAGATCTAAGCCCTCCATCTAACTTAATCCAAAGGTGTTATATTAAGTACAACTGGCCACGATTTCTGATTATTACTTTAGAAAAAATCGCAAAAACGGCTTAAACTATACCGAGCCGTTTTCTCTCTACCCGATTTTTTCTCGTAAATAAAACCTCTTCTTTTTCGTTTCTTCTCCTCTCTTTATTTGTTTGGTCTCTCCTCTTTAGTTTCCTCACTGGTTTTCATGTTTTAGACACAACAATATATATATATATATATATATATATATATATATATATATATATCTATATTATACTGTGCGTGGACACACAAACTTGGGGAGATAAACATAACTAGACAAAGACAGAAAATGGGCTTAAGTTGTTATGTTATATGGGCTTAAGTTGCTGTTATGTTTTAAATTGGGCTTGAGATGGGCTTTAGTTGTTCTTATGTTTCGAATTGGGCTTGAGATAAGCTTTGGTTGAAAATACTTTTCAACATTTACAACAGAGCTATCAACTGCTCCTTTCACTCCACCGCCGGAGTCGAATCACTTCACTACTCCATCCTCTCCCGATGTGGCATTGGCTCAGTAACGAAATGAACCCTCATATTAGCTCCCGGTGACTGGCCGGTGAGACAATGTTTAACCTAGGATCGAAGACATCAATGTCATGGATAACTCAAAAGAGTCCAGAGAGTGCAAAAGTCATATGACTAATGACTTTCATACTGCCCAAGAAGGTCTTTGCTATATTGAGAGAAAATTTACGAACGTCTTTTCAATATAGTTTTCTTCATGCTTACAACTTAAATCTAATGCCTCAAGGTTTTGGGTAGTGATATGCCTTCCCCTGATGCCTTATAGCACTTAAAATATATACTGGATATACGCCAGATTAGGATAAATGATAGGTCTCATTGGTCCAAAAGGTTACTCTCAAGTCCATCTTGCTTATCCTTGAACAACCATAAAAATTTATCATGACTTCATGTGTCTTGAAAATCTATTGCATGGAACAAAGTTCTTTGTACATCAGGACGGTTTTCTGTTACTTTAAGCATGCAAAAGTTTATAATTGGTCTTGATTTCTTGATCAAATAAATGGGGTTTAATACTTGGATAATAAGAATTATGCAGTTTAATTCATGCTAACCAATATATAGTTAGTTATTGAACTGTCTAGAGTAGTCATATACAGGAGGTTTGATATGAATATTTTATTATTGCATTGAGCCCAAGGCCGAGTTCCAGCCTACAACGTGGCTTAGTGATCCCATCACCCATGATCCTCACAAGTATATTAACTTATAAGTTTATTAGGTTTTTTTGACAATCATGGAACTCTTCTGAGTAGTGTGTTAATACATTTATGTATAAAACTTCAGAGTTCAGATACAGTGATCATTGGTACCATTACAACTTTGACATCTACTCAAATCCAAGGCATTTGAAAAATAATTATAGGGAAACAAACATACTTGAAGATTTAAAAACTGATATGAATACATATAGTAATGATTATTTTTAAAAATAATCATTATTTAAAATAATGATTATTTTAAATATATTTAAATATATTTTAATTATTTAAAATAATTTAAAAATATATTTAAATATATTTATATTTAAATATATTTAAATATATATTTAAAATAATATATATATACATATATATATTAAAATATATTTATATATTTTAAATATATATTTAAATATATATATATATATATTTTAATTATTTAAAAACAAATATATATTTTAAATATATATTTATTTTAATTAAATATATAATTAAAATATATATATTTTAATTATTTTATATATATATAGAATAATTATTTAAAATATATTTAAAATAATTAATAAATATGTATTAACTAGAGTATGGGTAGGAATATTGAGGAATTTGTTTAAAGTAGATGTTCATCAGAGCCAACCATTGGAAGCCTTCAAAAATAAAAATGAAAGTTAATAGTGCTCACTATATGCTTGCCTATTGATCAGAGGGTAACAAAATGGAAAACATTATATTATGAACACTGATAGATAATACATATGGGTGTGCCTTCGGCAGTTCGAACACAACCCAAACTGATGCAAGAGCAGAATAAATTTGATGTTGTCATTATTATTTTAGGCTTGGAGATGAGCTCATATTTAAGGTTTCCTATTATTTTGTTCCATTATTTTGATTTTGAATTTGGATTCCTAAGGAGATTAGGATGAATGTTTTATTTTAGTTGATGTCTTTTACATTGTGTTTCTAATGAGAATATCAAAGCATTAATAAAGTTGGTATCGTGATTTTTTCATTGTTGATAGTGTATTGGTATGTATGAGCTTCCTACAGTATGTATTTGCCTTCGTATTTGTTTTAAAATATTATGGACTGCTTTTGGCTTTATGTCTTTAACAATGAAAAGAATTCAACCAAGGTGCAGTTATATTTAAGCTTGATTATGTTTCAACAACCCAGCTAATTATATGAGGAAGTCTTGGCTCCCTTTCCCAATTACATTATATTGGGGAGTTTCATTTATTTACTCTTATTTTATTGTGTTTGTAGATAACTATACCTTCTATTTGCAATGTGGTATTTTTTAAAATATAATTGTTAAAAGTGGGTTTTTTTCTCCCTCTCCCTCTCTGTTATTTTTTCCTTTTATAGAAAGTACAAGTGATTAATATACGACCATAAAAACAAATAGTAGACTAATTTATTATCTGCCAGCTAGGAAAATCCCTATTTTGTCTTTCAAACGAAGATATTATTGTATTATACTATTATCTGATAGCTGGAAGTTGACGGAAATAATGGTTCACTCTTTTTTTTTTTTTTTTTTTTTTTTTTTTTCTGAGTAACTTTCTCCAACTTACTACAGGTAGCCCCAAGCAAAATGTGTGATTTAAATGTTAAAGCTACAGCTTCTGGAGATGACAAGGAAAACAATCTAAGGAGTTTTGATATCATTATATGGAGCACCTGCACTGCACGTTTTTAAGAAATGGAGGTGAGATGAGCAAATTTGTCTGCAATGCCTTCATAAGAGGTGTAGCTTATGTGGTCAATCTCTTTGAATTGATATGGTGTTATGGAACACAATTATTTTCAGTTCTTGCAAAGAACAAATTTTATAACGAAGCTTCAAGAACATTTTGTGAACTGAGAAAAGCAGGGTAGCAAGCGACATAATTACATGGACTTTGATGGTTTCAGGTTATGCACATTATGGGTTGGTGGATGTGAGTCTAAAATATTATGGATTAACAAAATAATGATGTTGTTTCCTGGAACAAAATGATTGAGGGATTTGCAATTTATATATGGGAACACAAAGTTGCACTTGGTTTAATGTTGTGTGCAGGAGAAATCTCTGACAGTGTTACATTCATAAGGGTCCTCAACACATGTATTCATGTTGGACTACATGCGAGATCCAATACAATAGTGCAAATATCATATCAATTTTGTGTTTGGATTATTTTTAAAACAAATATATGGATGCACTATAATTAAAATATATTTAAATATATATAATTATATATTTAAATATATATATATATATATATATATATATATATATATATATATATATATATATATATATATATATATATTTTAATTATTTAAAAACAAATATATATTTTAAATATATATTTATTTTAAATATATAATTAAAATAAATATGTAATTATATATTTATTTAAATATATATTTAAATATATTTAAATATATAGTAATGATTATTTTTAAAAATAATCATTATTTAAAATAATATATATTTAAAATATATATATATTTTAATAAAATTTATTTTATATATATATTTAAAATATATAATATATATATATTAAAATATATATAAAATAAAAACAAATATATATTTAAAAATATATTTTTAAAAACAAATATATGGATGCACTATATAATTATTTTTATAATATCATATAAAAACTGGAAACAAACATACTTGAAGCAACAATAGATGTAATGGAACAATGACAAAAATATATATTTTTAATACTTGATTTTAAGATTTATTTATCTTACTCCCATAGTCCAAGTTCCTAAGATTTAAGTTTAGTCTTGCTATCTATTATTTACCACTTTCTGAGAATCAAAAGCTATTTATCTGGTCGAAACTAACGTGGCGTAGCCACGGGTACAACTAGTATATATATATATATATATATATATATATATATATATATATATATATATATGGTGTGGTATCTCTTCTTCCTAAACTGGTTTGCCAAAGGGTCCTTATGCTAAGCTGGACAGTTTCATTCTATTCATCTTATATGTAGCTTCACTCAATCAATTATTTGATCACACAAGTTCAAATGCATAATTTGTTGGGGGAGTTGCTTCAATATTCAGAGATGCTTGTGTTTGTTAGCAAAGTTGTACTTCAAAGCCCTTTATTCAAGGGTGCATATTTTTTCTATTATAAATATATTTGTTGCCTTAGTGTTTAATTGTCAGATTCTGATGGTAAAAACAAAGACTGTTATCAATTGCATAGAATAGTGTTGTGCTACCCTAGGCCTGTAAAAATGGCCCTTTGACCCTAAACCCGGCCCGGCCCGGCCGACCCATTCAACGAAAAAAGCCCTTAAAACTTGACCCTTATGATTTTTAGGGTAGGGCCAGCCCGACCCTCTCCTTTTAAGGGTCGGGTTAGGGTTTAGCTTTGAAAATCTTAGACCCTACCCTTAGCCCGACCCTAATTAACCCTCTCAAAGCCCTCTTACGGCCCTCATAAATATATGTATAATTTTTAATATATTTTTCTATATATCAAAATTTGAACATTGTTTTAGAGTTTTAATCGTAAACATTTTTCCAATTAGACATAGTTGTCACTTTTGTTTAAGTTATATGATATTTATCAAATGTTTATCGAATATTTCCCGAACTAGTTGTTAAAAAACTATTATATAACTAAAAGAAATTGATTCTCAATAGAATATTTTTTTATTAACCATCTATTTCATTATTGAGCATGCAATAAACGGTAATTAGATTATTATTTTAAATGTGTATTTTATACTTATTATGCTAGAATTTTATAAATTTAGGATTAAATTTCTAAAGTTTGAAATTTTAGTAATAAGATAACATCTAACTACGAGTTCTTTGTATTTATTAATTGTAATGCTCTTGGATAAAATAATATCATATACTATAACAAATTTTATGGTGAAAAAAATATATTTGTACATTTAAGAATTGAAACATATTATACGTATTTTTAAAACTATTAAAATGATATTAATAAAAACATGATCGCATATTTTTTTTTCAAGTAAAACATAATTCTATGTATCGACCCTATCAATCGGGCCCGTTAGCCCGACCCTCAACCCTTTAAAATAAAGGGCTAAGGGTCGGGTGAGGTTTTCACAATTTTTGTGTTGGCCCGCCCTAACCCGACCCTCATCATCTTTTAGGGTAGGGTTGGCCCGACCCTTAAAGTGTGAGGGCTCGAGGGTTCAAGGGTCGGGCTAGCCCTACCCGACCCATTTTACAGGCCTATGCTACCCCAATTAAGATGATTCTACTGTAGTTGCCAATGCCTTCAGCTTTGGGGCATCCACAATGTAAATTTAAGGTTAAATCTAGCACATCCCAAAAGCCTTCATGGTTTTGTTATAGCTTCCTTAGAGAGGAGAGAAATTTAGATGTTGAATTTGTTTCGAACTATCTATTGTTCAATATTCATATTCGATGTTAAAATATTACTTTCAGTTTTGTATGTCAGTGAAACTTCGATGCATTTGCACTTAATACAAGGTAAAATGATCAAAAAATACAACGTACTTTCACTTTTTTTTCACTTTATACAATGTACTAAAAATCACGCCAAAACATCAATGTACTTTGAAAAAAATTTCACGTTATACAATCTGTCTAAAACTAGCTAACGGACTGCAGACGTGGCTAATAATTATCTACGTGTATTTTTTCATTTAAAATAAAGTTAAACAACATTTCCAACACATCAAAATGAGACACATGTTTCTCAACAATGCACCTGATGTGTCAACAACATTAGTCGAATATCCAAAGTAGGTGCAAGTCTATATTCCCCATCTTTAAATCTCGGTAACAAACACATAAACTCCTTGTATCTTTGTTTTGCTGAAATTAGATTAACAATTTCAAACATATAAGGTTCAGAGAATCTTGAACACAAAGATTTATGCCTCAAAACCTCTTCAAAGATATCTTCATTTGTAACTATTTCTTCTTCCTTTTCATCACAAATGGCTTCTAACATAAAAGGTTCAGATGGGTATCTGTCACTCCAAACTCCATGGCAGCTATTCAAAGCATAATCTTCAATCCCTTCATCATGTATCATTGGTTTCTCTATTATCTTCTCAAATTTTAACTGGCAATATCGCCGATAACTTATCTGCAAAATGGGCTTTTATTAAATTTCATAGAATTGCCAGAAAAAAATGATTGAAATCAGCTGATCATAAATTCTTACTAGGTTAGAAGCTAATGTAAAGTAGAGTTTACAGAATATGGATTGGAGAAGATGAGATAGCAATGAACACTAGAAGATGATGAAGACATGGTGAAGAATTGGGGATTTGAATTAGGGATTTGAAGATGATGACGAATTCAAAGTGAGAAGAATTGGGGATTTTAATTAGGGATTTACAGATTTGTTGAATTGAATTGTGAAAATAGAGAAGAAGTCAGTCACATGAGAAACATGTGCCTCATTTTGATGTGTTGGAAATGTTGCTTACCTTTATTTTAAAAAAAAATACACGTAGATAAATATTCGCCACGTCTGCAGTCCGTTAGCATGTTTTAGACAGATTGTATAACGTGGAAAAAATTTCAAAGTACATTGATGTTTTGACGTGATTTTTTGTACATTGTATAAAGTGAAAAAAAAGTGAAAGTACGTTGTATTTTTTGATCATTTTACCTTAATACAAATATTGTCTTTTTTCGAGAAAAAACACGGAAGAGGCTTCAATTTAACAATGATTGTCTATATCAATGATTCCATTAACAATTAGAGCTTTGCCAATATCATTGAAGATCCTAGCAAGTATGAGGCGTAGTTGAGTTCATTAATAACGGATTTGCGAGTAAGTAATAATGAGTCGTAGTTGAGCTCTATGAACAAAGATACCAGTAATTCAGAATTTCTTACTCACTTTCTCTCCTTTTTTTTAGTACAAGGTAATTCTAATCTGTTGATATTATAGATGTTATTCATTGTAAAATTAATGTTTAGTGCTGAAAGTAAACAAATTGCTACATATACCTATAAAAATCTGGATTAAACACTAATAGCAACATCAATCTTTAACCATTATTCAAACAAATCAAAATTAAATAAAGGGGAAAACTAAAGGTTGTGATGTGCAATAGATACCAAGCTAAACATCATTCAACCCAATCGAAACTACACAATTACAAACGCCGATGATTATACTGTAAACAAGTATACATGGCTGAAAATTGTTGTAGCAGAATCCACAAGTCATGTTCAAGTACACAACAGCAGCACCAGTAAAAACACACAATAGCCAACTAAAACAGCCTACAGCAGTGTTGCACACCCTCCGGACTGCTCTTTGAAAGTGCCACCATTCGCACACTGTTACAATTGCACACTACCCTTTAATGAAGTCTTCCCAGCCAAGGAGCAGCTCTGAAAGTCTATCATTCACAAGTTAAATCAAATGTCTCACTCATCACTGTTGATCCTAAAAGAAAAAAGAAAAAAAATAGATCAATATATTATGCACAATTTGAAGCAAGAAAAAAAAAAAAAAATTAAATTATACCATAATAGTTTATTGTATACCTTGATCATTCACCTTTAGTCTTTTAGGACAAGTGCGGCTATTGTGGTTCGCATAAGTGTTGCAACATGCGCATTTTCTTTTCTTCTTACCTCGTGATATTTCAATAGGACTTTTATATCTCCCATCATTGTTGGTGGGGCTGTAATCCCCTTTTCCCTTGTCATCCTTGTTTCTACCCTTTGTTAGTGATACATGAGGATCAAGAAGTATTTGGGGTGGTTGATCAGTAAAACCATTGACACGAGCTTCTCCATCATCGACTTTTGAAGGCTTAATTTGAGAAACCTTTTTGTCGAGTTCCTTAATACCATCCAAAAACATTTCATAGCCTTCCTCTATTTTGTATGCGATACGTGCCCACTGAGTTGCTTCTTGACATAAATGGTTAAGTCTCAAAGCGTCGGTCTGTTCTTGAGAAATAATGTCTATCTTGTCAGCACTCCTAAATATGTTAGCCCCCTTTAACCATCTCTGTTTAATAAAAAAACTCCGGAATTTCATCAAGATCTAATTTGGAAAATACTTTTAAGATGTGAGTACAGGGTATTCCAATAAATTCAAAAAGATGGCATTCACAAGTACCCTCAAGAGTTTGCTGATCCAACGTTACCATCCAATGATCGGTGTCGCCACGTTTGTACGATACAATATGTGTATTAGGGTCATCGCTCACAACACTAGATTTATACATGTCAATGCTCAACCACTGAGTCTTGAACTTTTCAAATATCTTTCTTGTATAAATATTTCTTGCATGGTATAATATGTAACTTTTTTCAATGAAGAGGCGATACTTTTGTTCAGACTCATAATCTTCATCCCTTTCCTTTGCCTCTATCTTTTTCAATGCTTGTTCATACTTCTCAACAAACTCTTTCAAATCAGTTTTGTTGTTAATATAATCTTTAAAAAATGCATTAATCCCCTCGCTACGACCTGTACTACTCATTCCAGCAAAAAAGGTCGAATGATTATACACAGGAACCCATGCCAAACGATCTTGATATAATCCTTCAAGCCAAGCGTTATTTGTTAACTCATATTTGATCATTACTTCACCCCAAGTTTTCTCAAAATCTGCAACTCTAAATGTCTTTTTAAGACATTTTTTCATATCCTCTTTGAAACCCGATTTTTTGAAGTAAACATGCCCCAACTTTTCACCAAACTTCCTTTTGATGTGCCAATAACATAACCTGTGACGTGTGTTAGGAAAAACTTTTGGAATAGCTGCCCTCATTGCTAAATCTGAATCAGTAATCAAGGAAAATGGAGCAACCCCACCCATAGCATTCATCCAAGTTTCAAATAGTCATATGAAACTATTTTTAGTTTCATCTTGAAACAATGCACATCCAAACTGTATAGTTTGGAAGTGATGATTTACGTCAGTAAATGGGGCAAAAGGCAGCTTATATTTGTTCGTCTTATATGTTGTGTCAAATGTAACAACATTTCCAAATTGTTGGTATGACATGTGTGACCTTGCATCAACCCAAAAGAATTTACAGCTCTTCCTTCACCATCACATTGAATCGCATAGTAAAATTGAGGGTTCTCTAGTTGTCTTTTTTGGAAATATTCAAAGGCCCACTGAGCATCTCCAACATCTATTTTTTGTCGCACGTCACGAAGGTGATTCCAACAAGCACAATTATTAAAACCAATATTATCACCACCAAAGATAGATTTAACTTTGTTAACTGGTAAATTCTCCTTCCTAAACATTTCAACCATATTTTTTGCTGTTTCTGGCATCTTTCGATTTGTTTTGAGGAGCATTTTTTTTCAAAGGAGAGACAAATGAGTGATTGTGTTCATCATTGACCTTCATAACAACCCACTCGAGTGTGTTTGGATTGAGGTTGATCTTCATTTGAGCTTGACATTCCCCTTTCATTGTTGAAGTATTTGGACGCTGCTTTTGTTTTGGCACACTTTCACTAACAGGCTTGTCATATGACCCAAAATGAGACCAAACATAAAGTATAGTAGTCACTACGTCACAATGCACCCAAGTCTTTGGGGATGATCTTCTAAGAACTGAAAACCCTTTGCTCACACCATATTTTTCATAATACTCTTTCGCATCCTCACTTGTTTTGAATGTCATCCCTACATAAGGTGTCACCATAATATCGTTGACATCCTTACTGGGAGATCCAAACTCTACATTAGAAGATTTCTCATGCTCACTTGCAAAAGACTCTTCTGCCATCCTATGATACCTAAACCAACCAAAATCAATATTAATAAAAAAAAAATACATTAAAAAGAAAGAGGCATAAACTAAAAGCATGTGTAGGCAAGCATATACAAAACTTCTAATAAAATTGAAAGGAAAATTTAAGCATTGACAATACAGATACGAAATTCATAAGCATATATTTACTTAAAAAAATAAATAAACAAAGCATAACCCAATGGAACCACAAAACTTTCTGCACATTGGAGCATTTTATGGGAGTCAAATTAACTTTAAATAACTACTAATAAAATTGTGAATTGTTAGACCTGTACATGGACGCCTCTTATAGTAGCATTCAACAAAAATGGTAAAATCAGAAATTAGGTAATCTTTGAATATGGGACGACTTAGTTTGATAAGGTTCTACAAGAGTATAAAAGCAACAATCTGGGCGTGGCTGAATATGTCGCAAAAGGGGTATGGAATTAAGCAAGAAGATTAAGTTCACCAAATCTGTTGTTTGGGTGGAGGTTTGTGATGGTTGGACAATGGTAAGGTGAGTCTCTGAGTGACTCTTTGACTGCTGAAAGTCTGTAAAGTGGTGGCATGAATAGGATTCTTTGTGTGTTGCATTTTCTTCTCATCTCAGTTTGTAATGTGGAGGGTATGTCCCCGTGGGGTTGTGTTCGATAAACTGATGGTGCAACATCAAGTTGCATGCTCATCAGTGTTTAATAGAGTTTTATCTTTTATCAAGAAAAAAAACAACAACTACAACTACAACAACAACAACCAACAACTATTGGAGCTCTAGAATAGCATCAAGCTTCAAGCTCAAGCAATGCCCTCAATCTTCAGAACTTGTGTGTTTGGAAAACTGGGTATATTTTTACAAAGTCGCATTGCTACAAGACACTAGTACAGAATGTGATATATGTGTGTTCTTAGTGTAGCAGCTTGTTGTGTTATTTTCATATTCGAATAAGGAATAAGAAAGGGAAATTTATGAATAGTTGGATACTGTTTGTTTGTTTTTGATTTTTCTACTAAAAGTCTAGAACTACTCTACATTTGTGAAAATAAAAATAGTGAACTGTAAGTTATTTAAAATCACTCCTCACAAGTTATCATTGATACATCACCCTTTACCATTGAATTAACAAACCATGGCACTTAAAACCAGTTTTTTTACAATAGCTTAGTCAAATCTTGTGCAAAAACAGAACTCACAAAACAGAATATGGAAAGAGCCATGGAGGACAAAGTAACTCACCAGTTAAAATTTAAATGAATCTTTTCAGAAAGCTGCACATCTACTAATAGAATCAGAGAAGAGTCTTCAAGGCTAAAAAAACCTAGCCGAAAAGAAGAAGAGATAGTGAAAAATAACAACGTGGTTTAGTTGTTTGTTACATACTTGACATAAAGAGAGAGAGAGGGAGAGAGAGAGAGAGAGAGAGAGAGAGGCTCGGCTTGGCTTGAGCCGTTTTTGCGATTTTTTCTAAAGTTATAATTAGAAATCGTGGCCAGCTGTACTTAATATAACACCGTTGGATTAAGTTAGATGGAGGGCTTAGATCTTGAGTAAAGATTTGTGTAAAAATCTTGTGTAAACGGAACCCCACCGATAATTTATATACAAAATTAAAGAACAATATGTTTTAATTGTGCTACAAGTCCTTTCTGAATAGCAATAGCAAAACCAATATTTCTAAATAATATGAGAAAAATTGTGTTTCGTCACCACTTTATGGGAGTAAATTTGCTCAATGTCACCATTTCATTATTCTTTTTTGCATTTCGTCACTATTTCGTCCTAACTTCGTTAATTCTAACGGTCAACTCAACTTTGAATTGGTCAAACTGTTATCACACAACAAAGACTTAGGTTTTTTCTCTCTTTTCTCTTCGTTAATACTATTCTTCGTTTTATTGTTCTTTAATTTCTTAACTTATTGAAGCTCAATATTAGTCAACGTATATTTGACTCAATCAACTAACGATTGACTTGGTCAACTAACGAGGATGAGATGGAATAGTAACTAACACACAAATAAAAAAAAAGTGGTGAGGGGTGAAGTGTCTTCAAAAATCTCAAATAATATTCATTCGAACCAATAGTCATCAAATTTCTATCCATTACTTTTTGCACTTTCCTGATGAGCTCAACCACTTCTGGTTCAAAAATTCATAAAACAATATTGATTGACAAAAAATAAAGTATAATTTTATTAATAAACTCGATAAACTACACAAAAATGGAGAACAACCACCTTACAAACGACTGGTGCCAAACTGCCAATATTATTTGAATAGTAAAACCAGCCTTTTTTTGGTAAAAAAATAAATTCTATTAAATTCCAAGGCTCGAAGGCTACATCACCAACCCTGAAGGGTTACATATGAAAGTAGGCCCGGGGGCTATTATATGTTTGTCTGGAGTAGCCACTCTATGCAGACTTACTTGCCCTTTACTCTAGGGGTGGGCAAAAAAATCGAAAAATCGAACCAAAAAAACCGGTCAAAACCGAGTTGACTAGAAATCGGTCAAGACCGAACCAAAACCGAACCGAACTGTATAGATATTGGTTCGGTTTCGATTTCTGTTTTATAGAACCAAGAGAACCGAACCGAACCGAACTACATAGATATTGGACTTTTTCTTCTATTTAGTACTTGATTTGGTTTGATTGGGTGCATGTCTTATTTTGTTTAAAGCCCAAAACTTAAGAATAATCTTTAATATTTTAGTAGGCTAAAGGCCCAATAACAAAGCCCAGGACCGAGTTCTGAACCGAAACCGGACCGACTGTATTTGGTCCGGCTCGGACCAGTTATATTCAAATATTTTTGGTCCATGAACCGAAAATTTAAAGTCGGTTTGGTCCTTGTCCTATTACTTTTTAGGACCGGACCGGACCGTGCCCACCCCTACTTTACTCCATCTAGGGGTGGAGATTTCTGCCGAAATTTTGAATTTTTCGATTTTCGATCTAATTTTTTCCGAATTTGAAATATAATATGCTAGTTTCGATTTTTGATTTTTTCGAAAATATTAAAATGGAATTGGACCTAGTTTTATAATTTCGATTTGATTTCCAAAAAATTTCAACATTAAGATTTTTCATTAAAATTTACGTAATGCAAATTCTATAATCTTATCATAAAAAACATATACAGTATAACAATACTCTTGATATGGTTAGATTAGATAAGTTTTAATTGTAAAATGGCTTACAATAAAATAATATCTTATTAAAACCTTTTTATCATAATTGTTTAGATGAAAATCATACTACAGTACTACTTACGATATCAATGACATATAATATTAAGGTAAAAATAATTTTATTTTAGAGAAAAAATTGATTAAAATTTGAGCGTCGACAAAATTTAATTGATTGATATATTAACTCTTGATATATATTTTTTTTTAATATTAAACTCTAATTCAGATTTTTCCAAATATTTATTTCAATATTTTCAGATTTTTTTTCTAAAGTTTCCGATATTTATGAATTTCGATTATTACGATTTTTTTTTCAAAATTTTAAAATTCCGATCCGATCCAATTTCGAAAAAATTGGAATAGAATTAGAAGAAAAAAATTTCAATTTATTATTTTTGAATATATCATTTTCGATCCGATCCATCCGATTTTCACCCTTAGCTCGGTAGCTCCACTTAAGCAACCATATCACCTCAATCTCTCTCCCCTAGATCATGGGCCCTAAGACCTATCACAAACAATGCTTGAAGGCTAATCCATTATGGAGAGAAACTCTCTTAAAATTACATGAGTAAAATTTCTCCAACCATAATCATAAAGAATTAAACCCAAAACCTTCCGCTTTGGGGAGGCTTTGGGTTACCTTTACCAACTGATCTAGCAGTTGTTGGCATCCTCTGAATACCTATTCAGATTACTAAAAAGCTCTATGATTTGTCTAATGGAGAAAATCGCCATTAACAAGTTTTGTTCTTTTTTTTTAAGAAAATCTGAAGTGGGTTTGGCATGGACCCCTACCTGTTCAGGTTGTTTTGGAAATTTGACCGCAACGGGCTGTGGGTTTATGACCAAATTGAACTTTGCATTCTTTGAAAGTAGCTATTTTAGATTTGGGCTCAAGTCAGTAAGAAGACTTAGTGGTGTGTTTGCCTTAATGGACCAGGACTTGATCCACAAAGTGACCATCTCAATGCTTACAGCTGGACAGCTGATATTGGTTTAACACAAAGAATAAAGACATTTTTGGACATACCCCATTTGAAAGTCGAAATTTGAGATACCCATTTGAAAAAAAAATTGATATACCCCCAATTCAAGACAGAAGAGCTTTACAGCCGTAGGTGAGTTTTATGATGAATTATGATGGACGGCTAAGATAACACCACATCTTGAATTGGGGGTATCTTAAATATCTTTTCAAATAGGGGTATCTCAAATCTCGACTTTCAAATGGGGGTATGTCCAAAAATCTAAAGAATAAATGCTAGAGCAGTGTAGGGAATAGTTGCTAAAACAAGTCCATTAAATGCAGCATTTAAGAAGAGAAACCCTAAGCAGGTCCTAGAAAAAAGGTAGTAATAAAGGCAGGAAGGCCCTCCTCATTCAATGGGAATTTCAGAAAAAGCATAAAGAAAGCATCTCTCTCTCTCTCTCTCTGCTTCTGCTGCTCTACAGTTCTGCCACTACCTCCTCCCACTTTTTTCTCTTGTTTATTGCACTAGCTAGCTTTACTTTCTTTTTCCATCTTCCTTATCTATCAATCCATCTATGTACATATTTCATTCCCAACTCACCCCCTTTTATCACTAAAATTGACAAAAACTTGCCATTTTGTAGCATATCTTTGAGCCTTTGACATATGGTTCTTGATTTCTTGTTCAAAGGTGGATACAAATTAATACATCCATATATAGCTACATCTATTTGAAAAACAGTTATGGACTTATGGGGACATAATAAGTAAAAAAAACTTGGTGGATTTACACAATCATATATATTTCATGTTCACCTTGTGGATGAATGATGATAAAAATCTTATACAAAAGATTTCATAAGAAGAAATTAGTTGAAAAGTTGGTAGAAATCTTATATTGCACTTCAACTGCTTTGATATTGTTTCCCAACACCATGATCAAAGGCACTTATTCTCTTTGTTGCATACCAAATGAGCTAGTAGAGGAAATGTATTGTGAACAAATATTATACTCAGTGTACCTGATGACCACTATTTTAATTAATAAAATTAGGTTGGTGTGAAGCTGTTAGATTTAATTCTCATGGCCTATGATGGGGACTGAAGAGTGAAGAGTGAGGATTGCAAAACAATTACACATAAAACAATCAAATTATAGCTTCATGCTTAAGCCTCAATTCTCTTCTTCAATAATTCATTTTTGAATCTTATTGTTCTTACACCAACCTGTCATTTTTTCTCACATTCATAATCACCAACAACTGTTCTTAAATTTTACATGTTCCTAAAAATTATTAGTTTAAGGTATTATTCTTTTTTTTTTTTTTTGGGTGGGGGTGGGGTCATATATCAATAAAATTTTATGAAATAATAAAATTTCATAAGATTCTATTATTAGCTAGATTTTGATCCTATCTTATTTTTGTCAAATGTCTTATAAAAATGTTTTTTTTTTAAAAAAAAAAACAAAAAAACATTAGGAGTGTCATTAATGTAAATTACACTAATTCCAGGGGTTAATCTTTGTTCCTACATTCTTCTACTTAACGGTCTCTTTACTCTCTTTACAAGTTACAAAGTCAAATGTCCACGTCAGAAGAATCTCTGACAAAAAAACCCACATGTCGTCCACGTAGGATTCCATTTACAGAAAATAAAATTCCACGTATACACAATTGCAATAAAGAGAGCTACCTGATTTTCGCTGTAATAATAAAGAGGGTCTCTCTTTAACACTTCACTCTCAGACACAGAGAGACAAACAAACTGAGAAAAAAAACTTCTCTTCAATGGCGGCGAAACTCATAGATTTGTAACGTTTTTTCACCATTTCGGCCATTTTTCATCAAAACTATCATTTGTTATCGGTTTGTTTTCAACCCCATTTCTTCATTTCCCGTTTTTTTTATAAAAATCCGACATTTTTGTGTTAGATTCTGAATTTGAATCAGAAAGTTTCCATTTTTAGTTGGTTTTTTTGAATTTTTTTGCGAGTCTTTCATTTCTGTTTGTTTCTTTGGTTTTAAGTGACAATGCAATAGTTTTTTATTGATTTTGAACTGGGTTTGTTTAAAAAATCCCTCATTTCAGCTGGGTTTTTTCGATTTAAATGTGTATTGATGAAGGGGGAGAAGAAAAATGTTTGTTTGAGTTATTTAGTTAAGTTATGAAGATGAGAAGAATGGTGGGTTTGTTTGTGATTTTGTTTCTAGCTCCATCTTTAGTTAGTTCAGTGGATTCAACACTTAATGATGATGTTCTTGGGTTGATAGTGTTTAAAGCTGACCTTAAAGATCCAAACTTGAAGTTAACATCATGGAATGAAGATGATGAAAACCCTTGTAAGTGGGATGGTATCAAATGCAACCCTAGAAATAATCGTGTTTCAGAGCTTCTTCTTGATGGGTTTTCGCTATCAGGGAAAATTGGTCCTAAAGGGCTTCTTCAGCTTCAATTTCTTCGTAGATTGTCTTTAACCAAGAACAATTTCACTGGTAAGATTAACCCTAAACTTGCTAGTTTGGAGAATCTTAAAGTTATTGATTTGAGTGAAAATAGTCTCTCTGGATCAATTCCAGATGAGTTTTTTAGACAATGTAGGTACTTAAGAGCTGTTTCGTTTGCGAAAAATAAGTTGTCAGGAGAGATCCCACCTAGTTTGAGTTCATGTTCAACTCTTGCTGGTGTTAACTTCTCTTCGAATCAACTCTCGGGTAATTTGCCTGCTGGAATTTGGTCTTTAAATGGCCTTCGATCGCTTGATCTATCAGATAATTTGCTTGATGGTGAGATCCCAAAAGGAATTGCAGGATTGTTGAACTTGAGAGCAATTGATTTGCATAAGAATCGGTTCTCTGGGAATTTGCCGAATGATATTGGGGGATGTTTACTTTTGAAAATGATTGATTTCAGCAAGAATTTACTATCTGGGGGTCTTCCAGATTCAATGCAGAAACTTTCTTCGTGCAGTTACCTTAACTTACATGGGAATTTGTTTGCTGGAGAAATTCCTACATGGATTGGAGAACTGAGAAGCGTTGAGACTTTGGATCTATCAAGCAATGGTTTCTCTGGGCAGATTCCAGATTCAATGAGAAATCTCGGGTCACTTAAGTTTTTGAGTTTATCTGAAAATAGTTTAAATGGGAATTTTCCGGATTCATTGATCAACTGCAGCGAGCTTTTAAGCATAGATTTCAGCAGGAATTCACTTACAGGTGCTCTTCCAGGATGGGTTTTTGGTCTTGGATTACAGAGCATCTTACTATCAGGGAACAGATTGACCGGGATAATAGAGAATCCTACTTCATCATCATCAACTAAGGCCTCGAAGCAGAAGTTTCAAGTCTCGTCAACAATGGCCTATCAGAATCTTCAAGTCCTAGATTTGTCTGGCAATGCCTTCTCAGGTGACATTCCGTGGAACCTTGGTTCTTTTAGCAGCTTGCAATATTTGAACATGTCCAAGAACTCTCTTGGTGGTGCTATTCCCCCAAGTGTAGGTGAACTGAAGGCTGTCACTGTTCTTGACTTGAGTGAAAATCAACTGAATGGGAGCATCCCTTCAGAAATAGGAGAAGCAGTTTCCTTAAAGGAACTGAAGTTAGAGAAGAATCGTCTAACTGGAAATATTCCCACACAGATTGAAAAATGCTCATCTTTAACATCTCTGTAAGCACTCTCCCCTTCTCTTATTTGATATATGCCTTATCTGTATGGATCTTCTCTGTTGCATGTTATATGGGTTGGAAAGCTCTTTTTTATTGTTATTCTTACATGCTGTAATAAACTAATAATAATAGTTACACACTGTCACAGCGAAAAGTTGCCTCTGTTATGATATAGTACAATTCAGGTCATTATGATGTGTACCCTAAACCAAATTTACGACATTTTGTTTTCTCTCTAACACAAGCGTTGAACTGCACTGCACACCTAAAATATTTCATAACTCCAATGTTTAACTTACATTGTTTTCATCATGGATTCATGGTTGAGTAGAGCATAAATTCATCCTTTATAATCCTAAACGATAACAAACCATAACATATTGTTTGTGACTATGAACATGGTTACCCCATGCCAGTGATCAAGGGATTTTGAAATTGTTTATGTGTGCATCATTATCATCTAGGTCCTGTACTGTTTGCAATTTAAGTCCTTTAGATGGTTAATTTTTTTGTCCCAAGACATAGCAATAATTCAGTTTCGTAGTTGAAAATTTACATTTTGATCACTGTTAGCAATTTGAGTTCCACTCTTGCTGAGCATCAGTTCCTTGGTTCTGACTTTAGAGTTTGGAAAACTAAATGCATTTATATAGTAAATCGTACATATGTTCCGATTGTCTGGTCTCACATTAATTGACTTGTTGAGGCTCTTGATGATCTAACCATTTTTTCTCTTCTCATTCTTTTGTATAGGTTTCTGGCACAGAACAAACTGACAGGTCTGCTCCCAGCAGAATTAGCAAATCTGACCGAACTCCGATATGTAGACTTGTCCTTAAACAATCTCACTGGAAGCTTGCCCAAGCAGCTCTCCAATCTTCCTCACATTATCTCCTTTAATATTTCCTATAACCATCTCCAAGGTGAGCTGCCTGCTGGTGGGTTCTTCAATATCATTTCCCCTTCATCAGTGGCTGGTAATCCATCCCTCTGTGGATCTGTAGTCAACCGTTCTTGTTCTGCAGTGCTCCCCAAGCCCATTGTGCTCAATCCTAATTCCACGGGTGACTCATCTGGTGGTGGTTCTTTTTCTCCGAACCTTCGACACAAGAAGATCATATTCAGTATCTCAGCCCTAATTGCAATTGGTGCAGCTGTTGTCATTGCCATTGGTGTGATTGCTGTGACTGTACTCAACCTCCATGTCCGATCATCCAGCTCCCGCTCTGCTGCAGCTCTTGCATTATCAGGTGGCGATGACTTCAGCCGTTCTCCCACTACGGATGCTAATTCGGGCAAGCTTGTCATGTTTTCCGGTGACCCCGACTTCAGTGCTGGGGCCCATGCACTTCTCAACAAGGATTGCGAGCTGGGACGTGGTGGGTTTGGAGCTGTTTACAAGACGGTCCTTCGAGATGGGCAGCCAGTTGCTATTAAGAAGCTAACTGTTTCAAGTCTGGTCAAGTCTCAAGAGGAATTTGAGAGAGAGGTTAAGAAGCTTGGGAAGATCCGACATCCAAATCTGGTGATGCTTGAAGGTTATTATTGGACACAATCGTTACAGCTCCTCATATATGAATTTGTCCCTTGTGGGAGTTTGTACAAACATCTTCATGAAGGACCAAGTGAAAACATTCTTTCCTGGCATGATAGGTTCAACATAATTCTTGGAACAGCCAAAAGTCTGGCACACTTGCACCAAATGAATGTAATACACTACAATCTGAAATCAAGCAATGTCTTGATTGATGATTCTGGTGAGCCAAAGGTTGGGGATTTCGGCCTTGCAAGACTATTGCCTATGCTAGACCGTTACGTTCTCAGCAGCAAGGTTCAAAGCGCACTCGGCTACATGGCTCCTGAATTTGCTTGCCGAACTGTGAAAATAACAGAAAAATGTGATGTGTATGGATTTGGTGTCTTGGTTCTAGAAATTGTGACAGGAAAGCGGCCTGTGGAGTATATGGAGGATGATGTCGTGGTGCTTTGCGACATGGTAAGAGGGGCTTTAGAAGAAGGGAGGGTGGAAGAGTGTGTGGATTCAAGGCTCCTTGGTAACTTTCCAGCAGAGGAAGCAATTCCTGTGATGAAATTGGGATTAATCTGTACTTCACAAGTTCCATCAAACCGGCCAGACATGGGAGAGGTAGTCAATATATTGGAGCTAATCAGATGTCCTTCAGAAGGTCAGGAAGAGTTGGGATGAATTTTAAAATGCTAAGTTATAGGAGCAGCAAGATGAAAAGGGATAAATTAATGAGTTTCCGGCGAACAGGAATCCGGTTGTGTTTTTTTTTCTTATTTACCAGGAAGAACAGTGATGTTTCCTTGATGCAAAATTGATTTTTCTTTCCCACTTTTTAGGTTTTGTTTCATTAGTTCTTTTCAGGATTTGTGAGTTCACTTTTCCTCCTGTGACTGTTGTCCTACCGGATTCATCTTCACCGGGTTTCAATTTGTGATCCCTTTTCATATATAAATTTGAAGGATGTTTTTCAATGTTTGCATCATATGTTCCTTTTTCCGACAGTACATTACTACATTTTAGCTTTTACTATGAACAAGTTAAATTTTGTGAAGAGTTCTAGTATTGCTCATGTTTTTTTTCCAGATTGCTCACTGTATTTGACTTGTGGCATTTATGGCCATCACTCTTCCCCAAAGGTTCAACTTTGTGCCCCCCATCTGTTAAAAAAAAAGAAAAAATTGTGTTCCAAACTTCCTACTTTCAGTTCAATTATTGGTATCATGAGGTTTCTCCATCAGATTTAAATCATGTAAATAGCCTATCAATAGCGCAGCTGGCCACCATGCAAGTTCATGTTGTTTAATCCCTTTCTACTGTCCTATTTTTTTGTGTAGCAAGCACTAATAAAGTGCACATTGGCACTCAAATGAAATGAGTATCAACACTTTTCACAAGACAATGCATGCTTTATAGCAATGAAAGGTTCACCTCCACACCACACCACACCACACATCTTTGCACAAACCCAGAAATAATTAAAATTTTGAAATGAAATGAATAGAATAGATAACCTGAAATAGTTGCCCCACCTAGTTGCACGCTTCTGCCATGGTTGTTATCTTATTCCCTTGACAACTACTGCATGCTGTGTTGACAAACTAAGCTTTGAAGTTGCAAGATAGACAGGTCAAATTAGTTATCACATGTTCTTAACTTGATTAAATTTTACAAAAATATCTAAAAATAATTTAAGAACTATATGTTCTTGCACATTCCTTTTTCTTTGTTCTTCTGCACATTCAAAGAAATACACAATAACTAGGGTTGGAAGTTGGATTATAGTGAGGTTGGCTAAATGTGGATGGTAAAACCAGCTCTATGGATTGGTCCCCCCAAACCCCTAATTTGTATAAGAGAATTATATAGGAAACTGTTGCTCAAACTTGTTTTTTTTTGCCTTGAGGTTTGAGTCTTGTCACCAATCAAACTGACTCTGAGATTCTTTCTCCTTAATGAATTGTTTTATGTAACAACATTATGTATCACTCTACTTTTGTTTGTCCCTTACTATCCACCTGGCCAAATTTTGTATCTATACTCAAAAGTTGCACCAAGACAATAGGAAAATAGTCATTTTAGGTACAAATTTGTCATTTCCATACTCCTTGCCCATCACATAAATTTTTTTTTCCATGCTAGAAAAAGGACACACATTACAAGTATGGAGAACTTCAAAATGTTCCAGAAATCTTACTGCATTGAAGGACTAATAAAGAATGATGTTTTTACAAGTCAAAAGGAGTGAAGGAAGGGTTTTTGAAGATTGTGAGATTCTCAGCTGCCCACTTGGAATGAAGCAATCAAACAGGAGTGTGAGATAAAGAAAGGAAAGGTGGTGGTCAATGCAAACAAAAAAAAGTATTAAGAAGAAGAAGGAATCTGGTTTTATCAAAGATAGTGAGGGAGAAGGAATAGAATAATGCTGTCGGAGGAAATGCAAAGAAAGCTTTTGATTTCTTTTATTTATGTTATTAGCCTTCACATGTCTTTTGGCTTGGTTTCTTCTTTCTTTTCTAGTTTCAAATGAATATGATTTGACTTTCCCTTTCTCCTATGAAGTTGAAGAGTGTCTTTAGTACTTTTGATTCACAAGGTTATAGTAGTTTAGTTTAGTTTAGTTTCAGCATTAATTGATCTTAATAGGATTTTGTTAAAAGAGTACTAAACTAATACAATTGGACTTTGGTATATCAATCAGCACATGGGTCCTCAAGAGTTCACAGCTTTTGGGTGAAGGGACAATAAATGGCCTTGAATCCTTGATCACAATCTTATCGATTTTGGAATCTTTTATAGCAAATTGCATGAAAGAACCCCTAACCTTGCAAAATTCATTCAGCAATTTGAGATGAGATGAGCCCAACCATGGATATGAACATTGTCGCAAAAGGCAGAACCTGAAAAAATGCTGCTTGTTTGATGTAAACCATTGTCGCAAAACATTAACATGATATAATTGGTGCAAAAACCTGAACTGTGAAAAAAAAATATTCTGAAGTAAAAAGGATTAAAAGAAAAACAAGGAATACATCTGAAATCTTCAAATGGTAATTTCAACACCAAATCAACCTGTTTACATAATTAGTATCCCATACAAGACCCAGAAACTCCTTAATTACAAATGTGAGAAAAAGTTTTTTAATTTAAATAAAATTTCTATTTTACATGATTTTCTTCTGGCGAATTAATTTTTTTTTCTTTCCAAGGAGCCAATAATATTGCTTTTTTATTCTTTCTTTCAGTTTACTTTTTGTTTCTGCAAAACTCATTACCATTCTCTAATGTACAGCTCTAATCATCCCAATCATTTTCCCATCCTTCTCTATTTGGTGACCTTGACGTAAGGCCATTTGCTGACAGATTTCCTACATGGTTTCCTGGTGACTTGACTGCCCTATCTTCATCCCAGTCATCATCCCATCCTTGATCCCAACCATTCTCTGCATCCACATTGACTGCTGTCGCAGATTCTGGCAATGCCATCTCAAGCTCCTGATATGGGACCCCGCCATTGCTGCGCTGCCCTTTCTTCCTAAGCTTGCAGCATCCCCATGTCCCTCCAACAATTAGAGCCACCAAGAACATGAAGTATGCACCATAAATGGGTGTCACCTGGTTAGCATAAGGAATCCTTTGGAAGAAGTTGCCTTCAGACACCGGGACTCCAGTGTAAAGGACACAATCCCCATATCCAGACTTTAATACAATTCTGTGACTTTCTCTTGTACTAATGGAGGCATTAATCTGCAACAACGACCAAAGCAATATAAGAAGACTCAGCATGATTCTTTTGTTGCCTTATTTTAACTACAATAGAACTACTGGACAATTAATAATTATATCTACGACGTTCGTTTTAAGATATAAAGTACTAATTAATTGAAACTCTTTCTTTGTGATGACAGTGAAAACTATCAAGTCAGCTCATTAGAATTTATGTTGGTAGAAATGAGTCTTTTGTATCAACTTAAAATAAATGTTGACAGAACGTTCTTTTGATATAATCTATAGCCAATGTGGATGCCTTACTAATAACCGTGAGCATTATATTATCATAACAAACTATATGAAGATAATAACAAACTATATGAAGATCAGACACTCAGAATGAAAATTAGGATAACAAGGCGAGACCTTTTTGGCTTGGTGTTCACGTATTTGTAGTTTCTTTAGTGAAACTTCAACAAAAGCTGGGACTATTACGCTCACATTCAGTATGCTATCTCCTTCATTCTGAATGAGGATAGTGAAGTACGGTGATCCTGCCAAAGAGATAATAAGCAATATGCTGATTATTATTATTATTATTATTTTGCGAATAATGAAAATAAAGAAACAACAATAAGTAGAATAACTTCCTCTCAATTTCTATCGATACATGACATTATTTCATCAAATCACAAAAACATCATTACATCAAAATGTCTCCCTAAAGTGTGCCTAGGATAAATTATGGCCTTTACTGCCTAGGATGATTTTGTTCTGCTAGGCGTAACACCACTTGTTCTAAAATGAAAAGAGTCATCACCTGCCAGGATTAATCCAAGACTAGATATCTATACTAAAGGAAGACCAGGTTCCAAAAAAGGAGTCATCATAGAAGGTTATTAGTCACAGAATCCCATCCTGAATACCTAAAGGATACAAGTTTATAATAATGTTTTTGCATTTTCTTAGGTATGTCAATGGTTAATGTGCGTTCGAGGGTGTTTAGATTCTCATATAATCATTTCTACTTTCCCTCAGTCCAGAATTTAAGGATTCGATGACTTAGCAAGGATCCTTAAGTTCTTTTTAAACAACTCTATAATGTACTCTATGTGATCGTTGCCACCTAGAAAGAGACAGCCAAACAGCACAATGATTGAAACTTGGAAGAAAGCATCCAGTCACGAAATCTAAATTCCAAAAACGCTTTCTTTGACAGGGTACGTCAGCAGTATCTGAGTTTATGGGCCATATCTTGAGATTCCAAGTCAATGAAAAAGTAGACAAAAGGTTGCACCATGGACAGCATGTTGAATTCTCTCTCAATTCCATATTTCCATGTATGAGATTATTGAAACCAGGAGAGTTAAAGTCCAGTAGCTAGGTATCTGGTTTTTCAATATAAAATGGTGTGGAACTCCAGAGTCCCCTCTAAAGTTTGATTGTTGTATGGATGCTAATATGGTTAGAACTTTAAGAACTGATAACCACTGTAACAGAGGCAAGTCTTTTTTTTCTTTATGAAAGGTAAAATCAATTTGTATCATAGAGAATGAGGTGCAACATACAAAGGGGGTGATATACCACAAGGAATTTGAATGGCAACAAATACAAAGGAGCTACTAGACAGAAAAGACAACGCTCTCAAGACCCAAAATATACAGTTTCCAGAAAGAACACAAGAGACTCGAAAGGGACCATTCTCAAACCACCACCAATCTTTTCAGGAAAAAATATGATACAAAAGTTATGACTTAGATAGAGTTGGAAGGTTTGATCAAACGCGTGAGTTCTAAGCACGTATTATTGTGCGTGTTACAATGTTACCAAAAAGGTCTTATAGGTCAAACATGACTAAATTTTTTATTAAATTAGGCTTATTTATGAAATTTTGTCTAGACTAGTAAGAAGATGCTAACAAGATATAATCTGAAAAAAATACACCACTTTTATTAATCACCAATTTTCTTAGACTGTTGTTCATATGTGTTAGCAACAAGGGTATTTTCTTCTCGCGCGCCTCGTAAATGAACTAGACTCATGTACTGTATTTGGGAGTTGTATGTTATTTTGGCATAAATATGTTCGCCATTTTTTTTATCTGGCAAGACCAAAGAATCTTTTATTAAGCATATTTATTTGTACGAATTCAACACATGAACAATCCTTGCCAAGAATAGACACAAAACAACCTTTCAAACTCAATCAAAATCAAAATAAGGAATAGTGGAAACTGATTGTGTGTATATATAATTATTCCCCCACTTCCAAACTTTAACGATTTCTACTTTGTTTTAAGAGTTTCAATTAAGTATTTACGAGTGTTCTCATTGATATTCGATTTGATTTTTACAGTAATATACTATCTGATTTTAAATGTTTAACATAACCCATCTCAATATATGGTTAGGAAACTTGTGTCAACATTCTTAAGTAGTCAAAATGTTATTAGTTGAGATTCAGAACACGAAAATCCCAAATTACAATACGAGATTTTGACTTACACGTCTTTCTACTAGGATCCTTTTGGATGTGGCATAATAATACTCGTTCAATTTTAAGGTAATCTTGGTTTCCCTCATCATAATTAGCAAACCAAAACTTGGTGTCAGTTTCTTCCCCCAAACAATTTTCTTTAATGTCCCTTGTTAAGGTACTAACAATGTTTGGAAGCCATTAGACCAAGTAAAATAATACGTGGAATCCAAAAAGAACAACATGCACCTATCAACTCAGCACAATCACACTCATTTTGTTAATTGGATTACATTAACAATGTCTTCAGTTAGCATTATGTCCCTCTCTAATGTGAAGGTTGCACTTTCCATTCCTAGTATTGACGGCGTCTCACTCGGCACCTAACACCTATACGCATCAAGGCTTGCGGTCCTAATCATGCCAAATAAAGTTTGCTAATGCCATAAGTCATAACATATCTACTGATAGCCCAATTCCCGACGCTAGGTGTACCAAGCTCACAATATTGAATCGTTGGTCTTAATTCAATACTGTGTTGGAAAGATGAAATATGAAGACCGGATGGAAGGGAAACACCTTTTCAGAAGAGGGTAGAAACTTAAGAAGAGGAATCTAGCTAACATGCACAACAATCTCCTCTTTTTAGATGGTAAACAATTATGATAAAGAACAATTGATAACTTCCTCGTAATGATCTATTTATTCTTACAATTCCAGCAGAAACGAAGCATGAAAAGTGCTACGAAAATATTGCAAGGGATTTTCTTTAAGATTATTTTGGAGAAAATAATAAACATCATCTACTCAGTTGAAACATAGTTTACCCTCAAATCAATGAGTTCCAAAGTTTGGGATGATGATCCAGGGTAAGAATCCCTGTTGTTATATCTTGCAACATAGTGATGAGTGCATGCAAGGTCGCCACCAGAAGGTCTTAGGCAATTACTGACGCAGTGGATCCTAGTAGTTCAATTCAATAGTAACAAATCTCCCACATGTTCTTCTCTATGTATTTCAGCGTTAGTCTATGTTAAATCTAAAGATATTTTAGGGGGGTTTATAACTCCTTGTTTAGACCACATTTATGATTCGATTCCTTTTAGGACGTTCTCAACTAGACCTTGACTGACTGTTTTCTTCACTAACATAATGATCTTATCAGCATGCCTATAGTTGTGCCACTTTTCATCAAGACGTCTTTTTTCTGATCTTTTCCATATAAGGTAAAACATGAACAAACACATTAAAACATTTTAACTTGACTTGGAAGAACTACGCATGCGAATTATGGCAATATGACCCAATAACACGTAAACAGAAAAAAGTATATCCAACAACAGTTGCTCATTATGAACCATTACTAAAAGCACAACACATAACAAAAATGGAAATCTACACTACAACAAAAACATAAATTCAGAGAATACGAATTACCGTTATTTGAATGTCTAAGACACGCAATCATCTTTTCCTGAACTGTGCATTTATTTGCCAATGGCTCGCATTTTTCATTGACTACTTCTTGATTCAATTCTTTGTTTATCTGAGTCTGAGTTTCATCCTTTCCCATCTCCGGAACTGTACTATTTGATCCCTTTTGTTCAACTTGAGGTACTTTCTCTTTCTCAGGAACAGGTACTTTCTCAGGTTTCTCTGTACTAGTATTATTCGTTTCCACATGTTTTTCCGGCGTCAATTTCTCAGGTTTCTCTGTACTAGTAGTATTATTCAAATCCAAATTCTTCTCAGGTTTCGTTTCCGGAATCGGAATCGGTGACGGTGATGGAGAAACCTAAACACCAAAACAAATCCAATCATTCACTCTCTTAGCTCAAAAACACAACTTAAACAACAAAAATTACAACAAAAAATTGCTTAAATTACCTTTGTTCCATTAACTTCTGGTGCTACAGACATCATTCTCCGTATTTCAGAAAACAACGAAGCATCAGATCCTTCAACTACAATCAACAACACTACTACAATTACACCAATTACACTATTATTCGTAACCATTCTTTCTCAGATCTTCAAAATCTCCTTTCCAAAATCCCTATCTTTTCAATTCCAAATCTCAACAAACATAGATTCGAAATCTTCATCTTCAAGCAATAAGATTACAACAAGTATAACGAGTTGCAGAGATTATATAACGGATTAAGATCGTTTAACCGAATAATTGGAATACTTTAGCTAGCTTGTTTCTCACGCAACAAGAATATGAAATCTAGGGTTTTTTTTATTTAATTTTACTGAAACGAAACGAAGAGATTTGCAAGAAGAAGAAGAAGAAATACAGAAAGAGAAACTTCGCAGTTGTTGGAACTAAATGAATAAGAGAGATTCTGCTGAAAGTGACAGTTTCAGTTGTGAAACTGAAACTATCTTGGGTTGGGCCCAAAGCCCATATATCCCAATTTCAAATGGGCCAAAGAGTCTGAAGAATAATTATCTTTTGTGTGTAACAAGGGATCATAAAGTGATGATGAAGGAATTGGTAGATTTGTGCAACCAAAGTAAAAGCTCATAAAAAAGAAAACCTGTAATGCAAGTAAGAGAGTGAAGGGAATTGAATGGTGTTATTAGGAGATATTTAGTTGTTGGAATATATTGTTTCTAGTACTGTAGTAGTCTAAGTTCAAGTTCATGGTATCTCTTTCTTGGTTTATGATGATGGAAACAATGCCAAAGATGAGGCAAATGAAGTTTGGGGATGAACATAGTTCATTGTATGATCAGTTTGAGAGATTAACATTTGAGATCCAGTTAAATCAAGCTATACTACGTAGAAGTTTTTCAGAATCGAACGTTGGTCAACCTTTTGTAGCAAAATCTCCTGTATTAGTCTCAAATAAGGTGCAACAAGATGGGAGACACAGTACATCAACATGTCGTATGCCAAAGGTCTTGAAGAAGCTGTTAAAGCCATTATGCAGTAGTAAGAAGGGAAAAAAAGGTGATTCAGTTCTAAATAATCCTTTGTGTTGGAAAACATTTGGTAGATCCGTGCGAGTTTATTAAGGTCAAGACTATGTTATTATCTTTTGTTCATGCAAGGAATCATCTTATGTATCTTTTCTATATCGTTTCTCCCACAATGTCGTTGAAGTGGTGGCCTGGTGGGCAACTGAAATCATCGCCCAAGTCAATAAATTATAATGTGTTAGGGGGGATAGAAAAATGATTTGTTTGTGCGAGGAGGGAGTAAGTTTTTTATTGATACAGGTCGTACGTTTTATGTATCCACCATAGTGTCTTTCGGCACCATTGGTGTTTCTTTTCATACATCGGCGAACAGAGGGAGCTATTACAAGTTGAAGTTGTATCAGCTTCAATGCAATGTTGAAATTTCAAAAAGCTTTAGACATCAAATGTGTTATTTGTTTGTTCTGTTTTCACATGTTTCTAAGCAGCCCTGAAATTCCAGGAAAGAGCTTTTGTTCTTGTACTAGTTTTCTTTGGCGAAAGATAGAAATATTGTAAGAATCATAGTACAATTTTACCCTGATCAGCGTGATTATAAGCACCGTCAGGTCAGCCAAACATAAACAGAACAATACAAGAATCCTGCAGTTTCAGTGTTCTTGTACTAGTTGTGGAACTCTAAAGAAACTTAATCCTTCCCCGACTAATTACAACATTTAGATTGAAGTTCCATTGAACCACAAATTTTTCAGTTTCAGATATTTGCAATTGAGCAAGAGATGCGAGTAAGCTGAAGTATATGTGTAATAAGTAAGGACAAGAATCCATCACAACAATAATTAATGTCGTTCTTGGGTGTGGGGGATTGAAGTTGTATTGCCCTAGCCAAGAGCGATAACTATCTTATACCACTGGCAGAAACTGTGTGATAGCCTATGTAGATGTATGTCAATGAAGGTCCTAATTTGCTTGCAGTCAGTAAGATAACATATGCCCTGGCGCCCTGCTACTAGGTAAATAGCTTTCACGAGCTAAAAATACTAGATGACCTAGCAGATAATGTACTGGGTATAGGTTTGGAAGTTGATAACCGTCTCAGAGGGCTGTTTGCAGAAGATCATGGACCAATGAAGAACTTTGGGGTAAGGTGAGAATTAAGAATGCAGGATTCACGCCTTACCCCGAAATTCTGCTTGGTGATCCAAACTTTGGTTACAAGAGGGGAGACAGACAGACAGTTGAGGCATTGGCTAATTAAACGTGACGATTAGACTATCTTCGAGCCCTTTGCAATATGGGAAGGGTTGACGACACCACTCTTTTTTTTATTTGTATTAGTGAAAATGTGAAATAGATAAAATCCACTCTAGTTGAACTTTTTTATATGCAATTGGTCAAACAATGCAATAGGCAGGGAAAGCTTGTAGATATGATTCTTGTAAACTATATATGTAGCAGCATTAAAACAAGGTGAAAACTACCAAACACCACCTAAAAAATTGCTGGAAGCTGGATCAATGAGAACATGAGTCTGCCCGACCGATGTTTCTTGATTCAATTTGTATCAGAAAGTCTTCTGTGAGAGAGCACAAAAGTTTATGAGATTACTGACTTTCTGTAAATAGACATGTTTGTTTTTAGTAGAACACATTTGATGGGTGATGGGTGATGGGCTTCTCTCTTGTTTCGGCCAAACTTCTTCTGTTTTTGCCTATGGAATGCTGTAAACCGACCTAGTTAGTATATCATCTAGGGCTTTAAAAAGAATTAACACTACGTACTACTTACTACCAACCTCCAATGGAGAAACAGCAGGGGATGGAGGAGGAAATACCTTTTTCTTTTTGTGATGAACTTGAAGAGGAGATACTGTTAAGACTGCCAACCAAGTCTCTCTCACGATTCAAGTGCGTATCGAAACCCTGGAACACTAAAATAACCAGTAATCAATTTGTCCACAAGCATCTCCAACGTCAAAGTCAAGAAAACAACAAGAAGTTGAATCTCATGCTACATACCAGGCGTCGCCACCCTTTCAAATTGTTGAGCTATTATTGTAATCAATTGGATGATGATGCAATAGATCAACCACTGCTCGGTAGTAATGAGAAACATATATTTCACATACTTGGTTCTTGTGATGGCTTGCTCCTTGTAGTTGTTACTGGTGCTGGTGTTGGTTGTAATCATGTTATTATTTACATATGGAACCCTACAACTGGTGAACATAAGATATTACCTCAACATGTATGCAGTCGGGAATCCTCTTCGCCTTTTGGGACCGTTTACGGATTTGGACGTGATCCTAGCACTGACAACAATTACAAAGTGCTACATTTAAAATCAGTCACTGGAGAATTGGGAAAAATGGAATTTGAAGTTCATCTATATACAACACACACCAATTCATGGAAAAGACTTCCAAACATCCCCTTTTACTGTATTGGTAGCGATGACCCTCCTGCTTCAATGAAACTAGCTTATGCTAACTTACATTATGTAGCAGCAATACATATTGCTGAGTACGAGTATGAGGATGTACCCCACGAGTCTATCCTATCTTTTGATCTTAAGGATGACAAGTTCAGAGAACTTACCCAGCCTACCTTTTGCCATTCTAAAGGTTTGGTCAGTCTTAGTGCTTTAAATGGTTGTCTTTGTGCCCTTTCTGGTTCTTTTGAGAACAATTTCTTTTGCTTGTATATGATGGAAAATTTTGGCGTCAAGGAAGAAGAGCGTTGGACAAATATGTTTTGCATCAACAGCCCTGAAGTGATGGGAAAGCCTCCTCAATTTAGATTACCACTGCACCTACTTGATGATGGTCAGATTCTGCTAACTGCAGTACTCAAAATTCCGCATCAAAGATTCTCATTCTCATCCTACATCATCTGTTACCACCCTGTGAACAAAACAGCAAGGATTCTCACCCAACTTGATCTGGCATCCCTAAGGAGCCCTGTAGTCTATGTGGAGAGCCTCGTCTCACCAAACACTGCCTCCATTGATGACAAAGTTGATAAACAACCCAGACAATTGAAACAAAGAAGAATGTATATAGACAGGTAATTCTTTAAAAATTCCTTCATGGTGTAACCATCTCGTCGTCATGTTTTCCAAGTAACAATTGTCTGTGACTTCAAATTTTGCTTATGGACCCTGGACTACTCTATCTTCAGTTTCATATTTCCAATTGCACTTTAAAGGAACAATGAAAATTTCTTCACATGTAACGGCTTTTTTTTTTTGGGGGGGGGGGGGGGGGGGACATAAAGCCGCAACAAAAATTGTTGTCATTCCTGACCGTAGGCGATTATAGTTGTATTGCCCTAGTCGAGCGATAACGATCTTATACTGCTGACAGAAACTGTGTATGATATACATATCAACAAACTCTTGAATGGGACATAATATATGCCACTGCCACTGCCACTGCCACTGCCACTGGGTAAATAGTTTGCAGGAGCAGCTTAACATACTAGATGAATTGGCAGGTAATAATGTAAATAACGACATTAACTTGTTTCCACACTGGTTCTGTTTCCAGTTTCCACTCTCTCTCAATCACCATGAATTCTGTGTGTTTCTCTCCTTCTCCATTATCTTCTTGCTCTCTTTCTCAATCTTCTCATTCTTTCAACACTAGTAGAAATCAACAAACTAAGCTAGCAGAAACTCTCAATCTTCTTCATAAGAACAATACACAACCTTCTGTCAAGGAAAATGTTCACTTTATTGGAGAAAAAAAGTTGTTATCTACCAAAATTGGAGAAGAAAGATTCAATTCTTTTGACAAAAACAGAATACCCATCATTGAAAATGAAGAAAATGTTGGATCTTTAAAGAGAAATTTTAAGTTTGGAAGTGAATTTATTGGAAAAATCAGAAATTTAGTTTCTAGAGAAGGAAAAGGAAGCAAATTTCTTGAGTATTTTGAGAAAGATGGTAAGTTTTTAATGCTTAAAGACTTTAACAATCTGCTTATGGATTTAGTAGAAGCAGATAAGCTTGATGTAGCTGAGAAACTGTTTCAAGAGGCACAAATCTATGATTTAGTTCTTGATTCTCGAACATTTTCGACGATTATTAAGTGCTACTGCAAAAAAAATGAACCACATGAAGCTAAACAGGTTTTAGACCAAATGATAGAAAAGGGTTTTCTTCCAAATGTTGTAACTTTCACAATTGTTATCAGTTCATTCTGTACAAGAGGAAGAGTGAAGAAAGCTTTTGAGGTTTATGAGCTCATGGGTAGGGTTGGGTGTGAAGCCAATATCCAGACTTACAACTGTTTGATGAAAGGTCTGTGTTATGTTGGTAAGGTTGAAGAAGCATATAAGTTCTTAATGAAGATTAAGAAATCTTGTATAAAACTTGATATTTATAGTTACAATACAGTTATGGATGGTTTTTGTAAGGTGGGTCGATCAGACGAGGGAATGGAATTGCTCGAAGAAGCTCTAGGGGATGGATTAAAGCCGAATGTTGTTACGTTCAATGCATTGTTTAATGGATATAGCAGGGAAGGTAGACCTATGGAGGGGATTGAGCTTTTGAAGAGAATGAAAGAGAGGGATTGTCAGCCTGATTGTGTTAGTTACAATACTTTGTCACATGGATTGTTGAAATGGGGTAAAGTGATGACGGCACGAAAGGTTTACAAAGAGATGGTTGGTATAGGTTTGGAAGTTGATGAAAGGATAATGAATACCCTTCTCAGAGGACTTTGCAGAAGATCATGGAGAAACGAAGAACTGTATGAAGATGTTGAGGATGTATTTGAGAGAATTAAGAATGCAGGTTTCACACCTTACCCCGAAACTCATTGCTTGGTGATCCAAACTTTGGCCATCAGAGGGGAGACAGATAAGGCGTTAGCTAGTTTAAATGAGATGATAATAATTGGGAACCCTCCTACGTTGATTACCTTCAATGTTGTTATACGAGCCCTTTGCAATGAGGGAAGGGTTGAAGACGCCACTCTGGTTTTGATCTGTATCAGTGAAATAGGTAAAATCCCTGGTGGAACTTCGTATAGGCTATTGATCAAAGAATGCAATAGGCAAGGAAGGGTTGTAGATTCTTATAAACTATATGCAGCAGCATTGAAACATGGTGTAAGTCCCAAACGGCCACCAAGAAAATTGCCGGAAGCTGGATCAATGAGAAATTTCTCTCTGGGTATTCCAAGCCATTTTTTATCAGAGTAGGACTGCAAGTGAGAAGAAATTGTAATGGATTCTGTAACATGTAAGTTGTTAAAACTTTTTCAGTACATTATTCAAAAATAGAAATGATTGCTTAATACTAGTAGAGTAATGCGAAACTAAATGGAGCATGAAAGAAAAATATGAAAGCTTTTAAACTACACTCAAATACTTGATACATTTTCATAACCTCGCAAAATCATAATGGGAAACAAAATATGGAAGTTTTGGACCAATTTGAAAATGAAAAAGAAAATGATTGCTGTGATCCCAGAACCTTGTAACCATCTGACATACTTGTTTTTTGATGTTATCCAAGATATGGTCCAATAGCTCATGAATGTATCGAACTTTGAGGGGGGGGGGGGGGGGGGGGGGAACAGGATTATGACTTCGAGCCTACAGTACATATTCAAAACAAGTGCACCACAGGAAAATAGAGTGCCTTCAGCACCAAGGCATAAAACGGCTTATGACAAATCCTCCACATTATATTCGAAAGTGAATTTGAATTTTTTTCTTTTTGACAGACACATGCATCTATCTAATGATGCACAAAATTGCGAAAGGCATGCCTCTTTATATATGTTAGAGATACAGGTAATGATGCATACAGTTACAGTCTATACATCTGCTTCCATCCTATTTGTACCGAATACAGCTAACCCCGGGAATTAAAATGGGAAAATTTAGGAGTGTAAACTCAACCAAGCAAAAGAAAAAAGTACTCCGTCATCTATGCCCTGTTCATGTATTGTCCAGTTCTTGTATCTACCACTATTTCATCACCAGTGTTCACAAACAAGGGGACATAAACGATAGCTCCTGTATCAACTGTTGCTGGCTTCGATCCACCACCTGTTAGACAAAAACATTACATTGGAAAGTTAGTTTATATGAACTCAACATAGATTCCCAAATTATTTGTTGCTACCTGATGTTCTACAAATTTTATTTTATTGTACAGCAAAATTATAGTAAAAAGGTTGCAATATGATATGATACCAGGTGGTCAGGATGTGGTATTTGTACATGATTGCATCGCACAACACTCAACTACAGAATAAAAACAAGTTCATCAAGTCACTTGTAACATAATTTGCTCTCATATCAATGAGGGTGGTTTGGGATCTGAAGTTTGAGACTAATGAATCATAAGAATCGCCATTGTTATACCTTTTACTGTAGTTCTCAGTACATGCCAAGGTCATGGCCAGAAGGTACAATTTACGTAAGTAGTTCATCCTACCACTAGTTGTTGATCCTGATGAACTATTTTAATTCACTAAGGTAAAAAACTGTCTGATGTTCTTCTCTATGTATCCCACTGTTGGTCTATATAACATGCATAGATATTCTAGCAGCTGCACAAATTACTTCAGGGTTTTTAGGCCTTGTTAATGACTTGAACCCTTCTAGGATTTTCTCAGCTAAACCTTGACTGTATGATGTAATTCTCTATCTAAGGATCCTATTTGCATGCCTAAAGTGGTGTCGCTTTTCATCAAGATGTCCATTTGATGATTTTGTCAAATACACGGAAATTAAAATATAACTTGAACTGGAAACATCTTAAATCCAAAGAATAAAAAGTTTTGGGCACATTGGTCAGTAACATGAAAACAATGAGAAAAGCTTTCCAACAACAGTCGCCAAACTACAAATAAGAATTCATGCCCTTAAGAACATGCATTCAGACTACATGAATTATCGTTCTAGAATATTTAAGCCAAGTAATCATCTTTTCCTGAACTGAGCATTTGTTCGCCAATGACTCACATGTTTCATTTATTACTTCCTCATTTGAATCTTTGCAAACTCCAAAACAGTACCATTGATCCTTTTGATCTACTTCAGGTCCTGGGAAGCTCCGCTCACAGCCTCACATCGTGGTGGGAATTGTGATTTCTATATAACCTAGCTTCTTGAATTTGTAAGCCACAGCTTCCATTTATAAGGGGGTTCGTAATGTGCTTTCTTATACATCACTACAGTCCTATAGCCAATCTATAATGGTAATGCATGGAACAGTCTAAGCTTATAGCCAATCTGTGTAACATTAGCAATGCGTGGAATTTGTGCGTCAAAGGCCCTGCTTGTTTGGGCTGCAAAAAAGCATATGTTACCACCCTATAACTAGAGAGGTCCCCTCCTTAACTAACTCTTTCATCCTAATGGTCTCCCATCTAAGTTAACTCGAATCCTTGGTTTCCTACCTAAACCTAGCATAAAGATGAGATAATCATAGATGATCTTTCACCAAATTCATGTGAAAAAAAAAATCTTTGCATTTTGATAATGGCATCAAAATTTTGCATCACTTGTATATATGATTTGGTTATAAACCCACCAAACTTTTGCATCAATCATTTTATTAGGCTACTTTTTTGATAAATTTTTGCAGGGCAACCAAGCAGGGCCAAGTGTCAAAGATTTCTAAGAATCCCAATTTTATAAGAAATATAAGCAAGGGTTGATTCTTATGATAATGAACAGTATTACCTTGTGCAGTGTCACCTTTTAGGCCAGGGTCCACACTAACAACAGATAACTTAACATTGATTGGAAGGTCAAAGTCAATAACCTGCAGCAATATAAAAAAATTCAAACCAATGCTATTTCTATCAGGCTATTATATAGTATATACATATATATGAGTATGTCCAGTTGAGTAAGGTAAGGTCTGCATGCAGACAAACAAAGGGAAAGATTTGTTATCAGTACTATTATTAATGCTTTAATTCATCTTCTTTTTTCCTTTATTTGTTCACAAGGGTTACAGGCAAAATGCCTGCGTGAATTATTCAAGGATTCTGAACGAAAGTTCCGCTCTGGAGACCTATATTCAACCTGAAACATTGCAATGTGATTTTGGAATTCATACAAATCTAAGGTAGTGATTTTTGTTTTCACTTGTCCAGTTACAACCTTTTAGATGAAAATCAAGTTATATTTGCTCCAGCAGTGTTTCCACTACATAAACACAAACCATTTAGTTCCTTCCATCTTGTTTTGCATTGTAGCAAATCTCAATTCTCTCAGACAACCCAAATTTCAAATTTCACCTGTTTCGGTGTCATAGTTCCACAAAGCACAACAATATTTTGTTCTTTACTTTCAGCCTGACCAGTGTCTCCATTTAGGATCCATCTACAATTTTAGAGTCATATATTTCTTAGACGTTAGTTTATCTTTGCTTATAGATATCAGTCTCGTAGATTGCATTACTTGAGGTGTTTACTACCCAAACATCATATGATATATGCTATTCATCACACTCATCTAGGGAGAGCAGCAAAAATCCTATGTCCCTTTCAATAGTGGTGTTATCAAAAGTATGACGAATGCAACAGAGTGTGAGGCAAAGTTCAGTAAATCTGCGGCTATACTTGTGCAATACGATTTGAACCATTGATGCATTGAAGACCAAACGAACAAAAAGAAAAGAATGAATACCTTTCCATTCCAAAAAAGTACATTGCAGTCTGTGCCTTCTTTTAGCCACTTTGTCTTATCGCCAACATCCGAAGCATTTAGACGTATTTCTTCATAGGTGCTCTGGATACATAGAATACAACCAAGTTTATATATCTTTTCAATCTGTTATGAGGCCCAAAATAATGTTATGTTGAATAAACAATTCAGGACACCTTTTTTTTTTTTGATAGTTAGAATTATTTCACCCCAAATCCCTATTAACCCCATGAAGTGGGACTTGATCCCAAGACCTTGGGCCCAACCTCCCAAGTCTTGACCAGTAGACCACTGGACACTTTCCAGTGGTCTAAAACATTACTACTTTACTATTATTTCCAACATTAAAAAATCAATATCTATGAACTTATACAAAATGCAAACATCATTTACAGTAGCAAATACTTCAAATTTCAACATGTGTTCTATTGTTGCCATTCATGCTTTGACACAAAGGCTTTGATTGAGTATATTTCTTCATTTTTCTAGGGAAACTAATGGAGCAGCTAACCTACCTTGCTGCTCTATCCAACTGTATACACACTCAAACAATGGTTTTTGTGTTGGGAAATATACACCGATATATTACTGTTCTAAATAAATAAAAAAAGAATAGATGATGCAAACCAGAATAAATGGATGAAGGACAAGATTTGGATAGAGTCGAGATAAAATCTCTCTCCTTAAGACATTATTCACCCCGTACATGTGCCGAACCGTTTATCAGTGGCGGATTATCTCCTAGGATACAACGATTTATCCTTCTTAGCGTAGCAGCACTTCAAACGTATAGAAAACGGCGAACCAATTCTTTGTTATACTCTCTCATGACAAGACACAGACACTAGAAGATGGAAAAAAACAATTGATTGAAAAGTGATTTGACTAGAAACACAAGACACACTTATATACTAGGAAAAACACCTTTTCAAAAAGGTACATGTCTATTCAATGTCTATTTGAATAGACACTTGACCCAATACAATGTACACATTTGTTGGGAACAGACACACCTATTCAGAATAGGTGTCTACAAAGTATGTGTCCATTGGGGAAAGACACATCCATTGTATCTGGCTTTATTGCTTTAAATAAAACACATGAAGAAGCAAAATGACTTTGTAAACTCCTTAGAGGATATCTCCATGTGGAAACAACAAGTGTCAGCTACTTGCATACATTGCAACACATAATTTCATATGTGTTTGGCACCGAGTTGTATGAATAACGGTGAGTCTCAATAAATTATAAGAAGACATAAAACCGTTAACCAACTGCTCTCTAATGGAAAATCTCTATAGAGTACATTACATAGATTGACAACCTAGCGGATCCAACTACTAAAGGTTAGTCACGAGAGCAAGCTGAATCGTCGATAGGAATGAGTTTACAACCTATGACGAAAGAGTGGGCTTGATGGCAACCCAACCTAGCTGACTGGAGATCCCAAGATCTAGGTTCAAAGGGACAACTGAATCTCGCTTTACTTGACGAAAGCACTGAGAGATTACATATCTCTTACTCTTTCCTAAGATGATGAGAACAGTGTTGCCTGCATTGATGGAACAAGATAAGTTATACTTTTAATGATTCCCATAGCTTGGTAACACAAGTGGGGTATGACAGGATACTATTCATGGGCAATCACCTTATGAGTGAGAAAAATGGGTCGTTTTCTATGAGAATATTGAACGTTGCATTTCTCTAAGAGCACTCATGAATACCAGGAAGTTCAACGCCAAAATGAACACAACCATAGAACCAAGTTCTTTGAGGAAGGGAAACTGTGTGTTAGCCATTGTCTCGGTTTGCACAAACGGTTGAGCGGTTCAAGACATCATGTTCACCGATTAGCTAGTAAATCTGATGGTTATTCACTAGAGTAGGTTCAAGGCTGAAAAATTGCTACCTATACCGAAGCAGCTACTTTCCGTTTGTACTCTCTCAAGTTTCATCTGTTTTTCTCGATTGTTTTATGAGTTGGTAATTTCCATTCATGTGGGGGATTGTTGGAAATGTTTTTGAGTGGTCAAAACATTTGTATATGAATGAGAAATTAAAGTCCTAAGTTATCCACTGATCATGGCTAACTTGTGTTATAGTAGGTAAATATGTATGTATTTCACATACATTGTATTTGGTCCAACCCATCCCAATGGGTGTGTCTTTCTCCAATAGACACATATTTTGTAGACACATACTCTGAATAGGTGTGTTTGTTCCCAACAGATGTGTACATTGTACTGGGTCAAGTGTCTATTCAAATAGACATGTGTTTTTTGAAAAGGAGTCTTTCCTACTATATAAGTATGTCTTGTGTTTGTAGTCAAACATTTTTCAATCATTTGTTTTTCCATCTGCTAGTGTCTGTGTCTTGTCATGAGAGAGTATAACAAAAAATTGGTTCGCCGTCTTCTATGCGTTTGAAGTATTGTTACGCTAAGAAGGATAGATCGTTATATCCTGCGAGACAATCCGCCATTGATAAATCGTTCGGCACATGTACGGGGCGAATAATCTCTTAAGGAGAGAAATTTTATCTCGACTCGATCTAAATCTTGTCCTTCATCCATTTATTCTGGTTTACATCATCTATTCCCTTTTATTTATTTTAGAACAGTAATATATCGGTATATATTTCCCTACACTTTGTACCCATGTTTCATGGAAGATTGAACAATATAATAGAGGAGGAAACTAATTAAAAGGTATATCTAAACTAATAAATTCATATAAGAGGGGACTGCCTAACGCAACTTACTTTCTTCGCACACACACTGACGTAGCGGAAGCGATTAAAAATCAAACCTTGAATAACCCAAGGGGAGGTTTGCCTTAAAACAAGGAAGAACTAATATAAAACTAGAGAAAACTAAATTGTAGAGACAAATCTTAATTGTATTGATTGAATAATTGAATTGGTTCTACAAAGCATGACTCTTTATATAGACTAAAGACTAGGACCAACTAGCACTAGGAATTCCTAAACAAAGAAATCAAAATACAAATCCTACTTTGAATTGTATTACTAATATCAACTTAGTAGTAAACCAACTATTCTAGAACTTCTAGACTCTAAATTAGAAATTACTAAATAAAATAATAAGATAAAAAGAAAATAAAAATAAATAAATTTCTGACGATGATGTCATCCTTGCTGGTGATGACGTCAGCAATGACGTCAGCACTGTTCTGCATCAGTCCCCTCTTCTTTAAAAGAACTCGTCCTCGAGTTAGAAGTATCATCAGCATGAAAGGGATAGATATCTTTGACATTGAAGGTCTTGGAAATATGCATGTCACTCGGAAGATCGACAATATAAGCATTGTCATTGATCTTGCGAAGAATCTTTAGGGGACCAATCTTCTTCATTTTCAACTTGTTGTAAGTACCTACTGGAAATCTCTCCTTACGCAAATGCACCATTACTAAGTCTCCAACTTCGAATGTTTGAGAACGACGATGTTTGTCAGCATCTTCCTTGTAATGAGTATTAGAATTCTCAATATTCTTCTTGACTGTGTCGTGAAGCTGAGTCATACTATCAACCATTGCATCTGCATCAAAATTCATACCTGAAACCTTAGGCAAAGAGACAAGGTCAAGGGTATGATTGGGAACTTTAGCATAGACAATTTGAAAAGGAGAATATCCTGTAGTACGACTCTTTGAGGTATTGTAAGCAAACTCAGCTTGAGGCAAAGCAAGATCCCATTGTTTTGGTTTGTCACCAGAGAGACAACGAATCAAATTTCCCAACGTTCGATTCACAACTTCAGTTTGACCATCAGTTTGTGGGTGAGAAGTACTACTAAATTTCAAGGAAGTGCCAAGTCTCATCCACAAAGTCTTCCAGAAGTAACTTAAAAATTTGGTGTCACGGTCTGAAGTAATAGATTTTGGAACTCCATGTAAACGAACAATTTCCTTGAAGAATAAAGTAGCAATATTGGAAGCATCCGATGTCTTCTTGCAAGGAATAAAATGAGCCATCTTGGAGAACCTATCTACAACAACCATAACCGAATCAACAGCTCTTTGAGTCCGAGGGAGACCCAAGATAAAATCCATAGAAACATCAACCCATGGTGCATCAGGAACCGGTAATGGTGTGTACAAGCCAGTATTTTGAGATTGACCTTTTGCGGTTTGACAAGTATAACACCGCTGAATGAGATTACCAACATCTCTTTTTAGGGATGGCCAATAATACCTTTCTTCAATCAAAGCAATAGTCTTGTCACGACCCATGTGACCTGCGAGACCTCCAGCATGCATTTCACGAATGATATGTTCTCTAAGGGAGCCCTGAGGAATGCACAAGTGATTTCCCTTGAAAAGAAAACCATCCTGAATAAGGAAATCATCTGTACCAGATTGATTTTGAGAGCATTTAATCCACATATCTGAAAAATCAGGATCATCATCATATAAATCCTTCAAATAATCAAACCCAACAATATCGGTGTTGACTGTAACGAGCAAAGAAGCTCTTCGACTGAGGGCATCAGCTACTTTGTTTTGTTGACCTGATTTGTGCTTAATCACAAAAGTGTATTTGTCAATTGTGTCTTTCCATCTGTCGTGCATTCGATTTGTCTTGGAACTGCTTTGAAGGAATTGCAAAGCTTGGTGGTCAGTGTAGAGAATAAATTCCCGATGGATCAGATAGTGATGCCAATGACGCAATGTTTGAACCAACGCAAAGAGTTCCAATTGATAAGTAGACCATTTCTTTCGAGCATCACTAAGTTTCTCACTAAAAAATGCAAGAGGCTTACCTTCTTGAGAAAGAACAGCGCCAATACCCATGATGGAAGCATCACAATCTACTTCAAAAATCCTGGAAAAATCAGGTAGAGCGAGAACCGGGGCTGTAGAAAGCTTGTCTTTAAGTAAGTTAAAACTTTTGTCGGCTTCTTCAGTCCATTCAAATTTAGTACCTCGCATACAATGTGTCAAAGGAGCTACAATAGAGCTGAAGTTCTTGACAAAACGTCGGTAAAAAGTAGCCAAACCATGGAAAGAACGAACATCATGAATTGTACGAGGTGTAGGCCATTCTCGTATTGCTTTCACCTTGTCTTCATCAACATGTATACCTGAAGCACTTACAATGTAGCCAAGAAAAAGAATGCGGTCTGTCATGAAATCACACTTCTTGATGTTGATGAGAAGCGAATTATCATAGAGAACCTTGAAGACTTCCCAAAGATGACACATGTGTTGTTGCTCATTCTGACTATAAATTAATATGTCATCAAAATATACGACAACGAACTTTCCAATGAGAGGCTGCAACACTTTAGTCATCAAACGCATAAATGTACTTGGGGCATTTGACAAACCAAAAGGCATTACCATCCATTCATAAAGACCATCCTTTGTCTTGAAAGCAGTTTTCCATTCATCTCCTGGTCGTATGCGGATTTGATGATAACCACTCTTTAAATCAATCTTCGAGAACACTTTAGAACCAATAAGCATATCAAGCATATCATCCAAGCGAGGAATAGGAAACCTGTAGCGAATGGTAATTTGGTTGATTGCACGACTATCAACACACATACGCCAAGAACCATCTTTCTTTGGCACAAGCAAAGCAGGAACTGCACAAGGACTCATACTAGGGCGAATGAGGCCTTTCTCGAGTAAATCATTAACTTGGCGTCGAAGCTCTTCATGTTCTTTAGGTGCCATACGATAGTGGGGAAGATTGGGAAGACTTGCACCAGGCATCAAATCAATATGATGTTGAATATCACGCATTGGAGGCAATGATGAAGGTAGATCGGTGGGTATGATAGTTTTGAATTCATCCAATAAAGGTTGGACAACCATGGGAATTTTTGATTCTTCTCTCTTTTCTTCCTTAAGTACAAGAGCATAGATTGTGTCAGTCTTTTTGAAATCCTCTTCATGGTCCTTAGAAATCAAACAAGTTCGCTCTTCGACTTTAGAAACTTCATGAACAGGTCTTGGACGCATAGATCCCAAAGTATGTTTTTCACCATCTTTCTTAAAGGTAAATGTATTGGCATAACAATCATACATAGCACGACGATCCCATTGCCAAGGTCGACCAAGTAACAAATGGCTAGCATCCATATCAAGAACATCACAAAGAACCTCATCATGATACTTACCAAGAGAAAATGGAACACGACATTGAGTAGTCACCATGAGTGAGTGACCATCCTTAACCCAACCAACGGAATAAGGCTTAGGATGTGGAGTCACTGGTAGATCCAACCTAGTCACCATATAAGTAGAAACAAAATTATCATGGGAACCACCATCAATAATCAAATTAACAGCCTTATCCTTAACTTGACAACGAGTCTGAAAGATCCTTTTTCGTTCAGAATTCACCGGTTGAGAAGGAGCATAGAGAAGCCTTCGAATAACACCCAGGAATGGAGCATCCACTTCATATTGAATCTCATTACTAGGTTCACATTTATCATAGTAATCTTCATCATAGTCATCATCGCAATCGTTTTCATCATGATCAATAAAGTTAACTCTAGACTTGTCTCGTTTTGGACATTCATGTTGCTTATGTCCAGGTTGGCCGCAACGGTAACAATTGGGCATGGTAGGGTAAGCATATGGATTGGTTTTGCTTGGTTGGGTGGTTTGTGGAGCTTTGGTAGGTGGAGGTTGATCATTGTTGGAAGCAAGTGTGGCTTGATTGTTTGTAGGAGTGTTGGGTGAATAGTTAGTGTTTGGAGAATTTTGATTATTGTGGTGTGCAGTAGATGATGGTGAAGGGTTGTAGTTGTTGCGACGATTTGGATAAGAAGAAGATGATGGAGAAGAGTATGACTTACTAGAATTCGAGCGGAAACCATTATGTTGCTCAATGTTGAGTGCGATTTGAATTGCATCGGCCAAGGTAGGAATTGAGTGAAAAATCTTCTCCACGATATTCCTATTCAAACCATTACGAAAACGAGTAACTAATTGATCTTCACTTTCCACGATGTTATTTCGAGATACCAAGCGATGAAACTCAGCAGCATAGTCATCAACACTACGAGATCCTTGGCGACACGATAGCAGTTGGTTGTATAAAATTTGCTCATAATCCTTAGGCAAGAAACGCTCCATAATCAAAGTTTTCATACGTGCCCAAGAAACAATATCCCGCTTATTATTCTTTCGACGATGAGCCTTGAGTTGTTCCCACCAAGCAGAAGCACCTTGTTTGAGTTTATATGCCACAAGCTTAACTTGTGCATGTTCAGGAGTATCCATGTACTCAAAGAAATTCTCAACTTCATGAATCCAATCAAGAGTCTCCTCAATATGCATATTACCAGTAAAAGTAGGGAGATCAATTTTCATACGAAACTGGTCAGATTGAGTACGAAAATTATTGTTGTGGTGTTGTTGAGGTTGAGGTTGAGGGCATGCTTGTTGATAGTAATTTTCAGCATCATCATCACTATCATGATCATCAAGATAAGAATTTGGTGCTCGAGGGGCGCGACGGTGATAAGTTTGTTGAAAACGATTAATAGGAAGATTGGGGGGTGGTTGAAAATTTTGTGTAGTGGGTGGGACATTGTTGGTTGAATGTAGGAGTTCGTAGCGAGATTGAGATGGAGAAGCAATAGTCGTATAAGTGGTGCGAACTTGTGGAGTATTGGAGAGTTGAGATGGTTGGGAGTTATTATAGGGTTGTTTGTATGGGTAGGGATGTGAAAATAGGTTTTGTGGTGTTTGGGGGCAACCATGAATAGGGAGAGATGTGAAGTCAATATTGGAACCTTGTGGTAAAGTTGTGGTGGTGGTGGAAAATTGGGGTGGTTGAGATATATTGGTCATAGTAGAGGGTGGGAGGGTGGGAGCATCAACAATAGATTGCTTACCTTCCAACTTATCAAATCGAAGAGTAAGATTATCGATTGAAGCGGTGAGACGATTAATAGCCGAATTGAATTCAACCTTCGTCACATAATCTCCAAGATTACCGACTTGGGAGCGGGGTGAAGAATCTCCGTCATTAACCATTGTAGGATCGAAACGAAGCTCTTGATACCAATTGACGTAGCGGAAGCGATTAAAAATCAAACCTTGAATAACCCAAGGGGAGGTTTGCCTTGAAACAAGGAAGAACTAATATAAAACTAGAGAAAACTAAATTGTAGAGACAAATCTTAATTGTATTGATTGAATAATTGAATTGGTTCTACAAAGCATGACTCTTTATATAGACTAAAGACTAGGACCAACTAGCACTAGGACTTCCTAAACAAAGAAATCAAAATACAAATCCTACTTTGAATTGTATTACTAATATCAACTTAGTAGTAAACCAACTATTCTAGAACTTCTAGACTCTAAATTAGAAATTACTAAATAAAATAATAAGATAAAAAGAAAATAAAAATAAATAAATTTCTGACGATGATGTCATCCTTGCTGGTGATGACGTCAGCAATGACGTCAGCACTGTTCTGCATCACACACCCACAAACATATTATTTTTATTACCAATGTTTTTATCCTGACATAATATAATAATCGCATCATTTGGTCAAGAAATTTTGGCGCATGAATGTTAGTAAGCATCATGAGAATAACTGGTGGACGTAGAAGAAAGATCTCATATATATATATATATATATATATATATGAAGAAATAGAATACTGATATATATTTGAGCCTTTGGTGGTATAAGACATGCATCATGGGAGTAACCAAGTATCCAACATGGAACTTACTAAATATTGCTCGTGACAAGAAATCACAAGAAATGTTTCCCATCAGACAGCGGATGTTCAATGTATAAACTATTTTATCCTCAGAAACAAAGCACAGGTCAATAACACAGTAAGAGAAACCACAATACCAGGTCCATGAATACAAACTGGTTGCCATCTTTATATGTATATTGCTTGGTCTCCTTCACAATATCTGCTTCCTGTATCTGAAGAAACAATTTACAAGAAAAGAGGATTTGAAACTTTCATCGAGATTATATTATTAATGCTGGATAGCACAAAGTATGTATGATATAGTCCTTGTTATATGATGCCTAATTAGGTGTGGACTTAAGTCCACTTGTGTGGCTTCTTTTCTCTTCTCTACTTTCCAGGAAAAGAAAATTATTTGACTCTTTTGCCATAGTGCTTGATTATCTAAAAGGTCACTACTCACTGGATCCTTACAAACAATTGGGTTATTTTTCGAGAGTTTATCACAGATTCAAAATGAAAGTTCTTAAAGTTTGAAATATACCACTTTGTTGATTTTGAATCGATTCTTTGTCAGATTGGTAATTAGTTATCTTCAGAATTGTTCTTGTTTCCTACATCACCTTCTTTTTTTTTTCCTTTTTTTCTTTTTGATTTGCAAGCGGGGTTGAGGGAACCCCTACCCCCTTTAAATTAAGTGTGGAAACTTATATCAACAATCAGCTGTTGACGTGTTTCAAACCCACAACCTCTCCACTTTGTGAGAGGGGTGCTACCATTGAGCCACAGGCTCATTCGCTCCTACATCACCTTTAGTCCTCATTCCGGACAAAAACCTAGGAGTGACATGACGCACTGACTAACCAAGTGAGTTGAATCTACATAGTATGTACGACCAAGTAGAATCATCCAAACAGATTCATAACATGGATGCTTCAATGACAAGCTCATATTACTGTAGGTGTACTGTGTACAGGTTTATGGATTTTTAGACAAACATCCATCAATAGTTCCCCATTATGTTTGTGTGTCTTTCAATCACTTTGCATGCTTCATCTGGCTCATCGTTCATGACTTGATTAAAGATGAGTAAGTTTCAAAATATAACACCAACAATCACTTTGTATCTCTTCAACACGCTACACTCACTTCCTTGCATCATATTATTGCATTTTCAAGACAACTTATTCACGATGGACTCATTTTTCCATAAATTTTTTTATTATGAGTACTGAAGTAATGACTAAGTCTCTTATCAAGCAAGATTAAATTCAAATGTAGTTACTAGCATAGGTGAAAAAATCGTTTAGGGGCGGATATCCGATCTGCCAAAAACCGGATTATTCCGCGGATATCCGACCTCCCGTGTCGGATTTTTGAGGTTCGGCAAATTCAAAAAAAACGGAATTTTTCGCGGATATTCGCGAATATTCGAGAAAAAATCGGCAAATTGGGAGGTTTTCTCCACTTTCCGTGTTTTTTTTCTGATTTCGATATATAAACTTATAATTAAAAGAAAAACATACATTACAAATTAAACACACGACAAAACATACAAGGAAGCTAAGACGGAACTATTACACAAGATAGTTTTACTCATAGGTGAAAAAATCGTAAATATCGGGCGGATATTCATAGAACTTTTATATGTTTACAATACAAGAACTAAACACAAACAACCTCATTACAACTCAACCCATAGTTTTATTTTAATAATCAAAATAAAAGACATGTTAACCCCAGAATAATAGACGCCCCTTGTCAAACCGATGAGCTTCGAGTCGCATGCGTGTGGGGACGAACTCAGTACAGTAATATTCCCATGACATTGTTTGCTCGTACGACCTGAATTGGTCAATATGCATATCATATGCATCTTGATCCATACAATACGGAGCAAATGATTCAAAGATAGGAAATCTCGAGTATTGTTGAACCGGCATTAATGTATCGGCTGACTGCACGTCGGACCCACTTGTCATTGGGGCCAACCAACTCCCTATATTAGGAAACCAAGAACCACTGTCATCTGGTTGGGTTTGGTAGGATGGTACACTGGAATCATCACTTTGGGAGGTTCCTATGTTACCATAAGAAAAATGAGGGTAAACATAGGTAGGTTGGATGTTGGTTTGAGAATAAGGGAGGTTCCACGAACCTTGGGAAGAAAACTGGTCAGGAATGTTCCATGAACCTTGGGAAGATACCCTAGATGATTCTGTTTCCGTTTTAGGATGCGGTCTTTTCTGTCGAGGTCGTTTTCCTTCTCTTGGTTGTTGCCATCCAGCATGGTCTTCATCTTGGGTGGCAAAAAGAAATTGAGACTCCCCCGTAAAATGAATCGCTTCTGGGGTGCGCTCTCTTAGTGAATCACTGGCTTCTGATCTTCCCCTTTGACAACCAGTATACTGGTTTGCCAAAAGTGAGAGAGAACTTCACTTTGGCATGGGCGTGCTTTTTTTTCGTTTCTTTCTGATATATTGCTCTTGGAGGGCCATCAAGTTCGTCGCGAAAGTTTCCAAACGTCTAGTGCCTTTTGGACCTTTTTTTGATAATCTCATCGAAAATTCTAGTTCGGGGGGATTAAAAATAAATGTGTTAATTTTATAATCGAAAATTTCATAAATTTCGGTAAATATCGGTTTTTGCCGAATTATGCCGCGAATATCCGATAAATGCCGACCGGCATGGGGTGTTTTAAAATCCGTTTATATGCCGTATGCCGTACCGTGCCGATCTCCAAAAAAACGGAATATATCGCGAATATCCGGTCGGCAGAAACGATTTTTTCACCTATGGTTACTAGTAGTTTAGTACTTAGCTTATACTCCTTTCTAGTATTCACCATCTGAACATAAACAAACTTACCACCAAACTAATATATATAGTCAATGTACTGATTGAATTAAAGGATATTAATATTACCGTACTTCCAGCTCGAAAAGTTTTCTGAACTGTATTTCCAGTTACATAATTCCGCATCTTGGTCCTCACAAATGCAGCACCCTTTCCAGGTTTCACATGAAGAAACTCTACACCAGAACAGAAAAAATAAACTTAACCAATAATAATTCTGCGAACCCTTGAATTACATAACAAGGTTGAACCTCTACTCTTAATTTCAACAATTTTTCCCACCATATACTATGTTTAAAATAAAAATTCAACTATTGTTGGAAAATTCAAAAAAAAAAAAAAAAAAAAAAAAAAAAAACATTTTCCTGGTAATAATATAACTGATTATACATAAAGAAAAATTGAAAATAAAAATTCCCATCAAAACATAAGAAAAGTGAGTCACTCACCTAAAACTCTCCAAGGAGCACCATCAACTTCAATATTAGACCCCACTTTGATATCATTGCTTGAAAATGCATAAATTCCTGTTATAACCATAAACCCAAAATTGGAAATCAACTAAAAAACCATATTATCAAGAGTAAAATTTATTTTCAAGAAAAAAATAAAAAATAAAAAAATATACTTTGAAATCTAGAACGAGAGGACAATTTGGGAAAAGCTCGCATTGCGCAGAAGGAAAGCTTGGGAGAGAATGAGACTGAAGAAGAAGAACGAAAACATGATGATGAAGAAAGAGATATGTTGATGGTTGCTGCTGCGATTCCCGCCATTACTAACTTCCACCCAACTAAAGAAATTCCCAAATGTTTTAGAGGACCGTTTGGTTTGGTTTGAGCAGTGAGCACAATGATGATAAGAACATGAACATCAATAAGGCCAGAAAATACGCACGTGTTAATTCATATCTATTTTGGGCCTTCAAGATACTGGACTTTACAAATACAGGATCGATTTTGGATATTGGACTTTTCATTATCCATTAACTTATTATTATGGGATTCACAGGACTCGTGCAAAAGCCATTTATTCAATACATTTTAACTCAGTACATTACAGTGCGAGCAGCATTTTCGTCCACACAATGTGACTAGGACAACTTGGTAACCGATTATGCAATTTTTATTGTTTCTTTTAGTTTTTCAGACAAACATACAGGTGGCAGTTGTATGAATGACAAAATTGCTATATGGATGACAAACAGCTGTATGGATGACAAAATTGCTATATGGATGACAAAATTCAAGAAACAATAAGAGCAAATTTTTATTGACTTTAGACTAACCGGTAGCAAGTTTCCACTTGAGTCCACGTAGAAGATTGTGTGGTGTACAAGCAAATGTACCGTAATACACCATACCGAAAATGTACCGAATAACAGCTATCCTGCAAACTATGGATTTGTACAACTACCATGCATATTACAATTCCATAGACCATAGTATGCATTGTAATGTGGATTTTCACAAAACTATAGATTTACAAATAAACACAATACATTTGTACAGATTTACAAGAGTCTTACTCCTTGTGTAATTTTATAATTTCGACTTTGTACTATATATTTATAAATCTATAATACAAATATATTGTATTCATTTATACATTCATAGTACAATGATATATGTACTGAAAATCCATAATAAATATAAATGTATAGTACAAATCTATGGTTTCGACTGAAAATCCATAACACAGAAAAATCCATACTAAAAATCCACAACAGATAAACTATAAATATGTAAACTCTTGTAATATGCATAGTACAAATCTATTATACTATATTAAAGCAGAAAAAATATCTCTTCAATTAGGCTATCAATAAGACTGAAATTGATAGCCTAATTGAAGAGAATTTTGATTAAGTTTGGGTATATTTGTAATTAGGCAAAAGTGGACCACCATCACAGATATAATTAAGCCCAATTAGACCATGGGAATAATTAAGCCCAATAAAAAAAATTAAAAGAATACCCAATCCCAAGTATAATCAAGTCCAGCCCGTACCCAGTTGGACCAAATCACAAGCATAATTAAAATACAGTAAAACTTCGATAAATTAATAGCCTTGAGACTAGAGAAAATTATTAATTAAACGAGATATTAATTCATCGATTAATTAATAAACTATTAATTTACATAAACAATATATTTTCATGTATGTCTTTCTTTTTAGAGGGCTAACATGATGAAGCTGGATAATCATTTTATTCTGGAACCGGTTCCACGAAAAGAAACACTAAAATCGATAATGATATTGGAATAATTTCTTCTTGGAATACAAAATACAACACCAGATCAACTCATCACACTACAAAAATTTAGAGACGAGGTGCAAACCAAAATCAATTTTGAGAAAAAAAAAACAATAATTGACTTTCATTATAAAAAAATATAAAATATATTTGTATATCAAAAAAATATTAATTTATATATTAGTTGGGTCTTCAAGGATTTTTCTAAAATGTATTAATTATCTAATAAATTTACCGAAATATTAATTTATCAACATATGCCCAAGCTGGGACCAGCCAAAAATATTATTTAAAGGAGATAATTAATTTATCGGGTATTATCTTATCGAGGTTTTACTATATCTTTTCAATTATGCTGAAATTGATAAATTAATTGAAGAGAAATTCATTCAATTTTGGGTATTTTTGTAACTACACAAAATAAATAAAAATGGGTTAATATGTAATTTCACATATTAAATACAACAACCTTCATAAGTAACCCTAACTCGAATTCTTTATAAGCAGTAAACCACATTATCACCACTAAATCTAATACCAGTAATTGACTACCATTAATAAAATGCTCTAACTCAAATTTCTTTCAATTCAACAATTTTAACTTCAATAAGTTTACCAGTAATTTTTTTTGAATAAGTAGCTAAATAATTATCTGGTGGAAGTAGTGATTTACATTGAAATCACCAGATGATTTACTACATTTGTACAACTTTTCCATCTATTATACTCTATTAAAGCTGAAAATACCCTTAAAAAAACATCTCTTCAATTAGATTGAAATTAATAGCTTAATTGAAGAGAATTTTGATTGAGTTTGGGAATCAAGTCCAGCCCGTACAAAAAATACAGTAAAACCTCGATACATTAATAGCCTTGAAAGTAGAGAAAATTATTAATTAAATGAGATATCAATTCATCTATTAATTAATAAATTGTTAATTTACATAATTAACAGTATATTTTTATGTATATCTTTCTTTTTTTTAAGGAAGGGGGGGTGCTAACGTGATGAAACTGGACAATCGTTTTATTCTAAAACTCGTTCCACGAAAAGAAACACTAAAATCGATAATGATATTGGAATAATTTCTTCTTGTAATACAAACTACAACACCAGATCAACTTATCACACTACAAAAAATTAGAGACGAGGTTCAAACCAAAATCAATCTTGAGAAAAAACAAACAAAAATTGACTTTATTATAAAAAAAATATAAAGTATATTTGTATATCGAAAAAATATTAATTTATATATTAGTTGGGCATTCAAGGATTTTTCTAAAATGTATTATCTAATAAATTTAGCGAAATATTAATTTATTAACATATGCTCAAGTTGGGACCAGCTAAAAATATTATTTAAAAGAGATAATTAATTTATCGGGTATTATCTTATCGAGGTTTTACTGTATCTCTTCAATTAAGCTGAAATTGATAACTTAATCGAAGAGAAATTCAAAACTCACCAAGATTTACATTGAAATCACCAGATGATTTATTACGTTTATACAACTTCTCCATCTTCCTCTTCACTCAAAGTCTATGTCTGCTTATATGCTTATATTTGATCCATGTATATATGATGTTTGCTGAAGATCTCTCGACGACACAGAAATCAAAACTCACCAGTATTCTAAGTCAAATGGGCAGCTATGCAAGTTTATTAATAAGATCATTAATAATATTAATATGATATTATTGTGGACACACGTCAAACATGTTTGTGATGGTCATTTTCAATTACATTCTAGAATTGACAAAAAGTATAATTTGCAGGAATATGGAGAACCAGTAATCTATTTCTTTTCCTTGCACTTATTAGGCATTGAGAAAAAGTAAATGAAAATAGAAAATAAACTCCAATAAAGATGATGATATAATCTTCAATACATTTCAATGGTGGGGATACGAAAAGGAACCCAAGTAGCAGTAAGACTTATTTACTGCAATTTCATGAAATTTGAGTTTCCCTTAATTTGTGATCTAATGTACGTAAATGTGTTGCAGATGGGACTATATCAAAAAATGTCGCAAGATTTACACAGAGATGGATTGTATGGTTGCCTTCCGAAAATGCTTAACTACAGGCCTAACGGGATCTCTCCGTCACATTACAAGTAAGTCATCTTTATCATCATAATAGTTTGTTAAAGATTTCGAATTTTCATGATGTTAACTGTTACAAGCCAATTAAGAGACGTTCGACTGCTGATGGACTACTGTGAAAAGATTGTTTCCCAAAGTGATGAAGCCTCAACAACCGAGCCAGACTAAATTCTAATTGAGACTTTGAGAATTGAGAGTACTGCAAAATCCCATTCTCCTGGATATCTTCAAATGTTTTGGGTTTAATTTTCATTTATATATAATAATCATTTAATTTCATTACTCAAAGATTTATAATAATTCTAAATGAAATCATACCAGTAATGGGCCTAAGGACTAGTCTATTGTTTATTCATTTATACATATGCATTTAACAGTAAATCTGTAAAGATACAACTGTTACTATGCATACTACAAATGGATAGTACTACAATATCACTATCACTATGTATTTATACAACTAAGCACATTACTATAGAAAACGGAATGAATGCATGAAGTTGAGTTTGCTGCTATTCCCGCCGTGAATCCGTGATTGTTCAGTTTCAGTCGGCATTCCCGCCCAAAAATCCCCAAAACCGTTTGGGCCACGTGTTAATTCATACAACTATTTGGGCCTCGAACGTAGGAAAGCTGCTTTCTAAAAAAAAACATATTTATCCACCTGATCATTTCAATCAACCACGTCAGCTATAATTTCTGGCTTTCTGCCACGTCAATCACTGTTTCTCTTGTCAACATTTTGCCCTAATTTTCCCCCCAAATCACACTCATCAGTCATCACACTCATTCCCAGCTTCTCAAAGTTGCCTTGTATAAACTGTTGTTGTTGTTAATGAATTCTTTAGAGAATTAGGGTTTAATCACTTTATGGATATATAAAGGAATGGTATCTGAAGAGATTGAGTTAGTAGTAGTAGTAACAGAGAAAACAAGAATGGAAAACGGATTGAATTCATCTCAATTAGTTTTTCAAGAAGATCACAACAACAATTTGCAATTTAATTGCAGTGGTGCTGCTGGTGGTGGTGGCGGCGGTGGTGTTGGTGGTGGAACTTCTTCACAAGCAACACAAAGACGTGTTGGTGTTGGTGTTGGTGTTGGTGTTGGCGTTGGAGTTGGATTAGGTGTTAGTGTTAGTGAATCGGGTAGAAAGACAAGAGAAATGAGTAGTTTTGTTGGAGAGAAGAATATGTTTTCAATTGAAGGAGGAGGAGGAGGAGAACAGAGATTTTTTGGAAATCAGAGTTCAGAGTTTAGAAGAAATATGTATGAGAGTTCAACACAAGTAAGACAAGATCGGAGAGAGAATCCAAATTGGAATCATAATGGAAGTAGTGATGGTTCTGATGGTGATGAAGATGATGATGATGATGATGATGATGTAGATGATGATGATGATGTTGAAGAAGGAGATGGAGAAGTGGAAGGTTTGATTAATTTAGGTAATAATAAGAATGATAATAGTAGTGGAAGTGTACATAGTACTTCTGACAAATTACGCGAAAAAAGGAACTTATTACAAAAGCATCATTCTTCTTTAGGTGAGAATGTTTTGTTATGGTTTTGTTGTTTTTCGACTTTTGAATGGTTATCAATTAGAGTTTATGATTATTGTTAGGATCAAGTAGAGGATTCTTGGGGAAGGATGGCAATGGTGTTCATACTGGAAATAATATTAGAGGAAGTTCAACCGATCACCAGCAAGGGAGAGTTAACCATTACAATAATGCCGTTACAGTTGCTGTGCCTGATATGTATTATTCACAATTTCTACAAGGGCCAGACGGGTCATCACCTGGGCAGAAAGAAATTGGGGAGAATGGGTGTGGATTTAGCGGTGGGAAGGAGGGTTCTTTGTCACTTGATTCTGGCGAGCCTCTGCGGGCAATTCTTTCTGATCCTATTACGTAAGTTTGTCTATACATATTGCTGATATTTGATTATTAGATTGATACATTCTGATTGTATCAATGCATATTTAGTACTCGCTTCAACATAAAGTAATACTAGAAAGTAAATACAGTCTAAGTAGTAGTTTAATATGTGAAAGAAAATTTTGAATACCGCAATCATCGTCAATATAGTGGACAATAGTATATTACATTCTGAAATTTGATATTGGTGTACGTACAATGAATGTTAATAACATAAAAACTATATGCAAATATGGTGAGTAGTGATGAACTGATGACTGAGGATGTACATGAAATACTGGCTGTGTTTGGCTTCAGGAGTTGAGGCATTTCATTTTCTGGGAATAAAGGAGAAAATCCAGGCAGAAATCACTAATTTTACACTTAAATTGGAAAGGCAGATTCCGTGTAACTGTAACTAAAGGATCACGGTTTCCTTATGTGAGAAGTGGAAACCAGTTTCCAGAACCGACGAGACAAATAAGTCAAGTGCTTATCTTTCACACAGTTCCTATAATCTTCGTCTATGTTTATGAATTTATCCCTCTTTTGTGCGCACCATATCTCCCTATCATTCTTTATTCGAATATTACCCTCCATTTTCCTGGAGATTAGATTCCACCAACCAAACACAGCTATAGTCATTATTGTAATTACAGATTCTATTCCTTTGTTGGGTTGGTAAATTGGGTAACACATGTTGGAATTTCACTAAAATCGTGTAAGTGAGTTGGCAATAAGAGTATATCCTCTAGTTTGTTTAAGATGAGGTTGTTTTTTTCTAGAACACTTGTTCAGATCTTTCTAACCGTCATTCTAGAACAATAAAGATTTAGATCCAGGTTGAATTATTGTGTTAGACATAAGCAATGTCTACGTGCATGCGTGTAAGAAATTGATTATCATTAAAAGTAACATTTATAGCTTCTTCGTCTGAAAATTTTGCATTTATGTGTATCCAATAATTCTGCTGCCACATCCATGATTTGAAAATGTTGATTACTTCCTTTATGCCTATTCTTATACAGAGGAACTCTCATGGATGATGCAATGATATTGCCTTGTGGACACTCGTTTGGAAGTGCTGGACTGCACCATGTGATTAGAATGGTAGTTTCTTGCCCCATGTTTTTTTTATGTATTTAACTTAGCCACTATGTACTTAGTTTAGCTACCACTTCACGTTCAAATGATGAAAAGATCTTGCTTTGTCCAGCAAAAAAAAGAAAATGAAAAACTTCCCCTCCAAATTGATCTGTTTTCTTACTTTTTGGATATCTAGCATGCGAATAAAAGCTGTATTGACATGAGGTTTACGAAAAGTGTTTTGTATCTTGGTGTCAAGATGTTGGGTCTTGAATTATAGGCATCCAAGTATACTTTGAATTCAGCCTGCCATTTATCACAGGTCTCAAGTTTTATTTTATCATTTCTTTAAACTCATTGAGAACTTCCAATGATAGAAAATATTGTCAGTACACTATTATAATGGCTCAGACGGAATCCTACCATGATGCCTTTAATGATCGAGTTTTACTGATATGTGTGTGGGCCAAGATTAATTATGCCAATCTCTGTTTTTTTATGAGAAAGATAAACGATCATTTTATTCATGTACGGGTAAAGATACAAATATAAAGTACTAAAGGGCAAAGGGATGAGCTATCTCTGGTTCAAGCAAAACACAATACAGAAAAGAACACAACTCATATCCACGGGAAGACCAAACAGTTACCCAGGCGCATAGAAGACCAATCTCTTTGATCACTTGCACTTTATATATGGCATAGAAGAGTGATGTTCAAATAACATTCTTTTAACTGAATGCTGCTATAACCCCCCCCCCCCCCCCCCCCCATTGGAAACGTCTCTAATTAGTGATGTTCAAATAACAAGGCATGTGCAGATCCGCTAATTATTATTAGTTATTACAATATTAGGTTACAGAGCTGTTAATGTTACTATATGGCTTTTTGTTACATTGTATTATATTGATTTAGGATCTCATTCTTAAATGAACTTGCAGAAAGCTTGCTATACATGTTCACAGCCTGTTACAGAAGATTTAGTCGCACCCAATCTCTGTAAGTCTGTGCACTCACTGTTTCTATAGAATTCAGAAAGGATACTCTCTCTTATTGTGAATTTTGTAATGTGAAAAAGCTCTTTACTCCTTTAGCCTTTGTTACCGAATTGAACTTTTTGACTGATTTTGTTGCACTAGACTGTTTCTGTACTTACGTTTTTGGTTAGGGGGAGTGCATTAATTTGTCCACACGATTTCATATGTGATAGGTGCGCACTAAAGTTTGGGCCTTTGGGGTATCCTTTGGCCGCTTTACTCTGATTGCAGTCAGAGTGCGGGTATCACTCTACTATTTCTTTCCTTTGAAAAGGAGAAAAGAAATGAAAAATGCTATCATTATGGGAATCCTATGCTATTTAGTTCTATACTGACTTACTGTTGAACCTAAGTTTCTCAAGTGAAACAGCTGTTTTTTTTCGGTACTCAACAAATATTTGGCTATCACAATCTTTTTTATATAATGATGATTTGTTGGTTCCTCAAATTATAGCATAGAAACTACTGACATCCAGTCCTCATTTAGGTTTGTAATTGAAATTCATACATATCAGCCATTTAGCTGAAACATGTAGTCCACTTATTGGGGACTGACACTTAGCTGGAAATCATACCAATTGGAACATATAGACTGAAGGAAGGGGATTAATAATGAAAGGAGGGGCATGACATCTCAACTTTGACAATCGACCACATTAATTCTCAATTTGTACATGACATCTGCACATACCTTTGACAAATTGGAACATATAGCCGAAAATCATACCAATTGGTGGTAACATGACATCTCAACTTTGACATTAGACAATTTGGCAGATAAAGATCCACGATCAAAAGAAGGTTTATCATCTACCACCAAATTGAAAATTAATGTGGTCGAATGTCAAAGTTGAGATGTCATGTTACGTATCAAATAAGGTTCAATAAGATTATAATGTATTTGCTTCAAAAATCTTGATATAGGTGTATATATTCCGCATGGTTTAATGTCCTTGTTTATATATTGGGACATGGTTGTTGACTGGATGGTATAAGTTATGGACGCATATCTTGTATATCCTTACTTTGCACCTTGCCGAGGGTTGTCTTGTTTGTAATATGTTAGCTTTTGTTGGATGCCTGGGCACCTCTTCCTATCATTTCTGTCGTGCCATTTGGTGACCATTAATATTAAACTTTATTGGAAATCAGTTAGTATCGTCACTCGTCAGTTATATGCATAATCGTATAACCCAAACTATGTTTAAACTTTCACTTGGCTTGTTTGCATCTTCAGTTGGTACGGTGTTAGCTCTTTTATCATTCTCCATTTTCTGATCTTTCAGAGTAGTCCATCCCATAATACTAGATTTTATTAGCTTTAATTAAGAAATAATAGTATTTCAGAAAGAGAGAAAATAAAAAGAGGATGCTCATTCCGCATGCATTCTTCCTTGACTTGTACAGCTCTCCGTTGTGCAATTCAGGCATTTCGCCGTGAAGAAGAGCTGCATTCTTCCCGGGCATCAAAGAGAAGAAGAGAAAGATTTGAACAGGTGTTTGTTTTTCCCATGTTCTGTGTGTCAGTAAAGATAATTTTTCAGATATTCACATGTATTGTTACGCCTTTGGAATTCTCATTTTCTCTTTTGTGCAGGACAAATCTAGTTCTGGTGATCTTTCCATGCATCTCTCAAGAGGTAAAGGTGTTCAATTTCCATTTGCAGTCACTGACAGAGTTATTATCAAGGTAAACTATTCAGAATCCCAGTTTAGCATACTTGCTATATATGAAAAGGATCACAAGTAGTAGACTAAAGGGATTTGGAAGCAGGGAAACAAGAGGACACCTCTACGCTTCGTTGGACGTGAAGCTGTTGTAACAACACAATGTTTGAATGGATGGTTAGTTACTCTCATTTGTGCATTCAAGTATCCAGTCTTTTATTTGCTCTGCATTTGGCTTTTTTTTCTGTAGTCTCCTCTCGGTCTGTTCTTGAGCTGGATGGGCCAAGGTGCTCATGGTGAGTTCTGGAACAGATTGGCCTAATCAAAACCATGTCACCAGTAGTTGCGTATTACTATCATGCTGTACAAGATTTGACTGAGATAAGCAATCCAATAATATAGATGTCTACTAGATCATGCATCTCCTATATTGCCCACACACGCACTATGGTGAAAGACTCATACTAGAAGAACTCATTACATTTTGAATGATATTGAAAATAAACAGTAGTCTCTAAGTAATACTTCTTGAGAACATATATCACAATTGTGACATCCAAGATTTACGAGTACAATGGACTAGGTTCACATTGTGTTGTTCTTTATATGTTTCAGTAAAACTTGGTTAGTATATTGGAACAGCCTACCTATCTGTAAATTGAGAATCATATGATATATGTCAGAATTATCTTCCCTAAATATATAAGAAAATATGAGAATCATGATGAAGCATGATAAATGGGCCTAGAACTACTTGTAATAACAACATGCATATGGTCAGTGGATAGACAAAGTCTGGATTAAACTTTGTTATGGTCTGGGAGTCTAGTTATGTGGTACAAAGATATCAAAGCATCTAGACGTGCTGTTAGTGACAATATTTGATTGATATTTTGAGGGTTGTGGCTTTCTGTATTTGCTAGCTTTATCAAATTAATATGATTTATTTGACTCTCAGAGAAAAATACCCTAGCATGTGTTACTCTTTTGTGGCTGAAATTACATATGTTCACACCTAATGGTATCATGTATCATGACCTACCAAAATTTCAAATTTCTCTTAAATAAATTCAACTAAAACTCGCAAGCACAATCAAAGCCATTTTATTCAAATGCTTTTATATGTCTCAAGAGCTGTATTAGTACAGTAATGTACTGTAAATACCTGGTAAGGACCACAAATAAAACTTACCCACCCATACAGAAACATAGAACACCTTGTCAATCAGGATGATCCCCCTGGTTTAGTTTGTAATCATTAGTTCATTACCTTTTTGTTCACAGGGGCCATAAATTCTGACAGTCCTCACCTCCCTTGCTAGTTAAAATCTAGCAGCCTAACAGACTGTGCCACCCCCAGGTCTTGGGCCTGTTGACACATCTGGCATGTAAGCTAACCTATAATGAACATTTTGAAAAGGTCAAATCTAGTGTAGAAGCTTCATCGTTGTTCTGACATCTAGATATTTCATGCATAAGCTTTTCATGATCTGCATTGAGTCTATTGTTTTCGTGTCACTAATATGATGTCATATGATCATCAGGTATGTGGTAAAGACATTAGACAATGCTGAGAGCGTCAAATTGCAGTATCGATCTTTAGCTAGGGTTCCCGAGAGTCCAGCATCAAACATGCTGTCAAGTAAGGCCATTCCAAACTGGCTGTAGATAGTCGTAAAAGATATAAAGCATTGGGGGCTACTTGCATAACACAGCTGAGCATCTATTTGATTGGCCTCAAATTCTTGGGAAGGGCTAATCAATTTCACCAGTTTGTATTTGCCTACTGTATACTGTAGGTAGTTCGTTCAAGCTACATAACTTATTGGAGGCCCAGAGACTCACAATCAAAGGCTGTTAGAGCTTAGAAGGGATTCCTGACCTGAACAATATTGTAATCGTAGGTGCGGAAAGTATCTAATTATCAGCTTTGCTTAACTGCTGAGTTTCTTTGTCTGCATCTGCTTGTAATTCTCTGTATAGTGTTCCCTTGTCATGCCTTTTTGTTTTTGGTTAACTATCAATTTTATTAATATTGAAAAAGGGTTTTACATGCCTTCTGTGACCTCAGTCTTTTGCAGATTGTACTAGTGCTTTTTTTATGCCTGTATGTACTCTGTAACTTTTACGTTGGTGGCCACTTTCAAGAAACATTGGTGGTGCCCTTGATGATGTCAAGGTTTTTACTCTTTTTCGTCACCACTCTTCTTAATTTTCGAAATTTCCATTTTGCTGCTCCTGTCTGTTCTTGAAAATAAAACGAAGCGTGTCCCAACAATTTTATATTATCCCTAATAAAGGAGACTTAATTTTTTGTTCGCAAGCATTTAGGGTATACCAGAGCCATGCCCAATATAGACCATACATCTACTGTATATAGTTTTGCCAAAACAAGGCCAGCTATTTCAATATTTGTTTGCTGACATGCAAGTGTCTGTGTAAAGTCTCAAGTAAATTGAATTATATATATGAAGCAGATGCCTTAGGCAGTTGCATCCCCAGTGGGACAAGGTCTCTAGGCAACTACACAATCATTACTGACCATGTATCTACATTGGACCAGTGTAGACATGTAGTCAAGGCAGGGCGCATTTCTGCGCCTAAGGCGCATGGTGCAATGTTAATCCAATCGTCCAACACAACTACACAAGGCACATTTTTTTGTTGATGCAGAGATGGAGATTCTTTAGGGTGAATTGGTTGTGTTATTAGATGTTTAGATTCTGTGTTTAAAGTAATTTGTATTTATTTATTGCCTGATAATATTGTCAACAGGGAAAAAAACATAGCTGGTAGGTCCCAAGTATGTCCTAGTTGGAAGGCAAGAGTAGATTTTCTGAAAGCCTCCATACGACTTTATCTCCAAATGAAGGTACAATCAGCTAGAAAGATATCTGGAAAAACAATTAGATCCCTTGGTATGTTATTATGCTTAGAAGCATCTTCGGGTTGTGCTTTCTGTTTTAATTCAGGAAACCTGGTACTGGATGATTTTATTTGCTTGTTTACCAATTAATTCTTGTTTTATTTTTAATGTCCCATAAATTTCTTTCAAATTTTCTTTTGCCAGTATCATGCTGGTGCATGCATTGCTATAGACTAGACATAGTCATTTTTAACGTCCCATAATTCTTGTTTTTATTTCTAATGTCCCATAACATCAAAAGCAGTCTGCCATAGTCAGGGAAAGAATTAACTTGTTACCCAAGGATGCCCAAGCGATGCTCCTATGGTGGCAATCACTTTTCTTGCCCTCTTTGTCATTTTTTACTCATTTGGAATGGGAACTGCCCCTTGGATAGTCAACTCAGAAACATAGCCATTATGACACGAGCATTTGCCTAGGATGGCTGCAATGGCTAATTGGATGACAATTCTGATTGTGATCCAAACACTTTTTTACAAGGCTTTTGGTCCTAGTACTTTTCAGATCTATGCTGGTTTTTCATCCGTGGGTTTGTTGTAAATTGTATGGATTGTACCTGAAACCAAAGGTCTATTGCTCGAGGAGGTTGAAGAGGTGTTGGGGGCTGGAAACATGCTTCGTTATTGGAAAAAACCACGGCTGTTGGAAGAAAGGGCCAAGCTGTTATCGTCCAAGCTCGATTCAAATTGACTCCTTCAGCTGTCTTAATTAATCCTGTTTTGATGTTGTCACCTGTGTTGGGATTTATGAACAACTTCACTATTAGTTTAAAGTTTTGTTTCACTGGTTGAATCTTAGGCATTTCATGCAGTTAAGATTTTCAAGTAGGGGGCTATATTTTGGGTTTTAAATGTTGTTTCTGTTTTGGATCTAAGCACATAATGTAGGACTGATTTGGACATTTTGATGGGTGGGGTAATTGAGAAGGAAACATTGGATGATCTTTTGGTGTCTGGTCGTAGTGAGTTTTGTGTTTAGATGTAAATTTGGTGCTGACATTGGTGAAGGTTTTACTTATTGGCGGTGGAATGGCAATGCAAAGAATGAAAAAAGTTGGGAGATTGATGAACAACTTTGTTCTCTAATATAAATATAACTATGTCTATGATAGCTCTCCAATCTGCATTTCAGTTTTCCTTATTACAGAAATCTAATGACATTTCTTTCAAACTGTAGGGATAACAATAGTGTCTTTGACAACCAATTCAAAACTGCATTTCAGTTTTCCTTAGAAAACAAAGTAATTGGCAAGTGAAGGTTATACCAAGTAAAGATTAAGCAAATGGACCTGAAGTTGCCATTGTTTGCCATGTGAAGGTTATACCTATTAATTTTAAAGTGAGAGCCTATTCAAAAAGGGAAACTCTCAAAAAATTGTTTGCCAAGTGAAAACACATAAAGCGTGCATAGAACATTGCTGGGAGCTAAACCCAGCTGGATAAAAACAGCAGCAAGGATCACTTAACCTCTCAAGTGCTCTAAAACAAGGGAGAACACCTGCATGTACAAACCAGAAAGATACTTTTCCCTTCCTGAAGGGTTTTTTTTGTTTTTTGCGAACACATTTATCGCATGATCAAAATCAAAGAGAATGTGCACCTGAACACAATTGAATTATTCTTAACAAGATAAAGTGTGTCTTAAAAGAAATGAAATTGGTTCTTATTCTTTAACGCATCATATCATGTTTTACAACACTCATCTGCTCCTATTGCCAGAGCTGAATTACAATAAAAGATATAAAACAGAAGTCAAATGAGCAACAAGGTTGTAATTTTACATGGAAGCAAAAACAAACCTGATTACAGAGTCAATAAATTATGAATGCACAACAGTGCGATCAGTTGCTCAAACTTAAAGCACAAGATCAATTTGGAATTAGAATCTCATTAAGATTGGCGAACTGTATATGAGGATCAGTAACAGGATACATCTTCTGTGGTCTTAATGAAGTTACATGCAGAGTAAATGGAAGCTGCAGCGGCCTTGACAGCTAGTTCCTTCTCTGTGTTTTCAGTCTTTAATCTGTAAAAGTATTGAATAACGTTGAGATGAGAACTAAAACAAAGGTGATCAGTCTGTTGGAGATAAAATTACAAGGCAACTCAAGTGGCCTACATACATATCCAATTGAACACAGCCTTATCTGATCTGCTAATAGTACATTCCTACCAGTAACATACACCCAAAGCAATATGTTATCATGACATAGAAACTGCACCTGGAATCACTTTCTGATCGGCCAAGTGATTGCAAACTTTGCAAGTTCACAACTTGCAGACCGCGCTCACACTGCAATTGCATTTCTTTAACTTGGTCCAACCAGTTTTCCTGAAAAAAATCCCACAGTGGTTATAAATATTACCAGGTAAAACAAATCTAACCAAAACATGATATATAAATATATAATAAAAGTATCATCATTCATCAATACTCATCGTGCAAAATATCACAAAATAGTCCATTAACATTCATGACACAGATAAACTTGAAAAGCAGTCTATTTAGAAAATTTTGGGATGGAGAAAGTTAATCTTATTTCTAACTTACAAGGTGTTTTCCCTCTTCAGTCAGCGCTTTATCCATCTGATCGAAAAGGGCAGTCCATCTTGCTCTATGCATGTCTGTAACTGCAGTATTGGGATAACTACTTGGATGAGATTGCTTAAAATAAGGGTCATTCTCTTTGGTTGAGGAGAATTCTTTCGACATAAGAAATGGAAGCTCTGTCTGAATTACAGCCTGAACTCTCTTCTTACTACGCCGCAAGGCTACAAAACAGGAAAAGAACGTATTAGTATTGATAGAGGATATCTTTTTTACTTAAAGATGTCAGACTAAGAATTTCTCTATTGAGAAGTGCAGATTGTAACCTGCAAGACGTCCTTTAATATCCTGGTAAAGAAGTTCCAACCATTGAGAAGCTACAGTTGCAGCTGATAGAACAAAACAAACAAAAAAAAATCAGAATTAGCAGATGACACTTTTAAGTTTTTCTTAAATTCTCCAACAATAGTCTCTCAATTGTAGATGATAAACCCTAATACTGACAGGACACCACAACTAAAAGTACTAAAGTGTGTATCATTCAATCTAGAATAAAACTTAACAAGGAAAGGTAAGAAAAAAAAAAAGGAAGGAAGGAAGGAAGAGAGGGGGGGGGGGGGGGGCGATGTGCCATGCTCAACAAGGTTGAACAAAAACTTACCTTTAATAGAGAGTGATGATACGTTTGCATGGTTTACACTTTCCTCATTAGAGCCGGAAATATGTTCTGTCTCTGAAGTTATAGACGATGATAATTTCAAAGCAAGCATCTCATTCTCCCGGTCTGATGTTAGATGTGAAGAATCAGAAGTTTCATCCTGAAACAGTCTCTCTGTAATTTCAGAGTTGCTGGATCCACCTTTGTGCTCTGCAGTTAATGACATATCGTAGGACATTGGGTAGTCGCCATTTCCATATGAGATATTTTTATGCTCAGCCTTAAGGTATTCATTGAGCTGAGAGTCTCCTGAATCTTGAGTATCTATATTCTCATTCTCTATTGCATTGTTTTCAATCTTGTTGGATCTCACTAGAGCCTCAATAATGGCGTGAACCTGCTTACTATTTCTCACATGGTTTATGATTCCAGGGTTTAATCCGTTAAGTAATCCACTTGGAGCAGCAATCTTTGTGAACCGATGAACCTGTTCTCTCTTTGCAATCTCCATCTTTTTCTTTAATGTATCGGTTTTCCTTTTCCTCGCACGCGGTGCTGGCACTGGTATGCCTCCATGTGCAGATGAGAGGAAACCATTTTTCTTCATCTCTTTCCACCTTTTATATGCATCATTCTCCTCCAAGGGGCCAGTTGAGCTCCCACATTCAGAAGCCTCCGTAGATTTCACACAACCTGAGGGTTTGTAAGGATAAAATGGGTCTTTCTGCAATGAATTAGAGCCACCATCTGTGTTGAGATCCAACTCAATAACTCTTGATTGCAAAAAGTTAGGCTTGTGAACTTTGTCGTTCTTTGCGAACAAGGACTCTTTGCATTTATCATCAATATCACAAGCCGATTCATTAGCAAAATGAGCTTTGGTGGTGAGATCCATGAGATGAAGGTCAGAGTCAACACAAGAGTCGGGTCGTTTGTTTTTCCCTGCTGATATTGCCTCAGATGCATCTGAAATCATTGCAACAGTTTCTTTGGTAATTTCAGAAGTCTCTTCGTTTTTACCAAAATCAAGCTGGTTGTTGTTTGCTTCACAATCTATTGTTTCTGAGTTATGTAATCCTGCAGTACCAATATTTAATTCAGATTCTGGGTTCAAGCTTAATTTTTGACATAGCAAGACATACAAAACTAATGCAGAATATAATTACCAATTAGGTTTGAGTTAGAAGGAAATGATGAAATTGCATAACCAGAAAAACCTTGTCATGGATTTTCACTTTCTTCAATACTCTCATCGTTTCAATATTTAAATGCATAATCAAGACCTAAACATCTAAATTATCATTCAATCCAAGCATAACAAAACCCCAAAATTATATGATTTTACAAACATTTTCATTAACAAAGCAACAAAACATCTAATGTTTCGGAATTATGTAATCCTGCAGTACCAATATTAAATTCAGATTCTGGGTTCAAGCTGAATTTTTCACATAGCAAAACATACAAAACTAAGGAAGATTGTAATTAACAATTAGCTTTTATAGTTACAGTTGACAATGGACATTTCATAAGATAGCCCACTATATGGAAATGATCAAAATGCATAACCACAAAACCCTTGTCACAGATTTTCACTTTATGCGAAACTCTTATTATTTCAATACTAATATGCAAATACATAATCAAAACCTAACGATTTCAATTATCATTTAATCCAAGCATAACAACAGGCAAAGGAGTGATTATTATACTAATTTGAAGAAGCATAATCTCAAAACACGCAATACAACTCCCAAATTATATGATTTTACAAACATTTTCATGAACAAAACAATAACAAATCAAACGCACAAATAGAAATAAGAATCAATTTGGAAAAAGAAACAAATTGCATAAACCCTAAAGAAACCCCCATTTGTCAGTTCGATGACAATTGAATCAAAACTCCAAATAAACATTTTGACATACCTTCTTCAGAACGCAAAACAGAATCAAGATCTCGCATCTTTTTCCTCTTTGGATTAAGTTCCAAACAATCATCTCCAGAATCCGAATCAAAACTCCGTTTCTCACCTACCAACTAAACAACAACCAAAATCAAGAACAAAACAATAACAAAATGAATTCAAAGAAGTTCAAAGTATCAATTAGAAATGAAAACAAACAAAAATCCAACCTTGATATCAGATCTAAATTTCTCCATCGATAAATCTAAAACAGATCTCAAACTTTGTCTTTCCTCCATTCCTTTCTTTATTCCAATTCGTTTCAAACTAAATCTAACTAAAAACTAAAACTTTAATTCGATTTCTTCAAGATTGTGTTCGAAGAAGAAAAAGAGTGAAGTTTGTTGTGGATTTAGGGTTAGGGTTTTAAGTAGTAGTTTGAAGATTTTTGAATTTGCGAAGAAGCGCGATTGATTGATTTATTGTTACTCATGCGCACAAACAAAGCGGAAGATTTGAATTCATTTTATCTTCAAATCTCTCTCTTTCATTCGAATTTGAAAAATGTGGGTAAACTTAACAAAAAGATTCTGAAAAAGAAAAGAAAAAAAAAAATGGGTTGTTGTTGTTGTCTTCGAATTTCAAATCTCTCTTTACTTGTTTTTAATGCTTAGTCACGTGCTATTTACCGCCCAAATTTCAAATACCGGGAAACATGAATTTTGGAAAATTTTTGGTTTTGTGTGTTGGGCACTTCCAGAGCCCGTTGGGTTGGGTACTTGGGTTGTTTCAAAACAATTTGGCTCCCTCCTTAGAGTCTTAGACCATCTCCAACCGCGCTACAGTGTCATTTTTCTATTTTTTCATTTCTATTTCTATATTTATAATAAATTCGTAAAATCATCTTCAACCCATTTTACTTTTATAGTCAAATAGCTGATGATTATATACTTCATTAACCATTCACTTTTTTCGTATAAAAGGCTAGTGATTTTTTTTTTTTTTTTTTTGATTTGATTTTATTGATAAGCTCAACAAATTACACAAACGTAGAGGACAAACGCGCTACAAACTGTGCGGCAAGTCCTTTCTGGATAGCAAACCCGATTCTCCTAAATACATATTCGTTCGAACCCGCAGTCATCACGTTGCTATCCATTACCTTCTGCACTCTCCTGAGGAGCTCAACTGCTTCTGAGCCTAGCAATCCAAATGTGTCAAATGCAAAGGGGATGAAGCTATGTTGGTTAGCCCTACAAGCTCCGTCATGTTTCTCCACTTTTGCTGTTGCTGCATTGCTAGCTGCTAGCCCCACCTCAAAAATCCCAGCACCCAGCCCAACCATCGGAGACGCCCCTGTAACATCAACACACGCATGTTTACCTTCAGACCAGTTATAGACCAGAATATCAGCAGGACGTAATGTCGATCTTCCTTCCTTAGGATCAGTAAGAAAGTTAACAGGAGCCTCCTTCTTAACCTGTACTCCAGCCCGCCAGAACACATCACACATCACACAAGATATCTCTAACGTGGTCATGCCTGTACTTGAAGCCGGGGTAATGCTTACAATGGGCCGCATGGTCCCCAAAAGCATCAAGTCTGCTCTTCTTGCACACTGGACAAAGTTCACCATCTGAATAAAGAGGGATCATCAATCGATAACGAAGAATGGCACGATATTCTACCGGGGTCATGCGTTGTCCAAGCCCTTCCATCGGGATGGCAAGGAGAAAATCTTTGGCATGTTCTGCTTGCACACATCCAATCACGGCTTTTTGTCTAACTGACAACTCAAATTCCCTCTCAAGACCAGAACTAATCTTGCTGTAGTATGCTTCCGCCAAGACATGTTGGGGTCTGAAGGGGACGGTAGCAGTTGGAGCAAGATTGCTGAGATCAAAATCAGGTATAGAAAGATGTAAACTAGCAATGGCAGTATCGAAAACATTACCCATAGGTGCAGGCGCACAACCCCGAAGAATGTGATCTTGGAGATCCTTGGTTTGCGTACGTGAAGCTACGAAAGCAAACTTCATAACATCAGTAGTACAATAAATACCAAGTCCGCCCATACGCAATGGGAGGGTTGCCATACGCCACTGTAGATCACCAAAACCAGGTCCATCGGAAACCACAATATTCTGAAGGGCTGCACGGAGCTTGTGGTCAAACCATTCGGCTGTTTCCTGAACATAATCAGGGGGGCAAGTACGGAGAGCAAAGGTGAGCTTAGATATTCCCATACAAGAACGTAAAAGTGCCAGCTCACATTGCGGATCCTTTAGTTGTGGTAATAAATCCATAAGCTGAAATGTCTTATCCACTCGTTGACGAACATTACCCATAATAAAGGATGCATCAATACTTACAGCCCCTCCAAGCAACTTAACCCCTCGCTGAGGACATGATATACCAGCCGGAAAGATATCTGGATAGGAGCATACAGGATTAACAGAAGGCCAGAACAACTCTGTCTTAGAAACATTAAGCACGAGCCCAAGAGGTGGTCCTCTTTCCTGAATGATACGAATAGCTCTAGCCACCTGCTCTGTACTACCAATCAGAGTACCATCATCTAAGTACCATGCCTGCAACTCCAGGTGGCATTCTGACTGAATGCGGTGTATCAATGGATGCAAGACCAAAGCAAAGAGAAGAGGCCCCAAAGGGTCCCCCTGCTGTATCCCAGCTGCTGACCAGATATGAGTAGACCCTAGATACAATCGAGCAGGTTGGCAATAGAGGTATTCGACCCATAGAGCAATAGATGGACAATGATTGCGTACCTCCCGTAGCATAGCAGACCGATCAACAAGGTTGAAGGCATTCTGAAAGTCCACAAGCAGCATAGAAAGCGATGTGTCATCCGTGTTGGCATAAACCAACCGATTAACAGCATGCAAAATTGCCTCTGCTCCACCAGGCACACCAACCCCAAACTGAAAATCCTCTAGGTATGGGACAATATCCTTAGAAACTCCTCTCATGGCAATCTTAGACACCAGACGACGCCAAACCATACCCACAGCTATTGGGCGAATGCCGTTACCTGGCTTAAGAAGTGGGGTGAGAGGCGCACTAGCTATGAACTCTGCCAAGACCCGTGGGCATCGACCTTGTAGCCATAAGTTCACAACCGGTGTCAAGGCGTCCATAAGATCTGTGGCTACAGCGGATGCAGCCCCGCTCATAGCATCCAATAGGTGTTGGGCCCGGAGACCATCTCGCCCACAAGACGTCCCTTTGGGGAAGGACCTGATGCATGATAATATCACATCCCTCTCAACTGACAAAGGTGACTCAAGTAAAGGAATGTCGGGGACAGATGGTGGTGGATGCTTCGGGTGTTTATCCTCTAAAGCCCGCTGCGTCTCTGGGGTGTTCGGAGCAACCCCTGATGATGCCAACACCTTCACGGCTGCTGCAAAGTGCCCGTCTGCAACCTTTTGCAAACACCGTCGAACATTCTTGCTTTGGGACTGTCGAGATAGTCGTTCCAACGGAGGCTCTGTGTGTGTGACCCTCTCAATCAAACGAAATATACCCCCAGGCTCGTTCCAAATAGAGATAGCCTGCAAAATCTGATGCTGCTGGAGATATTTCCGAGCACCAGAACGACGTTCTTGGCGATTCTGCGGATGGAACACTTGCAATGTGCAATAGGGAAGCAGGAGCAATCTAACCCATGGCCCTGTTGACATGGGGTCTGCAGTAACTTCATACAAGACTGACTTCAATGCACAGGAGAATGCTAATCGACAAAGACGTGGAATACTTTTCACTGTGCGAAAAGGTCTACAGAAAATACGATCAAGTGATATCTCATCTAAAGAAGGTGCAACAATAGAAAGGTGAGTATCAATACCAGTGTCCCCTCCTGCTGTAGGTGCGGGTGGATTATCAACATGTACAAGCTGTGGTGGTTGTATACCTACGATTGCACACTCTAACTCACCGGTCTCCTTTCGCGCAGGTGGTTTGATGACTGCACCATCCGGATGTTTACATTTTATGGTCGCTGCATGGATACCAAAACAATCACCACACATCCATTTGTTCATCCTCTTCAAAGTATTGTCAAGCGACGAAAATAAACCTATATCAACTTTGATCGCATCTCTCAGCCTGTCGATGTCATTAACCCTCTTCAAGTGATCTTTCCTAACATGCGTTGGGATGTACGAAGATTTGTATCCATTTCCACACGGTCCATTGGTGCATCCATCGAAATTTCGAAATGGACAATGGATACTCTCCATCAAGCAGCCAAATTTTTTTTTTTTTTTTTTTTTTTTTCCTTTCCTTTCCTTTCCTTTTTTTTTTTTTTTTTTTTGGTTTGGCTTGGCTTGGCTGGCTTGAACTGCTGGTTCTGCTGGTCTGGCTGGTTCGGCTGGTCTGGCTACCAGTTTGACTGGTTCAGCTGGTCTGGCTGGTTCGGCTGGTCTGGCTGCTGGTTCAGCTGGTCTGGCTGAATGGCTTGGGCGGCTGGTTTGGCTAGATATATCGGCTTGGCTTGGCTTGGCTGAACTGTCTGCTGGTTCTGGCTAGGCTGGTGGAGCTGAACTGTCTCGGCTCGGCTCGGCTCGACTCGATTCAAGCCAGATTTGCGATGACAACAGATCGAGATCAGGCAGGAATCACAGGGGTGATGGTGGCAGGAATCAGCAGGGGAGAGAAGCAGAGGGAAGGAGATGAAGACGATGGTGGTAAGAGAAGCAGGGGGAAGGAGAAGGTGGTGGCGGCGGCCATTAATGGCGGCCATGGGAGCAGCAGCAGCAGCGGGGGGAAAGCAGCAGCAGCGGGGGAAAATGGTAGAGGAGGCGTGGGGGTGATGGGGGTGATGATGGTGATGGTGATGAAGGTGGTGTTAGGTGTCGGCGGCGGCGGCGGTCATCGCAAAGATGACCTTGCAGGCATCGTGGCGGCAAAGAAATATATCTTTATTCATTCTTTTTTTTTTTTTTTTTTTTTTGCCATCAACCTTTCTCTTTCTTCAAATAAAAGGTTGGTGATTATATATTTTTAATTCTTTTGTCATTTGCCCTTTGATGAAATATATTTTAGTAATATTTTTATTTTGCTATTTTCTCAAAAGTTTTTTCATATATGAGAATGAAACTAGCAAAACAATGGGTTGGATGCTGAAATCGCCCGACAGGTTGACCCGAAAAATCGGTGACCCAGTGCTTTACACGGGCTGGGATCGTTTTTGTATATGACTGGGATCGTTTTTGTATATGACCCAGTTTTGAAATTAAAAAAGATTTTGTTGGACTCGAACCCACAATCTAAAGCATACAAACTTGTGTGTATACCAGTGTACTCATAATACTTTATGATAAATTATGTTTATATTTAATACAAACATATTACAAAATTTTAAACATTAGAATTTAACAATATATTTAACCCTACTAATATTGGACTGGTCCAACCAGTAACCCAGTGATCGAACAACTAACCCAGTGACCCAGTGCTTTCACTGGGTTGGTGTGCGGGTTGGTTCTGATAACATTGGATATACTACAAGTCATTACATCCATAGAACAATAAATTAAAACACCAATAACATGATATGATTTCTTTTTCTTTTTTTCACTCAACGTCATGAAAGATAAACTAAAAAACATTGAAACTTAATGACAACATGAAAAATTATAATATAGAGGAACTCAACATCGATTTAATTAGGAACAAGAAATGATAGAAACTTCTTAATTTTATTATTCTTCCTATTATACCCATGCCTTAATTTATTGATATTTTTTAGTGACATAAAAAGTTATTTATTTCTCAAGTATTGTTATTATAATGCCACTTTTTAGTTGAATATTTCCATTAAAATATTTATTTTTTAGTGGTAATTTTTCTATCCTATTGGTTTTCCTTACATGGTATCACTTTCTCGTGGTAACGTGTTTCAAGGGGTGGCTCTATTGTATAGCAAATTAGGCAGGTGTTTAAGCCCCCATTTAACTATTGGGCCACATATTTTCTATTTAAGCATTTATTTCTTCATATTGAAGAGTTCTCTAGAAAAATCAAAGAATTTTTGGGACGTCATTTTTTTTTCAAATTGCAATACTTTCCAAAGTTAAATTTAATAACAATTAGTATAACTTTTCTACAATAAAACTAAAATCAAATTAAATTGCATTTAATACAAAAAAATAAAAATAAAACTATCATATGGTTTTTCTTTAAAATATTTTCTGATTTCTACTTCATGGACTGGTTTGCCTAAGGCCCCCACATCTCTTGAGCCCCGGTCTGACGTGTTTCCTCTAAAATGTTGTAATTTTTTAGTCGAAAATTGTTTTCCCTAAAATATTGTAATTTTCCAGTGGAAAACTGTTTACTTTAAATTATATCACAAAAATATTTCTCATGAAACGATATCACCTTCTAGTAAAATTGGATAGTTAGGTTATGTGATAATAACACACCATAAGCATCACCCATATTTTGTGTTACCATGTATGTGATATAACAATGACTAAATAATTTGACATAATATTTAACGAGATATTTACCACATACATAGTATGTGCGTTTTTGTCAATAACTTTTAATTAAGTCATAATATTAACCAGATACAATGGTTAAAAATAAGTGAAAAAAAACTGTTAAACCAAACTTTAATGTCTTTGATTACAAACATACCTTGTTTCTTCAAAACAAAAACCCAGATGAATCAAGCTAATGAGCATGTTTTTTTTAACAAATTTGAGATACCACTCTAGCGGAATAGTTAGAACCTTCGAGATACACCCCAAAATAATCTTTTATTAAAGTTATCCTCAATTTCCCATTTTCTTACTTGAAACATGACAACCAAGCCATTGACCAATATAACTTTTATCTACCTCACTTTCCAATATATAAAAATAAAAAAAAGTTCTTTTATGTCAAACATAAAAAAAACAACAACTAAGAAAGGCCATTTCACTTAGATGGGGTTAACCATTTCCCCAATATTCTAGGTATGTTTGGTTCGCCGAAATTTCTCGAAAAATCAATATATATTTGTTTAGTCTAAGAAGAGATTTTGAAAACGTATTCCATTTTTAAAGGAGTACAACTATTTGAAAGAAATTTTATTTCCTTTTTAAAGAACGAAAACTAATTTCTATTTCTTTTATAACAAATTTGTCGTCCTAATTTTTCTCGATGTCATGATGTTTCTTTAGATTTCATTCTATACTCATATATGTTTCATTATCCGTTGTGTTATCTTTTTCTCTCCACATCTTACTCCATTTCTATAAAAAAACAAAGGGTTCCACGTAGAAAATGTTTAACTCAACCTTGTTTGGGGTACTTTTGTTTTGTAAGGATACCTGTTTGTTTATTTACATATGTACATTACATTAAGTGTTCTACAACATGTCTATGAACATCAAAGTATAAAACATTACATAAAAACTGAGGTGGCATATTCCACCACAGATAACTACAATGAGAGCATGAACTAAAGTGCCGACAAAGAATCATCATGGTTTGGTATGATCGATATCCCATCAAAGATCTATTTACAATGATAGCATCTCTTGCTAAAGTATTAGCCGCAACATTACCCTTCTCTACAAATCCATTGAATGCGATGATGTAGAATTTTCTATAACAAAAGTTGAATATCATGCAATAATATTTGCACCTCACCAAGAACTACATTTGAAGAAGTATGAGTTAACATCTTGATCATGCTAGCTGAATCGACTTCAAACACTATATAGTCCATCTGGAGAAATGTAACAACCAAAAACCCCAAGCAAAAACCAAAAACTCAAGAATAAAATACATAGGAAATAACCAAAGATAAAGCTCCTATAAATCTTCCATCAATATATCTAAAAATTACTACAACCCTACTTAGACCTGAACCATGTATTCCAAGACACAAGCCATTGATATTAACCTGCTTGATCTAAAGATGTTGGAGCTATCTACCACATCATTTGTGCTTCCCCAAACAAATCATAGTTAACTGTTTGAGGTACCTATACATGTCGGATTGGTTTGATTTTTGGTAGGACGGATGCCCTCACCAAAATTTATCTAATACCCTTCTTTTGCCGAGAATTCCAATTCCGCTAAGCAAATGTACCTCTTTATATTGAAATGAGTTGGACTATAGTTTTCATTGGGCACTAAAGGCCCATGGACTATGGCCCCAAGACCTATTCACACCCATATCTCACCATACACCCTTACGTCATCATTTAGGAGTTGTTGTGACCTGTGAGTTTATGACCCCACACCTAAAACTTCGTACAAGCAAAAACGTGAAATCCACGACTAATATGAAGTGAGAACCACGACCTACCAAACCAAAACCTTCATCATAATACCATTGGATTATTTCTTGCTTAGTCAATGGTCATGTAACTATATAAGATAAAAGCAAGTGACGACAAGTTGACGATTTCATCAATCCATTAAAAAAAGGTCAATTTCGGTAAATTTATTTTTTTCACTGAAACTCAAAAGACACATGCGCATTATTTAAGTAGTAGTAGTGGTGTAGCTTATCACTTAACGCCGCCGTAACTTTTTTTTTTTCATTTCTTCAAGTTCAAACAACAAAACCCAGCGGTGAAAGAGAGAGAGAGAATCTTGTCTTGTTGTTCTTCTTTCTTTCTTTCTTCTTCTTCAAAGAGTCTTCTTCTTCGTCGTGTTCGTGCATGCTCTTTGCATGGATAAAAAGTTCATTAGATCTGATAACTTTTCTTGACGAAGTTAGAGCAATCAGATTGATTGTTTAGGGGTTTTTGAACTGTATTTGTGTTTTGATTTGGGGGAAAGATTGTTTGTTACTGATTGATTTGATTTGATTGATTTCGTGATTGGAGTAAATGGCGGCGGTTTCTTCATCTTCTTCGAGTGTTTATTGCATGAATGCTATATGTGGAGTTACTTCGTCGATCAGATGGACTCATGGATGGCGATTGAGATCTGGTGGATTTGCTAATCTTTGTGAACGTTGCGGGTAAACTCTCTTGTTTTTTTTTTTTTTTTTTCATTTTGTTTGGATTGAATCGAATTTTTGTTTTGTGTTGAATTTAGTCATCCAAGGACGTAATCAGGATTCTGAGTTTTATTGATCTAGTGAATCAGTTTAATTTTAGAGGTCTCAAGTCGTTTGAATCTCATGTTGAAATTTATTGAAAACATCTTGGTTTATGTTAATCTGATTTAGTCCTGTTAGTGAGTTTAGAAGTTGAAATTATTAGGTTGGATTGTTGATTTTAATTAAAGATAGTACTTAATGTAGTAGGTGTGTTCATATCGTTGTGCGGCGCCGCCGACATGCGGAGGCAAAAATAGTGTTTGAGTTAATCGTTACGATTTGTGAAACAATTAGACTCTTTAATCTCATGTTGAATTTATTTGAAAACATATTGGTGTATGCTATTATGATTTAGTCCTGTTATTTACTGTTTATTAGGATTCAAGAGTGAGTTTAGAAATTGAAATTATTAGGTTGGATTGTTGATTTCAATTAAAGATAGTACTTAATGTAGTAGGTGTGTTATCATGTCATTGTACGGCGCCGACATGCGAAGGCAAAATTAGTGTTTGAGTTAACTATTGCGATTTGTGAAACAATTATGATTTTATAGTCTCTTGAATCTCATGTTGAATTTATTTGAAAACATATTGGTTTATGTTATTATGATATAGTCTTGTTATTTACTGTTAATTCGGATTTAGGAGTGAGTTTAGAAATTCGAATTATTAGGTTGGATTGTTGATTTTAATTAAAGATAGTACTAATGTAGTAGGTGTGTTCATGTCGTTGTGCGGCGCCGACATGGGACATGCGAAGGCAAAAATAGTGTTTGAGTTAATCATTGCGATTTGTGAACTTTAACTTGGGTTATTATGGAAAGTTGTTATTAAAAGTTAATGTTGGATATAAATTAAAACCACGTCTATTCTCATATGAAAATGTAAAATGATATGGAATAAGTTTGTTCCCTAAAGAGAATAAATCAGAAAAATGATGTACAAAATCTTAGATAGAAAATTTGAAAGAACTATAGACAGAGGAAAAAAATTAATACCACTGAACATTGTAGAAACTAATCACTTTGTCCATTTGGGGGGGGGGGGGGGGGGGTGGCATTTGATGAGTTATTATTTCATGATTACATATTGATTTTCTTCATTGGGTGTCATTCTATTCTATGAATGGAATTGCAATACTTTTATGTACTATTCAAAACCTCAATATTCCATTAAGGAAGATGAATTAATGTATGTATACGAGAAGAAAGTACTAAAGAAGAAAGGAGTCTGGTGAGGTGAATAGAGGAGAAAAAGCATTATGGATAAAACTAAGTGCTTATGGAGAGTAGCCATTATAGAATAGATGGTTTACATGAGGAGTATTTTTTATTTTTTTTTACTAAAGAAGTGAAGAACCAAAGGGTCGATATGATCAAACCTTTGTAATTTTATTTGTTTGTGCTTTACAATTAACTTTTACTAATCCCCTTCTACATTGGAGATAGTCTGGAATGACATTTGGTTAGGAGATACTCCCGTCAATAATTTTTTCCTGACATCTATGGGTTGGCTGTTGACAAGAGGGCTTTTGGTTTTATCGCTGCTTATACAAGCAGAAACAACAAGTCGGTATCAGTTTGGAGTTGTCATTGAGAATCGGAAAGTAGACTGTTTGGGGGCGCTATGCAATCCTCTTGGAACTACTGAAGGAGTTGGGGAAAGGTGTAGGAAATAGGAAGTACCATTGGAAAATCGTGCACAACAAAATGTACACATTGAAATCTCAAGATACCTTGAGCTCGAGTCATCAATTTGACTGAAGAGGATTTGGTGAAGCAAATACCCTCGAAAATATCCTCCTTTATGTGGACGTTGCTACTTGGAAGAAGCCTTACCATGGATAACTGACATGGTTATTACCAATTGCTTGCAATAACTTTCTTGCTCGGGATTGGTATATTCTCCAACTTTCTATGGATCACCCTCCTACTCACTTTTAGGTGCCAAGTTCCTATGGAGGAGGGTTTTTGGACATTATACAAAATGAACCATTCAACAGTCCTGAGGTTATTTTGGAAGATATCTTCCCTTTGCAGTCTGCTGGAACATTCAGATGGGGAGTTGGGAATGACCAGAGACTCTTTGCACTATTAGTATTTAGTATAAAACTCATCATCAACCTTCAGTATTTTATGTGCTGTCATCCTGTACCTTCCATGTTGTGCTGAAATTCAGATTTTTTGACTTTGCATTTAGGCGACGTTGAAACGATGGTATCAGGTTTTTGGTGTGTCTCTTACGGTGTTTGGTTTGAGTGAGTAAATGAGGGAATCAAATCAGGTAGAAGAAAAGAAAATAAAGAATTTACATTTGGAGTTGAACAGAGAATGACAAATACAAAATAAACTAATCCTATAGTTCAGTTGGAATATGGTAGACTCAATTTTTCTTACTGAAGTGAATTAATATAAAGAGAACATTTACTCGTGACCATGATTAGTAATACAAGTTAGCCTTTTTTTCTTGTCAGAGTATACCTTATAGATGTAATGCTAAAAGTCAAATCGACACCAAGGCTAAAATCATTCAACATAATTCTAAAAGCAGTTGTGCTGGTCTGTTTGCTCACATTCTCTCTAACCATTGCCTGCTTTCTTCTAACAACCAACTCTGGCCTTTATTCACGGATCTGAGGGGCTGTTTGCACATACAAATTTTCTGTAAACCAGCAAGGATTGCTTTTTGTAATGTCCTTATGAGAGTAAATAATCAAAGACTTGTCCCTTCTCACCTGGCTCACTGATCAAATTTAAGGGTTATGTATGAACTAGCCAAACCTAAAGCACTTCCATCAGAATACGTATTAAAGTTTCCTACTTTTTTCTTGGCTGCCCTTTTGGAACTCCTTAACATAGTAATACTAGCTATTGTGATAACTATTGTCAGTGTCATATCAAGAATTCATAATCCTGTTTTTTCTCTTTGTTATATTCTTCTTGACATGCTATCAAATTCAGGTCTGCTTACGAGCAATCAGCTTTCTGTGATATATTTCACTTGAAAGAATCTGGATGGAGGGAGTGCTATACTTGTAGCAAGGTAAACTAAATCCTTGTAGTCTCTTTCATATAGTTTCGTTTCATCGTATTTATCCAATTGAGTTATGTAATGGCAGCGTCTTCATTGTGGATGTATTGCTTCAAAGTCCTTGCTTGTGCTAACAGATAATGGTGGTGTACAATGTATCAACTGCATTAGGAGTTCGGAACTATCAAATGTAAGATTTTCATATATAAATGTTAAGTGTGCATGTGCATATAACCATCATATAAATTCAATTATCTGTTTTTAGATAGATCTTCTTGTGGTTATCTTATCTCATCATGTTAACAAAATGAAGGTAAAATTCCCCATTTTTAAATTTTTTGTTTTATTACATAGATAACACATACATATACATCTGTGTCATACTGGAGGCGACTCTATGATTGCTGCAAGGCAGGCTGGTTTGTGTTTCACATATTTATATGTGTGTGAGTGTCTATACATGTGTGTGTTGTCCATGCGTGTTTAATGATTTTGGAGTGCTTTGTCATTTCAAAATAAGTGCTAAGTTGAAGTGTTGTGGACAACCGATCACTCAAGGACAAGAGTGAAATGATCATATTGTCTAAATCTATGATATACCCAATGAAGAGGACTTCTACTGTGCTCTCTTGTGATGGACAGGAGAAAGCCCTGATTATACTCTCAGAGCTCTCCTTTGACTCTTGCGTGAACAAGAAAGAAAATTAGCAGCGAACAGAGTTGTCTCTGTTCCCTTCACACGGATATAAGAACATCATTTCTTGTTGGTCTTATCTCTGAACAGATTTGATTTCTTCACCAACCTCTGTAATCCTTTCTTGTTGGGCAAGATTTGTTAGTGTCACACTAGGGCTTCACCTTGGTGCTTTATATGAACGTCAATGGATAACAGAGGAGCAGAAAGGATTTTCAGTGCAATTGGGATCATAAAGGGTTTTTAACAGAATGTGGACAAGTATCACAATTTTGAGTGGCATTCAATAATATCTAGTCTTCAATTCGCTTTCATTAACTGAAGCAGTCCTAATATATCGTGTTTCGTGCAGTTTGTTACTTGTTAGCCTAGTTGTTCACTTTTCTACATATACTTTGATTTCTTGATGAGCACCACGATCGAAGTTTTATTCAAATATATTCTCTCTGTCCAGCCTAATATTTCTGAAGCTTTTCATGCAGATTCAAAGTGATGAAAACCCAGCTGGAATCTCTATGACAACAACCAATAACGTTGGAGAACTGCAACTTACTTCTTTGGACTATAAAATGGGCAGTGATGATAATGGTGTGAAAGAGCTTATGCTCTCTAACATGGAGGGTAAGGAGCGGAACAACTTTCTTCAATCTCAAAAGGATGATGCAAATGGCTCTCTTGGGCAATTGAAAAGAGAGCAAGGCTTATCTTTGGTCAGAGAAGTGGGAAGCACCACCTTCTCTAACTTCAATGAAACATTATTTGGAGCAACTCAATTTGCAAAACAAAACAACCATAAAGATCATGTTGGTGGCAAAGATACGTATGAGTCACTACCTCAAACATGTTTGACTATGACTTTGGGTGTCTCTTCGGGGGCTGCAAGTCTTGCACAGCCCCTTGTTAGTTCAATTGTTGAAGGAAGGGAACAAAGCAAGATGTCCCTACAACAAGGACAAAGGCCCCGCCCCAGGACCTCAAAGATGGGTATAGGCATCGCTCCAGAGGCATCGAAAGACAATCATCCACAGCTACGTGTTGCAAGGCCACCTATTGAAGGAAGGGGGCGGAACCAGTTGCTGCCACGGTACTGGCCAAGAATAACGGACCAAGAACTGCAGCAAATATCTGGAGAGTATCCATACCTTTGTTGTATTGTTTCAATTTTTGAATATTCATTTATTTGTTTCACTTTTGCTTGTTTATCCATAAATCATTTCTCCAAACACTGTAGTCTCCTTGACCATTACCTTCAAGCTCAAACTCCACGATTGTACCATTGTTTGAGAAGGTTCTGAGTGCCAGTGACGCTGGACGAATTGGTCGTTTAGTTCTTCCAAAAGCCTGTGCTGAGGTAATTACTTTAAATTTCATTAATCATTAAAATTCCGGAAGAGTAGCGATTATAACTTTTGTTGTCTGACCATCTTGATAAATGGTACCTCTGTACATGTCATTGGCTTTCACAATGATAACTATGCGTCCATGATTGTAAATGGTATATCCGTAATGTGATTAGCTTTTTTCCCATCGCTCTATTCTAATTCTTATATTTCTATAGATACAGTCATGACGCTCTTATTTTTGTCAATGATCCCTGTCGATCCTTGTATCCTCTGTTATTGGAGTTACGTGATCCTTTTTACATTTAGGGATGAAGAGAGAGGGAGCAGGTGTGTGTGTGTGTGTGTGTGTGTGTGTGAAGGAGTGGGGGTGGATTTAGGGGGTTCAATCCATAGAAGCCATAGTACACATTCGTTGGCTGTAAAATGGGCGGGAATTTCGGAATCCTAAAGATATCTTTTGAGCAAGGATGTAAAGAAATAAAACTATGCCAATAACACTTTATGATGAAGAAATAAAGCATGCCAGTTGTGCCATTTAATCACTATTATTTGGCTTGAACATTGTTCTTGGGCTTTTGTGTAAATATCTAGAATAAGTTGGAATAACCAGCATAAATTATGACAATATGACAAAGTCCCGTCAGCAGGTATTTTTCACCATTGATTTATTTCTGCAGCTACTCACTGCTATCTCGCCTACTGTTAGGTATAAACCGTAACACTTAACGCCATACCAGGAGTTCTTCTTGCCTTAGAAATTCCTTTCCTCTGTCTGGTTAACTATCTGCTGAACACAAAGCATTATGCAGGCATATTTCCCTCCTATCAATCAACCAGAAGGCCTGCCTTTAAGGATTCAAGATATAAAGGGGAAAGAATGGCTGTTTCAGTTCAGATTTTGGCCCAATAACAACAGCAGAATGTATGTCTTAGAGGGTGTGACACCTTGCATACAGTCCATGCAGTTACAAGCTGGTGATACTGGTACGTTGCATGCCTATTTAACTTCTAAAAGACATAATCTTTCCATTTATCACTGCTAAATTTTATGGAATTAATGAAAATTATTAGGTTTTCATCTATTCTATGAAAGCAGATGCTATTGTGCCTTTCAATGGTCCCCAATGTTTCGACTGTTCTGGTCTATTTTATTTTGCACCGTACATGCATATGACCCTAAAATCAGATGACATACAGTATCCCAGGTCACAATTGTCTTGTGTGTGTGATACATTATTTTATGTTTCATTTTTCGCTGTATAGAATTGTATTATATTGTCTTTCCCTTGATGTCGAGCTTTTCTTCAACCCTTTACTTGTGAAAAATGAAATTAATTGCAGTTAAAGCATGTTTGTGTGCGTGCACTTGCTACATACACTTTCATGTAAATTTTTCTAGAGTTGGATACGGTTGAGACTTGAGAATTATTTGGTACCCTTGAAAAGATCTTACTCTCTCTCTCTCTCTCATATATATATATATATACTAAACTGAGGATCCTCTAATTATTCTAGTGTTTTTATAGTACGTGTTTCTGTTAAAGAAGGGTTTGTGTGTGTCATATATTGAGGTTCACTTGTTTTTACTCACGATTTCACAGGTTTCAATATTATTATACACAAGCTTTCCTTTCACTCCGCTTGCATGTTTCTTGAGTGCTTTTCATTTCATGGTTCACAGTTTTCAGCATTATTACTCACATGCTTTCCTTTTGCTCTTTCGCATGTATCTTAAGTGCATTTTGCAAGGCTTATGGTTTCACATTTTTTGTTATTTAAGTTCGTTTTGGCTTCACCCCGTTGACTTGATTGAAATGAGTGTGACTGCAATTACACAATCATCATTCTGAAAAGTTCAGTACCTCTCGTGGAAATCACATGAACTTGTATGGCATTATTTACAGCACCAATTGTTTGGTTTACATATAGAAGGTCTTTCATAGCACATGCATTGTTAGATTATCTCACAGATAAAGTTTCAGATCACCATTTCGTGCTATCTTTCTGTGAAAGTCATGGTACACTTTGTACATGAACCAACTGTTTACGTTACTTACTAATCATATTCCTTGCAGTAACATTCAGCCGGTTAGATCCCGAAGGGAAACTTGTTATGGGTTTCCGGAAGTCGGCTTCCAACTGTGCGTCAGTGAAGGTACTTTTCACCTGTGGCTGTTTCCACACTCCCACATAGAAATCATATTCAAGTTTTCTGTCATCACACAAACTTATAAATATCACTCAACCATCCACTAAACAGGATACACAACCTGCGATTCCAAATGCTCCAAATGAAAATTTCTTTTCGGGTGTCATTGAAAACTTACCGAGAATGAGTGGTCAGCCTGGCCTTCTTCAGTCATTTAAGGGAAGCACAGACCCCCACCTAAATGTTGTCTCTGAGCGTTTGCACTCAGCTGATGGAGATGCAAACTTGTGTAAAGCCGAGAAGCAAGGAGGGCGACCAAATGGAGGATTGTTGCTACAGCCTGAGAAGAAAAAAAGTCGCAATATAGGTTCTAAAAGCAAGAGATTGCTCATAGATAATGAAGATGCTTTGGAGCTAAAGCTAACCTGGGAAGAGGCACATGATTTGCTTCGTCCACCGCCAAGGGCCAAACCTAATGTAGTCAAGATCGACGAGTTTGATTTTGAAGAATATGAAGTAAGTAAAAAGCATCACCAAATGGTTACTTTCTCTCTCTCTTAATTTAATTCACATTCTTGAAATTTCATTGTTAAATACATGTTATGACGATTCATGATATTTCCTCTAAACAGGAAGCCCCAATTTTGGGAAAGAAGACAATTTTCACATCTCTGTCATCTGGGTAAGAGTTTCTATATAGAATTATATGTAAATATGTAATTATTGGTAACATGAGGTTCGTTGGATCTTTTGACGATTTGTCTTGTCACTTTGCTTTTATATGATACTTTGATGAGGAGGAATTTGAATGTAGTGTAATTTACGTCAAACATACTACAACATCAATAGAGTGGTTTTCGTACACATGTGCGTATGTATACTTTCCTCTGTTGCCATGATCTTATTTCATTAAAATGTTCATTATTACCAACGAAAATAAAAAAAATTGGCTTTGCTTGTATAGTGTGAGAGGACAGAAGAAATTATCCCTGCCTACTGAGTTTCTGTGGGACATGTGGGTTTAAGGTGACTATTTAGTGGGTCCATCAAAGAATTCCTCTGATTTAACAAAGTCTGTTCTGGTTGTCCTTTTTTGGCTGTCAATACAATTATATAATTTATTTAAAGCTCACAATGGTTTGCAACTGTTGTACACTTGTACATATGGCATCACCCTCTCACATTTCAGCCAATGTACTGCTGACTTGTTTCCGTCCTGATGTTATTTTGTTGTTTCTCTCTGCATGCCATGAAAAGATGTGTAAAATTCGAATACTCTATCATCTAATGCTGGATTTACTAAACTCGTACTTTCAGTGGACAAGATCAATGGGCTCAGTGTGATAGTTGCTCCAAATGGCGTAGGTTGCCTGTGGATGTTTTCTTGCCGGTGAATTGGACTTGCTCTGAAAATGCTTGGGACTCTAAAAGGTCAGAACTGGGCTCTTTTGTATTTTTTCTGTGATGAGTGATGACGATAAGTAATATTTTTCTTTTCTTCATTTGTGTGTTTCCAGGTCTGCGTGCTCTGTACCAAATGAGTTGAGCCCAATGGAACTGGAAAATCTTCTCAGACTGAATATGGGTATTTTGTAGCACTTTCATATATTTATTTTATATTTTTATATCGCTTTAATATGAAAATAATTTATTGATTACTCAAAATAATTTATACAAAGGCGGAGGACAAGCACGCCACAAACTGCAGTAGTAGCGCAATAAATATTTTATTAAAAGCATTGCTACCAAACTCTTTCTCTGACATGCGTCTATTCTTCCTCTTCAAATTAAATTTTTTGCTTTTATTTATATGTTTAGCTATCCATGCTTGCACTTGGTTGTGATCTTGAACTGATTTACATTGCATCCGAATTGCATTGTTTGTTTTATTGATCATACATGTGCTGCTGGTATATGTTTGATCCGCAAGGATATAACTGCATCCACTATTTTTTAATATATTTTAGAAAGATGAGCAGAAGTGATTTTTGACATCCTTAGATCCACAAGGAGAGATTACGTATCTCTTGAATCCACAAGAGGAAGAACTGAGAGAGGATACTTAACAAAGTGCTCCGTGCCTCTCAAATTTGATACCGTTTGGAATTGGGCCTGAACAACTTGCCACATTCCCTTCTAATGTTTTTATTTTCAATCCTCAGGAAAATATGAAATATAAAATTGATCAAGATAAGCTGTTACTTTGGCGTTCATGACTTTAATTTAAATTTTTGTTAACTTTAATTAATGAGGTTACACAAATTTAACATATAAGAACTAAAGGACTTGATGTAACGAAAAGACACAGGTAATCGGGATGAAAATTTGACCTGAATTTGAAATATCGAACTGGTTGTGCAATGAGAACGGTGATTGAACGACCACAATGGCCTAGCAAGTGTTTTTCTGTGCTAGAGGGTTTTCTTTCGAACAGAATGGTGACTGTTGTTTGAACAATGAAAAGCTCAGTCTGCTTTGTTCAAGGGGACCGGTCTTGGTTGTTGATGTTCTCTTGGTTGATTCATTCATGAACCAAATATTACATTCTACATAGTACAATTGATTAAGAGAGAGGTGCAACAAATACATCAAAACCCGAGGATCCATTGACAAACAGGAAAAGTACTTGCAAAGGTGCAAAATTACAAACGAGAAAGATTTTAGAGTAGCTCAGAAGCCAACAAGAAGAAATCTTGTCCATAATACTAGGTATCACTCATGGCTTCGACACACGGACATGATTTGTGGGTGATTACTCGTTGATGTATTTTGTTGCTTTATTTTGATCAATAATGCAAATTTTTGCTGACTCATATCGATGTTCTTATAATAGATTGAGAAGTGAGGGTTTCTACAATAGGCGAATATATAGGATTTTAGAAAGAAATGAGATACCCATATCTAATTCGAGTAGGAAAAGGAAATAGGAAATCAGATAGTTAGTAGTTGGACACATATTTGGAATTTGTCCGCGTCATAGTTCTAAGTTAATAAAACTTTGCTGACTCGTACACTTAAGTTTTGAAGGTGACTAATCCGTTGAGTCATAAAATCTAAAGTTGTGTAACTACGGCTTATAATTGATGATCATGATGTTGATGATGATTAGTTGATTACATCTTGAGAACCTGGTAATAGTGCTTCCCCAATAAAAATAGTTATCTTCATTTCCTCATTTTCCTTAAGCCACGAACTCCAGAAGAGAACATCATAGACAGCTAGAGAGTTTACGACTACTTGTTAGACAAATATATGGGTCAGAATGAGAAAGAGAGCAGTACCTCTTCTCTGAGATTCTTTAGAAGATGTAAACATTGTAAACTTCAGATGCCAGATTCCTCTTATGTGCTAGACTTCGATGATCTTCAAAGTGTTCAATAGTTACATCAAAGGAAGTTCTTTTGGAAAATGCTACCCATACTATTTTCTTCCCCCCATGGCTGGATAGAACTATCAGTGTTGTTATTTTGTATGTTAAGCAGTTTAAGGTTAATCTGACCAATCGTTTTTGCATTGATGGATGGGGAAGCAGACAGTCTAGTCATAATGACTTGGATTTTGGAAAGGACTTTGTGTTGTCTAATGTACGTTGCAATTTTCTGAAATGGGTGGAAGTGAGTAGGATAATGTGGACTAATATTATTGGCTATGTGATCTTTCGGTTGAACTGTGCTTTGCTTTCACAAATAGAATGATTTCCTGAGGAGAAATTGCGGTTGATTAGAGAAATATCAAATAGTCCGATTTGACACCAGAGGTCGAACGTGAGAAACTTCGCTTTGTCTCTCTTTGAGTATGAGATGTATAAGTTTATCGTGGCAACTCTTGTTCTCCCACCTTTTTTAGCGTATTTTGTGCTATCGTACAGTATGAGGTTCTGTAGTTTTACGTAAATTAATATTACAAATTAAAGATTTACTGATACAATCATTTAGCATTTTCGTATCAGCTGATTAAATGTTGTTTGCCTCAATGCCTCATTCATTTCTATCTAGGATCATGTTTCCTTGTTCCAATCCGTGTCTATTATGGTATTTGTGTCCTACGTAATTGAATGAAGTCCTACTTGATAATGGATGTCCTTTAAAATCCAAGTTTGCACGCCCCTCCTATCTGGATACTTACTTGCTACATTCAGCTCGGAATTATTGGAGTTACTACTACACCTCTGTGAATGACTTCCTTCTCTGCTAGTCTTCAATCCATCAATATCTACTTTCTAATCTCTATTGCAGTATAGCTATTACTAAGCCAAAAAAAGAGAGTTTCATTTACAGTTAATTTTGGCGCCTGTGTGAGACCACCATGCTCTCTTGGCAGTGACCTCCTTAGATCATCCATCCATCATCTATTGACTCCATCTGAGCCGCATGCCCAAACCAAGCTCTGGTACCACTCTATGTTGGTTCAATTTATTACCTCTTTCAACAATTGTAAGAAGAAGATAGGAGATGTCTGGCTTCTGTCTCCCAAGAGTTTTACTCAGTCTTAAGGTTTCCTCTAGGACAGAAGAGATCACTTATCAGTAACAACCATTGGACATGTTCTCATAATTACCACGCAAAAGAGTTAAGTACTTTGAATGTTACAAAAACAGGACAGAAGTGATCTTAACGGTACATTAAGTAGTCATCCATCTTTGAAAGTTCAAGTTCTTGGTTAAATGCTTGAAACCTTAGCTTCCCTATGCACCCATTTTTAGTATGAGCACAATATCAAACCTTCTAGCAATTAGAAGATGAATCATTTCTAAACCTTTAAGAGTCCATCTTGCATAGACCTTGTTGGACTTCTAGCAGGGTCAGTAATTGATTTGCTTCTGTATCACATCGTCGTTAATGTATGTGTTGCTTCCTAGATATTGTAGCTCATATTATCTTCTAGGTTTGAAACATCACTTAATGAATCTCAATGCACAGATTTCAAAAGGCGAAAGGTTGCAAGCCAGCCAGTCCTTGACCATGAGCCTTCTGGCCTAGATGCTCTGGCTACTGCAGCTGTTCTTGGGGACAGCAGGCTTGATGTGGGCACATCACTTGTTGCGACCACCACTAAACATCCCCGTCATCGCCCTGGATGCACTTGTATTGTGTGCATCCAGCCTCCTAGTGGAAAAGGACCCAAGCACAAGCCCACATGCACATGCAATGTGTGCATGACTGTGAAGCGCCGCTTCAAAACTCTCATGATGCGCAAGAAGAAACGCCAGTCAGAGAAGGAGGCAGAGGTTGCCCAGAGCAAAAACCAGATCTGGTATCCCAAGGATGAAGAAGTAGAAAGTGCATCACAGTCAGCAATGTTAGTCCTAGATTCATCAGAGAATGAAGGCCGACAAGCAAATATGCTCGATTCTAGTGACCAGACCAAAGTGTTAACTGAGAAAACTGAGAGCAGTAAAGCTCATCTAGACTTGAATTTTCATCCTGACCGTGAAGATGATTCTCTGGCAATGTCAGCACGCATAAGTATGATGGGTCTTCTTCAAGTGGCAAACCGCCCATTAGAGACGTATTTGAGGCAGAATGGGCTTTCAAGCTTGGTAACTGAGCAACAAGCCAGCTCAGGTTCCCATGCACCCCCACAACCCACTGCAGAGGGTGAGGGCCGGCCGGCCGATGATGGCTTCTGTGCAGCCGTTCCGGGAGAGATGGAGCAAGAGAAGGAGCAAGAACATGAGAGTGAGCATGAGCACGAGAAGGAGAGTGGGGGTGATTTGGGTGATGATGGGCTCGATAAATCCCAATGCCAATCCCAAAATGAACCGGTTTAAGGATCTTAATTTGTTTTGTCTTCTTGGTGATTGTTGTTGTTATACTTATTCCTGAGTCTGGAATGAAGTGTGCAAGTTGTGTACATTAGCTGTTTAGATCAGTTTTTTCTTCTTGAGAGCGTTGGTTCTATACCTGATGGTTCTTTGCTTGAGAAGTCTGGGATGTAGGGTGTGACTTGTGTACATTAGCTATTTATATATATTTTGCTGCTGTTGTTCATTGATGTGCCTTTGCATGTTTTTGTTTGAACAGTTTCTGTATTTGTAACTGTGTACATTACAAAATTGTTTGATGAAGATCATTTGTTAATGAAGAAATAAAGAGATAGTACTTACAAATAGCTTATTAAAATTTTCTTGCCGCATTGGCTTTGGGTTCACCCCTAGGGTCTAGTGGTGCAGTCATTTTTATTCACAAAGGCAATGTAGTCACTTACAACCTGTATGGTACCAAGGTTTGTGTTGGGTTCTGTTTTGAAATCTATTGTCAATGTGGTCACTAACAACCTGTGTAACTTGTGCTCTTGCAGATGTAGGGGCCGTTCGGGAAGGGAGAAAGGAGAAACTATAGAAACAGAGGGATATAGAAACAGAGGGAGAGAGACGGAGTTGTAATAGTCTTTCACTCTTTCTGGAATCCCTTATTAGAAAGCAAGTTCAAAAATCTTATTTAGAATAAAGTTTTACATTTTAGAAACTCTAGAATTTCTAATGATTAACAGCAGAGAGAGTTCCAATTCTGACACGACTGAGTATTGACTCAGAAGTCAGAATATGAAACCAAGCAATAAAAAAACTGCGCCTAAGGTTGTCTCTTAGGATCAATGAAGTCACATTTTTTTTTTTCCCAAATTTCCTTGTTTGCCATTTCTCATTTTCATCACTGCAGAACATATGTAATGTGGAATACAAACCTTTCAAATGTTTCTAAGAGGTCTGACAAAAGGACACAACCTTCCCTCTGTGAACTAAAAATGTTGATCTGAATTCTGAAACCATGATCGATGAAAATGGGCTTATTAGTAAGCTCCAGCACATCATCACAACAGTGTGTTGGTCTTGGTCAGCACCCAGCGGCCTTGTTAGTAAGCCCAAGCCCATTGCACGATTGCGAGAAAATATATTAAAAATGAAGAAACTTTTTTATTTATGAAGGTTTATTAACAAAGTGTTTATGCCAAATAAATAGCCACCCTCATCATTCAATTATACAAAGGAAAATGAATAATAATATCAGAAATGCTTTACGATGTAAAACCTCTTCAAAAAACGGTTATTTTAATTCTTAGGGTACATATGGGCAGGTAAACGTGGAGTTGCATGGGCATGCAGAGCTTTAGCCAGGAAGAGATCATGAGTTGACTCAGAAAGATCAATGCCCGACTCGCCATGTGGTACTGTCCAATTGAACCCTTGAAGAAGCCTAGCCAATAGCATAGTAGTCATTGCAGACCCAAGTGACACCCCAACACATCCACGTCGTCCAGTGCTAAAAGAAATGAACCTTAATTCCGACTCACTAAGTTCGACTTCAGTTGAACCATTCAGATGGCGTTCAGGGTTGAACTTAAGTGGTTCATCCCAGACATTAGGGTTTCGACCCAATCCGGTTCGCATTAACAAGACATGACTACCCTTTGGGATGAAGTATCCAGCAACAGTAGTGTCCACATTTGATACATGTGGAAGGTTAAAGGGAGCAATAGGGTGAAGTCGAAATGCTTCCCTAGCACAAGCCTTAACGTAGTTGAGCTTTGGAAAGTCTGATTCTTGTACAAGTCTATCTTTTCCGACCACCCTGTCTATTTCTTCTACGGCTTTGAGAAGAAGTTCAGGTTGGTTGATCATTTCTGCCATAGCCCATTCTACAGCATTTGATGGATTGTCCACAGATGCATAAATCAAGTCCTGCAACATCAAGATTATAATATTATTTGTTATTCAATTCACATTTTCCCTTTAGTACAAATATAAAAATATTTGTTTTTTGTTTGCTTATAAATTTTAACATAAAAATTGATTTTTTTCCCATGTAAGAGTCAGAAATTATAGGTGTAACAAAAATATGTTCAGATTTACTAATCAAGGTTTGATCAATCAATTTAATTATACTTGCACACACAACTCTTGTTCTCTTAGACACAAGTTTCATGCATATTAAGTAAGAATAGGTAAATTAGTAATTGTTGCTTATAGACTTAATAGGTAAATTAGTAATTGTTGCTTATAGACTTACCGCAGATTGGGCTTTGATCTCGTCGGGTGACAGAATCGGCTTCCCCTTGTTGTCCTTAAGCGAAATGAGGACATCAACAAGATCTTCAGGCTCCTTCATGGGACACCGAAACTCATTTTCTTCGTCTCTCCATTGTTTTATTCTTTCATCAATTATGGTATCATGATACCTATTAACAATCTTAGTTGCAGCCTTCATGATCTTTTCATGACCATCCAAATCTAAGCATCTCAATCGAGGGATGTAATCCGATATAGAAAAAGCGTAAAGGAGAGAAAGAACAGTAAAGAGCGCGCCTACATGTTCTTCTTCTTCGGCACCTGGTCCTCCATCACTCCTTCCCTCACCAAAGTATCTCTTGTTAAACATTAGCTTTCTTATAACATTTCCACTGTATGACCTAGTTGCAACCCTTACATTCACAACTGCTCCGCCACAATTAACATCTGGGCTATTAACTTGATCAGAGCTCATGCATTGGTTATATACATATCGAACAAGATTATCAGCTTCATCTGTCCTTTTTTCAAGAAGCCACCGCAACCTTGCTGGATTGATCACTTCCGAGGCCACCACTCTTCTCATTTTTTTCCATTGATCACCCCAAGGTGCAACTGCAACTGACAGAAACCCACGACTCGAATATTCTGTCCCCATTGTAATAGGCCTAGACGCAAAGATAGCATCTTGTTTCTTCAAGAATTCTCGAGCAATAATGGGACACTTGACTGGGATAATATGTGTACTGCCTAATCGAATACAAGCAATATCAGTATTCATTTCCTTCATGAGCATCTCTATCCATCTGAATGCTGGCTTTTTTGTAACCAATTCAGGTATGTTACCAACAATAGGCCATGGTACTGGACCTGGTGGTAGTGAAGCCTTCTTTTTGCGCAGTTTCAATTTCGATCTGAATTGGATGAAATAAATCAAAATGGATGCTAAAAATATGAATGCAGTTGTCGGGAAAGTGACGGTCAAGAGAAATCCGGCAAGACCAGTGACATATATTTTGCCAGACCCCCATTGATTGAGGAATGAAGAAGAAAATGTTGATGTGGTGTTGTTCGTCATGTTTTGTTACTACTATTACTACTACTACTACAAAGTTATAGTAATAGCAATAGAAGTTTTTGATGGTTATAAAGATTAAGAAAAAACCTTTGGTTTTGTTGTTGTTGAATGCTATGGTAGTTGTTGAAGCCTTTTGGCTGAGGAGAATGTGTGAGAGTTGTTTTGCATTTATATGAAGAAAAGACACAAAATTTGGAAATATTGTGAAAATATACACGGACTTCACGTGAGAATTGAACATATTTGTGGGCCACCACTCACCAGATCGAATTCTTTCTTCTTTTTGATGCATTTTTTTGTTCTTCTAATTTCTTGATTGTGTATGTGGTTATATTCCATAGTTTTGTGTAATATTAATTTCATAATTTGTTGTTGGGTCAGAGTTAGATACTTAGATATATTTCCATGCATTATGCATGCAAATCATTCAGATGATGAGCTGCCTCGTGAAATCCGTGGGTTTGGTGATTTACATTTAATCTTCAAACAATCAAAACACTTTGCTATCTAGTTGCTACTTGCTACTACTCATTTAGTCACTACTCATGTGTTACTTGTAACTTATCATGTGGTTATAAACTAACATGAACTTCGTATAATTGCAATATATATTATTTGGAAAATGAGTACGTACGTAGCTAGATAGATGTAATAAAATGATGCGAAAAGCTAGCATCTATGATATTTTTTTTTATTAATTATATATCATAATTCTAGCTAATTTACCCAAAAATGTTCTGTCGAATCAGTTTAGACTTTAGAGAATGTTCTATCTAGTGAATATAATAAAGAGCTGGTCGATCAGTCGTTGATGGAAGCTCGATCAATGCTATGGTGGCAAAGGAATGATGATAATCTAATGGACCAAAAAGAGGACATTTGGAGGTAGCACTAGTGTGGGGTACTACATGCAATTACTGCCATATGCTAAATTATTTGGAAATTAAAAACAGCAACAACTTAAGACGGTCCTCAGTCGACAGAGCATACATGGTATGGTGTGAGTGACTGCATATATTGCAAGGGTTGCATTATGGTCGATCTAGTTGTTATTTGGCCCATAGTACAAAATATCGTTATCGACTAATGTATCGATCTCCAAAAAATAGATATATCGGGATATATTGGAATCTATCGGTGGATATTTTACATGGAATGTATCGACTAATATATCAATTTGTTATACAAAATATATATAAAATCAAATTTGGAAGTATATTTTCATAGTATTTACCTAAAAAACATCATATCTACTAAAAATAGAATAAACAAATTATTTCCAAAAAAAAAAATTTGAAAAAAAATAATATTTCCAGAAAATATCGGAAAATATCAGTAAATATCGGAAAATATCGAATATATCGAAAAATATCGACCGATATTTTACAGATACTTTAAGGCGAAAATTTCGGGAATATATCGTATCGTTTTCTTTGAAAACCGATAAATATCGCGATATATCGTGATATATCGCGATATTTTGTACTATGATTTGGCCAAGTGATGATGAATGGACAACTAATGAACAAGCAGGTAGGTAGTAGATGGATCATGGATCTAGTTGTTATTTTGATCACTTTGCAACGAGGAGATTGCCTGCAAGGCAGCTTAATTACAGAGTTAAAAACTCACATGCAGTTGTGCTCAGATCTCCCTTCTCCTGCAGTACATATATACTGTCATGAACAATTATTATGTGCCTTATTATGAACAGGGATGAACATGCAGAAACTCAGAAAGCACGCAGTTATAAATATTGGATATCAACATGCAAAACATGCATGTTTGGTGGTACATGGTGTAGCGACCATAGTTTAATTAAATTCCAAATCCGGGTGAAATTTTGGATTTAAAAAAATAAAATAAAATATTATTCCTACCCTCGAAATAAATATGTCACCTGAAATATCGAGAATATTCTCAGATATTTCCAAAAAATGTACAACCTCGATTCTCTAAAAACCGGTATATTCCGCATTTTGAACTATGGTAGAGACTAGAGATCACCACATGCCATGCCAAGCCCCCTTTACACTTGGTTTAACTCAAATCAAATCCAATAAGGGTACAAGCCCAAACCAAATCTCAAGAAAGTTTAAACCCATTAACTTTATAATAGCACGGCCCAGTAAGTGGTTATTTATTTTATGGTGCCTACTTCATTTTTCTCTGTATTTTTATTTTAATTTTCTTTTCTTGGTCAAACTAAATTTATTAAAAAAACATTTGAAAGCGTGTACAGTTGTACACAACTATACATCAACATCCACAGGTGATTAGATATTGTTAATATAGTTTTTATTATTTTTAAACAATAACATTTTAAAAAAAATAATATGGGAAGGTAACCAATCACATATAGAGGTCAGCTTCTATTAATAATTTAACTCTTCATCACAATGCTTGATATTTTACAGCTTTTTATTTGCAACATATACATCAATTTAAGCCATTCGATGCGATCAACTCGTGTTTCGATGATTTCAATCTATATAATTTGACAGACCATTAAAAGTTAAAAAGACCACAATAAGAAAGAATGCCGAATGCAAACGGAAAAAATAATATTGAAATTATTGTCCGGCCGCTGAACTTGTCTTGCAAATATGTCTGTTCTGGCTATATCCATTCAAGTAAAATAAAACATCAATCTCATCCAAAACACATTATAAACTTCACCATTTTACTTAATCTTTATTTTTAAATATTAATTAAAATTTTATCTTAACATTTAATTTCTTGAACAGTTTATATGAACTACTAGATAGATATTCGGTATCTGCAACTACAGATACTCTGATGATGCAGTTGCCCATTTTCATTTACTATATTGAAAAAATTCCACTTGTTATTTTCTCAGGCCTCAAAGGTCAAAAACCAGTTTATAGAAAAGGAAGCATGGCTGCCACCCTGTTCCCTTAGAGGTAGCTATTTGGCATTTCTTATTGCGCTGGCCTAAATATAATGCTATTTAGTGAAAAAAATGCCTATAAAACAACTTAATAGTATAACAAAATGTGCCGAACAATTTGTCTTTTTCATTATATTCCATCTTCCGTCCATGCATATTCATAGATGTTGACAATTCCTACTCTTATACAAATTTTAGATTCCACACACAGCCAACTTTCTTTATATGTGAAGCGTTTAGAAGCAAGTAACAAAGCAAATTAACTTACTTTGTTGTTGTTGTTGTTGTTGTTGAGAAGAATGGGAGAACTATCAACATTAGCAAAGGCAAGAAAAGAGCTTGAAGATTTGTACCTTGGAGTCCCAGATGAATCAGTGAACTTAACTTTCCAAGACTTTGCTGAGTTGAAAGTTGTAGAAAAGAAGAAACCTAACTTAGAATTACCAATTGATGAAGTTGGTAGTAAGAAAGGAAGTTTTAATAGTAATAACAATATGGCGAAATCACCTAGTCTTGATTTTTCAAAGGCGATGCATGCATCAAGACCTCGTCAACATCATATTGTTGAAGATGAAAGAAGGAATGTATCGCCTAGAGGTCGTCATTTGCATGTTCATGTTGTTGAAGATACTCATCATGATCATCTAGGGACACCAAACAGTGCAAGACGAAATACACATATGGGATTCAGAAGTAATATTGACAGTAGTGTTGCTTTTGATGATATGAGTGGAATGAGTGGTGTGTCCCAAGCATATCCAGGGAGAGGAAGAAGAAGAAGAGCTGGGATCCCTCATTCAAATATTTGCACCATATGCAGCACATACATCTACATTTTCCGAAATCGATGCCTGGTTAGCCCTTTTTCCTTATATCAATATACTTTCATGTTGTTTGCTACAATATTAATGAACTTCAATACATACATTTTTTTGTAATTACAATATCAGGTTTGTGGAAGAGTCTACTGCAGGGATTGTGTAGGAGCTGGTATGGGTGAGATGCCAGAAGGAAGAAAGTGTGTTGAATGCCTGGGAAGAAAGTTCAGTCAAAGGTATGGTAATACTACTTATATATTTCAAGACTTATATACTTGTGTTTATCACATAATAATCACTTACATGCTTTCTTTTTAGATTCTGGTAATACCCCTGAGGCGCTTAGCCATGTTTTTCTGTATTGATTCAATTGCAGTTTTTAGGGAAATTTGTAGTAATTGATATTAGGTCCCAATGCCGAAATATTGAATTTTCAATCAATTAAACAGCCAAAACCTGTAAAATAAACTGGAAGGTTCGTTGAAACTCCGCATATTCATGATTTATTATCTTCAATATCTTGAGCCATTTTCTGAAAACCCGTTCGAATTTGTGAAATATTGATGGATTTTGTAATATGCTTGTGATTGTTAATTTTGTTATCTTAGTTTAGTTTGTCAAAGGGTTTACAGAATCTGGTTCTAATTGCAAATTCCAAACAGTACAACCACAATAGTACTTCTATAAATTTTTTTAACTAGCCGGCCATTGCTTGTGGGCTCTATGCCACAACCAATATTGGTTTAACTGTATGTGACAAATTAAATGAGTTCGGCAATGGATATCCTGATTCAATAATCTTCACAGTTCCCATCGTATCCCACTACTGTAACTTCATTTCGATTGTTAACCATGTTACGTACATTCATTTGATGAATCTTATATGCATCTTATATGTATACTGTTGTAAAGGTACATACATAGAGCAGGAAACCTAGGATGCTTTGGGGCAGGATGTTGCGCAAGGTATCCAAGCCACGTTAAGATTCAAGAATTGAAGTGGCAAGAGAAAGGTCCAAGAAGAAGTAGAGATACAGAAGGTTATGACAGAAGTGGCATGGTGTCTAGATCAAGAAGTCCAGTAACACCCAGAACTCCAACCAGGGCACAAGTTAGCAGCAGTAGTCCTAATTCCTTTGTCATGAGTTCACAGTTTTCGCCATATTCTGCTACACATCCTCACATTCCTTACTAATGGACTCTTATCACAGCATGGAATAATCGAGGAGATCCAATCAATCCGACCCTGCAGAGTCCTTTAGGCAGAATAGTATGCTTATATTCAATATTTTTTGTTGGTAAAAGCAGACCATGAATATGTTTTGGTGCTTATGTTACTTGTAATAATTTTACATATAAACCTTAGCCTGATGTATTGAACGGCATATTTGCATTTAAATGGTAAGACACATTTTTTCGCATTGAGTATAACAAGCTCGAAAATTGAGTTAGTATTAGTATGTAGCTATTCTCAATATTACACATCTATTTTCAAAATAATAGGAGTACACTTGTAAAAATTGGACAGGAATCGAATGGAAATTATGAATTAGTTTGTTAATCGTGTCTGCTGGTGAATCTATTGATCAATCTTGATTGTCTGACAGACCGAGTTTATATTTTCCTCAGGGATTCATATTTCGTTACCAAGCCTATTCATCTGGTAATGAACATGCTAACATGCATAGTGCTTCAATGAAAATTACCCATCAATTTATTGAGAAGAAGATATGTTAATCTCTTGTTGTAGTATAGATAGATATTCTTCAACTAGTGCCAACACACTCTCAACTTAGCAATCAGCGTTGGCAATACATACAACAATACTGTAAATGTAATAAACTACTTAATCAACCATACATGTTGTGTAGTTTAACTTTTTCCTTCTAGAACAATGGGTTTGAGCTTGATTGAAAGACCCATTGATGGATATGGCATTGGTTGACGTGTGATATCTTCGTCAGGATTCATCTGAGACCATTCAAACTTTGTTACGAAGTGATGGATTAAAGCCAAAGTTTCAACTCTTCCAAATTCATTGCCTATGCACATATGTGTCCCTGCTCCAAAAGGTATGTATGTGTAGGGAGGGATTGGTTTTGACGGGGACTCAAAACGAGATGGCTCAAAGGCGTTTGGATCATCGAAGATGTTCTTGTTCATGTGAGTTCCACAAGCAACCCAAAACACCTGAAAGGATCAAATAGTTTACACAAGTACAAAATTCGGAATGATCAAGTGCAAGTATAAAAATAGAGATTTACCTGCCACCCCTTGGGGATATCATATCCTGCAAAACCGGTGTCCTTGACTACAGTTCTAAAGCTACCAAATACAGGGGGGATGATTCTCATCAACTCTTGTGCAACTCTCCATGTATACTTCATCTTTTGTATTTCATTCCAGGTGAGCTTTTCGTCGCCTTTTTGTCTCTCACTTAGAATACTCATTTGCTCTGAATTAGAAAACAGATAGTTCATATATATTATGTAATCAAATTTTATGTAAATAAAATCATAAAGGTTGATTATATCACCTTCTCGAATAGCTTCATAGATCTTTTTATCTCTAGCCAACTTCCAGATCATGAGACTAGAAAGAATTGCTGATGTATCATGGCTGGCTATCATGAGTGTAATGAAATTATCCATAACTTCCATTTCTGTAATAGGCTCTGCATTTTCCTCTGTAAGCGACAACAAGCATGAAATCACATCGCTTTTCGAGTTTATAATACCCTTAATGAGATCCTCCTTTTTCTTCTTAATAATTGGCAACATCCTATCAACAATTCTTGCTCGAGCATCCAACCCCTTTTTGAAGATTGTACCAGGAAATTTTATGGGAATAGACCAAAACGCCTTGAATGCGATTGTGAAATCGTTCAACAAGGCCTCTTTAATTGGTTCATCATATATACCAAATAATACAGTGCATGAGACATCGAACGTAATCCTCTTCATCATATCCACAGCCTTAACAATGTCTTTATTTTTGGTCTCACTTACCAAGTTACTCAAAATCAAACTGTCCATATCTTTTATGTGGTGTTGAAGACTTTCTGGCTTCAAAAAGCTTATCATTGCTTGCTTAACGAGCATATACCTGCATCGTAAGATAATGTACCATAATTCGAGATACTGTATTACACCAAACAATTATCAAATAACATATTATACACAGTTGTAACTAATAAGCTTGTACCTGGTCTTTGAGAGTTCAAATAATTGATATTTTCCCGCGATTGCTGAAATACTTTTTGGTTGTTTAGCAGCAAGTACATCATAATCTGAGCTCAAGACAAACTTATTGCCAGTCTGCCCAGTGATTACCACAGTAGGAGATCCCATTAGGGAGGTCTTAAATACAGGACCATATTTTGACACCCTTTCTTGTATCCAATCCTCACCATGGTCTTGGTTTGCTGCTCGAAGAAAACTTATTGATTCTCCAAATATAGGCAATCCCAAAGAACCCTTAGGAAGATTTTTCTTTCTGTAATCCTTGTTAAGAAAATAAACAAGAAGTAAACCTGAAACAATGGTGATTGCAAGCAATGTTAGTAACATCTTTGATCTTCTGCAAGACAAACTGTATTAAGAAAAATACTTGTATATAATCCCATGCAAGAAGAATAATTTTGTCAGTTTTGGCTTAGTATATATATGAAACCAATGTACTAAACTACAAATTCATATTTCACAAGGACATATATATGATACAAACAAATGACTATAGGAAACCAATGTACTAAACAGCAGAATCCCATTTTTTAAATTCTCCGGCACACTTAAAAAAAAACCATTTATATGGTTCAAGATTGAAGATTCCATAGTTTAGATGTCTTATACAAATTAATTTATCATCAATGCCAAATACACTAACAAATAAGATATATGATGACACATTTACGTAACATTTTATGTCTTGTGATAAAATCCCATAGTGTGTTAATCCAACTATGTTGATGAACTGAAAATATTTGAGGTTGGATTAACAAAACAGGGTTATCACAACTTTGAATAAAACAATCAGGGAGGAGGGGTATGACACCTATTTGATCAAATGTCTCAATGAAAGGGTATGTGAGTTACTACCATCTAGTTTAGAAGGGGTGTGATCATTGATTTCTTTTGTTAGAAATACATTGAAACACTCGCATTGTAAGTTTGATGTTATTTAAATTTATATCCTAGGATTTGTTTGTTTGTTTCTATTCTTCTTTTGTTGTTTTTAGTGTTTTAACTATATTGCGATTATGAGTTTTGTAATACCAGTTGTGTTGTTGTTTTGATAGATTGAAGCTGAGGTTTAGTCATCTAGTGGGGAAACTTCTGTGGATTTTGAATCTAGTGCGATGATCATTGATGTTTAAGTCACTGTATGTAAATTCTATGCTTCAAACTTTAATTCATTCTTGTATTTAGTCTTGAATTTTGAAAGAAGAATGCATTTATGTATTTAGTCTTGCATTTACTGTATTTTTGGTCTTTTAAGTAAGTCTCCAAGAAATATGCTAGTAAATGACGAGAACAACTGTGATGCCCTTAGGCCTGCCATGGAAGAAGAGTTTTTGTGCAAACGGAAGGTTTTTTTTCAAGCAGTTTTCCACGACTTTGAATTTCATTGTGCAATGGTTGAATGCAACGTTGCTGGATTAGTTGGTCTCCATATAAACGTGAGGGACGATTAGCCACAAATCTCCCAGCCTTTCTTGGATGATGAGTGAGTTGGAATGTTCCCTGATGTTTTCTTGGGGGTATTATCATCCCAAAAATGAGGGTTTTCAATTCTAAGATGTGAGAAATACATACTACTTGTCCAGTATAGTGAGCTTTTAGCTGTAGGTTTAACTAGCCTCATCATTAGGGTCTTTCCAATTAAATTCATACCATAGGTGTGATATCAGGACACTGCCAGCCTCGTTAACTTTCATTATCTTATTGTTATTTTGACGCTCATATTTGCACTCAATTGGTCAGATCATTAGGTTTCATCAATTTAGAGCATTCATTCAATAAAAAGTAATTACCAGGAAAGTGAAGCTGGATCAATTTACACTTGTGATAGATTCGATACAATGAAACCTAGCTTGCTATAAGGAAAACAAAATTACCAGGAAAGTGAAGCTGGATCACTTGTCACTTGGGGACAAACCTAGTGAACCTGTAATAAAAAAGATATCATTTCTATCTTCATAGATTACCCCAGAGACAGTACAAGGAACAAAAGATGAGGGAGATTAATTCTTAGCACAGGGTATAATGGGTCTAAGTTTGATTGGAAGACCCATGGATGGATATGGCATTGGATGGCGTGTGATTGTTTCATTGGGATATACCTGTGACCATTCAAACTTTGTTACCAAGTGATGGATCACAATCAGCGTTTCAACTCTGCCAAATTCGTTCCCTATGCACATTCGAGACCCTGCTCCAAAAGGGAGATAAGAATAAGGAGGTATTGGTTTCACTAGGGAATCAAATCGAGAAGGATCAAATGTCATGGGATTGTTGAAGATATCTTTGTTCAAGTGAGTTGTAGAAGCAACCCAAAAGACCTGAAACAATATAGATAAAACTAGCAAATTCATGTACCATGAACAACACAAGGACATTGAAAAACTAGTACTGTATACTTGTGACACTTACCTGCCATCCTTTGGGGATATCGTAGCCTCCAAAACTAGTGTCCTTGACTGCCTTTCTAAAGCTACCAAATACAGGGGGAGTGATCCTCATTAATTCTTGTGCGACTCTCCAAGTGTACTTCATCTTCTGTATTTCACCCCATGTGAGATTTTCATTTTCTTTCTGTCTCTCACTTAGAATGCCCATTTGCTCTACATTAAGGAAAACATATGTAATTAATATTACAGAATATAATAATATAATTGCAAAAATTGTTTGATGATTTATGGATAATGACTTATTATGTTACCTTCACGGATTTTCTTATAGACCTTCGGATCTTTCGCCAACTTTAGGATCATTAAACTCAAGAGAATTGTCGATGTATCATGACTAGCAAACATTAACATGATGAAATTATCCAGGATTTCTTGTTCTGTAATAGGCTCCTGATTCTCTTCTTTGAGTGCCAATAAGCAAGAAATAACATCGCTTCTGGGACTAATTGTTCCCTTGATTAGCTCCTCCTTTTTCTTCTTTATGATTGGCAGCATTCGGTTAATTATCCTTCCACGTGCTTCTATGCCTTTCCGAAAGCTTGTGCCAGGAATATTAACAGGAATAGACCAGATGGCTTTGAATGCTATTGTGGAATCACTCAACAAGGCTTTCTTAGTCATTTTGTCTTCTATACCAAATATTGTTGTGCATGCAACATCAAATGTGATTCTCTTCATCATGTCGACTGCCTTCGGAGTGTCTTTATCTTTGGTCTCTGCCAGTATATTCTTAGCAATCAGGTCGTCCATGTGTCTTACATAGTTTTGAAGGCTTTCTGGTTTTAAGAAACTAACCATTGCTCCTTTAATAAGCTTGTATCTGCACGACATATAAAATTATTTACCTCATGAAAATTGCATAGATTAATAGCATGTTTATCCGAGGAACTGTTGTGACTACATTTTACTATATCATTGAAAGAAATCATGCCATAGAATACTGCCATAACTACACAAATCATATTCCCTCATCGTGTTTCTGACACTGAGTGCTAAGGCAGTTTACTTTCTCTTGTATGTATTACCAAAGAAGATACTATCTCTACTTTCATAAGATACTTAAAATTCATATTACTGTGCGTTATATACTTGATGAAACTTTGGAGAAATTTAAATCACCCAGAACCAGCCTCCCTGCTTAGTGTGTGCGGCAGGATTCATATTGCAAATATTGGTTGCTTGCTTACAGAATGGTGTTTAAGAAATTAGGGCCTATGTTGTGTAACTACATCCCTGAGACCCTGACTCTTAATAGCAGTGAATGGCAAAAATCTATATAATAACCTGGCTCCTGTGAGTTCGAAAATTGTGTGTTTTCCAGATATTGCTGAGATAGTAGCAGGTTGCTTTGCAACAAGTACCTCTTCGTCTGAACTCAACACAAACTTGTTACCAGCCTGACCTGTGATGATCACGGTAGGAGATCCCATCAAAGAGGTCTTAAACACTGGACCATATTTTGATACCCTTTCATATATCCATTCCATCCCATGATCTTGGTTCTGCGCTCTAATAAAGCTAAGCGTTTCCCCAATAAGAGGGAGACCTAGAGACCCTTTAGGTACATTTTTTGCTGTATGATCCTTCTTGAGAAAAATAAGAAGAAACACACAAAAAGCAGTGCTGACTGCAACCAATGCAAGTAATGACATATCTGTGAACGATGTCAAAGCTTCCAACATGCAGAATTCTCAGTGAAGGGGAGTTGGTTAATGTTCTCAAATGTAGTTTTACATCCCTAATATTTTGGTGTATAAATGTTGGTTTATGCATGTTGGACTGTGTGCATACGTCTCGACCATGTCACGGCCAACGTTGTAAATTTGCAAATGTCGCTATGCAGCGAAGAAAGCGAAGGGTCTTTAACATAGATAACATTATGGAACACAAGCATTTTGGTTAAGGTTAAACAAAGAGTACTAGTTGAGGAAGTATGTATGGATATCGTACAATATTCAAAGGCTTGCGGAGAAAATAATATCATTGGTTCTTCCGGTCTTGTTTTGGAATTTAGAGTTATTCCAATTTATTAGATGAAGTTCCAATAAATTGGATATAGCAATCTTTAATTAGAACTCTTTATGCTCTGTTAGAATATCTTCTCCACATTTAACACTCAATTGCACCATAGTTGATTCACAAAAAGCAAAACAGATCACCTACCCACTAGTGTATATGTTGATCTTGGAGTTCAAAAATTTGCCTACCATAATCATTAGAAGGAATACATTCAGACAGGGGTCCCCGATTTATCTTGTCAGAGAACTGCACGCCCCACTTCTTTCAGGATGTCCTGGGTTGGATCGATTCCAGTGGTCTGCAGAGAGTTTACTTACCTAGATGCATGGGTTTGTCGAACTAATGCTAGTTGGAGATTAATATTCAGACAATGGAATTAGGGGTTTGAGTTTGATTGGAAGACTCATGGATGGATATGGCATCGGTTCGGTGTGATTGTTTCATCTGGATACACCTGTGACCACTCAAACTTTATTACCAAGTGATGAATCGCAATCAGAGTTTCGACTCTTCCGAATTCGTTCCCTATGCACATTGGAGGCCCTGCTTCGAATGGTATATATGCATAAGGAGGAATTGGTATCGATAGTTCGAATCAAGAGGGATCAAATGTTTTTGGATTGTTGAATATCTGTGTTCCAAGTGAAATGTATAAGTAACCCAAAAGACAATAAAAAAAAGTACATGTAACATGAACATGAGCATTAGAACATGGAAAAACTAGTAGTGGTATTCATTGGGGATCTCATAGTCACCAAATGAGTATCTTTCACTGCCTATCTATACAGGGCGAGTGATCCTCATTAACTCTTGTACTTCTTTTTCTGTATTTCACTGCATGTATGTTAAGAAGGTTGTTACTTCCTCCTTGTCTCTCACTTATGATGTTCATTTGTTCTAAATTAGGAAGAAAAAAATAAAATAAAAATAAAAATGAATTCAAGTGTTTATAGATTTTTTGTTTGAATTATATAATTCTGAAAAATCGTTACCTTCTCCAATTTTTGCCTAGATCCTTTGGAACGTTTGCCAACTTCAGGATCATTAGGTTCAAGAGAATTGCTGATGTACCAAATGGCCTTGAATGCTATTGTGAAATCATAAACTTCGTCAGCTATACCAAACAGAGTTGAGCATGCAATGTCAAATGTGATCCTCTGCATAGCATCCACTGCCTTAGTAGTGTCTTTATCTTTTCTCTCTTTGAGCAAGTCCATAGCAATCAAGTCATCCATTTGTCATATGTAGTTTTGAAAGCGGTTTTAAGAAGCCAACCATTGCTGCCTTAATGAGTTTGTATCTGGACAACAGAGGCATGCTTTAACCTAAAGGAAACAAAGGTGAGCGTATATTTTAAGGATATGTTGTCTATCGGTAATTTGGCAGCAATTTTCCCTGCCAGATTCCAACATTGTGAACACCCGGACATGATTTGAAGCAAGACATATCATTATATATTGAATATGTACCACCAAGAAGGTACTGTCTGTAATTATATAAGATACTTTTTAAGTCATATATTATGCATTAGCTATATATTTATGGCAGAGGTTGAAACTATGGCACTCAGTTGAGGTCGTCTGGACTCTGGAGTACCCCTGTTGCCATCATTAAACTCCAGGGTGATATATTGCATTAGCATCTCCATGTCTGTCTTTTTTATGGTGTATAGTGTCTTATGAGGTCTAGCTGGTACCTGGTTGAGAAGAGATTGTACATTCTGGTGTTTTTGGTCCTCCTTGGGATATGCCGCACGCCAAGTGTTTAGTTCTGATTCTATTTTGACAGTCGGTGTTCTTTCAGGCAGCATGATTGATCACTCTTTAGAGTTTTTCGTGCTAGAGCATTGTGTGTAAGTAGGGGTTCACTATCTTGAGCAGCTATTTTCAGACCTGGGAAACTTGGCACTGTATAGTGTGTTGGTTGTTATGGTTGATTATGAATATTAATAGGATTGTATTTGAGAGCTGAAGTGATATTATAATCAATTGCTATTTGTCATGCTTATATGTTGATGTTAATCTTTGCTCAGGTTCGATTGTTACATAGTTCTGACATGACTACGAAAAACAACAAAACTATAAAACCATCTATACAATATCTGGCCCGTGAAATATTGTTGGGATGGTAATAGGTTGCTTCATGACAAATACATCCTCGTCAGAACCCAATACGAACTTGTTATCCGCTTGATCTGCGATGATCACAGTAGGAGCTCCCATCAAAGAAGTCTTGAACACTAGGTCATATTTGCAGATTCTTTCATACACCCATTCCATCCCTCGGTCTTGGGTCTGTGGAGGGCCGGATACCTAGGCTAGAGATCCGTTCGGTACTTCTTTGCTCTGCCATCCTTCTTGAAAATGAAAAGAAGAAACACAAAGGTAACAATGCTCAGTGCAATCAATGGAAGTAATGACATATCTGTGGATAAATGTATAAATTTTATTTAGAGGGTAGTCAAACAAATCAACTTTGTTTTGCTTGATCAGTTCATATATATACTGTATTGAAGGTTATATGTATGTGCAGGTTTTACGATCATTTCGAAGTGGAAGGAAAAGGACTGCAGCTAGGCAAAAGGGTATGGGCACTACTCCCTCATGCAATTATGTGGGTTCTCTGGAGGAGTTTAGGGACAAGATGGTATCTGTTGAAAGAATTTCCGTAGAAGTGAAGGCTACCTGTTTGGTATTGGGTTGGTTACTGGCCTGGGAGGAGACTTTTTAACTTTCAGCATTTGCTCTTGCGATGGTTTGAGTTACTCAACGGATTGCTGAGCAGGGGAGGAACATAACAGCTGCTGAACTGATGTGTATCTACTTTGAACTGCCGTTTTGTAGTCCATGCAGCAAGCATTTTGAGGTTGAATTCAGTCTCAATCAATTCTTTTTTCTCAGAAAGTGACCCATGGTCCAACTTCTCATGTAATTTTCTTATTACAAATGCTGTGAGATTTGAATGAAAATTTCTTGCCTTATTGATTAAAATGAATGTTAATCCGAGACTTGGAGTGGTCCGCTACTGTCTGTCCTTTCAATGACTTGATCATTCGGTTAGTTCATGAGAGACTCTAATCACTAAAGTTGATGATATGAGCAAGAGAAGAATATGCTTTATATATATGCAGGCCTGCTACAGTGACTCCCTTAGGTGCTGTTTGTTTTTCATTCAGTCGGTCTGAAGACTGAACTTAAGTGGGTGGACCACCGTATTCAGTCTTCAGACTGTTTGATTTTGGTTAACTAGTTCAGTGCTTAACTGAACAATGCAGAACAGGTAGGGGTCCAGCCAAACCCCGCCCCTCTCAGGGTATTTATAAAAAAAAAAAAAAAAAAAATAACTGAACAATGCATTGGTTTTTCAATTAAGTGGTTCAGCCAAAAAAATTGGCAGAATGAACCTCTGGATGCCTGAACGAAGCCAAAAAGACCAACTTAACCTCCAAACCCTTTCATTTCTCTCGCTATTCATCTTCACCTTCTTCTAATCTTCTTCTGTTGTTGAAAACCCAACGCTGTGATTTTAAACTTTTAACCCAAATTTCAATCTTTTTGATTAATGGAGAGAATGAAAATCATGTTATTGTCGAATCAAACACCAATTTGGCAAAGACGTTTCAGGCAAGAGTGTGGCAACATCGAACACCAAATTTGAGGGTTTTTTTTTGCTGTTTTTTTTTACTTATAAAGATACCCATTACTTCCTATTGATTTCTAAAAATTGATTTTTGATTGAAATCATCTTTGGAAGATGGGGTTTTCCAGTTTGGTGTTTTTGTTTTGTCAAATTATTGATGGGTTTTTGTTGTCTGACTGTTTTGCATAACATAACTATATATGACTGAGTAAAGCTTGCTGCAGTGATTTGGGATTTTAAGAGTGGTATAGGATTTAGGTAGATAGAAGTATAGCAATTCAACTTGAATCATATATTACTGGATATTTAAAGGACCAGTCCTGAATGCATTTTTTCTTGTGTATTAGCTTGCTCATCTTACAGAGAGGGAGGTCAAACATAGATGCAACCATGCATGTTCTGGAATTTGGCTTTCCGCTAGGCGGTCTTGCGAAACTATTTGCGCAGGATTGGAATTTGAGAGAGTGATGCTGCTGTCGTTATGCCAGCGACACTTGGTTAGGTATAGAAAAAAAAATTAACCAAGGAAGAAGGGGCACTTGGGAAAAGGTTTCTGACATGAAGGCAAATTGCAGCATTGAGCTTGTTCATGATGAATGTGTCGCACTTCTCAACCATATGGGTAGACTAAAAAGGAAGGTGGAAAGAGCTATACTGCATCTCATGGTACTGCATTGCTCGCGAGAACTCAAAGTGATCACTGGAAGAAGAGTTCCCTTACATTTTATCATGATGTTGAAGGCGATTATTAGTTTGCGACAACGTAATGGGTGAACTTGAAAAATGCGGTGTTGTAAACTTGTAATCCCCAAGATGTATGTTGACAGCGTATGGTGTTGTAATTTAAGCTTTAAACAATTTATGGGCAAAATAAAAATTTAATAGCCATTCAGCACTTCATGCAACAAACACTATTATATTTCAACACTTAATTCAGCACTTGTATTCAGAATCGTATTAAGTTCCATTAATTTGTATTCAGTGCTTAATTTGTATTCAGTGCTTAAGGAAAGAAAAACAAACGGCACCTTAGACTCCTATCACACTCCACATCCCAGCCGCTTGATTCAGCAAATCCTATGGTCATTTCATAAGATACATGTATTAATCACAAGCATTAATCCTATCGTACTATAGCCAGAGTGTGATAGGATGTGGATTATTAACTTCGACAGCATGTTGTATCTTCATGCAACTGTTTTGATTGCGAGCGAGTTACCAAAACCAAGCCCATAAATTGGGTATTCTAAAGATGAGTGTAGTGCAATGGCACTTCACACTAGCCTATTATTTATACCAATAAAGAACTTTAGCAAAAAATTTTATATGTGTAGCCAACTTGTATGTGGGTGTGTACACCCAATCATATGATGCCACGTGTCTATAAAATGGTTGAAAAACTGATCAAGCCCACTAGGGTTAACTAAACCCATACTAGGTTATATTATTATTGCCACATGGCATTTTGTGATTGGGTGTACACACCCACATACAAGTAAGCTACACATATAAAATTCTCCGAGAACTTTAGTTATCGTAAAATCCTGCAATTATGCAAAGAAATAGCAAAAAAAAAAAAAAAAAAAATAAAAGAAAAGAACAGCAAAGTTTCACACAAGTCACAGAATTTCGTCAGATGAGTATAGCACGATGGCAGTTAAAAGTAGAATGCTTTAAGCCGTACAATCATTAAAACCATAAAATATCACGTAAGAATATACATTTCAATGTTAATCCTATGGCAAGTGCTTACATGTTTTGAAATCCAGCAAGGAACTTTCAGTACATATTCATGCTCATACCAGAAAGAGAGAACAATCACACGTGCCAAACTTTGATACTTCATATGCCTCATACCAGACAGAGAGAGAACAATCACATATGCTGTTGTGCGCAGCGGAAACTTATGCACCAATACCCAAGATTGAAATAGTGTATGAATTAAACAAAACAAAACAAAACAAAAACAAACCCACACAAAACACAAGATTTACGTGGTTCGGCTAATATTGCCTACGTCCACGGACAAACAAACAATCTTCCTTATAGAGACGATTATACAAACCCTCACGAAGAAACCAAAGTGTTCTTCCTCACAAAAGTTCTCTCAAACTCTCTAATGACTTCTCACAATCTCTCTCACATCAAGATTAAGTTTTCCAACCTTCTCATTGGCTTTATAACATAGCCTTACAATCAAACACGAAATGGGCTTAAACAGGGCCCCATATAGCACAAAAGCAAAGAAGGACGTACGTACGTCGAACGAACGTTCGTACGTCGGACCACGGAGAAGTAGTCTGTGCTACAGGACGTATGTACGCCCTAACTACGTACGTACGTTCCTGAATGATACCATCAACGTTCGTACGTCGAATACACGTTCGTACGTTTAGCAAAAACAAAGTTGTCTGTGATACGGGACATACGTACGCCCTAACTACGTACGTACGTTCCCAGACAAAAAACTTTCCTCCGTCCTCTTTCCCACAAAAAAAACCCAATATATGCCAAACTTTGATACTTCATATGCCTCATACGAGAGAGAGAGAACAATCACACATGACACATGCCAAACTTTGGTGCTTCATATACTGGAAGCTACACACCTGATCCCTGACCTACCCTGTCACATGATGAAATTTCATTAGATCAAAAAATTTGTTCTTAACAAAATAAAAGTATATATACACATGGGAATCAGTTCCTCTGCCTTTGTATGCAAAAACCTACTCAAGAAGCTGGAGTATTTGGTATTCACAGACTAGAGGAAATTAACACTGCTATGTTGATGAAGCTGGTTTGGCACTTCAAAACTGTCACAGATGGCTTTGCGTTGAATTCCCAAGGCATAAATACATCACCAAAGTGGAAACCTTGTTTGACGCTATTGCATATATAGAATTGACTCCACAGTCCACATTTGAATGACAAGACAAAAATATACTCTTGTTCTTTACATAGCTGATAGCTTATCAATTCGATCAGTATACTGCATGTAGAAGGAGAAATGGATGAAATAAAGTGCAAAACTAACCATCCATGATCCACCACAACTCCCCAAGGCAAGGATAGTTAGGTTCTCGTATATATCCCACCCTGGCTGTAACTGTAACAACAAATACAGGACATATATAAATGCAATTATCTTCAACATACCAAAAGATGGAAAAACATTGGAGTAATTAAGTTAACAACATATACGTACAATATATGTATTAATTAATAGTGTATTACTTACTGAGTTACTGGAGCTGCTAGGAGTTGGAAATGAGAGGATAGATCATTATAAAATCTGTCAAAATTAACCATGCCACCACAACACATTATCTCTATTTGTAAAGGGTATTCAATTTATACTCCAACATAGATGGGTCTAAATACTTGTGGAAAAAAGAGAGGCACTGGCACATACCCTTTAATGATATGATGATGATGATATGTTATATGTAGCATTTTGCAAGTCGCGGCAACCATGCATAACCAAGAGCCAGAGAAGCTAGATCGACGACAGAGTAGAAGGAGAGATGCTTTCAAAGAGGAGAAGAAGGGTAAGAGGTAGACCAAAAAACAAAAACTGGATGGATGGATGGATGGATGGATGGACTCATTTTCATTTGCTCCGCCTGATGTTGGTGAGATGCTAACAGGTTGCTACCAATGCAAACTTGTTACCAGCCTGACCTGTCAAAAGGCTTGACGTTTCGGTGATTTGGATTTTGTTATGTTTCAAGACTCCATGGTTCAACTTCTCATTACTGGTTCTGTTTTCTTATTTTATAATTGGATTTAGAAATTAAAATGGGAATAACTGCATAAGGTCTGGTGATGAATGTCTGGTTAAATTCTAGAGCATGTTCCTGTTGAAATTCTTCGTGAAACCAATTGTTCACATGGTAATCCAAACAATAAATTCACAGGCTTCAACAATCCAAACAATGTTTGCAGGTGTCAGTTGGGCTCAACTGGTAAAACCTTTGGGTGATGATACCAGAGGTCTGGGGTTCGAATCCCGCCAGCATTACCGAGTTACTGATCTCATTAAAAACAGGCTTACCAAACCATTTTTGCCTATCAAAAAAAAAAAGCAATGTTTTCTTCATTTTGTCATTTGTGATTCTCTTCTTCAAGATGGGTGTTCATTTTCAACATATATTAAGATAATGATATAATAAGCCTTTCATTTAGGCCCTGCTTGTTTAGGCCGCAAAAAAGGCAAATACAGTAGAATCTCTTTAAATTAATAGAATCGGGACCTATGTAATTTTATTAAAATTTATTAACTTAGAGAGATCATTAACTTACCGAGAGTGTTGATTTACCTATTTACCATGTACATCGGGACCAAAGAATTTCATTATAACGAATCAAATATTAATTTAAAGAAGTTCTACTGTATTTATCGATCTATCATTAGAGTGGTCCCTCTTTAATCTAGATGATCCCTACCAAAGTTATTAGAAAAATGTATAAAATCTTTGTACTTTTGAAATAACATCAAACTTTTGCTTAAAATTTGTTCATAAAACCACTTATCAAATATTTCGAACATATTAAATTAGACTAAATTTTAGGTAAATTTTTGCAGGTAACTGAGCTAATCTTTATCACGTACGTACATGAAACCAATATTGAAAGGGATAATTTTTTTGCAATGCAAAAATTATATTAAGATAGGTTGTGTCGTTGTGATGTGAAATCACAAAGGCTAAAGCTGAAGGCCACAGGGGTAATTACAGTTCAAATAATAACATACAAGCTCAGTAACACCAGATTTTCAGGGCATATATGTAATTCTATCACATATTAACTTATTGATCACAAATCTTTCAAATTGTTCTTCCAATCAAATTCCAAAAAAGTCCCTTCACCATTGCAATGCATTTGTCAGGTACGTAGCTTTAGCTTCGCAGTATCTCCCATAGCCAGCCTCAGCAATGCCTCTTTCTGGCCTACGTGTTGTTGCTGACTATAAAAACAAGGGCAAGAACAAATATAGACATATATAGAGATCAATAGATGCATTTAGCTTCAATGTAACCACAAGGAGATATCACATTAATTAACAACATGAATGCAAAATTTTTACTTACTGGAGAATGGAGATCGGGGAAGTTAGAATTGAGAGGATAGATCATTATAAAGTCAATCAAAACCAAAATAAATTTCCATTAGAAAGGTAGTGATCGAGAAGAAGATTTTAAAGTAACTTTGGAGTGCTGAGGAGTCTTATTTATTCTTGATTGAGTGGCATTTTCTGTTCCTACATGACACTAGCTTGCTCTTGTTTCACCTACTCCCCTTGTTTGTTTGTGTTCACGCTTCATGAATGGGACTTTTGTTATACCTGATCAGAAATCAGATATGTTTCAGGCTTTTTCAGAGAGAACCTCATCCCTGCTACATCACCCTTTTTTTTTTTTTTTGAACAACTGAACAAGTTCTTGTTGGCCTTAATGGATTTGTTTTATGAACAACTGAACAAGTTCTTGAATCTGTTTTACTTTGAGAAAGGTTATGGTTTTCCCAATGAAAGTGAGACCTAGGTAAATACTGTGATTCTTCTTGATCAAAACCAAATTTTTTTCGAGATATATAGGCACGGCAAGTCAATTATATATACTAGAATGAAGATTATACATTTATACGGGCATGGTAATTCATTGCCGCGCGTTATAAAAGCAATCTTAAAATTTTAAATCCCAGACAAAATCAAATGACTATTTATTTGGAATCAGATGAACATATACAATATGATCGAACTGATTCTGTTTAGAGAATCTATTGCTTAATTCTGAATTGAACATATATGAAATTCTGGCTAGAGAATACGGAATTTGAGACTTGGAGTTTGATCATGAAAGTGATATATATATATAAAGCCTTTCATTTGGATGAAAGTTTGTACAAGATAAATTCAATAGGGGGGGGGGAGGGGGGGGGGGGGGGGGGGGGGGGATTGGGAAGCAAAACAAAGGCACATATGTACCCTTTAGCAGTATAGCACTCCACTAAGACGCCATAACCCACGTACATTTGAAATTTGAACTTTGAAGACAGCTGAGAAAATTAATGAAGGAAAGCTTTGACAGAGAAATATTCTAAATTCTTAACCCGAAAACGTTAAGGGCAAAGATGGATCCGTTTAGCCAAGTGGGGAGTTGGAATTGAGAGGATAGATCATTATAAACTCTAGGGTTATCCAAAGTCCAAACCATATATAATAAAAAAAAATTATTATATGTAGAAAGATCAAATAAAAAAATGTGCTATGTGCATATAATGAGAGATGTTAATAGGGAAGAGAAGAAGAAGAAGGTTGCTTGAGTCATTTTGGACTTGGGAGTTTTGTTCATTCTTGCTTGAGTTGTTTCATATATTGAATCACTTGCTGTTTCTCTCCACCTAGCTACTCTGCTTGTTTCTTTTGTTCACACTTCATATATACATGAAATAGGTCTTTGAGTTGATTTTGTGGACAGATGACATCAGACATGTTTCAGGCTTTTTTATTGAGAACCTGACCCCTGCTACATCACCTTTGATTCTCTTGATGTACACACAATATCTGAACTTCGGATGCTAATAAGCAACCCATTGCATCCGTGCTAACTAGGTATTTATTGCCAGGGACACATAAATTCAAAAGTTATACATTATTAGCCCTTTTTTTTTAAAAAGGAAATCTGGGAATTTTATTAGCTAGCAGATAATTACAACTCAGTCTCAATTAACAATTTTCTTAGTACATGAGTACAAACCAACCAGAGGAGAATAGGAGATGCATATAATCATTTTATTTTTTATTTTTTATTTTTTGTAGTAGTACTGGAAAATCTCCTTGTATTTAATATTAACATAACACATCCACAAACTGATCCAAAGAAATACAAAAAAAAAAAAAAAAAAAAAAAGGATTAATTATATATATTGAAAATCATCATGAAACAACTATCAGTTAGAATCACAAGAGATTCGCTTCGAGTCAATGCAGGTTCAACAGACAATTTAGAAGAAGCTCTGGCCTAAGAACAACTTCAGATCCCCTGGTTCTAGACTAGGGCGCAGTCTTGTTCAAGCCTCAAAAATCACTTGTCCATTTGATATTGTTCTGGTCAAGAACAATCTAAGGGCCTCTGGTTCAAGAGTACTCTCAGTCTCATCAACTGGAAGAACTCCCAATCAGCGTATGACTTCAAACTTTCAAAGAAAAATATCATTTAGCTTCAATATACCAGAACTCAAGTGAGAAGACATCAATTATAAATATCACTTACTGCAAGACATGGGAGTTGGATATGAGAGGATATATAGATCATTATAAAATCTGTTAAAACAAAATAACAAAACATATTATTTTATTAATTTATTTGTATAGATCAAAATCTGTTCACCTCTCTACATACATGGAAAAAAAAAAGGTAATTAAGAGCATCTCTAATGGGTCTCCCATATTTAGCCGACACATAGGACGATTTAGCATCCACGTAGGCGCCACGTATTTTCCTATCACTTTTTTTTACACGTCTCCTATACCTATATCAGGGGTAACCCTAACGCAAAACCTTTTTTTTTTTCTAAATTTTATCTTCCACGCTGGTTGGACCAGCGTGGAAATGTTTTTTCGAATCTTTCTGTTCCACGCTGGTTGAACCAGCGTGAAATACTTGGGCTTCGAGCAACTGGGCTTTGCGCGTGGGCTGGGAGGGATTGGGCCGTTCGGAAAATATGGCCGTTCGGAGGTAGCTGTTGGAAATTTAGGGTTCTACGCTGGTTAGACCTGCGTGGAATTAAAAAAAAAAAAAAAAAAGGTTCCACGCCGGTTTGACCAGCGTGGAATTAAAAAAATAATAAAAAAAAAGTTACACGCGGGTTGAACCAGCGTGGAACATTTTATTTTCCCCATTCCTATAATCCTATCCCTTGTTCGATTTTGGGCGAAGTTTTAGCAGACCGGCCCACCACATCCTACGTGGATAGCCGGCTGCTAAAAAGATAGGAGACGCGTTAGGGTCGTGTTTTTTGAGGGTTTCCTAAACTTTAGGAAATAGGAGACCCGTTAGAGATGCTCTAAGTACATCAAAACAAGGCACCCTTTAATAGCAGCAAGTAGTAGATCCAACTCCGCTGCATGCGTCAATGACAAACATGTTTGGACCCTTGGAATTCCAGCTAAAACACTTTGGGCCCGTTTGGCAAACGCCTAAAAATGCATTCCTTGACTTCTGGAAAGGAAATAAGGTAAAAGTTTGTTGGCAAATCACAAAAACAGAATTAGAAAGTAATTTTGGAAAGTCAGAAAAAGAATTTCACGGGAAGTTTTAAACATTAGCTTTCTCCTTTCTCCTTTTTCCTTTCTAGTAGCTACTATTAAGGAAATTCCTTCGTGACTTCTCCTTGTTTGCCGAACGAACCCATTGTCATCAGCAACTTGTTCCATCCAAACGCTTTGCACAATAAATTGATACGGACGGTTTGGAGAAACGATTTGATGGCCTCAACCATGGGGAAATTAGAGGATAGATCATTATAAAATCTATAAAAATCATATATAGAAATAAATTAAAAACATTATATTATATTTTGTATAGGTCAAAATATTTTTAATTACCTCTCTAAATACTGCGGAAAATGGTTTTGGAAGTCGAAGAATAGCCTTGTTTTTACTCCCACTAGAATGATGGAGTCTAACATACCGGAAGTTGGAATTGAGAGGATAGAGCATTATAATGATCTATATAACCATATAACAAATTATATGGTCAAAACCAAAATGAATTTCCATTAACACAATGCAATGAGTCAAGAAAGGGAAGAAGACTGGAAGAGAAGTAGATTTAAGTAACTTTGAACTTTAGGAGTCTTGCTTGAGTTGCTTCACATGTGTGCAAATAAGTTGCAATGCATGTGTTTAACAACCTCTGTTCCTTTATTTACTCTTTTTGTTTCTATATATCGGTTCACCCTTCATGAATGGGTCTTTATTTTGCTCAGAAATCAGGACATGTTTCAGATTTAATCAGGGAAAAATTTGACCTCACTTACATCACGTGTACACCAAAACACTTGCATGTACATGCTACTTGTGAGTCTTTGACCTCGCTTATTGATGGCATACAAGAGTTAGCTGATATGTTTGAAGAGAAATTGGAGCGTAGCTCGACTGTCCGACACCAGAAGTTGCTCGAGGCTCGCCCGTGGGCAAGTTGAGATTTTTTCCAGTTTGCCAAAGTGGCATCAGGACTTTTTTTTTCTGAAGGAAAAATGGCCAATGATCAGGACCACGAGCTTTAGCTCGTGTGCTGTTGTGTTTTTTGGGGTTCTGACATCGTTTAGGCATTCAAAAAGCCAATTTTGCTATTTTAGGAAAGTTTTGTTTTGTTTATATCTTTTTCTAGAGAACTCCGTTTTGCATGCCGTCTGTGGCATTGGATTCTTAGAGATGAGTAGAGTCCAGATTTGATCATAACTCAAATCTTTCAATTTTTAGTAATTTTCGTCTTATGTTAGGGTTGGAGGTTAGTTGCGTCATTTTTACAGTATTAGGGTTTGGTTAGGATTTGGAAACTGTAGCCTATATAAAGGCCTCTTGTTAGATGTAAAGGACTTGGTTTTTATTGATTAATGAAAAAGAAGTGTTCTTCTTAATATTGGTGTGAGTTTGTTTGTGTTCCAAGATCTAGTTCTTGGTGTGAGTTAGATGTAAAGGATTTGTTTGACTCGTCAGGTAAAATAGACCCATGCATGGTCCAACTGATCTCATGGCTTCTATCAACTCCTTACAAGGCTACAATGTACATTACGTTGGGTTTTTTTTTTAAAAAAAAGCTGGTTTAAAAGTTCAGAAGGTTATTTGTTCAGGGACGTACATACCATGTTAGGGCGTACGTACGTCTGCATCATAGACAACTTTAACTATGGTAGAATGTACGTACGTCCTCGATACAGTTTGCCTAAAAACCCATGTTTAAGCCCATTTTGTGATCTATTGTAAAGCTATATTATAAAGCCAATTAAAAGTTGGAAAACCCTAATCTTGATGTGAGAGAGATTGTGAGAAACCATTAGAGAGTTTGAGAACTTTTGTGAGGAAGAAGACTTCGGTTTCTTCGTGAGGGCTTGTACAATTGTCTCTATAAGAAAAACATCATCCTTTCTCCCCGTGGACGTAGGCATATTGCCGAACCACGTAAATCTTGTATCTTGTGTAGTTGCTTGTTTGATTTTGTCGTTTTGTTTTATTTCATACACTAATTGAATCATCGTTAGTTGTGTTTAAATTTTCGCTGCGCACAACAAGTGGCATCAGAGCTTCAGTTAGATCTTGAGCGTCTTGAAGGTGTTTGAAGAAATTCCCCAGTGAGTTTCTTGATTGTGTTTCAAATCGAAAGTTCTACCTTTTGTTCGTGGGTTGCATAGAAGGTGTTTGTTGAAATTCCGATGTGAATTTCAGATTTGCTTACCTTCGTTTGGTGATTGTTTAGTGCATGAAAGTTGGTGGAAAGATGGCAGAAGAATCGAATTTGAAGGATTCGAAGGAGGAAATCAAGACAATGATTTTCCATTAAGCAAAGATTGATGTAGAGAAGTTTACAGTGACCAATAACTTTGGTATGTAGAGGTATGAGGTAATGGATGTTTTATGTCAACAAGACCTAGAAGATGTTCTGGAGGATAAGCCATAAGGTATGGAAGAGAAGGATTGGAAGAAGATGAAACGAGCTTGTGGAATCATAAGATCGTGTTTGGCTCAAGACATTAAATACCTTGTGATGAATGATACTTCTGCAAAGGAGATTTGGCGAAAATTAGAGAAAAAGTACTTGACAAAGACTATCCACAATAAAAACTATCTATTTCGAAAGTTTTATCGAATAAATATGAGAAAAGGTATTTCAATGGTGGAACATCTTAATGATTTTACCAAGGTAATTGCCGACTTGGTGAATCTAGGAGTAGATGTAAGTGATGAAACTAAGGCAGTGTGTCTCCTCAATTCGTTACTGGACGAATATGAACACTTGGCTATCACACTTACATATGGAAAAGACAAGTTGGTGTATAGTGAGATTTTTGCATGCGTGTATGAAGAAGGACAAAAAAGAGTCCAAAAGCTCAACACCAGAGGTCTTAGTGGCAAGGGGAAGCTACGATAGTAGGGGTGAGTCTCGTTCAAAGCCGAAGAGGAGGTTTCTAGCAAAAGATGAATGTTCTTTTTGTCATAAGAAAGGGCATTGGAAGTAGGGGTGTTATGTGAGCTGAGCAGCTCGAGCTCGGCTCGTGTTCGGCTCGAAAAAAGCTCGGCTCGGGCTCGCTCATCTTGTCAAACGAGCCGAGCTTGAACAGATTTAAGGCTCGTCTCGAGCTCGAGCCGAGCCCGAGCTTTATTCGAGCCGAGCCGAGTAGCTCGAGTTAAATAATTTAAATTACCAGCCTACCCCCACTAATATATCTTATTCCTATCCTACCCCAGTATATATAAACATAACATAAGCTTCTCCTTCTTCTCATCTTCTGGTACTGGAAACCTAGCCGCCCCCGCCGTCTCCTTTCCACATAACTGGTTTCTTTGCAGGCGCTGGCAGCACTCCTTTGCATTATGCTGCTTGTGGGGGAAATCTGAAGTGTTGTCAGGTAAGAAATAAGCCACATCGACGTCCGCTATTCTTATATGCTTCTTCATTTCAACAAAATATACCTCAATTTTCTTTTCTAATTTGGGGTTTTTTTTTTCTCGCAATAAGGTGAATTCCAATTCTATTTCTTCCCCATTTTTTTATTCTTTTATAGTGATTTAATTTTGGGTTTTTAATTATTTTTCTTACTTTTTATTTTATTTGAAGATTTGGGTATTGTTTAGTTTAGTGTTAGATGAAGTGTAGATGTGTTTTTAGTAATCCCACAACATATTTGTTGATTGGGGTGGGGTGTGTTTGAACTTTTCGTATTTTTTTTTTCTTCTATAAAATCAGTCATTTGAGATCTGAGTTTTGTTTATAAGTGATACTGTTTGATTATGCTTTTTGTCTTTTGTTGGGGGGATCAAGTTATGGTTCATATATTTGAATTTTAATCATTTTGCTAATTGTAATTTTGTTGACTTTAACTATATATGATTATGATCCCTCTTTCATAGCTGGTTAAATTTGACTATGTCTGTTTCCCCTTTCTCGTCGAGACTTCTCTGCACTTGATGAATGTGTTGTTAACTTGTTATTGTTTGTATATTTGAATTACACCATGATAGCCGACAAATGGTTTTGTATAACTTTGTATCTTAAAATGAATTTCAAGAATGACATATAAAGCAATATTTGATTTACTACTTGATTATACTTTCAGCTTTGTTAATTTTATGATTATAAAGATGCAGCATGACTATAAAGGACCCAGTATTAGATTAGAATGATAGTAAGTTTCTTTACTTACGCAATTACAATCTTAATCTGATTTACGTCTGATGGGACTGCAACATTGTCTCAGGTGGTTGCCACTTGATGTTGCGAGAATATGGCGGCGCCAATGGCTTGAACCATTGCTTTCACCAAATTCAGATCTAGACATACCAACGTTCGCGCCATCAAGTTATCTCTCACAACTAAATGTTCATATTATACTGCTTATTAAAAAATTCTATTATGAAATGTTTTGATTGTTCTGTATGAGCTTGTGTGATTGTTGAAAGGTTTTAGGACTTAAAGATCTTTGTTTAATGGTCTATGTAGGGAGTGTGGGTTGCAATCCTCTGCCTCTTCTGATGAAAGTGATGTTTGTGCTGTCTGCCTAGAGAGAACATGCACTGTAGCAGGGGAAGGTTTGTTCCTGTTTCTCTTGCCATTTTCTTTTTAATCAGTATTTCTTCATTGGCTTATTAGCTCTTTGGTCTCCCTTATTATGGTTACTTGTTTTGGCACTGGGCAGTGTAGAAGATGAATCTGCCTTAGCAAATCATTGACCCCAAATGAAGTCTACCATTCTGAATCCTACAACTTGATGCGTATTCTAATTTCCATTTCCATATAAAGAATATAATCTAAGACTCTCAATGCGAGTTCCATTCACACGCCACTAACTCTTAATTTACATTTTCTGATTTAAGTATGGTTTCTTCTGTTCTTGACTTCTTATGCATATGGTACCATTTGCTGAATTAAATTAAATTATTAATTTGCTTGCGACAGAGATCTAAAAAAACTTTGGAGAACTGCTCTTGGCTAGTCTATGCTTGTATAGATTTAAGTTATGGTGGATGATACCTCGAGTTGGGAATTCAGGAAGTGATGTTCTGATTGAGACACAAATGTTGCTTCTAGAATCAAAAGAACAAGCTGGTATTGATAATGAGGAATCAGTATCCTATGTCCTATTGTTGCCCGTGTTGGATGGTGAATTTAGAAGCAGCTTGCAGGGTAATTCAGCTAAAGAGCTTCAGGTCTGCATTGAAAGTGGTGAGTTTCTCACTAGACAATTCCAAAACTCTTAGAGAAGTCCATCGCTGCAAACTTCGAAGACAATGGCATTATCTGCTGCATGGGTCAAAGCACAGATTCTATTTACCAGTAATAGAACTCATCCTTTGCTGGCATGTATGTTTGTAAGAAAAAACACATTCTAAAAAATTTATAGTTGAACACCTGCTATATTAATTCACTGCCTAAACTATGATGTTTCATGTTTGTAGCACATACCACCTTATTTATGTTTGTAATATTTTAATTGGTGTGACGATCTAGCTAGATTATTTGACACTATTTGAGGTGGTATTTGGCATTTTGGCCATTTGGGAGGCTATTTTTCATTTATTTCCTATAATCTGTTTTATACCAGGAAAAAGCTGCAAACGAGCTCGAGCTCGAGCCTAAACGAGCTTGATTCGAGCTAAACAAGCTTGGAGGGCTCGAGCTCGGCTCGAGCTAAACGAGCCTAACGAGCTCGAGCTCGAGCTTGATAAATAGCTCGCGAGCCGAGCTTGAACATAAAACCAGGCTCGATTCAGAAATTGGGCTCGGCTCGTATTAAAATGAGCCGAGTATGAGCATTCAAAGCTCGGCTCGCTCGGCTCGAATAACACCCCTAATTGGAAGAAAGATTATCTTCAAGCCAAAGCAAAAGACAAGAAGAATAACTCTGAGGTAAATATTGCATATAATAGTATAGATGAAGATGATGGTTCTGATTACTCTTTATTTGTTTCATCCATCGATTGCTCCACTAGTGCTAATGAGTCGATATTAGATTCGGTTGGTACTTATCATGTGTGTCCCATAAGAGAATGGTTTTCTAGCTTTAAAAGGCTACATAATGGTGCAGTAGTGATGGGGAATGATCAACCTTGTCATGTATTGGGGATAGGTACTATTCGATTGAAGATGTTTGATGGAAAGATAAGAGAGTTGAGGAATGTAAGATATGTTCCTAATTTGAAAAAAAGAACCTTATTTCACTTGGTACTATTTAGAAGCCAAAGGTTACAAGGTAGTAGCTCAAAATGGTGTTCTAAAGGTTATGGTTGGTGCAATGATATTACTAAAGGGTACTCGACGAAGTAACTTGTACTTCTTGCAGGGTAGTACAGTTACAACTTGCTAGAGAGACTACCAAATTCTGGCATATGCGGTTGACGCATAAATGTGAAAAATCTTTGCAGACATTGATGGAGAAAAGGTTTTTTATGGGTGTTATTGCCTGCAAGTTAGAGTTCGGTGAACATTGTGATCTGGGCAAGCGGACAAGAGCAAAGTTTGGCATAACTATCCTTTGTATGAGTGGAGTTCTTGATTATGTTCATATGAATGTTTGGAGACCTACCAAGTACACAACTTGAAGAGGTAAGTCTTATTTTGTGTCTTTAGTTGATGAGTTTTCTAGGCGTGCGTGGGTGTACATCATGAAACATAAGGATGAAGTCCTAGAAATATTGAAGTGGTGATGTCTTTAACAGTTGAGCATATCCTGGAAAGACTTTTTTAGGAGACTGCAGCTTGAGCATCGAAAGCGGTGATGTCTTTAACAGTTGTATCATCTCGAACACGGAACTGGATTTTGTATCTGTAGAGAATATTTATTTAGCAAATATAGTAAAATATGAAGAGAGATTATTATATAATGTGGCAGGCAATGTATGAAGACCTGATCTGAGGTTCATTAATTTTTTCTTGACAATTATAGCACCACGAATCTTTAGATATTCCTTTTGGACATTTGTTGCAAGAGTTACCGTAGAAACCCTGGTCGTCATAGACATTAACAATAGTGGACTCGCAAAAACAGGTGAAAGGCTGAAGACAATAACAATCATTAATAATATATCTTAAGGAAAAAGTAAGTTGTTATTATAATATTAAGTAGTTCCAAAACAAATACCTACGCAGCTTGCTGAATCATTTCCATAATGTCAGTCAGTTTTTTATTATTACCTTCGGTAGTTCTTCTTCCATGAGGTATAGCATGACTAATGACAAAAATAGAATATAGATTAACAAATCAAACAAGAATATTCCAGGATATGAATAATCTAAAATATGAACCTGTTCTTCAAAATAGTTGCCACGGGAAGATCCATGTCAACGTATATTTTTGAAGCAAAGCTTGCATGCAAACAAAACAGATCTGGAGAAGATAGTGCAGTATATTAGGGACAAATTATTGTGTATGATTAGGCAAATTTGGAAGCAACTGTAAACGTACTGTTATATTTTTTGACAACAGTAGAAGTGACAACAATTGTTTGCTGATTGGAGGAGGATATATCAAATAAGGTCAATTGATGAAAAGTATCTCCCCGGAAAGATATTTTTATTCCGTCCCCATTGTAAAAAAAAGAAATTATTATAAGTAAAATGAAGCATCGAGAAATCAGAGTCATTTTGTGCTATCACAACTCATTTATACCTTTCATTTGTAAGGTAAAGATCACGTTTTGTGCTATCACCTCTTTTGGTATTGATAATAACAGTGTCATCAACTTTGTCAAATAATCCAATGACATCTACATGAAATATATAATAGAAAAGATAAATATTGGGGAAAAGTGAAAGTAATAAATTCATTTTGTAGTAGGAGATTATGATGTTCAAACATTACCAGTTAAAGGATCAGTTCGGTCGATTTTGTATTTCATGTTATCAAAAGTTGTAAAAGTGAAACTGGGCCGAGGAAACAATACAGGCTCATTGATAGAGGTCAAGTTGGAGTTTGTTTTGAACTTGATTTTGTAAGGATTGGTCAAAGGACAGAAAGATCCATTTTTTTTTTTCCACATTAAAATTTTCTAAACTGATGATATTGTTTTCTTGAAGAACATGTTCGAAATTTGAAATATCTTCAGGCAACACAGATGCATGTATTTGTGCACCCTGTAAAGACCAAAATTATTAGGCAAACTATATAAAATAAGAACATATATAAAATAAAAATATTCATGCCAATAACAAACCGGTTCATCCATAAGGACAATCCAAACCGAAAACTCTATTGGTCCCAAGTTTTGGAACGTTCCACACTTTGAACAGATACTCGAATTTTACCGGCAGGTTTAGCTAGATTAAGTTGGTTGATCATTGTGTAGTCGGCTTCCATTTTGTAACAGTGGATCAGTGCAGGGAAATAAAGTTGAAGATTTTGAAGAATAATATTTGAAGATGGTAATGGAGTTATTTATAAAGAGTGGGTTATGTATTAGATCCATTGGTGACTAAGCACCACGTGTCAAATACTTAGTATGAGTTATTACTGTGTAAGAAGTTATATCAAGCTTAATGGCAGATATAGGAATGTGACAAAAAAAGGGACATTTTCAGAATGGCTGAAACTGATGAAGCTGATAACCTGTAAAAAATAACTTCAGTGAGTAATCCTAGATCAATTACTCACAATGTAGACTATGTATGTGTCCCAAAGGGCATGCTCCTAAGTGTTAAAACAATAGCGTTGTCGGAAATTATACAAAATTGTGTTTGGATTAGAAAGTGATAACATTGTCCCATTCCCATAGAAAGTGGATATGTATCGATGAAAAAGTAGTCATAAGAAGAGGGTAAATAGAAGCAAAGTACAACCTGGGCAATTGATATAATAAAAAAACAGAAAAGCTATGAGAATCAGGATTGTCAAAGTAAGAATGGTGCCCGTAGAAAACCAAGAATGTCAAAGTAAGAACGTTTAAATGGTTAACAATATAATGTTTTAAATTGTATAAAAAAAAAAGGGTCTGGATTTTGCCAAGGGCAAAATTTATTTTGACAATGGTATTTTGCTGTGATGACTAAAGTAATACCTTCCAAAATGAATTGAAAATGGATGGTGTTGTTTGAATACAAAAAAAAAAAGAATCTGCAATGTCTCAGTTCTTCAAAGCAATCAAATTCCACTATTGGCATGAAGGAACAGAAAAATTAATATATGAATCCTTCTTAATGTTAACAAAAAATGTTAACATCAATTAAACCAACCAATTTTAGAGGTTATTTAAGAATTGTAGAGAGAGAATTTTCTCGATGTGTTATTGGATTACGACGAGTAACAAGTAACATCCTGACAGGATATAGTAGAGGAGAAGAAGATGAGTCGAAGTTAATGGTTGTGCTTGTTTACATGGAAAAGTTGGGGAAAAATCAGATGTGAAAAATTGCTCAAAAAAAGTTTTTAAAATTTTCCATTTACTACATTATTGGGTGCTTGTTTAGGCAGAATAATGATAGTGGAAACAGACACGTGGAGATATATAAAAAGCAAGGACCACATGTTTTGACCAAACAATAGGAGAAAAATAACGGAGACCACGAGTTTCCCGTGCATTCCGATTTTCTCAAACTCGTAAAAAATGCTAATGTATTTTACTCTTAAACAAAATTTTGCTGTGATCCCCACAAGTAACCAAGCACCTGTAATAGCAGAAAATTTGGAAAGTCTGATGTGTCACGGTTTCCGTTTCTGTTTCGCTAAAGTTTCCTTGGAAACAAGCACAACCAATATCATAAACTGATGAAGTGCTTTAAAGGAAACTTCTTTGAGGGTACTTTAGTCATCACATCCAAACACAATTGGCAAAATAAATTTTGCCCTTGGCATAATTCGGACCCAAAAAAAAATTCAAAATGAAAATAAAATTATTATTTTTATTTATAAATATTTACCTCCATTCTAGAAAAATAACGGACTTTATTTTTGTTAACCATTTCAGTATAATCTTGACAATCGATGAATTTAGTTATTGAGCAATTTAGATTTTTTCATATAAGATGTGGTATTTTTTTGTGATATCTTCTTCTGACATTTTGTAATACAGTGTTTTGGGCCCAAGGACAAAATATAAGGTTTTATTAGGCCCAAGGACAACATCAACGTTTCATTAGACTAAAGGACAAGTCTATTTAATGATGAATATATCCCTGTTGGTGTTTTAACAACTACAAAAATATCTAACAACGTGGGACGGGCTTTTTTTATTTTATTTTCAAATAAAACCCTAATTTCTTTCTCTCTCTCTCTCTCTCTCTCTTTCTCTATCTCATCTCTACTGCAAAAACAACAATTACGACTTGATTTCTTAGGTTTTTCTTCATTAAAAGTCTGATTCTCTTTAGAATTGAACAAAAATCTAGGTTTTTGAAAGCCAAAACACCTAGATCTACAATGGTAAGAAAAAAAACAAGTCCCAAGAAGTACAAATCATCATGGAACAAAGAGAAACGAAAGGATGATAATACAACACAAGAACAAGAAACTTTTGATTTTAAAGAAGAAATTTCTGATTTTGAGGTAAATTAGGTTTTAGAATTATAATTTTAATGTAAATTTTTTTCTTGAATAACTTCTACATCACATGTTCTTGCATAATTACTTCACAATTTCTAATTTTTTATGTAAATTTTCTTTGATGTTAAATTCAATTTCAGTTTTAGTTGATTAGTAAATTTAATCAACATGTTCTTGCTTAATTTTACTTCACGATTATTGGGTTTTTTTATATAAATTGTAAATTATTTTTGATGTTAAATTATAATTGATTAAAACATTAAATCAACTATCAAACTGGTGTAAGCAGTACAAAGAGATTTGTGCATTCAACAGTTTTTTGCAGCTGCTAGAGCATTCAACAGTGGTAAGCCTCATTGGACTGTGCAACAGAGATTTGTGCATTTAAAAAACTGGTTCAAATGGTTACTTATAACCAGTACAAAGAGAGAAGCAAATTTTGCAGCAGATGCTTGTGCTGCAAAAGGAGTTCACTTAGCTAAAGGAAGGAAGGAATGGTTCTCCAACTCTTCTATGCCTAGAGTTCCTCTAGAGAATCCTTTTTCAGTGTATTTTCGCTTTCATTGATGTTTGGTGTAGTCATATTTTTGATGCACCCTCTTGTAACCATTCTTTTATTTATAAAATTACCCTTTAGCAAAAAAAAAAAAAAAAAGGTGTAAGCAATTTATATCATACTATCTGTTGATTGGTATATTAATCAATTAATTATATGATTTTATCTTTTCTGTTTAGCTGATTAATATATTAATCAACTATAACTTTAGTTGATTACTATATTAATCAACGCACGTAATAGTTGATTGATGCATTAATCAACTAATTAATTGATTTTATCTTTTCTGTTCAGGTGATTAATGTATTAATCAACTATAATTATTCAATATTTTACCAAACTTTCCACATTTGAAACAAGTCGATTATGTCACTTTATTGTTGAACAAGATGTTAATCAAACGTGGGGATATTTTTCGTGTTGAAAAAGAACTTATATATCGAGGAAACACGAGATGTTACGCATCAAGACTCTTCGTAAGCTCCTTAAACTTGAATTGTTAAGTGTTATTATCATGAATACAATTTGTTATTCTGTAAATTATATTTTTCAGCGTGGATTGTGCATTGTTTGTATGCAAATTTTATGGATCATGTTGTTTTTGGACAAACAATTTCAATTAATGACTATTCAGAAGGAATGATGCAAATCATGAAGGCGAACATAGCATATGAGTTGTTGAGTGAAGTTAGTTTTAACAAGGAAACGTGGGACCAACAACAATTGCTTGTAAAGGCTGATGCAAAAGGAAAAGGAAGCAGCTCAAGAAAAGGAAGAATAGTTATATCAATTATTGGTTTTTGGTGTTGAAAAACAAATTTCTAAAAATACACTTGTGTTGGTGTTTGTCAAATATTGTTTGTGGTGTTGATAAACACATTTTTTTGTTATAGATAACAATTAAGTGTTGATACTTTACAGAATCCTTGTAAACAATAATTTTGTTGATATATCAATGGTATTGTTATTTGCTTGTATTATGGTGTTTAAATGATAATTGATATAAAAATTTCATATGTTGATTAATTTATTAATCAAATATGCATTAGTTGATTAATATAAACTAATCAACTCTTCTTTAATTTTGTATGAGTTGATTAAGACATTAATTAACTCTTCTATAACTATGCATTAATTGATTAACTATGCATATATTAGTTGATTAATAAATTAATCAACTGTAATTATTATATTTTACATTCTGTTCAGTTGATTACTACATTGATCAGCAAAGATTGAGTTGAATGGGAATGGGGAACCCTAGTGGGAATGTTGTCATTCTAAAATCCTAAACGAATGGGAATGGTGAACCCTAGTGGGAATGTGGTCTTAAAGACACCCTAAACCCTATTCTGAAATCCTAAACCAATGGGAATGGTGAACCCTAGTAGAATGCGGTCTTAAAGAAATAATGTTGTCATTCTAAACCCCTAAACCAATGGTAATGGTGAACCCTAGTGGAATGTGATCTTAAAGACTTAATGTTGTCATGCTAAAACCTAATAGGAATGGTGAACCCTAGTGGGAATGGTCTTAAAGACACCCTAAACCCTATTCTAAAACCCTAAACCAGTGGAAATTGTGAACCCTAGTGGGAATGATGTCTTAAAGACACCTTAAACCCTATTCTAAAACCCCAAACCAATGGGAATGGTGAACCCTAGTGGGAATGTTGTCTTATAGACATCTTAAACCCTATTTTAAAATCCTAATCCAATGGAAATGATCAACCCTAGTGGGAATGATGTCTTAAGTACACCTTAATGTTATCATTCTAAAACCCTTAAACCATTGGGAATGGTGAACCCAAGTGAGAATGTTGTCATTCTAAAACCCGAAACCCTATATCATAAACCCTAAATCTTAAACCCTAAATGTAAACCTTATATATATTAAAAAACACTAAAATATTTAAAACCCTAGAAAAAAACAAGAGTTGATTAATACATTAATCAACATTTCCTTAGTTGATTAGTATATTAATCAACTTGTCAGTACACTTCCTGAATATATGAACCTTTCCATCGTTGATTAAGATATTAATCAACTTATCAGTAAAGCTTTCCTGAATAAAATAAAGTTGATTAACACATTAATCAATCATTACTGGATGTTCATCCTTCTCATAAACTGAAGTAAATTATATTGTCACAACTAAATTATATCGTCACCACAAGTGAAAGAAATAAAAAAAAAAAACTAAAATTGAAAATGAATTATATTATCACCACAAGTTTTAATAGAAAAAACAGAAAAACAAAACATCAAATACAACTTGAATTTAATTGTTGTTCAAATATGGGCAAGTCCTCCTATTGTGATGATCAAGATTAAAAGCATTGCCACAAGTATGTTTTTCCCCCATTTTCTTCAACCACATACGAACACCTTTTTTACTATACGACTTCGAATAAATCATCCACTTAGCAACATCATATGAAACAACACCATCAATTGGAATATCATTTGAAACAACATCTCCACATGATTCCATATCTGTATAAAACAACATCATGTAATCAACACATTAATACATTCACATTAATATAGTTAATTAACACATTCACCGACAAAAATAATGAAAACATGGAGTTGATTAATACTGTTAATCAACCCGAATGCTTAAGACACATAGTTTAGCAACCAAAAATACTCAAAACCCATAAAAACTGTTGAATGACAAGTAGTTCAACATAAAAAAACATTGAGCATTGAAATTCAAGGACAAATTGTGATTCTAAAACAAAAACACAACCAAAATCAAAATACAATCTAAATTAATAAAATAAACTAAAACACACCTATGGAATCAATCATCCCCATCTCCGTTTGAAATCTTGAATTGCCAAATTAAAACAAGTGATGATGTGAACAAACAAAGTTCTTTAAAAATCAAATGAAGAATCGATTTGTCAAATCGAATTAAAAAGTCAAAAATTTCCGCTTTTGATTTGATTTGCTCCAAAAATAAATCAATTGATGAAGAGAACACACAAATTTCTTTCAAAACCTAATGATGAAGATCTTGTAAAATCGATTTGACAAAATCAAAACTCTCTTGTCTTTGATTGATAATTCGATGGAGATTGTTAAAGATTTTTCATCTTGTTGATTATTGAGAAGCAAAGATCCTTTAAGAAACAAAGTTCTTCAAATTTCGTTCTTTAATCCTTCAGAAAACCAGATCTGAGATTCAAATCTAAATTTTGAAAATTAAAAACTAAACTAAACATATCAGCAACAAGAGAGGAGAGTTCTGGTATTATAAAAAAAATGATGGAACGATTAATACGCGGCTTGTCCTGCATCTAAAAAGCTAAACGTATAAATGGACTGCATGATACCCAAACACAAACCCGTGTCATTGGGCCAAACAAACATTAGCCTGGGCCTACAACCCAAACAAACGTTTGTGGTTGGACTTGAAACGAGTTTCTTGTTTGCAATATGCTTTTATATTACAACCAAGGCTTAGATATTTTATTGTTGTCGAACTATTGTGGTCAAAGATTAGATACTACAGCCATATGATCGACCAAAATTTACCTGACAAGATAATTACAATTGCAGGAATTTCCACTTACTAAAACAACTCAAGAACCTAGCAATCTGAACAAAATTTTTAAAATATCCAGACTGAACAGAGTGTGAGCACCTTAAAAAAAAAAAAAAGTAGTCCATCAATAAAGCATCATGTTGCGTCTGGCATCGATTTTGGTTATATTTTTGGAACCCCAAGGCCCAAGTCTAATAACTCGGGAAAATTGTACATTAACAATTTGCCTAGAGTAAAGGAAGCATGTTTTGTTACTGTCGGGTAATAGGCTCTAATGCTCTATCTTTTCATTGTACACCTTTTTTCTCACGAATGCAGATGAAAATAGAATATGTGGTAGAAGGAAAATGGAATATGAATCGCTGTCATTATTATGCTATGTCATGAACATAAATGGGTGTTTTATACTATGAAAGCCTTCAACAGACCAGGGTGCCTCTCTCTGATCTCACCATGGTCAGCAAACCGTATAGGCCTATAGGGCGTGTCGCTTGAGGGAGATGAACAAAAAACATGGAAGAAAATAAAAGTTAAAGAGCTATGACTACATTCCTAAACTTCATATAGTATACACAGATCGGAAAGGGAAAAAATAAAAGAGAGGTTATGATCTTACCATTCCAGGATGCAATGTTACATGTTTGAAATATAAGCCATATTTTACACATAACATAACATAAAGTAATATAGTCCCAAGACCATCTGATCTCCATCTCTTTTATCGACACCCCTATCTTTTTCAGTACACTTCTTAAACCCATGCTGGTGAGCAGAGCAGCAAACCTTTTTGTTGTTCTCTCTCTGCTCCCGAGAAACACACAACCCTAGTCCTCTTTCTCTCCAACTCTTCTTTTTCAAAGAAGAGGCAGGCAACGGTTGTCGTCGTCATCTCGCTACATCCTTATTTTGTTTGTGCTCCTTCTATTCCTTTGCTCTTCAACTTCTTCACTAAACTTTCATTGGTAAGTATTAACTCAACCCCTTTCTCTCTATCTAATTCTAATTTTCGAATTAATTGAGTTAGGGTTTTGTGAAGTTTTCTAATTGTGTGTTAATTTTCGATCAATTCGTCATTAGTTAATTTCTCAGTTTTTTCTATTGGATTCTAATGCTTGTTTGTGTGAATTTTTAATTGAATGGTTTAATTGATTGATGATATTGATGAGAAATCTAATTTTTAGTTTATGTTAATTATATAGGCAAAAATGCTTGAAAGCAAATCCGTGATTGGGCTTACATGGGAACCAAAAATCCCTCCTTTATCATCATCTAAATCAATTCCAACTGGGTCTCAGAAATTACAGAATTTGTCGCAGAATGTAGTAGGGAAACCTGATAGTGAACTTATTGATGGACTTTTTGTTCCACCGAATGACCCAAGGAAGGTGAACAAATTGTTGAGGAAACAACGGAAAGATACGGCTGGTGGAAACTGGTATCAGTTGCTTTATTTGAAACTATGGTTTATGTCATTTTTTTATATGCTTTCTTTTATATTTACACATCTTATTTGTTTATAGGTTTGATATGCCGGCTCCAACTATTACATCAGAACTAAAAAAGGATCTCCAAATTATAAAGGTACCTTGTCCTTGAATAAATTCATTTATAAGTAATTCACTGTTTTAAAAATAATGTAAACTTATTGCAATTGAAGCAACTTATTGAGTTAATGTTCATAGCAACCAGACCATGTAATATACAAGATGTTTATTTACTTTTCGCTTACAAAACAGAAGCTGGATAATACACACTTGTCAAACACTATTTTAGTAATTATGTTTTCACCCAAGCTAGTTTGTTGCTTTCTAGTTTCTATCCCAACTGGATTCTCTCTCAACCTTTTACATCTCTATGACTGCCTGTGAATGGCTTTTTTGTTTCTTGTTATTTCCTTCGACAAGTACTCTTTAATTTTTTGCTTTTATTAAACTTATTTGAGTGTTTTTCTTAGAAGTTTAACATTTAAATAAAATTTAATAAAAGAGTAAATAAATAAGACACTTGCATGGATATTGAAATCATAAGAAACTCTAAGGGTCTGTTTGATTCCAGTGGGATTCTTTCCCGGTAAATTTCTTGAAGGGGTATAATTGTAATTGCACACAAATTAAGAACATATTTTAATTCTCCGTCAAAACTCTGTCTCACTTCCATGTCTTCTTCTCCGATATATAAAATTTTAATTCCATCTAGTGTCCTCTATTTTTACCGGTAAACTAATTTACAGCTTGAATCAAACAGACCCTAAGTCTATCTTGCCCGGTTGTTATGAAAGTAAAATCTCATTGTATTTGTGATGTTCATGTGGTTACCAATTTATATTGCCTAGCTAGTTTAGGAGCTAGATACAGTTCAACATAAAATAACCTTTAGAGGTTTAATTAGATATCATTTCCACTTTTTTCACCTGTCAAGGTGTCTTGGTTGACAGTTGTTTCCTCGTCCGAATTATCAGTGATAGGGCTCCAAGCGAGAATGGGAATGAGCAAAGATTTTACCAGTATTTGTCGCACTTGATTCCCTTGGGCATAGGTTTAGTTCATTTTTGCTACTTAGGCTGTAGTCATAAACCAATTTACCAAACGCATTGATATACTAACATCGAAGTTTTGTGGGCTTGTTTTAGTAAGTGGTCTCACTTCCAATTTTTTTTTTCAAAGATGTATTCCCCAAAAGATTTCACTATATTTCAAAGCTACAATATTTTCTCATTCAATGTCTTTGATGAGTAAGGAACTGGATTTTCTTAACTTAGTATATTGGTTTGTCACTTCTTTTATAGAAAATCTTAAGCAGTCAATCATATGATAATATTATGGAGTCTTGAGATTTTTATGGAAGTGATGGATGTGTGGAAGTTTGAATTTTTTCTTTTACCGATATTTTGTTATGTTGATTAATTCTATTTCTGGATTGAGAGAGATCTTAGCCATTTGCATTTCGTATGGTTGCAGCTGAGGGGTGTTTTAGATCCAAAGAGGCACTACAAGAAAAGTGATTCGAAGTCTAAGACGCTACCCAAGTATTTCCAGGCAAGTATACATTGAGATACTTTGTATGGTTTTTAAGGACTTGTTGGAAAACTAAATCAAAGTTTTTTTATCTACTTTGTGCTCGTCATTGTTATTCATGGATAATTCTGCTAATTGTTCAGGTAGGCACAATCATCGAATCCCCATCAGAATTTTTCACGGGCAGGTTGACTAAAAAGGAGAGGAAAACAACTCTTGCAGATGAGTTGCTTTCTGATCCTTACCTTGGGCAGTACAGGTAAATTTAGCACAAACAGTGCCTTTTAGTATGTCTTGGCTATGCTGTTTTTATTTGGGGATTGCATCATGATAGTTGAATAGTCACTCATTTACCTTGCGAACTAGTAGGGTTAATTTTGTGTTGGTCGAGCCTAATATGGTCAAATTTCTTTCAGGAAACGCAAGATTAGAGAAATTGAGGAGCAGAAACGTCCTGTTGGGAATGAGAAGTGGAAAAATAAAGGTCACCAGTCATATAAGCGTGCGAAGGACAGAAGGCAGAGATAAACATACTGATGCACCTACTTCTAGGTCACTCCTTATTAAATTGGTAGTAAGGAGTGCACATTTATCATTTTTGGATGCTCCACGTCTTCATCTGAAGTAAAATCCCAATGTTCCTGTATTGTTGCAAATTTTGATCACAAAATTTTACCTTTATTTTTTTGATTTTCTGATCCCAGGAAATGGTCAATCTTTTAGACATTTTCGATGTTAGATGATGAAACAAATGAAACAAGTGTTGTAAATGAGATTATGAGTTTCATTAAGTTTACCAGGACGGACCTTGTTTGTCCCTTTAGATAAAAGAGATTTTTGGACAGTATGTGTGCATAGGCCTGTCAACTATCCAAACCAATCCAAACCATTATTTTTCTGTTTTGGATATCCATTTGGATTAATGGATTATTCCAAATGGTTTTTGGATTTTTTTTTTTTTTTTTTTTTGGGTTGGTAAGCGAGGTTGTGGGGACTCCTACCCCTTTTAAATTACGTGTGGAAACTTATATCAACAATCCGCTGTTGATGTGTTTCGAACCCACGACCTCTCCACTTTGTGAGAGGGGTGCTACAAAGAAAAGACTGGTCCAATCCAATATTAGAAAAAAAAAAAAAGTTTATCAATCTGTCCAAAACCCCCAATTCTACTCTCTTCGTCTTCTCGAAAATATCAATTGATCTTTCTTCCCAAGATTTACTTTCTCAACTTGCAAGAATTTTGATCACATCAAAATATCAAATAACCCCGATTCGTTATATTTCAATCAAAAGAACAAATTATTCTAAGGATAAAGATCAGACGTGTTAATTGGTTTCGGTTTCAATTTCAAACACTGCTACTACTTCTTGACAGAAGAACAGAGAAGAAGAAGATAAAGAAAAAGTTTGTTTTTTTGAAAGTGTGTGTTGGTTGCGCAAAACTAACTCTCTCTCTCTCTCTTAAGATCTATATACAGAACTATCCATGGATGATTTCCATGGTTTACTAGCAATATACGAATTCAAAACTCCTTCGTTCAATTTTGGCTTAATGCTATTTTAAAGTCTTTCTTCTTCTTCAATTTTGGTTAAATCTCTTTATTTCAAGAATTCAAATCTTTACACAATTAGAAAAAATATTTTTTATTTTTAAAAATAAAAATAAAATGAATTTTCTATTTAAAATGGAGAAAAAATTGATTTTACATTTAAAACAAAAAAATAAAAAATAAAAATGAAGATGTGCAGATTTTCGAATTGGTTCAGTTTGGATCGGATATCCATTAATATTAAATGGATCGGGTTGGATCACAATCATTATTATCCAATCCAATCATTAATAATACAATGAATCAGTTTCGGATTAGCCAAAAACCGAACCGAACCGATCCATTGACAGGCCTATGTGTGCAATCTGAACCGAAGCAAATTGCAACATTTAGAGCATTCCCAATAGTAAAAGGGTTTTAAGGGTGCCACATAGGAGAGAGAGAAAAAGTTTTAGCATAAAATTTATGTTAAAAGTGATTAGCACTTTTAGAGTTACCAATAATTTGGTTTTAAAACAAGGGTTAAAATTTAAGGTTTCACTTTTTCCAAAAAATATAGTGTACATTGTGATGAAATCTAATTTTTAATTAATAAAATGGTCCTATGTGGCACTTTTAACTCCTTGGCAAATTTGCCAAGAAGATAAAAGTGTTTTGCATGAAAAATGTGTTAAAACCCACTATTGGCAAGAGTTTTTTACTAAAAGTTGCTAAAAGTGATTTAAAACCTACCATTGGGAATGCTCTTATGCAATCTGAACCCAAGCAAATTGCAACATTTATTCAAGAATCTTCTGTTACAAACATTATCCTTATTTTGGTAACTGAAAATAATTGAGTAGTGCAGACTTATTTTGAAGACTCAAAAAACTTTATTATAATCAGGAAAAAACTGTACAACCAGATTACGTAGTGTATAGCAAGAGTGCAGTTGTTTACATATTAACAGTTTCCCATTTAAAAAGTAGAAGCAAATGCAAACATATAGTTGCTTCTTGTTCCCTTTACTTGCTTACAAAGTAATTTTTGCTTTCTTGCTATGATTATTTGTCCCAAAAACATTGCCTGTAGTGAAAGAGGAATCAGATGTTGCAGATTGAAAATGGCAAGCCATATCTCAAAGCTTGGTTTTCTCCCAACGACTTTGTGGACAACTTCTTTGACGGAAGTTTCTACATTTCCCTGAAAAAAAGAGAAGTATGTAAAGTGTAAGGTAGTATTAGATTGTGATGCGGTATTAACCACAAACCATTAATATTTTGAATCGGCTTCTTCTGAAATTTGCTTAAGTTCTCCTGAAAGATGCAGGCAATAAATATTCATGAAAACCACAATGAAACCTGCCAACAAAGTTAATTTTATTCTCTAGAAAACCTTTATTCAAATGCGAAGCATGACCTGTCTTTCAATGGGGAAGCTATTCTTGAAGAGCAAATGAAATTAGTCATCACTCAGTTCCTGGAGAAGCTCTATACAAAACACCTGAATGAGAAAAAGTATATGAAGTACTACCTTAGGAAGCAAACATATGTCAAAATTTGTCATGTCATGACTTCTATTCTTAGCAAGCAAATATATGTCCAAATTGCAATGAAGGAGGTTGCAAAGAAAATTGATTGCAGTCTATCAGATATGTGCAGTGGAGCTTATCGCAGGTAGTCGTTGGTATTGCCTTTGGGGTAGCTTGTTGTTCCTCTTCTATGTCTTTCTTATAACTCTTTCGCTCATAGATTTTCAGTCCTTGCAGTACCTTTTTCAGTCCATGCTTTCCCTGTACATTTCTGTTATGCTCATTAAATATCTGATTCCACTGTGCCCAGTAAAAATCTGGAAAATAATAGCGTATATAATGAGCCGATAAATTAATAACTGTGACGTGTATATAAAAAATGTCTAAAAACTTTAAAAAGAACACCTCGTCAGAGGTTTTCATTACGAAAAAACAACAATAAAAAATTGTATCAAATAGATACAGACTCGTCCACGTTGTCCACAGATTTTAAGAAGTGCACTTTGTTGGGTTTTTTTATGGAAAACAAGAGGACAAGGGGAAGTTTTTTGTCTGGGAACGTACGTACGTAGTTAGGGAGTACGTACGTCCCGTATCACAGACAACTTGGTGTTTGCTGAACGTACGAACGTGTATTCGACGTACGAACGTTGATGGTATCATTCAAGAACATACCTACGTAGTTAGGGCGTACGTACATACGTCCTGTAGCACAGACTACTTCTCCGTGGTCCGACGTACGAACGTTTGTTCGACGTACGTACGTCCTCCTTTGTTTTTGTGCTATATGGGCCATGTTTAAGCCCAATTCGTGGTCTATTGTAAGGCTATGTTATACAGCCAAATAGAAGTGGAAAAACCTTATGAAGTTTTCTAAGAGAGAGATTGTGAGAAGCCATTAGAGAGTTGGAGAACTTTTGTGAGGAAGAAGACTTCGGTTTCTTCGTGAGGGCTTGTACAATTGTCTCGATAAGAAAAACATCATCCTTTCTCCCCGTGGAGGTAGGCATATTGCCGAACCACGTATATCTTGTGTCTTGTGTGGTTGCTTGTTTGATTTTGTCGTTTTGTTTTATTTTCATACATTAGTTCAATCATCTTATTTGTGCATTAGTTTCCCCTGCGCACAACAAGTGGCATCAGAGCCTCGGTTAGACCTTGAGCGTCTAAAATGTGTTTGTTGAAATTCCGGTGTGAATTTCAGATTTGTTTACCTTCAGTTGGTGATTGTTTAGTGCATGAAAGTTGGTGAAAAGATGACAAAAGAATTGAATTCGAAGGATTCGAAGGGGGAAATCAAGACAATGGTTTTCCATCAAGCAAAGATTGATGTAGAGAAGTTTACCGGCACCAATAACTTTGGTATGTGGAGGTGTGAGGTAATGGATGCTCTATGTCAACAAGACCTAGAAGATGTTCTGGAGGATAAGCCAGAAGGTGTGGAAGAGAAGGATTGGAAGAAGATGAACAAACGACCTTGTGGAATCATAAGATCGTGTTTGGCTCAAGACATTAAATACCTTGTGATGAATGATACTTCTGCAAAGGAGATTTAGCGAAAATTGGAGGAGAAGTACTTGATAAAGACTATCCACAATAAAAACTATCTACTTCGAAAGTTTTATCGAATATATATGAGAAAAGGTATTTCAATGGCGGAGCATCTTAATGATTTTACCAAGGTAATTGCCGACTTGGTGAATCTTGGAGCAGATGTAAGTGATGAAATCAAGGTAGTGTGTTTCCTCAATTCGTTACCGGACGAATATGAACACTTGGCTATCACACTTACATATGGAAAAGACAAGTTGGTATATAGTGAGATTTCTGCAGCATTGTTAAATCATGCGTGTATGAAGAAGGACAAAGAAGAGTCCAAAAGCTCAACACCAGAGGTCTTAGTGGCAAGGGGAAGCTACAATAGTAGGGGTGAGTCTCGTAGGGAGCCGAAGATGAGGTTTCTAGCAAAAGATGAATGTTCCTTTTGTCATGAGAAAGGGCATTGGAAGTAGGGGTGGCAATCAGACCCGGTGACCCGAAACCCGACCTGAACCTGACCTGATCTGGGTCAGGTTTAGGTTTAGATATTTGAAGATTTTTGGCTGATCAGGTCGACCTGAACCTAACCTGATTGTAATCAGTTCAGGTTCAGGTTTTCCTTGCAGACCCGTCAGGTCGACCCGAACCTGAAAAAAAAAAAATTTTGGGGGGGGGGGGGGGGGGGGGGGGGGGTTTACACTTTTATCTTTCTATATACTCTGCGGCTCTTTCTCTCTCTTGGATTTCAATTAATCAATAAATTAATTGATTGTGGTGGATCGAATTTCACTCCTCTGGTTCTTGTTCTTCTTCGTCTATTGTCTACTTCGTACACCAACAAACTCACTCCCGATTTATTTTTACTCGACTCGACTGAATTTGTTTAATTTTAAGTAAGACCCATTTGATTTTCTGTTAAAAGTTCATTTTGGGTTAAGTTATACTTTGATTAATTAGTGTTTCGTGGCGTTTTGAGCAAAATCCACTTCAAATTCTTTTTTATTTTGATTTTAGTTTCACTACAAAAATATTGCAAAGAAATCTTGGTTGATTGTCATGAAGAATCCAATGGAATGAAGCATCAATAATTATGGTTTTCTTGTTTAGTTCCATTGAAAATAGTATTTAATATCTTGCTCCTATTGTTTACGGATCGATTTTAACAACTTATGTTATGAATTATAGATAACATACGATGAATTCATGATGTAGTATTTTGAATTTTTTATGATTCATTCTATTTGTTTGATAAGTTTTAGTTGTATACTTTAGTTATATTAAGTCATCGTGTATTCATGTATTTTTATAAATAAAATTTGCTTAAATTTTTTTTTTTTTTTTTTTCCAGGTTTTCAGGTCGACCCGAACCTGACCTGATAACCTGACAGGTCAGGTTCAGGTTTCACTTTTACAAGAAAAACCCTTCATCAGGTCAGGTTCAGGTTTGAGGGTTAAGACCTGAAAACCCAACTGACCCGACCTGAACCTGACCCGACCTGAACCTGACCCGACCTGACCTGATTGCCACCCCTAATTGGAAGAAAGATTGTCTTCAAGCCAAGACAAAGGACAAGAAGAATAACTCTGAGGTAAATATTGCACATATTAATAGAGATGAAGATGATGGTTCTGATTATTCTTTATGTGTTTCATCCATCGATTGTTCCACTAGTGCTAATGAGTGGATATTAGATTCGGCTGATACTTATCATGTGTGTCCCATAAGGGAGTGGTTTTCTAGCTTTAAAAGGCTAGATAATGGTGTAGCAGTGATGGGGAATGATCAACCTTGTCATGTATTGGGGATAGGTACTATTCGATTGAAGATGTTTGATGGAAAGATAAGAGATCGAGCTGAGGAATGTAAGATATGTTCCTGATTTGAAAAAGAACCTTATTTCACTTGGTACTTTAAAAGCTAAATGTTACAAGGTAGTAGCTCAGAATGGTGTTCTAAAGATTATGGTTGGTACAATGATATTACTAAAGGGTATTCGACGAAGTAACTTGTACTTCTTGCAGGGTAGTACAGTTACATATTATGTGGCCATGTCAGAGGCTACAACGACGTTTGCTAGAGAGACTTTAGTATAAATTAGGGTTTACGGATGGTTTTTTTTTATTAGGGTTCAGAGATGGTTTTTAGTAAAAAAACCTTATAAACCATTAAAATTTTCTAAATACCTGAATTTACCCCTGAAAACTCATGTGACCTGCACGTGCTAACAAAAAAAATGAAATTGGAGAACAATTTTTTCAATACAAACAGAGAAGAAGACACGGAATAAACATTCATATACACCACCCCTTTCTTTTCTTCTTCCAACAAGGCCTCTTCAATGTCTTCCTATGTGACACATATTTTTAAGAATTCGATCATCTCCCCAATGTTTTAAGAAACAAAAAAACTTGCTACAATCACGGGCTCAAGTAAGCTCTAAAATTTGGAAATCCCACTTTGAAAATGAAATTATTTAGAGAACCCATAGCTTGATTAGATGAAATCTGAAATCACAAAATTGGAACTTTTCCTATACAAACCCATTTAGCAATCAGCCATCAGAAGAAAATCTGGAATATCAATTGCTCAGCCTATGCAAACCCCATTTCGTCAATACCCACATCCGAATTTCCTTTGTTTTCCAAATCATGTTTGCCCTCCAATCAATTCGGCAATTTCCAACAATAAAACAAAAAAAAAAAAAAAAACTTTGAAACAAGTAACCAGAAAAGGGGGTTTTTTAAGAGAGGGAGATCTGTAACTACCCAGCCTATGAGGAGAGCCGTCCTCGGCTCTGGAATATACAGCCCCAGATCTCCGACGTTCCCTACCCCTCGTGAGACGAGTACCTGGCGCAACCATCACCCTTTTACCGGGCTAGGCGCCTTTCCAACATACTCTCCCACCCTCGACAGGAGAACCGTCGTCGGCTCTAATACCATTTGTAGCGACCTAACCTATATCACCACCGATATTGTCCCCACTTAGCCACTGCGGACATCCGACAGTGTGGGGTTTTTATGGGCAGCAACCTGCTTCCCAGGAGGTCACCCATCATGAGACTACTCCCACCCGAGCACGCTTTCAAACTCTGGAGCCAAGTGAGCCCAAAAGACCTCGGTGACTATATATGATGGATCTATACTTAAATTCCAATGTCAGGACATCCCCCTCTTAGGTTCCATAGGACCCACCCCCTCGACAAACCACTTGCCGACCCAGGATGTTACGAGTACCCTGCCCCTCGGATCTGGAATATACAACCCCAGATATCCGATGTTCCCTGCCCCTTGTGAGACGAGTACCTAGCGCAACCATCACCCCTTTACCGGGCTAGGCTCTTTTCCAACATACTTTTTCCACCCTCGACAGGACAACCGTCACCCCTTCCTGGGCTAGGCGCAACCGGAGTTCTTTCGAATTCCGGAGCCAAGTGAGTCCAAAAGGCCTCGGTGATTATATATGATGGATCTATACTTATATTCCAATGTCAGGACATCCCCCTCTTAGGTTCCATAGGACCCACCCCCTCGACAAACCACCTGTCGACCCGGGGTGTTACAATCCCACCATCTTAGAGGAGCGCCATCCTCGGCTCTGGAATATATAGTCCCAAATCTCCGACATTCCCTGCCCCTCACGAGATAAGTATCTGGCGCAACCGTCACCCCTTCCTGGGCTAGGCGCCTTTCCAGGATACTCTCCCATCCTTGACAGGTGAACCGTCGTCAACTCTAATACCATTTGTAGCGACCCGACCTATATCACCACCGATATTGTCCCCACTTAGCCACTGCGGACATCCAACAGTGTGGGGTTTTATAGGCAGCAACCTGCTTCCTAGGAGGTCACCCATCCTGAGACTACTCCCACCCGAGCACCTTTAACTCCGGAGTTCTTTCAAACTCTGGAGCCAAGTGAGCCCAGCCTCGGTGATTATATGTGACAGATCTATACCTATATTCCAATGTCAGGACATCCTCCTCTCATGTGTCGTAGGACCCACCCCCTCGGCAAACCACCTGCCGACCCGAGGTGTTACAGATCTGTTAAGTGAAGGAGTAAATTCTAAAGAGATATAATTGATGCGATTTGTTTTGTCCATATCGTTCATCAATGGAAGAGAACAAATCTTCAACTCCATTTATGGTTGTTTTTTATTCTTTTATGGTTGAAGAGGTTTGGGAAGATCTTGATGTTTTACTATAATAAATAATGTTTGTTACAATCAATTGAAACCTTGAATTTGATGAAAAAGAAAGAAGAGAACAAGATAGAGAAGATAGAATATTTTGCAGACATACGAAGAGGAGAAAAGTTGGTGGTGGGTAGGTCGGTGATATTTGAAGATTGCTTGATGGAATGAACGGATTTAGAAGGTGCAGATCAGGCCATCCATTTGACATTTGAGGGATGAACAAATTAAGATGTAGAATAGTGAACTTAGTGCATTTCATGTGCAAATTAGAATAGGGGTATTTCAACCATTTTATAATGTTGTTTGGTTAAATTTTCGGTTGATCTCTGAACCCTAATAAAAAAAAAACCATCCGTGAACCTTAATTTATACTTAAAGTTTGGTGACCAAAACCTAAATCAGTAGGATCTCCCATTAGAGAGGTTTTGAACCATATTTCAGACATAGTATTTTTTTCTAAATGTATGTAAATTAGGTACATTTTTTCTCTGCCATCCTTCTTAAGAAGAACAAGAAGAAACACAAAGGAAATAATGCTAATTGCAATTTTGGAAGACAGAACTCATTAAACATAGTACATACAAGTGAGCATGTAAATAAATGGAGTAAACATCGTTAGCTCTCTGATTAGAAGAATAATTATGTATAGGTTTGATGTAGATCACTTTCGTTATCTTATTGAAGGAATTCTTCATGAGGTAAGGTTCATTAGTTAATGTATACGACGAAGTGACAGGCTTCAATATAACACTAACACGATATTTACAGTGCTACAATAACTGGATCAATTTGAAACAATGAATGATATATATATATATTTTTTTATTCATGATAAAGAGACAATGAATGATATAAGCCTTTCATTTTAGGTCGCAAAGCCTTTTCTCCAAGCTTGATTAAATGGAAGAGGTTCCTTGGATCAATTTGAGTCCCGTAGCCTTTTTTTGGTAATGTTGCATAAACTTCTCCATCATCTCCATTTTCTCGGCATGAATCTGGAAATTTAGCTTCTTTTTCCAAACTGTCTAAAACAAATAGAGATACACAAATGCATTTAGCTTCAACATACGTATCACAAAGGTGAAAAAACATTAACAACATATATATACATGTGTAAATATTACTTACGAGGCCATAAATTCCTGGGAATTGGAATTGAGAGGATAGATTACTGGTGGCGAAATTGGCGTTGGATTTGAGAGGGTAGATCATTATAAAGTCTGTCAAAACCAAAATGAGAGTTTCGAAATAAAACTCAAGGAACATGGAACCATTATCTTTCCCCCCTAGAACAAAAACAACAAGAAAGGGAGATAGACAGTGGGGAAAGTAGATTTAACCTTGTGTTTGAACATCCATCTCTTTTATTTTTGTTTTTCTTTGTGAATATGCTTGCTCCACTACTGTCCTTGTTTCTTTCGGATCATGCTTCATGAATGGGTCTTTATTTTGCTCAGAAATCAAATCACATTTGACATATATGTTTCAGGCTTTTATCAGAGAAAATCTGACCGCAACTACATCACCTTTGATACTGCTGTTGTACATACTCAACAAGGGCCAACTGCATGCAAAGTGGCCACTTGTTTCTTTGTGTTCAAGCTTCATGAATGATGAATTGATCTTCGTTTTGCCCAGAATTCAGTTTTTTTTCAGGCTTTTTCAGAGAGAATCTGATCTCAGCTACATCACCTTTGATTCTCTTTGTACATATCATTTGAGAACACCTCCTTAGTCAAAGCATTTGAGAAGCTAGAGTTGCATCCATGCCAATTACCTTAAGTCAAGTGCCAAATGATACATAAACTTAGTCAAAGCTAAAAATACTAATGTATGCATGTTCTGTAGGGTAGTTTTAATTGTGAAAATCCTTTTAAATATCTCCCTCAAATGAAGGATTAGCTTCACATCATGCACAGTACTGACAAGTGCAAAATGTAATCAAAGAGATTAATTATATTTATCATAGATAATCATAATTACATGAAACGGGTGCAGGCACGATTGCCCGAATGGTATTGTGGGTTTCAGTTTGATTGGAAGACGCATGGATGGATATGGCATTGGTGGTCGTCTTGTTATTGTTTCGTTGGGATAAACTTGTGACCGTTCAAATTAAACTTAGTTACCAAATGATGGATCACAATCAGTGTCTCAACTCTCTGCCAAATTCTTTCCCTATACAGTATGCACATTCTAGGCCCTGCCCCAAATGGTATATAAGGAGGGATTGGTTTTTCTGCTAGAGTCAAATCATGATTCGTGAGGGATCAAATGTAGTCGGATTGTTGAAATGAGTTGCACAAGCAACGCCCCAAAAGATCTGCAAAAACTGAATACAGAAATTTGTAAAGCCATGCAAAATCACATCATAGTTCGTCGGGTTTGGTTTTGTTTTTAAGATCACATGTTGTTGGTAATGGAAAGAATTTACAATTCGATCCAGAGTAGTGGAAAATTGGAAATTACTGCCCTGCATAAAGGTCTCCTATAAAGACTGTCATTTGAATGAAAGCCATGTACAATTGCATCAATCTATTAGAAGCTTAATCCATACAAAATTTTTTCTTTAAAATAACTTAAATGAACAAAATTTCTTGCATCTCTCTTAGAGTGGCTCCAAAGAACTTTCCCATCTGATTTGTTGTAATATACTGATGATGTCTCCATTACACATTTTGATTTTAGTACATGATACAATTTTGGAATTGATTTCTTATAACAAAATTTCTAATTATTACACATTTTGGTATGGAAATCACTTGTACGTGTTCGGTTTATTTTCATGTCTCAGAAGTAGTCTAATTAGGATCTTTGGGGCTGGACAGGTATGGAGCCAAGGTACTGGTGATCATCATGATTAATTAAAAACACTAATTTTTATATGAATCATGTTTAATTATCCCTATTTGGTATGACCTCTTTTTCTGCAGCAACCTCTGCCAACTTTTTCTGTTCCTTGGCGCAATCTCCATTGTGGCGGTGCTCTGACATTTTTTTTTTTTATCAGCGTACCTCAAAGAACAGGCACCAAAAATATACCAGCTCTGTGGGTTTCTCAAAATTCATTTCTGGCAGCTCCTTTCTGTGTCACTTATGCCTGCCTCCTGCAATTTATTTATTGTAATAATAGCTTAGGAACTCAATTTGAGTTTAATAGCTTAGTGTTGACATTTTCTTCTGTTGTGGTAAAGTGATTATCTAGCTATTATGATCAGTTAATATCAATATGAATTTAACTGGAATCCTAAATACTATTTTTATTATCATGAAATCATGTAGAAATCTAGTCTATGTTTTCAATTATAACATCAAAAAAGCGAACATAGTAACACAAATTTTGGTTAAAGCCGGTAATATAATTACCGCACTTGATTCTTTATGCAACCAGAATCATGCATGCTTCAAAAATTTCTAAATAGCCATATATAAATGCATTTAGCTTCAACATACCACAAGGTGAAAGGAAAGTAACAACATATACAGTATATGTATATAGATTTATATGCATTTTACTTACTGAGCAAGTAGGGAGCTGAGATGCATGGATTCGACAGATGATTATAAAATAATCTGTCAACGTAACATTAACATTAGATATGTTAAGATCAAAATCGGGTTACCGGCCTCTCTAAATACGTGGGGAAAAAGGCACATACCCTTCAAGTCTTGAACTGTGCATGATGATCAAGATGATATGCAGCACCTCCACAGGACAGAAGGACAAAAAGGATGCTATGAAGGATGAGAAAAACCGAAATAGATTCATGTAGCCAAGTGGGGAGGTGGAATTGAGAGGATAGATCATTATAACATCTATTAAAACAATATAACAAAAATATGATTATAAAATGGATGAGGCTTTTGAATTAGAATTAACAAGCTAAGGGAAGAGAAGAAGATATATAATGAGAGATGATAATGGGAAAGGAGGAAGAGAAGTTGATTTAAAGAACACTTGAGTTTGGAGTTCTATTTATTCTTACTTGGGTTGCTTCATATATATGTGTGTAAGCATTGCATGTTTGACAAGTTCTGTTCCTAGTTCCTACATGACTTAGCTTGCTAGTATTATTAGTATACTATTGTTTGAATCACTTGCTAGTCGTTGCACTACTTGTTTCTTTGTGTTGATCATGGTTCATGAGTGATCAGTTGGTCTTTGTTTTGCTCAGAATTCAGACATGTTTCAGGCTTTTTCAGAGATCGAGAATCTAATCTCAGCTACATCACCTTTGATTCTCTTGTACATAGTATCTCTGACCTTGGATGCTAACTAGCTTCATATGTGTAAGCACTAAGCAACCCTTTAAAAAGAGTTGCACCTATGCCAACTAGCTTAAGTCGATCAAGTGCCAAGGGATACATAAAATGAGTCAACATTCAATTCAAAATACTAATGTAAGCATGTTCTTTAGGGAAGTTTGATGGTGGAAATCCTTTCACTATCTCAAATGATGGATTAGGCTTCACATCATGCACAGTACTTATAAGTGAAAATGTTCAAAGAGACAATAATTATATTACATATATGTTTATCTCTACTCATCGTAAATGAAACAAGCGCATAAATTAATTCTTAGACGAGGGAGTTATGGGTTTCAGTTTAATTGGAAGACCCATGGATGGATATGGCATTGGTCGTCTTGTGATTGTTTCGTTCGGATAAACTTGTGACCATTCAAACTTAGTGACCAAGTGATGGATCACAATCAGTGTCTCTACTCTGCCGAATTCATTCCCTATGCACATTCTAGGCCCTGCCCCAAAAGGTATATAAGTATAAGGTGGGACTGGTTTTGCTGGGGAGTCGAATCGTGAGGGATCAAATGTAGTCGGATTGTCGAAAATATCATTGTTCAAATGAGTTGCACAGGCAACCCACAACACCTGCAAAAAAAAAAAAATGAATAAAGATATTTATAAAGCCATGTAAACCTTCAACACATGCAAATGCTTGTTTAATTACCTGCCATCCTTTGGGGATATCATAGCCTCCAAAACTAGTGTCCTTAGCTGCCTTTCTGAAGCTACCAAATACAGGGGGAGTGATTCTCATTAACTCTTGTGCTACTCTCCATGTATACTTCATTTTCTGTATTTCACTCCATGTAAGGTTATTACTTCCTCCTTGTCTCTCATTTATGATGCCCATTTGCTCTAGAAAAAAGTTAAGCTTTCAAGGTTAAATATTCGACTGTACGAACACTTAAATGATATATAAATTAAAATTAGCAAAACAGTAGGTACCTTCACGAATTGTGTCATAGATCTTTCGATCTTTTGCCAACTTAAGGATTATTTGACTCAAGAGAATTGCTGCTGTATCATGACTGGCAATCATTAGCATAATGAAGTTATCCAATACTTCTATATCTGTAACAGGCTCTTGGTTTTCATCTCTAATGGCCAATAAGCATGAGATCACATCGCTTCTGGCATTAAGTATCCCCTTGGCAAGTTCCTCCTTTTTCTTTTTTATGATTGGCAGCATTCGATTAATAATCCTTGTACGGGCATTTATGCCTTTCCGAAACCCTGTGCCCGGCAAATTTACAGGGATAGACCAAATGGCTTTAAATGCTATTGTGAAATCACTCAACAAAGCCTTTTTAGTCATTTCGTCGTCTATACCAAATAATGTTGTACATGCAACATCAAATGTGATCCTCTTCATTGCATCGACTGCTTTAAGAGTGTCTATATATTTGGTCTCCTTGTGTAAATTCTCAGCAATCAAGTCATCCATATGTGCTAAGTAGTTTTGCAGGCTTTCTGGTTTTAAGAAGCTGACCATTGCTGCCTTAATAAACTTGTATCTGCAGAATTGAAGAAAACATAAACCCCAAGTCACACCTACTGTTGGTTGAATTGAATGAAAAAAAAATGCACAGAAGACTGAAGTTCAAAATTATGTTTTGACGAGAATTATGGTATATTGTGTTTGGCTACCAAATCGCACGACGATGATGAGGGTACATTACGACATAATGATGATACCACCCCCATCGTGACACAATTTAATATTGAGTTGTGCAGCCATGACTGCACCAATTCCCTGCCCACTTACAGCTTGCAAAATCACACCAAACTGAACAGAATATGCTGTTAAGTTTATCGTCCTTGGGCGTATAGCGCCACCAAGGTATACTGCCTAGTTTAATAGAAGTACTTAAATTAATATACCTGTTCCCTGTGAGTTCAAAAAGGTGGTGTTTTCCAGATATAGCTGAGATAGTAATCGGTTGCTTTGCAGCAAATACTTCATCATCAGAACCCAATACAAACTTGTTACCTGCCTGACCTATGATGATCACAGTAGGAGCTCCCATTAGAGAGGTCTTGAACATTGGACCATATTTCGACACCCTTTCATATATCCATTCCATCCCATTATCTTGGTTCTGCGCTCTAAGAAAGCTTATCGTTTCCCCAACGAGAGGGAGACCTAAAGACCCTTTAGGTACATTTTTTCCTCTGCCATCCTTCTTGAGAATAACAAGAAAAAACACAAAGGAAATAATGCAAATTGCAATTAGTGCAAGAAATGCCATATCTAAAAATGATGCTACAAATGAAAGAAGCTGACTTCCTTTAATGAAACTCATCTCTGCCTCTACGACAAACAAAAATTCCAAATCCATCCCATTGGCATTATAAAAAAATCGGCCGGCAACTCTTGCACGCCTGTCTATTCATACTTCACAAAATGTGTGCTCTCTCCAGCTCAACTTGTACAGACTCAGTGATACATGTTGTGAATGATTGTGACCTGATGACAATGTTTATTTCCTAAAACGAACTCTCCAGCTCAACTTCGAAAAATTCAGTACTACATAGTACTGTACATATTGTGAATATGAGCGTGACCTTGCAAGTTGCAACCCATCGATGGCAACTAGTGTGTTTTATAGCAATCAAATTAACATCTAGTACAGGATCATTGTGAAAAAAACAGTGCATGCACCATTGCACCTTTAACATCTAGTACAGGATCATTGCGAAAAAAAAACATCTAGTAAAGGGTCATTGCCATTTGCGAAAAAAACCATCTAGTAAAGGAAGCATAAGTTGGCAAATGGCAATTAATGCATGAATCATGATAATGATTAATAGCAAAAACACCCACTTTTTTTCACATTGTACACATTCCTTGAGATGATCTAGGGACCCAATTGCGTGTCAACCCCTCCTTGGCCCAATGCTGACCAATCACTACCTCTTAAATGTGGAGTTTCATATTCAAATTCAAAAATCTGATTAACATGAACAACTAAGCTAAAGATCACATTGAGCCTTCAAAGGGGTAGAATGATTCATCATCATCTTCTTTACAAATCTAGGTAGGGTTTAGATTATTTGTATTAGTTGCAGTTGTTAATGTGTGGGGTTATTGATGGATCTTGTCAGCTGTTTAAGAAAATGCCTAAGAGAAATTTTGTTACTTGGGCAGTTATGATTTTTGCATATGCAGACTGTGGGAATGATCAAGGCTAAAGTTGTTCTTGTTAAAGTAGGCATGCCCAAGGGACAGGACATATATAGGGAAGGCAATAATTTGAGAGTAATTAAGCTTAAATGTCTTATACTGGTAGCCCTTGAAACTTATGGCAGTAATTAACCTTAAGAATCATTGGCTACTAGGGAGTACAAACTGAGTTTTGGTCGCACAAAGCTGACAAGTGGAATTGACAAGGGACTGTCCAACTTAGATGGGTATGTGAAAGGAAATGAGCTTCTTGCGCGGTTCAAGGTAGTGCGGCAGGGAAAGAACAATTGCAAAAATGCCGTTTCTTGAGTAAGTAATTTTCTCCCCCTTCTCCAATAATGGTAATACGTATATTCTACTTCCATCTGTTTTTGTTTTCTTTTCTGTTTATAATTATCTGTTTTTTTTTCTATTGAGTAGTTTGATGTTTTAATAGATTGGATTTCAATAAATAAACTTCAATCCTTTATGTCTGTCAACCCTCTCATTGCATTTGTTTCATACTTTCATCCCATGTAACATTAGTTAGGAAGATAAGAAAGATGTTAATTGCACTCACAGATTCACTACTGAGTACAGAACACGAGAAATAGTAGAAACTGATCCATCATAACACTATGAAAACATCTACTTCTAAATGTTTACAAAACATTCCACAGCTTTACTCACATTAATCAAATTAGTAATAAGATCAAGTAACAGGCTTACAAGTTAAAATCACATTAATCAAATTTATAACAAGATCAAGTACAGTTTATTTTATCAGTCCTTGGATGAAGCTTGATAGGAAGACCCATAGCTGGATAAGGCATTGGTTCACGTGTTAAAGCCTCATTGGGGATCATTTCTGTCCATCGATAATTGGTTATGAGATGATGAATGATTAACAACATCTCGATTCGTGCAAAATCGACCCCAGGGCAACCACGCGGTCCAGCTCCAAAAGGGACGTATGTATATGGCAGAACTGATTTTGACGGGTTTTCAAATCGGGATGGATCAAACTTCTCTGGTTCTTGAAATATGTTTTCATCCATGTGAGTCGCACATGCAACCCAAAATAACTGTGATAGCATATGAAAGAGGTATTTAGATTAACCATACATGATTAGTTTAACAATGTTGTGGTGACTGGTGAGTATTCAATCATTCTACCTAATTTTCTTGGGGAATCAAAAGAGAGAAACAGTAAGAAAAATGACAAGCCGATGAAAAAATGTACTTCAATTTTCTTTTCGAGGACACTCCCAGGTGAGCCTGGGGCCTGTACCTCAGAAAATTAGAGAACTGGCTAGAAACCATGGTGTGGGGGTGGTTGTAATTTCTACAAGTTGAATAACAATTTCCTACCTGTTAATTCATTTCTAGTTAACACTACTTCAGGCAGTTAAAGCGACTAAAAAAATCTAGTTGTGCTTATTAAACGAATAGGTCACTTTAGATTTGCTCCTGACATTTCAGTCTTTCAAACAGTGGACTCCGAAAAGGAATACTCATTCATTGAACTCAAATAGGTGACACATACCTGCCATCCTTTTGGGATATCAAAACCGCCAAAGCTGGTGTCTTTAGTTGTCTTCTTGAAGTTACCAAATACTGGAGGAGTCACTCTCATGAGCTCTTGGGCCACTCTCCATGTATACTTCATCTTCTGCACATCATTCCATTTAAGCTTTCCATCCTTTCCTTCTGTCGTCTTAATAATTTCCTTGTGCTCTATCAAATATAACATACCCTAATCAATAAAATAGAAACGAAAATAATTTCTCATATATGTGTATGACTATGACCATTTGCAGAGCAAGGGAGGCAATTCACCACACCCTTCCCCCAACACACCTTATTTGAAATTCACTACCTAGGTGCGAAGAGAATATATACAAACATAACTTCTTTACGGTCATGGACCGTAAAACGCTTGGATTTGTACACTGATATTGTGCACGCATGATAAAATTCTTGGCTCTGGCCTTGGTCTCCATACAAATTATATGGTCCACCACATATGAAGTATATATATATATATCAAATAAACCTTCACTGTCAATATGGTGTGACTCTAAAATTCCTATCTTTAACCAAGGCCAGATTGAAATCAATTTCAAACGTATGACGGTTCTAGCTTACCTGCAAGAACTGTGTCATAAACATGAGTATCTCTAGCAAGGTGTCTTAGAAGGAGAGTCAATACAATTGCTGCGGTGTCATGACTCGCAATAATTAAGGAGACGATGTTATCAACAATCTCATCTTCTAATAACGATTCATCTGCATCTCTTAAAAGAAGAAAACTTGAGATAATATCTTCACGGGACTTCCCTATACCCTCTTCCATTTCTTTCTTTCTTCTCCTTACAAGTTTAGTGATCACAATAGTTATCCTATCTCTTGCCTGGACCGCTTGTCGAAAAATGGTTCCTGGAAAGTCTATAGGAATTGCCCATGTACCTTTAAGTGCAATTGTAAAATCTTCAAGCAATGCATCTTTCTCTTTACCTTCAGGTAATCCAAAGAGCAAGCTACAAGTAACCTTGAATGTGACCTTCTTCATCATCGTCACAACATGCACTGAATCTTTCCCTTTGAGCTCCTGCACCATAATCAAACCTTTAAAAAAGATGTTAATTTATTTATTTTACTAGTACATTTGTATATAACCAAGGCATCATTGCTGTGTGCCTGTGTAGCTTTCTTATATCACAAACAAAAACAAAAAATCTGATGTGTGTCAAACTGTCAAGTACTGGCGATTTTATATGATCCCTTTCTATATCACGATTTTAAGCCCTGAAGCTAACTCTGATAAAAAGCATTAGAACAGTGATATATCAGCTTTGTGTTGTAGCATACGTCAGAGCTAGTGTATGTTTGCAATACCTGTAACAATTGTTCCTTTATTATTGAATCCATCTCTCCGACAAATCTCTGAATGCTTTCAGGTCGAAGAAAGTTCATCATTGCACCCCTGACAAGCTTGTGCCTTTTCCCTTGAAGTTCAAAGATGCTGTGTGCCCCAATAATTCTGGCTACTGAAACGGGTTGGTTGCTCGCAATGGAGTCATTGGCACTGAAGATGAACTTGTTACCCGCTTGCCCAGTAAGGACAACCACTGGAGATCCCATGAGCGAAGTCTTGAAGATAGGGCCATATTGCGACAAACGTTTATCGAGCCATTCTTTTGTTTTATCATTCTTCTGGGCTTTTAGAAAGCCTATAGACTCTCCAATGAGTGGAAAACCTTGTGCTCCTGGAGGAAGCTTCTTGCCTAACAAAGGTGAGATTTTAAATTTATAATACCCACCAAAAAGGGCTAGTATTGTTGCTATTACAACAGCTAGAAATGGTAGTTGAGATTCAAAATAAGGTTGTATATGGCTCAGCAGTGACTCCATTGATGATATGAGGAATTATTACCGTAAGAGATGACTAAGTACCAAGAACACAATCAAATTATTTATAGACCTTACAAACACATTGTTAAGATTCTGAAATTTATTATATGCGTGCTCACTTCAGACTCTCTGAATTTTTGACAAATGTAGCCTTAAATTTGCAGAAAATTGGTTTTTATTGTTTGAGATTGGCTTGTGAAAATGTAACACCAAATACAATACAGATGTGGCAGATATGTCATATATTGTGTCTTATTATATGATATATGACCAATTGAGTATCTAATCAATTATAATTAAACAAACATCACAAACACATATTACATATTTCAATCCGTCCAAGGCGGCAGACTGGCAGAGCATCTGGAAAAGGTCCTTGGTTTCGCAGATGGACGTCAATAACTGTCAGTGTGCTGCGGATGAGGTTCAGTTTCTTTAGACCCTTTGTAATTCGAGACCCTGTGAGTGTCCTTTCAGGTTGCTTGGCAAGAAAAGTCTTGCACCGTTTTTTGTTTTTCTCTTATAGTAGAATCTCGAACTGTTGGGTTTTATATGCAAATCAGAGACGGAGGGAAGTTTTTCACTCAGGAACGTACGTACGCAGTTAGGGCGTTCGTACGTTCAATGAGACAGATAACTTTGTATGTATTGGAACGTACGTACGCAGTTAGGGCGTTCGTACGTCCCGTATGCCAGATAACGATTACGTGTTGCAACCTACGTACGTGATTTCGACGTACGTACGTCCTCCTCTTGTTTTGTGCAATTGGGCATGTTTTGAGCCCAACTCGTGGTCTATTGTAAGGCTATACTATAAAGCCAAATAGAAGTGATACAAAACCTTAACTTTTCTAGGAAAGAGATTGTGAGAAGCCATTAGAGAGTTTGAGAGAACTTTTGTGAGGAAGAAGACTTCGGTTTCTTCATGAGGGCTTGTACAATTGTCTAGATAAGAAAAGCATCATCCTTTCTCCACGTGGACGTAGGCATATTGCCGAACCACGTATATCTTGTGTCTTGTGTGTGGTTGCTTGTTTATTTTGTCGTTTTCGTTTTACTTTCATATATTAGTTCAATCATCATATTTGTGCATTAGTTTCCGCTGCGCACAACAAGTGGCATCAGAGCTTCGGTTAGAACTTGAGCGTCTAGAAGGTGTTTGTTGAAATTCCGGTGTGAATTTCAGATTCAGTTGGTGATTGTTTAGTGCATGAAAGTTAGTGGAAAGATGGCAAAAGAATCGAGTTCGAAGAATTCGAAGGGGGAAACCAAGACAGTGGTTTACCATCAAGCAAAGATTGATGTAGAGAAGTTTACCGACACCACAATAAAAACTATCTACTTCGAAAGTTCTATCGAATAGATATGAGAAGAGGTATTTCCATGGCGGAGCATCTTAATGATTTTACCAAGCTAATTGCAGACTTGGCGAATCTAGGAGCAGATGTGAGTGATGAAAGCAAGGCAGTGTGTCTCTTAAATTCGTTATCGGACGAATATGAACACTTGGCTATCACACTCACATATGGGAAAGAAAAATTGGTGTATGGTGAGATTTCTGCAGCATTGTTAACTCATGCGTGTATGAAGAAGGACAAGGAAGAGTCCAAGGGCTCTACACCTGAGGTCTTGGTGACAAGAGGAAGGTCTAGTGACAAGAAAGGCCAAGGTGGTAGAGGGAAATCTCGGTCAAAGTCGACAGGTCGATCTCTAGCAAAGGATGAATGCTCCTTTTGTCATGAGAAAGGGCATTGGAAGAAAGATTGTCCTAAAGCCAAGGCAAATGACAAGAAGAAAGACTCTGAGGTAAACGTTGCATGTGATACTAAAGATGAGGATGTAGATTCTGATTATTCTTTATCCGTTTCATCAATGGCTTGTTACACTAGTGGTAATGAGTGGATTTTAGATTGTGCTGCTTCTTATCATATATGTCCTATAAGGGAATGGTTTTCTGATTTTAAAAAGCAGGAGAGTGGTGTAGTGGTGATGGGGAATGATCAACCCTGTCACATAATGGGTATAGGTACCATTCGTTTGAAGATGTTTGATGGAATTATAAGGAGGCTGAAAAACGTTAGGTATGTTCCTGACATGAAGAAGAATCTTATCTCAGTTGGTGCTTTAGAAGCCAATGGTTACAAGGTGGTACTTGAACATGGTGTTCTAAAGGTTGTGGCTGGTGCAATAGTTGTACTCAAGGGTATTCGACAAAAGAACTTGTACTTCCTTCAAGGTAGTACAGTTACAGGTGATGTTGCCATGTCTGAGGCTACATCAAAGATTGCTAGAGAGACTACGCGGCTGTGGCATATGCGGTTGGCGCATACTGGTGAAAAATCCTTGCAAAGATTGATAAAGCAAGGGTTGTTAAAGGGTGCTATCGCCTGTAAAACAGAATTCTGTGAGCATTGTATTCTGGGCAAGCAGACAAGAGTAAAGTTTGGCACGGCTATCCATAATACTAGTGGAGTTCTTGATTATGTTCACACGGATGTCTGGGGGCCTACCAAGAATGCATCTTGGGGAGGTAAGCATTATTTTGTGTCTTTTGTTGATGATTTTTCTAGGCGTGTGTGGGTGTACACCATGAAGAGCAAGGATGAAGTCCTAGAAATTTTCATGAAATGGAAAAAGTTAGTTGAGACCCGAATTGGCAGAAAGATCAAGGTACTTCGCTCAGATAATGGAGGAGAGTACAAGAATGATCCATTCTTGCAAGTATGTCAGGATGAGGGTATTGAACGCCATTTCACTGTAAGAGAGACACCGCAGCAAAATGGGGTGGTAGAACGGATGAATCGAACTTTACTGGAGAGAGTTCGGTGTATGTTGTCTAATGCTGGGTTAGGCAAAGTGTTTTGGGCTGAGGCTATTGTGTATGTCGGTCACCTTATTAACAGGTTGCCTTCGACTGCGATTGATGGCAAAACTCCTATGGAGGTTTGGTCTAGTAAGCCTGCTTCAGATTATTGTTTTCTTCATGTGTTTGGGTGTCCAGCTTACTATCATGTCCGAGAGAGTAAGTTGGATCCTCGTGCAAAGAAGTCTTTGTTTATGGGTCTACATAATGGAGTCAAAGGTTATAAACTATGGGATCCAGAATTGAAGAAAATTATTCTAAGCAGAGATGTGACATTTGATGAGGCTTCTATGTTGAAGTCTAAGAGCTCTCAGCAGGTGGAGAGCAAGGCCAAAGAGGTTTCGCAGTGGGTGGAGACTGAAATATCTCCATGTGTTCCAGGTGGTTCTGTATCTTTGGAAACGTCTACTATAAGGGTTCCAAGTATTGAGGTTCCTAGTGTTACAGATTCTGATGACATGACAGATAATGAGGTTGATGATGAGACAGTTGATGATACAGTACATGTGGACTCTAATGATGAGGGTCCTATTGCATCTAGATTATCCAAGAGAAATGCCGGTGTTCCCAAACGGCTTATTGATGATATGATAGCTTATGCACTTTCGGTTGTTGATGAGGGTGTTCCAGAAACCTTTCGTGAAGCACTGCAGAGTAGTGATTATGAAAGGTGGAAGAAGGCCATGGATGAGGAGATGAGATCTCTTCATCAGAATGAAACTTGGGAACTCATGGAGTTGCCTAAGGGAAAGAAAGCAATCAGGTGCAAATGGGTTTACACTAAGAAAGATGGGTCTCCTAGTGAAAATGTACGCTTCAAAGCAAGATTGGTGGCAAAAGGCTATGCTCAGAAGGAGGGAATTATTTATAATGAAATCTTTTCTCCAGTTGTGAAACATTCCTCCATTCGCATTCTATTGGCCTTAGTAGCACAATTTGATTTGGAGTTAGCTCAACTTGATGTGAAAACTGCTTTTCTACATGGTGAGCTAGATGAGGAGATCTATATGACTCAGCCGAGTGGATATAAAGATGCGGGAAATGACAAGTTGGTGTGTAAATTGAAGAAATCGCTGTATGGATTGAAGCAATCTCCAAGGCAATGGTACAAGCGGTTTACTCGGTTTATGCTAGGGCAAGGGTACACAAGAAGTCCATATGATCCTTGTGTCTATTTTCGCAAGGTATGTGATGGTTCTTTTATCTATTTGCTTTTATATGTTGATGACATGCTCATAGCCTCTAAAAGCAATGTGGAGATAGACAAGTTGAAAAAGACTATGTCTATGGAGTTTGAGATGAAAGATCTTGGTGATGCGAGAAAGATACTTGGCATGGAAATTCAGAGGGAACGAGACAATGGAAGATTGTGGTTATCTCAAAAGGCTTACCTACAGAAGGTGCTACAGAAATTTAGCCAATTTGAGATTGATACAGCTGTGAGTATACCTCTCTCAAAAGATTTTAATTTGAATGCTTCCATGTCTCCTAATTCTGATAGGGAACGTGCTTACATGACACGTTATCCATATGCAAGCGCGGTTGGTAGCTTGATGTATGCGATGGTATGTACAAGGCCCAACATTGGACATGCAGTTGGTACTGTAAGTAGGTACATGCATAATCCTGGTGAGAAACATTGGGAAGCTGTGAAATGGATCTTACGCTACATTCAAGGTAGTGTGGAGGTTGGTTTACTATTTCAGAAGGGAAGGAATTTGAATCAGTTTTGTGTTGGTTATGTGGATGCTGATTATGATGGTCAGATAGAGAGACGTCGGTCTACTACTGGATATGTTTTTACATTGGCAGGTGGTCCTATTAGTTGGCGGTCTACATTACAATCTCTTGTTGCTTTGTCTTCGACAGAAGCAGAATATATGGCTGTGACTGAAGCCTTTAAGGAAGCCATTTGGTTACGAGGTATGTTGAAAAACTTAGGTATTGTGCAGGAGCAGCTTATGGTTCATTGTGACAATCAAAGTACCATAAATCTGGCAAAGAACTCAGTTTATCATGCTCGTACAAAGCACATTGATGTGCGACATCATTTTGTCAGAGACATTATTGAAGAGGGTGAGATCTTATTGAAGAAGATTCATACTAGCAATAATCCGGCTGACATGTTGACTAAAGTGGTTTCGGGGACTAAGTTCTATCATTGCTTAGATTTGGTCCATATTCTTCCTTCGAGTTGATAGTATATCTTAATGTGAACTACGGTGGCTTGATCCCTTAGAAGGAGGGTACGTAGGCAACCATGAGGTGGTGCAGCCGAGATGGTCCTTCGGGACATGTGTGGGAGTTTGTGACTTGTGATTCTTGGTGTCGGCTTAGATTTATTGAATTTTCGCCGAGGTGGAGAATTGTTGGGTTTTATGTGCAAATCAGAGACGGAGGGAAGTTTTTCACTCAGGAACGTACGTACGCAGTTAGGGCGTTCGTACGTTCAATGAGACAGATAACTTTGTACGTATTGGAACGTACGTACGCAGTTAGGGCGTTCGTACGTCCCGTATGCCAGATAATGATTACGTGTTGCAACGTACGTACGTGTTTTCGACGTACGTACGTCCTCCTCTTGTTTTGTGCAATTGGGCATGTTTTGAGCCCAACTCGTGGTCTATTGTAAGGCTATACTATAAAGCCAAATAGAAGTGATACAAAACCTTAACTTTTCTAGGAGAGAGATTGTGAGAAGCCATTAGAGAGTTTGAGAGAACTTTTGTGAGGAAGAAGACTTCGGTTTCTTCATGAGGGCATAAGAAAAGCATCATCCTTTCTCCCCGTGGACGTAGGCATATTGCCGAACCACGTATATTTTGTGTCTTGTGTGTGGTTGCTTGTTTATTTTGTCGTTTTCGTTTTACTTTCATATATTAGTTCAATCATCATATTTGTGCATTAGTTTCTGCTGCGCACAACACGAACCATTTCAGGGATATTCATAAGACAGAGCTCTGCTCTCCTAAGACAGCCTCATGAAAGTGAACCTGTTGTATTTAATGTAATTTCAACAGTGCTAGTCCTTATTTGTTTCCTCTTTACTCCTTATGTCGTAATCAGTGATTAGACATATAATAAGAAAATAAAAATATAGTACTCAAGATTAAACATATATATGACATGGGTTATTTGGCCTCAATTATTAGATTTCCGGCTGTGTGTTTTTGTTTACCCCACTTTCTAGAACTTGTTAATTTCTTTCAGGTGTTAAATCGAGATATTTAGTGCCGCTTTAATCTTAAAACAATTTAAGTCATGGTGGATAGTCCATGTCTGACATGGAAGTCAAGGGACTCATATGGTACTGGTGTGGTATCTGGAAAGGGAGAAGGAACTATCGGTTTAAGGATCTGCTTGACAGATGGGAGGAGCTCGTCACTGGCTAGAGACAACGCTTTAGAGGGTTTCTTCTTATACTGATGTTGTGTATCAAATGTTAGTTAATTCTTGATTAACAAACCTGACGATATACTGTTGAAGTGTAGGCTGATCGGGATGTAATTTCCTTTTCATATATAAAATTTTACTTCATCAAAAAAAAAAAAAAAAAGCTCTTGTCTGACATTTCGTGAAGAAACTCTCATTTAGGACAACTCTGTAGTTACTTCTTTTTTGAACAATAATGTGGCAGTGAGAAAGAATTCTTTTCTTAAGTTTAAGTTTTTTTTTTTTTTTTTTTTTTTTTTTTTTTAAAAAAAAACCCAAATCTGTTGTGCGCAGCGGAAGCTTATGCACCAATACCCAAGATTGGAATAGTGTATGAATTAAACAAAACAAAAAGAGAAGATGAAACTCCTACTACTATCAAACAAACCCACACAAAACACAAGATTTACGTGGTTCGGCTAATATTGCCTACGTCCACGGACAAACAAATAGAACTTTTACTATTGGAGAAGATAGTACAAAATTCTCAAACAAATGGAGAAACCCTAGGTTTCCTCCCTTCTCAAATCCTCACCAAATCTCTCAAAGAGACAATCACAAATTGAGGATACAAACTCTCTCTCACATCCAAGATCCTCACAACTCTCACAAGGAGACAAACAACAAATATGGATTGAGGATACTAAACCAATCCCTAAGACCTTATATTTATAGCCTTTAGGGTGTACAAAACAAATTCCTAATAGGAATACCAAACTTAATCAAATTGGAAGTCATATTCCAATACCAAATTCTAAATCCTTAATATGGACTTAGAAATCCAAATATGAAACGGATTCCCTTATAGAACCAGTTTCCCAACAATTCTCCACCTCGGTGAAGATTTCCCAAATCTGAGCCGATCTTAAAAAAAAATCGACGAACAATCAAACCAAAGCGGCCGGACCATTAAATGGCTGCCTACGTACCCTCCATGGGATCAAGCCATCGTAGTTCTTCCAAACGGACATCTTTCGATGCCCACAATGCCCCGAAAGGCCAAATCCCCCTAAGGGGCCAAATCAAAACCAAATGCCCACCAATGCCCTATAGGGCTCACAAACAACTTCAACACAATGGGGTCCAAGCTACCAAATACCATTTCCACCTCAACAAAGTTCTCCATCGAAGATGATCCAATGCCCCGAAAAACTAACCTCTCAAGAGTTTTTCCTATGAAGTTCAACCAAGTGGGGTACAAATTCAAATTACTATGCATAGATTTACCAAATACGTCTTCCTTACTAAGCGCCAAACAAACATCACATGAGAGATTACCAACAATAGGAAGTACGTACACAAAACCCCCAAACAAAGGTTTCACGGCTTCAATAAGGTTCTTGGGCGATAACCTTGCTACTAACAATGGTGGCTTCAACTTTCTTCTTTGCCGTGTCACCTAACAAACCAATCAAATGTGGAGCGACATCAATCTCCACCCGAACAAATGACGCTTCAACAAAATGCCTACCAACTATGCATGCCTTGCCACCCGCAAACAAATCTGTCTTCACTTGCATAGTACCATCAACGGCATGCCCCATATTACTATGCAATTCCTTGGTAGAATCGACAGACAAATCAACAACTGAACTATGCAAACCACATGTAATTGCACTTCCTTTCAAGTAGTACAACTTACCCTTTCTAATGCCTTTCATAACAACTCGTGCACCTACAACAACTTTTAGAGCTCCACCAATACATGTAATTTTCATACCATCGGACTCTAAAACACCCAATGAGATTTGATTCATAGTCAACTCTGGTACATACCAAACATTTTCCAACTTTCGAGTGCATCCATCTTCCAACTTCAATCGAACTGTACCTATCCCAAAAGTTTTGCAAGTATGATCATTACCAAGCAAAACACAAGCATCTAGCTCCTGAAAGCTATCAAACAACTCCCTATTGGGACACATATGATAGGAACAACCCGAATCCAAAACCCACTCATTAGTAGAATGACTAACTGAAGATGAAGCCAACAACGAAACACCAACACATGAATCCTCATCTCTTCGATGTACACGAACAATCTTCTTCTGCAACTTTGGACAATTAATTTTCCAATGTCCCCAACAATGACAATAGGCACATTCATTCTTTGCAAGAGTTCTTCGACTTCTCAATTTACATTGAGAACCAACCAATCTACCAATACTGTCATCAACCACATAGAGCCGGTCCTCTGTATTTTTCAAAACGTACTTGTCTTCCAACTTGGACAACATAACCATTAAATTGGTTTCCAATTTGACAATGTACCACAAATCTTCTACCAAACAATACCGGACAAATTCACAAGCCTTTAAATTTAGAGTTAACCATTCATCATCATTCATATTTCTCGATTTATCATCAAGAACATCCACATAGCCATTAATGGCTAACCAATCTTGTACCTCCGTCTTCCACATAGCAAATTCGAGGTTACCATCAAATTTATGAATGTCAACATCTAACAACAAGGTTTGATCAAACAAACTATCAACCTCCTTTCCAAATTCACTCGAATCCAAAATATGATCCGACATGATACCAATCAATTTCATACACCAGCAAACCAAACAAACAAACGAAACCAAAGAAGTTCACCAAGTACCACAAGAAAAATCCAAGATTGGATTTTTAACAAAATTGAGAAAACAAAACCGTCAACTTCAAAGAATTACTGGGAACAAAATACTTTGAAACAGAAAACGTACCATACACCGTTGGAAAGCCTGAAGAGTCTTCTTTCCAACCCAAAAAACGGATCAACGTTTCGATATCCGAGAACAAAGTTATGGCCGTTTTACCACAGAGTATCGAATCTGGACAGATTCCTCAAAACCCTTTAACCAATGTTCTGCAATCCCTCTTTAACCCAAGGAACTAACCTTCGGCTCTTGATACCACTTGTTGTGCGCAGCGGAAGCTTATGCACCAATACCCAAGATTGGAATAGTGTATGAATTAAACAAAACAAAAAGAGAAGATGAAACTGCTACTACTATCAAACAAACCCACACAAAACACAAGATTTACGTGGTTCGGCTAATATTGCCTACGTCCACGGACAAACAAATAGAACTTTTACTATTGGAGAAGATAGTACAAAATTCTCAAACAAATGGAGAAACCCTAGGTTTCCTCCCTTCTCAAATCCTCACCAAATCTCTCAAGGAGACAAACAACAAATATGGATTGAGGATACTAAACCAATCCCTAAGACCTTATATTTATAGCCTTTAGGGTGTACAAAACAAATTCCTAATAGGAATACCAAACTTAATCAAATTGGAAGTCATATTCCAATACCAAATTCTAAATCCTTAATATGGACTTAGAAATCCAAATATGAAACGGATTCCCTTATAGAACCAGTTTCCCAACAATTCTCCACCTCGGTGAAGATTTCCCAAATCTGAGCCGATCTTAAGTTTAAGTTGCGAGAAAGAACGAGAGTGAGTGTACAAAGAGGCCATATATATCCTTCAGATGATACCGACAAAAATACTATATCCTGTAGTTATTGATTGATCCACAGAACTAACTGCTGGGAAATATACCTTCAAATTTTGGAAGAAACTGTCAAAGCTGTCATTGCGAGATAATTCACTTTTGTTTATGTTGCCCTAACGCGCGTTTATATCTAGTACTGTGGACTTAATGCTCTTGGTGAGCACAAAGTTTCTTCCAATATAAGGTACTTCTATGCAGGGTTTGAAAATACTGAAGACAGCATTGCAGTCAAAAACGATTCTAAAACTAACAAAAATCAAAATGGAATATAAGGTACTTCTATACAGTGTTTAATTTTTCTAATGCAATCTTAATATGTAGGGTACCCTAGCTAATATGTATATGATGGACTAAATGTGTGTCCCAGACGGCCAGACCCCAGTCCAATTAAAATCACCACAACCTACTATCACAGTATCACTACATATTATATGCACTATAAGCACCATATATCACTCTCCACTCTATATAAACCCTCACAATGTCTTCACCCTATCCACAAGTAAATATTTTTCTTCTTCTCATCAGTGACATAAACCATCAATTAGCAAGAGATTGAGAAGTAACTAGCCACCATTAACAATGACACACTCTTCAGTAGCACTAAAGATTGCAGTGGCATGGTCGTAGTGGCATGCATGGTAGTTGCTGGTTTCTGCACGTACCATATGCAGCTGAAGCTGTAACCTGTGGTCAGATCAATTGGTGAGCAGTCTCACTCCTTGCCTGCCCTACCTTTCCATGGGTGGGATTGCTTCACCAGCATGCTGCAATTAATGGTGTCAAGACAGTAGTCAAGGCTTCTGCTAAGAACCCTGTTGACCACCGAACCACTTGTGGATGCCTCAAACAAGCTAGTAGCGCTCAGGGTGCTACCACTGAGCCATAGACTCATTTGCGTCAAGCCTGGCTTTGCTAGTAGTCTAACATAGTGGTATTATTACAGTGTATACTATGCTAAGGTGAAGAATCCAACAATCTAAATTGAACCAATTTATCAAGTCCCTTTTATCAAACAAGCAAATTACTCTAATTAATACCAGTCATTCATATTGGATGTTAATTTTTTTCCATTTTTTCTTCTGAAAACAAATTATATTTTGTTGAAAAATGCATGATTGGATAGTTTATTACTTTGAATTCCGAAAATGAAAATACACCCCGTTAAGGGTGACCGCAGAGTGGTGGTGGATTCGATTAGTCGTTAGATCATTAAATGAAAGTAGGCAGCATCTACCTTCAAACTCCAAATTAATTAGGGTATTGATATTTACCATGTCTATGCCGCGATATTTTAAACTATGATGTGAACTACACAGTATTGTATTATGGCCTTGCTTCCAAATTCAAACCATAAATGAAAAAATGCATAATTTCTTACTGACAAATTTATGTGTCGACACAAAGTATGCTCTGGCATGAGCTTTGATTCCAGTCTCAAAATATCCCAATGATTCACTCTACGTATATAAACCTCAGCTCACAACCTCTTCATACTTTCTCCAAAGCAATTACTCACGATCTCTGATCTTCTCTTCTCATCAAATGGCTGCCAACTCATCAGTAGTCTCCAAAGTTGCATTGGTTTTAGTAACATGCATGTTGGTAACTACTAACTAGTAACTACTGCACCATATGCAGCACAAGGTTCTATATTCTCATGTGAATCAGAGTGGTGGATCGTTTGGGCCCCTGTATTAACTATCTTAGAGCTGTTGGTCCTCTTTCACCTGAATGCTGCCGTGGAGTCAGTTCACTCAACAGAGCTGCTGAGACTACTTCTGACTGCCAAACTGCCTGTAGATGCCTCAAGTCAGCTAATCGCAGAATTCCTGGACTCAACCAAGGAGCTGCTAGTTCTCTCCCTGGCAAATGTAATGTTAACATTGGTTACCCTATTAGCCCCTCCGTCGACTGCTCCAAGTAAGAACCATTTGTAATTCTTTTTTCCTTTCTGGACAAGCTATTTGTAAGGTTGCACTGTTCCATCCAAGCCAAAATACTGAATTGCAGGGTGAAGTAAGGTGGATGAAATACATATGCAAGATGTGGAGCTGAGCAGCAGGGCATTCTATGTAGGCTCTAAGTATATGTATGGTGTGTGTATGTGTGAATAAAGGAGAGGGTATGTTGTGGTGATCACTGTGTATGTGTTGTGTGACATTTATGGATCCGCAGACCTCATTCTGGTGTGTCTGGTGGTGGTTGTGCTGGTGGTTTTGGAAGTAATGTGAACTTTAATTTGATCGTCAATGAGTTATAACTTGATCTGCTCCTAGCTTTACTGTAAATTTTTCTCATCTATGTAAATATGGTTAATTTCATAATTGGGTAAGGAATAATAATATGCTTGCAGTTGCGTTGTCGTCGATGAGTTAAAATTATTCTTCTAATCATTTCTCTAGAGAAAGTCAGCTTCATTCTAATCCATTTTACTTCAAAAGTTACTTGTTTTAATTATGTAAATCACAGAGTACATGTTCCCACAAGGGATGAAGTGATTCTTAATGAGTATTCTATAATTCAGTTAACTATAATAAATTGAAAGTTTCAAAACTTGTTGATACTTTTCCTTATTGCTAATCACCTATTCGTGCTGACCATTACTGTGCAGTGCGATGATTCTCTGATTACTAGATGTTGTATCACTACCTGCACAATAACTAAAACCTGGGGCTTACATGCTAAGAATTGCAATCAGATGAGCTCTGAAGATTAATTTAGAAGTAGGATGAGGATCTACTCCTGTGTGTTAAAAATGCATATGCATAGATCTAATGAAAGCATTACAAATTAAATTGAATGTTCATTTACATTGAAAAATTGTACAATATACATACATTCTCTGCCAGAACCAATTGCTGAGAGGAAAAGATACAGCTGCTGGTTCTCGTGCACAACCATTTAAGCTACAGATCACCATCATTTTGCCTCTTACTGGTAACCAGCACAATGAGCCCCAAATGGGTGTACAAGAGTACAAGACCGCCAGTTGCATGTGGGCTTGACGACAACGTATTTTTTGCCAATTGTCTACAAGTTGCTCTACCTTTCAACACCGGCTTCAGCTTCAGCCAAGCGCTCATCATTCTGATCCAACAGATAATCACAAAGCTCCAACAACTGATCTGCAAGAGGGGGAATGCCAGGGTTGCGGCCATCATTGTATTGGTGTGCATTGAAGGTGATTTGCCATACGTCATGACGGAAATCCTCTCTGTCCTTGTATTCCATCTTCCTCACCTTCTCCTTAATCGTCGAGAGATCCATTGGCTGCTTGATAATATCAAGGTAGTCAGGCGCTTCTTTCTTTGACACTGGTTTTAAAAAGAGATATGATACCTCAGTGGCATCTTTTAAAGTATCAACAACACTTTCCAAGATGTTCGCCAACCCAACCTGTGTGAAACCAGAAAAAAGATTCTATTATTTTCAATGATAAGAATTGTAAAGTCGTGGTCTATCTTTTGCTTCCATAACTAGAAATGTTGCTGCAAAATCAGTCATATTAATACTGCTTGCAGGTTCTTCTAAGAGAAAAATATCAAAACAATCTTCTACTCAGGACACTAAAATGGAAAACAATTTTAATCCAAGCAAAAGAAACAATACAGATCACTCACTCCAGGAAAGAGGGTTTAAACCTACTTCAAAAATTGCATCCCCCACATCCTAACAGTTACTAACTTCCCAAAAATTTGTGCATGGTTTCATACAGTTCACTAGTGTGTCCTCACCAATGTCATGTCATTCATGGAGGGTTCTTCTGATCCCCTCATTTATAACAAGGCCTTACATGGTGCATCCTTCAAAAAGGTGAAAGCAGTAATCCAAAATGCAAATCAGGTTCTAGGATGAAAATGGATCAGGACTTCGCTTCCATTTTAGTTGCAAGACTTGAAACAATCATAATAGTCTTACCTTAATAAGGATATTCACGAAGCAATTACATGCTTGCATCCATAATGAATTTACAACTATTTTCAATAGTATAAGTGCAAGTAGACCACTGTTCAAACAAACTTTTGGCAAAGAATAAGAACAGTAAATAAAACAGCATTTTTCTCCATACAAAAATTCTAATCAAGAAGGTATTCAGACAAATGCAATATCATTCTTATATAAGCAATTTGGGGAATCAAGAGTACCTCTCCAGCTCCACCCCTCCGGCGTTTTGTCTGTGGTGCATATTCTGCACCATAAGTTTCCAATTCGACCACAGATCGCCTCTTTGCAGAACGCTCTCTTCCTGGCAATCTACGGTCATTTTTGCTTGATCCCTGTACCTCATAGTACTCATCAACCATCTCATGACCTTTCTTCTTCTTTTTCTTCCTGGCTTTCTGTCGCTCTTGGTCATCTTTCCACATGGCTTCAGACCTTATTCTGTTGAATTCAGCTAATCTTTGTTGCTCTTCTATTAACCTTTGTTCTTTTAAACGCCTCTCACTCTCTTCTCTCAACACCCTATCTAACCTTCTTTTTTCTTCCTCTTCCCACAAACGCATCTCCTCATTAGCTTTTCTCTTCATTGCAATTTCTTCCGCCAACCGCTTGCCTTCCTGTTTTCTGTGCTTCTCAACACTTGACAGCTCGCTCATCATCTTAGTCTTCCTATAACTTTCCTGCATACCAGAGCTACTTTCTTGTTTGACCTGTTCAACTGTGGCATTCCCCTTTGGCTGTTTAATTATGATTTTCTTGCGAAGCGGTTCTCTCTCAACCTCTGCAGGTGGCTTTATTACTAGCTTTGGTGGTTCAACAAGGACATCTTCAGGTTTTAACTTGTTCGAAATTACAATTCTATTAATCTTATTAACAGACCGAGGTCCAGATTCGACATCAAAAGCAACCTGTTTATCAGTACTTTGGGATTCCTCAGGAGTACTTTTCTCAGGAATCTTTTCACCGGGTCCACATTTGAGCTTCAACGGAAGAACTTTGGTTTTTAACCCTGCTTTCTCAGAGTTTTCTGAGGTTTCCACCACAGCTATTCTTGTTGCACCTTTTGAAATTAACTTCTTCATTGATGTTTTCTGAAGATGGGTAGAGGGATCAAGAATATTACGCTTCCCAGAGTCCATGCTCTCGACCTGTACATCCGAGTTGTCTATATATCTAGGGCAGTTCTTGTTAGTTCTCATATGTCCCATCTGCTCAAAACCACAGTTGGAAGACATTATGACATGTATGACCATTTTTACAACAGCAGTAACTACATGGTACGTTACTAACCTGACCACATGCTCCGCAGACAAAGCCTTCTCTCACAGGTTTATCTGTCTGCTTTTTTTCCTTGATAACCTGATTATAATGGAGAAGAATAACTAAGTCGGTGTTCAAAATTACAATGCAAAATTTATGATCAAGGAAAACTGATGTAGGACATCCTACCTACACCAATTGGTTTCCTATTTGGGTTAATGTTTATTTAGAAGTCATTATAAGTTTAGGATTTCTATTTTAGAGTCTAGAAGTTCTAGAATAGTTGGTTTACTATTAAGTTGATATTAGTAATACAATTCAAAGTAGGATTTGTATTTTGATTTATTTGTTTAGAAAGTCCTAGTGCTAGTTGGTCTAAGTCTTTAGTCTATATAAAGAGTCATGCTTTGTAGAACAATTATTCAACCAATTCAATTATTCAATCAATACAATTAAGATTTGTCTCAACAATTTATTTTTCTTTAGTTTTGTTTTAGTTCTTCCTTGTTTCAAGGCAATCCTCCCCTTGGGTTACTCAAGGTTTGATTTTAATCGCTTCCGCTACGTCAATTGGTATCAAAGCTTCGTTTCGATCCTACAATGGTTAATGACGGAGATTCTTCACCCCGCTCCCAAGTCGGTAATCTTGGAGATTATGTGACGAAGGTTGAATTCAATTCAGCTATTGATCGTCTCACCGCTTTAATCGACAATCTTACTCTTCGATTTGATAAGTTGGAAGGTAAGCAACATATTATTGATGCTCCCACCCTCCCATCCTCTTTCATACCACCACCACACCCACCCCCATCACCACAATTTACCACCACAATTGTACAACAAGTTTCCTATATTGGTTTTTCATCTCTCCCTATTAATGTCAACCCTCAACCATTACAAAACCTAGCCTCACAGCCCCAACACTACAACTCCCAATACTCACAACCTTGTAATACCTCCCAACCATCTCACATTTCCATTACTCCACAATTTGCCACAACCTATACCACCATTACTTCTCCCTCACAATGTCAAAGTCAAACCCTACTTTCAACCACACCACCAACAAATCATGTTTGTCTTAAAGAAGAAAAATGTCATAATAGAGAGCTACCAAGTTTTAATGGAGAGCCACCGAGTTTTAAGGAAGATTCTTCAAATATCATGGCCACAATTGATGAACAAAAACCAATTTTTACTAAAGACAAATATCATAAAGTTGAAATCGCTGCGAAAGATTCATTACCTCTAGATGTTCAACATTATGATTTTATTGGAATTGATCATATACTATCACAAAAAGTTCTTTTTGTTCTCCAAGTCCAAGGTTTTGAATCAAAAGACGGAACTACAACTTCCATTAATATGAGGAAAGTTTACAAGAGTCTGTGTTATTCAAAGTATTTTTTCTTATGGAGCGGACGATATCAATACAACATAAATTCGAGGACGAATTCTTTTGAAGAATGGGGGACTGATGTAGGACATCCTACCTACACCAATTGGTTTCCTATTTGGGTTAATGTTTATTTAGAAGTCATTATAAGTTTAGGATTTCTATTTTAGAGTCTAGAAGTTCTAAAATAGTTGGTTTACTATTAAGCTGATATTAGTAATACAATTCAAAGTAGGATTTGTATTTTGATTTATTTGTTTAGAAAGTCCTAGTGCTAGTTGGTCTAAGTCTTTAGTCTATATAAAGAGTCATGCTTTGTAGAACAATTATTCAACCAATTCAATTATTCAATCAATACAATTAAGATTTGTCTCTACAATTTATTTTTCTTTAGTTTTGTTTTAGTTCTTCCTTGTTTCAAGGCAATCCTCCCCTTGGGTTACTCAAGGTTTGATTTTAATCGCTTCCACTACGTCAAAAACTCGATAGCCATCAGTGAAGACTAAAAAACAAATAACTAACTACTACACATGAAAAGAAATTTAATATCATAATAGCTTTTTCACAAACAGAATTCTATGGGTGATGTAGGTTGGGTCTAGCAAACGGTCTTCTATTTGTAGTTAGTGGGCAACTTAGTGGGTAGTTTTATTTAAGTAGGTGTAAGCCTTTTAAAGACATTGTAAGCAACACTTGCATTTAAGAAATGAAATTATTGTTTAAGTTACTTTGTAATCAGCTTTGGAGGCAGTTCCCTCTATAGGACCAAACGGAGGTCGGATTTGCTCAAATTAATCCACTTTTCTTCTCATTCTATTCCGTTTCTTTTAATTTTTCAATACAATCATATACGTAACTGTATCACACGGCCTTTAGATGGTTATAGTAAAGAAAGAAAAATTCAAGCAATCGATATTTACAGTGTATATTACTGGATACCCACATTTCTTGCATAAAAAAAAGGTTTCTACACAAGTAACACACAGATAGATGGTAGACCTAACAGACTTAGCTCGAATCTATCTCTCGTTGCTTTAAATGTTAGCAGATTCATCATAGAAATGTGTTTATGATACTACTTGCATTTAGGTGATTTAAGATAGAAAATAAAAATCAAACACAATAAATGTCTACGGGACAGGGTATATTTTTAGACATTTACATCAGCCTACCACATGAGTTACCTTGAATCCATCTCCCATTGCTTTATTTTTATTTTTAAGCAGATCCATCCGTAGGATTTCATTCCTGTCATTGCCCTTCTTTGACTTTGCCTTGTCCGACAGGGCCTTTTTTGCAAGAATACTTTGCACCTGCATCCATTCAATAGAAAATTTCCTACTACTTCAGTCAACAAAGGACTTTGACAACCACACATAATTTCTAGTATAAATGGAAAGAAGAAGCAACATATGCAACAACAAAGATAAAACAAATGCAAAAAAAGCATATATACGTGTCCGTAAATTGTTACCTCTTTTGGGTCGGTTATGATGTGCTCCTTCAAAATAACTTTGCCATCAGGTTGCGGTGTACTAACGAATTGCTTGATAATGGTTTTCTTGGTCTGTTCCACACTTTCTGTACCAAAACCTGACTGCCATCCCAGTCCCACTTCCTGCACCACAGATCCAATCTTTTTCTTCTTCTTTCGCTCAGACTCGTCTTCTGCACAACCCACATATAATTGTCACACATTTAGACATTGAACACTTATTTTGAAAAGCACTCAATCATCATGGTTCACATGGCTTTCACTAAAATAAATATAGCAGATACATGAAATACGGACAACTAAATGGTAGACTGAATATCATGCAATCCTTATAATAGATCAAAGGAAAAATCACCATTTATTCATTATTTCAGAAAGATTGCTGAAGACAGATGAAATATTCTTAAAATAAGCTCAATCCTGAATCATACTGCTATTTAATCAAATAATGGAACTATATCATTTAAGCCTAATGAATGCTTGTGTCTATCATTATATTGTGATCAAAATATTCTCTCTTATCCTACTATCTTCTGTCATTTCTGTAGCAGGTAAAGATTCTTCTACGGTTTACGTTTGAGCTAATGGTCATTCAAGGAGATAGCTCAACACTTGTAGATCTCACATCCAAGATTTAATTTACAATGCTACATAAATCTATAGTATGGAAATTTTACCTGATGACTACATACTAAAAGACAAGGGTGTTACTAAAAGACAAGGGTGTTAAGCTACTAAGTACTAAGTGATGAACATCACATCTCAAGATTATGTATTAAGTTTCTAACTAATAGAAATATTATTTAAGTACATAGAACAACAAATAGCATACCATCCATGAGCATCCTGCATAACTCTGCAGCTTCGGCTGCTTCATCTTCGATTTCCTCCTCAGCCTGGGGTTCAGATGGACGTCTTCTCATCTTAAGTCCCTTAATACCCTCATCTTTATTATGTTTAGATTCATAGTTTCCCACCTCATCTGCCCCACACTCTTCAGCATCAAGTAAATTTTCAAGGTCCCCAGCAAAAGAATCCAGATCACTATTCGCTTCAGAGTCGCTATCATTGTCATCTTCATCTGCTGCTGAAAGACTCTGAACTTGTCTGTCCCAAATTTCCTGGCATTTTTCTCTTGTTTGCTGCTGAAGCTGAAGAAATGACATACGCTGGCCCCTCGCATACTTACTGATGCTTGTTGAATCAACTTTAACCCCTGATGCAGCTCGCTCACTTGAAAGCTTACGTATCTCAGCAATTCGATGCCATCTTGTCAGCTTTGCAATTTGCTCTTCCGGCACATTGAATTTAAGTAGAACCTGGACGACAGAGTTGTCAAATAGTAACTTTAATGGCAAGGCGGATTGCTTGTTTAGTTTAGGCTGTTCAATCAGAAATTGCATTTATGAAACTAATTGCCTTGTCGAAATTGCTTATTTAGTGTTTGTCTTCCTTCATTTTTCATATTAATTATGTTCACTTTTCTTCCATCATTTCACTTTTTCCATTTTAGTCAATTTTATCGCAATGACGATTTAGTGTTGGATAGAGAATATGATTTTGGGAGTGTGGTTTCTAATTTGGAGTGAAGATAGGGGAAAATTGTGAGGCAAAGTGTGACATGCATTTTTTGTTTGGAGGATTCAGATACTAAGTTTTAGCTTAAGAGATGTACTGATTTGATGATACAAAGTATATATGAAAAAGAGAAACTAGGACTTGATACATCTACTTGGACTTTGTATTCTTGAAAAAAAAAAACATTCCCACATCTCTTGGCGGACTTTTAATTGATGACCAATGAAAAGAGGAGGCCCAATCATGACCATTGGGCTTACTCTTGCTCCATCAGTTCATCACGCAGTGACTTTGGAGTGTAATATTGAGTGGGAGTTATTTGGCATTATGCCTTTTGTTAGTGTTTACTGCATTTATTGAAATCCATTTCGTAAAAGCGGACAGTCCCTATGACAAATTGACAAACCTAAATTGATAAAAATACCCTTATGAATAAGATGCTTCTTTTCTGAAACTTTTAATACTTCCTATAAATTAGGTTTCTAAGTTAAATTCCTATCATTTGTGTTCATTCTTCCACATTAAAGATTCACATCAACATCAGTTGCCTGTGTAACCTATCATACCTCACGTGCTGCTTCCATGCTCAATCTGCGTAGATCTGCATCGGTTCCAGTAACAGTTGAGCTGCCTTTAGCAATAGCTGTCTTTTTCTTCGCAACTGCACTTGATGGAGGTGCCTTGGGAGCTACACGGACATAGCTGAAACCCAATCCTCGTCCAGATGGATCACCAACACCTGTAATTTCCAACCGCTCAATATTTTCTCTATCCTGCAAAGATTCCCAGGTCACATAAAATGAGCTTCTTCATTGTTCAATCATCTCCAAAAAAAAAATGATACAAAAAATCCATGAATACAAAGTAATACTGTTATACTTTATAACGGTATAAACCATAATTGGATCAGAAACAAAAAGTTTCATGCAGTAACTACACTGTAAATCACCAAGCATAATTATTTTTATATCAAATGCCACATCGCATGCCTCACTTGATGAGCTGCAGCCCTACAGACAAATGTTATGTTCCTATCACCCCTGTCTATACTTGCACGTAGATCCAGGTAAGCTTTTCCAAATTCTGATGTCTAGTGAAAAACAGAAACCTCACTAAAAATGGAAATGTATGACATACTTAACCTTATATGAAGCTCACAAATTTAAACTGCAAATTGAATTGGTTTAGGGAAAATAACAAATTGCCTGTTGAAGAAAAGACCTTTTGTGGGTCCCAAAATTTAAAGGATGGTAAACCCAAGAAGGGAAAAGGAAGACTTTTACTATATTAGATATAAAGGATTGATTTGTTGATTCAATTTAACCTGCAGGGTTCAGAGTTTCAGACGATTTTAAACTAAAATAATTCAATTCTAGTAAATGCGATTAATTGTGAGATCCATATTGGCATTGGCAGGATTAAGTTCAAATTGTGAACGATATTATCTTGAAAACACTGCTGACATGTACTAAGCAAATATCTATTTCCACGACATCTCCTTTTACCAAGTAGCACTCTGGCAGACATAGATTGCCAAACAAAACTTATCTCCTCTACACACATTTAAAGTTCACACACAGACAAATAAAATTCTCAACATAGAAGATTACCACATATAACCTCGGTGCAAATGAAGATAGTCCCCGAAACACAAGTACTGGTTGTTATAGTTTCAATAGATTTTCCAGTCAGCTGATTTGAGGATTATATACCAGGTAGATATGCAATTCCATTAACAAGCAAACACGTATAGAGGAATCTACAAAATTTTCAGTATCAAAAGGCAATTCATCTACTTGGGATTGGGAACCATACCTACTGATTGGAAATCAATACCTCTCAACAGAGGGCAACTAAATATTCCACTAGTCAGCAAACTTAACACAGCAGAATATTCAAAATTTGCTAAAATTACCTGATTTGTACATGCAACAAAGTTGCTACTCAGATTCCATGGGGTGATCTGTAATTCCCTCTCAATATGTGAGGCAGCAGCGAGGGCAATAGCCTCATCAGGAAGTTGATTCATAGCAGAAGAAAGACCTGTAGTGACTGTGAGCCTGCTAATTCCTAGACGTTTAAGCCTGTAAAGCCCAGCTTGCATGCTCTCGTAAGCACACACCTGAAACAGAAAATTAGTATAGTCTCATCATACTGCAACCATAACATGACAATAGAGACCTGGAAGTAAAACTTAATGCAAAGTATTGAAAAGATGAAAGAAGTCCATCCAAAGACGACAGCAAAGTAAAAAAAAAAAAAATGTTGGTAATGAGCTAAATTGCTCATGAAATACCTGACAGCAACAATATCATGAGAACAATATAGGGTAGTAAGAAAATCGATCTAGTGAATTGTACTTATTTCAGTGGGATCATGGAGAGTTGCAACTCCAATGACACTAAAATCCTACCAATGAACAATGGGTGATCCTATGAGCTCCCAACATGGTGAACATTGGAAAAATCTCACCTTGCCATGATTTCATCTACCAATCTATAATCTATGTTCACTCAATGCATGACGTGAACCCTCTAGTTATTTTTTAAATGCATTTAAAATAATAAAGGTAGAATTTTTAGCATAATGAAATGATGCAGACAACTAGTTACAGCACACTAGTATGCAATTCCAGAGTATTCTACCAATCTACCATTCTTCACCACATAAGAATCCATAAATTGAAGCAAAATTTTATGGGATGTTAGAGAACAACAAGCAAAGAGGCAATACTACAGAAAGATGTTGCAAATGCCCCAAACAATCGTTTTTATTTGAAACTGTACAACTAAGTTAATAATAAGATTGGATTATGTAGAGATTTATGGCTGTGCTTGGTTCGCAGCATTGGGATGCATTTACATATATTTTCCCGTAACTGCCCAAGAAACGTGATTGGGAACACTTATTGCAATTGATTGCAATTGCCAGTAAAGTAATTCCCATAACTAGCCACGGATATGTCGCCCATTAGTCAATTAGTTGCTCACCAAATTTGAGCAGAATTATTCGCTAAATCTCGTTACCTACCCACAAACCATCTCCAAACCAAACCATCTTGTCTCTACATCTGGAAGTCGTCTCAACATCATCTTCTCCATTCTTAAACACTATCTAGCTTATTTTCAAATACAAAGTAGATTACCAATATTCTAATTCGTGTTCGCTGGGTAATTAGCTTGTGGAAAGCTAAATAGCATGTGAGCTTGGATTGTCAAAATCAGTAAAAAGAATTATTTTTATTCACATCTAAATAGGAGCCTAACAAATTTGACAAATTAAACACAAGAAGACATCTCCCTAATTTCCATGTTAATATTTTGAGATCAAACAAAAGCTAGGGCTTTTATAGATGTATTATGGAAATTAAAATTTATTTATACAGCTCATGAGAGAAAACATGAAAGAAAATGAAGAAGAAATCAATTGGTTGAGTTATAGAGGAGGTTATGACGTCATCAATAAATTGCTCATGTGTAAAAAAAGTTGACTAAACAGATGCAAATAATTGTTTATGAAACAAAATGCAATGCAACGTGTTGCAATTGCATCCTTTTGCTGTTTGTGAGCCAGTGCATCGAACCAAACACAGCCCAATATGTAACAGGATGCCTTACACAAATATGAAGCAGAATGCATGACATAGTCAGAATTAATAATTAAACTGTGTACATAAACTCACAGTCTCTGGCGTCACCATCCTTCTCAGCTCTTCTTCCAATGGAATGCGAAAATTGCGTCTCATAACCCAAAACAGATGTCCATTTTGTCCCCTCTGGCAGAAGAATATCGGCAAATTTCAGATTGGCATAGAAAAACACAACAATCTTATTTTCTGATCATTAGTAAAATTTAACAATTACAGAAACAGAAGAAGAAGAAGAAGAAGCTTTATGGGATATGTGTGTATATTATGTGTAAAGAGGGTAAAAGAGAGGTAAAAATTTCTCAGGTGTAGCGGATCGTACATTTACATAGAAGTATAGAACCAAGTTAGAGATGCAGAGAAGAAAATATGACAATAGACACAATGCAAATATACCTGTAAGTCAGCACAGTGTTTCAACCTTTTCCGAATAAAAGGTTCTAATAAGTTAGGAAATTGTGCAGACAACTCATCAGCTCGTATACAAGGAAGTAAACCACGCTTCTCTATAGCACTAAATTCACGATATATATACACCAAAAGCCTGTTATAGATATATGTCTGGAGACTTTTCGTTCCAGGAGACATAACTTCCATGTGAGGTTCCTGGAATAAAAAATAAAAAATAAATCAATGCAAGGTTGCAAACAAATCTAAACAAACTATTTTATGTTAAGCTTCAGATGAATTCACAGTAAATACCCAGGTTCAACTCACAATACTAGCAAATAACAAATGGAAGCAGACGTGACTTAGTGTAGAATCCTCGTTTGTGGTACAAATAAATCTTCTTATTGTGGGTATTAGATAAGCTAGCACTCACTACTTAGATCAAGAAAACATATAAAGTAGAAGTTGCACTATCATAGATCAGGAAAAATACAGAAAGTAAAAGCCAGTGGACCAGGAATAACATAAATTTTATAAAAAAAAAAAAGATGAACGAAGACACATACAAGAAGTACAGCTACTTTGGAAAACAGAAAGAGTTCTGCATCAGCAGTTTTTTTTTTCTAGGGATTTTCCTTTATCATTGAAAGAAGAGAACTGGTGAGTTTCTTAGTGGTAGAAGGCGGAAAGGAAAAAGATCAGACACAAGCGCAAAAACTTGTACATGGAGTTGTTTTTGCCAATAAGCTGTACTTTTATACGTAGCATTTGATTTAATAAAACAAAATCACACGGACAAGAAAGAGATAGAGGAGGGAGAAGCGATGGTTTCATGATAAACTGAACAAAGAGGTGGTGGAGGAGGAAGTGGAGAAGGTGAGAGGAAGAAGATTCTTTCCTATTTTTGTTGTCTGCCCTAATCTTCTTTCCAATGAAAGTGACACGGCCCTTTGCCAATGCATAACAAACTCCAAGCCAGTAAGATTCAAACAGTTGAGAAACAAACATGCTAATGGAATAATATAGCATCTGCTGTTAGAAACTATTTTGCCAAATCAGAAGAGGATAATACTTTAAAAGAAACAAACAAGAGAATGATCTCTTACAATTAACCACATCAAATTACCAACCTGTTGCCCCACGACATCTATTCTATCAATGCGTCTAAGAGAAAGTTTTCCTTTTGCAGAGCGAACCAACAAATAATCAGTTGAAGACAATTTATGGGGATATATAGGAGCTCTGTACATGTTTGTTTCCAGACATGACTGGCTGCAACCAGGTCTAATGTCCCCAAGGAAAGGGGATTTGTCCGAAGGATCCAGTGTGAGCACATTCCCAAGACTGCTATTTCCATTGCGGAGCATGGAGCCAGTTTGGTCGCCCGGGGCTGATTTTTGATAGTAAGTGCAAAGTCTTGCCCCCATGCCAACATTCCCTAGCAATAAAGGTCTTTCTTCACAGTACCTGAAATATCATGAACAAAGTCAAGTGTGATTAAAAACATATTATCCAGCACAACAAATAATCATAAGTTAGATAATAAAGAGAAAGCTATGAAATACAAGGACATGGATGTAATCATCATCTTATATCAAGAACCATCTAGAAATTTCATTTCTTTTCCTTAACTGGCTTCTCTAATCCAATACACCCCAAAATTGATACAATGGCCTAACTGCAAAATGAGGACTTCAAATTCCCCAAGTAAAGAATAACAAATGCTTTTTGGTTCAGGAAATAGTCTCAGATACAAAAAAAAAAAAAAAGAATACTCTTCCAACTGAAAGGATTTATATTTACTCTACCTAAACCATTTGGAGTGTACGACTGTACGACACACAGGCCGCAAAATGCAAAATCTCATATTTCATCCCAACTGATTGCAATTTGTACAACATAAAATCTAGACGTTCCAACTCAGGCATTGAAAATAACTGAAGAGCATAATCCAGCAGAAAAAAGTCAGTGATCACTCACTCCATAAGAAAAGCATGTCCATCTTTCAAAGAGAGATCTGCTTTTCTCTTAAAAGCTCCGGGAGGACGCATAGACTTATTCTCACCAGGCAACTTTTGCGCTTTTGGCCACAAATGAATTTTTGTCCTCACAAGATGAAGCACAGAATTTGGTCTAACATTTTCCTCAGCCAAGGATTTACTGTCTTCAAGCTCCTTCCCAGAATAGATTATTTTCACTTTTTCAGATGGTTTGAAATCTGCATGAGAGGATTGTTTAACAGTTACAAGGAAAATTTCATTTATCAGTTGAGATGTACAAACATCTACCGGAGAAAATGTACTAGATCAAAAAAGAAAAGAATATAAAGAAAGAAAGGCATCTGGAAACTAACCTAGCTTTTTGGATGCTTTCGCTTTTACAGAAGAGATTGTCTCTTCCGCATCCACATGAAGCTTGCTTCCTTTCCCTCCCATGCTTTTCAAAATAATTTTCATTGGTCCCTGTGTACATAACTTACCTTGCTCCTTTGCTGCCATCTCATTGTCATGTGGGTACCACAGAGCTTTTGGTCTATGAAAATTGGCGATATCTTTACTGTACCCTCCAACAATTCCAGAATCAAAGCAAAAAATGAGAAAATAATGACAACATTAACTACAAAGTAAATAACACTAATAATAACAATAAAAAGAATAATAACGACGATATATTATATTAATGATAATGGAAATCAAGCTCAACCAATAATGTAAATGCATCAATTTGGTGCATTTATGAAAATGAAAAACAACTGCATGCATCCAAACATTTTGATGACTTATAGCGAACAGTAGTCAATATTACAACCTAGATTTTTTTTTAATTATGCAGCATATTAATCAAGTGTGCCACCTCTTCTCTTGGCACAGAAATACAGAATTGTGCCGCACTGTAGCTTGGAGATACACCATAAAGTTCTCCAATAAATATGAGCCCGAAAAAATTTTGGAACTCGAAAGTTTCCATGATACAAATATTCCGAAGAAGTACATTATATATGAAGCAAAAAACCGTTTTAATACTTCACAAGTTCCACCAAAGGTTCATATTATTTTCAACTTATAAACTTTTCTAGGGAATAATAATTCACATTTTCAATTGCATGTAAAGACATGTATCATACATATAAGAATTGAGTGCTGGTTTTCTTTACATACTTTATTGCTTTCAGCTTACCTCGAAAGAAGGATGACCATCAATGACATAATTGGGTATAAAATTCAATATTACACAAGGTACGCGAACACTTCAAATTATACAGACAAAAGAGAGGATAAAAAAATCACTGCAACATCGGCATATATAATAAGACGAATCCAGCTACATTCCTAAAGAGAGAATAATTTCTGTTAATAGAAAATAAAGTTTTTCCTTACTTGCTCAATTTCGGCTTCATTGTCTGCAGTTTCAAGGCAGGTATAGAATGCAGGACTTTGACACCATGAGCTGTGCGTTTTTTAGAATGTGATTTCAACTGTTGAGAGGTTTTTCTGTTAGAATAATACTTGTCGTTGGATAAATTGAACCGACCAGCAGAAGCCCCAACTTGACCAACCAGATCAAATGAATCCCCACCGTGTGGCTTCACAGAACGTGCAATAATCATAGCGCCAGCATGAGCGTGAAGATGTCTTGCATCTTTGCTTTGTGGAATTTCAAAAAGCATCTGCTCATCTTGGAGATCAAGGATCAGTTTGGGTGTCAAACCAGCTTCATTTGGATCCCAAATTATTTTCTCTAGCCATGAATCTTCTAGCATGTCCATGTTTCGCAATAAAGACTTACTAAATTTACTCATGGCACCACCACCACAGATTCCATTCTCCTTCCCTCCATCCGAGTAACTTGAAACATCCACTTTCAAACATGATTCTAACCGTAACTGTTGGGGATGTTTTCTCTCTGGGATATTAGCAAAATCAGAAAATTCTCTTGACCCAAAAGATTCTAAGACAATAGGATAGCTAGTGAGGAAACGATGATGATGATTCTCGTCTGTCTCTGTCTGGAATTCCAAACCTAAATTTTGTGACCCAAAATCCGATACTATCTCTCGTACATGATCTTCTGATTCTACTTCAGAGATAATGCAACTCTCCGAGGATCCATCACTTGCAAGAGGAGAATTTCCCCATATAATGTCATTTTCCCAGTCTTGCTGATCAAGAGGACAAAAATAGGGACAAGAAGGAGATTCCCATCCCGAAGCCAGATCTACACTAGCACTCTCTTTCATTGGCTCCGCAGAGAGAAATGAGTCTTTTTTTTGCTCAGAATCCTGTGCACGCTTTGTATTAATCCCCTTCCAAACATCAAAGATTTGTGATTCTTCATTATGGACCTTCACCAAAGAATCATCATACAGGGAGCTCGTTTCTTTCATGGTGAATGAATTTTGGCATGGAGCTCTGAGGAAAGCCTCCTCATCCTCTTCAACAGTACCGGAAGAATCAAAGGATTTAAATTTCTCTGGATGCAATTAAAAAATGACAAATATTATCCAAAGTGAGGAAAGAAGAAAGGAAGCAAATTGTGGGAAATGAATTTGACTCCAGTTCATCTGCACCCAACCACAAAGTTCCAGACCTCTGGCTTACTTTCATCCAAAGTTAAAAGTGCCTCAAGATACGCAAGCAAGTTCAGGATGTGTATTGTCTGTATATCTATGCACTTTCAATGGATGAAAGATAGGTTGGATCTATGTGGGCAGGTGCTGATGAACTAGTCTCTTAATCTCTATGAATTTATTGCCAATTTTACGAAATGTTACATCTATGGACTAAAGTCTAAAAAAACTATAGGTTGCAATTTCGAGTACTATGTAGGTAGATGGAATCCTTCGTTGTGATACTGGTTTATTTGCAATTCCATTTATGCGGTTTTCAAAATGCTACTGTTTCTGTTTCCCTATTGTAGGGTACCTCAACGCTAGGATTTTTTTTAATATCTTATCTTTGGTAAGCAAAATTTTTAAGAAATTAATATAATAATAATACAAGCGCCAATAATAAACAAGATAAAGATTCGGTGTATAACAGAACCTAGATGAATTATGAAATTCAATCCAGGTTTGCACCCCTTAGGCCACTTATCAATTGCTTCCCAGACAGAACACAAGGGGTCAACCCACCAAAGTTACTCATATCAAGCAAACGAGTAGAGGTGCCAGAGGTATGTTCCCTTTGTGACCAATTTCCAGAAACCCTTACTCAACTTTTCCTTCACTGTCAGTTTACCAGGGAGGTGTGGAACACACTCATAAGGGCAAGAGCATCAGCAGTGCAGAATTTGATTAATGACTCTGTTGTAAACCAGTTTCTCTAAAAGCTCGAACTTGTAGAGGGAGGCTACCACAATGTATATCAACCGGAATACCGGATAAACTGGTAGGCACATACCTAACCAAACACGGAGGTGGACTTTGCCACTCTCCCAACTGGGTCATGGGCCGCACATACAGTTAGGCCCACAGTCCTAACCAAACATGGGGGTGGATCCACCAACACTCCCCCTCAACAACATATTTATTTTAAAATGTTGCTGCAAAGAATCGAACCCGTGACCTCCCAAGACCGAACCGCTCTGATACCATGTTGTAAACCAGTTTCTCTAAAAGCTCGAACTTGTAGAGGGAGGGTACCACAATGTATATCAACTGGAATACCGGATAAACTGGTAGGCACATACCTAACCAAACACGGAGGTGGACTTTGTCACTCTCCCAACTGGGTCACGGGCCGCACATACAGTTAGGCCCACAGTCCTAACCAAACATGGGGCTGGATCCACCAACAGACTCGAATATAAGGAACCTGTTGAAAAACTGGCCAGCAGGGATTACAGACTCTCTAGGTGCTAAATTATGGAAGTTAGTCCCTAAAGCAATATGGTGAAGTATATGGCAATGCAAAAAAAGAATTGGTGTTTAACGAGGTGAAAGCTGAAGCTGGCAAAGTGATAAATGATAATCAACACCAAGGCTCACTGATGGTATTGGTTGTTAGGGTGTGAAGACAGGAATAGTCACAGGTTTGAGGAGCTAATCACCAACTTGGATGGATTACTGTTGTATGGTTGTGAGGAGCTCCCTCACATACCCTCTTTTTTAGCTGTATGTAAACTATCCAAAATTAATAAAAGTTTTATTCAGCTAAAACAAAATCAAGTAATATACAACTATTAAGATTTTGTAATACATATTAATGCGTCAAGACTCAAACATGCATGAATTTTAAAATGATTGATTTTGGAAATCATCCAGGATGTCACACCTAAAGCTTTTCGCATAAACAATGAAGCTCCGAAATATGGTGTGACGCTAAACAAAGAAGTTTTATCATACCTTTGAGAATAGGATATTTATGACTTCTCTTCTCCCCTTTCTTTATAGGTTCATGAATACCAAAAATTTCAGAGAAACGTAACACCACGGTTCCATCTTCTACATACAGAACAGGCAATGAGGACGTGCTTTTCTCACTGAGTGGCTCTTGAAGATCTTCTTGTTCATCCTACAAAATCATGTGTACTTTTTTCAGATATGGCAAGATAATCATATAAATTGACACCACAGTGTAGTCTGATAAAAACATGAATAAGGAGAAAATGTAGATACAGCAGGCATAACACCAACATAAAAAATTAAGGTAAATTCTATTTCAATTTCACATGGGCAAGAATCATTCCTAAGAGAAAAAAGAGTACGTAGAGCATAGAATTGTTGTGCCTAATTCCGTAAATAAAAGCAAATGATTACATATAAACTTAGTGACACTGACATGGATATTACAGGGGACACAGATATCTCTCTACATACAAGTATTTTCAAGTTCAAGATCCTACTGAACCCATCCGACAAAAATTAACAAGTATTGTACTATGGAGTTTGGACTTATGCTATTGGTTATTACCTTGTTGTCTGGACCAGAAGACCACATATGAATGAAGTCAATGTATGAACTTATAGAAGAAAACATACCAAAAAAAAAAGAACTTATAGAAGAAAAGAGACTTAACACCCTACAGCTACTATAATGAGAACATTATAGATACCCAAAAAGAAAACAATCAACAACAAATGACAATATAAACCAGCTGACAAATTATCTAGACAAAATACAAAGGGTCAATCAAGGAAATATGGTCTGGAGGGCCGCCCCTTGGCAGTGGCCATGTACTCACATTGGGCACCCTGGCTAGTCCTTCACATCAGACATTAATGAGATAGAGTTTTATGTGTCAATAGCTTACTAGAAACTTTAGCTAACAATTCCTAAAATGCATTTGTGCATGCCCTTCACCAGACTCGTAAAAGTCCTCCTAAAGTCGGTCGATTAGATTTCAAGTGGATCACAAGGGAATTCTCTGATTCTCTCTTTGCTTTCTCTCCTCTTGGTATTGATATTCTCCTACAGATCATTCTCCTTTGTCATCCACTTGTATTTGGTCCCAAAGTCCTTATCCACTCACTAAAGCACATTCACACTCACGCATTTACTTTAGCTATCAAGCCAAATAACAAGTAAAAGCATGTTGATGAGAGAGATAAGGCCAACCAGGGTATAGAAGGAACTGTCACTCGATACTATACATATAATAATTGGCATTCATCAAAAGCTTTACGGCGACGCCTTACTATCGTTTTTAACAGATCAAGGTACTACCAAATTGTATAGATCAAAAGATAAGTACATGGCATAGGATAAACCATACATAAACACAAAGATGTGAAAGCCAACACAAATGAAAAACATATAATACAATACCCTACAACAGAACCCCAAGAAAGCACAAACGATTCAAACAGATGCCCCTCCAAACTCTGTGCTGACTGCTGCCTAGAACAACGAAATATATGTGCCTAATGAGTTAAGCTGTACATATTAACCTCAATATAGTAGTATAGCACCGCTTCCATGCGAACCAAAGGCTCGTACTTCTTAACTCTGAAGGGGAAGATAAAAGGTGAAAAAAGATAGGATAAATTGGCCCATGCAAAATCAAGACATATGGCTCAAAATATAATAGGTTCCCAAAGTAAAAGCACATTTCTACTCGGTATCCAAATAACATATATCTCGAGAGACCATTAGAGATTTCTAGCTTTGGTGAAATGTTTTTTTAAATGACAAGCGGGGTTGAGGGGACCCCTATCCCTTTAAATTACGTGAGGAAACTTATATCAAACAATCAGTTGTTGACGTGTTTTGAACCCACAACCTCTCCACTTTGTGAGAGGGATGCAACCGTTGAGCCACATGCTCATGTGCATATTATCAAAAAGTATTAACTTGGGATCAACCTTACCCCTGCAACAATTAAATGGATCTAACTATGCTAATCACACACAACACAATTGATGAACACAAATTACAGCAGAACAAATTTGCACGTTGACTTTAGCACGATGCAGTATTCTCTCACTGTAACCCACCAAATCCACTCTTCAGCATAGAACAAAAGTAAATTTCAAGGCCCGAAAAATCAGAAATTTTAAAAGAATATTTTCATTTAAGACCCAATTCTACCAATTTTCCAGTTCCAATTTGTTATGAATCAGATTGTTTAGTGAAATTTCACAAAATGTGCACTATTTCTTCAGTACTCTAACGGTTGATGTAAAGTGTATGCAGCTTTTTCTTTGCTTCTACATAATAAGCAAAAAAAATAATCATGCACTAGGATATTGAACATTTCACACACCAATGTCAGTATTAGGAATTCATAATAGAATATGCAATAATGATAACAGAAACTAAAATCACAAAATAACAAGAAAATGAAACATGGAATAGAACTTATAGTACAAAATACAAATGAACATAATACAGCATCGAAATGTGCATAAAGAATAGATTATAATCACAAATAAATTTCAACAAAACAACTGATCTTATTGTACAGACCTGAAAATCCTCCAATCCAACAGCCAGTTTATCATCTTCAAACGATCTGAAAGAATGCTGACCATCCACGAAAGACTTTTCTTCCTCGAAAACTAGTTGAATATTATTATCTGAATAAAGATCAAAATCACTCATGGAATTGGTAGACTAAGAATAAAATACCAAGATGATATGGAATTGAACAAAAAATCATATTGCGAAACTTTCCTTCGTGCAAATGTACATATATCAAAAGTGACATCTTAACAAAGATAAATGATAAAACCTGATTTCTGAAAGCAAGTGGTTGTCATCATAACAATGTGTAACAGTTAAAAAAACTATAAAAACATACAGATTCAAAACCTATGTTACCTGGACCGTGGATTGCTATGGTTCGTGGAATGTAAAACAATAGTCAACCAGAACATGTCACGATTGGGGTAGAAATGTGTATTTGTAACATATCAGAATCCTACCAACCCAAAACTTCCCGAAAAAACTTTTTCTCTTTGCTGCACAAATATGTAACTAGTAGAAATCTAAAAAAACATGATTCCCTTTCCTTTTCTCTAGGCCATGCAATTCAGCAAGATTTTGCATGGATCCATACAACATAAATTGGAATGGTACGAACTAAATTCCAAATTCACATACGATGCACAATTAGGAACATGTGTTTCCGTATTGCGAATCGCTAGGGAGGGATTAAAAAAATCTTTTGTATCGATTAAAGAATGTGCTAATAAAGCAAAAGGTAAGAATATAGCATCTATATGCCCCAAACACATCCCAGCTAGTTTGTAACCCCCTCGGACCACATATCATGCGCTCAGAGCTCTTTCTTGGGAAAATTTTCATCAACAGAAAAACTAAATAATCTAATTTTATTCATAAGAAAAGAAAAACAAACAAGAAATAAAAAAAAAAAAATCTTAAACTCAGCACCATATATATTAAATCTAGTAATATAATATATACCCCTTTTTACCAAGGCCCCTCTCCAGTTGTCATAATAGAAAATGGAATTACATTGGAAAAGCTAAAGATATCACATGTGTCTACCAAAACTAACCTTTCCCAGGAGAAAAATGCTCATTGGGTCCAATAATCGCATCGCACGGAAGTGTTGAACTACAATCTAAATCCAGATTCTCTTCCACCACTGATGCCACAGTCAAATAATACAAACATGAGAAAATTAAGCTTCTATCAAATGCAAACCAAATACTCACATATGTATCAAGTATACATAAACTAATGCCACAGTCAAATAGTATAAATATACAAGAAATATAAGCTTCTATCAAATGCAGACCATATAGTCACATATAATATCAAGTATATGTAAACTAGCCAATCAATAGTAGCGAAAAAAAAACTCAAAATAAGACCGTTATTTAATATTTTAATACCAAAAGGACCCATCAGATAATCATTACCTGCTGGAGAGATGGCTAGAGCTTCCAAATTACCATCTACCACATTTTGCTCCTTGTCAAAATCCTCATCCTCATCATAATTTTCTTCGTCAAAAACAGAAGTTTTTTGTCCTAATGCTGCCAAAGAAACTTCAGCCGAAAAATATTCCTTTTTCGACAATAGATGATCTTCCTCAAAAGTGGCTTGGATTTCTGGCCCTTCATACTGTTCATCAATGTCTTCATAATCAACAGCATCTTCAGCCTTCTCATCATAATCTACTTTCAGGCATACAAACCAATGGAAATATGCAATAGTTAGTTGTAAACTTCACTAAAGACAGCATTCACATGAAACGTTGTTAGGTTTTAAAATGCTAAGAAAAAGAACTAATAATGCAATTAATAAAATAAATCAACTAGTCTCCAACCTAATGAGAGAAGGAAATGGTCCATCTCACTTTTTATTTGAATCTAAGGACATGTAGCAGAAATATTGAATGGTTATGAAACATCTTCAAAAGTCCTATAAAATTAAGAGCAAGTCATTTACTGAGGAAACCTATCAACACAGAGATGACATACTGCAACATGTTTTCGGGATCTATATAGGGCTGGGGAATTAAGAGAAAGGCTTGTCAATTTTGAGGCTAACAACATAATGTTTGTATCTGGAGGTATATCATCTTTTCTCTCCTTTGATCATTCATATATCTTTTGTAAGCATCAAAATAAAATATGCAAATATCAACAGGAATAAATAGATTTATGAAAGTTCAAATTGTAACAAGTTTATGGGGCAGAACAAACCTTGTTCAGTTGCGTCTGCAGATGTATGTGACGATCTGATGGATAACTAAAGCAACAACAACAGTATTAGGAGATCAGGTGTGACGAATTAAAAAGTTAAGAGCAAATTTTAAGCATAATGGGCACATGAAGGAAGACTACATACATTAATGTCAGTCAGTGATGAACCCAACTTTTCAGCCAGTGCAGCAAGATGCTCTTTTGCATCCTGAGAATAGACAATCGAAACTTGAAATAAATATTACACAATCAATAATACAATATCAAAACTGCTTAAAGACTGTTAAATCTCACATTTATACATAAAATAGATAAATGGGTTTGCCAACCCAGCTATTTATACATTTCAACAAAATACTATGCAAAACTCACAAACTACGCTGGGTTTTACACTTTTACTAAGTTTAATCAGTATTTCTACAACTCATAATTTAAGAACCATAAAAAAAAAACTCAATCAAATAATAATAATATTAAATTACTACTAATATATCTATTTCCACATATCAAAATAGCTTATTTAAATGAATATATTAAAAAGGATGGAAACAGCAAGTTAACAGAAAACATGCAAAACAGAAATAAACATGCAAAATGTTGAACAGCAAGGAAATAAAAATTCAAGATAATAATAACAAGAAAGATAGATTGCCTCATCAAGATAATCAACATCAAGGTCGCCTGCTCCATCAACATTTCCAAACATAAACCCCAAGAGACGGTTTCCTCTATCTGCCTCCTCATACTCCTCGTCATCATCATCTATTAATCAGCACCAAAAAGTATAGTGAGGAAAATTTACCTATGTGATACCAACAATCATTAAAAAAAATTGATCAAATTTGCTAGAAACAAGAACTTACTCTTTCTCTTCTATACTTGATTTTTTTTTCCTAGTTTAAGACTAGATAGAAATTCAAAAAATTAACATTCAAAAGAACACTTTGCATACCATCATCTACGTTACTTGGATCATGTGTTGAAGGATCTGGATCTTCACCCATATTTGACTATCAACTTCCACTACACTATAGATACAGCTAAAATACAAACTAGTATTCCGCAACACAGTGAGAACTGCTGTAAATTGCTGAAAACTGCAGCAAACATATAATATAAATAAAATCAACAACAAATTGAAACAGAAAACAATTAGTAAAGAAGAGAAAAAGAAACTTTTATGAACATTTTATCAAACAATTAGTGTGCTAATGTTAAATTCAAATCTACTCAACTAAAATTAACGAAAACAAACATACAGAGAATTGTTTTTAAGCATAATTGTTGTAATTACGAACATAAATTCATAACAGTTGGAATTGTTTTTAAGCATAAACCCTAAATCATTAAACAGAAACTTACTTGCATTAATTAATTAAGAAAGCTTCTTAGATTGAAATCAATAAGTATATCAGATCAATTAAAGAACCCTAAATAATTTAATTGAAGAGGAGAACGAGAACAAGAACAAGAATTTTCGCGGGAGATTTGTTTTTCTCTCTCTTCTCTCTCTCACACACACACTCACTCACTCATTTGAATGAAGAATTTGGGCAGAAGCCGTGAAAACCGCGAGCGTTTTCCCTCTCAATCTCTGTTGCTTACTTCTTTTCTCTCTCTTTCTTTCTGTTATTATTTATAGATTTCTGAAGAAGATGAGATGAGAGTCTTTCTCACGAAGATTACGGTCGTTAACTCACGTGATCCGTCACGTGTTATTTTAAAGCGGTTCTTCAAACAAGATGATTATTATTGATTAATGATTTGGTGCGTTTTGGTTAAATATTGGGCCGGATTTTATCCAATAAGTTATGAAAGATCTTAAATGTGCTATTGGGCCAGGTTTTGCCCAATAAATTATGTTCTGCTGATGTTTACACTTTGTGACTGCAACACCATTGTTAAGCCATGGTTAATACCCAGTCCAGTGGCAGATCTCTGATGTTGACATGCTTGATCAGTTTATCCTGAGCACCTTTTGAGTTTGACAGGCTTAATGGTAGGCACTTCAACTGGTCATGTATGTATGTACTGTGAAGCATAAAATGAGAGATCAATTAACGCAAAACGTGAACGCAGATTGTCAAATTGTGCACAAGAGGACCGAGATGAGAGAAACTAGGTGCTCTCTGAGGTTACTTAACCGAGTACTTCCAGCCTATTTTTTTTACCTTTTTTAGTATTTTTTTTTCTGAGAGATTCCTTTTTATCCTTTCACCTACTTTTCTTTACTGTTTTTGGTACTTTTGAGTTGAGGAAGACGGTCAAACGACGGTTGACCAACCCTCTTTCACTATTAATTTACTGTTACTTGTTGGGAAACTGGTTCTATAAGGGAATCCGTTTCATATTTGGATTTCTAAGTCCATATTAAGGATTTAGAATTTGGTATTGGAATATGACTTCCAATTTGATTAAGTTTGGTATTCCTATTAGGAATTTGTTTTGTACACCCTAAAGGCTATAAATATAAGGTCTTAGGGATTGGTTTAGTATCCTCAATCCATATTGGTTGTTTGTCTCCTTGTGAGAGTTGTGAGGATCTTGGATGTGAGAGAGAGTTTGTATCCTCAATTTGTGATTGTCTCTTTGAGAGATTTGGTGAGGATTTGAGAAGGGAGGAAACCTAGGGTTTCTCCATTTGTTTGAGAGCTTTGTACTATCTTCTCCAATAGTAAAAGTTCTATTTGTTTGTCCGTGGACGTAGGCAATATTAGCCGAACCACGTAAATCTTGTGTTTTGTGTGGGTTTGTTTGATAGTAGTAGGAGTTTCATCTTCTCTATTTTGTTTTATTTAATTCATACACTATTCCAATCTTGGGTATTGGTGCATAAGCTTCCGCTGCGCACAACAAGTGGTATCAAGAGCCGAAGGTTAGTTCCTTGGGTTAAAGAGGGATTGCAGAACATTGGTTAAAGGGTTTTGAGGAATCTGTCCAGATTCGATACTCTGTGGTAAAACGGCCATAACTTTGTTCTCGGATATCGAAACGTTGATCCGTTTTTTGGGTTGGAAAGAAGACTCTTCAGGCTTTCCAACGGTGTATGGTACGTTTTCTGTTTCAAAGTATTTTGTTCCCAGTAATTCTTTGAAGTTGACGGTTTTGTTTTCTCAATTTTGTTAAAAATCCAATCTTGGATTTTTCTTGTGGTACTTGGTGAACTTCTTTGGTTTCGTTTGTTTGTTTGGTTTGCTGGTGTATGAAATTGATTGGTATCATGTCGGATCATATTTCGGATTCGAGTGAATTTGGAAAGGAGGTTGATAGTTTGTTTGATCAAACCTTGTTGTTAGATGTTGACATTCATAAATTTGATGGTAACCTCGACTTTGCTATGTGGAAGACGGAGGTACAAGATTGGTTAGCCATTAATGGCTATGTGGATGTTCTTGATGATAAATCGAGAAATATGAATGATGATGAATGGTTAACTCTAAATTTAAAGGCTTGTGAATTTGTCCGGTATTGTTTGGTAGAAGATTTGTGGTACATTGTCAAATTGGAAACCATTGTAATGGTTATGTTGTCCAAGTTGGAAGACAAGTACACTTTGAAAAATACAGAGGACCGGCTCTATGTGGTTGATGATAGTATTGGTAGATTGGTTGGTTCTCAATGTAAATTGAGAAGTCGAAGAACTCTTGCAAAGAATGAATGTGCCTATTGTCATTGTTGGGGACATTGGAAAGTTAATTGTCCAAAGTTGCAGAAGAAGATTGTTCGTGTACATCGAAGAGATGAGGATTCATGTGTTGGTGTTTCGTTGTTGGCTTCATCTTCAGTTAGTCATTCTACTAATGAGTGGATTCTGGATTCGGGTTGTTCCTATCATATGTGTCCCAATAGGGAGTTGTTTGATAGCTTTCAGGAGCTAGATGCTTGTGTTTTGCTTGGTAATGATCATACTTGCAAAACTTTTGGGATAGGTACAGTTCGATTGAAGTTGGAAGATGGATGCACTCGAAAGTTGGAAAATGTTTGGTATGTACCAGAGTTGACTATGAATCAAATCTCATTGGGTGTTTTAGAGTCCGATGGTATGAAAATTACATGTATTGGTGGAGCTCTAAAAGTTGTTGTAGGTGCACGAGTTGTTATGAAAGGCATTAGAAAGGGTAAGTTGTACTACTTGAAAGGAAGTGCAATTACATGTGGTTTGCATAGTTCAGTTGTTGATTTGTCTGTCGATTCTACCAAGGAATTGCATAGTAATATGGGGCATGCCGTTGATGGTACTATGCAAGTGAAGACAGATTTGTTTGCGGGTGGCAAGGCATGCATAGTTGGTAGGCATTTTGTTGAAGCGTCATTTGTTCGGGTGGAGATTGATGTCGCTCCACATTTGATTGGTTTGTTAGGTGACACGGCAAAGAAGAAAGTTGAAGCCACCATTGTTAGTAGCAAGGTTATCGCCCAAGAACCTTATTGAAGCCGTGAAACTTTTGTTTGGGGGTTTTGTGTACGTACTTCCTATTGTTGGTAATCTCTCATGTGATGTTTGGTTGGCGCTTAGTAAGGAAGACGTATTTGGTAAATCTATGCATAGTGATTTGAATTTGTACCCCACTTGGTTGAACTTCATAGGAAAAACTCTTGAGAGGTTAGTTTTTCGGGGCATTGGATCATCTTCGATGGAGAACTTTGTTGAGGTGGAGATGGTATTTGGTAGCTTGGACCCCATTGTGTTGAAGTTGTTTGTGAGCCCTATAGGGCATTGGTGGGCATTTGGTTTTGATTTGGCCCCTTAGGGGGATTTGGCCTTTCGGGGCATTGTGGGCATTGAAAGATGTCCGTTTGGAAGAACTACGATGGCTTGATCCCATGGAGGGTACGTAGGCAGCCACTTGATGGTCCGACCGCTTTGGTTTGGTTGTTCGTCGGTTTTTTTTTGAAGATCGGCTCAGATTTGGGAAATCTTCACCGAGGTGGAGAATTGTTGGGAAACTGGTTCTATAAGGGAATCCGTTTCATATTTGGATTTCTAAGTCCATATTAAGGATTTAGAATTTGGTATTGGAATATGACTTCCAATTTGATTAAGTTTGGTATTCCTATTAGGAATTTGTTTTGTACACCCTAAAGGCTATAAATATAAGGTCTTAGGGATTGGTTTAGTATCCTCAATCCATATTGGTTGTTTGTCTCCTTGTGAGAGTTGTGAGGATCTTGGATGTGAGAGAGAGTTTGTATCCTCAATTTGTGATTGTCTCTTTGAGAGATTTGGTGAGGATTTGAGAAGGGAGGAAACCTAGGGTTTCTCCATTTGTTTGAGAGCTTTGTACTATCTTCTCCAATAGTAAAAGTTCTATTTGTTTGTCCGTGGACGTAGGCAATATTAGCCGAACCACGTAAATCTTGTGTTTTGTGTGGGTTTGTTTGATAGTAGTAGGAGTTTCATCTTCTCTATTTTGTTTTATTTAATTCATACACTATTCCAATCTTGGGTATTGGTGCATAAGCTTCCGCTGCGCACAACATTACCATGGCATCCTTGCCTTTCGGGTTTGGTGGTCGTTCTAATCAATGTTTGTACTCTCGAATTCGTTTGGAGAAAGGTTTGACTTCACCAAACGGCATTCAAGAAGAGAGAGACAGAGTTATTGTTCCACAAGAACAGATCCAGTCTAACGACAAAGCAACAATTACTTCTGCTGACAAATCCTTTGCAGCAGCTGCAAAACCAAAGTATGGAAGACAATACTTCATCACTTCCTATTCCAAGAAGACAAGGAGAATACCCCACGATTTCATTGATTGAAGAAGAAATAGACAAGGGTCTACAATACTGCAAGCTTGCTCTGGTGGGTCGCTTGGATTTGCAAGCCATGAAAATTGAAAAAGCTAGAACTTTGGCAGGACAGATCTGGAATCCTAAAGGAGAGTGGAAGATGACTCCTTTGGGTAGAAGGTATGTTATGATACGCTTTGCGGAGGAAGAAGATTTTCACAAGGTCTGGGACCAAGGATCTTGGGTACTTGATAAACAAGTGTTGAGATTGAGTAAATGGACCCCAAATTTCTCGATTGATAAACAAACGCAGTCTCACGCGCTGGTGTGGGTGTGTTTCCCTGGACTCAGTCTGGAGTATTGGGAAGTTAGAAATTTGATGGCCATGGGTAGAGCTCTGGGGAGACCAATTCATGTTGACGAAACTACGGTATCAAGAGATCTGGGCTACTATGCTAGTGTGATGGTGGACATTGATTTAGCAAAGCCAATTCCTGATAAAATTTGGGTAGAGTCGAAGAAACATGGAGTAGCTTTTTGGCAAGAGGTAGAGGTGGGAAAACTACCCAAATTTTGTCGCCATTGCAAAGGGGTAGGTCATGAGGTTGCTAATTGCAAACATTTGCAGCATGACCTAGCCAAAGAGAAGGCAAAGGCAGTTGTTGATCAATCAGCAGCCGAGAATGAAGGAGAAGGTTGGAACAAAGGTCAGAGAAGACGCAACAACAAAAAAAATAAAAACAATGCAGAGTCTTCAGGAGTAGAGACAGTGATGGAAGCCACAGACAAAGCAGCAGAAGGAAGTGGAGAGAAGGATGATGCTCTCCTAGTGGAGGAATGAGGATATACAACCTCAAGTGGTGGTTTCTCAATCTGAGTTGCCAATGAGAAATAACTTTGAAGTTTTAGTGAATGAAGAAGTGATAAATCAAGAAGTGGAAATTGTCCCAGAAACTCAGGATGTGGTTGCTGAACCTGTTCAACGAGTGGTGGTCGACAAGGACCAGGTAGAAGTTCCGAAAAAAGTGGGTGAAATCCCAAAAAGTCGAGCTGAAACGTTTGTAAAATGTGCTGAATCGGCAGAAGAAGACCCACAATCTTCCTCGGATCCTCCAGATTTACAGAAAGCAAAGACAAAGATGAAGAAGGTACTGAAAGGGGACAAGGGTGAGAATACACCCTATACCCTAAGGTCCAAAAGCCAGTAGCTAACTCCACAACCTCCAATAGTTGATCCATGGCGACAATTTATTGGAATGTGAGGGGAGGAAGGAAGGACAAAACAGTTTAGAGGATTAGAGATTTAGTGGGTTTGTATAAGCCGGAAATTCTATGTATTGTTGAGCCAATGGTGAGGCCTACACATAGAAATATTATGAGATTGGGTCTAACCCAATACAACAGTCAGATTTTTCATAATGATGACAGTGAGAAGATTGGAAACCTTTGGGTGTTGTGTAGACGTAGGCCTGTGAAATGGGTCGGGCTAGGGCTAGCCCGGCCCTTCAACACTTAAGCCTTATAGTCTTAAGGGCCGGGTCAACCCTACCCTTACTATTCATGAGGGTCGGGATAGGACCGGGTTGACATCAAAATATTGAAGCCCTTACCCTACCCTTACCCTTTTCTAAAGGGTTGAGGGTCAGGCTCAGGGCCGGGCCTTAAGGCCCGACAATTTTTAACGGTATATTTTACTAATATAAATGAATTTACAATGTAATTTTAATAAAAAAAAATTTAACTAAAATTAGAATATATTAAGTAGATAACTACAAGTACATTCCCAAAATAAATATCTACAATTATTACATAAACAATATCATCACATCTACATAAACAAGATCAACATTACATTATCTTGTCCATATATGTAGTTACAATAAAAAAAAAATGGGGTACATCATCATTTGAAAGCACAAGATTTGGATATCCTTAATAAGGGTTTCATTAAAATTGGGTGTGAACTAAGGGTAGTAATGAATTTAACTATAAAATATTAAAGAGCTTAATTAGGGCTTAATAAGGGTCATATAAGGGTCGGGTTTAGGGTCGGGTTACACATTTTAAATATTGGCCCTGGCCCTACCCTTATATACATCAGGGCCGGGTCGGCCCGGCCCTTAAAATTGAGAGGGCTTGACTTAGAGGGCTTTTTCATCGAAAAGGCCGGGCCGACACAGGGTCGGGCCAAGGGCCTGAGGGCCGTTTTAACAGGCCTATGTAAACGGGAGGTTGCAGCCACTTTGGTTTGAAAATCTCGACAACAGATTACTGTTTCTGTTAATAATGATTTTATTACTTTTGTTCATGCGAGGAGTCTTCGCCCTCAACGGAGAAGTCTTTGGACAGAGCTGCAATTATATAAAACTAACCATGCGTGGTTAGTGATCGGAGACTTCAATTGTGTTCTTCGAAATGAGGAATGACAAGGTGGGATGACAACAAATAGGGTTGCAATTCAGGAGTTTTGGATACAATTAACTCTTGTGATCTCATGGAAGCAGACTTTAGTGGACTGCAGCTGACATGGTGCAATCAACAAAATGGTGTTAGAAGGATTTATAGCAGGTTAGATAGGGCTCTGGTGAACAATGCTTGGATGTTGAAGTATAATGGGTGGAAGTATAGAGTGGAAGCTAGACAAGGGTCAGATCATTCACCTTTGGCTAGTAGAATTGTTCATATTCCAAAACCGAAAAACATCCCCTTCAGGTTCAATAAAATTTGGATTTCACACCCAACTTTTATGGGATTGGTTAGGGAGTGTTGGAATCAACCTATGGAGGGAGGACCTATGATCCTGGTTATGAGGAAGCTTCAGAGAATGAAAAGAGAACTGAAGAAGTGAAATCTGGAGGTCTTTGGCCACATAGATTCTACAATCCACAGAACACAGAATGGGTTTTTCCAAGCACAAGCCCTTTCAGAGTTTGATGTATCTAATGATGCACTCTACTCGGTGGTGGTTGAGAAGGAGAGAGCACTTGATCAAGCATTGGAGAACAAGGCTGGCATGTGGGGTCAGAAGAGTAGAATGAAGTGGAAAAAAGAGGGTGAACGTAATACTGCCTTTTTCCATTCTCAATGTAAAATCCGACAAGGTAGAGCACTATTGGAAGAGATTTACACAGAAGAAGATCACGGATCAGAAACTCTTGAAAGATTACATTGTTGATTTTTTTGAATCGAAGTTCAAGGCACAACCAGTGACAATGGACGAGCAGCTCTTTGGGCTCATTCCAAACTGTGTAACTGATGAAGACAATCAAATGCTCACTGCATTACCCTCTCACACGAAAATTAAACAGGTTGTCTTCTGTATGGATGTGGATTCTTCTCCTGGGTCGGATGGTTTTCAAGGTTGGTTCTACAGATCATGTTGGGTTATTATATAATCTGACATTTGCAGGGCGGTGCGATCTTTCTTCAGAGAATGTTTTATTCCGGAGGGGATGAACTCTAATTTCATTGCCCTTATTCTGAAGGACAAGAATGCTAGCAAAATGAGTCAGTTCAGACCCATATGCATGGGTAACTTCATTGTCAAGATTATATCCAAGATTCTCTAGCTAAAACTTAAAGAAATCATTGATAAAATGGTTTCTAAAGAACAAACTGGTTTCATCTCAGGTAGATCCTCCCAAGCTAATATTGGATTAGCTTCTGAGATGATCAATGAACTAAAGAAGAAGAGGTTTGGTGGAAATGTGGCCCTTAAAGTGGATATCTCACAGGCATATGACTCTATAGAATGGTCTTTTTTGGTGACAATTTTGCACAAATTTGGCTTTTCACAGGTGTGGATTGACTGGGTGATGAAGATAATTTCTTCTTCTAAGCTTTCTATCCTTGTCAATGGAGGACCAGTTGGTTTTTTTGGTGTGGAAAGAGGGCTCAGGCAGGGGGATGCACTATCTCCTCTCTTGTTTGCCTTAGCAGAAGACATTCTCAGTAGGGGGCTTAATGCTCTCAGGTACAATGGTTTAACTAAACCAATGGTGATCTTCAGGGGACATCCAGGCCCAACTCATTTGCTTTTTGCAGATGATGTGATCATCTTCACCAAAGGGGACATGAGAAGCTTAAGACATATCTCTGAACTCCTTAGAAGATACCAGTCAATCTCGGGGCAGTGCATGAATGAACGCAAGAGCAGAATGTTTACAAGGCATGTTGCAGCTAACAGACAAGACAAGGTATGTTCAATTATGAGAATGCAGATGGGATGTTTGCCAGATTCAGGGCAAGGTAACCAAGGCAGCCTTGAGTCCTTTGATTGAGAAAATCAGAAGCAACATTACAGCATGGAGAGGTAAGCTTCTATCTTTTCAGGGTCGTTGTGTGTTGGTTAAATCAATGTTGAATAGTATTCCAGTCTATAATATGTCAATATATAAGTGGCCTAAAAGCTTGATCAAGGAGGCAGAAGCTGTTATCAGAAAATTTTTGTGGAGTGGAGACCCCAATGTGAGGAAGACTTTCACTGTGAGTTGGGACAAGTGTTGTAAACCTTATGAAGAAGGAGGCCTGGGCATTAGAAGATTAGAAGAAATTAATCGAGCTTTGCTTATGAAACTCGGTTGGTGGATTCTGAAGAAGCAAGGAGATTTTGCGAAGCTTATACTGAAGAAGTATTTTAATAGTGATGGTGAGATGATAAGTTACCACAGACCAACCTCTCTATGGATTGGACTGAAAGATGCAATTTTGGAAGTGCAACATGGATGTCAGTGGATTGTTGGTAATGGTGAACAGATTGATCTATGGAGAGATTGCTGGATTGATGGCCAATCTATCAAGCAAGTCTTAAATCTGTCTGCACCTCAGTTAAGGGGTTGTAGAAACTTGTTGAGTTCTATCATTCAGAATAATGAATGGAAATTGCCACAAGAGTTACAGGATTTGTAAATGGAGCATGGGGTGGACATATCGAAGTTGCCTAAGCCTATAGCCCACTCTGAAGATGTGATGGTATGGAAGCATGAAAGAAATGGTTGCTTCACTGTGAAGTCATCTTTTGAAGTAATAAGAAAAAAGAAACCGGTTGTGAGTTGGCATAAATGGGTTTACAGGGGTTTTCTTCATCCTAGAAACTCAGCTATAGCATGGAAGCTCTGTCACAATTGTGCTGCAACTCAGGATCAGTTACAAAGAAGAGGAATGTCTATGGTTTCTATCTGCTACACATGCAGAAATCATGGCGAGGATCTGGACCACCTTCTCTGGAGATGCCCTTTTACAAGAGAACTATGGGAATGGATAGCAAGCAAATTCAGAACAAGAAACAACTTCTTCAGTCTCAAGGAGGCAGCCAAGCTAAGTAAACCAATGAGTCCGATGGTGAGACAACTATGGACCGCGGCAATCACTGGAGGAATGGTGGCTCTATGGCGACACCGAAACAACATGGTATTCGAGGAGGGACACAAAGAGTTGAATTTGTATAAAAAGATAGTACAAGAGCAGATAACCTTGACAACTATGCTCTCAAAGAGTTATGTTTTTGACACTTGTCTGGAAAATGCAGTGATCAGAACATGGAAAGTGGAATCCATATTGAGAAGAGAACCCAAAATCAGAGAGTGTAAGTGGATATTCCCAGATGAAGACATAGTGAAAGCCAATTCAGATGGTGCTGCTAAGGGTAATCCTGGGCAAGCAGGAGTAGGAGCTGTGTTCAGAGACCACGCAGGACAGATTTTACTGGTGATGAGTAAAGGCATTGGGGCTACTACCAACTACATGGCAGAGTGTGGTGCTATCATGGAAAGTTTGGAGCTTGCAACGGTTAGGGGATGGACCAAGATTTGGGTGGAGGCAGACTCAAATGCAGCTGTGTTGTCTTTCAGTTCTGGCAAGATTCCATGGCAATTCCAACGAAGATGGAAGAGGATCAAAAATTATTTTGACAAGTTGGTGATAAGCCATACTTACAGACAAACCAACTTTGCCGCTGATACAACTGCAAATGTTAGAGTGCGACTAGAAGATCAGGTTTTGGTGACTTATGATGGCAGGCCACCATGGCTGCTCTCGTGGGAAGATCCGCAAATCTCGTATTTTAGATTGATTGAAGGCTTGTAATCAGAGACATTAGTTCTCTTTCACGACTTGTACACTGTACAGTTTCATTTTTTAATACAATCCAAAAGCTTACCAAGAAAAAAAAAAATTGTGCACAAGTGTAGCATTTCCCATGCTCAGACAAACTAAGCAAACAAAAACAAATAAAGGTGATCAAACTCATGTCAAACTTTTATACAGGGCAACTCTCTAAGTAAAATATTTGTGGACACGCACAATGTGCACAAGAAATGCACGTCACTACTTTAAAATAGAAATCAGAAAGCATTGCTTGAGAGAGATACATTTAGAATGTCAATAGTGACATGCACAGGTAGTGCAGGTCTAAAGAAATGTCGTCTATAAGTGCAAAGTGCTTCCCCCAGAATCCAAATTATTTGACCATTGAAAGCTAAACTGATCGATCCATATGTATGTTATATGGTCAAAGACAGTTCTTTGCTCGTCATGCAATACCTTACAAAGAACTTGGAATTCATGGATGGAGGCTAGCTATGTAGCTGGGTATTGTGGACATATGCAAACAACACAAATTTGAAGAAAATTAAAAGTGTGTACCAGATTAATAGAATAGACCACTTTGATTTAGCCATTCTAACCAACTACTCCCTTTTTCTAATCAACAAGAGAAAGAAAAACTTGCAAGTTTAATTTCCAACCTAAACATGTCTTCTAGTGAGGTTACTACGTCTGCAACTCATTGTTGACAGTGAAATGTGTTGATTTATGCTCAAAACCATAATGATTTTCAGCTCTAAACAGTAAAACAAAACAGTGTGCATTTACTGCATTGTATGATATAAGTCCTCATTAAACTGTCAGCTTAATACAGAATTTTTTGATTCTTTCTTTCTTCGCACACAATAGTGTTCTTTCCTTTTTCTCACAGGCACCAAACCTTCATAGACTTCAGTATAACAATAATTCATGATTTGAGTTTGTTTTGGGTAACAACCAACTGATTCCAATCATATCACTCTTCATTATCTACAAAAAGGCCAAACTCTGGCTTTACACCTTCGTCTTTATGGATGAAAAGGGTGGAAAATCACAACTTTTATCCAACCATGTTAAGAAATAAAGAAGAAAAAATAAAGAAACCAAAAAATTATCTACGCACAAATTATGAACAATTCAAAACCCTTCAACTCCATTTCTTTGTATAGTAGATGAAGCAGATTTTCGACTTATCTGTGTCGAATTATCTTCCCATGTAATAATTGAGGAACACGTTAGAGGGAGGGTCATGGCCAATGAGGGACGTCTTGTAGGCGAAACAGATTGCCCTATTCTTGAAAATGGGGAATTTGAGTAACTTAATCTAGGCGCTGAGACATAAATCCCATTCAAACTAGGGGACCTTGACATTTGTTTGCCTGCACCAGTTGTAGGCTCTTGAAGTGGAAACCTGCTGGAGTACTTGATTTCTTGAACATTTTTGAGACACTCGACAATGGTTCTCATAGTAGGTCTTTCCGAAGGGTCCTTTTGGAGGCATCTTAAGGCTATGTCAGCCACCGAACGAGCCGCTTTGGCAGGATACCGACCTTTTAACCGAGGATCCATGATTAATGACAGCCGAAAATCATCAGCAAGGTAAGGTCGACTCCATTTAACCAAGTTCCTTTCTTCTTTGGGATACCGACCATCAAGATTCTTCCTGCCTGTGAGTAGTTCAAGAAGAACAACCCCAAAACTCCAGACATTGCTTTTAGGTGTAAGTACTCCTCTCTCCAATGTCTCTGCTGAAAGATTCGCTACTGCCTGAAAAAAGGGAAAAGAGAGTAAGGAAACCAAAACACAGATAGCACCTCATTCGTCAATTTGAGGAAGAATTTCATTAAATGAATAAGCGAACTTATACAGACATTAGGCGCATAGTTAAACAAATACATTACTAGAGGGATACAAGAAATTAGTTCTTGTAGTTATGAAGCTCAAATGGCAAAACATTCAGGGTGACATTGCTCCCAGTATCCAACATAAATCAATATCTACTATTCTACTCCAATCATATTTCAGTATAATAAGCTTTGGTCTACCTTCTCACATGTAGAAAAGGTAGACCAAAGCTTATTATAAGATATTAGGTGCTAAGCATTAATAAGATACAAAGTTAAACAAGAGAATGCCAATGAGAAAAAGTATCCTTTGATTTTGTTTTAGCTAACTGGCAAAACTATGACGATGTCAGCACTTACAGGAGAAGTGTTTGAGATTTCTGCATCAGGATTGTGATTGACGCAACCATAACCCGAGAGCTTTGCACTAAAGTCCTTGTCGATCTGTATGTTGGCAGTTGAGAACTCATTGTACATTGCCTGCAAATATAACAGAAGCATGAGCCATTTGGTAGACTTGGAGAACATAACCAACAACCTCCATCCCATCTACCATAGATACATAAGGAATAAACATGCAGATGGAGCTAAGCACTATTCTATGTGTGTGGAATGGGACGCAGGTACAGGTTTTAATGGTTGAAATTGTGTTCTTGTTCACTATTATTTAGCTTTTCATCTATCCATTGGAAGGATGTGAAAGAAGGATTTTGTGACTAAAGAACAATTTACAGATAGTCTCTATTTTTCTTCTATTATACTACGCAATAAACCTCCTCTATAGTCAATGCTTCCAGCCTAATTTCAAATTTTGACCATAAGCCATATCGTCCAAACGTTAAATTAATTTGGCTGAAGTAATCGGGAAAAATTTCTTACCTGGAAAGGTCCTTCTTCATGTAAAAAGGCCAGTCCCTGTGCCGCACACACAGCCACTTTAGTCCTGGTACACCAATCAAGGGGGAGCCCATCAGATCTACCAAACAGAAGGATGTCTAGATTTCCATGGAAGAGCCTTTCATAGACCAGCAAGCGTTGTTCTGAACCCTCACGCGCATGGAAACCAAGTAGTTTGCAGAGATGAGGATGTTGCAATGATGCAATGATGTTGACCTCATTAATGAATTCTTTGAAGCTCTGAAAACCACAAGAAAGAGAATCTAGACTAAGATGCCATTAAAGAATGCATGCAATTAGATGAACTACAAGCCTCAAAGATCCTACGGCTACAACTCCAGCTGTTTAATTTACTGAAATGTTACTATACTGTACATACACTTTAAGATAATAAACCTTTGAGGGCTGAGGATTCACCTAATCCATATATTATGTGAAAGAGCTATGCGTGAAGTGCCATGCAATGAGGGAGGATAACTTGTTCTTACCTGAGTGTATGGGAGAAGACGAGTAACAGTAGCTTCCAGTTTCTTGGAACCGGAGGTTTCATCTCCAAAGGAAGCTTTATACATAATAGAAGATAGACCTTCCGAAATGCATCGATCTGATGAAAATTGCTGGCAAGCGGACAAGATTTCTTCATATGAGAAGTTCCGTACGGCTGCCAAAGGAGGCAGTGGCAAAGGGCCAGATGCGTTTAAAGGACCACTGACATTTACTGCCTTGAAGCTACCAGTGTTTCTCAACACTGAGGGACTCTGAGTTGATGGAAGAGGAAGTGGTTGAGGGCAAGGACTTCGAAGTTCTTTTGTCAAACCAACACGTCTCTTGGAATCTTCATGTTCATCATACTCATTTGGCGAGAAAGCATCATGATCGTCCACAACTAAGGATGATGGAGCAGATAATGCACGAGATCTACAATTGGAAATTTTGCTAGAATTGGTAATTTGAATAACTGGTTGTACAGGCTTACTTCTGGTCTTAAAACTTGGAGGAGCAGATTGAAGAGACCTGCTCGAAATTTGAGGCTCAGGTAATACAGTAGGTGTACTATCCTGACGTGTAATGCGTTTAATGATAGGGCACTCGCATTTCTTCTTTCTATTCTTCAAAACTGTGAAGCAACCCATGTCTCAAATGCACTCAATGAGACTCTCCACTATCTCCTGAAATACACGAAAAATCACGAATTCAATTAGAAAAGGCTCCAATGCTCACCAAGGTTTGACAGATACGAAGCATCACATGACGAGTATAGTAACCATTTACAAATACATAAATGAGTGCAATACAATGCAATTGAGAAACATTTATGTCTGAAAGAACACAAATACAACAAGGAACTGCATACCAATAGACGCAGAAGACGAAAAACACCATAATAAATCAAATTGAAAAAAAAATGAAGAAACCCATAGAAACATTTTTTTTTTTTTTTTCAATTAACATACCGTAAATATCCACACCAAGAACAAACCTTTCTAACCTAATTCCCAACTATAACTACCAATTCAGCTTTATTCAAGCTCAAATCCATAAAACCAACAAAAAAAAACGATATTTAAATGAAGAAATTCTAAATTTATAACTAATATATGAGGAACAAATCATCCCATTCATCTCAATTTGAATAAAAATCAAAACTTTAGCATTAATTTAAGAAAACAAACATATTAAAGCAGTGCAATTGCGAAAACTCAAAACAAGTTTGACTGAATAAGATAAAAGGGGAGCTGAATCCAACCTGAAATGAAATAAATTTCCCTGAGATCAAACCCAAAAAATTCCCAGTAGTTGGTAGTTCCGTGTGTTGATCGATTGATAAATAGAAGAAAAAGACAATTGAATTGAATAGAAAAAAGGTAATGAGAGAGAGAGAAAAAACCTTAGAAGAAGTGATATTAATGAAGTCAAATGGAAAGAAAGGTATCTAAGAAGCAAGCAAGTAAGCAAAGAAGGAAGGAAAGTAGTGAGAAGAAAAATCAATAGATTGATGAAGCAAAAGCAACAGTCAAAGTTTCACCAATTTTTCTAATAAAAGACATAACATAACAAAACCTTATTATATACTTCATCACAACAGAATATGTTTTTTTTTGTTGATTTAGATTTACCCAAAAGACACCAAAATGCAATGCCCCCTTCCTAATTTCATATCATCAAAAACATGAACATATTGTTGTTTGACTGACCCTAGTAATATACAACTCACCCCTTGAGGCTTTAGACCATGATGATAATAAAATGTGGCCTTTAGAGTTATAATTTCCATTTTTCAATGATATTTTTAACGATGGCGTGATTAAAATTATGTTGCAAGTCTTTTTAATATGAATTATGAAAATAATCACATTCATCTTTCGATCTTTATAGAAGCAGAGCTTAATTATTGGTAATGTACTAATTTTTGAAACTGAAATATGATCTAGACACATTAAATCAAATAACATAGAAAAATACATAGTTCAAAATAGACATGCCTACTATGATCGATGATCATCGATGAAGATAAAATATGTGTACACATTTTTCTTATTTTTATTTTTTGATAGCTCATCAGTGCCATTTTTATTTTATTTTATTTTATTTTTGGGTAGCACATTTTAATCGTTGAGGGCTCAAGATCTATCTAATATAGTATGTAAATATTGCAAAAAAAATATGTATATTATCTATAATTTTGTGAACAGACGAGAAGAGATCACTGACCACCACATAAAGTAAGCACGAAGCACTCTTTTTTTATAAATGAAAATTGAAAAATGAAAGAGGTACTAAAAGGGTAATACACTAATAGAATTTCAGAGGGACAATAAAGTAATGACACATTTGGGTTGTTGGTTTGATGATGTGACTGACTGTTCAGTCAAATTAGGAAACATGTGGAATATAATTTTTGGTCAAAGTGATGGATTCTCTTGCTGGCAATTACATCCATTCAAAACTCATTAATAGGTTCCACCACCTTACATCACTATTCACTACATGCTTGCTTCAGTCCCAAATACAAACTATTTTCTAGATTTACCATTACCCCTCTCTTGTACAGGAAAAAAAAATCCCAGGAATTGTACCAAGATTTGAGAAATCGGATATATAAATATTTGTAAATATTCACGAATATTTGGATTCTAAATTTTTTTCTAGTGTCGAAATCTCAAAATATAATATTTTCTAAAATTTAAAATTTTGCTTGAAATCGGTATTTTAAACTATGAATTTTATACATATCTTGGTCATGTTCAATAAGTTGAAATCAGAAATCTAGATAAATATACTTGACATCAAAACTCAAGAAATGCTTATTAGTTATTATCAACAACAACTATGACATACTACATACAGAAATATTTGTAAGAAATGCAAGTTATTGTGCACTTTGGTGCCGCATACAATTAAACCATCGTTGCCATCGGGAAAGAAGAACTTGGCAGATGGTTTCGAGGGATTATATGTGACTCGTGTAGTATATATACGACTAAACCATCAGTTGCAGGCAAGGAGAAAGAAGAAAAACAGGTTTTCTTGACCCATGCCACCAAATTAATGTCATCAATATGTATTAGTACTTTTATTAGGACTTTCTTGGTGTGAAGTCTTTTTCTTTGTTATCCACATGGATCTACTTTTCCATGGTACAAGTTACACCAAATCGTTTCGAAGTTTATAGAAATTGAAAGAGACTTGAAAAAAACAAAAAAGAAGGATATGAAAAGAAAATAATAAAGCAAAAACAACTTTTGAAATCAAAAACCAAAAATATGTACACCTCAAAGCTATGTTTTAAAGAAGAAACAAGTTATAAAACCCGTGTAATATACGGGTATTATTAAAAAATTTGTAAATTAGATGTAGTTCTTTAAAAATATTTTGTTTAAGTTTTTCGTTGGTTTGATTATCGTTTTTGCTATAAGTCCATATTATAATATTATATTAGTTAATTTTAATTGTTCAAAATATGGTTGATTTTAATTTCCAAAATGGGTGTTCTCTCAACATATGTTGATTTAGGTGACTATAAGTATCTTTAATATAAATAAGTGTTTTCTTTTTATAAAACTTAATATCGATGCTCAATTTTTTTTTTCTCTTAAAACTTTGAAACCAAAGATGGAATACAGTTTGGGCAAATTGTTTGAAAATATTAAGTTTGTTGGATGTATGGATATACATTCTTTTGTGTGGGAGATCAATTGGCGTTTGACTATATTTCAATTTCAATGTTGAATGTGATTGATGTAACAATTTGTTTTTTTTTTTTTTTTTTTTTTTTTTACAATGTAAATAGAACAAAGTTAAACTTTATGATATTTTCTTTATTTTAATATTTTAATTTGGTTCATAGTGTTGAATCCATGAAAGTGAAAAGAAGTTTTCAACCTATATGGGAATGCAACATCTCCGCCTATTGTAATCGATTTCATATTATTTTTTTATTGTAATGTGATTGATTTTAGGTGTTAATATATATTCTTCAAGACTTATTTTGAGTCATTTTTAGCTTTAGTAATAAGAATTGGTAAGAAGAACTTTGATTCCATTTATAACTTTGCATTATTTGAAAGTATATTTCGATATATATTTTTTGGCTAATGAAGTATATTTTTATATGGAAGCCTTAAAGTATGATATTGTTATGAAATTGAATTTAACCAAATTGATAAAACAAACTAATTGGATAGAAAAAAAATAGAAAGAAAAATATTAAAGCAAACGAAAGAAAGGAAGCTGTTTTTTTTGCATTTTGAAAACGATTAAAAATGTTGGATATCGACCGCTACGAGATGAACTTTCATTCTAGCATTGTTGGAGAAATGTGTAGTTAGTATATAAAATGTGTAGGATATGTTTGTTGGTAGATTAGTCTATAAGGCATTGTATCTTTGCCTATTCTTCGATTCGCTTGTTTGTTGGTAGAGCATTTTTTTATAGTGATATCTTGATAGGGTATTTATATGTGAATATATAACTATTACCAGTTTTTTTTTTAATATTTAATAATTATTTATTTTAATTATTTTTTTGGTAGGCTTCAATAAGGTATTGTGTTCGTTGACGTGAAGTATTAGTTTATGCTACGAACAGAATTTGTATTGGGCTTTTATATAAAAAAATAAAATGTTTTCTGTAGTATTTTCGAACTTTAGTATATAAATCTATTGTAATCAACGTAATGTTTTTTCTTAAAATTGTTATTTGCAAAATCAAGAGAAGATAGACTGAATATGATGTATGGGGAAAATGGGTAGATGTTAAAGAGGAAGAAGGTAAGTTGCAAAATTTTAAATTTATTTTTGTGTTTAAAAATATATTTAGCCATATTTACATTAAATTCATTAGCTATATACCCAATAAATAAACGTATTAGCATTAAATTCAGTAGCTATATTGCATTAAATTAAGGAGCTAGCCATATAACTTATTTAAGCCACCATTGAATATAAAAATACGTTACTAACCCTTCTAATTTTAATTTTTGTTAAATTCTCTTCAATTAGAGCATCTAATTTTCTCTAATTTGGTGAGAGAAATTTTTCTTAAGGGCATGCCCAACTTTAATAGAGAGTATAGATAAAATAACTTCACTCTGTCAATACTCAATAGCCATATGGAAGAAGGAAAATGAAATCCAAGAAGAAAAATGATACAGTAACTATTAATTTCCCTAGAGCATACTATACATTATTATATTTTTTGTTTACCATATATATGCTTCTCATTCCCTCATATGCAAGCAAACAACCTACATTTGTACAATTCTCTGTGACATGATTATTAAATATAAAATATAAATTATTTTTTTAATTAATTTAGATGGGTCATAGTACTGATAATTAGATATGAATTTCATGACCAAATTGCTGTATGGAGATTTTCTTAGCATAATTGTTGGCAGGATAACACAGTATGTTCTACCAGTTTGGTGATTAAAATATGAAGATATTATCAATTGGATGATTAATAAACAAGAAGAAAAATAAAATGAACTGTGAACCTAACTTGAAGGCTTGAACCATGGAACGTAACATGAACACTTATGACTTACCAAGGTAACTGTGAGTGTACGTCTGTGACTGGGAGAGCCCAGCCAGATACTATGGGCTGAATTTGGACCTTACAATTGGTACCCTTTACGCAAACAAAGGCTTCTATTAAAACTTCTTTAGGCCCAAAGGCTATCATATGCTGGCTCAAGGGCTTCCGAACAAGAGCTAGCTAAACTTCACTCCATGTGGCAATCTGACATGAAGACCCGAAAGCCGACCTGGTTTGGGTCAAGCTTTTGGGTTTTTTCAGGTTGACCCGATTGACCTGAAAAGCAGGTCAGCTTCAGGTTTTACTTGTTGACCTGCCAGGTCGACCCGAAACCCGACCATAAAAAATTACCTGGCACGTTTTTTCTGCCAATTTGAGAGTGGTTGCTTGCCCAAACGCCAATATGAGAAGGCACTGCACTATGGTTTTAAAAGTTTAAACAGGTTTTAATTTCATTGTTAACTTAGATATATATCTAATCCAAATTAAATTAGGTTAGTTACTGGAATTGTAAAGTACCTGACCCTTTGTCTGATGTTAATCTTCAAACCAGTTTCATTGATGATTTCTAATGACACCATGAGATTTGATGAATTTTCCTTGTCATCATTTAATTATCAGAAGCCTCCCTTTGCGGTGCATGACATCTCATTAATTACCTTAATAGCCAATGAGAACTAAAAATGCATGTCTCTTACCTATTACTTTCTTAAATGTATTTTGATAATCTTATCAATATCAAACTACCAATGATGACTGTATATACCCATTATCGAGCTCTCTCTTACTCGGAACTCCAATAACCGACTCTGCACGTGTTTCATCTCTCTTACTCGGAATGCCATATACCGACTCTGCACTTATTTCATCCGACTTCAATCGAGTTACATCACCCGAGCTCAAGCCCATTTTCAACTCGGCCCACCCGACATGCAGTACAAGTCATACTCCAACTCGGTGACTCATGAGCTCGTGTGGCGCTTACGTGGCAATGCATGTTAATGCCAACAATTACAAGATCAATATCAAATATATTCTCTTTATTATATGTCCGTTATTTTTCGTTACAAAATCGATATGAATATCATACATGTAATTCCCTATTTATATAAAGGGATCTATTTCATGTGAAAGAGGACAAGCTCTCTCTAGCTCCTCACAAGTTCTCTAGCTTCTCTCATCTCATATCAATAAAATACACTTATCTCTCTCCGTGGACGTAGGCACCATTGCCGAACCACGTAAAATCATGTGTCTACTTACTTATTTTTTGCAATCTCCATCATGACTTATTCTTTTTTATGTAATGTATTTATATTGGCGCCGACTGTTTGTGATCGAACAAAAAGTTACATATTCGTCATCAACAAATGAATATGATTGGAATTTTTTTTTCTCAAAATACAAGAATTGTCAATTGGGGAAAGCAAGATAAGTATTAGATGTCTATGATATTTCTTTCAAATTGATATCTATGATATTTGTTTTTATTAACTCATTGATCTGAACTACCAAAGAGACTTTTATTCTCGTATGTTTATTGCTACCATCTTAACTTCTGGTTCTATTTGTTATGAAGAGATATATGCAATTAATATTACATCTTATTTCAACCAGCTTAATTTGAGTTCTTATGCACTTACTCTATATTGGGGGCTATCATCAATCCCATATTCCTGTTTAGGAAATTATTTATTACAGCTTGCTCATTGGAAAAAAAAAATGTTGCAATATATTCACATAAATTTTTTTTTTTATTTTTTTTATTTTTTATGATTATATTTTCTCATTTATAGTACATATGAGTTGATCAATCATATGCCAATTAGCATTTATGATGGTATATCAGTTACATTCTCATTGTTTGTTTCTTTTACCATGATTTGGGCATGTGACAACAAATAACTCATAATGATTTTTATAATTAAAATCATCCCTTTATAATCTCTATAATACGTTGACATTTTATCTCTATAATTTTTAAGTGTACCAAATTACCATGTGGTTATGCACTCGGCCCATATCTTGTGATCATATCCATTCACATTTACTAGTTATTCATTTGAAACTATTTCTTATGGCCTATGTGCTACTGATGTTCCCTGCTACATAGTCATGCGACATCACACATCTACTATCATTTCTTTTTTGATACAAATATGTACTGGCTACCATTTTGGCTTAACATGACACAACTATTCAAGGACCAGAAATTGAGGCCACTAAAGCGAGCTCAATTATATGGAGTTTTATTTTATGTCATTTTACTGATCTTATCACTTATACACATACTTTAAACATATTATTTGTTACTTCATATGATTATTCGGTATGAGACTGGGGGCTAACTTTTATCCCTCAGGTACTAATTGTTTTTTTTAAGTTTCAGGAAATGGTGAACTCAAGTATGATGATTTGAACACTAATTTTCATCCCTATCATATGAGCCCATTTTTCTTAAAATTCATACCATTTTGTGTCTATCACTCAAACTTGATATCAAAAGCTTATCAAAGGAAATTGGTACAAGGGTTAGATTTTTCATCTGCATAGAAATGTCAAATCAAATCAACTAAGACCACATTATACATCTATCCAATGTCAACATTGTCATCATGACACGACATTCAGAAACGATTCAAAAGCAAACGCTCAGCTCACAAAAGCAAACGCTTACGAAATTACGGTTTGGTTGAGATTTCAAATGCATATGAAACTTTTAACTCGAATTCCACATCCTTTTTCAAAAAGTTAATCATTCTCAAAACCCATTTTCTACTTCTTATCAAGCTGACCAATTTCAGTCAACTTAATAAGAGGGGGCTATGTATATACCCATTACCGAGCTCTCTCTTACTCGGACCTCCAATAACCGACTCTACACGTGTTTCATCTCTCTTACTCGGAATGCCATATACCGACTCTGCACTTATTTCATCCGACTTCAATCGAGTTACATCACCCGAGCTCAAGCCCATTTTCAACTCGGCCCACCCGACATACAGTACAAGTCATACTCCAACTCGGTGACTCATGAGCTCGTGTGGCGCTTACGTGGCAATGCATGTTAATGCCAACAATTACAAGATCAATATCAAATATATTCTCTTTATTATATGTTCGTTATTTTCCGTTACAAAATCAATATGAATATCACACATGTAATTCCCTATCTATATAAAGTAGGGGTGGGCAAAAAAACCGTAAAACCGAAAACCGAACCGAAAAAACCGAGTCAAAACCGGTCAAAACCGAGTTGACTAAAAACCGGTCAAGACCGGACCGAAACCGAACCGAACTATATAGCTATTGGTCCGGTCTCGGTTCTTGTTTTTATAAAACCGAGAGAACCGAACCGAAATAAATAAAAAAACATTTTTTTTATTAGTAAATTACTAAACTAGACATAGGAATTAGGAAACCTATGGTGGATCCATGGTTGGTTCATTGGTTTTGGACCTTTTTCCTATTTAGTACTTGATTTGGTGTATGTCTTATTTTGTTTAAAGCCCAAAACTTAAGAAAAATCATCTAAATTGTAGTGGACTAAAGGCCCAATAAAAAAGCCCAGGACCGAGTTTTGGACCGAAACCGGACCGATTGTATTTGGTCCGGTTCGGTCCGGTTACATTCAAATAATTTCGGTCCATGGAACCGGAACCGAACCGATACTTTCAAGTCGGTTTGGTCCCGGTCCTATTACATTTTAGGACCGGACCGGACCGTGCCCACCCCTAATATAAAGGGATCTATTTCATGTGAAAGAGGACAAGCTCTCTCTAGCTCCTCACAAGCTCTCTAGCTTCTCTCATCTCATATCAATAAAATACACTTATCTCTCTCCGTGGACGTAGGCACCATTGTCGAACCACGTAAAATCATGTGTCTACTTACTTATTTTTTGCAATCTCCATCATGACTTGTTCTTTTTTATGTAATGTATTTACAATGACAATATGAATCTTGGTTGATGGTATTTTCTTTTAGTGAGCTCATAGTTTCAAACTTTCGTTCAATAGAAATTGTCAGAATTTCCCAAACAATGAATCAAATATATTCACCATATAGTTAGCTCGCCTTAAAATCATAACTTGTTGTATGAGTTTGTCATATATGTACAGATCACAGTTAACAAACGAGTCTAATTTTAGAGTTAGAAATTGTGTGTCGTTTGTGTACATGGTGTAGGTATACGAAGACATTTTTAACTTTTATTAGGTTTTCAGGTTAACATGAACTGATAACCTGACAGGTCAGGTTCAGGTTTCAGCTTGGGGAAAAAATAATTCATCACGTCGGGTTCAGGTTTTGGGGTAGAGACCCAAATACCCGTCTAACCTGACACGAAACTCAACATGACCCAACCTGATTGCCACCCTTGAGTGCACATTGTATTAACAGTCAACCATAGTGTAAAGTTGTAAAAAAATTGTAATGGAACAAGGTTCATTATGTAATGGAAGAGTGTCTTCTCCTAAAGGCTGTGAAGCGAGGTTTCTCGCAGACAAGGGTCTGCAAAACCCACCTCCCCGTGTCGAAGTCTATAAAATTAACTAGATATATCTCAAATCATCATTACATAACCGGGGGCGGGGGGGATACATGGAAGCAAAAATCCCAATGAATGTCAACAAGTATCTCTAAATGTCTCATGGCTCGAGAGATTGACATACTCAAATTTGTCTTTTAATGACTTAAATGCCATCATACATGAACAAAGGCCAACACTTCAGTTAGAGATGGTAGGTGAAACGAAGGGTTGCAATTTGATACAAAACGTGGGTAGATACAAACCACAATTCTAACCAGAAAAACATCAAGTGAACCAACTTCAATGTACCAACCATTCCATGCCCAAATGACAAAAAAGTCCTTTAACTCTTTTAACAGAACTACTTTTAAACATTTTAACTATGACATTATTTAGGGACAAAATAGGTATATTGTAGTAAGAATCTGCTATTAAACATAGGAAATGAAGATATACTTTACATGTTTTGCTCATTCAACTACCTTGCAAGACATATAAGTGACAACCCAAAACGCCTTTATAAGTCTATTTTCACTTGCATTGAAGCAATTTGTTTTCTCACTCAAGTCTCTTTTCCTTCTCATACTCAATCTTCTTCTTCTTTGATACTCATTCATCATTAATTAGCAAGTTAGTAATCTCTTGATCTCTAAGACTCACTTTCATTATTCTTTTATTTGTTTGATTGAAATGGCTAACAAAAGTCCATTTCTTCGCGCTTAAAAGAAAATAAGTGTTCTCCAAAGCATTTCTTTATTGAATTTTCTTGTTGTTTTTTCCCATATGGTGAATGCTTGAGTATATTAGCTAGTTTATATATAGTATGCTTCTTGAAGATTTTTTTTTTTTTTTTTTGCAGTGGGATCAGAAATGGTGATGGTCGATGATATTCCCTTCCCCCCTCAGATCACAACAACCAAGCCATTGTCACTTCTTGGCCATGGTACTTTTCTAACTGCACTTCATTCATTTTCATTTACTCTTGTTAAAAAAAAATAATAATAAATTATTGTATGTTTTTTTTTTTTTTTTTTGATGAAATAATAGTTTTATTCCATTTTAGAAAGATAGTCCCATTTTAGAACTTCCACTCTTTAGAGACATTACAGGAGAAAACCAGCCTCATTAACAGTATACACATTGATGAAGCAGGCACCTGCATCTTCCCCAACAGCTCTAAAACCCTCTGTCTACAGCCCTGAATCAGTATCCATTAGAAACCATAGCACACTGAACCAAAACAGATCAATAACAGGTCAATGCATAGCAATTAAAACTTGCCAGTCCGATAACAGTTGCGCAATGTTGTAACTTCTCTTAAAAGGCTAAAATGTGGGCCAAAATGTTCCAGAAAATGGCCTAAAAGGCTAAAACAGATACCAAAGCCTGGTCCTATATGGCTGGCTTGTGGCCGCCCAAAAATAACCCAAAGTTATGGTGTCAGAAGCTCTGTATAGGCCCAGCAAATATATTTTCTCTTTCTGAGTTTGATTTTGATGCTGGATTTGGTCTGTGCCAGTATAAGGATGTCTATATTTTGGACTGTATTCCAAGACTTCGATAAAATTGAATTGGATGCACTCCTTTGTGCTTAGTTCTTCTGACATGCTTGATCATATTATTCTGGTAAATGAGCTTATGCTTAATTATATGTATGCACAGGAATTACGGACATAGAGATACATTTCCTTCAGATTAAGTTTACTGCAATTGGAGTATATTTGGAACCCGAAGTCGTGGAACATTTAAAGCAATGGAAGGGCAAAACTGCATCTGAACTTGCTGAGGATGACGATTTCTTTGACGCCCTTATTTCTGGTAACCAAAGTTATTCATATGCAATATTTGTGACTGACAGTTTTGTACGTATCTATATAATGTAAATTGTAAATATATGGACTATATTTGTATATTTTCCATTTTGTGATCCATTCGTAATATATTAACATAAACATGCATGCGAAATTCAAACTTTCTGCACTAATCCAAACTTTAACTATTTTCAGCTCCAGTAGAGAAATTTCTGAGGATTGTTGTGATAAAGGAAATCAAAGGCTCTCAATATGGAGTGCAGTTAGAAAGTGCGGTAAGAGACCGTTTGGCAGCAGATGATAAGTATGAAGAAGAAGAGGAAGAAGTACTAGAGAAAGTGGTGGAGTTTTTTCAGTCAAGATACTTAAAGAAGCATTCTATTATTACCTTCAGCTTTTCACCAAAATCAGATTCTCTAGAGGCAAGTTATATCTTATATATGCATCATATCAATTAGAAAGATATAATATGTTTTGGATACCAATCAACTTATATATTTAATATGTTCACTTGTTGTGTTTTATGGAACAGATATCACTTTCTGCAGAAGGTAAAGAGGAATCAAAGATTAAAGTAGAGAATGCAAACGTTGTGGAGATGATACAGAAATGGTATCTGGGTGGGACAAGAGGTGTGTCTCAGACTACCATTTCATCCTTGGCAAACAATCTTGGGACCCTCTTATCTTAAATGTAGAAGAATGACACTTTATGTCTCTCTACTCTATATATGTATTCCCTTCCAACTGGTTTGCCTCTATTTAGTATTTAGCCCCACCTTACTAGCTATATGGACCTTCTATGTGTTCATTTGACATAAATAATACTTCAAATTTCAGTATCATATACTAGAATTTTACTGTATCTTTCATATTAAGTTGCAGAATAAATTGAACTTGAAATCGATCATAAGCTGCAATAACCTTGGTTCGAAGACGGTTTAGGTTTCGTAGTTCACTAAGTACTGTGAACTGTGAAGTGTTATGTCTAACATGGAACTGTTTCTTAATAACATGAAGTCATAAACTAATCTCCAAAACTGTCAACTACTACAATAAAGAGTATGCAACTATGCGAGCATATGGAAAATTGTTCGATGAACTTTGGGTTAACGTACCTTAGTGGTCCGTACATGTTGCACTAGCTAGATGCAGCAACTGAACTCACTCAAGACAGTCTCACACTAAAGTGTATTGGACCAAAAGTTGAGAAGATGCTCCTTGGATTAGTAGGCATAACAGGGTGGTCCAAATGATGCTTAATGAATATATAGATCGAGCAACTCCCTCTATCGGGTACAGAGGTGGTCCTTTGATGCTCTTTAAGAGTCCACACCGGAATACAAATTCCAACTACAATTCCCCTATCTCGAGTCTCAACCATCTCTGTTTGTGAGTTGGTCGCAAAAAATCTAAAACTAGTGTGTAGTTGCAAGTCGCTTTTGTTTGCTCAGATGCCAACAGTTTGCTGAGTTTTTTGAATGATTTAAGATGTCGTCATTGTATCAGCAATTTGTAACACAAGATACTAGAGATCTGATTCTGTCTGTAGAATCAAAATTACTTATGTGCAGACAAACCCTAGCTTGTTCATTGTAGGCCAGGCAATGTGATCAGTGGTGGCCATTCTAATCCCATATATAAGATTGACTGAGATTCAATCATATTTACGGCTCAGGTGGCGCCATATGACGGTGATATTCAGTTGATAACCATTGGAGTTTGGTCCAAGGAGGAGGTTGTTAGATGTATGGACTAAAACAGTAGTCCTAAATCTAATAGACTGGAGTGCATGGCGTCCATTGTAATGGAATTAGATCTCTGAAACAATCAGTATTAAAACCTTTTTGAGGCACAACCCCACATCACGAGGCCAACCAACCTCTGAGCCCAATGTTGGTTTAGTGGGGAACAGTAGTGGTATTAGTGGTATCGATGTTATTAGGGTGGTCTTTCAGGTGAAATTATGGTTCCTCATAGGTAAACAGGACTAAACTATGCCCTGCTTTTCTAACTTTACCCTGCTTGTTCAGAAACAGACTTGCTCCGCCAATCTTATATATCATTTCTATAGGAATTATCTCTGAGGAGTTGGGATTGGTGGAACAACAAACATCACGCAAAGTTTTAATTTCCTGCCAATGCCATATCCAGCTAAACATTTTTCAAGAGGTTATGGAAGTTAGCAGACGCCTACATCCGCATAATCCAGTTAGCTCTTTTATGTTCCCTTGCAAAATAGCAGCAAAAATTTCTTGTATTTGGACGTTGCAACAGGTTTCGCCCCCCTCAGTGCAATAGAATCCAATACTAAAGCTGAGTACAGAAATCAAAGCCATCTTAAACAACCAAGGCTACAAAATTGAATTCAGATATTGTGAGGTGTTTATTAAGATATATAACAGCAGATAAGTTTGACAAAAAACAACTCTTCCGCAAAGAAATTGCAAATATATATCCACATAAAAATGCTTAAAAATATTTAACAAGAAAAAAATATGATCAGTTAAATATAAATAAACATTTCATTTTCTAAGCACCTCTATATTACATCTTTACGCCAGCGTCCAATGTACATGTACGTTACAGGCTGTTACAGTTACACCGAAGACAAATTCTAGGGGAAATGCAGAAAAAAGAATGTATATCAAATTTGACATCATTTTGCCAATATCAGCTAGCATCACTGCCATGATCAGTTGACAGATGTATCTCGTGATGCACAACACCTATATCTGACGGTGGTGGTCGTTCAAGTAATGAATGACGGCAAGTAGGACATGAAGAGTGTGCTACTAGCCATGTGTCTATACACCCAACATGAAACCCATGGTTGCATTTAGGTAAAACCCGAACTTTTTCCCCATCCTCAAAATCCCCAAGACATATTGGGCAATCAGTTGCAGGTATATTAGCACCTGCCCCATACACTGCAATTGGAATCTGACGCAATGCACGTTTCTTAAGCCCAGTTCTTGCTGCCGCTTCGTCTGGTGTCTCAAATGCAATCCTACGGCCACATCTCAATGCACAACGTATGATCGAATTCAATCCAAGTGCACAGATTAATGCACATAGCAAAGCTGCTAGTATGATCACCATATTAGTGTCGAAATTGGCTTCATTATTGCTATTTGGTGATGATAATGATCCATGTGGCTTATTCCCATTGGCCGGTGCCATACCGGGTTCTTTATCAAGGATGAATCTCCGGGTATGGTAATTGGTTTCCATTGCTTACCAGACCCAATGCCGACAAATCTTTTGTAATTCCACCAAATGCCCAAACAATTCAACCAAATGACAATTCTCTTGGTACTGAGTTTAGGCCGACTTACACCCAGTTTGTGAAGCAAATCGAACTACAAAGGATATCAAAAGAAGAGAAACCATATTTTCTATACTTGTTTATCTCAAATTGAAGTGTGGGTTTTTTGTTCTGTGAAGTGTTTCTAGTACAGAATTCAAAGAAAAAGTGAAGAGTTTCTTTTTCTTTAAATGGTTCTTGTTGATCTTTATTTATGAGACTTTTGAGTTAAGAGTAGTAGAAGTAGTAGTAGTAACGTTGTAAGGATTCCAAGTAGATAAAGCTTAAAAGCTAAAGCATCTTTTGTTACTAATTTAAAGATAAGGAAGAGAGAGTGGATGACCTTTTATGTGTCACTTGGGTGTATGTATGTATGTATGTGTATGTGTATGTGTATGTGAATGTGAATAATAAGGGACCAATATCTCTAAAAGATTCTAATCAATTTGATTTTTCTCAAAATCAAGAACTATAATATAAAAACAAATTGATAAAAAAAAAAAAAAAAAAAAAAAAATCTAACTTACCCAAGATCTTTTAAGCTATAAATTCATGTTTCCAAAAACTTGTAGTTGATTTGAACAAGTTGAAATGGAGAAGTTTGTGGTGCAAAGAAGATGATGATGATGATGAAGGGAAGATGGTGAAATGAAGGGGAGTGAGATTTTTTAGTTGAGAAGAGAGGACATGATGCGGTGATGAGTTGGCTTTTTATAGAGTTAAAGAATCAAAGAAAAGGCCAAAGGGCAAAGGGTACAAGAGAATTTTAAATGTGGTACCTGATACCACTTAATCATGATTAGTGCTTAAAAATGCTGATTCTTATTATCAAATACATAACTTTTTTTGTTGTCATAGTAGGTAGATAAAACACTTACTTAACTTCCAAAATATCTCTTGTGAATGTTAATTAGCCTCAATGGCTTAATGTAATGAGTTGCATGGGTGCACCTCTGGTAAAATTTGTAAAATGCAACTCATTTTACTCAAAATGATGGTACAGACATAGTACAAAATATCGGTATCAACTAATGTATCAATCTCTAAAAAATAGATATATCGGGATATATTGGAATCTATTGGTGGATATTTTACATCGAATGTATCAACTAATATATTAATTTATTATACAAAATATATATAAAATCAAATTTGGAAGTATATTATCATAGTATTTACCTAAAAAACATCATATCTACTAAAAATGGAATAAACAAATTATTTTCAAGAAAAAATATTTCTAAAAAATATCAGAAATATCAGAAAAATATCGAAAAATATCGGCCGATACTTTACATATAAACACCAATGGGTAAATACCGAGAATGTATCGTTTCGCTTTTTTGGAAAACCGATATATATATCCGGATATTTTGTACTATGGGTACAGATAACAGATATAACAGATGTAATAAGTGGTCACTCATTGAAAGGCATTGAACAGACCATTTAGAATGTTTGATTTGTGATATTTCTAGCAAATGTGACGATTTTGCGTGATGTTGCTTTAGTGCAACTCTTTTTTCTTTTTCTTTTTTTTGAATGTACTGCTTATTACTAGCATTTTTTTCATGCTTGTCTAACAACTTGTCATCTTAATTGTGAGTTAGCTTTACAATGGCCCAATTCTTACCTAAAACATGGCAGATAACCAAAGGGATATAGAAAAAGCATGACTAAACAAAATCTAAATCGCGCAACAAATCATGTCTACCATGCCAACAAAAAAAATCATGTCTACCATGACCAAACCAATGAAATTGACAATTAAACCACTCACCAAAACTTAAATGATTTATGTTATGATATGATCTTTTTTGTTTATTTCGACCACCCGTAAAATTTTCACATTATTACTCTAATTAAAATTTTAAACAAGGGTGATATTTGAGAAGTTGTGGGTTTTTTTATCTCGTGACCACCACTTGGTTATATGTCGCATTAAATGAAGATGGCACATGTGAAGAAGACAGATTCACCAAAAAGAAAGAAGAAGACAGAGATAAAGGTTGAAGCTGTCCAACCAAAGAGATGAATGCTTCATATCATCATATGCTTGCTTCTTGCCCATATTATGCTAAGAGAAGGCAAGAGATTGTGATAAGTTTTTATTTGGTTTGGTTTGGTTTGGTGTTGTATGTTGTATCTACTTCACGTCGCTATGTTGTGTGGACCTTTTGGATAGCAATAGCATGAGCATAACTGCATAAGAAAATGATATTGGATTAAGTATGTCTTGTTAGCAAACTTGCATATTGACCACACATGTTCCTTACCTACCTCTGCTATGCTCACAATCAATGGGTTGGTTAGGTGGGCAGTTTCAAAATTATTGCAAACACACAAACACTGGTAACCTCCAGAATATTTAATTGAATCTATATACTATATAATAGTGGAGCCTAACAAGTGCCACATGGCGTGTTCTCAACAACTTGAGAATAGAACTTAAAGCCCAACTTTAAGTTCAATTGAAGTCCAGTTGTAATTAAAAAGAAAATCCATCTTCTATGTCAATTGTCAGAGATTTATAGAAACCTTAAAAATCTCTTTTTCCTACTAAATTCTTCTTCTATTTAAAATCTTTAATTCATATATAAAAACCATACTAAATACAAAAAATATTAATTATAAATCTCTACAAATTTAGGTTAAGAAGAGCATTAAAAAAAACTCGGTTCAACAAATCACTTATAAAGTCATTATAAAATCTCTACAAATTTAGGTTGAGAAAGGCATTAAAAAATATTTGGTGATTTTCTATTTTATTGAATAACACAAATCCCGGGTTCAACAACTTGTACTATATAATAGTGGAGCCTAACAAATGCCACATGGCGTGTTCTTAACAACTTGAGAATAGGACTTAAGTCCAACTGTAAGTCCAATTGAAGCCCAGTTGTAGATATAAGTGCCACATGATACTTTTCTAGAGATTTGCTTAACTTTGGTGAGAGCCCAAATTAAAAAGGAAATCCACCTTCCATGTCAACAGAGATTTATAGAAACCTTAAAACCCTTTAGAACTTAATTCTAAATCTCTTTTTCCTACTAAATTATTTAAAATCCTTAATTCTTATATAAAAACCATACTAAATACAAAAAATATTAATTATAAATCTCTACAAATTTAGGTTAAGAAGGACATTAAAAAAAACTCGGTTCAACAAATCACTTATAAAGTCATTATAAACTCTCTACAAATTTAGGTTGAGAAAGGCATTAAAAAAAGTTTGGTGATTTTCCATTTTATTGAATAACACAAATCTCGGTGCGTAGCACGGGTTCAACAACTTGTATATGTACAATGGTGCAACTATTGGGTTGGGTAGGTTTGAGAAATGTAAACAAAAGCCCAAGCCCACCTCAATGGATTTGGGCAATCGCCACTGACAAGTAACACAACAAATTATTTTTCTACTGGTAATCTTAAAATATACTCCGTATTACAGTTGAGCCAAAGGCTCACATATAGCTTTATAGACGTTACGTTATTAATGAAAAATATTTAAAATCCTCGTGTAGGGATAATTACATTTGGGCCTTTAGCTCAACAAGTATGTATCCCTCTAACTTTGAGGAGAGGTCATGGGATTGAAAATCCTCAGCAGTTGATTGTTGACAAAATTACTCCACGTAACTAAAAAGGGTAAGGGTCCTTCCAACCTCGCTTGGCATAGTTATAATGTATTGCAATTTTGAGTTGAGTTGCGCTCGTGTAAAAGAACATAGAAGAAATGGTCAAAGAAACACATGTAACAAAATATAAGAACCTCATGCAAAAATAATTTTTTTTGCTTTTCTTTGTATCTTTGTTGTTGTTTTCTTTATTTCTTCTCTCTCTATATTCTGTGTAAAATGAACGAAAAAAAAAAAAAAAAAATCTCTCTTTTCAAAATCTCGATACTGTTTTCAAAATCTCTCATTTTGATCTCTTCCTTGTAGTTATCCCTCTATTTAGAATGACAATTCTCTCTTCCCCAAATTTCTAGGGTTTTTTTTCATGGAATTCTTTTCTTCTAGCCCTTCTAGTCTTCTACTTCTTTCTCTTTACTGAGATTTCTTTTCCAGAGATATACCTTATGTAATATAACTGATTGTTTTTTTTGTTTTTTTTTTTGTCTTGGACAACAATATTCCAACAAAAATTCCAGCTTAATGAAAATAAAATGAACAGTAACACCATTAAATTATGCCTTCATTGCTTAATATCTTGTAAGATGAATATAAATAATACTGAATTATGACTACAAATTAACTTTGGTATGAACTAAGCATTAAAGCTTAATCAACAGGCAATGAGATTTCGAAAAGAAGAGGGGGGGAGAGACGAGCAAGTTTGGGGAGAGAAGATCTGTAGAGATTTTTTTTTTTCTTTCACAGATATATGGAGAGAGAAACGGGCCGAGCGAAATGATAGACTGGGCAAATTTTGTGGCCAACGTGGACTAGCCACATTAGCAGCCAGGTCAGACTGGTTTTAAAGCCTGGCTCTTTGGGTTGTCCCTATAGCTTTACTCAATTTAAATTCCATAATAATTAACAATTTAGATGAATTTTGAACTTACTAAGAAATATAAATAGTTTTAGAGATATCAAAATAAAAACAAAGAACCAAACTATGCATATCATGGGCGTATAAGGTTTGTTATTAAGTTTTATTAATTTGAAGATTTCAAAATTGCTATATTGAACAACAACTAATGCCATTAATTAACATAACATATAACATATCAAACATTCTATTATTTTTATTATTTATATATGTAGTCATCGCTTATATATAAGGCCTACGTAAACTTTCTATAACACAATCATTAACACATCAGCAATAATTAAGAAGAGAAAATATAAGATAATGATTATGGGAAAGTTTCGAAGCGCAAAATCTATTCTTGGCATTTTCTTTATCATGATTGGTATAACAATGACTTTAGCGACTTTCGACAATAAACAATGTATTATTTCTGAATCATGTGGTCACAAATTAAAGAACAATATTTTGCTACAAACTGTCGATATTGGTTTGAGTTGTTGCCGAGAAATATTAAAGAGTCCAAGAAGATGTTGGGATGAAGTAATTGCCATTGCAGAACAAGATAAAGAAATTGAACTTACCGAATGGACAATCGATGTATGGGGCAATTGTGTTAATTTAATAAAGAAATATGGATTACAATCTATTACTCCTTTTTCATCACCCTTATCATAAGTTCGTTGGTTTGCACAAGATTGAAGAACATTGAAACTTCAATCCCGCGTTTCACATGATGAATTATGGATAATAATAACGGTTATAAGACACCATCTGTAAGGTTTTGCATTTGATTCTTATAAACTATTACAATAAATTAGATTTGAAGTCCAATAAATTAAATAATTACTATCACATAACAACTAAGCTTCTTCGAATCCAAATTTGAAAAAAAAATACAAGAAGATATATATAACAAGACTAACTAAAATAAAAACTTAAGAAAATTATTTGAATTTCAGTGGGGCCAAGCCAAGTGGTCAACTGGATAAGGTGGGATCCAAACTTGGTCAACTGGATGAGGATTAAATAATAATTAATCTAATTAATCTGTATGATTCATGACATGACTAAAACCGAAAAAACGATAAAACCAACCTTAAAACAAAACTCTTTTTTCTTCTTTCTTTCTTTCTCTTTTCTTTTTCTTCTAGAAAAAAAAGAAGAAGAAAGAGAGAGAGAGAAGAAAATGGAAACAACAACAACAACAACACAAGATCCATCAAACCCTAATTCTCCATTTAAATCATCTCATTCAAACCCTAATAATAGAATTAGTCATCATCGAAGAGCTCATTCTGAGGTAAATTTCCATATTCCAAATGATTTAGATCTTGTTTTCGATGGATCTAATTGTAGTTTTGATGACATTGGTGGTGATAATGGTTCTGAAGATGATTTATTTTGTACTTATATGGATATGGACAAAATTGGATCTAAGATTGAACAACATGATTCTCAATCTGCTGCTGCTGCTGCTGATGCTAATGCTATTATTAATAATGCCAATAATATTGATTTCACGACAACAACGACAACCACGAGTTCTTTGGATCAGAATAATAGTGCTGCTGCTGGTGGTGGATTGTTTGATGAGAAGAAGGATAATAATATTAATGTTAAGCCTACTAGTAGGCATAGGCATAGCAATTCTGTTGATGGGTCTTCTATGTCGAGAGGAAGCGAAAGTTTGTTTGGAGATGCTATGGAAGCTAAGAAAGCAATGCCACCTGATAAACTTGCTGAGCTTTGGACTCTTGATCCTAAACGAGCTAAAAGGTGAGTTGTTTTGTTTGCCATTTTCTTGTTGTTTGTGTTTGCTGTAAATGTAGATATTATTGGAAATGTTTAGTACTTATCGTACAAGGATAAAATTGAAGCTTTAAATCAAATCAAAGCATAAATGTAGTATGACCAAAAGCTTACGACAACAATGTAATTACATGGGATACAGTAGATTCGACTTGAGATCGTGTGTCCCATTGGAAGATGTTCGTGTTATTTAATGATAACATGAACATCTTATTTTCACGGTTTTAATATTTGGTAGAGTCCCTACTTAACTTCTATTGAAACTTTATCTTTAATAGAAGCTGAAATCTAGCTGGAATGGCAGTTTCTAGGACATAAACTACTACAAAGATACTGCAGACTCAACTTCTAGGGTGGCCATTTGATTGAAATTAGATTGTTGCATGATCCAAATTATTATAGCTCAACTATGTATGCATGTTAATTGTGAGAAATATGAACGAACCCTTGAAGGAGTTGCGTCAATAGATTTTACTTTTGGATTCCTTTAGACAAACAGGTTTTGAAGTGTTTCAGTTCTGGGGTTCCTTTAGACCAAAATGTGGTCAGTAATACCTGTAATACTTTTTATATATGATACTTGGTTTTTTTTATCACTTATTAGGATCATCTATTAGCTTAACCTTCACCTTAGTTACCATTCGTATTGTTAAAGCCTGATTCTCAATTGAATTCTTGGAATAGTTCTACTTTGCTTTAGTGCTCTATTTATGCATTTTGTCCCATTAAGCGAGGCGGAAAAGTTTTGCATTTTTGCAAACAAACACAGTTTTAGGTCAATTTATTCTCAGCACAGTTAGGTGTTACAGATCCAAAATCAATATATCCTATCACAAGGGTAGCATTCCATATGCTAAATATACTACCTACTTGATGTTTCCAGCAACTTGTAATCAGTAGATATTATGGCTTGACAGTTGACGCGATCCCACATAAGTAGTGTAGACATGAGCCCATCTAACATATTCACGATAAGCAAAGTGCTAGAATCTTGTAAGGATGAACATTTTGCGAGGATTAGCATGTTTCTCGATAAGCAAAGCGCTAGGTTTTCTTACATATGTAAACATCCTTAGTACCAACTTCATTGGTCTCTCCTTTTTAAAAGAGAATTAGTTGCTTTACAATTGATTGAGACTGCTGTACGTTTAAAAAGCATATCATATATCTAGTTAGCAAAACAAGTCACATCCTGAATATAAGTCTCCAGTTGTGCTTGGAAAGGAGCACAAAATGTCCATAGATTACTCCCCTTTAAATATGACTGAACAAAAGTCCGTGCATCTGTTTGCTTCCCTATAGTTTTGCTTGACCTTAAGTCTGGCAATGATAGTTGCCATATGTCTTGGTTTTTTTACATTTACGTATGCTCTCTAGTCTCTATCATGCTCTCATCTTCACTGTGGGTTTAATTGTCATCCATATGTATGGTTAAATACTGATATGGAATGGACCTTCATATCTGTCACTTGAATGGACTATCATATCTGTCACTTATGAAATAAATTATTACATACAGGATTCTGGCAAACAGACAATCTGCTGCTCGCTCAAAAGAGAGGAAGGCCCGCTACATATTGGAACTTGAGCGAAAAGTTCAGACCCTTCAAACTGAAGCGACGACCCTTTCTGCACAACTCACGCTATACCAGGTTTCTCAGAGATTTAGATTTGAAAGTTGCCTTCTCTTTGTATAGTTGTTATTACTCCTGACATTTGAGATACTTATCTGAAAAAAAACTCCTGACATTTGAGATACCTATCTAAAAAAAAACTCCTGACATTTGAGATTATAATAGAAGACAACAACCCCTGAAACAACAACAATTTTTTTGCCCCAGTTGCTTCAAAATACAAAGATTATGGTGAATCTAGATCAAGTATCATTTTTCTTGAGATATAACTACTATTTTCTTTTTAATGACTATGATTGATCAGCAATACATGTCTAGTGCTAAGTTCTCTTAACTTTCAGTATAATCACTGACACCATGACCGAGTGATATCTTCTGAATCTAAGATTTATCTCATGTTGAATTGCATCTTGTATGAGTAATGATGCCAGGCTGTCTTAGGTTTGGAGTCATGATGCAAAAGACACTTGACCTTGGATGGGAAGTAAACAATCTTATAAACTCTAACCTATATTGCAGTTTTCATATAGGTTGTATACTTGTATGCAATATCATATTAGTTATTGCTACCATGAACTCATTTAGTCGGACAGTCGGACAAAAGTGTAGTTGTGGTGTATATGGTAATTAACAGACACACGCTTTAACTTTTCTGCAATTTACAACGAAAAATATATTTGACTACCCTCTCTTCATTTCGTGATATGTGCATTTTAAGTTGGACTACATAAATATATGAGATGTTCCTTTTTCCTGCATTACCCACCACTCTTTTTCCTTGTTTAGATGCATGGATGGTGGGAATGGTGGAGGATTATTTAATAATGTGCTTTATAGATAAAAAATAATAAACACATTTGTTGTATTCTTTGACTCAATCTTTTATCGGTTGTATAGTGAATTAGTGATTGTATATCCTGCTTGGGTGGTTTAGGATACCTGAGTTAACATCTTATTGGTTTTTCTTTTTCTTCAGAGAGATACAACGGGTCTGACGGCTGAGAACACAGAGCTTAAGCTTCGTTTACAAGCCATGGAACAACAAGCACAGTTGCGCGATGGTAAATTTCATCCCTGACTTGCTTCCATTGACTTATAATAGAATTTTTCATTTTCCTACTCTGCACTAAACATGCATACGTACGAGCTAGTTGACATTTTCATTTTATAGGTAACCAGTCTTTTATATGTCAGTGTGTTTTCTAGCATTAACTCCTAATATTTGTCTGTTGGGTTCAAGGGGACTTCCTAGCTCTAGTAGAACTCTATTTAATAAACATATCAGGGTAGCTTTGTCTTAAAACTAACTGACTGAACCGAAATGGCTAATAAGTTGGAGCAAATTAAGCTGGGTGATCTGTTTGGCTCAGCTGAAAGAAAGTAAGAAACTACTAATTTAGTTGGACCATCATTATACTTGCACATAACAATCATCACCAATTGTAGTACTATAAGTAGTAAGCATTCAATCTCATGCATTATAAACACTTGCAGCTCTGAACGAAACATTGAAGCAAGAAGTTGAGAGGTTAAAGGTAGCTACTGGGGAAATGATGAGCCCTGGCGAGTCATTCAATCTGGGATTGCACAACATGCCATATGGTCCAGCATCGTTCTTTCCACAACAGGTGGGTACAAGCGGAAACCAGAATATCCAATTACAACAGTTCCATTCTTCTAACATGTCAAGAAATCCTCTACTTGCGCCCAACTCTCATACCTTTGCTGAGATGTTGCAGCAAGACCAACTTGGTCGATTACAGGGCCTTGATATCAGTAGCAGCAGAGGTTCGCATCTTGTGAAAACTGAGGGATCCTCGATCTCAGCTAGCGAAAGCAACACCACATTTTAGTTCAGACTTCCACCTGCTGACCTACAAATGTGCTCCACTTACTTCTTAAATTGTCCATAGATAGGCATATAGTTCTTTAGGATTTTTCCTCCTGTTCTATTGTTATTTATAGCACATTCATTTTTTTTTCTTTTGTAATACGTTGTCAAGTTCTGTTGGAAGATCTGTTGGAGTATTGAAGAGAGATCCAATCCAACCGACCCTCATCTTTTCATTTCATTCATTGTAATCTTTTACCTATGGGGGCATTTTGCAACATGTAATCCTGTTTCAGCCTGTAACAAACCTTTTATAGCTTTGGTGAAAGATGCTTCAAAATTGGGGTTTATGTCATTTATTTTTACTTGTGAATCTAATTAGGCTTTACTTTTGCATATGATCAAGCACTTTGTAAAATTACAATTCAAGGGTGATCTCCATGACTCCCTGTAAGGAGCCAATTTGGCAATCAGCTTAAGATGTCTCGTCTTTTAGAGTGCAACCTATTCCTGATCGTAGTCCTGAAGTAATAGAGGTTGTTATCTGTTTCTTTTCTTTTGGTGTGCTTGTTGGTTGAGAAAAAATGTTCCATTAGAGTAAATTCTGGTGTAGACACATGATATGAATTCTAGGTTCCAAACTGACACAAGCAACGAAATTTATTTTTGCATTACAATCTTCCAAATAGGACGACAAGCAAACATGAAGAAACAACAGCAGAGAACACAGACAATTATGGCAAGTCGACTTGAATCTGCCAACACTGCGAATGACCCTGATATGAACGCGACCAACATTGCGTATATGGCACCCAATGTGCAAAATGTTGCTACATTAAGTTGGTATATGATATCTTCCATCTTGAGTAGACGTCTCGTACAAAAATGACTGAACACTGCATAAAGTGAGAATAGTAGAGCCAAGGTATTTGATATCACAAATGCTTCAAAAGATAGAGTTTTTGCTAAAACTGCTGTGCCTTGATTTGATCCATCACTAATATACCCCCCTGGTACTGTAATCCCTGCTGTGAAAGAGACTGTGGCAATGAGTGCACCCACCACTAAATCGAAATCACTTTGGTCCTTCAAATCTTTTTGGTCCAATCTGTCTCCAACACGATGAATTCCTGCTTTTCTCTTATCATAGTCGAAATTTATCTTCAAAAGAAAGTAGAAATAATGATAAGAATTTTGCAAACTACAACTTACAGAATTTGGATTGTAAAACATTAATGTAACGGTACCTACTCGACGAAATAAAAATTTAACTTTTGCGTTTGAAATGCTTACTGCATGTAAAACGTGTTGGCCTTTGTTATTCACAGTGTTCTTATCCACTCTAGGATCATAAAGAAGACATATCGTAATGCTTTCATTTCCACTAAACGCAGCAATATGCAAAGGAGTGTTTCCATAGTTGTCTTTCCTGTTAAAAACATTAGCTGGTATTTCTTTTGCTCCTACAAAATGCTTTACCAGTTGAATATGTTCCAACTTAGCAGCAAGATGAAGGAAATTCATGCCTTCATTGTCCACCAGCTCCAAACAATCTGGGCAGAACTGAATTATATCCTCAACGGCACTTAAATATCCTTTATATGTAGCATAGTGAAGTGATGTCCACCTGTTATCTCCCGTGCGTACTTTAATTTGACTTGGCTGCATCTTTACTATTAGCCTTTGAATTTGGCCTGAAAATATGTGGAGTGCATAGGATTAGAATCTTCATGATGATGGAACTTATGAGGGAATCAATTCAACACTGAAACTACATTACCTGTATCAAATCTGTTTTCATGTGCCTGGGCTTCCCTGATAGCCATCAGAAGTGGAGTCTCGCCAGAACTATTAGCACCGTATTCGAAATGAGGATCTGCTTCAATTAACAATCTCACTGCCTCAAGTTTGTGGTTAAATACAGCCCTGTGCAAAGCTGTTTCCCCATTTGCGTCAACAGTATACAACGTCTTAATAGGCTTTATATCTTTGGCATCAACACTGATAAAAAACTTTACCATCTCAGGTTCCCCTCTCCATGCAGCATGATGTAGTGCAGTGTGTCCATGTTTGCTTTGATGGTATAATAGTGAAGGGCATCTTTTGTAAATCTCTTCACACCAGTATAAATAATTCTCTTGTGCAGCTTTAGAAAGAATCGAATCACCATTTTCGTCCATGGAAGTCAGCAAAATGTTTAATTCAACTCCCTTGAAAAAATCAGGATCTGCTTCAATCAACAGTTTCAATATCTCCATGTTCTGTTTTTTCACAGCCCAGTGCAAATGCGTACTCACACTCAACATCTTATACACTCTAGGATCGGCAAGGAGACATAATGTCATACTTTCATTTTCACTTAATGCAGCAACGTGCAAAGGTGTTTTCCCCTTGTTATCTTGCCTGTTTAGAACACTCGAATGTATTTCTTTTGTTCCCAAAATGTACTTGATCAATTTAACATGTTTACCCATAGCAACAACATGAAGGAAGTTCTGACCTTCGTTATCAAGCACCTCAGAACAATCTGGACAAAAACGAATAATATTTTCAACTGAGCTTAAGTTTCCTGTCGAGGCAGCGTAGTGAAGTGCTGTCCATCCCTTGTTCCCCATGCATATTTTACTTTGACTTGGTTGCATCTCTAACAACAATTTAAACATTTTCTCTGGAAACATAAAACCGATTCATCGTCAGTGTTATAATGATTAATGAAGTACAATTAAAGCGGTTGGCAATCCCCAGTTCCCCACCCCCACAAAATGGACATACTACTGTAAATTGTGTGTGTTTCAAGTAATAGATTTTTCGCGTTAATGAGTGATATGTGTATAATGAAATTTGATTATGTGGTTGAAAGAAATAAAATGTGTGCATATATAAAGTAGCCAACAAATATTGTATATATACGTACCTGAAGAGAATGCACCTGTCATAGCAGTCATAAGAGGGGTATCACCAGATTTAGCAGCAGGATGTATGAAATCTGGGTCAGCTTGAATCAACAATTTAACTGTTTGAAATTGTTTGTTGATGACAGCTCTATGTAAAGCTGTATATCCTCCAGTATCTAGCATCCTTAACAACTTCTTCTTCTTCTTTGTAATAGTTCCTACTTGACCACATTCGATGTCTAGATCAACTTGATGCACATGATGATGATGAGCCTCAGAATGAATAAGAAAGTTAACAATGTGAGGCATATCTCTAGAAGCAGCATGATGTAAATCAGTATAATAATCTTTATAAGATTGATTATATAAAAGTGAAGGACATCTTTTATAGATAACTTTAACACACTCAAATTGATTAGAACAAATTGCATGAGAAAGTGGTGAATAACCCAAATCATCTATAGTTTTGAGTACATCTAATTCTACTTTCTTGAAGAATTCTACATCTCCAATTCTTGCTCTGTGGATTGGATCCATGGATTAAGGAGTGGGGGGTTTAACTACACACTAGATACACTCTACTTCTCTTCACTCCAAAGTTCAAACCATTTTGAATGTACAAAAGGAGTTTAGGGGTTAATTTTATATTTTAATTTCTCAGACATAGACTTCTGGTCAATCAGTGTGGGGTACATGCAAAGACTTTATTTTTTTGGATTTTTATGCCGGCATTTTGTTGAGACGATGGGGATTGGCACTGATTGGGGGGTAATTTCCCGAATAAGCACAGGTTTATCACCTTTCTTCCCAAATCAGCACATTTGACTGCAATCTTCCCCAACAAGCACAATTCTATCTTTGACTTTTCTTTTGGACATTTCTACCCTTATGACAGCTTTAAGCCGTCACATCATATCTTCTGTTTGTCTGATTTTTCTCTCTCCTCATTCAATTCAGTAAACTAAACTCTCACCGTTAGATGAAAAAGCATCTTTGATTACCACCGTTGGATGAAATAACACAGAAACCAGCATTCTCAATCCTCCACAACACACTACTCTATCCTCCACCCAGAAAAGACAAAAACAACTGTCTTACCTTAAAAGAGAAGTTAACCAAAACTTTTCTCTGTTCTTCTTCTTCTTCACCTTCTTTGTTCATCGCAGAGAATGAACAAGAAGATAACCTCTTTTCATCAGATCACAATCTCTTTGTCGTAAAGCTTCTATTTTTTTTTTTGACGTTGGGGTTTTCATCGGTAATATGTTCATCATGGGAAAAAAAGTAAACAATAAGGGCAAGCAAGTTATGAACGTTCAGATTCCTGGTAAGTTTTGAGGTTTGAAGGTTGTTCATTTATAATGGTAATGGGGGGTTTGATTTCAGTGGCATAAATACCAATCATTGGTATTAAAGTTGTCTGTTTTAGGTTTCAATCTCAGTGGCATTAAAGTATTCACTCACACACACACACCCACCAGCTTAAATGCAAACATTCAATTGTGGGTGGGGTTTCAACTCTAGTTGATGTTTGGGTTGGGGGTATGAAAACCCCAGAATTTGGTTTATGGGTTTCTAGTATGTTGTTTTCAAGCTTTAAATCACTAGTGTCTACCGTGTATGGCTCTTTGTCTCTGTTTTTATGGGGGTTTTTGAAGTTTTTTATCTAATGATTAGAAGATCTAAAAGTGGGTTTATCATGTGGTACTGATTATCACTTTGACATACATTCTTAACTTTCTAGACGATAAATTGTCATCTGTAACCGTTAATACTGATATTGTAGCCGAAACCTTCAGTACACTCGTTTATAGAGATGTGATATTAAACCCATTTTAATTGATGTTATGCAGAGAACACATTTAATATCATATTCCAATATGGTGGGCAATTGGTTGTTACAGTTGAAGAAGTTGAGATTGCATATGTACATGGTGAGTCAAAAATAAGGATCGCTAATAACAAGACATCCTACGGAGACTTCTTGGAATTTGTTGAATCCTTATGTAAGGCACCAAGAACAACTTGGTCATTGCGAGCTGTAATCAACAATAATCCAACTAAGGTTGAATGCGAAGATCATTACATGGCAATGATTGCATACATTACAAATTCAGCTGCAATGGTGATTTCTATTTGGGTGGTTGATCATTTAACACTAGTTATGATACAGTCAGAGACTAATGAAGCCTCAAGCCAAGTGAGTGAGATACCAAGAGAGCTGCCCAAGGGGGATTCCAAAACTAGTCAATCTTTGAAGAGAAAATTTTTCCCTGAACCTGTTGTCAATCCCAAAACTAGTCAATCTTTGAAGAGAAAACTTTTCCCTGAACCTGTTGTCAATAATATAGGCTTGGGTAGGAAACCAGACTACTCTTCTTTTTGTACACCAACAAAACCTTTCCATGTTCCTGATGAATATAGATTGGAAACTCCTTCTCAAGACCCAGAAGTGACTGTAAAGGGAAAGGGGCACTCAAATGACCCTTTATTCTTGGAAACCCCTCCCCCTAATGTTCAAGTGAGAGATGATGTTTACATTCCTCAACCTCCAATGAACTTGACTCCCTTATCGGCTAGAACAACAACTGGATCGCCTATATGTGTACCAAAATCGGCTAGATTTGATAATCTTGAAGACATAGCAGGGATTCTATCTGATATGCGTAGGGATAATGGTTTTGGGGATTCAGATGAATTGGAAAGTGTAGAAGAAAGATTAGATCCAGAGATAGAGAGAAGCCAAGAAGAAGTACTGGATGATGACAATGAGGGTAAATGTGAGGAAGGCCAATGGGATACAGAAGAGGATGTGTTCGACTCAAATAGTGATTACTCTTATAATTCATTCGATAGACTTGAAGATGAGTTTGAATCTGAGATGTATACTGACAGCCAGCCAATGTTTGGTCCTACACCACCTCCTCCATCTCATAATGAAGATGATGGTGTCATCCAATCTTCATCTGAAGGCATTGGTGAGATGAAAACACCAATTCTTGACACCCAAGATCAAGAATTTGAGAACGAAATGTACAATGACAGCTACCCAATGTTCGGTGATCTATCGACACAAGAAACCGTGCATAGCGAAGATGTGGTAACGGATAGAAATGCTAATGCAGCGGATATACGGTGCAATCTAGAGGATCGTTTCGCTCGAGTAGGGGATTACGTCAACAATCAACCACAACATAACACTGCGCCGCTACAAGACAACCCTCCAACTCCTACCACTGTGCCACTTCAAGACAACCCTCCAGTTCCGCCCACTGTACCTCCTGATACAGATGTACCATTTCCCAACAATGTGCCACTCCAGAAGAATGTAAGAGTTACGGAAAACCGCGATAACGATGAAGTGAAACGTGAATTAGACAAAATCTTTTCTGCGTACATTACAAAATCTAGGGTAAATGTTGGTTGTGCTCCCCATACAGAGCCTTCTCACAATGATTATGTTAGACCTGCATTTTGTTATCTGATAGACACAAAAGCATCATCCAAGGTGTTCCTAAAATTCTGCCAAATGCTGTCCATATGTACTGTTCCTATCACATGAGTGGCAAGTTTGGTCACAAGAAAATCAAGTTCTTGGTGCAAGAATCAGCAAAAACCCTCAACCAACAAGAATTTTGGGAAATATGCTAGGAATATGGGTCCTATCCTCCAAAGCACATGAAAAACTTATGGATGTTGGGCCTTTAGAAAAGTGGGCAAGTGCTTTCCAAGAGAAATCCAGGTAAGTTTGCTAACATATTTCTGTGTACGCTATAATACAAATCCTATCCGGTACTATAAGGTTGCTATCCTTTACATTGATTTTGCAGATATGGAATTGTGACAACAAATCATGTGGAGAGCTGGAACAAAATGATCATTGGAGAAAGAATGATGCCAGTTACTACCATTGTTTCAATGATACGAGATAATGTAATTAGGCATTATCGAGATTATCGCAATGATTCTTTGAAGTTCAATTCACCTGTCACAACATGGTGTCAAGAGCAAATAGTGCACAATGTTGCAGTTGCAAGAAAGTGCACACTTGAAAGAGCTTCAGCAGGTATTTGGTCTGTTAGAGGGCTTAAAAGGTCATATGTGGTTGACCTCAACAAAAGAACATGTACATGCAAATGGTTTCAAACCATGGGAATACCATGTGAGCATGCCATGGCAGCTATAAAGGAAGTTGGATTTGATCCATACAAATTTGTTGAGGTGTACTACTTGAAGGAAACATACATAGAAACTTATAGAGAAGAATGGACACCCACAAGAGGGAAGGAAGAATGGCCAACCGACAGACAAAGAAGAAGAATTCTTCCACCACTAAAAACTTCAAAGGCAGGGCGTCCTAAAACAGCCAGGAAGAGAGGTAAAGCTGAGGGTGTCCCTGTCCAGAGTAGGCGATGTTCAATGTGTAGAGTCAGAGGTCATAACAAATCAACTTGTCTTGAATGTGTAGATGACTATCAACTCTTCAGTCACACCCTATTTGGTGAAGGGCCACCACTTAGCCCTGTTCCAGACTTCCAGCTACAATCTAAGTACTGAAATGGGTTTTGTAATTTTTTGGGAATGTATCTTCCACATACATGTTTATATCCTCTACATATAGCCTGTTATCCGTTGACTTTATTTTGTATTGATTTTCATGTTATAGAAGGGTAGGGGCTTCAAATCCAACCTATTTTTGACAGGAAAACACTATTGTTATCGTATGTTTTATCAAGAATTGAATACTTCAGTCGACCAACCCTATTTGAAACAATTTCTGTAACTACCGAAGTTATCATGGCGATTTTTTCTTGTCCCTCCAAACTCAAAAACTGCCCAAAAGGGGAATTTTTAAAAGATTCTAACTCATTGGGGGACAATCTTTCGTTTGGGTTTAGATAGTGGGCTTCAAACTTAGATGGTGAGCATCTCACAGTGATGCTAAATTTTCTGCTGACTTCATCGCCTTCAATCTTTTTCGGCATGATTATGTAGAAATTAGAATGGAAGATGGAAAATTAGAAGATGATTGTGTAGAAATTAGAAGATGATTGTGTAGAAATGGAAGATGGGAAAGAAATTAAAAGAGTTATGAGCAGTTTAATGGAAGAAGAATCGGTTTAAGAAGAAGAGAGAGTGGGTGGTTGTGGATTCTGAATCGGTGTGAAAACCCTAGGTTAAGTATCACTCTACCTGTTCCCGCTCGATTTTCCCGCCCAATTAAAACCCAACGGTTAATGACACGTGGCGCTGAGTGGCTGTTGTTTACTGTAGCAGATGCTTGTTTAAAATTATAAATTGTAGAGGAAATAACACTACTTGTGGAGGATAGGAATTAGCAAATTATATCCAACGGTTGTAACTTATTATCATGATCCAATGGTTGTAATCTACTGTCATGTCATTATCTCAGATGTCACATCTACTGAAAACCTATTAAAACAAATGATTATAGGCTAAAGGGTATAATAGGAAACAAAATATGCTAAAAGACAAAAATTCAGCAAGTCAAAGATAGAATTGTGCTTGTTGGGGAAGATTGCAGTCAAATGTGCTGATTTGGGAAGAAAAGTGATAAACCTGTGCTTATTCGGGAAATTACCCCTGATTGGGGATGAAGCTTCGTGAAATAAATTTTTTTATTGATAAATCCAGAAATTACACGAGAACGTAAACTTTATAATTTTATTTATTGATAGATATTATTTTTTTGTTTTTCATAAAAAAAACTTAGGATTAATTATTAATAAAATAAAAAATATATTTAAAAAATAATAAACTCATATTTTTATGAATATAGTACTTCAGACCTATGGTGAGGAATTTGAAGAGCAGGAAAATTAAGGAGATAGCAGATATGTGTCCAAAGATTGTCAATTTGGAGAGTTAATAAAAAAAATAAAAAAAAATTGCAGCGCAGTTTGTAGCGTGCTTTGTCTTCTAGCTTTGTGTAATTCTTCTTTTATCAATAAAATTTGTTTTTTAATAAAAAAAACAAAGAATTGGGCCAAAAGGCCAAATTCCGAGCCCATTTGGTCAAAAGGACATTTTTAAAAAAGTGGCTATCAAAAGGACAAACTTATAAATCTTATGTCAAGGACATAAGATTTTCTTAGGCCCAAGGACAAGCCCGTAATATCTGCCCGAAATATGATCCACCAACATTTTATAATGACCGTTTTACCCTTATATAGATATAGTATATACATCTTCAGATTTGAAAAGTTTCATTTGTTTGAAACTCTATTTCCTTTTCTCTCTCTCTTTCTAGATCTCTTGTGGATTTTTTTTTTTACTTTCGTTGATCATCTCTCTCTTTCCGTTTGAAAACTGAAGAAGTTTGATTTCGCAAAATCTCTCTTCGTTTGAAAACCAAAAAAGTTTAATTTCGCGAAATTCTTCAAGTTTGAGTTTTCGATTTGAAGATTTTTTATTTGAAATCTCTTTAGAAGTTCGAATTCATCTGATTTGTTTCACTTGAAGAACTTTGATTTGTTAATTGAATAATTTTTCAGCTCCATGATAACAAATGTTTTCAAATTCTTTTGTTTTTGAATTTATTGAAGTAGTATTGTTGTTTTTAACTATTAAGTTATATTTTATGGAAACCTCATTAGTTGATAACATGATGTCTTTAGAGAATAGTGATAACAAGATGGTAACATCATATTTTAAGAGAATAATGATAAGATCATGTTATCGAGACATCTACTTTGATAACAAGATGATAACATGATGTCTTCAGAGAATAGTAATAACATCATGTTATGATGTATTTAACTATTAAATGATATTGTATTTATACATGTTTTTATGTGGAATTTGTTTTTGTAGAGATGGCGCAAACTAATGTTTTAGCTGTTCTTGTGCAAGAGGGCGTGACAATTTCTTGCCGTTTGACTACTTCTTCTACATTACTTGGTTTGAAACAATTTATTTGTCAGCGTTTGCGTTCGTTGAATCCTGGACTATTTAGTTTGGCTTTTTCTTTAGATGAAAAAATCAAAGCTCTTAAGACTGATGCAGATGTTATGTGTATGACATGGATTTTTTGTACTCGAAGCATTGCTACTGTTGATCTTCAGCTTTTGTTGAATAATAGTGGCAGAGGTATGATTTCTCATGATGATAATGGAGAATGTTCTAGTGCAATAGTTGATAATCATATGGATGATGAAATATGTGAAGTGGTAGAACGTACGCCTTTTTCTATTCAACAAGGGTTGAAGTCTGCTGCTTGGACAAATGTTTTCCAAACTGTTAGACAAGTCTTTGATGGTGGGGCTGAAGAGTTTAGGCAACTTTTGGTCCTTTACTCAATTGAGACTGGTTATGATTACATTTTCATAAAGAATCACCGTGAACGAGTAACTGTTATATGCAAGAAGAAGGTTGAAAAAAATTGTGGTTGGATGATCCATGCAACTTTGAAGGGTGGCATTTTTGTGATTGAAAAGATGAATAAAGTGCACAGATGTATTCCATCTTATAGAAATTACAATGATCCTAAATTCACAAGCAAGACTGTGAAATCATTGATTTTGAAAAGTATTTCTGCCAAGTCTCAACTTCAGCCAAAAGATATCATTGATCGGTTTAAGGATGAGTATGGATTGACATTGAAATATTATTTTGCATATACTGGAAGAGAATTGACATACAAGGATATTCATGGTACTGATGACTTATCTTACTACCAACTACGTTGGTATGTGAATGCTTTGATGGAAACCAACCTTGGAAGCCATGTGGTTTTGGAAGTTGAACCTGTAACAAACAAGTTTAAGAGAATTTTTATTGCGTTTGAGGCTTGTATTTAGGGTTTTCAGTTCTGCCGCCCTATGTTGTCCCTGGATGGTACTTTTTTAAAGACAAAGTTCAAGAATACCTTGCTTGCTGCTAATGCTAAAGATGCTAATCAAGGTAAATTAAACTCATTATACATTTGTATATTTTTTTTGTTTTGTAAAAACATTTGATGAATTTTGTGTTGTATATGTTATGTGTTTAGGGTTTTTAAGATTATGTTTATGATCTTTTCATTTAAATGTTATATTTTGTTTTCATTTAGGGATCGTTTATTGTTTAAGGTTTTTAAGGTTTACATTGTGTATTCATTTAGGATTCTTAGGTTGTTAATAAGAAAAAAAATATTGTGATCACATTGATAATCTAGTATGATGTTATCAGATTTATATAAAAAGACAAGACTGATAACATGATGTTATCAAGTTCAACCAAAGTGATAACATCATGTTATCACCTTCAATATTCTTACAAATATTAATAAGAATGATAACATGATGTTTTTTTTTTTTCTAGGAATGTTTCCTGTTGCCTATGCTGTTGTTGAAAAGGAAAATGATGATAATTGGGAATGGTTTATGAAGCATTTGAGAGAGGTTGTTTCATCCGAAAGAGAGATTACTTTTCTGTCTGATCGACACTATGGCCTGGTTAATAACATACCCAAGGTTTTCCCCAACCCTCACCATGGCTATTGTTATTTCCATATGAAGAATAATCTTACTGCTGCTTTGGGTAGACATATATATCGAGCTGAGATTTTAAATCTTTTTAAGGAGTGTGCTTATGCGTGTACTCACTCAGAATTTCAGGAGAAAGTAACTGAGTTGAGAAGACTAGGTGGGAATATTGTTAACGAGTTTCTATTAAGAGCTCCCTATGAGAATTGGTCTAATGCTTACTTTGAAGGATGTAGGTATGGTAATATGTGTTCAAATATCTCAGAAAGTTTTAACAATTGGATTCTTGAGGAGAGGCATTTGCCTATCACTGCCATGCTTGACCGTATTAGGTCACGTTTGATGGATCGGATGTTTGGTAGACTTTCTGAGTCTAAGAAATGGTTGTCACCTTTATGCCCAGTGGTGGAAAAGCATTTAGCTAAAAAGGTTCAAAAATATAGAACAATGAGGGTTGCTAGGTCAAGTGAGTTTGTGTTTGAAGTGAACTGCGATGGGAAGCTGCATGGAGTTAACCTAGGGAGTTTGATGTGCTCATGCAATAAGTGGACTGTGTATAAGTTTCCATGTTCTCATGCTATTGCTGCTATTCTTTCTAAAGATGAAGCAGTATACACTTACATAGATTCATGTTGGTCAGTGCGTGATTTCCAGTAACAGTATCGTCATGCTATTCAACCCATCCCTAACATTGATATGCCAAGAGTAGTAGATGAAGATGCTAACCTCATACCACCTGATACATCTACATCAGCTGGAAGACCAAGGACTAAAAGGATTGAAAGCATTGGAGTGAGAACCACAAGGCTTATATTTTGTGGTAATTGCAAGAAGTTGGGTCATCACAACCGTAGGACGTGCATTCATGTTTGAAATGGAAGCTAGGTTTTTTTTTTTATTATTTCAGTTTGTTTTTAGTTTCAATAATTAGAAACTTAGTGAAGTCGGATTTTAATTTTAAATAAATAATTGGATACATTTTTACAATGGTGTTTTGGAAGTTTTTTTTTTCTTTTTGTTCTTTGTTGTGGATTATATTAGTTTTCACAGTGTATGATAACATGATGATTTCAGCTTCCGATATATGATAACATGATGTTATTACTGAATTTGTCCTTGATAACATGATGTTATCACTGAACATGTGTGATAGTGTTATCAGTTGACTTATATTTGATAACATCATGTTATCACAACAATGTTTTGGAATTCCAATGAAAGTTTACTTATTGAAAATAAGTTTTAAGTAGTGACAAAGAGAATGAAGAAGAAAAGAACCAAACTAAAAATCCACAAGTAGAGGATAAACGAACTTACTTCTTTGTTGTTAATTATTTGTGATTAGAGAGTATGTAATGTTATCAGATATATGATAACATGATGTTATCAGTTTTAGATATATGATAATATGATGTTATCAGTTTAAGATTTATGATAACATGATGTTATCACTACACTTGCCTTTTATAACATGAGCTCCAAATATATGATAACATGATGTTATCAGTTTTAGATATATGATAACATGATGTTAACAGTTTAAGATTTATGATTAAATGATGTCATATGTGTACATAAAATTAGTTCCACTAGGGTTAACAGCACCCATACGTGATAGTGTTTTAGATGTATCATATGTGTACATAAAATTAGTTCCACTAGGGTTAACAACACCCATACGTGGTAGTGTTTTAGATGTATCATACGTGTACGTAAAATTAGTTCCACTAGGGTTAACAACACCCATACGTGGTAGTGTTTTAGATGTATCATATGTAAAAGTAAAATACTAAAAAAAATATGATAACAAGATCTGGTAGTGTCGTAGAAGAAATTTAACATTTATGAAGTTAGCAATAGCTAAAACAATTTACATGTACTTAGCAAAAGCATAAAGTCTTCTATCAACAATTTATAACAATCAAAGTTCTTATCAAAACACTACAACTTCTCTAAAATAAGTCTTTTATCCACAAGATCTTGATATTCTTCAGTCCAACACCTTGGGTTGTCCTTCATGATCGAAACTGCCCATTGAGCACGTGTTTTTTGTCCCAAATTTCCATCTACATTATCTTGTACAGGGTTCATAAATGTCAAAGCTTCCATGATCAAGCCAACATAAATCGCACAATCATTAGTTTGACCCTGTCGTGGTGTTATAGTTTCTTCCAATGGCAGGTCCAACCTTAGTGGTTCGTTTTCCAGCCCCATCTTAAATCTTTTGTTGATTAGGAGAACAAGATGGTTCTTCTGTTTTTCAAGCAAAATTAATATGTTATCAACTTTTGTTTTCTTAGAAAAATAAAATTATAAACACAAATCAATATGTTATCAACATAAACCTACACTGGACATAGTGACTGATAACATGATGTTATCAGGGAAACCAAAACTGATAACATCATGTAATCAATGAAACCTACACTGGCCATAGTGACTGATAACATGATGGTATCTGATAAGATACCAAAACTGATAACATCATGTTATCAGGGAAACCTATACACTGGACATAGTAATTAGTGAAACCTACACTGGCCATAGTGACTGATAACATGATGTATAATCAAACAAAAATATTCACCAATGCAATGTGTATAATTAAAAATCATACCATCATATTTGCGTGGTCGTATGCAACTTTGTTTGGCTTCAATTCTTTTGCTGTTCCCATGGAGTTGTAGTGTAGCCATCTCTTCTTCTTATGATCACAGACAAGAAGTGTCCAATGAAAGGGTTTCTTGTCCTTAGGTGTCTTTCCAGATAGGATGGGGATGAAGATCAAGTCTACATCAATGTCCATGTTTTCAATTGGTGTATTGATGTCTGATTGTTGAGATTCCGGGAAGTCCCTCAAACATGTCTTCATAATCATAAAAATAAGAGTTAAGTTATTTTATTGTAAATTCCTTACAAACAAAAAAGAGCTCATAAAATGATGTTATCAAGGACAACTATCGTGATATCATCATGTTACCAACTTTGGTTTTCTTACAAATAAAATAATAAAGAGGTTATAGTCTTACCCAGGCAAGGGCATTGATATAACAACACTTTTGCATTTTTGGAGTACCGGTATCAAGAATTTCATATCGATAGTTGATGTTCCAGTAAAACCAATTTATAAGTTGATAATCAATTAGGTCATTCCAAAGGAGATCTACGATGTGACTACCACATAGATTAATGCCATCTTAAAAAAACAAGTAGTTCTGCAAAATTAATAAAAAAAAAGGAATTTAATAAATGTTATTAAAAAAAGGTAGAGATTTACCATATATATTATTCTTACTTACCTTTTGTCAGCAACCTTAAAGAATTTTTCAATCAATTGTCTATCATTTTCATGTTCGACATACTGGAAAACATCATTAGCTTCTTCTAAGTCTGGCATAGGTTCTCTTGGTAGTACCTCTGGAGCTAAAACATCAATAGTTGTTTGTTTCCCTTTCCTTTTATTACCTCTGCCTGCTGGTACTTTTTTCTTCTCCTCGGCCTTGGTTGTTGTTATTCTTGTTGGATCTGATGAGGTAATTTCCATTATAAAAACACATAGCATAGTCTTTTCCTTTTCAGGTTGCATTAGCATCAAATTTAGTCAAATTATAACATTGTATTAAAGGTGATAACATGATTTTATCACATGAATTGTCACTGATAACATCATGTTATCAAATATTTTGTTATTAAGGAAATGAAGATGATAACATGATGTTATCGGTAGACTAATCCTTGATAACATCATATTACCAAAACAATGTTTCAGAATTAAAATATTTTTTTTCTTATTTCAAGTAGTGACAAAGATGAACTTACTTCTCCCGCTTTTCTTGGCGGCTTTTTCCTTGAAGTCTTTGTCACTGTCATCCGCATTGTCCTTGCTTTCCTTGTCTTTTGTTTCTCCACATTTTCTTTTACCAGTCTTATTCTTTCCCTCTTTTCCCTCTTTCATTCCTACCTCCTCAACATCATCACCTTTTTCCTTCAACATTTCCAATTCATGTCGTGCTTGCTGTAGTTGATCTTTTAATGCCTCAATATTTTCCTTATCAACATCACTTATAAATGCCAACTTATCATTAAGTTCCTTCATTTGAGTTTCCAAATTATTTTTCTCCTTTTTCAGACATTCATTTTCAGTTTTAGTCTCTTCCAACTCCGCTTTAAGCTTCTCAATTTCATTCTCTTTTTCAGCCAACAACAATTTCGTATTCTCATCCTCCTTGATTATTGTAGCAATATCTTGTGCCTCTTCCAGATTCCATTCTTTCTCTCCCAGTGATAAGTTTAGTAAGCTTGCTGCAGCATCATCTCCTTCATTATTTTTTGTAAGCATCTTTCTTTTCGTTTCTTCCAACAGTTCCTTCATTTTTTGTTTCCTTTGGTTCAATTGATGCCCTTCTAGCATAGCATATTCTTCATCGGTAATGTTATCTATTTTTTCAATAACCTGCACAACCAAGAAACCTACAGTGAATACCATCATGTTATCTATTCTTCATCAGTAATGTTATCAACATAAACCTACAATGGATAATGATAACATGATGTTATCAGAGATACCAAAACTGATAACATGATGTTATCAGAGATACCTACACTTGCCATAGTGATAACATAATGTTATCAGAAATACCAAAACTGATAACATCATGTTATCAGAGATACCAAAACTGATAGCATCATGTTATCAAGGAAACCTACACTTGCCATAGTGATAACATAATGTTATCAGAAATACCAAAACTGATAACATCATGTTATCAGAGATACCAAAACTATTATACATCATGTTATCAAACACAAATTTTTGCACAACTATAATGACATATATAAATGATTTTACAATTACTAATCAAAATATGATTGATTAAATTACCTTCAGACCCTTCCATGATGAAATTTTTTTGTTTTCTTTGAACTTGTTGGTGAGTTCATTCAAATCCCATCTTGTTATCCTTGGGGTCTCATTTTCAAAGGTTTCCCTTCGAGTAATAGCATCCGTATGCTCACAAAGCCACATCTGTAAAGTAAACGATAAATTAGTTCATTATTTTATAGATTAAAAACCAAAAACAGAAAGTTTGATCAAGTTTTTTGTTTACTTACCAGCAATGTCAGTGTACTCCCACCAATCAATGCTTCTTTTTTCTTCTTTTTTTTTCTTCATAATGTACTCTCGAATTCGAGCTTCCAAGTAATGATGAACAAGTGTTGGCCAATCATAATTTTGAAGATTCTCCAACTTGTCCATCATTGGAATTATCCAAGTCATCACCTTTCCTGCTGAGTTGGTGAAGAGGATTGTGGATGTGAGATAAAGGATTAGCAACTTTGAGACATCTAATATATCTTCTGGAGTTGGTACTTCAATTTTAAGCTTCTGATGAATTTCCTTCAAAACCATATCTTTGCTACAATCTTTCTTCTTCCTAGAATAAGATTTATTCTTCTTTGGGGATGCCATTTTCTTCGTTTTTCCTCCATCCTTCTTTGTTCTTTGCTTAGACATCTCTTTTAAGATAGGAAACTTTCTAACTATCCATTCATTTTCACTCCTATCAAGGGAGATCTTCTTGTTGAAGTCTACCAAATCCCCTTTCGGTGTCATGCCCAAGATAAGGGCAACATCAATGGGGTGAAACTCACCTTCTTACCTCCAATCTTGAAGTAGTTTCCCTTACCATCATATGTTGACAACAAAGACAATACTTCTTCAGTTATGTTCTTGTGTTGATTATCAGAGATTCTTTTTTGGAGAAAAGCTTTGAAGAGGCTTTCGAACGGTGTTGCATAGAGGTATTCAAGATGCCCATGCTTTAGCAATTCAGATATATCCTTTAAGAAAGTTACAACATTGTAAAGGCTAGTCCTGATGTACCCTGTAATGTCTTTAGCCAACTTTTTCCCTTTTTTACCAGCTGCTTTTGGTTTTTTTGGGTTTTGTAGTTGTTTCTTTTGTCGTTGACTTTCCTGACTTTTGAGGGCTCTTAGTTTGACTTCCTGTTTGTCTTTTTGCTGGTACCTAAAAACAAAATTTTTTTGTGATGAAAGCATGTTATCATTGGAATTTTGTTTGATAACATCATGTTATCAATGTCCTACATTATTTTGGAATAAAACTTAAATGCAAGCCCACTGATAACATCATGTTATCACCCAAACCCACACTGATAACACCATGTTATCAGTGTCCAGTTATAACATCATGTTATCCTACAATTTTTGTGATAACATCATGTTATCCTACAATTTCTGTGATAACATCATGTTATCAGTGTCCTACATTATTTTGGAATAAAACTTAAATGTGATACATGATGTTATCACTGGACAAGTCCACTGATAACATCATGTTATCATACAATTTCTGTGATAACATCATGTTATCATAGGAATACAAAATCTCATTACCTCTTCATTTTTTTGCTCTTCATCCTTTTCCTCTTCATTTCCTTGTTCTTCATCATTTTCATCATCTTGTTGTTGTTCTTCTTCTTTTTCTTCCTCTTCCTCTTCATTTTTTTTTTTTTTGAGTTGGCTTTTGTTTTTTCTTTTGTGGTTTTTCGACCTCATCCTCTTCGTCACTCTGAAAACAATATTTTTTAGTCACAAATGTCATACAAGAATCCAGTGAACATAAATTTAATTGATATAAGTATTTGTATAATCATTACCTCTTCATAGAGTGAACCTGACTGTTTAGGAGAAACATGTCTGGAATCTTCACTATTTTCACTCGAAGAAATCTAGTTTTTTCAAACAAAACACAAAAAGAAAACAAAATTGTTATATTTGCTTAAATATAAAACTTCGGTTTGTATTTAAGAAAATGATAACACGATGTTATCACAGTACAAGTCCACTGATAACATCATGTTATTATCTATAAAATTGGTGGTAAGGAAACATGAAAAGGAAGAGACTATGTTATATGTGTTTATAGAGGAAATTATCTCATTAGAACCTAAATTGGATGATGTTGGAGGAGAAGACATTTCCTTTTCTTGTGCGTTTTGGTTTGGACTTGAACCCTATTTTAGATAAGAAAAAATATATTACATAGAGTTCTGAAACAAATTGTCCAGGCAAAGCCACGAATGATAATAAGCAAAGTCTTACCTCCTCAGTTAGTTTCACATATTGTTTAGGCCAAGCAACGAATGATTCGAGGGCATCTTCAACGGTTTCCATGTAATTTGTAGGTACTGGAAGACGTGCTTTTCGAAACACTACATTATTTATGCTCACTCGTACGTTGTCCCCACCTAAACGTATACCATGGATGAGTTCTTCAGGTCCACTCTTTTCGTAGACACGACCATAAGCAACAATCTTGCTTATCCTATCTAAACTCAAACTGCATTTCTGTCATAATACACAAACAAATATTAACACTATGTGTGGTAGGTTTTGGTCAAATTTATGTAGTAGCATAAGCTTCAAGCATGGTACCTTAGATGTCATCAGTTGGGGAGTTGTCAATGCTTTGTTTTTGTTTTGATCGTTGTCATCCTGGCAATGTTCATCCTCTTCTCCACTAGTAGAACTAGAACTTGAACCCTAAAAAAAAATTATAATGAATATTTAAATGATGTTATCATCTTCAGTTTCATTCTAAAGACAAAAAAAAAAAAAAAAGGCGGTTGATAACATCATGTTATCAAGGTACAAACCCACTGATATCATGATGTTATCACTTTCAGTTTCATTATAAAAACAAATAAAAAAAAAGGTGATAACATCATGTTATCAAAGTACAAGCCTACTGATATCATGATGTTATCACCTTCAGTTTCACTCCAAAGTCCAAAAAAATGCGATAACATCATGTTATCAAAGTTCAAGTCCACTGATATCATTATGTTATCACCTTCAGTTTCACTCCAAAGACAAAAAAAAAAAGGTGATAACATCATGTTATCAAGGTATAAGCCCACTGATATCATGATGTTATCACCTTCAGTTTCACTCTAAAGATAACAAAAAAGAAGGTGATAACATGATGTTATCAAGGTGCAAGTCCACAGATATCATGATGTTATCACCTTCAGTTTCACTCCAAAGACAAAAAAAATGCGATAACATCATGTTATCAAAGTTCAAGTCCACTGATATCATGATGTTATCACTTTCAGTTTCACTCCAAAGATAAAAAAAAAGGTGATAACATCATGTTATCAAGGTACAAGCCCACTGATATCATGATGTTATCACTTTCAGTTTCACTCCAAAGACAAAAAAAATGCGATAACATCATGTTATCAAGGACAAATCCACTGATAACTTCATGATATCAGCCTTAAATTTATGTTATAATTGAGAGAAATTGTTAATTTGCAAAATGAAAATATTCTATATGTTTTCTAAATAAAATTACCTCATCGGAATTGGAACTTGTTGCTTTTGGAGTAGTTTCTCTTTCATTTGTGTGTTCTTCACCACTTTTTGAACCCTATATTTTGAAAAATTGGTTAATTAAACACTAGAATTACAAATAAATTGTTAATTAAACACTAGAGTTACAAAAAAAATATCAAATCTAACATGTTGTTCTTGTGATTGTGTTGTTAGGGTTTCACGCATTACAATACCGAATTCATCAGATTTTTCCGATTCTTCTTCTTCTTCTTCTTCACTAATTTCATCAGTAACATCAATTTCTCTTGTTATTGACCTAATTGCACCTTCTTCCATGTGTTCTTTACACAAATCTGTATCTTGTACAACTAAATTCGTGCATTTTTGACCATTTCTTTGAAAAATGCATGTTGATGATGAAGATGATGGTGGATTTAATTCTTTGACAACTAATTTCTTCATTTCAATTAACAATAGAGAGAGAGAGAGAGAGAGAGAGAGAGAGAGAGAGAGAGAGAGAGAGAGAGAGAGAGAGAGAGAGAGAGAGTCATTTGAAGAAGATGAGCGCGAGGAGAGAGAAAGAGACGGTTTTAGATTTTTTTTCCAGTTACATTGGGTATTTTAGACATTTGGGCCGGGCAGATTATTTGGTCAGCCCGTGTCCTACATACTAATTGAAAATAAGTTTATTCCTTATGACAAAGTCATTTATTTTTTTTTCCAAACTGGAAAATAAGTTTATTCCTTATGACAAAGTCATTTATGACAAAATCGAAATACCTTAGATCTTTGCTATCAGATCGAAAAGATGTCTTCTTCCCCAAAAAAAAATAAACTGTGAATCCGGGATGAGAGACTTATTTGAAAAGGACAGAAACAGATTGTTTCTTATTGAAAAAGGGCTTTGAAGTCAACAAATTCTGGATAAAATACCCACCCTAATCGGTCAAATAACTGAAAATGACAACAACGTTTGCAAAACATTTCAATTCTAACAATGTATTGCAGAACATGACAACCAAGTGGATTTTTTTTACACCCGATAACAACAATGATTTCTCCGGTACCTGAAGCCAGTGACATGTCTATGTGGCTTGTAAAAATAGATGACGTGTCAATAAAAATAAGTAAAAGGACACATCAGCCTGACATGTGTATTACACGTGGGGTAACAGACACGTGATCCACACGTGATAGACATAAATCAACCAAACAAAATCGAAATACCTTAGATCTTTGCTATCAGATCGAAAAGATGTCTTCTTCCCCAAACTGAAAACCCTAGTTTTTAAATTGGAAACCCTAGTTGCTCAATTATGTCTTCTTCTTCAATTAATTCACATACCCCAAGTTGTCAATGTAGAGAAGAAGCTGTAATAAGGATTTCTACTACTAATGAGAATTATGGAAGGAGATTTTTTGGTTGTTGAAAATACCCTAATAACAATTGCAACTACTTTCGCTGGATTGACCCACCAACACCATTGAGCATCGAAAAGAAACTAGAATATTGGCAACACAAAAACGAAAACTTGTAATGCAGGATAACAGCTTTAGAGAAGAAGAACTGGAAGCTTTTGAAGGAATTGGAGAAAATAAATGCAGAGCAAATAGAATTGGAAAGAAAGATGAAGATGTGTAGAAGGAAGATGTATTTTATTGGTTTTATTGTGTTTTTTTTCATGTTTTTATGTAAGTGATGATGTTCATCATGAATTATGTAAATGATGATGTTCAGAGACATTGGAATGATGATGTCGAATTTTGTTTACTTTTCTTATTTGTCATGACGAAGAAGATGATGTATTTTGTTTGCTTATCAATGAAATGTTTTGTTTTCACTTCAATTCAAAAATGTCTTCCTTTAACATGACCCGAAAAAAATGACCTGAAAAAAATGTCTTCATACTTTTTGTGACATCACCTGAAAAAAATGTCTTCCTTTAACATGACCAAACTGCAGAAACACAATATATGAACCTCAAAAATGCAGAAACACAATATAACATGATACAAAAGTGCAGAAATGGGATGACAAACAATGCATGACCTGTCAACAACTTGTAGAAATTAAATTGCAGAAACAACTTCATTTATTGATTAAACCTTGTCTGACATACAACTAGTCTCCAAAAAACAATAAATTTCACAACACACCCTCAGACTAAAGTCTGCAAAAAAAAAAAAATAAAAAAAAAATTACACCACACATTCTTACACAGAAGTCTGCCAATTAGAAAAGTATAAAACAACTGCTCCTCTCACCCCATAAAAATCCCACCCTTGTTCATAAAACTCCTAGTTTTGACACCAAGATTTTTTGGGTTTTTTTCAGTTGGTAGAGGTGGCTTGGATGCATTTTCTTTTGTCGGTGCCTTCCTCTTAGAAACATTTGCAACAGCTGCAGGTACTTCCTTGCTTGATGATCTTCTCCTTACTGCACTTTCTTGAGTTGAAGGTTCTTCAGGATTTGTTCTTTTCCTTGGGGATCTTCTCAACTGTACACTTGCAGCTGCACTTTCTTGTGTAGGAATTTGAGGGGATGCTTGAGTGGAGGATTGGGAGCCAAGAGGTCCAACATCTATAATCATTTCTTCCTGTGGTGGGATATATTTTCCTCTCTTAGTCCCCATCTGTAACATAAAAACCAATGTCAGAAAATTATTTGAGTGTTCACTTCAAAAATATTGCTGCAAAACTTAATATAACCTACCCTTATATATTTCTCTCCATTTGGAAGATTTAACACACCATGTCCTCCAGGAGCCTTATTTACTCCCTTCTTCCTCCTTACTTGTACTTTCGGTGGTCCCTGCATAAGAAACACAAACTTAGATGCTATATTTGAAATTGCTTAACCTTAGTCTGATAGACATTAACATACCCCTGGTTTCTTTTTGGTTATTAGCTCACTGGAAGATGCAGCTGGAGCCTTTCCAATCTTCTTACTTGTTGTTGTGGTGGTTTTCTTACCTGTTGTAGCTGGAACCTATAGAATACACACCATTGAATAATAACAATACTATTAACATTTCTATTAGATAATTTCAATAAAAAAACAAAGACCTACATTTCTGGCAGTCTTCTTTGCCTTCTTCTTTTGTTGTTTTGGAGGTGGTGGAACCTGCAAGTATATTTTAACAAAATAAATTATTTTTGGTAAACAAAAAAAAAAAAAAAAATTAATTAGAATAAAGAATAAACACTTACATATTCATTCTTGCAGTGGCTCTTGTTATGTCCAATCTTCTGACAGTTCCTACACTTCTGCTTCTTCCCAGTCTTGGCCAGTTTTATTTTTTTCCCATTTTTCAATTCATGATGCTCTCTCCTTCTTTGCTTCTTGGGCCTTCCAGGTTCTCTTCTTTTGGGTGGGGGCAAGATTGGTACAAGGTTTGGAGTAGGAGGCCACATGCTGGGACCATTACAGCCAGGAATGTATAGATCATAAGTTCTCTTACAAGTAGAAGTATGATACCATTCAATGACATAATCATCGGTTCTAACTTCATGTGGTAGATAGCTGCAATAGCATGTACACATGGTATCCCAGATAAATCCCATTGGTTGCAAACATAAGATCTCATTACCATGTCCACCAAAAAGCCATCTGGGTGTTTTCTGACTTCAAACTTGTTTGGACCACTAAGATGCACCCTCCATAACCTCCATTCAGTTTTGTTGGCCTCCAACAATTCCCTAGCTTTTGGTGTTAGTAAATCAACATGCCATTTATCCATTTCAACCCTCTTTTGATTCAACCTATTCATCACATATGTTCTAACTCCCTCTAGAAGTGAAATGACAGGTTTAGCTCTAGCTTTCAAAATTTGCCTCACACCATTAAATGTTTCACATAGATTATTTCAACATTTTCACACTTTGGATAGTCGCTTTGGTAGCACCTTGCCCAATACATAGGACTATTAGTAACCATCAAATAATCATAACCTTCTTGACATTCAGCTTTGATCTCCTCCATTGCAGCTAGAAAGTCCACTTTGGTATAGGCTTTTGCAGCTTGCCAGAAAAGTGATTTTAAACTGTAAGTTGCCCATCTCTTAGTAAAATTACAATAAATGTGTCTTGCACATTCTCTGTGTTCAGCATGTGGTATCAGATCATTCACAGCCTTTGCCAACCCCTTCTGTTGATCACTGATGATTGTAAGTCCCTTTCCTTGTCCTTCAGAAATGTTCAAGTCAGCTAACACTTTCTTCAGAAACCAAGACCAAGTATCTGCATTCTCCTTATTAACGGCTGCCCATGCAATTGGGAACATTTGATTGTTCCCATCCCTACCAATAGCAGTAAGCAACTCCCCTTTTACATATCCTTTAAAGAAACATCCATCAACCCCTATGATTGGTCTGCATCCTTGTTGCCAACCTTCTTTACAAGCATCATAACAAACATAAAAACCCTTCAAGTATGCTGGATTTGTCTCTGAAGGTGGCCCACTCTCTAGTAATCTTTCAGTAGTAATTTCAAAAGTACCATTACGATTCTGCTGCACAAGCTCTGCACCATAACTCCATAGCTTAGTATAATGATTCTTCAAAGTGACCTCTACATCTCCCTTAGCCATTGCTCTTACTCTGCAACATTGTACAATTGAAACCTCTTGTTGATAAGTTGCCAAGACATCAGCCTGAAATTCTTCAAGTTTCCATGTTGGATTACTAAGGATCCTATCATGGTAAAGTTTTGCCAAAAAATGTGCAGTGAATGCAGTGCAGTTAGAAGACCTCTTACACCTGTGCTCTGTATTCATTGTCTTAACTTTGAAACATTGGTCTTCAGTGTCATAACTAGCCCACAATCTCCAAGGACACTCACCTTTACAGCACCAAGCCTGCATTTGAGTAGGGTTTCTCCTTGGAAAGCCAATGTCATACTCCTTGTCAATACTATAACCTATTAAACATTTCTTCAGTTTGTCCAGAGTCGCAAACTTGTGTCCTACAATTGGAACATAACCAAAACAATCACCTTTAGTGTTAACATGAGGAATTGCAGCCTTCTTTCTTATAAATTCTTCATCTTCTTTTTCAGAACCTACAGGTGAGTCATAATCAATATTTTCATCATATTCTGCAGTGTCCTTGAAATTGTTATCAATACTTCCCTTCATACCTTTAGCTTCAATCCAGTTTGAGGGACCATCCTCCTGTTCAATATATTTTCTTTCACTAACCAGACTAGCTTGTTTCTCAATCCTAATTTGTCTAACTTCATCATCACTGACATTCTCAATACTAGCAACCTCACTCTCATCTCCTTCATAATCACTGCCACTCTCATGGCAATCTTCAAAATAATCTCTATTATCACAGTTAAACCAGTTTGGTGTAACATTGTTATTCTTTTGTTCAATTTTTTTTTGTTTCTCCTTTTCAGTTGCACTTGGACCGCCACTTCCTTGTTCACATTCTTGATCAATATCTTCATTATTTACAATGTTTTCATTGTCACTTCCTTCTTCACAGTCTTCATCACTATCACTTTCTTCTTCATTGTCTTCAGAGTGCTCAGTGTATATGATTATATATCCATGGAAGATAGACCCTCCTAACACCTTCTTGAGATCGTCATCATCTACAATTATCTTCAGACCACATTCTAATGTTTGGTGAGGAAGTACATAATGCATTTTAGTCACATTAGTGTATCCCAAATCCCTTTCTAGTACACCCAACAGATTATCATAAGTAATCTTTTCAGTGGTGATATTGGGATAATGAGTAAACTTCCCCTTGTCATAATGCAAGTAAGGCTTTGTAATGAATGTACCACCATGATGAAGTTCAATAGTTCTTGTTTGTTCTAGAACTGAAAAGTAAAAAAAAAACAAAAAAACATACTTTAAGACCTACTAACTAATTGCATGCAATGTTACTATCATCAATAGTATACTATAACTGAAAACTCCCTTAAAGTGTACAATTGCATGCTTAATATTAATATGCTTTAATAATGTATTTGAAGTAATCAATTTCATTCATATTATACTATAAGTGAGAAACCCCCAATTTTTCATTAAACATTCACAGAAAACCTTAACTTGATAATAAAATATGATATCAGTACTCAAATTACATCAATATTCTACTATAATTCTTGGATTATTATCCTTGATAGAATCAATTAGATTAATATTATACTATAATCGAAAACCCCCAAATTTTTAAAAAAACCCTAATTTGAAAAACTCTAGATATAGAAGGTACAAGACTTGCAATTTATTTAAAGAATCGAATCTAAACCCCATCATGTTATTAAAAGAATAAAAAAGAACCGAATTTAAAAGTAATCTAAACCCCACCATGTTGAATATGGCTAGATCACTTACACATAGCTTTGATGATATCCTTCACTGTTGGACTAGCTTTTTCAAATTCTGCGACTAACTTTAACGTATCATCATCATTTGTTGTTTTGTCTTTGTCTTTGGATGATTGGTTCTTGGTCCGCATTTTCTAAGTTGCAGAGAAGTGGTAGGGTAGATGGAGAAGAAGACGACTGGTAGGGTACAAATGACAACAATGTTTTGGACTAAGGTATTTCGATTTTGTTTGGTTGATTTATGTCTATCACGTGTGGAGCACGTGTCTGTTACCCCACGTGTAATACACATGTCAGGTTGATGTGTCCTTTTACTTATTTTTATTGACACGTCATCTATTTTTACAAGCCACATAGACATGTCACTGGCTTCAGGTACCGGAGAAATCATTGTTGTTATCGGGTGTAAAAAAAATCCACTTGGTTGTCATGTTCTGCAATACATTGTTAGAATTGAAATGTTTTGCAAACGTTGTTGTCATTTTCAGTTATTTGACCCACCCTAATCATAGTATGATCATAAGTCAAATCATATATAACAAATATGATGCCTTGAACAAAACACTATAACCTAGGTAGGGAGTGATTAACCCTAGTGAGAAAATACAAAGTCGAAATTGCACAAAAACTTAACACTATGATTTGACCTAAAATCAAAAGTCTTTGTCCTTTTCAACAAGTCAACAAAAACTACATATCCTTTTCAATGAGGACTTTTAATAAGATTGTCCTTATGGAGGGTTGACTTAAAAGAGATTGTCATTCTCACCAAGGAAATCATGATTTGTGTCATTCTCAAAAGGGCTTATAGAGTGACGGTTACTATAAGGTGCCACATCAATCAAATCACCTTTGTACTCACCTTCTCCCATGGTTATTAAAACCATAGGTGAAAATATCGTGCATGCCGGGCGGATATTCGCGATATTTTCCGTTTTTCCAGAGATCGGCACGGTACGGCACACGGAATATATTCGGATATTAAAACACCCCATGCCGGTCGGCATAAATCGGATATTCGCGGCATAAATCGGCAAAAACCGATATTTATCGAAATTTTGGAAATTTTCAATTTTAAAATTAACACATTTATTTTTAATCCCCCCGAAGTAGAATTTTCGATGAGATTATCAAAAAAAGGTCCAAAAGGCCCTAGACGTTTGGAAACTTTCGCGACGAACTTGATGGCCCTCCAAGAGCAATATATCAGAAAGAAACGAAAAAAAAGCACGTCCATGCCAAAGTGAAGTTCTCTCTCACTTTTGGCAAACCAGTATACTGTTTGTATCCAAGGTTTGTTTTTGTGTAATGAATAATTGGTATCCAAGGTCGTACGAGCAAACAATGTCATGGGAATATTATTGTACTGAGTTCGTCCCCACACGTATGCGACTCGAAGCTCATCGGTTTGACAAGGGGCGTCTATCATTCTGGGGTTAGCATGTCTTTTATTTTGATTATTAAAATAAAACTATGGGTTGAGTTGTAATGAGGTTGTTTGTGTTTAGTTCTTGTATTGTAAACATATAAAATTTCTATGAATATCCGCCCGATATTTACGATTTTTTCACGTATGAGTAAAACTATCTTGTGTAATACTTCCGTCTTAGCTTCCTTGTATGATTTGTCGTGTGTTTAATTTGTAATGTATGTTTTTCTTTTAATTATATGTTTATATATCGAAAAATTCAAAAAATCACGGAAAGTGCAGAAAACCTCCCAATTTGCCGAATTTTTCGCGAATATTCGCGAATATCCGCGATATTTTCCGGTTTTTTGAATTTGCCAAACCTTTATAATCCGACACATGAGGTCGGATATCCGCGGAATTTTCCGTTTTTTTGAGGATCGGATATCCGCCCTTTACTGATATTTTCACCTATGATTAAAACACCTTACATAGTTAAACCAATGAAAAAAAATAAACAATATCATTTTATATAAGAAAAAAAAGTATATAAGACGAAACTTAAAGTTCCGACGAATTAAAGACAATTTGTAAAACGAAACTTCAATTTCGTGAATTTATATATTTATAAATAAGACAATTTGTAAGATAGAACTTCAGTTTCCGAAGGATTTATAAAATAAAACTGCAAGTTCCGAATTCAATAAAAATTCATAAGACGGAACTATAAGTTTAGAAAAAATAAATTTGACGAAACTTCAATTTCCGTTGTATATTATCGACATATCATTTTGGATGATAATTTCTCTCTCTTTGAAATCACATGATGAGTTCAGCTGCCATTACTTGAATTCTTGACCCTCTTTATAAAAAAAATAAAAATTCTTGACACACCTTCTCATTGGAGAGGTTTTTGTTTTTTTTGTTTGGAGGGCATTTGGCACTACTGCCCTTCCCGAATGCCCTCCCATTGGGATTGCTCTTACGATTATTTGGATAGTGACTTAGTGACGTCATTCGTAGTGACTTGTTGAAGACTCTTCCTCTTCCTATTCCTCTTCTCTTCTCCCTCTCTTTATTTTTTTGCATTTTCAGTCTTTTTTTTTTGCCCTTCATCTTCTCTCTCTAAACTCTGAATTAGTACGATTTTAAGCCATTAAAGCAGCAAACAACAACTTCTATCTCTAGCTCTAGCTCGTGTTCAACAATGGTAATTCTTTTTTTTTTTCGCGAAATTACCTTAAAAGTACGGTTTTATTTTTCTCTTACATAAGTAATTTTCTTCATTCCCACTCACATTAGGGAATTTCATTATATATATATACATTTATGTAGTTTACTTTAAATCACCCATAAACAAACACAAACAAACCCCGAACTTGATCGGTTTAATCATGATTGTTATAACCCTTATTTGCTTCCAAACCTCGCAATTTTATGATACAAACAAACATTCCGTTTACGCCACAAATTTGTTTCTTCTGCTCTTACAGAATGTATAGATTGTTATTAGGAATTTTGGGGGTTAGATTTATTTACAAGATAATAATCTTAAGTAACTGAGATGTTTTGAGTTCTTTTTATGAATGTAGGTAATAATAGGAAAGTGAGTAAATGTACTTAGTTGTATTACCATATATGTAGTACTAGAAAATAATGTTTTTTTTTTTTTTTTTTTTCGCAATCCACATGGTGATGTATATGTGCATTTTTAATGGAAGCCTGCATTGAGAGTACTTATGTATGTTGATACAGATTTTGACTAAATGTTCTATCTCAACTTTTAACAAAAGAGTGAAGACACTATCTGCAGACCAAAGAAATAAAATTAAGAGAATGGGTTTTGGTTATATACTTGAAATGCATACTCAAATTTTGAGCAAAAATCTTTTATTTGAGTTGATGGATAGATGGAATTGTACGAAGAAACAATTTGAATTTCCCCCAGGAAACATTACAATCACCTTGATGGATGTTGCGCTCATCCTAGGACTTCGAGTGACTGGTGAGCCTGTTGTTTTAAAACAAGACTCACCGATCTCAGTTTTGGAAAAAGAGTATGGTGCCACCATAAAAAAAAGGAGTATCAAGGTAGCTTCACTCGAGAAGAGATTAGAGTCTCTTAAAAAGGTTGCAACTGAAGATTTTGTTAGAAGTTTTCTGTTATTTACTTTTGGGGTATTTCTTTTTCCAAATGATAATGGAACAATAGATTCTCGTTATCTTTCTTTGATGGAGGACTTGGACCGGGTACCCCAATTTTCATGGGGAAGTGCTGTCCTTGAAGACTTGTTCAATTGGTTCTATAAGTTTAAAAATGACAAAAAGTTGACGTACATGGGAAGCTGTCTCATATTTCTCCAGGTAAGGATTCACAACCATTGCTTTGATACACATCTATTAGATAGTTATAGATACTATAGTGATTCATTTGATGCTTTCGTTTCAGCTATGGTCTTATGAACATATTGATGTTGCTCGTCCATGTTCACTTAAGTGCAATTTGGTATTTCCTCGTTCCTATAAGTGGAAAAATAGTAGCTGTAGGCAAAGGGAATGGTTCACACCAAAATTCAACGAACTGCAAGGAAATCAGGTATTTAGATTGCCATTACTTGTGCATCTCAATTGATATAAGTCAAAAGTGCCGTTGACCATCTAACCCGCTCCAGTGTGACTTATGGCTTGAAACAAAACGATCGTTTAGAGGGGTCAATTTTTAAATGTCTGAAAGTGTGTGGGCTTTCCCTTTGTGACCGAGTTGATCATGGGTTCACTTCCACATTACCTCACCTGCAGGCTTGTGAGACTATATATTTGTCTTGATTCTAAATGCAAGACAACAAGAACAGAATTCTGTTGGCATTTACATCCAGATAATATATCAGCGTACATATTACATTGCAACAACTTTTGAGTGAATAATCTCTGGTTTTACAGATTATTAATGTTATAACTATTAAATATTTTTTTTTGTCTCAGTTAGTTATCCTTGAGCTAGCACGCAATTTTTAAGGTCAACATAGTAAATATACTTGTTTTGTTTCAGATAGTTTGGAAGCTAGAACCAACTCCCGAAGAAGCTAAAATAGATATCATCAAAAATTTGTTGGAAATGCAAAATGCGGCGTTGGAGATTTCGTCAACATCACAGTACTCTACGAGCAACAAAGATGATATGGTTTGTTGTTTGTTTGCTTGCTTGCTTAATTCATGTTTCTCACAGTTGCATTTGTCCCTTAATACAAAACCAAATATGTTCATACAGGATGGAAGCATTAGAGATGAAGCTTTCAGATTAGACAAGCAGCTGATAGAGTTGGATGTTTCTGAAACTGATACAATTGAAGATTCTGTAGAGGTGCAAGAAGACAATTTGGAGCTTCCATCTACACCACACTATTCTTGTACAAATGATACTGCTGGACATGTGATGATATTTGTTCCTTCCTCATGTTCTATACTTGTTTACATTCCAGATCCAATACTGTTGACATTTAACATAAGTTGTTAATGCAGGAGGATTGTGTGAGAACTAAGAAACTGTTAGAAGAGCAGATCGCAAAATTAAACAAGAAGATTGACAAGATGAAATTAAAGAAGGAGTGTGTGTTAGAAGACCAAGTTGTAAAGTTAAACATGGAGATTGATGAGTTGAGAATCGAAAATACTACGTTGAAAAACCAGATTTTGTCTTCGAATATATTGTTTGATCGTATGGAAGAGATTGTGATTGAGGGTACGACGAGCGGAACTTTGAGTAATGTTCTTATCCTGAACGAAGGTACAGGAGTTATTCAGTTATTGAAAATATGTTCTCTACATTTTGGTCCCCTTGTCACTGATTGTGAGTTTCTTAGTACTAATTTGGTTTCTTGCAATATTATATGCTTCACATTATCGAGTTTGCAATTTTTGGGAATTTGTGTCACATTTTATCAGCATCGTACAACTCATGTGGTGTATTGGTGCAGACCTTATCCAAGTACATGTGTTAAAATTAAAATAGAGTGGGTATCAGATGATATAGCCCTGTATTTGCACGTACACCAGAACTAGTCACTCTTTGATTGGGTTTTTCTCTTTTCTATTGTTCGAAATGTCATAATACTTAGTGTTATTTGTTTGATTGTATATTTGAAAGACATGCGTTTGATTGTATGTTTTAAGGACATGCAATTGATGCCATGTTTTTTTAAAAGCCGCAGTTTCACTTTTTTTCTTTGAAAAAATTAGGGGGGATTTACACAGAGTTTCACTTCTTTGTATCCTAATGTATTTATCTTCTCAAGATTGCTGTTGATCGATAACTGCAAAGGCATGCCCTTATATTATATCACCTGTCTATCCCCTGAAAGACTTGTGTTTTGTGGTTTCCTGAAGAACGATGGCTGTACGAATCGTTCAACCCTGTCTCAAATTATTTTGGGCAAGAACGATGACTTGTGTTTTGTGATTCAAAAGTTCTACCACAATGTCTAAATGATTTCTCGTGGCAAGGATGCACATATGTGAATGATTGATAGTAAAATGTTTTGAAGACTATGCATCATTCTCTCTGACAATTCAAAATTTCTTGCCCAAATAATTTGAGAGACCTCTGTTACCGTTTTTGGCCTGTTTACTAAAGAGACCTCTGTTACCATTTTGCCTGTCATAGCTGCAGATGAGTACCTTGAGGATCAGAACCGTGCAACTCCCTTTTGCAAGTCAATTTGAAATGCTAGTCAGTATGTTTGTTCTGCTCCTTTTATGTTGGAGAGGTAATACTTCATTTTTTGTTCTAAACATATGAAGATCCAACCATATTATTTCCTCTTCTGACTAGTATCGGTTTTATTTTCTTCATAAAGCTGCATATACATTTGTATTTCTTGAATGGATTATGTCGAGGGTTCAACTATTGAGATTTGTTATAACTTCTGTTGTTTTTCTTGTCACAGTGTTTCCCGACTTACTCCAGTTTTGAATTAAGCATACAATAAGATGCAAGAAGTCCTGGAAAATATGATTGCGATTGTGCATATGTGATTTAAATTAAGGGATCAACGGTCCTTCACAATTCAGGTAAATTAGGCTTAGGAAAAAGTATTATGTAGACTTCAAGAAATTTAAAGTCTATTTGTGCAAAAATAATAATGATAAATAACCCAATTATATCCAATTTAAAATTGATTAAATATAATTGTTCCATGCGAAGCACGTAATTAAGGTATTGGGATGCTGAATTAGTGGAGACATTGTTTCACAGGAAGCATGTTAAACTTAATAGTGCGCTCGACAGTTCAAATGTGGTTAGAGTGAATTCATGAATCAAAACTCTATCCTTTTTGCTACTACAATTTATTCTCCCTTTACTCCCTTTCTATAGAACACTACTACACAAATCCAATACGCAGACCTTGAGAATTTCATCCCGCCTTATGTATCCAATCATGTTCACCAGTCTTCAACTCACCGGATCCTGCAACCAATTCAGAAAGTATATCGTTTGTGATTAATAACACTAACAAGCATGACATGTTTTCTATATTCTTTCTGTTAAGTGATGCATGCTGAGAACTCTATAAAATTAACTGAACCGTCATTATTGGAATCTAACAGCTTTAAAGAGAACTGAAATGATGTATGGACAGGTGGGACTCACATTGAACAATCAATGTCAGGCGAAATCTCGAAGAGGAGAGAAACTCCGCACTCTTCAGCAATCGAGTTAACTAGATTGTATTGAATCCCTGGAACCAGTGGTGTGAAACTCTTGATACATGTGCAAGCTTGTTGGCGATCAGGCGTGGATGTGGCCATGGCCATGACCATTCTGGCACCGTTGCAGCACTGTTGTGGCACAGTCATTCCGCCATTACGAGCATAACCAATGCATGGCACCAAATTTCTAATGACTGAACCACAGGAGACGTATCCCTCTGATTGTTGAGGGAGCAACACCAACCAAATGAGCAGGAGACACATGAATGCAAGAGCCTTAACTGTGCCCATGTTTGATGCAAGCATTACTTGAAGGCAAGTTAAGTTTTGAGTTCCTAACTCCTGATCTTTATGAATGAATATATACTGATAGGAAATGCAATCCAGCTACTTTCAAGCTTGTTAGAACAGTTTGTTTGGTATTTCACGAGAAACATATCATCTAGCTACGCTTGTTCATCTTCCAAGAAACATATATAACTGCACTGATAAAATTATATAACCATCATGCAGAGCTCATGCTGTCTCAAAACTTACCCTATTATATGTTGTTGGAATCAGTTGGTCCCTGGATCAGGAACTCAGGAAGTCTTATTTTGGTGGTCTTAACTTCCCACTGTACTACAGTTAAATGACCTTAGTTACATGTATATGCAATTACCTTGGTTAAATGACATTTATGCCTCTCAACTTCCAAGTACACTGACATTTCTTCATCAACATGTAGTGTATTCTTCATCAACATGTAGTGTATCTCATCAATTGATACTGGTACTTCAATTATTTGTTTTTGGTTTTCATAATCTTTTAAATATATATATATTTTTTTTTGCTAAGTAAGTTATATTAAATAGAAAGAGAAACTGAGTACAAAACAAAAGGTGAGAGATAATAAATCTACCCCTCACCAAAAACCAGCATACAAGAAAACTATTCTAAACTAGACTTAAGAGCACTAGGCTCATAGTCAGACTGTTTCTTCTTCACTTTGCTAGTGGGTGACTTTTTACCATCTTTTCTCTTTAGAACAGATTGCCTGTTCTCTTCCAATGCTGCAAGTCTGGCTTTGATTGCCAAAGCTTCTTGCACAACAATGTCAGCATCATAATTGGTTCACTGTCCAAAACCAGTAGTGCATAAAGCCAATGGCTGACTATGGCTCCTAACAGAATACTGAATGTCAATTCTCGGATCCACCACTGCAAAGCCCACAGGTTCCAATGGCTGCAAGGTATCATCCTCAACATCATTTCCCCATCTTCCTATGATTCTTTCTTCTTCAGAAATCAATAGTTCTTGATCAGGAGTTTTTGGCACCAAGTCTAGTTCTCCTTCTAGAGCTGTGATAGAATTGGGATTAGCTAAACTGTTGTCTGGAGTGCCAACATTTATAGGGCTTGCGTTCCTAGGACTAGCTGAATTATGAACAAGAGTTCCTGGAGATGACTCTAACTCACGCTCTAGAGCCTTGAAAGAATTGGTTAAGGCTAAATGGTTACCTGGAGTTGTAACATTAGTAGGACTAACATTTCGTTGTGTTCTTTGTGCAGCTGGGACATTAATGTGAAAACTTCTTTCTTGTTGTAGCTCATTTGTAGAACTTGTAACTTCCTTTGTTATCAACTGTTGGTTAGCTTGATTGAGAGTAGATTCTTTTGTACCACTTGTACTTGCTCCATTTTTGTTTACTTGTTCAAAGTTCTTTTGTTGTGCTGTCAAAGTTGCAGCAACAACTTCTTCTCTTTGTGATCCATTCTTGTTTCTTTTCGTCCTCCAAGGCTCTTGATAGGTGTTCCTACTAGATAAGGAATCCTCCTTCCCTATTTCTTTCCGCAACCCCTTACATTCACTTTTTGAATGACCAATGGCTTGACAGTGAGGACAAAATTTTGGCAACACTGGATACACCAGATCTTGAAGGAACTCCTTACCATCATCTACTTCCACCAAGATTTGATTTGGTAGAGGTTTGGATAAGTCCAAATCAATCAACACATTGGCATAGTAGCCAAATTCCCGTTCCACAGTGAATTTGTCGACTCCAATTGGGCATCCAACTCCTTTGGCTATGGACATAATACACTCATACTCCCAGTATTGTTGCCCTAATTTTGGAAACCTTACCCAAGCTAGAGCTTTTGTAGTTCTTTGAACTTCCGGATCAAAATCTGGAGTCCATTTTGTGAGTCTTAAGACTTGATCATTGAATTTCCAAGACCCACCCATCCATATTCTCATCAAATCCTCCTTATTTGCAAATCTGACCATGAAAAAACCTTTCCCGAGAGGAATGATTTTCCATACTCCTTCAAATCATCAAATGTAGTCTGAATATTTGTTGTATTTACTATTTATACTGGTTGGTTTTATATGCCGAACTCAATACTGATATATCCTCTTCACACTATCACACAAAACTTGTGGAGATGTTTCTAAAGTTTTATCAGGATATGTTTTCCTCTTCGGCTGTTCTATAGATTAGTCGATGTGTTGTTTTCGGTACATTTGGGCTTTCAATAATGTCGACTAACCAAAACTAAAGGGACTTTCACATGACCATCAATACATGTGGACCTTGTTGTTTCTCTCTTAGTGATTAGCATACTGTATATGCATCTCAAATTATCAAAAGAGACTATTCTACAGGTTCAATGGGCTATGCTCCATTATATTACCTAAAACCACTCTTAAAACACCCACCCTCCCAGTAGATGGGATCATTTTATTTGTGCTGCTTTCTCTATGAACTTGAGTGCCCTGTGTGGTTTAGTGAGCACCTCCCTCACTAAGCTGGACCACCATCTTATTCACATAGGATCATTTGGTGACAACCTTCTTCTCCGATTTATATTCGATTTCAATTAGTAATGGGTTTATTGAAAAAGAAATTAGCAAAGGGTTGATGTCCTGCAATTGAACTCTTTTTTTTGCTTGGTCCTGCAATTGAACCGATTTTTAAGCTTTACTACCCTAGTACCCTTAACAAATAACCTCAGTCTCGGCCGTAAAAATAAGATAATTTCTGTGAAATTGAAGAAGATAAAACATAATAATAGATATTGATTATTCATAAAAACCCAAGGTTACATAAACAGAGTGAACATTAATAATTTCTATCCATGATCACCACCTAAACTGGGACACAGTCGTCGGTTTTATTTACTAATGTTGTGCCCAGACCAGTACATAGAAAATCTCTTTGTGGCTTCCGAATCTTAACGCACCCTGTAACATGTAGTCAAATAGTTAGAGCCAACATATATAATCAGAAATCAATCTTTTTAATACATGTCTTACCATCTTAAATTTTGTGGTATATATAAAACATAATTTTAGGTTTTGACATGCAAAATCTTCCAACAGTTGTACTGTGGTAGAAATTAATAAATGACTTGTAGGATACTAAAACTTTCTATGCAGTGGGGACGTGGGGTGGTGCTATATAGAAGAGTTAGAGAGAGAGACATACTTAGAGCAATCAGTTGAAGGACTGATTGGGTATGGAATGGAGACTCCACATTTGTTAGGCAGAGAACTAACAAGCCCTTGATTGAGTCCTTTGATGGAGCTGGCAGTTGTCTTCAAGCATCTGCATGCAGTCTGGCGGTCTGGTGTGCTTGTAGCAGCAGCATTAATGGTCCTGACCCCGGTGCAACAGGCCGGAGGAACTGCCCCTCCAGTGCCACGGAGGTAGTTAACACAAGGAGCCACCTTGCTTGCTACAAATCCACATGTAATGGTGGCTTCTGCACAAGATGCACTCATCACCAGCATGCATGCAACCAGAACACATGTGAGCTTAAACATCATTGAACTTGCCATTGTTACAAAATATGTTTGGAAGCAAGATGAATATGCTTAATTCTCTGTGATAGATTGTGTGATTCTGAAAGCTATGAGAAATGGTGTTTATATAGATATCAGGAATGGTGTAAATGTGGTTTAGGTACATAGCTAGGTGGACAATTATCGTGTCGTGTATTGTTGTTAGTTGAAGTTATTGATGTAAGAGTGTCTAATTATCTTTATTATTGTACCTTCTTTCTAATCTTAACAAAAACTTTTTCTTGTTTCTCCGTACTTTCGAGCGGCACTCATTATTGAAGCCGGTTTGAAATGACTCCCAGGCTTTTTTGATGTGTAATATTGTCTATGATTTCAACATTTCAACAAGAAGTTCACAATCAGTTTTATGAATGAATGGTTGAGTAACATGTCTGGATAGAAATTGCTGTCATTGCGGATGTTATCTGAGGTTGAATGGTAGAGAATGCAGACAGAACTCACAATGCGGGAGCTCCAACCTTCAATAGCCGGTTTATTTATGTTAGATGAACTGTGGGTTATGACTTTCTAATTAAGTGTTGTTAATTTCAAACTCTGCAATGAAAGAAGATAAGTACCTTTCTTAATAACTGTTGTTAATTATCTATCTAATCTTTTTTGCTTTGTTAAAAAGTTGAACATTAACAAAACTTTAATGAGCTTCGGCATCTTATACACACAGGGTCATTTGGTGCCAACCATCTTCTATCATTTAGATATAGTATCTGATATCAATTACTTAAGCTACTGTTGTGTTCTGCCATTGCACTGAATTCATGGTCTCAGACTAAGCGTAATAGTAAGAATTTTGCTGTGAAATTCCAAGAAGATGGGATCATAACTGTAAATATTGATGTATCATTAAAACAGCAGGCTAGATAAAATGCGAAAACTTAATGATCGGAGACACACGACATTCCTCTAATCAGCACCTAAACTGAGATATAGACGTCCTTTTTATTTATCTGTGTTATCTCCGGTGCGTAGAAATAATGTTTGTCCCTTCTGAACCTTACCTCACCCTGCAACAAATATTTAAAACAAAAATGTAATTAGGAAACTTTTTGATACCTGCCTTTAACTATTGAAATCAAGTGGAAATCCTAGAACAAAATTTCACACTTCTGACACTAGAAAACTTCAATCCATATTGTGGATTTGGTAATTTGCGGAATTTGACTGCATTTAGTACTCTGGTAGAAATTGTTAAATGAGTCATAGAAAATGCTACATCTTGAAGTTTAAATTCAACTTGGTAGGGATCAAGGTGCTATAAAGAGTTAGAGAGAAACGTACTTAGAGCAATCGGTGGAAGGACTGAGAGTGAATGGAATGTGGACTCGACATTTGTTAGGTATAGATGCGATAAGCTTGATATTGAGTCCATTGACTCCTTTAGCAGCTTGCGTCAAGCAACTGCACGCAGTCTTGCGGTCTGGTGTGCTTTTAGCTGCAGCATTAAGGGACTTGATCCCAGCGCAACAAGGAGAAGGAACCGGCCCTCCAGAACCACTGATGTAGTTTAAGCAAGGGAACAACTTGCTGAATACAAAGTCACATGTCATGGCTTCTGCAGAAGGTGCACTCACCACCAAAGTGCAGGCAACCAACACACATGTCAGCTTAAAGATCACTTTACTTTCCATGGCTATAACTTACCAAGTACTACACCTTGAAACTATGCCAAATGCTTAATTATCTATACTGGACAGGTGAGTGATGCTGCCGAAAGTTGTCAGATGTGGTGTTTATATAGAGAATGAGTAGTACCATTCATGTCAAGTGGACAATTACCAGTCCAAATATTATGCAAATTTTTGTTATCGTGCTAGTTCGAATTTGGTCCCACACTTTTTTGATGTGCAAACCGAAATGTAGTTTAGTGTCGATTTGGTATAGTATTGATGTTAGTTACGTTCAGAACATTTCCATATATTCCATAGATATAAAATGCTCCAAACTCCAAAGTAATGTGTAATTATACCCAATCTGCTGGTTAGCCAAATGTGGAGTTATTATGCAGACATATATACATCGGGATAAGTCATTGACACTTTTGTTTTCTTTACGCAAATCTTTGGAGTAAGAGCTTCTCTGAAGATGGGTGACAATTGGACGTAACGTACGGGATCCGTGCAAGCAGGTTTTGATCATCTTTTGGTTTCGGCTTAAAATGTAGACAAGAGTAGCAGCTTCATGTACGTAGCAGAGAAGCTGTGTATAAGTGTATTTACTAATTGACATACCTCTTCTGGGCTTGTGTGGGTTGTGATTTGTGTGCGCGTCAAAGGAGACAGTTGCAGGGAGATCAGCAAGGCCTTATTCATTAATATTGTCTTGATACTGAAGTCCTTTTGAGTCGGAAGCTTGATTCCAATAAGTACAAGTGTACAAACTTATTTTCGAAAAAGAAAATGTCCATGAAGCTGGGGACTCATTTTCAAACTTAGCAAATGGCAAGGAGCTAATTGGAGGTGCCAACAATCTCCAAACATATGCATGTGGATAACACACAGCTGACTGGTAGGTTTGCTTCTACAGTTAGATCAAACTATCTGATCTGTTGCCCTGGACTAATGGTTGTAAAGGATCCCTGCTGCTTGTAATTTTCATCAACTAGGTATGGTACTCCTTTTTTTTTGTCCGTGAGCAGTGTTTGTGCTGCTTGGTCTATGTAATTGAGTGCCCTATGTGGTATATATAGTGAGTATCACCTTCCTCACTGCTTGTAAAAATAAAGCTTAAACTTATCCAAAAATAAAAAGAAGTTTGTTCTATTATATATACACAAGCTAAGGGTTGATGTCCTGCAATTAATTTCTGTGAAATGATTTTATATATAGCTTTACACATAATAATAACCTCTCAGTCACGGACGTAATAATAAGATAATTTCTGTGAAATTGTAGAAGATAGAACATAATAGATTATTCATAAAAACACAAGGTTCTACAGACAGACACTAAATATATATTCGGGAGGCTCGTGATTCCCCCATTGTCGCCACCTAAACTGGGACACAGCAGACATCTGTTTGTGGCTTCTTAATCTTACTGCACCCTGCAACATATAGTGAAAACCAAAATGTAATTAGAAATCAATAAAAAGTTTTAGCGACTCAAATTTAGTGGTAAATATAAAACATAAGTTTGAATTTAGACAAGCAAAATCTTCCAACATTTGTACTGTCGTAGAAATTAATAAATGACTCGTAGCATGGTAATACTTTCTATGCAGTGGGGAGGTGTTATAAAGAAGATTTAGAGAGATCGAGACATACTTAGAGCAATCAGTCGAAGGACTGATTGGGTATGGAATGGAGACTCCACATTTGTTAGGCAGAGATCCAACAAGCATTTGATTGAGTCCTTTGATGGAACTGGCAGTTGTCTTCAAGCATCCGCACGCAGTCTGGCAGTCTGGTGTGCTTGTAGCTGCAGCATTAAGGTATTTGACCCCGGCCGATGCAACAGGCTGGAGGAACTGCCCCTCCAGTACCACGGAGGTAGTTAACGCAAGGAGCCACCTTGCTCGCTACAAATCCACCTGTAATGGTGGCTTCTGTACAAGGTGCACTCACCAACACCATGCATGCAAACAAAACACGTGAGCTTAAATACCATTGAGCTTGCCATGGTTACAAATTATGTTCGAAAACAAGATCAATATGCTTGATTCTCTGTAATGGGTTGAGTGATTCTGATCGAAAGCTGTCAGAAGGGTGTTTATATAGAGATCATAATGGTGTAATGTGGTTTAGCCGTTTAGGTACATAAGCTAGGTGGCAATTATCGTGCCATGTATTGTTGTTAGTTGAAGTTATTAATGTAAGAGTGCCTAATTAATTATGTTAATTATAGAACCATATTTCTTTTCGACGTACTTTCAAGTGGCACTCAGCTCATTATTGAAGCTGGTTTGAAATTTGTCCCACGCTTTTTTGATGTGCAATATTACATACTCCTGTATAAGTTCACAACCAGCTTTATGAACGAATGGTTATGCATTTCATATGTGGATAGGAATCGATCAATGCATATGGAATGTTATCCGAGGTTAAATGGTAGGGAATGCAGAAAGAACTCACCATCCAAGCTTCACTTGCCGGCTAGTGTATATGTTAGATTGTTAAGCTCCTTAGGAAACTGTAGGTATAATTTCAACAAGGAGCATGACTTTGCAGATTATGGTTCACTAACTGATCTAATAAATCTTAGTGAATGAGCAAATATAATCCAAGCATCTTGTAGGTATAAATGGGATTTCAACTTCTTGGGTCATGGCACCAAGCCACCAAGGACTCAATCTCGAACTCTGCAATTGAGTAGAGATACCTTATTAAGTCTTGTTGATTATCACTCTATCTTCTATAATTTCAATATTTGATTTCAATTCGTTAAAGGTTGGTGCCTGCAGTTGCACTGATTCATGGCCTGATCAGTAATTATAATAGTAAGAATTTTGCTGTGAAATTTGAAGAAGATGCATCATAATAATAGATTGATGTATCATAAAAACCCCAAGTTACATAAACATGCGAAATCTTAATAATCGGGAGACTCACAATTTTCCCCTAATCGCCACCTAAACTGAGACATCTGTCTCACTCCAGAACGTAGAGAATTTTTTTATGCCTGATCTGAACTTGTCACCCTGCAGCAGTAATGTAATTAGAAAAAAACTATATTTATACATGCCTTCAACATTTCAAATCTGTGGAAATTATGTTATAGAATTTCTCGGTCCTGACAGATTTTGTGGAATTTTACCATATTTTTGTACTCCAGTAAAAATTGTAAAATGAGTCATAGAAAAAGCTAATGCTAAAAGTTTGTTCTTGATAGGGATCAAGGTACTATAAAGAGTTAGAGAGGGACATACTTAGAGCAATCGGTGTAAGGACTGAGAGTGAACGGAATGTGAACTCGACATTTGTCAGGTATAGACTCAATAAGCTTGATATTGAGTCCATTGACTCCTTTAGCAGCTTGCGTCAAGCATCTGCATGCAGTCTGGCGGTCTGGTGTGCTTTTTGCTGAAGCCTTAAGGATCTTGATCCCAAGGCAACAAAGAAAAGGAACCTTCCCTCCAGTACCACGGATGTAGTTTAAGCAAGGGGACAACATGCTGTATACAGAGTCACATTTCATGGCCTCTGCATAAGACGCACTAACCACCAACATCCAGGCAACCAACACACATGTGAGCTTATTATTAATCACTGAACGTGCCATCGTTAAAACTTACAAGGTAGCTAGTACTACTGGACTCATGAGTGATGCCGAAAGCTATCAGAAATGGTCATTATATAGAGAATTAATGAATAGTACCATTCATGTAAAATAGTGTTATCGTGCCACTTTGGATTTTGTCCCACTCTTTTTATATGTGCAAACCGAAATTTAGTTTAGTGTCGTTTTGGTAGTACTACTGCTCATAATTACGTTCAGGACATGTATTTATCTTCCACAGTTATAACATGCTCCAAAGCGATCAAATACTTATTAAATGTTGTTGTCTATCATGCATGTTTGGTTTTCTTCGCAAAAACTTGATGAGCTTCACCATCGTTGTGTGTAGTGGAAGCACACACTTAAATTGGAGGAGTGTGATACTGCATGAAACAAAACAAATAATACTGAAAAGATGAAAGTTACACAGCAATCACACACAAGATATACGTGGTTTGGCTTGATTGCCTACGTCCACGGGTAGAAATGAGGTTGCTTTTCTTATGAACAAAGACCTGTTGAAGACACCAATTTGGTTTTCTCCTTCACAAGGTTAGACACCAATTTGGTTTTCTCCTTCACAAGGTTATCTCAAACGCGCTCAATTTGCCTCCAAAAAGATTTCTCCAAACTCATGTTTTTCTCTTTACCAAGGTTTTCCATCTCACTACTCATACGCTCTATAAATCATAGCCTTACATTATAAACTAGTTATCTCCAAGATGGACCCAAGTTCGGGCCTGCTATTGCTGCTACTAATGTTGCAACCACTTCTCTCTGAGATGGACCCAGATTGGGGCCTGCTATTGCTGCTACCACAGCTACTGCTATTGATGCAACCACTGATGCTGCCAATGTTGCCGATGCCGCAGATGATGATGTTTATGATGATGATGCTAATGTTCCTAATACTGATGTTGATGGTTATGGTGATGGGGATGGTTATTCTGATGCTAGTGCTGGTAATATTGCTACTACTGATGCTCATACTGATGCTGATGCAGATGACGATGCCGATGATGATGGTGATGCTATGGCTCCTAGTGTGGATGCTACTGCTGTTGTCCCAGCAGAAGTTAGTGTCCACTAAAGAATGCTTATAGCACTCCAATTCACATAGAAAAACCAACAATCATCTCAGTCATATAGGGTCATTTAGTGACAACCTATCTTCTCCATTTGTATATCCTTCAACTAAATTTATCGCCTTAGTCGTCTCAGGTGTACGTAATAGTAAGAAAATTAGAGTGAAATTCACAGAAGATAGAACATATAATAAAACAGTAGATATTCATATTTCATACAACCACTAGACTACAAAATATAAATTAAATGATCAAGGACTTGTTTCCAAACTTTTCTTATCAAATTTACAAAACTTCATCACAACCCAACTGCATTGCTAGAATTTTGATAATAAGTTGATTAATTAACATCTAATTCTAGATGTTAAGTCTCATTAATTTTATGTTTGATTTTGGCAGAAAACTGTCTATGTTAACAGGGGTTTTGTACCATATGGTTTCCATATTTTAAGTTTCAATTGGTATCAAACCAAAGTACAAACTCAAATCTAGTAGTTATCTATTGATCATCTTAGATATTGCATCAACTTACCGAGTTTCATCATTTTATACAACATTAATTCAATCTCCTGCAAACAAACTGAATTATATATCGTGTCATTTTGCTGTGCTGCGAAATTTAAAGAAGATCCAAAATAATTTAGTATAGATATTAATATTTCATAAAAATAGATGGTTACATAGAAAATGGGAAAACTAAATGATAGATCGGAGACTCATGACTTTCTCCTAATCACCACCTAAAATGTCCATTTTATTTAGGGCCATTTTGCTGATACACCCAGATTGTACCAGCCGATTTGTCAATACCACCTATGTTTGCAAAGAATTGGTCCCATCCGCGTTTTAACTGTTTGACTCAGTTAAAGACCACAGTCAACAGCATTTGACCAATTCATAATTTTGGAACTTACAATAATACCCTCATTTTTTAAAATTCCAAAACTGCCCTTTTTTAATCTAAACCGTAGATCTACATTAAATATCAAGATATAATCTGTGCCGTCGATCTAATAGCTGTTGGTTTATCATCTTCTCTTTTTAAAAACTTAACTTTTTTCCCCAAATCAAAAACACAAAAATTGAAATTTGCAACTAACATTCAGTAAAATTGGAGCATTTGAACACTCTTAAATGATGAATCTAACAAGTATTCATCACTAACAACAGATTCACTATTAGATTCGAAGAATATGCATCATGATTTAAACATGCAAGATGGGTATAACAAGGGTAAGTGTGTTACCGGAATCGATGCAAAATTGAGTGTTGGTGCGCGTAAGCTTAATTATCAAGTAAGAAAATACTTTAAACTTCAAGGATTAGTAACAATTGTTGAAATCCCCAAATTTAATTGTACAAAACCCTAGAATTCTATGGTTTTATTGGCGGGAAGAACAGAGCATTGGAGGGAGAGAGATAACTAGCTAAGTGAAGAAGAAGATGAATGGGGTGTATTCTAAGTTTTATTTCAGTAAGGGTAAAATGGTCTATTCCTACCAACCATCGACGACACAGATTACATCTTGATATATAATGTAGATCTACGGTTTAGATTAAAAAAGGGTAGTTTTGGAATTTTAAAAAATGAAGGTATTATTGTAAGTTCCGAAATTATGAATTGGTCAAATGCTGTTGACTGTGGTCTTTAACTGAGTCAAACAGTTAAAAGATGGATGGACCAATTCTTTGCAAACATAGGTGGTATTGACAAATCGGCTGGTACAATCTGGGTGTATCAGCAAAATGACCCTTTTATTTATTGATGTTATCTCGTAGAAAATGTGTTTGTGCCTTCTGAAGCTTACCTCACCCTGCAACAAATAATAAAAAAGAATTAGAAACAATTTCATACATGTCTGATCGTGCATAGGACAGAACTACTCAATACATTCCAACAATATTGTGGATGTATTGCGGAATTTTGGTGCGTGTCATGTAGTATATATGCATGATAGAAACAGTTGTTAATGAGTCATGTATAACAACTTTATATGGGGGGGGGGGGGGAATTTCTCTCATGTAATTCTTAGGTGAGTTAGCCTTCGGGCCTGATTCGAGATTAGAAGGCCCATGCTCTTATGATGATGATATGTGGTTAGGTGTTCTCCCATGATGATGATGTGATTAGGTGTTCTTCAACGAAAGTAAGTCCCTGAGTAGCAGAACTGCTCGAGTTGCAAGGTGGCGGCCGGTGTGGACACTTAGGTGATAGCATCAGTAGCCTTCGGGCCTTGTCCTTGTAAACCTTCGGGCATGATTAATATATTTTTTTCACATTACAGGTGTTGGTTTGAATTTTGTTGTCCAATTGATGTGCAATACGGTCTCCTATGGTTTCTACTTTCTACAATTCAATAAAGATGTCCACAAGAAACCTGCTGTTTAAAAATGAATGAATGGTGTGACATACTATGCGGATATAAATTGTTGTCAAAGAGGAATGTTGATTATGCAGGTGAGTAGGTGACCTCATCTACAACCACATTATTGTGTTAATTAATCTTTTGTTACTCCATTCGTCCCAAATTATAAGTACCTTATTCCTTTTTTTGTTGTCCTAAATTATATGTCATTTTCTATATTTAAATGTTCTTTTGCCTGTACTACCCTTGCTTTGGAATTAGAGTAATTATTCTAATAAAAATAATTAGGCATTATAATTTTTTTTTTTTTTGATTGGCAAGCAGGGTTGAGGGGACCCTTACCCCTTTTAAATTACGTGTGGAAACTTCTATTAACAATCAACTGTTGACGTGTTTCGAACCCACAACCTCTCCACTTTCTGAGAGGGGTGCTACCATTGAGCCACAAGTTCATTCGCGATTAGGCATTATAATTGGTATTAAATAGGGGTAAATTTAGAAATATAGTTAGTAGACAAATAATAAATGATGTTCCCTTAATAAGTAGAATATTCCAAAAGGTACTTATAATTTGGGACGGGGGGAGTATATCATATTTAACACCAGAGTCTATACTTCCACCCTGGACCTGTGCAATCCAGTGATCTAAGTACCTGTACTCGATCACTAAGCCAAACATTATTTGTCCCCGAGGCGCCATTGCTTAGTCGTACACTAGGTCGCTAGTCGTACACTAGGTCGCTAGTGAGCTTAATTATCACTGCAGGCGACTACAACTTACCAAGTACTACACTTTGAAATTAGTGATGCTCCACGAAAGTTATTAGAAATAGTTATTAGAAATGATGTTTATTATAGGCTCCAGATTTTGCCAAGGAAAATATTGATTTTGCCAAGGGCCACAATTCAATATGACCAAATTAACCCTAATGAGAACCCATTTGCAACTCAGATTTTGCTCATCTCTTCGCTCTTTTTTAACTTCTCATCGCAACATCACTACATCAATCTGCCAATAAAAACGGTCACTACCATTAGTCATCAATGTGTTCAATCAAGACTTATTAAACCTTAATAAGTTAATTTATTATGCCAATAACACCACCATCATCCCATTGAATCTAATCGGCCAAGATGACACTTGGCCTTTGAATATACGATATCAATCTTAACCGAATCATGAAACCTTGCAACTCTTTGAAAATCATATACAAATTCTTTAGATTATTCTCTTGGCAAAATGTTAGAATTTTTAAATTGGGGGTAGTTTCGTCACATCAAGTTATGAACATTAGCAAAATCAATATTTCCCTTGGCAAAATCCAGAGCCTTATTATATAGATTAATAGAGAATGAATGTTTAGTACCATTCAAAATATGCAAATTATTGTTATCGTGCCAGTTTGAATTTTGTCTCGCACTTTTTTTTTTTTATGTGCAAACCAAAATATAGTTAGTGTCGCGTCTGGGACTCTTGGTATATGTTACAGAATAAAATTAAAATAATATTACCTCAGGTAGCTGCAATCAAAATGAACAAGCAGTATTAAATCAGTGGTTGAGTCGCGGACTAGGTCGCTCTCTTTAAGACGTTTCGCGGCTCTGTCTCTGTTGTGCAAGCAGTAATAGTCACGTCGTCCCCAGGATAAAACAACCCAAATTTTTCGAATTCCTTTTACATAAGGAAGAAATTCGATCTCACTTTCAACACTCTTTCTTGCTCAAGAAAACTAAGAGAAAACCATTTTTGTTATGTATTTCTCTCTTCTCCACCACTTTTTTTATAACTCAAAAAGATTTGTTAATGGTGGAGGAAATCTCTCCCTAAATCAAGCCATAACGGCTAGGGTTGCAATAAACACGTTTTAATGAATTTAAATGCTAGGGCACAAATTCGAAATTTGAAAAAAAAAAAAAAAAGATGTCCAAGAGCACTAAGGCCCGGCCCAATCATAGATAAATCAAAGAATATATATGATCTATGTATTTGCATGGGTTTGAACCCCACACCTCATGTGGGAACCCAAACTCACAACCACCAAGCCAAACCCCAAACCATATCAATATTTAGGAATTTTTAGATATAACCTTAAAAACCAACAGTATAGTATTGATGTAAATTACGTTCAGAACATATTCCATAGTTACAAAATACTCCAAAGTCCAAAGTGATGTGTAACTATACCCTATGCATTCGCTGTTTAGCCGAATGCGGAGTTATTATGCAGACATATATACATTGAGATAAGCTTTAAGTCTTTAACACTTTTTCTTTTATCTTTACACAAATCTTTGGAGTAAGAGGTTCTCCATAAATGGGGGACATTTGGACTTACAGGTTGCAGAGCGGGTAACAGGATCATCTTTAAGTTTCAGCTTAAAATGTAGACAGGCGGACTAATTAGCAGGATCACAAAGGCAGGTCTTAAATTGACCTTCTTCTGGGCTTGTGTGGGTTGTGATTTGCGTGTGCGCCAAAGGACACAGTTGCAGGGAATTTAGCAGTTAAAAGGCAGGTCTTATGACTCTAGTCTTATGGTATAATCAAGCCTTGTATACTCTGAACGATTGTTATTGTGCATCATCACTCTACTATTTAGTACATAGCTAGGACGCTAGGTGCAGGACAATTATCGTGCCATGTATAATGTATTGTTGTTAGTGGAAGTTATATATTAATGTAAGAGTGCCTTATTATCTTAAATATAATACCTTATTTCCACAATCTTAATTAACACAAACTGTACTGTCTCTATTCAACGAGTGCCACTCCGCACTCATTATTAAAGCTGGTTTGAAATTTGCCCCACACTTTTTTGATGCGCAAAGAAAAAAAGAAAAAAGTGTTCATGACTTATCTCGATAGGGTCATTTGGTGACAACCATCTTTTACAATTTACATATTTGAATTCAATTAATTAAGGGTTGGTGTCCTGAGTGCAATTGCACTGAAGTCATGGCCTCAGACCTCAGTCTCACCATAATAATAAGAAATTTGCGGCAAAATTTGAAGAAGATAAACCATAACATTAGATATTGATGTCTCATAAAAACACCAGGTTACATGAACATGCGAAAACTTAATGATCGGGAGACTCACGAACTCCCCCTAATGACCACCTCAAATTAAGACAGAGATGTGCATAGACTTTACTTATCGATGTTTCTCCCCAGTATGCAGAGAGCATTTTTTTATGCCTGATCTCAACTCCTCACCCTGCAACAAATAGTTAAAACCAAAATGTAATTAGAAAACTTTTTCATACATGCTTTTAACTAATTTTCAAATCTAGTGGAAATCATAGAACAGAATTTCACGTTCCTGACACACATTTGGGGAATTTTTTACGGCATTTTGTACTATGGTAGAAATTGTTAAATTAATGAGTCATAGAAAATGCTAATTTTTTTCTAAAGGTACGTACTATAAAGAGTTAGAGATCGAGAAACAAACTTACTTAGAGCAATCGGTAGAAGGACTGATTGGGTATGGAATGTAGACTCCACATTTGCTAGGTAAAGAAGCGATAAGCTTCATATTGAGTCCATTGACTCCTCTAGCAGCTTGCGTCAAACATCTACACACAGTCTGGCGGTCTGGTGTGCTTTTAGCTGTAGTACTAAGGGACTTGATCCCAGTGCAACAAGGAGGAGGAACCGGCCCTCCATTACGACTGACGTAGCTTAAGCAAGGGTACAAATTGCTGTATACAGAGTTACATGTCACGGCGGCTTCTGCATAAGGCGCACTAACCACCAACATGCAGGCAACCAACACACATGTGAGCTTATAGATCATTGAACATGCCATTGTCACAACTTACAAAGTAGTAATACTTCAAAACTATATCAATTTCTTTCTTGGTTCTCTGTACTGGAGTGAGTGATGCTGAAAGCCTATCTGCAATGGTGTTTATATAGAAAATGAATACTATCATTCACGTCAAGTGGACCATTAATATATATCGACCATTCATATAAAGTGGTCCACTTTTTTTTCTTTTTTTTTTTTTTTAAATTTTTCTGCAAAACAAATATAAAAAATTGGACCATCAATGTCACATGCAATATAGTGTACAGTTATCGTGTCGTGTCGGTTCGAATTTTGTCCCACACAATTATTTTGATGAGCAAACCGAAATATAATTACGTTCAGGACAATTCTTTTTGTTTTTTGTGATTTCCAAAGTGAAAACTTAATGAGATTATTTAGTTTAATTTGTTATGTATCATGTTTGATTTTCTTCAAAGTTGGATATTAGTAGCAAAAACCTAATGAGGTTCACCATCAATCATAGTCATATATATACATACTGTCATTTGGTGACAACTGTTGGGTTTTTTTGTGAAAACAAAGGATGAAGGGAAGATTTCTGTTCAGGAACGTACGTACGCAGTTAGGGCGTACGTACGTTCAGCATCACAGTAACTTTTTGATCGGAGAACGTACGAACGTTGATGGTATCATTCAGGAACGTACGTACATAGTTAGGGCGTACGTACGTCCTGTAGCACAAACTACTTCTTCGTGGTCCAACGTACGAACGTTCGTTCGACGTACGTACGTCCTCCTTTGCTTTTGTGCTATATGGGCCCTGTTTAAGCAAAATTCGTAGTCTATTATAAGGCTATGTTATAAAGCCAAGTAAAAGTGGAAAAACCTAGGTTTTCTGAGTGAGAGAGATTGTGAGAAGCCATTAGAGAGTTTGAGAACTTTTGCGAGGAAGAAGACTTCGGTTTTCTTTGTGAGGGCTTGTACAATTGTCTCGATAAGAAAAACATCATCATTTCTCCCCGTGGACGTAGGCATATTGTCGAACCACGTATATCTTGTGTCTTGTGTGGTTGCTTGTTTGATTTTGTCGTTTTGTTTTATTTTCATACATTAGTTCAATCATCTTGTTTGTGCATTAGTTTCTGCTGCGCACAACAAGTGGTATCAGAGCTTCGGTTAGATCTTGAGTGTCTTGAAGGTGTTCGAAGAAATTCCGCAGTGAGTTTCTTAATTGTGTTTCAAGTCCAAGGTTCTGCCTTTTGTTCGTGGGTTGCATAGAAGGTGTTTGTTGAAATTCCGGTGTGAATTTCAGATTTGTTTACTTTCGTTTGGTGATTGTTTAGTGCATGAAAGTTGGTGGAAAGATGGCAGAAGAATTGAATTTGAAGGATTCGAAGGGGGAAATCAAGACAATGGTTTTCCATCAAGCAAAGATTGATGTAGAGAAGTTTACCGGCACCAATAACTTTGGTATGTGGAGGTGTGAGGTAATGGATGCTCTATGTTAACAAGACCTAGAAGATGTTCTGGAGGATAAACCAGAAGGTATGAAAGAGAAGGATTGGAAGAAGATGAACAAACGATCTTGTGGAATCATAAGATCGTATTTGGCTCAAGACATTAAATACCTTGTGATGAATGATACTTCTGCAAAGGAGATTTGGCGAAAATTGGAGGAGAAGTACTTGACAAAGACTATCCACAATAAAAACTATCTACTTCGAAAGTTTTATCGAATAGATATGAGAAAAGGTATTTGAATGGCGGATCATCTTAATGATTTTACCAAGGTAATTGCCGACTTGGTGAATCTTGGAGTAGATGTAAGTGATGAAAGCAAGGCAGTGTGTCTCCTCAATTCGTTACCGGACGAATATGAACACTTGGCTATCACACTTACATATGGAAAAGACAAGTTGGTGTATAGTGAGATTTCTACAGCATTGTTAAATCATGCGTGGATTAAGAAGGACAAAGAAGAGTCCAAAAGCTCAACACCAGAGGTCTTAGTGGCAAGGGGAAGCTACAATAGTAGGGGTGAGTCTCGTAGGGAGCCGAAGAGTAGGTTTCTAGCAAAAGATGAATGTTCCTTTTGTCATGAGAAAGGGTATTGGAAGAAAGATTGTTTTCAAGCCAAGGCAAAGGACAAGAAGAATAACTCTGAGGTAAATATTGCACATATTAATAGAGATGAAGATGATGGTTGAGGTAAATATTGCACATATTAATAGAGATGAAGATGATGGTTCTGATTATTCATTATGTGTTTCATCCATCGATTGTTCCACTAGTGCTAATGAGTGGATATTAGATTCGGCTGGTACTTATCATGTGTGTCCCATAAGGGAATGGTTTTCTAGCTTTAAAAAAGCTGATAATGGTGTAGTAGTGATGGGGAATGATCAACCTTGTCATGTATTGGGGATAGGTACTATTCCATTGAAGATGTTTGATGGAAAGATAAGAGAGCTGAGGAATGTAAGATATGTTCCTGATTTGAAAAAGAACCTTATTTCACTTGGTACTTTAGAAGCTAAATGTTACAAGGTAGTAGCTCAGAATGGTGTTCTAAAGGTTATGGTTGGTGCAATGATATTACTAAAGGGTATTCGACGAAGTAACTTGTACTTCTTGCAGGGTAGTACAGTTACATGTGATGTGGCCATGTAAGAGGCTACAATTAAGTGTGCTAGAGAGACTACCAAATTGTGGTATATGCGGTTGACGCATGAATGTGAAAAATCTTTGCAGACATTGACGGAGCAAAGGTTTTTTATAGGTGCTATCGCCTGCAAGTTAGAGTTCGGTGAGCATTGTGATCTGGGCAAGCAGACAGGAGCAAAGTTTGGCACAACTATCCATTGTATGAGTGGAGTTCTTGATTATGTTCACATGAATGTCTGGAGACCTACCAAGTACACAGCTTGGAGAGGTAAGTCTTATTTTGTGTCTTTAGTTGATGAGTTTTCTAGGCGTGCGTGGGTGTACATCATGAAGCATAAGGATGAAGTCATAGAAATATTGAAGTGGAAGAAGCTAGTTGAGGCCCGAATTGACACAAAGATCATGGTATTGTGCTTAGATAATAGCATAGAGTACAAAGATGGTCCGGTCTTACAAGTATGTCAGACTGAGGGTATTGAACATCGCTTCACTGTGAGAAAGACACTGCAACAGAATAGGGTGGCAGAACACATGTTGTCTATGGCTGGATTAAGCAAAGTGTTTCAGGTTGAGACATGTCATCTTATTAACATGTTGCCTTTGATTGTGATAAGTGGTAAAACTCTTATGGGGGTTTCTATGTTGAAGCCTGAAAGTTCTCAGTAGGTGAAGAACAAGACCAAAGAGGTTTTGCAGTGGGTGGAGATTTGCATATCTCCATATGTTCCAGTGGGTTCTGTATCTAATGTGGAAACTCTTGTAAGGGTTTTGGGTGTTTCAAATTCTGATGGCATGACAGATGATGAGACGATTGGAAATGCAGAAAATGGTGATCCTATTGATGAGGGTCCAATTGCAACTAGATTACCTAAGAAGGAAGAAAAATCTCCAGGTAAAGATGTGCACTTGAAGGTAAGTGTTTGCATCCTTATGGCCTTGGTAGTGCGATCTGATTGTGTATTAACTCTGTTTGATGTGAAAACGGTTGTTTTACATGGTGAGCTAGATGAGGAGATCTATATGTCTCAGCCTAGTGGTTTTGGAGTTGCACAGTATAATGAGTTGGTGTGTTTCAAACCATATAATTCACGAGCAGTGGGCATTGTAGGTAGATACATGCATGATCCTGATGTGAGACATTGGGAAGCTGTGAAATGGATGTTCCACTACATTCAAGGTAGTGTGGAGGTTGGTTTGTTATTTCAACATGGAAGGACTTTGAGTCTGCGATGTGTTGGTTATGTGGATGCTGAGTATGATTGTCACTTAGATAGACGTTGGTCTACTCCTGGATATGTGTTTACATTGGCAGTGAAATTTATCAGCAGGTTGTCTACATTACGTTCTATGGTTGCTTTGTCTCCGACAGAAGCTTGGAATATTGCCGTGACTAAAGTGGTGTATGGGACTAAGTTCTATTGCTTAGAATTGGTCCATATCCTTCCTTCGAGTTGATAGTATATCTATGAAGTGAACTACGATGGCTTGATCCCTTAGCAGAAGGGTACGTAGGCAACCATGAGGTGGTGCAGCCGAGGTGGTCTTTCGGGACATGTGTAGGAGTTTGTGACTTGTGTTATTCTTGGTGTCGGCTTAGATTTATTGAATCTTCGCCGAGGTGGAGAATTGTTGGGTTTTTTTGTGAAAACAAAGGACGAAGGGAAGATTCTGTTCAGGAACGTACGTACGCAGTTAGGGCGTACGTACGTTCAGCATCACAATAACTTTTTGATCGGAGAACGTACGAACGTGTATTCGACGTACGAACGTTGATGGTATCATTCAGGAACGTACGTACGTAGTTAGGGCGTACGTACGTCCTGTAGCACAGACTACTTCTCCGTGGTCTGACGTACGTACGTCCTCCTTTGCTTTTGTGCTATATGGGCCCTGTTTAAGCCCAATTCGTGGTCTATTGTAAGGCTATATTATAAAGCCAAGTAAAAGTGGAAAAACCTAGGTTTTCTGAGTGAGAGAGATTGTGAGAAGCCATTAGAGAGTTTGAGAACTTTTGTGAGGAAGAAGACTTCGGTTTTTTTCGTGAGGGCTTGTACAATTGTCTCGATAAGAAAATCATCATCCTTTCTCCCCGTGGACGTAGGCATATTGCCGAACCACGTATATCTTGTGTCTTGTGTGATTGCTTGTTTGATTTTGTCGTTTTGTTTTATTTTCATACATTAGTTCAATCATCTTATTTGTGCATTAGTTTCCGCTGCGCACAACAACAACTGCCTTTCTTCTCGATCCCTTTTGGTATCCAGCAATTAATTTGAATTAAATTTAACTTAATAGTGCAACTGTGCAAGGGTTTTGATCTTTTAACTTTGGCTCAAAATTTAGACAGGACACTGGAGAAGAGCACAGTTTCACATAGAAGCACCTGTGTGTTGATCTCTTTATGGGCTTTGTGTGTGTGTGTACGTGTGGGGTGGTTGGTTGGTGTTATCTGCAGTTTTGTGAGCATCGAAGGACACAGTTCGCAGGCCGGGAAATTAGCAGTTCAAAAGCAGGTCATTTTAATAGTAGAAACATTGTGAAAGATGTCCATTATTGATGTTGTCCTCTATGTTTCTGTGCCTTCTGAACCATACGTTACCCTGCGTGCGACAAATAGTTAAAACCAAAATGAAATAACTAGAAAACTTTTTAACAAAAATGTCAATAAAATTACAATACAAGAATTATTCCATATCGATCATCTTGACAACAATTAGCAGAAATGTTGTCTACTTCTTGACGTATATATAACGGTACAATCGATCTTATCTTTCTGTTTGAATTTTTTTTTTCCCACGTATGTACTCTTACTTGATGTTATTGACACATCAGCAAAGAGTGACACATCAGCAGAGAAGGACAGCACAGCAACAGTTAACAACTGTAATTAGTTAGGAATAATAACTGTAATTAGTTAGATAATCTGTTAGAGTTTGTTATATCAACAGACCTGTGTATATAAAGGTCTTTGTAATAGAGGTTTTAATAAGGAAATATAATAAGTTTTCATCTTCTTTCTTTCATCACTCTTGTATTCTATCATGGTATCAGAGCTGTATGCTTCACAGCAATGATCCTTTAATGGTGGTTTTGAAACCCTAGGTTTACAATTTATCAATTTCTTTCGTTTGTTTCTCAAAATTCAATTCTTTTTGTTCATTTTCTCAAGAAATCATGGTTAATCGGATCAATAGTGCACAAGATCTTGCAAATCAACAACAAGATCCATTAATGTCAAGCTCCAATGCTCCTACTTTGCATAATATTAGTAATCTCGTCCCTATCAAACTCAATAGAAATAATTACTTGCTATGGAAATCCCTCTTCCTGCCTATCTTGCGTGCTTATGATCTCTTGGATCTGGTTTATGGTAATGAATTGTGTCCTTCTCAATTTTTACCTAATTCGACAAATATCAATCCTGCATACCTGAGATGGTTGAAAAGAGATCAAGCAGTTTTAATTTGGTTTAATGCAACTCTTGCTGAAGAATTGTTACCGTATGTTGTTGGAATCAGTTCTTCAAGAGAGCTTTGGTTGAATCTCGAGAAAAGGTTTTCTCATATGTCAAGATCTCATATCATTCAATTGAAGTCGAAGCTTCAGTGTTTGAAGAAAGGACAGCTTACTATAGATGAGTATTTTCATCAAATTAAACAACTTGCTGATAGTTTGGCTGCTTCAGGATCTCCGGTTAGTGATGATGATTTAGTTGTTCATGTTCTCAATGGTCTTTCTGATGATTATAGTGCTTTCACAACTTCGATCCGTGTTCGTACTGAACCTATTACTACTGATGAACTACACAATCTTCTTATTTCTGAAGAACTTGCCTTAGATTTGAGAAGGAAAGCAATCTTGGCCACCAGTTCTGAAACAACAACACATGCCTTCAGTTCAATACATTCCTCATCTACTAGCCAAGATAGTACAAACACTTCAAGTCGAAATAATCATGGTAGTTCTGGATCAAGTTATCATGGCAGGAATTATGGTCGAGGTGGTTCTAATGGCAGAGGAAGAGGTCGTAATAGTGGAAGAAATTCTAATGGCTATATGCCTTGTCAGATTTGTCATAAAACTGGACATCAGGCAATTGATTGTTGGTACCGTATGAATCACTCATATGCTGGCAGAGTTCCACCTTCAAAATTAGCTATGATGGCTCAAGGTGTCATTCCAACAGGTTCTACATCTGGTACGTCTGACAGTGACTGGTATGCTGATAGTGGAGCTACTAATCATCTTACCCCTGAATTAGCGAAGCTTGACACTTATACAGATTACAAAGGACCTGATAAGGTTGTTGTTGGAAATGGCCAAGGTGTGTCTATTCATAAAACTGGTACTTCTATTCTTAAAACACCTTACACGTCTTTTCTCTTAAAGAATGTTTTACATACTCCACAAATCTCCAATAATCTTCTTTCGGTCAACAAGTTTGCTACAGATAATGATTGTAGTATAACATTTGCATCTTCTTATTTCTATGTGAAGGACAATGGATCAAAGAAGATACTTTTCCACGGGCCGAGTAAAAATGGTCTATATCCCTTTCCGGTTAATAACAAATGTAAACATTTCTCTAAAGCTTTTCTTCATACCAAGGTTTCTCCACATGTTTGGCATAAAAGACTAGGCCATCCATCTTCTTTCGTTTTTCAGAAAATTTTACAAAAAGAAAGTCTTCCTACTCAAGGTCATGTTTCTAAAGAGTTTTCTTGTCCGCATTGTCCTTTAGGTAAAAGTACAAAATTACCATTTCTTCGTAATAACACTGTAGTTTCTGGTCCTTTGGACATAGTCTATGCTGATCTTTGGGGTCCTTCTCATGTTAAGTCTATTAGTGGTTATCAATACTATCTCAGTATAGTGGATCACTATAGTAGGTTCATTTTGTTCTTTCCCCTCACAGTCAAATCAGATCACTTCATTACTTTCAAAATTTCTGTTGAAACCACTTTCAATAGAAAAATCAAAGTTTTAAGGTCTGATAATGGTGGTGAATTTACAAGTGAAAAGTTTGAATCCTTTTTAAAAACCCATGGTGTATCTCATCAGTTTACATGTCCTCATACCAGCGAACAAAATGGTATTGTTGAGAGGCGACATAGACAGATTTTAGATGTTGGAAGAACTTTAATAGCTCAGTCTTCTATACCATCAGTCTATTGGGTTGATGTTTTAAGCACTGCAGTTTTCTTAATAAATCGTTTACCTTCATCTGTTTTGTCTTTTGTTTCACCATTTGAAAAACTTTATAATCAAAAACCAGATTATTCATTTTTAAAGTCTTTTGGATGTCTTTGTTTTCCATGGTTGAAACCTTATACAACTCATAAGTTAGAGTTTAGAAGTAAGCCATGTGTTTTCCTCGGTTATAGTAATCTCCATAAAGGCTACAAATGTCTTCATGTTTCCACTGGTAGGATTTACATATCCAGGCATGTTTTGTTTCATGAGTCAGTTTTTCCCTTTTCCACTAATGGTTCCTCAGTGTCTAGTAATGAAATACCACCATCACTCAACTCTCTTCCACACAATGTTTCTCATCTGTCTTCATCAGTCGAGTCTTTAGATCCAGCAAACAATAAAGTTTTAGCTCCTAGTATGGTTGACGCCCCTTTAGCAATGAATAAAGATCCAGCTACTAGCAAATCCGATGTTCCTTTAGCCAAGTCTCCATTTACTACAGCAGAGAAGGATAGCACAGTCACTAATATTCACCAGATGCAGACAAGGTCTAAAGATGGTATAGTTAAACGAAAGGTGTTGCTTACCTCGAAACATACTCTTCCAGTAGCTTTAACAGCTACTCTTCAAGCAATTCCTTCTCCACCTACATCTTATATTCAAGCTATGAAGAATCCAAAATGGAAAGAGGCTATGGTCAAGGAGTTCAATGCCTTACTTCATACTAATACGTGGGACTTAGTGCCAGCTCAGCAAGGTCAGAATTTAGTGGGATGTAAGTGGGTATACAAGGTTAAACAACGAGCAGATGGGAGTATAGAAAGATATAAGGCAAGGTTAGTAGCTAAAGGTTTTCACCAGCAAGAAGGAGTTGATTTTTCTGAGACTTTCAGTCCAGTTGCCAAACCGACTACAATCAGAATGGTTCTTACAGTTGCGCTTAATTGTGATTGGCCTATCAGACAGCTTGATGTTAACAATGCTTTCCTTCATGGTCATCTTAATGAAACTGTGTATATGCAGCAACCACCTGGTTTTATTGACAAGTCGAAACCTTTCCATGTATGCAAATTGAAAAAGTCTCTCTATGGTTTACGCCAAGCTCCCAGGGCCTGGTATACAGAGTTGCATAGAGCTTTGTTACAGTTAGGTTTTCATACGTCTCATGTCGACCACTCTTTGTTCATTCAACAAACAGGTTCTTCTCTGACTTATATTTTGGTATATGTAGATGATATTATCATCACAGGTTCCTCCATGTCTACTTGTCAAACACTCATTCAAAATCTTAGTCAAAAATTTTCCATGAAAGATTTAGGTCCTCTTCATTATTTTTTAGGCTTGGAAGTACAACGAACTCCCACTACCATCACTCTTTCTCAGTCTAAATATATTCATGATTTGTTAGAAAAGGCATCCATGTTATCAGCAAAATCCTGTTCCTCTCCCTGTGCTACTACCACCAGGTTAGATAATGAAACCGGTGAGTTACTTCATGATGTTACGAGTTATAGATCTCTTGTAGGATCTCTACAGTATCTTACCTGGACCAGACCTGAAATATCTTTCTCAGTCAATCAAGTTTGCCAGTTTATGCATAGACCCAGGATCCCTCATCTTACTGCTGTAAAGAGGATTTTGAGATATCTTAAGGGTACTATTACCTATGGACTGTCTCTTCACAAAGGACCTTCTACTATTACCTGCTTTTCTGATGCTGATTGGGCTAGCTGTCCTATGGACAGAAGATCCATCACTGGTTACTGTGTATATTTTGGTCCTAATCTCATCTCTTGGTGCTCCAAGAAGCAAGCTACAGTTGCCAGAAGTTCAACTGAGTCTGAATATAGAGCTCTTGCTCAGTGTGCTGCAGAATTTACTTGGTTATGTCATCTCTTAAAAGATCTTCATATCACTTTCAAAGGAAGGCCTGCTTTATACTGTGATAACATCAGTGCAATTTCTCTTGCGTCCAATCCTGTGTTCCATGCTCGGACAAAGCATGTTGAGGTCGATTACCACTATGTCCGAGAACTTGTTACTCAGAATTTACTGGATATCTACTACTTGTGTACTACTGATCAGCTAGCAGACATATTTACCAAAGGTCTATCTACTTCGAGATTTAATTTTCTGAGGTCCAAACTTTCTGTCAGTACTGCCATCAGTTTGAGGGGAGGTATTGACACATCAGCAAAGAGTGACACATCAGCAGAGAAGGACAGCACAGCAACAGTTAACAACTGTAATTAGTTAGGAATAATAACTGTAATTAGTTAGATAATCTGTTAGAGTTTGTTATATCAACAGACCTGTGTATATAAAGGTCTTTGTAATAGAGGTTTTAATAAGGAAATATAATAAGTTTTCATCTTCTTTCTTTCATCACTCTTGTATTCTATCAGATGTGCATTATTGTCTTTGATTTACATTTCAGCAAGAAGTTCACAACCAGCTTTATGATATGATTGCTTAATAATGTGTTAGTATATATATGTGTGGATTCAAAATTGCTGTCAATGACATTTCTTGAACCATGCATGGTTCCACCACCAAGGACTTCAAAACATATTCATGTGATGACTGATGAATACCAATAGTCTTGTCTGAGAAGAGGAAAATCTGAGAATGATTTTTCCATGTCAGTTCTCAGAATGTCCATTGAATATAATCATGAATTTACAAAATTTAATTCACAAGCCAAACAGTTGACACTGGCCGGTGAGTATAACTAGCTTTAGCTCCTAAATCTGTCGAAATGTTTTATATATTGGCAAACTTTTTTCAAGAACTGCCAACTGCATTGCTAAAATTTGGATAGCATCAACCAACCGTGAAGTAGTTCCTATGTGGTGGTCGATCCTCATTAAACCGTTGATTAGTTCCTATGTGGCAAGATTCCTGTGCCGGTATTTGGACAAGAATTTCGCAAAATTGGCTATGTTATCAGAGGTTAATTTTGTAGGTACCATGATTTGCAGGTTTTTAGGTCCATCATAATAATATATTGTGTCTGTCTCGGTCGTAATAATAATAATTGCTGTGAAATTCAACAAAGATCCAACATAATATAGAATAGGTAATTTAATATTTCATAAAAACAGATGGTTACATATATAGTGCGATAACTAAATTAAATGATCAATCAGAGACTCACGACACTCCCCTAATCACCACTTAAAATGTCCATTCTGTTGGGTTTTATGTGCAATTAGCTTGAAGAGGAAGTTTTTGTTCAGGAACGTACGAACGGCTTTAGGGCGTTCGTACGTCCAATGTGGCAGATCACTTTGCAGGGAAGGAACGTACGTACGCAGTTAAGGCGTTCGTACGTCCCATGTACCAGATAACGAAAACGTGTTGCAACGTACGTACGTGATTACGACGTACGTACGTCCTCCTCTTGTTTTGTGCTATATGGGCCTGTTTTGAGCCCAATTCGTGGCTATTGTAAGGCTATACTATAAAGCCAAATAGAATTTGACAAAACCTTAACTTTTCTAGTAGAGAGATTGTGAGAAGCCATTAGAGAGTTTGAGAACTTTTGTGAGGAAGAAGACTTCGGTTTCTTCGTGAGGGCTTGTACAATTGTCTTGGAAAAGAAAAGCATCATCCTTTCTCCCCGTGGACGTAGGCATATTGCCGAACCACGTATATCTTGTGTCTTGTGTGTGGTTGCTTGTTTACTTTTGTCGTTTTCGTTTTACTTTCATATATTAGTTCAATCATCACTTTTGTGCATTAGTTTCCGCTGCGCACAACAAGTGGTATCAGAGCTTCGGTTAGATCTTGAGCGTCTTAAAGGTGTTTGAAGAAATTCCGCAGTGAGTTTCTTAATTGTGTTTCAAGTCCAAGGTTCTACCTTTTGTTCGTGGGTTGCATAGAAGGTGTTTGTTGAAATTCCGGTGTGAATTTCAGATTTGTTTACCTTCGGTTGGTGATTGTTTAGTGCTTGAAAGTTGGTGGAAAGATGGCAAAAGAATCGAGTTCGAAGGATTCGAAGGGGGAAACCAGGACAGTGGTTTACCATCAAGCAAAGATTGATGTAGAGAAGTTTACCGGCACCAATAACTTTGGCATGTGGAGGTGTGAGGTAATGGATGCTCTATGTCAACAAGACCTAGAAGATGTTCTGGAGGATAAGCCAGAAGGTGTGGAAGAGAAGGATTGGAAAAAGATGAACAAACGAGCTTGTGGAGTCATAAGGTCGTGTTTGGCACAAGATATTAAATATCTTGTGATGAATGATGTGTCTGCAAAGGAGATATGGCAAAAATTGGAGGAGAAGTACATGACAAAGACTATCCACAATAAAAACTATCTACTTCGAAAGTTTTATCGAATAGATATGAGAAGAGGTATCTCCATGGCAGAGCATCTTAATGATTTTACCAAGCTACTTGCAGACTTGGCGAATCTAGGAGCAGATGTGAGTGATGAAAGCAAGGCAGTGTGTCTCCTCAATTCGTTACCGGACGAATATGAACACTTGGCTATCACACTTACATATGGAAAGGACAAGCTGGTGTATAGTGAGATTTCTGCAGCATTGTTAAATCATGCGTGTATGAAGAAGGACAAAGAAGAGTCCAAAAGCTCAACACCAGAGGTCTTAGTGGCAAGGGGAAGCTACAATGGTGTGGGTGAGTCTCGTTCAAAGCCGAAGAGGGGGTTTCTAGCAAAAGATGAATGTTCCTTTTGTCATGAGAAAGGGCATTGGAAGAAAGATTGTCTTCAAGCCAAGGCAAAGGACAAGAAGGATAACTCTGAGGTAAATATTGCACGTAATAATATAGATGAAGATGATGGTTCTGATTACTCTTTATGTGTTTCATCCATCGATTGTTCCACTAAGGCAAATGAGTGGATATTAGATTCGGCTGGTACTTATCATGTGTGTCCCATAAGGGAATGGTTTTCTAGTTTTAAAAGGCTAGATAATGGTGCAGTAGTGATGGGGAATGATCAACCTTGTCATGTATTGGGGATAGGTACTATTCGATTGAAGATGTTTGATGGAAAGATAAGAGAGCTGAGGAATGTAAGATATGTTCCTGATTTGAAAAAGAACCTTATTTCACTTGGTACCTTAGAAGCCAAAGGTTACAAGGTAGTAGCTCAGAATGGTGTTCTGAAGGTTATGGTTGGTGCAATGGTATTACTAAAGGGTACTCGACGAAGTAACTTGTACTTCTTGCAGGGTAGTACAGTTACATGTGATGTGGCCATGTCAGAGGCTACAACGAAGTTTGCTAGAGAGACTACCAAATTGTGGCATATGCGGTTGACGCATAAATGTGAAAAATCTTTGCAGACAATGACGGAGCAAAGGTTTTGTATGGGTGCTATCGCCTGCAAGTTAGAGTTCGGTGAGCATTGTGATCTGGGCAAGCAGACAAGAGCAAAGTTTGGCACAACTATCCATTGTATGAGTGGAGTTCTTGATTATGTTCACATGAATGTCTGGAGACCTACCAAGTACACAGCTTGGGGAGGTAAGTCTTATTTTGTGTCCTTAGTTGATGAGTTTTCTAGGCGTGCGTGGATGTACATCATGAAGCATAAGGATGAAGTCCTAGAAATATTGAAGTGGAAGAAGCTAGTTGAGGCCCGAATTGACACAAAGATCATGGTATTGTGCTTAGATAATAGCATAGAGTACAAAGATGATCCGATCTTGCAAGTATGTCAGACTGAGGGTATTGAGCGTCACTTCACTGTGAGAAAGACACTGCAACAGAATAGGGTGGCAGAACACATGTTGTCTATGGCTGGATTAGGCAAAGTGTTTCGGGTTGAGACATGTCATCTTATTAACAGGTTGCATTTGATTGTGATAAGTGGTAAAACTCTTATGGAGGTTTCTATGTTGAAGCCTGAGAGTTCTCCGCAGGTGGAGAACAAGACCAAAGAGGTTTTGCAGTGGGTGGAGATTGGTATATCTTCATATGTTCCAGTGGGTTCTGTATCTAATGTGGAAACTCTTGTAAGGGTTTTGGGTGTTTCAAATTCTGATGACATGACAGATGATGAGACGATTGGAGATGCAGAAAATGGTGATCCTATTGATGAGGGTCCAATTGCAACTAGATTACCTAAGAAGGAAGAAGAATCTCCAGGTAAAGATGTGCGCTTGAAGGTAAACGTTTGCATCCTTATGGCCTTGGTAGTGCGATCTGATTGTGTATTAGCTCTGTTTGATGTGAAAACGGTTGTTTTACATGGTGAGCTAGATGAGGAGATTTATTTGTCTCAGCCTAGTGGTTTTGGAGTTGCAAAGTATGATGAGTTGGTGTGTTTCAAACCATATATTTCACGAGCAGTGGGCATTGTAGGTAGATACATGCATGATCCTGATGTGAAACATTGGGAAGCTGTGAAATGGATCTTGCGCTATATTCAAGGTAGTGTGGAGGTTGGTTTACTATTCCAGAAGGGAAGGGATTTGACTCAGTTGTGTGTTGGTTATGTGGACGCTGATTATGATGGTCAGATAGAGAGACGTCGGTCTACTACTGGATATGTTTTTACATTGGCAGGTGGTCCTATTAGTTGGCGGTCTACATTACAATCTCTTGTTGCTTTGTCTTCGACAGAAGCAGAATATATGGCTGTGATTGAGGCCTTTAAGGAAGCCATTTGGTTACGAGGTATGTTGAAGAACTTGGGTATTGTGCAGGAAAAGCTTATGGTTCATTGTGACAATCAAAGTACCATAAATCTGGCAAAGAACTCAGTTTACCATGCTCGTACGAAGCACATTGATGTGCGACATCATTTTGTCAGAGACATTATTGAAGAGGGTGAGATCTTATTGAAGAAGATTCATACTAGCAATAATCCGGCTGACATGTTGACTAAAGTGGTTTTAGGGACTAAGTTCTATCATTGCTTAGATTTGGTCCATATCCTTCCTTTGTGTTGATAGTATAACATGAAGTGAACTACGACGGCTTGATCCCTTAGAAGAAGGGTACGTAGGCAACTATGAAGTGGTGCAGCCGAGGTGGTCCTTCGGGACATGTGTGGGAGTTTGTGATTTGTGTTTGTCGGCTTAGATTTATTGAATCTTCGCCGAGGTGGAGAATTGTTGGGTTTTATGTGCAATTAGCTTGAAGAGGAAGTTTTTGTTCAGGAACGTACGAACGGCTTTAGGGCGTTCGTACGTCCAATGTGGCAGATCACTTTGCAGGGAAGGAACGTACGTACGCAGTTAAGGCGTTCGTACGTCCCATGTACCAGATAACGAAAACGTGTTGCAACGTACGTACGTGATTACGACGTACGTACGTCCTCCTCTTGTTTTGTGCTATATGGGCCTGTTTTGAGCCCAATTCGTGGCTATTGTAAGGCTATACTATAAAGCCAAATAGAATTTGACAAAACCTTAACTTTTCTAGTAGAGAGATTGTGAGAAGCCATTAGAGAGTTTGAGAACTTTTGTGAGGAAGAAGACTTCGGTTTCTTCGTGAGGGCTTGTACAATTGTCTTGGAAAAGAAAAGCATCATCCTTTCTCCCCGTGGACGTAGGCATATTGCCGAACCACGTATATCTTGTGTCTTGTGTGTGGTTGCTTGTTTACTTTTGTCGTTTTCGTTTTACTTTCATATATTAGTTCAATCATCACTTTTGTGCATTAGTTTCCGCTGCGCACAACACATTCTATTTATTGATGTTATCTCTGGTACATACTTGTTTGTGCCTTCTGAAGCTTACCTCACGCTGCAGCAAATAATAAAACAGAATATATTAAAAAACAATTTCATATAAACGTCTGAACTCTGAATATTTCAAGTCTAATAGTACTGAAAATCATACATGTGATAGAATTACGCAAAATCATATCTTCTAACAGTATTGTGGATGAATTATGGAGTTTTGCTGTGTCATGTACTATATATATTTGCATGGTATAGAAACAGTTCAATGAGTAGACGAGTAGTCATGTATAAAAATGCTATGCACAACTTTATATCCACGTGTTCGGGGAAGTGGGGACGTATATATGTACCTAGCGCAATCGGTGGAAGGACTGATTTTGTATGGAATGGAGACTCCACAGTTTGCAGGGAGAGATTCGGCAAGCTTGTAATTGAGTCCGGAAATCTTACTGGCAGTTGTCTTCAAGCATCCGCATGCAGTCTGGCGGTCTGGTGTAGTTCTAGCAAGTGAGTTAAGGGACTTGATCCCAGCACAACAGTTTCCAGGAACTGGACCTCCGCGTCCACGGAGGTACTGAATGCAAGGACCGACCTTACCCGCTACAAGCCCACATGATATAGCTGCTTCTGCATAAGGTGCACTTACCACCAGCATGCATGCAACCAACACACAAGTGAACTTAAAGATCATTGAACTTGCCATATAGTTACAAATAATTGATCAATATATGCTAAACTCGCTGTTGTACAGGACTGTGTGATTCTGAAATCAGTCAGACCTGAAGTTTATATATAGAGAGAAGAGTGAGTGGTGTAAAAAATGTGTTTCATTAGGAACATAGCTATAGCTAGCTAGTTAGGCCGGTGGACTAATGAGGGTGGTGCTGCTGCCTTATATAGTTGGTTGTTGAAGTTAATAAATGTAGCAGGAATTTGTTCTCTTGTGTTCTGCATGTACTACGCCTTCTTATTTGAAATCTTCTGATTATCAGAAAAGTTTGTCTTCTTGATGTAATGTTTATCGATCTTTTAGTAGTACGTTCCGACGAGCACTCATTATTAGTGCCGCTTAGAATTTTTGTCCCATTGATGATTGATGTGCAATATGGTCCATATGCTACCTGTTTGGTGAATGAATATATGGTTGTGTGTTACATACTATGTGGATAGAAATTGTTGTAAATGAGGAATGTTAATTATGCAGGTGACCAGCAACCTCTTCTACAACCGGCCACATTATTATTGTGTTATTTTTTTCTTATCTTTTATTATCAGTAAATATTTACATTCATGAAAATGAAAAAAAAAAAACCCCAATAGCTTAGTCATTCGAAGGCGGTATTTGGCTTAAGTTTTATTCTCATTAATTAACTGATTTAATTTCCTATGCAAATTTTAGTAAATAAAAAGGTGCATTTTGTAAAATGAATTGTACTCTTAATTTTGAATTTGAATGTAGATGCTGACCCTTTCCTAATTCCAATCTTTACAACTACTTTCACTAAATGATCTAGCTTAGCATAGTGGTGAGTGGTGAGATCTCTTCCACCACCACCGCACTCTCCCCTCAACCGGGCTGTGTATTTTCAATATGTTGGAGTTCAATGTTAAAAGTAAACTATTCCGATTCAATGTTAAAAGTAAATTACAACCGGGCTCTGTATTTTCAGTATTTTTTTTTTAGATTAAAAGTAAACTGTTTAACATCCAATCTAACTAATATATGAAAAGAAATCATAATGACACCCAGAACTTTACAAAGAGCTATCCAAAAAATTAAAGTTATCCATCCAAAAATTATTACTAATTAAAGAAACCCAATGTGATAAGAGCCACTTAATTTTTTCACTTTTTTTTTCCCTCTCTTTCAACAAATTTTATTCATATTCTTAAATCGATCTTCAAGCATCAATGTAAATTATATATTCAAATAAAACCCCAAAATATTTAATTAATTAATTTATCCTTCAATTTTAGGTCAAATAATATCAAGTTAATACAAATTTCTACATTTTATCAAAAAAAAAAAAAAAAAAAAAAATTTATAAACAAATTTATAAGAAGAAATAACTTGAGTTTTTTCATAAAATAGTGAATCTTCATCCATATATATTAAGATATTTTATTCTCTTACAAATTTGCCATCGTCATAATATTATAAAATATTAGCAGGTGCCAGTTGGGCTCAACTGGTAAAACCTCTGGGTGATGATACCAGAGGTCTGGGGTTCAAATCCCGCCAGCATTACCGAGTTACTGATCTCATTAAAAACAGGCTTACCAAACCATTTTTTTTTGCGAATGAGCCCGTGGCTCAATGGTAGCACCCCTCTCACAAAGTGGAGAGGTCGTGGGTTCGAAACACGTCAACAGCGGGTTGTTGATATAAGTTTCCACACGTAATTTAAAAGGGGTAGGGGTCCCCACAACCTCGCTTGCCAACCAAAAAAAAAAAAAAAAAAATATTAAATTTAAGATTTTGGTAAACAATAAAGTAATGATTTAGGTTTTTGTTAAAGGAGAAAACAAAAAAAAAAAAATTAAAAAAGAAAAGATGAGAGATAAATTAATAAAAAATAAAAATGTAAAAAAACTAAAATTTTCTAATAAATTTTTAATTTAGATAGATAAGTGTGTGTACTACATAATTTCTATATGAATGCTTTTAATATGTTAAATAGCTCTTGGTAAAGAATTGGGTGTCGATATAATTTTTCTAGATTTGGCATTTTGGTTGCTCGATGGAGAAACTTGATATATTGGTTCATTTTAGTTTGTTTGGATTCTCCACCCTTGCATTGCATAATACTACACCATGGAGGCATAGAGTCTATATTTTTTTAAGGCCTGCCCAAGTTGCATCCTGTATTGGACCCTTTCTATGGGTCAATTCAAAAAAGCCTAGTACGAGGTAATGTGAACCCAAGATCAAAACCAATTTGATATAAAAAAATATTATTGAATGAGAATTAAAAAATCTGATTAGTGAAAAATAGCTTCAGTACATGCATTACCACGCTACATCACCCACTAGCGGAATGAGCGCTGGCCAGACACAACAGGTATACATATCCCATCCCCTCTTTTATTTATTGTTAGCACAACATGACATGCTTAGTGCTAATTATGATTAGCCTCATTATTATTACGCCGTATTAGGGCTGGGCATGGTTCGGTTCGGTTCGGTTTTGGCCAAAACTGGCAACCGAACACCTAGTAGGTGTTTTGTAAAAACTAAAACCGAAACCGAACTGTTTCGATTTTGAAACCGAACCGAACCGAAATTTTTTTACTAAAACCGAAACATAACCGAACATGTGATTTGGTTCGGTTAACCGAATAAAACCGAACCAAACACCTAGTAGATGGGTTGGACTGTTGGACAAATGGGCTGGACTGCTAGAGAGATGGGCTGGACTGTATACAAAATTACATGATGGGCTGGACTGTATACAAAATTACATGATGGGCTTGACTATATACAAAATTACATGTTCGGTTCGGTTTTGGGTGTTCCAAAATTTTCGAAACTGCAACCGAACACCCAAAGTAGGTGTTTTACAAAAATTAGAAACTGCAACTGAACATGTAAACACCTTATTTTCGGTTCGGTTCGGTTCGGTTTGCATGTTTCGGATCGGTTTTGCCCAGCCCTACGCCGTATTATTCATATAAAACCTGCTGCTCGATCCCTGGCCATCACGCATGCATGCATCCACTGATCCACCTCACTTCACCCTGTATCAAAATCAGACTCAAAATTTGATCAGTACATGGCAGTTTATAAAATACCAAAATATAAGAGGGGGAGATTAATCATTTTCGATATTGTTTAACTCAAGGTTTTTCATTTCAGATATAGTTATTGGACAATTGGGTAGACCACGTATGATAGTTAACTGCCACTGAGTAATTTTGCTAAATGCTTGAAAACACGAGGATAAAAAAGTGACAATTTTGCAAAGGTTTTAAAAAATTTGGGACCAAATTGACCAGTTTAAACTTCGAGGACTCAACTAAAAATTTGAGCAAAGTTAGAGGACCAAAATAGCTAATTGTTCTACTTCAATACCATCACAATTTAATCATTTGTTCAGTTGTTCTGGGTTTGAATTAATTAGTGTAGAGCACTATCTGTTAAGAAAGGAAAAGTCTATGTATTAGAAACTGTTCAGTTGTTCTGGGTTTGAATTAATTAGTGTAGAGTATTATCTGTTAAGAAAGGAGAAGTCTATGTATTAGAAACTAGAAAGGTCTTCATTACTTGGAGCAGGAGAAGTCTATGTATTAGAAACTAGAAAGGTCTTCATTACTTGAATCAGTCAACAGAGCTGCTAATGGGATAACCAATTGTAACACCACATTTGCCAGGAAGACCACTAGCAAAGCTAGGCTTGACCCTAAAGCCTTACTAGCTTGTTTGAGGTAGGCCTGTTAAAACGGCCCTTAGGCCCTTGGCCCGACCCTGTTCGGCCCGGCCCTGATGTATATAAGGGTAGGTCCAGGGCCAATATTTAAAATGTGTAACCCGGCCCTAAGCCCGACCCTTATTAAGCCCTAATTAAGCCCTTTCATATTTTATAGTTAAATTCATTTATATTTAATAAAATACACAGTTAAAAATTGTCGGGCTTTAAGGCCCGACCTATGAGCCCGACCCTCAACCCTTTAGAAAAGGGTAAGGGTAGGGTAAGGGCTTAAGTATTTTGATGTCAACCCGGCCCTATCCCGGCCCTCATGAATAGTAAGGGTAGGGCTGACCCGGCCCTTAAGACTATAGGGCTTAAGTGTTGAAGGGCTGGGCTAGCCCTAGCCCGGCCCATTTCACAGGCCTAGTTCGAGGCATCCACAAGTGGTTTGACGAGCAAAAGAGGTTTTATCAGCCGCCTTGACTGACTTGACACCATTGCAGCACGCTGGTGGTGTTAGGAAAATCGAAAATAAATCAATAAACCCTAGTGCGGAATAACCCAAGATCTAGAAGAAATAAGTAATAATAATAAGATAAACAAAACCAATACACAAGATATACGTGGTGGAACCCTCACGGGGAATAAACCACCACAAGCAAAACAAATAACTTTATTATCTTCCACCAAAGGATTACAAGATGAGATCTCACACAACTCACTCTCACACCCTTTACAAGAAGAACACAAACCTAGAAATTCCCCAATAAATATTGCTCCCAAGTTTCACAAGCTTCCAAACCTTAAATCTCCAAGTTTTGAATCTCTCAAAACTCCCTTAGACTTTTGTTTAATGTGGCTTCTCCAACTCTTCCTCTTCTTTTAAAATCTCTCTCAAGAAGACCTTATATTTATAGCCTTTAGGGTGTACAAAACACATTCCTAATAGGAATACCAAACCTAATCAAATTGAAAATCCTATTCCAATACCAAATTCTAAATCCTTAATATGGACTTAGAAATCCAAATATGAAACGGATTCCTTAGAGAACCGGTTTCCAACAGGTGGAACATTTCCGCCCAAGCGAAGGTAGTTCAGGCAAGGAGTGAGACCGGTCACCACTTGACCACAGCTTAGGGCTTCAGCTGCATACTAGTATGGTGCAGTAACCACCCTGCATGCCACTACCACCAATGCTGCAACCTTTAGTGTTACTACATACTGAGTTTGCCATTGTTAATTCTAGTTACTTCTCTCTTGCTTAAATTGATGTTAGCTGTATATGTTGGGAAAATCGATAATAAATCAACCCAAAGTGCGGAATAATCCAAGATCTAGAAGAAACAAGTAATGATAATAAAAAAAAAAAAAAAAAAACAATACACAAGATATACGTGGTGGAACCCTCACGGGGAATAAACCACCACAAACAAAACAAGAAACTTTATTATCTTCCACCAAAAAGATTACAAGATGAGATCTCACACAACTAAACCTCACACCCTTTACAAGAAGAACAGATACCTAGAAATCCCCCATAAAGATTGCTCCCAAGTTTTCACCAAAGCCTCTCAAGCCTCAAATCTCCAAGTTTTGAATCTCTCAAAACTCCTTTAGACTAGTGCTTCTTGTGGCTTCCAAAACTTAATTAAGCTTACATGCGTCATTGACTTTATGGGTACAACTTACAACAAACTTAGGGTTTGCCACGAAATTGGGCCCATGACTGTTGCAAAAATCTGTTGCCCAGTTTGCTGCTACTACTAGGTTTGTTGTCTACCAAAACTTCAAGGACGATTTCCCGATTGCATACTGAGAAATAGAAATCATGCACTATGTTGTTAGAAAGACAGACGAGTCTACTTTCTAACCCAACAAACATATCATGATTCCAAATACTGAGCACGAAGTTATGTCTATTTTACTACAGTGTGTCAAAACTGAACATAACAAAAAACTGAACAACTGTATATATGTCAAGTGGTGCTAAATTACTTGTGAAAAGAGTAAAGAGAGAGTGGCGGTTTATATAGAGGGGAGAGTGAAGGTGCAAATTTTGAGTGATGGTAGTAGGTTGTTGGGATTTTATTTAGCACTGGGACACAATAATTTTGTTAGAAAATTGTTATTCCAACCCAAGTATATATGTAAACATGCATTATTATTAGGACAAATACTGGTATTAGCTTGAGACCTAAATATGATAGTTTCTGGCCTAGCCATGGCAAATCCAGCACAAATATGCAGCAAGGTTCGATCATTCTAGCTAGGGATTAATTTTTTTGTTATTTAACCAAAAAAATTAAAAAATTAATCATTCAACTGTGTCGGCAGTACAGTTAAAATTGCAAAATAAATGTATGCCTTTGGTCTTGTTATCTTCAACCATTATGTACGGATAAGTTTTTTTTCACTGTTTTACCCTTGCAAAATCGATCTATCATATCCGTACTATACATGTGTATAATGTATGGAGAAGAAAGGAACCCTTGTGATTAAAACACAGTACAATAGCAACACTTGAACAACTATATATATATATATATAGTGAATGAATGAATTTCTCTTCTTCTAATTTTTCTTCTCTTTTTCTCCTATCTCAACCTACTTTTAAGTACTGATAGAAACAACCACAAAAAGATTATAATTTTAGAGTTTAGAGGACCACAGATCTACAAACCCATATCTAGTTTCAATTGAAGCTTTAAGATTCAATTGAAGCTTTGATTCGTTGCTGAATATTGTAATCGATTTTTCAGAATTTGGATTTCCATCAACAAAATTTTCTAATTCTCTATTAAAACGCAAGAAACATAGAGGAATTATTCAATAATTGGATTAGATTGAAGAATTTGAACTAGGCAACTCATTGGAAAGTTAGACTATTTTTTTTAGAACTGGTTGTTTGAACATTACCCATTCATGAAAATTGAAAAAGAACTATTACTGTTGATGAAAATAAATTCAAATTTTTATTTGATTATCAGATTCTTGTGTTCTCTGTTTATCAACATCTTAAAAAAGTTGGATTTATAAAATTACCATGGTGTAAGATGAAACAGAGAGAGAGCGAGAGATTTAATGGTTGTTCATAGAAAAGCAACTAGAGATTGAGAGAAAGAAAAAAAAGGAAGTATGGATGGAAGAGATATAAACGGATCCTAAATGGGTATTATGGGACCCGAAAGGAGAACCAAATTAGCGCTAATCACCAAAACAAAAGCGCATGACTTAATTTCCTTTTTTTGTTAGTCCGCATACGGACGGTCCGTATGAGAGCCTCCCTGTATATATATATGGGTCCTTCTATCTATATATACCAAGATTAATTACAAGATCATATATATTGTATTAATTTTGTTTAGTTGGTTGTTGGATTTATTAACTTGGTTTAAAGTTAAACATCACTGTACTCATAATCAAATGTTCTTTCCTTTGCAACTACTTAATTGGTTATACTTATGATTCATGTTTGATCATGGGACATTGCATTCTAGCTTCTAATATGTGTCCCAACTACTTTGCAACACGTACACGGTTTGGTACATAATATGTGTCCCAAGAATTACATAATTAATCTGGTTTCTTTTTCCATTGAATTAGAAATTAAGGCCGAAGGCTACCCTGCAACATCACCATCTCCGATTCAAGGTCCAAATGACTTCTGTTCAAAAGAACCAATATCCTGATTTCAAATCTCAATGCCTGAAGACAAGTACATGGATAGCACGATCCCAAGGATTACTCCAGGCCATGCATGATCAGATCCATCATATATTCTTCTGTTAAGTTCTGTTCGATTTATCCAAATTATTGAACCCATGTCCAATTTTACACACAATACTACACTACATTATTAGATTTTGAAGATGCTCAATGTTAGCTATATGGTGAGAGTTGGTGACCCTCTTTGAGCACGATTTTGTTATGGTTTTAACTAAGAAGGGAAAAAAAAATCTAAGGAGAACAACACCAATGAACTTTATTAGTAGAATGATGCTGACTACTTTCTCAAGATTTGATTTAGAATTAATGATCTAGAGAAATGAAAGAAGACTGTGTATTGCAAGTTTTTAATAGTTTTGACTCAATGCAACTGCAAGCATTATTATTCCTTGCCCAATTATCTATTATACATATGAACTATGAAGTTAACCATATAATGATATAAAACAATTAGTTGACAAAAATGTAGAACAAAATATATAGGAGCAGATCAAGTTATTATATACTGTATCATTATATTGATGATCAAATCAAAGTTCAGATTACATTCAAAAGCAAAAACACCACCACCACACACAGACACCGGAATGAGGTCTGGGGATTCGTAAATGTCACACAACATGACACAGTGATCACCGCAACATACCCTCTCCTTTCATTTATTCACACATATACTTAAACCCTACACATATATATATAGAATGCCTTGCTCCTCATCTCAAACCCTCAACGTGTATTCATCCCCCTTACTTCACCCTGCACCACAAGAACAAAACAATCAATTCAGTATTTTTGGCCTGTATGGTTGCACCACTGCAACCCTACAAATAGTTTGTCCAAGATAGGGAAAATTAAAAGTGCAAAAACTGATAAAGGGTTTTTAATTAGCTTACTTGGAGCAGTCGACAGATGGGCTAATAGGGTAACCAATGTTAACACCACATTTGCCAGGGAGACCATTGGCAAGTCCTGGTATGACTTTAAATTTATTAGCAGCTGACTTGATGCATCCACAAGCAGTTTGGCGGTCAGGAGTAGTCTTAGCAGCACTGTTGAGTGCACGGACTCCACCACAGCATGCGGGTGGAAGAGGGCCAGCACCTTTAAGATAGTTAATACAGGGTGACAATTTATTCACCACTTGACCACAGGTTATAGCACCTTGTGCTGCATATGGTGCAGTGACCAACATGAATGCTACTAGAACCAATGCAACTTTGAAGACAACTGAATTGGCCATTTGTTTCTTTTGGGGGGTATTGTATGTATATCACTATATATGTATGTGATAAGAAGAGAAGATGAGAGATTGTGATGAGTTTACTTGGAGATAGAAGGTAAGAGGCAGTGAGGTTTATATAGAGTGAATGTTTTGTCCTTGTGTGCAGACAAGACATATGGGTGATAGTTGGGATATTTTAAATGCCTTTGAAATTTTGGTAGCTATTAAAGGTCGATCTGGGACTCTGAAGTCTGACCTACACCAATACAATTTGCCAAGTGTCTGGTAAATGAAATTGGAATAATTTCGAAAAGAAAAAACATATGGACAAAATAATGAAGGCATATATCATGGGTACGTATTCTCTTGTATTGTTTTGAACCCATACTTGTAGTTTGGGATACTTTTGAGTATCCAATTCATGGAGTCCGTGACCTTTATTTGGCTCATTGCAGATTAGTTTGAATCATAGTTGGTGTCCGACTGTCAAAATGTCATGTATGTAATTCGATGGAAACAAATTAAAGAAATTTGTCATGTATGTAGTTCTAAAAGTTTCTTCTTATGTTAAAATCACTTTATTATTTGAATTCACGTCAAATTTCTTATTTTTTTGACTATGACGTTTTTCACGAAATATAAGCTATATGTTCCTGTTCGCCCTTGCAATAACGTTAGAAGAAATTTTAGCCTTTTCAAATACTTATTGTCTATATTTATCAAAGAATGCAACAAGACGTTTAACTTAATCTATAGCAATGTCAATAGGCATATTATGAATTGTAGAGTCTTACTACCTAAATTAACATTAAATAATATTCAGTACCATATAATCATACCAAGTAGAAATTCATACTTTTTCATACTATGTATGGCTAAACGACCTCAATTTTTGTTTAGGATTCTCACTAGTTTTAACCAACTTTAATAACACATCTCTAATTTGTGGGGCTTGAAATCTTATTGCTTTGACACTTTAATTTCAATCATGCTCTCCTATTTTGTTGCCGATAAATGTTTAACGATAAAAGAAGTTACACGATCTCTTAGAATATACTACTGTTTTGTTGAAGAAGAAAAACAATTTATAATTACGTTATATTATTTCAAAAAATGAAATGACATCTGAACAAGAATTTGCCATATCGCATATTACTAAGTTTAAGGTATGACATATTGACATCCACATGGGAGTATAAAATGCTCTACGATTTAAATCTAATAATCTTTCTTGCACACCTTGGTTTTTACCTTCCATGTTTGACCCATTATCATATCCTTGTCCTCTAATATCATTATAATCAAGTTTATGTTGTTTTAAAATATTTAAAATTCATCAAAAAGTTCTTTTTCCGAATGTATCATCGACTTTTAGAAACTCCAAAAAATATTCTTCAATTTCAATTGGAGTTGATGAAATATTAACACATCGTAGTATGATTGTCATTTGTTCTTGATGACTTATATCGGGTGTACAATATAATCAAGTTAACTAAAAAATATTCTGCTTCTTTAATTTTTGCAATTATTTTATTTCTAACTAGTTCATGTGCTAATATTTGAATCAATTCATTTTGAATTCGAATATTATGCCCAAGATAATGAGTTGAAATTTCACCATGTTTTGCTTGTCTAACGTATTCTTCCTTTATGAGATCAAACTCTGTAATTATTTCAATTAAATCCAAGAACTTTTCATTATTATCTTCATAAAGTTTCTTTTTTCATTCACGAAAAGCCAATTTTTTTTGTTAAGTTGTTTTTTACTATCATTATTAGTTTTTTTTTTTTTTAACAATCTTATGCTTAACTGTATCCTAAGATTAATGTTATTGATATGTTCATTTGTTGTTTCATGACTTCTTATTTTAGAACAATATTTTTCCAATTCTTAGATGTATCCTTGTTAAGTTGACAATTGAGTTTAGAGTTAAGTAACTTGAAACAAAAAGAAAATACCTTGTCATAATGTTTTGAATATACCAACCAATTTCGATCATTTTTTTCTCCATTTGGTGCTTTGCGAATTGCGAGTATAAAATGATTTTGAAAATTTTCTGTTATACTTTGATTTTTTCTTCTTCTTGTATTGGACCTTTTTTAACTATTAGATCTCTTTTCTTTATATCAATATTGTCTTACTTTCCCGGATCATATATACTTTCTATGTCATTGTTTCAACCGGATTTCACATCAATGTGATGTAAAATCATGAACAACCCCTAATGTTGTGATGTAAGGTATTGGAGAAGATGAAGGAATAGGGTTTTGGTAATTGATTATGGCTGCACTAAGTTGTTTTTTGGTTGCCTACGTATCCATGAGAGAGATGGAATCAAGCTTTTATAACGTACTTCAATTGTAGAGTTTGATTAGGATTAAGAGTTGTAGAGATATTGGAGTTGTAGTTGAATTAAGTTAAGAAAATCTCTACAAAGATGTAGATTTACCATATTAACCTTATTGAATTGATGGACTTAAATAGAAGAGGCCCATGATTGATATTGCATGTAGTAATGGGTTTGAACCCTTATTGAGTTTGAATCGGGCTTTGACCTATAATTAATGTGGGCTTGAGCCCGTTAGAAATAACGGAGTTCTAACAAAATAAAAAGTAATGCACTAAGTCTATTCTAAATTTACATAAAAATAAACGAGTTGAAAATAACAAAATAAAAGTAAAGTGACACATGATTTTACGTGGTTCGGCAATGGTGCCTACGTCCAAGGAGAGATGAATGATTTATTATTGACATGGGGTGAGGTGAGATGAGAGAAGAGAGCTTGAGAAGAGCTAGAGAGTTTGTCCCTTTTACATGAAATAGATCCCTTTATATAGATAGGGAATTACAATTGAACACATGTGTGATATAAATCACATTGATATTGTAACGGAAAATAACGGACAAATAAATAATGGAGAATATTTGATCTTGATCTTGTAATTGTTGGCATTAACCTGCATTGCCACGTAAGCGCCACACAAGCTCATGAGTCATCGAGTTGGGCCAAGTTGGAGTATGACTTGTACTACATGTCGGGCGTGCCAAGTCGTTCGAAATAGACTTGAGCTCGGGTGAGCTCGATGAAAGTTTGATGTCAATGTAGCTCGATATGTATATACATACACATAGCCCCCTCTTATTAAGTTGACCGAAATTAGTCAGCTTGATAAGAAGTAGATAATGGTTTTTGAGAATGATTGACATTGTTGAAAAGGATTTGGAATTCTAGTTAAAAAATTTCATATACATTTGAAATCTCAACCAAACCGTGATTTTGTAAGCGTTTGCTTCTATGAGCGTTTGTTTTTTAATTGAGTCTGAATGCCGTGTCATGATGACAATATTGACATTGGATAGTGCCATTGAGGTCATATGAGTTGATTTGATGTGATACTTCTATGCACATGAAAGATCTAACCTTTATTCCAAATTCCTTTGAAAAGCTTTGAAATATGGTTTGAAGTATAAAAACAAAGGTCGGTATGAATTTTTAGGAAAATTGGCTCATATGATAGGGATGAAAATCAATGTTCAAAATCTTCATCCTCGAGCTTAACATTTCCTGAAACTTGAATAAATTGTTAGTATTTGAGGGGTTGAAGTTAGCCCCCAGTCTTATACAAAATATAATAATATGAATTAACATATAATATACTCAAAATTTAATTGATGTATATATACGAGTGACAAAAGTCAACAAAATATTTACCAAAGACGTTTTGGATTATCTAATTGATAATTTAGGAATATTGAGAGATGCAACAATGTGGTAAAAGAATAAGAGTGATGATAATAATAAAATAAATTTTGAGTAGGCACACTTCTTGTCAAATAAACACATCTGTTGTCGTCTCGATGTAGGTCGTGGATATATGAATTCGACCTATTAGAGGTAGTCAGTATAGGTTGACAACAATATAAACTTGTTAAGTGTAATAACAACAATGACCAATAATGGAGAGGTGTTATGTATGTACAGTGGAAACACATGCAGTAAGACTATCTTATTATGGCTTGAGTTAAAGGCAGTGTGTGAAGGACTGAAGATATGTAAGGAAATGAGACTGAAGAGGATAAATATAATATTGATGTGGATTCTTTGAATGCAGTTCAGTGCATTAAGGGTAGACAGAAGCCTCCTTGGTATCTTAGAGAAATTGTAGCAACCATTCAGGAAATTTCTTCAGAGTTGGAACAATGTCAGTGTAACCATGTGTTCAGAGAAACAAATGAAGCTGCAGATTATCTTGTAGGGCTACAAGGCCCACCGGGAACTTCTATCTTCTTTATGCCATTGGATGACAAGCTAGATCAAATTGTGCAAAAAGATAAAAATAGGATTGTAAGGATTAGAAATATGTAGAGAGAAACTGAGTGTTGAAAAACTATGTAAAGAGGGAAGGCAGTCTGTTATTAAGACTTTAGCCTGAGTGACTACTGTAATTTTCTTACCAATATTAATATAAAAAAAAAAAAAAAAAAACCGCTTGCTTTTGCCAAAAAAAAAAAAAAACAAGGACCAATAATTCTATATATATTAACCAATATAATTGCAAGAAGACTAGTACGTATCTCATATGTTGTGGTAATTGAAATGATGAACAATGGTAATTTTATTGGAGAAATCATGAATAATATTCACTACAACAGAATATGTGTAATAAACGTATGGTAATGATATAGCAGTTATATGTGCACTTGTATATGTAGATAAATAAGATTCGCATGCATGGAAATAACAATGTAATTGAATGTAATATTAGGGATTTGATAGCAAATAAATGGAAAGAGAATGAATAATGAAACTTAGCTCCATCATATCAGGAATACAGTATATAGGGATGTGGATTTCCGACCATCGAGAAGATGACAATAGTGTTTCCATTGGTTAGCCCCCAATTGTAAATTCTAATATTATCAATTAGAATTCAAATATGTACTTATATAATTGTTAAAAATAAAAATTATATAAATATTAATTAAAATGGGAAACCACTTATTTTGTACTTTGAGCCGGAATTTCAAACATATTAATTTATTGATGATGAACGTGAAACTTTGTCCACGCTTCAAGGTTGATGTTCGATCACAAACAGTCGGCACCAATGTAAATACATAAAAATAAACGAGTTGGAAATAACAAAATAAAAGTAAAGTGACACATGATTTTACGTGGTTCGGCAATGGTGCCTACGTCCACGGAAAGATGAATGATTTATTATTGATATGAGGTGAGTAGAGATGAGAGAAGAGAGCTTGAGAGAAGCTAGAGAGCTTGTCCCTTTTACATGAAATAGATCCCTTTATATAGATAGGGAATTACCATTGAACACATGTGTGATATAAATCACATTGATATTGTTGCCGATAAATGTTTAACGATAAAAGAAGTTACACGATCTCTTAGAATATACTACTGTTTTGTTGAAGAAGAAAAACAATTTATAATTACGTTATATTATTTCAAAAAATGAAATGACATCTGAACAAGAATTTGCCATATCGCATATTACTAAGTTTAAGGTATGACATATTGACATCCACATGGGAGTATAAAATGCTCTACGATTTAAATCTAATAATCTTTCTTGCACACCTTGGTTTTTACCTTCCATGTTTGACCCATTATCATATCCTTGTCCTCTAATATCATTATAATCAAGTTTATGTTGTTTTAAAATATTTAAAATTCATCAAAAAGTTCTTTTTCCGAATGTATCATCGACTTTTAGAAACTCCAAAAAATATTCTTCAATTTCAATTGGAGTTGATGAAATATTAACACATCGTAGTATGATTGTCATTTGTTCTTGATGACTTATATCGGGTGTACAATATAATCAAGTTAACTAAAAAATATTCTGCTTCTTTAATTTTTGCAATTATTTTATTTCTAACTAGTTCATGTGCTAATATTTGAATCAATTCATTTTGAATTCGAATATTATGCCCAAGATAATGAGTTGAAATTTCACCATGTTTTGCTTGTCTAACGTATTCTTCCTTTATGAGATCAAACTCTGTAATTATTTCAATTAAATCCAAGAACTTTTCATTATTATCTTCATAAAGTTTCTTTTTTCATTCACGAAAAGCCAATTTTTTTTGTTAAGTTGTTTTTTACTATCATTATTAGTTTTTTTTTTTTTTAACAATCTTATGCTTAACTGTATCCTAAGATTAATGTTATTGATATGTTCATTTGTTGTTTCATGACTTCTTATTTTAGAACAATATTTTTCCAATTCTTAGATGTATCCTTGTTAAGTTGACAATTGAGTTTAGAGTTAAGTAACTTGAAACAAAAAGAAAATACCTTGTCATAATGTTTTGAATATACCAACCAATTTCGATCATTTTTTTCTCCATTTGGTGCTTTGCGAATTGCGAGTATAAAATGATTTTGAAAATTTTCTGTTATACTTTGATTTTTTCTTCTTCTTGTATTGGACCTTTTTTAACTATTAGATCTCTTTTCTTTATATCAATATTGTCTTACTTTCCCGGATCATATATACTTTCTATGTCATTGTTTCAACCGGATTTCACATCAATGTGATGTAAAATCATGAACAACCCCTAATGTTGTGATGTAAGGTATTGGAGAAGATGAAGGAATAGGGTTTTGGTAATTGATTATGGCTGCACTAAGTTGTTTTTTGGTTGCCTACGTATCCATGAGAGAGATGGAATCAAGCTTTTATAACGTACTTCAATTGTAGAGTTTGATTAGGATTAAGAGTTGTAGAGATATTGGAGTTGTAGTTGAATTAAGTTAAGAAAATCTCTACAAAGATGTAGATTTACCATATTAACCTTATTGAATTGATGGACTTAAATAGAAGAGGCCCATGATTGATATTGCATGTAGTAATGGGTTTGAACCCTTATTGAGTTTGAATCGGGCTTTGACCTATAATTAATGTGGGCTTGAGCCCGTTAGAAATAACGGAGTTCTAACAAAATAAAAAGTAATGCACTAAGTCTATTCTAAATTTACATAAAAATAAACGAGTTGAAAATAACAAAATAAAAGTAAAGTGACACATGATTTTACGTGGTTCGGCAATGGTGCCTACGTCCAAGGAGAGATGAATGATTTATTATTGACATGGGGTGAGGTGAGATGAGAGAAGAGAGCTTGAGAAGAGCTAGAGAGTTTGTCCCTTTTACATGAAATAGATCCCTTTATATAGATAGGGAATTACAATTGAACACATGTGTGATATAAATCACATTGATATTGTAACGGAAAATAACGGACAAATAAATAATGGAGAATATTTGATCTTGATCTTGTAATTGTTGGCATTAACCTGCATTGCCACGTAAGCGCCACACAAGCTCATGAGTCATCGAGTTGGGCCAAGTTGGAGTATGACTTGTACTACATGTCGGGCGTGCCAAGTCGTTCGAAATAGACTTGAGCTCGGGTGAGCTCGATGAAAGTTTGATGTCAATGTAGCTCGATATGTATATACATACACATAGCCCCCTCTTATTAAGTTGACCGAAATTAGTCAGCTTGATAAGAAGTAGATAATGGTTTTTGAGAATGATTGACATTGTTGAAAAGGATTTGGAATTCTAGTTAAAAAATTTCATATACATTTGAAATCTCAACCAAACCGTGATTTTGTAAGCGTTTGCTTCTATGAGCGTTTGTTTTTTAATTGAGTCTGAATGCCGTGTCATGATGACAATATTGACATTGGATAGTGCCATTGAGGTCATATGAGTTGATTTGATGTGATACTTCTATGCACATGAAAGATCTAACCTTTATTCCAAATTCCTTTGAAAAGCTTTGAAATATGGTTTGAAGTATAAAAACAAAGGTCGGTATGAATTTTTAGGAAAATTGGCTCATATGATAGGGATGAAAATCAATGTTCAAAATCTTCATCCTCGAGCTTAACATTTCCTGAAACTTGAATAAATTGTTAGTATTTGAGGGGTTGAAGTTAGCCCCCAGTCTTATACAAAATATAATAATATGAATTAACATATAATATACTCAAAATTTAATTGATGTATATATACGAGTGACAAAAGTCAACAAAATATTTACCAAAGACGTTTTGGATTATCTAATTGATAATTTAGGAATATTGAGAGATGCAACAATGTGGTAAAAGAATAAGAGTGATGATAATAATAAAATAAATTTTGAGTAGGCACACTTCTTGTCAAATAAACACATCTGTTGTCGTCTCGATGTAGGTCGTGGATATATGAATTCGACCTATTAGAGGTAGTCAGTATAGGTTGACAACAATATAAACTTGTTAAGTGTAATAACAACAATGACCAATAATGGAGAGGTGTTATGTATGTACAGTGGAAACACATGCAGTAAGACTATCTTATTATGGCTTGAGTTAAAGGCAGTGTGTGAAGGACTGAAGATATGTAAGGAAATGAGACTGAAGAGGATAAATATAATATTGATGTGGATTCTTTGAATGCAGTTCAGTGCATTAAGGGTAGACAGAAGCCTCCTTGGTATCTTAGAGAAATTGTAGCAACCATTCAGGAAATTTCTTCAGAGTTGGAACAATGTCAGTGTAACCATGTGTTCAGAGAAACAAATGAAGCTGCAGATTATCTTGTAGGGCTACAAGGCCCACCGGGAACTTCTATCTTCTTTATGCCATTGGATGACAAGCTAGATCAAATTGTGCAAAAAGATAAAAATAGGATTGTAAGGATTAGAAATATGTAGAGAGAAACTGAGTGTTGAAAAACTATGTAAAGAGGGAAGGCAGTCTGTTATTAAGACTTTAGCCTGAGTGACTACTGTAATTTTCTTACCAATATTAATATAAAAAAAAAAAAAAAAAAACCGCTTGCTTTTGCCAAAAAAAAAAAAAAACAAGGACCAATAATTCTATATATATTAACCAATATAATTGCAAGAAGACTAGTACGTATCTCATATGTTGTGGTAATTGAAATGATGAACAATGGTAATTTTATTGGAGAAATCATGAATAATATTCACTACAACAGAATATGTGTAATAAACGTATGGTAATGATATAGCAGTTATATGTGCACTTGTATATGTAGATAAATAAGATTCGCATGCATGGAAATAACAATGTAACTGAATGTAATATTAGGGATTTGATAGCAAATAAATGGAAAGAGAATGAATAATGAAACTTAGCTCCATCATATCAGGAATACAGTATATAGGGATGTGGATTTCCGACCATCGAGAAGATGACAATAGTGTTTCCATTGGTTAGCCCCCAATTGTAAATTCTAATATTATCAATTAGAATTCAAATATGTACTTATATAATTGTTAAAAATAAAAATTATATAAATATTAATTAAAATGGGAAACCACTTATTTTGTACTTTGAGCCGGAATTTCAAACATATTAATTTATTGATGATGAACGTGAAACTTTGTCCACGCTTCAAGGTTGATGTTCGATCACAAACAGTCGGCACCAATGTAAATACATAAAAATAAACGAGTTGGAAATAACAAAATAAAAGTAAAGTGACACATGATTTTACGTGGTTCGGCAATGGTGCCTACGTCCACGGAAAGATGAATGATTTATTATTGATATGAGGTGAGTAGAGATGAGAGAAGAGAGCTTGAGAGAAGCTAGAGAGCTTGTCCCTTTTACATGAAATAGATCCCTTTATATAGATAGGGAATTACCATTGAACACATGTGTGATATAAATCACATTGATATTGTAACGAAAAATAACGGACAAATAATAATGGAGAATATTCGATCTTGATCTTGTAATTGTTGGCATTAACCTGCATTGCCACGTAAGCACCACACGAGCTCATGAGTCATCGAGTTGGGCCAAGTTGGAGTATGACTTATACTGCATGTCGGGCGGGCCAAGTCGTTCGAAATAGACTTGAGCTCGGGTGAGCTCGATAAAAATAAGTTTGACGTCGATGTAGCTCGATATGTATATACATACACATATATTATTGGTAGTATTAATTAGAATATTTTGATTTTTTATCACGGATGCATAGCTCCTCTTTGAGATTCAATTGAAGCATATGTTGGTTTGTGTTTTTAATAGATAAAAATAAATTGCAATTCATATTTTTGAGTAAACATAATGAGAGAATAAAGAATAGAAAATACAAATAAATATATCAATAAAATTGAGAGAAGACATTTGTAATTTTATTTGCAACCCAAACATAATCCAAGTATCCCACCACAAAAGCAAATAATCTATTGAAGATGAATTGTCAATTTCTTTCGAATTGCAGTTGAATAATGATTTTAGGAGAATAAAAAGAAAAGAGAATTTGTACAGTAGAACCGTTTTAATTAATACTTTCTAAGTTAATAATCTCCTTTGGATAATAAAATTCTTCGATCCCGACTTGGGACCTATATGCTAAATAATAATTTAGACAAAATTATGAGATAATATATTTCAAATATTTCTATGTAACACAGTGATCCTTTCATTTACTTACACGTATCTATTATACTCTATTAAAGCAGAAAATACCCCTAAGAAAATATATCTTCAATTAGGCTATCAATTAGATTGAAATTGATAGCCTAATTGAAGAGAATTTTGATTAAGTTTGGGTATATTTGTAATTACGCAAAAGTGGACCACCATCACAGATATAATCAAATCCAATTCGACCAAATCATGGGCATAATTAAATCCAATAAAAACAATTTAAAGTATACCCAATCCCAAGTATAATCAAGTCTAGCCCGTACCCAGTTGGACCAAATCATAAGCATAATTAAACCCAGTAAAAAAATTAAAAGTATACCCAATCCCAAGTATAATCAAGTCCAGCCCGTACCCCTAAAAAAATACAGTAAAACCTCGATAAATTAATAACCTTAGGACTAGAGAAAATTATTAATTGAATGCGATATTAATTCATTGATTAATTAATAAACTATTAATTTATATAATTAACAGTATATTTGTATGTATATCTTTTTTGGGGGGGGCTAACATGATGAAGCTGGACAATCATTTTATTCTAGAACCCGTTCCACGAAAAGAAGTACTAAAATCGATAATGATATTGGAATAATTTCTTCTTGCAATACAAAATACAACACTAGATCAACTTATCACACTACAAAAATTTAGGGGCGGATCCAGAGGGGGGGGCTGTGGGGACTCAAGCCCCCCGCTGAGTTCTCAAAACTTTCTATGTAAATAGCTATAATGCTATACATAATACATGCACATTAGAAGGTAATGTTAAATAGAGCCCACCCATCTAGATTTTTGAATTTATATTTTAATTCTCTGTATATATGGGTATAGATTTATTTGACATGTGGCCTGACCATTTCCTATTAAACTAAAATATCAATAAATCAGACTATTTATTACAACAACAGAGAAAAAACATTATTATCTAATGAAAAATTACTTTGATACACTAGTGTATCATTTAGAATGTGGATTTATAATGTATCATAAATCAATTTTGTGAATTTATAGGAGTTATGTTGAATTTCTGGTATTGATTTAATTAAGAAAAACACATATCTTAGAAATTTATTTAGAAAAAAAATTACTCCCTCTGTCCCATTTTGATAGGTTAGGTTTATATTGAAATTACTAGATGATTTACTACGTTTGTACAACTTCTCCATCTTCCTCTTCACTCAAAGTTTGTGTCTGCTTATATGCTTATATTTGATCCATGTATATTCGATGTTTGCTGAAGATCTCTCGACGACACAAAAATCAAAACTCACCAGTATTCTAAGTCAAATGGACAGGTATGCAAGTTTATTAATAGTTTCCTAAATATTAATATGATATTATTGTGGACACACATAAAAAATGTTTGTGATGACCATTTTCAAGTACATTCTCAACTTGACAAAAAGTATATTTTGCAGGAATATGGAGAACCAGTAATCTATTTCCTTTCCTTACACTTAGTAGATATTGACAAAAAGTAAATGAAAATAGAAAATAGAAAATAGACTCTAATAAAGATGATATAATTTTTAATACATTTCAATTGTGGGGATATGGAAGGGGACTCAAGTAGCAGTAAGACCTACTTACTGCTAGCAGATGGGACTATATCAAAAAAAGTCGCAAAACTCACACAGACATGGATCGTATGGTTACCTTCCGGAAAGCCTTAACTACATGGGCCTAAGGGATGTCTCTGTCACATTACAAGTAAATCATCTTTATCATCATAATAGTTTGCTAAATATTTCGAATTTTCAAGATGTTAACTGCTACAAGCCAATTAAGAGACGCTCAACTGCTAATGGACTACTGTGAAAGGATTGTTTCCCAAAGTGATGAAGCCTCAACAATCGAGTCAGACCAAATTCTAATTGAGACTTTGAGAATTAAGAGTGCTGCAAAATCCCACTCTCCTGGATATCTTCAACTACTTTGAGTTTAATTTCCATGTATATATAATAATCATTCAATTTCTATACTCAAAAGATTTATTTATAATAATTCTAAATGAAATTATACTAGATCATAGACTTTTGAAACGGGCTAAACAAAATATTACAAGTTACAAACCAAAAGCAACATAAGCCCCCCCCCCCCAAAAAAAAACTCTAAAACAATCAGAATGCACGGGCCTAAGGACTAGTATATATAGAAAGCCCTGCTCCTCTGTTCAATGTGTATTCATCCACCTTACCTCACCCTACAAACACGAACAAAAAAAGAACAAACAACCAATTCAATATTTTTTTGGCCTGGATGGGTTGCATCACTGCATTCCTACAAATAGGGAAAAAATGATAAAGGGGTCTTAATTAGCTTACTTGGAGCAGTCGACAGAGGCACTAATAATGAAACCAATGCTAACATCACATTTGCCAGGGAGACCACTGGCAAGTGCTGGTTGGACTTTATAAGAAGTAGCAGCTGACTTGAGGCATCCACAAGCAGCTTGGCGGTCAGGAGTTGTCCTAGCAGCATTGTTGAGTGAACGGACTCCATTACAGCATGCGGGTGGAAGAGGGCTAGAACCGTACACTAAGATAGTTAATACAGGGTCTCAAAGTACGCACCTTCTGCTGGATATGGTGCAGTCACCAACATGCATGCTACTAGCACCAATATAATGCAACTTTAAAGACAACTGAATTAGCCATTTGCCCATTTGTTTCTTTGGGGGTATGGTATATGTATGTGATAAGAAAAGATGTGAGATTGTGAGTTGCTTGGAGAAAAAGAACGAAGAGATTGTGAGGTTTATATAGAGAAGACCACATATGGGTGATGGTTGGGATATTTATTTAAATGCTTTGAAATTTTGGTACCTATTAATTTGCCAAGTGTCTGCTATTTGGAATTAGAATAATATAGAAAAGAAAAAATCAAATGGACAAAATAATGAAGGCATGGGTACGTACTCTCTTGTATTGTTGTACCCATACTTAGTTTAAATCATAGTTGGTGTCCGAGAGTCAAAATGTCATGTAGGTATATTGATATTCAATTTAGAAAAATTACATAAATTTACTGAATATCTGTAAAATTTTATCGATTTTTTATTTATCTATGCTTTGAATGTGGAACCAAAGCTGTAATATAGTTCACATCATATAGTTTAAAATATCGCGTATTTGAGATGGGAATTTTCTCAAAATTTTAAGAATAGACATTCTCATACCATTTGAGGACCTGCTACTGAGCTAGGAATCTTGGCGTACTGCAATTTTTTTTAAAATTGGCATGTTGCTTGAATTCGGAATTTTATTCTACTAAATAGTGCACATAATGTCCTTAAATTTACGCTTCTTTTGTCTATTATGATGTGTGTTACGTACACCACCACCGACAGTAGAGTAGTAGTAGACCTGATTTGGCAGACACCTGACAGTCGGTGGAGGCAAATCTCAAATGCATAAGGCCTGTATACCAGTCGGTCGAGCCAAGTTTAGTACTTAGTAGTTACTAGTTAGTACAATACCATGGCCGGCCTTTAATGTTTAAGGAACAAAACCATTGGACTCATTTATCATAGAAAGCCCGTTTTATAGCTTCTCTGATGACTGAGTGACTGATAAGTTTTGATTTTTTTCAAAAACCATTCTAGTTGGATTATTTATGTTTAACCAAGCCGAGGAAATAATACTTTGATAGTGTTCTTGTTAGATGCCATTGGTTCCAATTACTGTAGCCTTTTAACTAACATATGAGATGGAATTTTACTTACCAATGGTAGTGAATTATATTGGTGATGAAGAAAGTTGAAATTCTTAATTAAGAAAAACTAACATTGTTGGTAAGATCATTGTAATAGAAAGGCTTGTTTTAATTTGGAAATTTAAACATTGTAAAAAGCTAACAACAAAACATATATATAGGTCATAGGAGCAGATCAAGTAACTCATATAGATAGAGCAAGTTCACATATGCATTACATCCAAAATAACCACCAGCAAATAAAAAAAGCACTACCACCATCACACCAAACACACTGGAATGAGGTCTGGGGATCCGTTACTGTCACATACACAACATGCTGACACAACGTACAAAAGTGATCACCACAACACACCCTCTGGCCTCTCCTTTATTCACACAACAAACACACATTCTCTAATTATTATTACGTACTAAAACTAAAGTACCCTAAATCCTGGATTAAAAAGCCCATGCTCCTCAGCTCCACATCTGCATGTATTCATCCACCTTACCTCACCCTGCACCACAAGTCACAACAACAAAACCAAGCAATTAATTCAGCATTATATATACAACTCCATACAATTAATAGAGGGAAAATAAATATATGAAAATGCTGGTTGTTACTTGGAGCAATCAACGGAGGCACTAATGGGATAACCGATGTTAACACCACAATTGCGAGGGAGAGCACTGGCGAATTGTTGTTTGATCCCCTGAGCATTGGCAGCAGCTGACTTGAGACATCCACAAGCAGTTTTGCGATCAGGAGTAGTCTTAGCAGCATTGTTGAGTGCAACGACTCCACGGCAGCATGGGGGTGGAATAGCACCACCAGACGTAAGGTAATTAAGACAAGGTCTCAAATTAGTCACCACTTGACCACAGGTTATAGCACCTTGTGCTGCATATGGTGCAGTCACCAACATGCATGCTACTACCACCAATGCAACCTTGAAGGCTACTGAGTTGGCCATTTGTTTCAAAGAAAGCTTTAAGGGTCTTAGTTGTTGTTGCTTTGGGGGTGTATGTATGTGATAGATGAGAAGAGATTGTGAGTTACTTGGTGAATAGATGAAGAGGTACTGAGGGTTTATATAGAGAGAGAGTAGTAGAGACTAGAGAGTGAATGCTTTGTCCTTGATGTGCAGATAAGCAGACTGATGGGTGGTAGTTGGGATTTTAAATGCTTTGAATTGGGTTAGATAAATTTTAGTAGTACCAAGGGTCACTTTTCATCTCTACTCATCTAGTAATACTGTACACAATTATTTGCCAACTCCTTATTCAAGTTACATACTCATTTGTTTCCATAAACCTACTTACCTACAAGGCTACAATAGTTGGAACTTTAGATACTTGAGGGGGCAGTGAATTCATGTCACACACCCACACACATGTTATGGTCGTATGGTACACATTTGCATGCCATGACCTTTGTTTGGTGAGGTAGCTTAGACAATATAACACTCTTCTCAAATTGCATGTTCACTAAAATAAATACTAACTTCATTTCCAATAGCTGTTTCTTTAATTTGGTGAGTTTGTATTAATTCAACCAACATTTTAGTATTTTACCATAGAATGGTTAGAAATGGTATTGACTAAGATCAATTCAGGTGATGGTGTGATGAGGGCAGCAGGAGTGGTGGAGACTGGAGAGAAATAGGTAAGTGAACAAGGTTAGGTACCTACCTTCGGACCTGAGAGTAATGATGTGTGTATATGTGTCAGGCATCTCGTTGCTTAGGTGAGGGGTCACATCCTTGCTCAGATCACTCCCACTGACTAACTAGGCACACTAACCAAGAAATATAGAGAGCTAGCTTGGGTCATAGCAGCATTGAATGAACGTTTGCAGGTTGGTTTATTGTCATATACTGTATGTGTGTGAAATGTGAACGTAACTACGTAAGCATAAAGACAAGGATGGAGAAGAGAAACGTTGAAGAGTGAGCCCCATGACATACCTATCTTCTAGAGAAATGAGAGAATCTAAAAAAAACGTAATGCTTTATGGGTCATGGTACATTGGTACTGTGTACCGTGGATGGATGGATTATATCTACCAGATTATATGTTCCCTTCATTGGTAGCAACAGCATGCCTCCCTTGTGATAATTATCTGAATCATAGGTGAAAATTTGGAATAAACTCGAATATCCGACCCTTGGAAAATCGGTATACTTCGCGAATATTCAGACCCCCGTATCGGAATTAAGAGATTTGGCAAAATAGTTCTTGCAAATATTGCTCGAATATTTACGAAAAATTTAAAAAATTATATTAAATAAATGTGGAAATTATATTTAAAAATAAATGTGTTAATTTCAACTTCAAAAATTTTTTAATTTCCGTAATTTTCAAATATTTCGCAAATATTCGTAAAAATCCGGTCGACATAGGGAGGTTTATGTTTCATATGCCGTACCGCTCCGAATTCTAAAAAAACCGGCAAAATTCGTAAATATCCGCCCAATATTTTCGATTTTTTCACCTATGATCTGAACACCAAATCACCAATGCTGATATATTATTATTAACCAATAAACTCTTGTGTATTGTTTCCAATTTCCAAATGTCCAGACTCCAGAATAATGTGATTTCCTATTAGAAATGGATACAGAAAGAAATCATACCACATTTATAAACTCAAAACACTGTGAAGTGTAATCAACTTTCTTGCATCAAAGTGACCATGATAGAACACGACATACTTGAAAACTACAGAGTACAGACATCAAGTGAAAACAGGTACACTACAGAAACTACAATACAATTCTGTTTCAATCTGCAATCACACATGTTCATGCACAATCACTTCTGAAAGATTATTTTTAGTAATAATATCTTATTGCTTATGGATAGAGCAATATGTCAGAACTATTTGCAAGAGTTATAAAACAATTTGAAGTACTTATTAATCCCTTGATTTCAAATTTTCAATCAAAACTGGTCATTTAAAACCAAGTATGCTTCAAAAGTTGATAAATATACAACATAGTCGGTGAGCTTAGGAGTTGTTGCGGGGAAGTAAATAAAAGGGTCGATTCAATAAACATTGTATTGTGGTGATGGGATACAATCAAAAATGGCAATCAAAAAAATACTGGTTAGGAAAAAAGACCAGCTAATATTTAGCTTATTCATTTCCGGAACAAAACTTTTCTTAATCTATGTCAACACACAAGAAATGGCTTCATCCTAGTTACAGCTTTTGCTCAGAGGGAGGGGTTGTGTCAACACAGGTTTCTTCTGGCAATCTAAAGCTTATACAAACCATTACCTGCAATATAACTTCACAGGTTAATTAAAGTAGAGTTGAACAAAAATAAGTTGGAAGAGACTTTAATTTCGTCCATTGCAACTGCATAATCCACACAAATGAATAGTTCAAAGCTAGTGAAGGTCAAAATCCAGCTTAGAGGTGAATATGATAGCATGGAACACCATACTTCAAATTAGAAATCGACAATCGTTGTTAAATTAACGTGTACAAACTTATTTGGAAAAGAGCCACGAAAAATTGCATAACTTAATTAGTGAGTTTTATATAAACAAAAGAAAGGATGCACATCTTTTGAAGAATAACCCAAATTTATGACACACGACACTAAAATTCTGGCTCAAGAGACAGGCTTCCATCGCAAACATATAATATTACTTTTCCATGAACCAAATAATCAGAGCGAGAAGATCCACATTACACCAAGGAAAATCAAGAAATCAGTGGTGGAATTCAGTGAAAAACATTTCTTAAGATCTAAGAACCAATATAAAATTGGGTAGTAGGGTGCTTCATTTACACTAAAAATGATTAGATAAAAGAGAGTTTTGTCGACATGAGGTACATTAGCTTAAATATTGTAGTCCCATATTGGTAGTGTAATAGGAAGGTTGTAGGTATTTATTTAAGAACAAAAGAATTCAAAGTTACTTGAGCTAGCCCTTTTGGGTAAGGGCACATAGTGTTACAAATGGTAGCACAATCGAACCAAGCATGTGGTTAGGATTTTTTAGTATTGGGATTCGGTACTATTGTGTTGTGCAGAAAGTGTTAAGTATGATACAATGATCTATCTCTTGATGCAGACATCAATGACTAAAATGAGGAAGTTAGGAAGAGAACCATAGTCACATATTGGTAGTATAATAGGGAGGTCTTGATATTTACGTATGCCCAATGAACATAAAAGTTTTTGAGCTAGCTCTTTTGAGTGAGGGTCCTTGCAGGTAGAGTAATTGGGAGGTCTTGAAATTTATGTATGGCACAAAGAACATACAAGTAATTTGAGCCAGCTCTTTTGAGTGAGGGTCCAAGGTATCACAAATATCCATACCGGTTGAGTAATTGGGAGGTATGGGATATCAACGTAAGGCCCAAGGGCCAGCAAAAGTAATTTGAACTAGCCCTTTTGAGTGAGTGGTCATGTTATTACAAATATACATGTAAACGAAATATAGTAATAAAAAAAATAAAAAAAAAAAAAGTTGCTTGAAATTGCCCTTTTGTGTTAGCTTGTACCTTATATGGAGCAACAAGTCTGACTCTATGAAATATTGGCTCTTTTATTTTAGCATTTAATGCAGATTCTGCGTCCTGAAACAGAGTTCAAGGGATGGGTTAAACATAAGGATATGGAATTATAATATAGAAGAAAGAAAAAAAATCCAACTAGAAACGGTAACTTAACTACGGAGATTAGTATTATTATTATTTTTTTTTGTTTTTTGTGTGTGTGTGTGGGGGGGGGGGGGGGGGGGGGTCTCCTTTAGTGTTTTCTCTTATTGATGTCAATTAAAACTAAACTTAAAGGCTCCGTTTCTATTTCCCATTCAGGGTTACAAGTCTTTTTAACAGTGGAACGGGTTCCCTTCTCAAAACCAATACATAAAATCTAGTTTAGTTTCAGGGGAAAACAAAGGCTTTCTATAATGACAAACAAAAACTGCCAACAATTTTAAATTGATCCACCTGGATAAGAAACATGATTTTTTTCTCTTTTTGGCACATTTAAGGTGGGTAGACCTAGGAAACCATCTCTTAAGTTTCAAATGTACATATACCCATGGTTCCATGCACACACACAAAACTAAAAATGAAGACAATAGCTATGTAACCAAAGCCAAATACTGAGCCGTTGGAAATGTACAAAATCTCGTGAAATCTCGTTGTTGGTTTTCCACATTTTGTAAAAAATGCTCCCAATACAAAATAGCTGTTTACTCGTTGATCTATCAACAAATGCCATGACCTATCATAAATCTTAAAAGTAGTAAGAATTTGTTATATGTCATGCAAAATTTAAAGTTAGGCCTTGGTTGAATTGGGGATTTCTCCAACAGGATACAGATTCCCAAAATTGGGTACAGATTAAAAGTTTTAGACCTAATCAAGCTAAAGAATCAATTATCTTTAAGAACACTTCCTAGATCTATCCAGATATACATTAAAAACAACCACCTCAGCCCCCACCAACTCCCACCCCATGCGCACACACACCTTCTCAAAAATAATAGAAGCAGAAGACTTAAACCAAAAGTGCTGAGATACAAAAAAAGAAAATTCATATCATGCCATAACACCCGAAGTCTCAACGATTCATCTCATTTTCTGTGGACTCGCAACTTCAAGAGAACTAATATATAAAAGAAGCATCTGGATACAAAACAATTTGAAATTAAAACCACCCCAAAATAGAATAATGTTTGAGACTCGCTTTTTTTAATGAGCTTGGTACAGCCAAACTCTACAAATGTTTAATCTACAATATATTTCATCTGGATTTTCCACCCTATTATTGTCTGAGGCTTGCTTAAGGTTATTGTATTATATTTTATTAACTGGAATCGAGATAATAACATGAGCAATTCTAAGAAAAAGATTTGTTTCTATCTAGACGTGATTATTTGGTTTATAAAATAATAAATAAATTTATAAACATGACAAACTTTAGTAACAAGTGTGACAGACTCATTCAATTTGCAGAAGATGAACTTACAGCAATTATGGACTCTTCTGTTTGATCACGCAATTTCATGAAGCAATAGCAATGTACCCAAGGTAAGGTTCCCTTCCAGTGTTTTCTGCAGATAAGACCCCTAAATACATCTGTGGAATGCATATCAATAGTAATGTCACAACAAAGACATGCCAACAACTTAAAAATAAGTTCCCACAACAACAACTTATATACAACTCAACACGATCATCACAAGACAAAGCATATAGGAAACAACTCTCGACAGGAAACAACATATTAAGATACACAAATTGGATCATAACAAGTACAACTGTTATGCAGATATTAAAGTTATCATGGACTCGGACATTCAATTCTTTTTCATATTAATATTCACAGGCTAATAACATATAAAGAAGGGATAAAGCCCCTAATCAATTTCTCATCATGATGTGGATTGGCTGGATCCTAATTTCCAGCTCACTTAGTAAGATGCCCATCATTAAAAATTAGAACAAATGTTCACACAGCCATATAACGAAGGGGGTAGAGGGGTGGGAGAAGAAGAATCTGAAGTGTGATGAATTCCATTGATCAGATTACCACATTACATGCAGGATGCCTTGGTGCAGAAAAACATATATGCAAAGCCACTAGGTCTAGCATATTTCATGTCGCAAAGATCCACATATGTGAATTATTGATGGTAAAATGTTTTGAAGATTGTAAGTCGTTCTCTTTGATACATAAGAAGTTCATGCTCAAAATTATTCAAGAGACCTTCTGTTATAATTTTGCATGTTTACTCCTCTGTAACCATTTTGCATGTTTACTAACTTGAGATGAATGCAATGGGGATTAGAACTGGACAAGTCTCTTTCACCACGCCGAGTTGATGTGCTAGTCAGGACGGCTCTCGGAAGGTTAGAAAGATGGAACTGTTTTCAGTTATTCGATGTTATCTCGCACTTTTTCTTTCTTCTACTCTTATGTTAAAGAGAGAATGTTCCTTTTTGTATCAAAAATGTCGAGAAAACCAATGTATTTTCATCGGTTCCATATTTTCTTCACCTTTTATGTTGGGGTGGACACGACAACAACGGTTTATGATGCCATTGGCTCTCAGTTTCATAACCCACATTGTTTGAGAAAAATAATGTGAGTAAATAATTCAAGAATTTTATGAAATGTTGCCATAGATACTAAATTTCCTGAGGATGATTTAATCTTCCAATCTTAATATTGTCTCAGAGGAACAGTTCCTCTCGTTATCTTCTAAAACACCAATCAAATGGTCAAGAAGTTAATTGTTCAAATATTGATTACAGGAACTACAAACGGGAAGAAAGTATAAAGACGACAATAATATCAACGTAACAACCTACACTTACCAAGAAACTGCAAAGCAGAAGCAGGTAAATTCATTACCACATGATCAACATGCTCCCAGGTTTTAACACCACTGGGCTTAATATCTCTCGTACGCTTGTTTTTGCTTCTTTTTCTCCTATCTGTAGTACCAGCATCAGTACCATCCAGGTTTCTATATTCTATAGAAGACACGGAAAAGCAAAATAACACTCTGTCAGCTGATAAAAGTAACAAATAGATACAAAGCCATAGTGCTCATTATACTTCAGTATTAATTACGTAACAATATAGAAACATCAGCAACATTAATAATGCTTTCGCAATATTGATCCCCCACAAATAACATGTGAAAGCATCTACAAATCCTTTTACAAATCAATTAAGCAGGAAAACCACCTCATGTCTCATAAATGACATAACGTATTGGAAGTAAGATTTCTAAGCATTCACTACACCGCAAAGATTTTCTATTATTTAGTTAGACTTCAAGATAGAGGGAAAAAAAAACACTATGCAACATTCTAGTAAGATACTAGAGTAAGAGATACAGACAAGAAATGAACATTGCTAGCTCAACTCCCACAAATCACTCACTCCCAAATTAGCACAAAGAGGTTATCCTTGTATTCTTGCTACTGCTTGCACCAAAGGAACAACACTCCTTTGATAATTATAATCAACTGCGGAACGTCACGAGATCTCCCTTTAAAAGTATTGTAATAGTAGTGACTTGTCTAACACACTTGTAATAGTGGTGACTTGTCTAACACACTTGTAATAGTAGTGACTTGTCTAACACACTTCTTTCTTTATATATACAAGTTAAGTCTCACATTGAGACTATAACTTTTCACCCTAATATTCTACTTCTACTTGGTATCAGTTGCTTGTAGAAACAAAACCCAGCCATCATCAAAACCAAAACCCAAGCCGTCACCACCACCACCACCACCATCACCACCTTGCCTCCAGGCATCTTTCTTCTATGAGCAGTTGGTAATCCCTGCTCTTCCTTCGCTGTTTCTGCAGCAGGAGGACATCCCTGCAGACGGCTTCCCTTGTTGGTAGTCATCCCTGTTGCTAAGGATTTCAATTAGTGTTTGTCTCCCACCTTGACTACCTCCACTGTTTCTGGTGTGTTCCTGGTTTCTGCCACTGTTGCAGTCATTATTTTCTGGTTTCCTTTCAACGGAAAATCTGCACTCTGACTATAGTCCTATTTGGTCCTTGTCTGCACCAATTTTTGGAGTGATTTCATTATCTTTTTTTACTGCTGTTTTGTGGACTGATTTGCTGTGTTACAACATTCATACTGTGAGTATTTTATTGTGGACTATTCTGTGATATGACTACAAGTCCAGCTTCCACTGGTTCGTCATCTACAACCGTTCCTAAGGCTATGGAAACCGACTCTGGTTTCCCCACCGTTCAGTCTACATCCATTCTTCTAAGTGGGCATAATTTTTCATCGTGGTTACGTTCTGTTCCAGGGAAGATACCTTTACCACGACCCCATTGGCCTATTGGATGCTCTGTTTGGTTCCTGAGTAAGAGGCCAAAGAAGAGGTCTGGAAAATCAGGTGGTGGTCAACCTCGTACCGCTGCCATTTTTGGGGTTCCTAGCAGTTCCACTTCAGGGGGAGTTCCTACTGATTCAGGTTCTTTGAGTCAGCGGCTAGACGAGGTTCTTTTTTCCCTTCGCAAGGGAGAACCAGGGTCTACTACCATGCCTACGGCTACAGGTATACCTTCTGCTTTCCATGTTAGTTCTGGTTCTACACCTCCTGCTTGGATCCTTGATTCAGGGGCCAATGAGCATATGACTGGTCAGTATAGTTTATTGAGTAAGCATACCCCTTTTTCTCATCATGTTCGCATTGTTGATGGCTCGTATAACCCTATTACTCGTAAGGGCATTGTTCATTTGTCTCCTCAGATTACTTTAAAGTCCGTATTGCATGTTCCCCGTTTTGCTCTAAATCTTTTATCAGTTAGTCGCCTTGCTAAAGCTCTTCATTGTGTTGTTGTATTCTTACCTGATTCTTGCTATCTTCAGGAACCGAGTACGAAGCGGATTTTTGGCAGGGGGTATGAGCGCGATGGGTTGTACTATTTTGGTGATCCCCCACCGGTTCCACCTTCTATTGTTTCGAGTCTGCATGTTAAAGTCTTGCCCGAGTCTGGCCATTATGTGTTTAGTTTGGAGTCTGGGAAAACCTAGCATGCCCGATTAGGTCATGTTAACTTCCAGTATTTGTGTAGTCTTTTTCCGGAATTACTGAAAGCATGCAAAAATTCTACTTTTCATTGTGAAATTTGTTCCTTATCCAAGCATGTTAGAAATTCTTATATTCCACGAATGCATCGATCACCTGCTATGTTTGATTTAATTCACTCTGATGTTTGGGGTCCTTCACCTGTTAGTGCATTATCAGGCCATAGGTATTATGTTACGTTTATTGATGATTACACTAGGTGCACTTGGGTTTATTTACTTCGCCAAAAGTCAGATGTTCTCCCCTTGTTTACACAGTTTCTCCAACTCATCAAAACTCAGTTTAATGTAGTGGTTAAAGCTCTTCGCTCAAACAATGCTAAGGAGTATGTGTCTAATGAGTTTGTTAGTCGTCTTAGCCAACAAGGTATCCTTCAGCAACTCACTTGTCCTTATACACCTGAACAAAATGGTGTTGCTGAGAGGAAAAATAGGAGTCTCATGGGTGTCGTTCGTTGCTTGTTGAGAGGAATGCATGTCCCTCAATCCTATTGGCATTTTGTTGTTCTTACCGCTGCCTATCTTTTAAATCGCACTCCTAGTAGGATTCTCCATGGTCAAACCCCTCACCAACTTGTCTACCCAAGTCGTGTTCTTTTCCCAATTATTCCCAGGGTGTTTGGATGTGTTTGTTATGTTCATGATAAGAGTCCATCCCGCACTAAACTTGATGACAAGTCCATTCGGTGTATTTTTGTTGGTTACTCTCCCCTTTCTAAGGGATATCAATGTTATAATCCCTCTAGTCATCGTGTTTATCATACCTTGGATGTTACTTTTACCGAGCATGTTTCCTTTTTTGGACCTTTTATCTCTTTGCAGGAAAACTTGTTACCATCGGAGGAGGAGTCTTCCGCTGTTTGCCCTATACCTGTCTTTCCTACTCCTCCGGTGGCTCCTATTCCTAAACCCTTCCAGGTTTATACTCGTCGCTCTCGCGCTCATCCTTACACCTTGCCACCCGCTTTAGGTAACATTCCTCTTCCTAATAGTGATACTCCTTTTGTTGTTCCTCCTGTTATTTCTAATGATATTCCTATTGTTTCCACTAATGATATTGATGTTGTGTCCATCGAGAACCCCCTTGTTCCTGTCCTTGAACCCCGTTATCCTCCCAGGGTTCGAAATCCTCCGAATAGGTTGGGTTTTCTACTGACCATCCTATTGCTCAGTATGTCTCTTATCAGGGCTTGTCTGCTAGCTATCAGGCATATGTTACTTCTACTTCATCGATCCGGATTCCTAGAACTGTAGGTGAGGCTATGGAGAATCCTCATTGGATAGCAATTATGCAGGTTGAGATGGTTGCACTTGAGCAGAATCAGACTTGGGAGTTGGTTCCTTTACCTCCTAAGGAACGCACCGTTGGGTTCAAATGGGTCTTTAATGTGAAGTTTTTAGCCGATGGTACAGTTGAACGATATAAGGCGCGCCTTGTTGCCAAAGGCTTTACACAAGTTCCTGGTCGGGACTTTGGCGCTACATTTGCTCCCGTAGCCAAGTTGAACTCTGTTCGACTCATTATCTCCCTTGCAGCATCATATGATTGGCCCCTTCATCAGTTAGATGTGAAGAATGCTTTCCTTAATGGCGATCTTGATGAGGTTATTTACATGGATCCTCCACCAGGTTTTCGTTCTGTCGGGGAGTATGTTGGGAAGGTTTGTCGCCTCCGTAAGTCCTTATATGGGCTTAAGCAGTCACCGCGTGCCTGGTTCTGTAAATTTTCTGAGGTTATTCTTCAACATGGGTTCCTCAGGTGTCATTCTGATCATACAGTCTTTGTCAGGAATAACTCAGGGGGTCGTATATATCTTCTTGTGTATGTGGATGACATTATTCTCACTGGAGTCTGGAGATGACACTACAGGCATTGTACAGCTTAAGGAATCCCTAGGGAAATCCTTTGAGGTCAAGGACCTAGGTCCTCTACGCTACTTCTTGGGCATTGAGGTTGCTCGTAGTCCTAAGGGTATCTCCTTATCTCAGCGAAAGTATGTTCTAGATCTCTTGAGTGACACGGGAATGTTAGGTTGTCGTCCAACTTCTACTCCTCTGATTCCTAACAGCAGGTTAGTTGCCAATACCGGAGCGCCTCTACCAGATCCATCAGTCTACCAGCGTCTTGTTGGATGTTTGATCTATTTGTCTAATACCAGGTCGGACATAGCCTTTGCCGTGAGTAGAGTGAGTCAGTTTATGCATGCACCTTGTCAGTCTCACATGGATGCGGTTGATCATATTCTCATGTACCTGAAATCGTGTCCTGGCTTAGGTTTGGAGTGTTACACTGACTCAGATTATTATGGTCGCTCCATTGACGGTCGTTCTACTACTGGATTTTGTGCTTTTCGTGGACATCATCTTATCACATGGAAAAGCAAGAAGCAATCAGTTGTCTCTCGGTCATCGTCTGAGGCAAAGTATCGTGCTTTAGCATTGGGTACTTGTGAGATTATGTGGCTTCGCTCTATTCTCAGAGAGTTGGGTTTTACACAGACTGGATCCTCTGTTCTTCACTGCGATAATAAATCTGCACTTTACTTAGTTTCGGATTCTGTCCTTCATGAGAAGACAAAGCACATAGAGATCGATGTGCATTTCTTGAGAGAGAAGGTTCGTTCTGGTATCGTGTCTCCATCCTTTGTTGGGACGAAGGCACAAATTGCTGATACTCTCACGAAATCAGTGGGTCCTACTGATCTTCAAATTTTTATTCGCAAGCTGGGTCTTCGCGATATCTTCGCACCAGCTTGAGGGGGAGTATTGTAATAGTAGTGACTTGTCTAACACACTTGTAATAGTGGTGACTTGTCTAACACACTTGTAATAGTAGTGACTTGTCTAACACACTTCTTTCTTTATATATACAAGTTAAGTCTCACATTGAGACTACAACTTTTCACCCTAATATTCTACTTCTACTAAAAGTGTCTCTGGTTACACTCTAACTAAATTCACCAAAGTACCACATATGAGATGATGATTCACAGCCTCTTAGCATGTGTGGGTGACCCTAGGTTTCCTTAGATAGACAGATTTCTTTAACTCATATAGCCCACAAAAACTAACTGCTTTTATTCTTGTATTGCAAGTCTTGCCATGCAAAAAGTGCAGAAAAGAAGGTTTATCGTCCCTCAATTCAGCCAATTCAATAATTCCCCAAGGAGAACACAATATAAAATATAAATAATGAGAAAAATCAAAATATATTTCAAGGTACTGAAATGTATCAGTGGTATGTCATTTTGGTCCAGTATAGAAGCTTACCTTCCTCAGTATTTTCAGAGGGCCTTTTAGCTGAAGTAGAAGAAGCAGTGCATGGACATCCTGGGCCTTCTTGCTCATTGGAACAGCTAATTGGCAATTCTTTATAGTCATCTGCAAGTCCAGTGAAGTGTCACTTGTGTTTTCAGTAATAGAAAATATAATGACATTTGGAAAGAGTTTTTACCTGTTGGCTTCTCACTTTCAGACAACTTGACTACATTTACAGGAATATTGCAATCGGTTCCTACACAATCTGAAGGTTCCATTAAGTGCGACATAAATGCTCTTGCATCCATATTATATGCTCTAACACGATCATCTACTTTATTAATCTCCGCATTGATCTTCAAGTAGTGGACACTGTCTGGGTTTAAGTCGTTCGCAAATACTATGCATCCTTTTTGTGCTGCTGGAATGACAAAAGGGCCAATACCAGCAAACATGTCACAAATGATATCTCCAGTCTTGAAGAGAGAAATTAGTCGTGTGTGTTCGTGTTCCAATCTTGAGTTCCAATAGACCAACCCATAGTTAAGCTTGAATGTCGCTCCATACTGCTTTACTTCTGTAACCATATCATCTATGCCTGCTAGAACTTCTAATTTGGGCACTCTGAACTCATTTGTAATGTCTCCAACTTTGTTTACAACAGTTTTAATTTTTGGATAGTTTTTCTGCAAAAATTTAGTAAACATTTAAAATAGCACCAATACAAAAGCATAAACACATGGTTTTCAAAAGCAACAGGATCAGAAATTGACTTTTAACAGATGTCCTAACAATAATATGTATGCTCTAAGTATCCTGAAAAGCAGGGTCAGCTAAAAAAACACCGGTAACGACACACAATGATGGTAAAATTTTGGAGAGGAAAAGATCCAGATAAGAAGGATACGACTGGTTAACAAAAATATCAAACTTACATCATAGAAAACTTTTGCAATAACATCCTTGAAAGCAAGTAGATCATCACCAATATTCAAATGAGCAATATGACCTGATGATGAAATTATATTATGTTAGTTTGTTTCCAAAAGCTGAGAAACTCAAAATACTGTATACGAACCTGAATTAAAATGCCATAAGTGCAATGATTACTAGACTTGTTGGAAATATACAAGCGCACAACAGTGGCAAGAAAAGGAAAAAAAAAAAAAAAAGAGGAGGGAAACACAACAAAAGATGGGGAATATGAGAGAGTACTTAACTATTGTCTCAAATGAAGAAGGTACATCCACTCCAGGGGGTAGTATTTGCTTTAAGATTTGGTCTAGAAAAAGAACAATAAGCTAGTGTTAAGAAACACATCTGAAGAAAAGGTACAAATATGAAAAATAATCATTCTATATAAAGCACAAGTTTGCATTTGTAATAAAAAAGTATGCTGCATTTTTTAAAGGAATAACGAACATCAACCTAAATTCTGTCTAGGAAATGCAATTTGTAACAGTTCTACATATATAATGTATTGGAGCATGCCTTAACAGGTTTCGGTACTAACCTGCACTCCAGTAGGAGTACCCAAGTGTCAATGAATAGGGTACTACTTCAAAATTGCACAACTTCTTTAAGGCAGAAAGTGCTTGGTCGGGAATGTCTGACAAATCTGTTTACAATCGAGATCTTTGTATCAATACATTTGATGTGAATGGAAAATAATAAAAGACAAAAAGACAAAAACCGTAATTGAGTCATTTATTCAAAGAACATAATGGAAAAAAAAAAAAAAAAATTATGGTTGTCTGAAGATATAAGGTGACCAAGGAAAGAACGGAAGGTTAATAATCGAGTGTACATGTATAAACTTCCAAAAATATAGTGGATGTTCCATGTTTTTGTATGACTTACCAGGATTTGCAATGCTGTCAGATAACAGGATGTAACGATTTTTCTCACATGAAGGATCTTCAATAACATGTTTGACACGAGGCTTATTTAACATATATCTGGAAAGAGAAAGCATACAGTCAATGAGTCAATGAAGACATGTTCGAACTGTAATAACTAATGTTGCACATAAACAACAAAACGTTACACTAAAATATAATAAAAGCGTGTGATTTATTATAAACTGATTAAAGTAGAACAAACTAAAATTCAACAATCCCAAAATCAACCTCTGTTCCCATTCATTAACATTGGGCATTATCAGTACTTGTCACCAACAAAAAATAAAAAGCACTTAATAAAAAACCGAGTTTCCACAATCGCAAATGCAGTCTCTTACTTACCCCTTAAGAATGCCAGTGACATTCTTAGAGAGCTCTCGAGGAATGCTAAGTGCAAGAAGCTCCAACTTTTTCTCGAACTTACTTGTATCCAGCATCATCATTACTCGCTTCTTAGCAATGGAAGACAATTGAGAAACAACCAAAGACGCCAGTGATGCCTACCACTGAAGAAAATTTATGTTATGAATCATGAACGTTTAATTACAATTTCTTTTCTCTTTATAACAATAAACAAAACAAGTTGTAAACTGCCCACTTTTCCCTGAATTGAGTAAATTGAACTTTTGCATCAATTTACATAAAACAATCTAGAATTAGAACTCAAAGAAAGGTTTTTTCAATTCTTTTTTCGAAATTTAACAAAACCCCAATTGATATTAAGTAATGAATCTTGTAAAGTTTTAATCTTTATGAGAAGAAATTAACTTACAATGAGTTCCAGACTTCCAGTTCGACATGTTGATGATGTTTTATAAAGAGCAGAGAATGGGCGTAATTCCATTGAAATTAAAAGGATTGGTTGTTTGGAATTGGATGAAGGGAAAGAAAACGCAAAAGGGTTACAACTTACAACAACTGTCACCGATCAAGTTCTACAGTTGGACATGTTGATGTTGTTGCCTGCTGTCAGCTGTGGATAGAAAAAATTGATTCGAGTACTTTTTCAAGTTTTTTTGTCAAAATATTTCACTGAATACGCTTTGGTAGTTGGTACTTGATAGAGAAGAAGAATTGAAGGGAGAGAAGGGAAATGGTTTGGGCTGGGCTTGGTGGGCTGGGTAATAAGGTTGCATTGTCAGGGGATCTGTAAGGTTGCATACTTGCATTGTCAGGCGATCGACCTTTGAATGCGTCGTCGCCCATTTTGTTTGAAATGAATTTGATTATTCTCAGTGGGAAGAGAATCTTCATGTGGATAATTTTTTTCTTCTTCGAAATTGTCATACCTTGACATGATGTGTTTTGTGAAAAATTATTTTCCCCATGCTTTTAATCTCTGAATACATTCCATTTTGTTTTTCTGGAAATTGTAAGTTTGTTAGTAACATGGATACTTACATATTCTCAATAAATCACTAATAAAGAAAAGTAATCAAAAAATACGAAAAAAAAGGATTAAAATTAATTATATATATGTGGAATGTTTTCCACAAAAAAGGAAAAAGAAATAAAAATAAAAGATTGTAAGTAACCTTTCAGCAGTCTGTTGTCGAATTGAAATGATGTGCAGTGCAGTCAAAATTTTCTGACGAGAGTTTGGAAGAGTACAGAGAGAGAGAGAGAGAGAGAGAGAGAGAGAGAGAGAGAGAGAGAGAGAGAGAGAGAGAAAGAAAAAGAAAAATAATCAAATAGTAGAGAGAGTGATATTGTTTTATATGTTTAATTCGTGGTCCCAAAAGTTGTACAGTGTACAGGTGTGACTGTTGGTGATAAATGTTAGTTATTGGAACTGTTAGTTATATAAATTGCAACTTTTGGATGCACCAATTGGGGAAGTGTCTTTCGTGCAACCTAATCACATAAGTTGAAAGTAACGATTGTTAATTAGTATTGATTATTATTAGATTTGCTGGTTAATGTTCTTTTTTTTTCTTGATTAATGAAACAAATATATATTATTTACATTTTTCTCTTTATTCGACCATCTTCTCCGCTTGTCTGTGCCTTTTTTAATTTACTATATGAAAAAAAAAATCACATCACTGATTGGAAGCATAGAATACCTTAGCAACATCATTTGACAAAATAAATTAATGGTTATCACCAACTGTATACCAAATTACTTAATGGTCAATTAATATGAATAACATCATGATCTGAACGAATACCATGACGTGTCGACATTAATAATTTTTGAGATTTTTGGACATACCCCCCATTTGAAAGTCGAAATTTGAGATACCCCCATTTGAAAAAAGATTTGAGATACCCCCAATTCAAGATGTGGTGTTATTTTAGCCGTCCATCATAAAACTCACCTACGGCTGTAAAGCTCTTCTGTCTTCAATTGGGGGTATCTCAAAATTTTTTTCAAATGGGGGGTATCTCAAATTTCGACTTTCAAATGGGGGGGTATGTCCAAAAATCTCATAATTGTTTTTCCTTATCGTAATGGGTACCCAATTTTTTTCGATGGGTTGTAGATGTTGATTTTTTTGTTAGTATCTTTCTTCGATCTATATTACAATGGAGATGAAATGGCACCATCAAACAAAAAAGAATCGATGGTTGCATCATGAATGTTAACCCAATCACATATTAGTTCCTAGATACGTTGATCACAGTTTTTTCCATCGCTTCCAATACAATTCCCTGTAAATCCTTTCATTATCCGAATAGAGAAGAGAAGTTCATGAGCATGGTTTTCCAATCCTTCAGGTAAGAGCATGATAAACACATCGATGTCACATTCCCTGTCTCTTGTAAGTTACCATATATACGCCATATATACGCCATATATACATACTACCGTCGATCGTTGTGACCCTTTGGCTTTGGATTTCAATAATATATGGTGGACTAAAGACACTATAGGACTACTACTCATAGTGTTTGGTTACCCATACTTGGGGTCCATTTTTGTAGTATATGGATTATGGACATCAACTTATATGATTGAGGTATGAACTTGAACAATTCATGAATTCTTTGTATTGGGCAGATTGAGATCGTCGATAACCTCTTTCTATAAAGGTGGCTGTATTGACTATTTTTTTTATGGAAGACAGGAAATGGATTGAGACTGTCGTAAGATTACGGTTCTCTGGTAGTACTTTTATTGGTGATGTGATTAACTTGAATCACTTACTCCCACACTCTTTTACTATTCAAAAAATTTTAGAAAACTGGCTACCAAAACATTGTAGTAGTTTTTGGTGTAAAAATCTAGAAGTTTCTTCCTTATGTTGTCATGTGCGTTGTTTTGATTTGACTGTATCATCACAGTATGAGGAACAGACAACTGGACAGTCTAGCCGATCAATTTAAACAGCTGAACGGCCTGTCTGGATTGCTACTGATGGTGGTGCTGATGTTTTTTTTTTTTGTGGCTTTGGTAATTTTTTTTTTTTTTTTTTTTGTGTGTTTAACTATTTATCATGTTTCTTCGTACTGCCTAAATGGGGATCCTGACGGTGTACAACTTGTATTTGGTGATCATATTAATCAAACATTTAATCAAATATTTTTGCCATATTAATCAAAACTGACAGTAGAAGATACAGCATGAAGATTGGAAGGCCGAGATATTTATATTAATAAATAGTAAACAATAATCTTCAAACCGATTATAAATAATACAACCATATTTTATTTATACTATCCGCAACAACAATGAGTTCTTCCAGAGTTTCATTGAAGTCCATATTTGTATTGTAGACCACCCTTCCTGCATAGTTGAGGATGTAGTAATCATTAGTATATTTTTCAATTTTAGAACATGGGTTAGTAACATTAAATTAAACGAAACTATAATCGGTGTTATTATTATAATAACCTTGTTCTTTCATTGTTTTCGCAATCTCTTTGACTTTTGATTTGCTTTGAAACTTGCGATTGGAGCTGTGTCTGACATGTCTGAATCCAGATGCAGTCCTCTATCGTCGTTATTTTTATTGTTCTACATTTGTTGTTGCGTACATATAAGTATTTTTATATCATTTCTGATAATTAAAATCAATTTTTTATTTATAATTTCATTTCATTTAAAAAAGAAATAAAAAATAAAGAAAAACAATTAGAGATAGGGAATACCTTATTTAATATTTTTTGGTTTTCAGGGAAGAGTAAACCATTTGTTGTGAACACTCTCCTTTTGATTCTATAGGAGAACCCGAATGCACAATTTTTTTCCCCTTTATATTTGAACCTTGTCTTGTTGGGCAACTTTTATTGGATGGTAATAGAACTATTGCAGAAGCTGAACTATGTCCTTCACAATTTCTAATTTCCTGGAAGGAAAACAATTTCATAAATAAATATCCATTATTATAAATGAAACCAACGTATTCCCATGCATTTGATTTAGTGTTCAATATATACTATATATAGAATAATGAAATTTTAGCAATGAAAGTTTGCTACACCTTTGACAAATTCTTAGTAGTAAAGTGAACATCTAAGTCATCGTCATTTTTTTCTTGTTTAACCTTCACCATTTTGTAGATTTCTGGAACTTCAATTGTGTTCTCGTTATTGTCAGATTCACTTTCCATTTTGTAGATTTCTGGAACTTCAATTGTATTCTTGTTATCCTGAAGAACCTATAGCTTTGTTATGGATAAAGACATTTTCTCTTGGTAAGTTGACATTTTGATTTGAAGAATGAATTCCTTCATTTTGGGTTCATCAAACAAATCATCTAACTGGACTCCTATCTGTTCAAGTTCTAGTATTTCTTGCAAATCTCTCTGAATCATTTCTGTAGCTAAATTTCCAAACAATGATACGACACACGAGTCGTTGTTATCTTGGATGGCCAATCTGAAGACAATTCTGCACAGTTATACATATATTGGTTATGAGTATAGTTAATGATTTAAATAAAACTTGTTTTCTTGTATTCAAAGTATTTAGTATAACTTACGCTTGATATACGTTTGTTTCGCCCACACATCTATTGCATTTTAGAGTTCCATTACTCCATCCTGGTTTTCTGTTGCACTTTGTGCAGGCTGGATAAGTGAATTTTCCTTCAAATTTGCGTATGTTTGCGATACAACTATAATACACCTGTCATATATTATGAATAACGAAATATTTTACTTTTTCTTGAAACAGAGAATATATTTGTTATATATAGTTTGTGGTAAATTTTATACTTACATCTTTGCTGCCCGGTACATACTCACTTAACATTTCAGTGATACTTTTCCTTTTATTTGTAGTCCAATCATTTCTTTCTATTGTATCTTTAATCTCAATTTCACTGTGCATGGTTAGTTTGTAGTTAGTAATTGAATTTGCCGAAAAGATGATTTATATTTCTAAAAAGAATGTGAAGCATATAAATTATTTCAATCTACCCGTTGTTGAAGAAGAGAGGTTCTTTTTATTTCTAAAAAGAATGCGAAGCATATAAATTATTACAATATACATGTTCTTGTAGAAGCGAGCTTCTGGAATATCTAAGTCGAAATAGTAATTTGACGAAGGCCTCGAATTGATACTATACTTGTTTGTTCCTGAATTGTGGAAAAAAAATATCGTATTCAGTCATCTAAGTATTTAGATAAATTGAATACTTGTAATAGAATATATGGTATTTAAAAACGATATATCACTTGTGAAGAAGTCAACCGAAGTAGAAGATAATACATGTTATTATTGAATTTGAGCAGATCAGGTGGCTTCATAGCAGAGCTTTTATGTAATAGAATTTGGAACTTACATATAAGATGGATGATATGTACATTTATAATATATCTTACAATTTAACAATATAATTCTAACTTATTCAAAGTAACCTGAAGAACAATGAGCTCAGAAAGGTATGTAATTGTTTATTTGAATAAAAAAAAAATAATTAAAATTTTGTGTTTAATGAACTTGAAGCATTATATGGTGATGACATTTATATATAGTGGATTTCATTATGTCAGAAGCTTAACATCTGATTGTTATATGCACGGGCAGATTTGTCTTGCAGTACAGGTCAAAGTAACCTAAAGAACAATGAGGTCAGATCATTGTTGTGTCTTGCTTCCAATCGGGTTGGAATAGAACTCTAAATGTTTCGTAAATGTTTGTGTATTTATATACATTGTTCGATACCAAGATATGAAAGGTATGATACATTATCCAGTTGCACCATGTTAAAATAGAGATTATGATAAAAACAGAGTTGTAGTTAAATTAATGATTTTTATTAAATACCTACAACAATCTGTATACCAAACAATCAATACAGTTTTCACAATCAATTCCAATTATTATATTGGTTCGTTTGGACACGCACATTATCATCGCATCACAACTGAATCCAGTACAATAACTATAGGTCAAACATTTAATCAAACACCTAAAAAGGAAGAAATAAATATTGAAGGAGAATATTGGAAGGGTCGATATACTTTTGGAAAAAAAAAACTGCAACACCAAATTTTGAAAAAACTGAAACTCATAAAACAGGTCAAACATTAAATCAAACACATAAAAGGAAAAAAAAAATTAACGAAGAAGGATACTGCAAAGGGTCGGTATACTTTTGGAAAAAAAAAAAAAACGTTATGCCACTACCATATAGTCTATAGAGGACATGCAAAACGTTGTTATTAGCTACTGTGGGAAATGGTTGGTGATCCGGAAGAAGAGTTACCTTCAAATTTGGGCTTGAGAGGTTAAGTCCAAGGTCTTGGGATCAAGTCCCACCTAGCTTCATGGGTTGATGGGGTGAAATCCTAACCGTGGATGTCTTACAAAGGCGAGGTATAAGTGTATAACCCTTCCAAATAGGTGTACACTGTGAAAGGAAAGTGAGGAAGACATGACCCATCACTTTCTCAAGTGCTTTAAGACCTCAGAAATATGGCAAGTGTTGGTGGGAACCTATGCTCAGGTCTGGAACTTGCTGTAGGCATAGAACATTATCACACAATTGTTTAGAAACTGCTCAAAGCTCAGTAGAGATGGCTTCAGCAAGGGCATATGGTCAATCTTGCCGTATGCGGCCATCTGGATCATTTGGGACACATGCAATGCTGAAATTTTCAGCAATGAAAATTTACTGTCTGTGGAGCAGTTCAACGAACCAAGATGACAATCCGATGGTTGGAAGTGAGCCAGGAAAATATGCAGTTTCGAAAAGACCACAGGTTCCCTGAACTGCTACAAAACTGGCAAAACATGTTCTGACTGATGGGCATGGACCGGGGAAGGGACATATCACAGGGGCATGTCTCTTATTACTAATGTAGTGTCCCTTTTATGTTGTTCTGTCTAATGAGACCTGACGGGGTGGCTAACACCTGCTGATCAGGAGTTGTAACCTTTAATGATTGGTGTTTTAATAAAATTTAATTTTCAAAAAACTGAAACTCAGAAAACTATAATTTTGTGCACTCAAAGACATAAAATATATACAATTGAATCATAAATTTTCAGAGTCCAACACTTTCTGTCACACAACAGCGGTTTCTGTTCAAAACTGAATCCCCCCACCCCTCCAGAAAAAAAATATTTAATGAAAAGAAATCTAACTTGTACGTATTAGTATGACGTCGACGAATAGAGGTCCTAAACAAATAAAAAAATCAAACTTTCAATCAAATAGAAAACATATATTATTATCTGAGGGTTTAGTTTTTGATTCTCAAATCAAGAGTTTGGATTATTACTACAGATGCATATTAACATATTTCTGCCATTGAATTCAAATTTAGTTAATTAGTTACTAAATTACCTCGCCATTGTGGAGATATGAATACTCACTTTTCTGACGGTAGGAACAACGTTTCAATACATAGAAGTACCAATACTGACCTGAACAAAGTATTCTGTTCAAGCAGGAATTGATTAAAGTTAAAGCAATTGAAGGATGTGAGAGCAATTTTCCTTCGACAACAGACACGCACGTTCTAGAGTGTTCATGACAGAGTTCCCCAATTCTGAAATTAAAAAAAAAAGGAAAGGAAAATACATTAAAACTAACCAAAGAAATCAATTAAATGAAAGTTGTGTGGATCATTGAAACTCATTAAAGTTTGTTGAGTTCTATCAACTATTGCCGCAACTATACAATGGGACTATTATTGAAACTCCAAAAATTACAGTGTCCAACATTTTCTAACACAAACGTTTGGCCAAACATTTGGATAGGCAAAAAAAATTTCCAAATTAAACCATTCTTTGTTCTGCAAAAATTCATTCAGGCAGAGGCAATTAAGCTTTATTGCCTCGAACCAATTAAGCTTCATGCATGAAGGAATTTGGCAATACTTCCAATTGAGTGTACAATAGTGTGGTTTCTGTTGAGAATTGAACACCCTACCCCAAAAAAAAATAGTAATACAAAGATAAAGGTGTATAACCTGGACGTATTAGTATGTCGTCGGAGAACAGAGGGTCAAAAGAACCCGCAACAGTTGAATTAGGATTTTGGCACTCAGATGGTGCCTGTCTATTACACTGAATGTGTGAATTGTGTAAGGAAGAGCATTATGATCATTATTGTTGGTATCTCTGTGAGTGCAAATAAATTCAATTGCAAACTTACACATACAATCACTAGTGTACAAGAAAAGTACAGGATAATCTTTCCTACATTGACTAAAATTCTGTTCCTAAAACAAATCAGAATGGGAAACCTCGTTAAAATTGACTAACTGAAAGATAAATGAGTAGGGAACATCATTTAGACCTTTAAGATTGGCTAATAAAACAACAAATGGGAAGATCGTCTAGGCCTTCCCCACTCCTGCTAGACCTGGCAAGAATAAAACTCTTTCTTCTTTCATTCTTCTATTTTGTGCCAACTTGCTTTTCTTTCCTATGATATGTAACAGTTTCACCCAGCCTTCTACGAGTCATTGGGGACACGGGACTGCAAGCTTCTCCTGAGAAAGTCTGAAATTTTTGAACTAGCAGAACACCCTCGTTCTAGGCATTGCAGGTAGCTATCCACTGAGAAGAACACCAGAAAGGTAAATAAGTAAATAACAAAACAAAATGGTACAAGTCTAAAGCTTTTTGGCATAAATAAACTAACTACATTTATATAAAACTCAAGGAACTCATATAATTCAAAGAAGACGATACTTTTAGCAAATAACACTTGTCAAATATTTCTTGATCAGAACTCTTATCAAATATTACATATTCATAGGATCTGGTTTCTGTTGATGGATATGGGAATTCACTGATGATTATCAGAAATCAGAATACCTTCATAATCAATTTCAGCATTGGATTGATTAGGTACACAATAGAAATTTAATATACATTGATTATGTTCTTCATAATATACTGACAACTGCCATACGTGGGCTTTTGAAGTTTGAACGTTAATAAAATATAAGATACAATACGATGAAACACCAGAAAGAGAGTAATACCAGACATGACACCACGATTAACAGATGTGATTATCCCATGTTCTGTCTTTTCACCTTCCACTTGCGGTGATGCTTCAGGAAGGATTGAAAGCACTGAGTTGGGGAACACCAAACAGCTAAACGCGTCCATTTTCTGCCATTTTATACAAACAACCATATTAATGCCGCTTTAATGCTTAAAGCAAACAGAAAGAAAGGCTGTTAACAAAGGTCCCCCATGGGTAAAAGAACTATAACATTGTGTCACATTTTTTTCGTTCCATATCAACTTTCATAAGTATGAACACACTGTCAATTATTACTTTTGTTTTAACCAATTATAAGGGACTTAAGAAACATGATTATTTGAGTGCAGAAGCAACCTGCTCTTCTAGCTTGGTAGGATCTAGAAGTACAGATCCACGTTCTTCAATACCACAAGCAATAGCAACTGCATGACCACCAGTGACAGTCAAATAATATGCGATGTCATTAAAGTAATGGGAAAACCAACATACTACAAGCTTACCAGCAAGATGCTTTAAAGGAATACCAGCATTTACAAGGGCAGCAGTGGCAGCATTTATGGCACAGGGAAGAAGCTAAACATTCTTGGTTAAGTGTTCATTCTTCTTAGTTAATGACTGAAGCATCATATACTATATGGAGCAAATATTATCCTTCCAACAATAAGTTAGGGTCTTTTTGATTCAGGTGGGATTCTTTCCCTTTGTAAGAAATATTACCAATTAATCTTTTTTCCCAAGCCATTGAATCCTTAAAAGAATCGTAGTGAATGTTTTACACACTTCATCTACTTGTTGATTCCCAAACAAACCCTCTCTCAACCCAGTTTTTGTTTCAAAACCAGAACTCTACTAAAATTATCAACCCTATTAAGATATGTTTAATCATTAGTTGGGTTCATTATTCTTATAGTGTTAGTTTTTATCTGTAATCCGTTTTTCACTTGTTTATTGTTTTTAGACTAAAGTAAAGCCTCTACAAAGCATGCCTGTCTTTGGTGGGGTGAATAGCTGATGATATTTGGCCTAGGTGGAACATAGTACCAACCTAACTGGGTGTGTACATGAACATGCAATTCCCCCTTTTCAATGTCTTGTGTCCCTTTTCTTATGTAATAAAATGTCTTTGAAAAAAAAAATCCACTCTACTTCATATTATGGTACTTTGCTCAAAATGTAGGAACAAATGCTCGGTGAGATAGATTAAACGAAAAATGATTGATTGATTTCCATAACCCAATAACTATAGCTAAGCAAAATCATAGAAAAAGGATACAGAACCATCATCATTGATAACCTGCACAAAGAGTATACATGATCAACACTGGAACAGGATATCAAACTACAGAAAGAACAACTACTACGAAACAATAATAGGAAGAACTTATTTTAAAACAAGAAGATTTAGAAGAAAACAACAGCTTTGGCCTGATTTGGATTGTGGATATGGTCATTATTTGGATTCAAAGAATTGATTTGCAGAAAACAAAATAGAGGGTAAGAAAAAAGTTTGGAAATGGAAAAATAAGAGAAAAAAGAGATCAGACAATGAAAGCAGTTTAAAAGAACTTGCATTGTTTCTGAACATGGTCTTCCATGCGAAATATCTCAAGTTGTAAAATGCACTTATTAATACAAAAAGAGAAGTGACTATTCCGGCAATAAAATACAAAGGTATCCCTTCGTATATTATTGTACTCACTCCATGATAAGGAAATATAATGATAAACAAGATACACGAAGAAGAAATCGTAGCTCTGATAACTACAATAAAAAGGCGCAGAGTAAAATTATCTCACCTGAAGTATGATAGAAGTTGTGGTATTAGGATTGACTGTCCGGAGGCATATACTTTGCAAGGTTCTCCTCAGAATCATCTCACACTCTCTCTCTTCCTTGCCTACACATTGAAAGAAAATGTTCACATCATCAAAAGGAAAATAAATTTAACTATTTAAGTAAAATTCGCATAGCAACTGCCCAGGATCACCAAAATTTTAAGCACAGGTCTCTACAGTTCCAACAAGATACATCACAGAAGATCTATTGGACATGACTACGAAATGTGATTAAAAAAAAGCATAGAATGCTTAAGGTGAGCAACAAATAAAAAAACAAGACTACAAAACATAAGTGAAAACTACTGTAGGTTCGGTTTTTATTCATTGCTTAGTATAACCCGCACTTTCCTTGACACACGTAAATAGATGGATAGATGCTTCAAATTGTTAATCAAATAACCACTAATGCTAGACCAAAATATCCCAAGGTGATCTCAAATAAGTTCATATTGAACTGATAAATGCAGACAAGACAACTTTATTCATTGCGTACCTATCAGTCCACTTTTAGGCTTCCAAATGACTTCAACTGAAGCCTTCTCTGGGTTTTCATCCTTTCTTGTTCCTGCTTTAGGCCCATAAACTGCAGCAAGAACTATTGTGTCTCCTACACAAAGGAAAGGAAAAAAAAGGAAGATCTGTTTAAAATCCCAATAGGGCAGTAGATATAAAACCAAAATATAATTAATAACAACCTTGTGACCAACGAGCTGAACCATGAGTTCGATTAAGCACATTACGAGAACATGTGAGTGGTCTCAGCTGATTAAGTGTACGTCCATCCACTCTAGCAACCTCCATTTTGAACTTCCTACCACCTTAATCTTCCCACCTTAAATTTCCTGATATTCAAAAGCAATAAACAGAGTTTCGAATATCATTATAAACAAAAACTTGCGCCAAACTTGGAAAATTGTGAAACTAAATAAAACCCTCCCTTTACAACAAATATTTGGCTTCCCAAAAATTTCCCAGTGATTTTATATTTCATTTTGAGAATCTCCCTTGACAATTGTAAGAACTAAACATGACAACATGGAATGAAATTAAACATATGGGTATCATTAAAAATAGCAGTTAATCAAACCCCTTAAGAGAAAAAAAGGGATTAAGGTAGACTTACACACTTCAGATGAAGAGAGTGCTCTTTAGTACACTCTTTGTCGTTGGAGTTTCTGCGGCAACAAGCAAGCAAGCAAGCAATTGGAACTCGTTTCCTTATAATAATCGAACCTGCAAAGAGCAAGAAAAAACCTATTAAAACCTTAATTTTTCCAACATAACTAAGAACCTTAAACCTTTTTTTTAAAAAAAAAAAAAAACCTTAAAACCCATAAACCTTGAATTGAGTTGTTTTCTTCAAATCTTCAATTTCAAGTAATGAATCTTGTAAAGTTTTAATCTTTATGAGAAGAAATTAACTTACAATGAGTTCCAGACTTCCAGTTCGCTTTGAGAGTTTAAGAGTTTAACGAAGAGGGAAGAAGAAAGAGAGAGAAACTGCTACTGTATTTATCAATTCCTTCCTTTGTTTGGCTCGTTTAAGGTTTGAGTCTAAACAGGGTTTAGTGTGTATTTAACTTTAATACATTGGTTATGATTAAACATGGAAAACTCAAGGGTAAAATTGTCTTTTCAAAAAAAAAAATTATATACAGTACTACTGGATATATTGGTGATTCAATCAATCATGCCTACTGCTACTGCTATCGACTTGCTTTGATCCTAGTTCAACACCACATAATTTGCTTGAACACTTTCTGTCTCATGCAAAGCCTTTTGAGAGGTCTCTGCTAATAAGCTGCAAATTAAAATTCTACAAACCATCTGCATTCTGCGTTATTTAATTTTGATTCGATTGCAAATTCGAATACAAGGTTCCTTAGGACAATTTTGATTTTGGATGTATGTAGGGCATAGTACCAATGCAGACTACCAAACTATAAAAAGGTATGTAATTGGGGAAGTGGCAGACGCTGCAATATTGTAGGAACATATTGGCTAATGCCATTTTACATTTTCTACTCCTTCAAACACCACCAGCTGTGAGAACCTTCTCAGGTATGATATAAACAAGATGAAGCTCTACTGTCAAATTACACTAAAAAATAGACCTACTTAGGCAATATTAACATTTATAAAGTTTCCTCAACATTTTTAAAAATACTGCACATTTACAACTTAAACAGCACTTCAAACCACTGAGACGCTTTTAAGAACTTGCTAAACTTCAACTGCATGGACAGAGACTGAACCAATCAAAAGCCAGGAACAGCGTCTTTCCCCCCCTACAAAAAGAGTAATACGGTAAGGGACTTTTAACAATTATCATCTCATACATGCTGTTAGCATATTGGTAAAGGAGCATTTTTCAAACCTCAGGAATCGAAAGGTCCCCATCAACCGTGTGTGGATTCAACTATTTTGTCAAATTTCGCCACTTGTCCTTTAAATCAACCTGTACAATTTCATCTTTCATATATTCAAGGGTATCCAAGATAAATTTGTAAATGTAAATAATATACAAATTATACCTCATTTCTATTTTCAAATATTTCATGGTAGTTGTCCAAGATGCACTTCCATTTCCCTCTTCCATACCTTTACCAGCAGAAAAGAATAAAAGGTCAGACAATTTGTACACATTTAATTAAGGTTTCACCTTGGATCTAGGAGCATCAGATAACATACTCTTGCACGGCATCAATTAAAGTTTGCTCTTCCAATGAACTCCACTTTTTACGTTTTCTTCTCCCAGTGTTATTCCTAATCTCTTCTCTTCTTAGAGGAGAAACAATTCTACTTTTGGGGGAGGGTAAGTGTGGACGATTTCGAGGTTCTTCAGATGATGACTCACTTTCATTATCCCACTGCATAGAAGAAGATTATTAGGGAGAGGAATAAAAGATAAAGTGTAAGTTATCAAAGTGAAAAGCTATTGTATACTCCTATCATGCATTAACAGGGAAGGAATCTAAAACATGCTTTGTTTGCACTTCAACAATCACTACAAAGGACTCTGAAGGAGAACGTCGAATGGACCTAGTGCAAGGCACTCTTCCTAGTTATTATAATTGGCATCTGGAAACACCATCATCAAGATGGCTAGGATTATTGGTGGCACACCAATTCAGCTACACCTCAGAATGAGCATTCACAAAATCAGAAGTGACAACAAAATAAAGCTACTCCATGCAGGTTTAAGCCATTGCATGAAGTCTTGCCCATAAAGTAAGTTTCGTGCGCTGTCAAAGTCAATGCCACTTATCGTGTAGGGCTTATGAAGCAGCACAATAGTGTGCTGGCGAAAAACACAGTTGTAGTAAGAACCAACCAGTGTTGAAAGTATTAGAACTTGGAAGTACTGAATCAGCATTACACTAATGCAAATTACGGAGTATCAAAGCTGTAAAGAACTAATAAGTCTAAGTAATTAGATTTAATTCCAAACCCTCTATTTTTAATGTAGAACTTAGAAGAAAGAGATAAGAATCTCTCAAAGAAGATGAGAAGATAGGGTTAGGAACCTAGACGAACGAGAAGCTTGGAATCCACCAAGTAAAAAGAAGGAAAAGATGAATAATCTAGCAAGAAAACAAGGATAACTCAAGAAGCAATTCTTCTATTCAATTCAATAATAATCAACCTCTAACTATTACAATAATCTAGAGCTTCTTTTATAGAGCAAGAAGCTTGTTTAACAAGTAAAGGACTTCTAAATTAAACGACTTCTAAAAACATAATGATTCCTAATATAATATACTTAGACCTAAAACAATATATTTTAAAACCCATTTCATACTTAGAGTTAAAATAGTAACTCCTAACATGTCCTACATCAGTCTCCTCTTCTTTAAAATAACTCGCCCTCGAGTTATGCATTGGAATCACAAGGGAGTCACTTCCTAAAGACGAGAGTATAATACTTCCATGATCCTCCCACTTCTTCTTTTGGCTTCGAGAAGGGAAATAAATCCAAGGATAACATATCAATTTGAAGTGTGTGTCACCAAACAAAGCTTTAACATTCCCTTTGTAATTAATGGATATCGAACAAAAACACTCAAAAGGGTCTTCATAAGTAGGAAAGGTAGAACATGCAATAAACTCCTCTTCTTTAAAGAAATCGGCTAGGTTAAAATCAACACTCTCCTCTTGAGAAAAAGACGAAATTGGTTAGATGGTGGACGGAACCATAGGTGTAGAGGGGAGAGAGATGATGGTGGCTGGAATATTGGATGTATATACGGGGATCTCTTCATCTATCTTGTCTTTACCTTGAAGAAATTGAGAAATTTGGCGGGTGAGTTGATCAATAGAATCTTTCAACGAAATTTGAGTAGCTTGAAAAGAATCTAGTGAAGCTTTCATCTCTTCTTGAGTTTCTTTAAAAGAATTGATGGCTGCATCAAAATCTTTCATTGAAACGAAATCTTGTTGATTAGGTGCCATTGGATCTTAAGAAAAGTGTTGCTGCAGAAAAACCTGATTCGACACCTTTTAGTAGAACGTGTGTATCTCCCTTATCAGAATTCCGAATTGCAAACCGTTGATTGGGTTAGAAGGAAGACTCGCAGATCTTTTCAACAAGCTATAGCACGCACACTGGTTCAAAGTATTCTGTCCAGGAGAAGCCTGCAAATCTGACGAACCTTTCTGAATCTGTATGGATGAAAACTGCTTGAACGGAAGGTGACGAAAGACCGTTTTCTAGATAAGGCTCTAGAAAGTGAGGCTCTTGATACCACTTAATGTAGAACTTAGAAGAAAGAGATAAGAATCTCTCAAAGAAGATGAGAAGATAGGGTTAGGAACCTAGACGAACGTGAAGCTTGGAATCCACCAAGTAAAAAGAAGGAATAGATGAATAATCTAGCAAGAAAACAAGGATAACTCAAGAAGCAATTCTTCTATTCAATTCAATAACATGTCCTACATCAATTTTCCACACTAGAGAAAACTTCATTAAAGGTAGTGACATTATATCATCAGAGTGCTTCAATTTAATTACTCAGAATCAGATCAGTCCCCGGAAAGGACTGATATCTCAATATACAACCACCTTCCATGCTTCCACTCAGTTAGACTTCCACCTTTAAAATTCAATCTTGAAAAACAAAACAAAAAAAGATTTCCAATTGTTCATTTTTGTGGTTGGTGTAATTATACTCCCAACTACAGTATTTTGGACTTTCAAATGGCAGCATCCTGAAGGAGGAAACAAGCTAGGATAAAAAAACACAAGACAAAAAAGACCTGGTATTTTGGGAAACCAATTCAATGACTAGAAATATGGAAAGAGACAAGAGATGAGAAAAAGTATTAGCAACGACCTCAACAGTATGGGCTGTACGGTTCCGTTCCATTAAGCTAGGTCGTGAAGCAGCAGTCAAATTTCTATAATTTCCTTCTTTATCTTGAACAGCTTCACATCCACTATCAACAGAACGATCAGATATGTCTACCTCATTTTCGTTCTCCGCTGACTGTACATTACTCACCCCTTCTTTTGCCATATCAGCTATTATAGTCGCAGCTGTGCATAAGGCATCAGGAAGTGGGTCTTCCACCATATCGTTAAGGTCCAATATACTCGACTTCAAAGCTTCTCGTACTTCCCTAACGTCAGGTGTTGGCACTGGATAGGACTTCTTGCTTCGTACATCAGAACTTTCTACGTCACAATTTGCGTTAATCTGGAAATATGTATCTCCTGAAACTGTGTCATGATATTCCTCCAAATCACCCAATGGATCCAAGGATGATGTTTGTCTCACTACAGCTTGATCATATATTGAAGCTTTAGTTGAAACCTGACCTTCATCAACCTTTTCATTGGATGTCTCTGGTTGTCTAACTCCAATGTGATCATCTAGTGAAGCATTAGTTGGGATCCGGACTTCATCAACCTTTTCATTCATTGTTTCTGGTTGTCCTACTCCAACTTGAACATCCATTGATGCATTATTTGAAACCATAACTTCATCAACCTTTTCATGTATTGTTTCTGCTTCTATCACTCTTACTTGATCATCTACTGAAGCACTAAATGGAACCTGGACTTCATCAAACTTTTCATTCATTGTTTCTGGTTGTCTTACTCCAACATGATCATCTAATAAAGCATTAATGGTTACTGGCTGTCTCACTCCACCTTGATCGTCTACTGAAGCATTAGTTCGAACCTGAGGACCATCTACTGACGTATCTGCATCTATATCGCTACAGTTAATTTCTGCAACATTTCTGTTATGCTCGTCTAAACCTGTGCCAGGGTCTTCAGTGGAATCCATTTGTCCCATTTCAACTTCATCCTCAACATCTTCACCCACCTCACCCGCTGTGAATTCCAAGAAAGAAGGACCCATTTCTTCAGTTACTTGTCTCAGGAACAGTCCAACGGCTTCAAGAGCATCATTTCTTGTATCTTCCATGATAATATAATCACAAGCACTGACATCATGCACTGCTTTCTCAAGTACACCCCTCAACTCCTTCGACCAATCCAAAACCAAATGTATTTCCTTTCCTCTCTCCATGTCAAGCACCCTAGATCTCCAAATTCTACCAATCACATTATTATACTCAGAAAAATTCTTGGGGTCCTCTTTCAAGAACTTCACCGTGCAATCCACCGCAACCGTGTAATATGCATCTTTCATGGACTGCGAGATTTTAATACCCTTTTGATAATCTATCTCTTCAATCAATTCAAGAGATTCAAGTATCTTTTCAGAAATTAAACCTTTCTGAATTTTCGATGAGATATTTCTGAGTAATAGAGTTTTACGCAAATGGTGATCGAGACTTGAGAGTGGAAGAGCAGAGATAAAATGACTCACAATCTGATCTTCAACTGGTTGTCGAAGAAGAAACTCAAGAACCCAACTCTTCTGTATGTTCTGCTCCATCAAGTTCTAAACTAGTATATACCCACAAGTTCAAAGCTGTTAAACACAACTAAAACATATTCAGTTTATAAATAGTAACGCGAGTAACGAAACATGGAGAGAAGCATATAATGCGTAATTTCATATAAAAGCAATTCATTAACAGAAAACACTAAAAAGTACTATTTCTTCAACATAGAGTCATTTTGTAAAACAGGTAATGAGCTTTACACACAAAAATTGATAAATAAATAAAGAAATAAATCATCTAAAAGTTTTTTTTCACTCTACACATGTTTCAATCAAAGAAAATAACTCATTGAAACTAACCACATTGAAACAAGATTTTTGAAAATCAAATTGAATCAAATTATTTCAATTTCTGTTCTAGGGTTTTGAGAATTCTTCAAAATGAACATGTAATTAAGAAGAATAAGAAGATGTGAAACATCATAAACAAGTAGAGATGGCAATACCAGTTTTGAAACCCTAATCTGAGTGAAGAAGAACATTCAACTGATTCACAAATCTCCCGCCTTTTTGGAAAATGGAATTTTAGTAGAGCGCGAAGCCGCGAACTCAGTTGCATTTTGTTCTCTCTTGAAATGCCCTTATCTCGATAGTTATCGATATTACATCAACAAAATGCCGATAGACTAAAGCCCAAGGTTTCAGCCCAAAACCTAAAGCCCAATATGTATCTGTACTTCTGTAGGTGTTCTGTTTTCATCATTTCACAGTGTGTGTGTGTTTTTTTTTTTTTGTAAAGATATTGCATATTTGCATTATTAATTATATATATATTTACATTGCGAGTTACATACAAGCCTTGTAAAAAAAAAATAGATAAAAAAACAGGAGGTGTCTGCCACCAAATAGAAGTCCAAGGTGAGCAAAGCGGTTGTAGATCGAAGGGGTTGGGTAACGACTTGATATGGAATGAAAATACGACCGTGAAAAATGCCTTGACCATGAACTGTAGCATCCTTTGCTAACATGTCTGCAGCAGCATTACTCTCCCTATATGTCCATTGAAATCTAGCATGTGAAAATTGTGATTTAAGTTGAAAAATATCTTCGATCAGATTGTGTACTTGCATGTGTTGGCCATTCTTGATGTATTGAAGTAATTACTTGTATAACAAACTGTGAGTACTCCGACTCAAAAACTACCATATCCATCCCACAATGTAAACGCCATAAAAGATATGCATATGGAAAGAAGTCCAAACAGTTTCAAATATTAGTAACTAAACATCAATCACAATTCATCAGAAACAATAGATGATTTCATGTTGGAGTCCAACATGCAGCATACATATGCATGATTGATCACTATTCCGTTTTCATGAGACAGAAGTTTCCATCAATATATATATTGAAGACGACATTATAGTTGGAAGTACAAATTTTAATTATCAAGGGATCTATCGGTGGAGATACGTAATCGAGTTTAATGAGAATATGGATTCATCTGTGAGCATGCATCAATATCTTTCTAAAATCTGGTCTAATAGAGACTAAAGCTAGGGTTCTAGCTAAGTTGTAATTAACATCCCATGTACTTATAAGGGACCACATTTTCTTATAAAAGAAAAACCATTCAAAACCTTTACCTTGTTGGTAGGGATCATTCCATGTTATAGCGCGCTAGAACATATGAACTTTAATTTCAATATCTGCAAGTTTCAAAACAAGAGACAATACCTTGTGATTAGCTTTATTATTTGTTCCCAACTAACAACAGTTTGTGGATAATATCCACATGCTTTTTGTGGTTATTATTTCTAGTTGGACCAACAATGTCTATGTGCAGAAAATGAAAATCTGTGTGGGGGACTTATTAAGATCATCACATTACTAGTTCATATCCTGATATCCCACCCATAAGAATGCCCTCAAATAGTTAAGTTTTCTTGCTTACATTGGGAACTGTAAGTACCAAACCATGCTAGGTGGAGTATGGAGGACACAAGAGTTAGATAGGGAGAGTAAACTGGGAAGTACCCAATCGGAGTTCAGAACATTCTGGAGCATCACGGATAGAGCACGTGATGTCAGGCTGTCAAGCATTCACTTTATATTATGTGATGGAGAATGAAACACGTAGGAGATAAGAGAACCATAGGATGCAAAGGAGGATCCAACGGTTCAAGGAAGGCGGTGAATATTACTATAAAAGGATCACGTTAGGGTTCGCTAAAGGTAACTATTCATTCTTTGCTAAAACCTATTCTCTAAACCTAGCCGCTTACTGACTTGATCGTTGGAGCTTTATCCACCGGTCATTGTCCGGTGGTCATTGCAGGTACTACCGTTGAAGCAGTTAAAGGACCCAGCTGAGCTCATCAAGGAAAGAGAGCTTACATTTGGCGCTAGAAGGAGGGCTTGAACGCTGCTTCCAGATCTAGGGTTTTGGAGAAGAAGGTTGAAAGAAGAAAGTAGAAAGCAATGGTAACACAAACTAGATCGTCGACATATCTCGGAGGTGTAGCAGCTGGAGATGTTCCGCAGGTTGATCATCCTCAAAACCTCCAAGATGGAGACGAAGATACAAACAGATTGAGAGAAGAGAACTTGAGATTGAGGGAGCAGATAAGAAGGATGGAAGATATGGGTCGCCAAAATCTTCAGGAAGGAGAGAACGAAGCAGTCAGAGATGAAAACCAGAATAGACCATTGGAGAAGATAATACTAGGAGAAGGTGAAGGAGGAACAAGGCGTCGGATTCCGGGCCCAAGAGTGAATGAAGAAGAAGGGTCAGGTGAATCGAGGGTAAGAGCTCGCGAAGGGAGTCGAAGGGAAGGGATGAATGATGAAGAGATCCCGGCGGCAGATCAGTACACCAGACTTTTCGATATGATATGCAAGGTCCAAGAGGACATGAGGGCGCAGAACAAGGGAAAGAACATGGAGGTGACTCAGGATCTGGAGAGATTGGGCAAGAGGCCATTAGCCGAAGTGTGCTACCGTCACGGGTTCCCAAGTAAGTTTCAACCTCCTAAGTTTAATGAGTATGATGGAACAACTGATCCTGTGCAGCACTTGAATAATTTCAAGCAAAAAATGGCGGCTTGGGAAGGGAGCCAGTATGACGGAATGTGGTGTCGACTGTTCCCTAGCAGCTTGAAGGATAATGCTACAGACTGGTATCTCAGCTTATCACCAGGGAGTGTATCAAGCTTTGCTCAGCTCAGTGAGATGTTTGTCAAACATTATATTCATCAGAAAAGACAGGCTGCAGATATAGCATCACTATTTGATTTGGAACAAGCTCCAGGTGAGTCTCTTAGAAAGTTTGTTACTAACTTTAAAAATGAGATTTTGAGAACAGATGGCGGAGTAGATGAAAGAACAGCTGTGGTAGCATTTCAGAAGGGTATAAATAAGAAATCTCCTGCATATGACTCGATTGTGTCATCACGGATGGCGACTCTGGATGAACTTTTCCAGAAGACGGAGAAATACATCAGGCTAGAGGATATAGCATCACGGAGAGCTCCTAAAGTGGTACCGCCATCCGTTAACTCGGTGGCGGAAAAAAGAAAGAAAGGAGAAGCTAGCTCACGAAGTGATTCGCCACCAAGAGATTCCGGCTCAAGGAGGAACAAAGATGGATCGAGAGGTCACGATAAAAGAGAAAGGAGGGAGGATAGAGATACTTCACCAAGAAAGTTGACACCACCGAAACCGCTACCGCAACTCACAATGTCACTGGATCAAATTCTGAAGAGAATAAGAGGAAGAAAGTACTTCCAAGAGCCGTCAGTAAGATGTCGAACAGTCAGGGGAAAGCCGTTCTGTGAATATCATCAGACTTACAACCACCCTACCGGAGATTGTTATGAGTTCAAATCCTTGATATGGAAATGGATGGAGGAGGGCCATTTAAGAGAGTTTATAGTGGGAAAGAACAAGGAGGAAGACAAAACAGAAATTCAAGTCAGAGGGACCGTTAACATGATCTTAGAAGGAGCTAGAGAATCCTTGAACGAGGTCAGGAGAAAGATAAGAAGAGTGATGCAGATAAGAGAAGACTTGCAAACAGTCGGAGCCGTTCCAGTCATACGCAATGGCAGACCAGTGCATCAGAGTGAGCCGATTGGGTTTTCAGAGGAAGACCTCAAAGGAGTAGTCACACCACACAATGACCCTTTGGTCATTTCCATACTCATTGGAAATTGGAATGTCACAAAAGTGTTAGTAGATTGTGGAAGTGAGGTAGATGTTCTGTTCACCAGGGGCCTGGATCAAATGAAATTGGAGAGAGGTAGCTTGGCAAATTCACCTGGAGACATTTACGGGTTCAATGGGGGAGCAGTGCGGCTAGTTGGAGAGATAGTCTTACCGGTTACAGCACACACCAGAACCGTCATGTCAAGATTTGTGGTCATAGATGCTCCAACAGAGTACAATGCAATCTTGGGAAGAGAGTGTATTCATCTTATGAAGGCAATTCCATCAAGTTACTATCAGAAGATCCGTTTTCCGACTGAAGATGGACAATATGAGATAAGGAGCAATCAGGCTATGGCCAAGAATTTGAAGATAGCAACAGTAAAAAGTATGAGGCATGGCACAGCAGGTGCTGAGCCGTCATCTGTCCCTGCATAGCAACGACAGAAGGAGGGTGACGGGTTCCCGCGTGAAGTGCTAAAGACAGAAGAACAAACAGAACCCGTCAACCTCAATGAGGTAGGGGATCAGCGGATCACCTACATGGGAACCAACTTGGATGAGAAGGTGAGATTTGATCTTTTACAATTCTTGAAAGATAATATGGATGTATTTGCTTGGTCTATGAATGATATGACAGGGATCGATCCAGACGTAGCATGTCACAGATTGAATGTCAATCCAAGTTTCAGACCAGTTGCACAGAAAGTGAGAACAATAAAACCTACATTGGCAGAGGCAATAAAACAAGAGATCGAGAAGATGGAGTTAGCTGGAATAACAAGAGAAGTTCAGTATCCAGAATGGGTATCTAACATAGTGGCGGTTCCGAAGAAAAACGGAAAGGTTCGGATCTGTATAGACTTCACAAACTTAAACAAAGCATGTCCAAAAGATAGATATGTCATGCCAAGGGTGGATGAGCTAGTGGACAGAACAGCAGGCTTTGGATTACTCTCATTCATGGATGGCTATTCCGGCTACAATCAGATTCCTCTATATGGTCCAGATCAGGAGAAAACGGCCTTCTATGCTGGTAAGAAAACTTTATGTTATACCAAAATGCCATTTGGTTTAAAGAATGCAGGAGCTACTTATCAGAGGCTGGTAGAGATGATGTTTGAAGATCAGCTGAGGAAGACGGTAGAAGTATACATTGATGATATGTTGGTCAAGTCCAAGGAGCCGGAGGATCATCTAAAGGACCTGGGAAAAACCTTCCAGACACTGCGTCAGTTCAATATGAAGCTTAATCCAGAAAAATGCACTTTTGGAGTGCAGTCAGGAAAGTTCCTTGGTTACATTGTTACCAAGAGAGGAATAGAGGTTAGTCAAGAGCAGATCAGGGCACTCACAGATATGGCGTCACCAAGAACACAAAAAGAAGTGCAAGTACTGGCTGGACGAATTACGGCATTGGGGAGATTCATATCAAGATCCACAGATAAATGCAAGCCAATTTTGAAGCTCTTGAGAAAGAATTTATCTTTTGCTTGGAATGATGAATGTGAAGAAGCCTTCCAAAAGTTAAAAGAATACTTGAGTACACCACCAGTTTTGTCAAAGCCATTTCCGGGGGAGACGCTCTATGTTTATCTAGCAGTATCAGACATTGCAGTAAGTGCGGTCTTGACTAGAAGGGAAGCCTCAAAGGAGAGCCCAGTCTATTTCCTCAGCAAGAAAATGACTTCACCAGAGACAAGGTATTCTAGAGTGGAAAAGTATGCCCTCGCTTTACTATTTGCAGCTCAAAGATTAAGACCTTATTTCGAAGCTTATAGTCTGACAGTGGTTTCAAACCTCCCTCTCAATCAAGTGATGCCAAAAATCGAGCGTTCTGGGAGAATGGAAAAATGGGCGGTTTCATTGAGTAAATATCACATTCAATATGAAGCAAAGAAGGCGGAAAAATCACAAGTGCTGGCGGATTTCTTGGCAGATTTCCCAGTGGAGGATGTAATCAAGGGTGCAGAAATGCAAGAGGAAGAGCAGCTAGAGTATCTAGAAGTTCAAGATACCGGGTGGAAAAGCGTCAAGGGGTGGAAAGTGTTCACCGATGGGTCAGTAAATAAAGGAAGATCAGCAATCGGGATAGTAGTGATAACACCAGAGGACACTAAGATCGAGATCGCAGAAAAATTAGCCTTTCCGGCTACCAATAATGAGACAGAATACGAGGCGGTGCTGAAAGGTTTGGAAGTATTGTTGAAGTTAGAGGCAAGGGAGGTTACGGTTTTCACAGACTCGAAATTGGTGGTGGAACAGTTCAATGGAACATATAAAGCTCAGACCGGGAAGATGATGTTGTACTTAGAGGCATTGAAGAGGAGTGTAGCAAAGTTCTCGAAAGTTGATATCGTACATCTGTTTAGGGGAGAGAATCGGCATGCTGATGCATTGGCTTACCTGGCAACGGCAACAGAAGAGAGTTCAACCAAGACTATAACGTTCATGCAAAGATCTCAGCCAATGATAGAGGTGAAGGAAGTGACTGTCAACCTCATTCAGAACTTGGGAGCAAGTTGGATGGACCCAATAGTAACCCACTTAAAAGGTGGTTTTCTTCCAAAAGACAAAGCAAAAGCTAGATCGATTGTGGAGCAATCCAAAAGGTATGCAATGATAGGGGAAGACCTGTATAGGCGATCACCAACTGGACCGTTATTGAGGTGTGTACACCCATCCCAAACAGAAGGAGTCATGGCGGAATGTCACAATGGAAGTTGCAGCAGTCATTCACCGGGACGGGCCATGGCACACAGGATAATGATTCACGGGCATTACTGGCCAAGTATGTATAAAGATTGTTGCAACTATGCTAAGAAATGTCATGGTTGTCAGATTCATGGGAGACTAATACATACCCCAGCTGAAAACCTTCACTTTGTAAGCAATCCGTGGCCCTTTTCGATGTGGGGAATTGATATTGTGGGAAAACTGGAGAAGTCACAGGGAAGAGAATATTTAATTGTGGCCACAGATTACTTTACGAAGTGGGTTGAGGCAGAACCTTTACGAAGGATCAGGGAGGTAGATGTCAAAGATTTTATCTGGACCAACATCATCTGCAGGTTTGGCTTACCAAGGGCTATAGTAGCAGATAATGGTGCTCAATTCCGTGGAGAAGAGTTGAAAAAGTTTCTGGCAAGCTATAACATAAAGCAACTCTTCGCAACACCATTTCACCCGCAAGGAAATGGGCAGGCGGAAGCATCAAATAAGGCCATACTGGAGGTACTGAAAAAGAAGCTTGAGGACAAAAAAGAAAAATGGTATGAGAATCTTTGGGAAGTACTATGGGCATACCGGACGACTCCAAGAAGGTCCACAGGGGCAACTCCATTTTCCCTCACTTATGGGATGGAAGCTGTGATACCACAAGAAATGTTGGTACATACGGTTAGAAGAATGGTGGTCGACCTAGGGAAGAATAATGAGATAATAGAGAGAGAGCTGGTCTTAGCTGAGGAGGTCCGGGAGCGCGCCAAGCTCAGATTGGAGGGCTATCACCGCCAACTGGAGAGGACATACAACAAAAGAGTCAAGCCAAGAAACCTAGTTCCAGGGGATCTCGTGTTAAGAAAACAGAATCCGCCTCCAGCTAAACTAGAGCCAAACTGGGAAGGGCCTTTTGTGATAGACAAGGCGGGAGCGAATGGAGCATATTACTTAACCTACCAAGACGGTACCCCTCTTGATAAGCCATGGAGTATCAGCAATCTAAAGAAATACTATGCCTAGAAGGCAGAGATGTATTAGAGCAAAAAGAGTATGTACCTAGATTTGTTTGAATTTCAATGAAAATATAAGATTTTGTTGTTATTAACTTATCTAGTTATATATATATAGCAATGTTGTCTGAGACCAAGCCAAAGGTCAGGCATAGAAGAAATCCAACTAAGGTTGGTGGGAAATAACATAAGTGTAGACTTGGCAGGGCAAGCCGTTAACTAAATGTTAAAGTCTCTATATGATTATTTTTTCCCCATTGAGTTTGATCTAGACAATACAGTGGGGTGCCTCTAAAAGAGAAGAGCAATAGTGCTAATGTGTTAACGGGGTTGCACTTGCTGAACCGTGACGACGGAATCAGTAGAAGTATAGCCTAATGTTAGCACATGAGAAACCAATACCAGAAGATACCAATAATTGATAGCAATTATAAAAGTTTACAATGTTGAAAGCCTTTCATCAAATATAAAAGTAATCAAATTACAACTCAAGGCAAGGGATCTCGGGTGGAGGCGCTAGGAGGCGTTATCCGCATTTTCTTGGCAGAAAGAATGGCGGTTAAATTTTCCTTCACTTGAGCCTTCACTTGCATGGCAAGCTCCTCTTTGAATTTCGCCTCCATCTCCTCATATTTTGAATTGTAATCAGCCAGGAGAGTTTCTCTTTGCTCCCGTAGATCGGCCAGATACTGCTGATAGTCAACTTCATGAGCGGCTTCGAGTTCATTTATTTTCACTAAGCTATCAGCCCATTTCCCCTCCAACATTGCTACCCGGGTGGCATGAGCAGCTTCAAGTGCAGCAGTACGCTCACGGTGCTCGCCCTCAAGTGTAGCAATGCGTTCACGGTGCTCACCCTCAAGTGCAGCAACACGTTCACGGTGTTCACCCTCAAGTCTTTTCCAGTTCTTCTCAATCTCAACATCACGGGAGGCGGTTATTTCTTTAAGATGAATCTTAAGTTGCTCGATCTCGGCTTGAAGAGCCCATTTCTCGCGAACCAGTCGATTCTTATCCACTGAGAGATTGTGCTTCTCTTTTACAATACTTTCTTTTTCCTTTTCCAGCCTAGAAGCATTTGAAAAAGACTTGACGACGAGGCCGTTAACCTACAGTTTAATAGAAAAGTTATAGTGCAAAAAAAAAAAAAAAAAAAAAAAAAAAAGGGGGAGAAAAGGGGAGACTTACGAGAGCTAGACCACGGAAAATTGCATCTCGGTCCTCACCGAAGTTCATCTGATCAATTTTAGCTTGATCAGAAGGAAGAATAGAATTGTAGATAGCGGCGAAAGCAGTTGCCCCATTGTCAAAAGCCGAAGCTGAGGGATCACGGGGAAAGGGAACGGTTGGAGTCTGGCTTCGAGACTGGGGAGAGGGAGAGTCAGCAAGTGCTTTACCACGAGAAGAGGAGCCAACCTTGTTAGGGTCAATGGCTGGTACAGACTCTGAAAATGAGAAAGGACCTTGGGAAGGTTCACCGGCAGGAGGTGTAGAAGTCTTCTCAGCAGTTGGTGCCGGATTAGTCTCAGCATCAAGGTTGGGAGAGAGTTGCTGGTCGTCTACGGCTTGGTCACCTGATCCAGATGAAGAGTAATTAAGAGTACGATGGCGGGTACACTTAGGTGCTTCACGAATAGGTGCAACAAGTGTAGCAACATCAAAAATTTCGTGATCAACAGGAAGTGGTGGAGGCATCGCACCAATAATAGGGGGCTCATTTGGATCAAGGAGAGCCATGGAAAATTCCTTAAGAGGAGAAGATGAAGGATGAGAAGTTGAACCTGGTTGGGCGAGATTGTCCACTCCGGTATCTTCAAATAGGAGACCACCATCAAACCCAAGTTCATCAAGATTAAAAGAAACCTTGATTCCACTAAAGTTTGGTTGTCTGGGTTCTCCCAGAGATTCACTGGAGGAAGCAGAAGGGGATCCCGGAAGAGGAGAAGGAGCTTCTGCCATTTTGGCCCTTTTCACCCTAGGAATGGAAGGACCGTGTTGCTTTGAACGCGCCAGGTGAACTTCGGGAGATTCCGGCAATGTCTCTGGTTCACCTTGGACTGCCTGAAAATCAGAACTTTCAGTTGAAGAAGAAGAAAGATCACGACTACAGTTCCTGACAATCTTTTGGACTCGAAGAGCAGATAAGAAAGGAGGAAGTCGGGCAGTTACTCTTTTTTGCTTCTTCTTCTCGGATGGCGCTGAAACTGTGGAAGGAGGTTCACGAGTTCTCTTTTTAGTTAGGATCGTCTGAAGAGGGATATTATCTCCACCGTCATCAGATTCTCTCTCCAACTCAGTAGCGGCAGCAGCAGGAGCTTTACCCTTCCTTTGTATTGATCGGGAAGTAGGAGGAATAGAAGAAGGCTTGCCCTTTTTATCCCTGAGATAATCTTTGTGGCAGCAGACGGGTAAGACGTATTCCCCTAGATCAAGATCCTTAGCGATCGGGGTACCGTCTTTCTTTGAGGAAGTAAGCTCACGAATGGCGGAATAAGCGTCAGCTCCAGATCCTATCAAAGGTTCCCAAGGGGCGTCTTTGCGGGGTCTTAAGGCTTTGCCGTCACCGCGAACCTCTGGGATAGGAAACAGATAAAAGAGTTAGACAGACACTATCAAAAGGATTTTCATCCTAGGAATGTTAATATATGAACAAAGTAGAAAAATTAAGGAAAAAACCTCCTAGATTAAACCGCCAGTATTTTAAAGGGTTAGAAATGCCAGGTCCTTTTCCCCCAAAGTTACCAAAGACAATCATAGGAAAGTCAAGCCATTCCTTGTCACTTTCCGGCAATTTTTCGATAATGGACCGCCTGCCGGGGCGTTTGACGAAATAGTAATAAGGTTGACCACATTTTTCTTCACAAACCCGAAAATAATAACATTGGCGTATATCAGCAAGGGAAACGGTGGTTCCTTCTTTGTTTAGTTGGTCTAGGGCCCGCAAGATACGCCAAAAGTTACCAATACATTGTCCAGGGGCGACTTGGTAGAAATTAAGTACATCACGAACTAAGTCAGAGAAAGGAAACCGGCAACCAAAAGCTATTTGATGGGCTGTCACCATAATAGCGTCTTGACGGTTAAATTCGTGATGTGCAAAGCGAAGGGCATGTTTGTAATTGAAAATTTTTACGTCTTCAGGAATGTCGTATAGCTCACAGAGTAGATCTAAATCAGGTCTATAAGGGTAGGCGCTGGGCACATACGAATCAAGGTAGTAATTGGAAGGGGAAGGATGAACACCGCCATCACCTTTACCTCCTTCAACTATCTTCCTCGAGGAATCTTTCTTTTTCGGATTTTGATAAGAAGCCATTTATGTATAGAGAAAGGCTCACCAAAATCGTAAAGAAAGAAAGATTAGGGGCGTATATAGGGTGACTCCAAGAGGAGGAGAGGAGAGAAGAAAAATAATTTGGAAATTTACGGCAATCGAAGTACAGAGTAGATAGCGAGAAGAAGAAAAATGAAAACCTAGATCTAACAATGGCTAAAATTAAAATCAAGAGTAAGGAAAAGAGAATAACCTGAATTAGTCGACGGAGGAAGAAATAAAGACGAGAATCGAACTTTCAGGGGACCGGACGGTGAGTGATTTCGTAGAGAAGGGGAAGACTGAAGAGAAAGATGAACAGAGGAGGAGAATGAAGAAGATGAAAGGCAAATGGGAGAATTAGGTTAAAAGTTGCAAACTTATAGGAGGATAATCCCAGGGGTATTACGGGAAAGAGTAAAATAGTGACAAGACAATAGCGTTGGGAAGCGAAAGGACAGCAGTAAAAGTCATGAGTGCATCTAGGTAAGAGCAAAAGAGGCACGCGTAGGAGGTTCGGGACTCGAGAGCATGCGCAATTAATGAGTAGCTGGAGAGATAGGGATAAGGCAGAGCCTAAGGCACGTGAGGAGCAGATGGTAGATAAAGTAATGAAAAGAACCTATGACGGTTTTCCATCATCATAAGGAGTTTACATTTAGGCGGAGAAAAAGCCTTTGAGCCGCCATCTAAGAAATATAGATGACGGTCAAAGGAGGGGCGATGTAAGTACCAAACCATGCTAGGTGGAGTATGGAGGACACAGGAGTTAGATAGGGAGAGTAAACTGGGAAGTACCCAATCGGAGTTCAGAACATTCTGGAGCATCACGGATAGAGCACGTGATGTCAGGCTGTCAAGCATTCACTTTATATTATGTGATGGAGAATGAAACACGTAGGAGATAAGAGAACCATAGGATGCAAAGGAGGATCCAACGGTTCAAGGAAGGCGGTGAATATTACTATAAAAGGATCACGTTAGGGTTCGCTAAAGGTAACTATTCATTCTTTGCTAAAACCTATTCTCTAAACCTAGCCGCTTACTGACTTGATCGTTGGAGCTTTATCCACCGGTCATTGTCCTGTGGTCATTGCAGGTACTACCGTTGAAGCAGTTAAAGGACCCAGCTGAGCTCATCAAGGAAAGAGAGCTTACAGGAACCATAGGTAAAACTCATAACTGTTCCAAAGTGATCTATATATGTATGTGTAGTACTGTACTATGATAAAGGAAAAATACTATGGTAACCATTCATATAACATTTTAAAACGTTTTCAGTTTTATATCCAAGTGGAACCCTTCTTCCGATCCATAAGTTTAATGTGCCATCTGCTGGTGCATTTCAGCGCAACATAAACGTACGGATGAAGGAAGGAAGGATTGCACAAGTTCTCTGACCATTGCGACTAAATCATGGATTCACAACACTCAGAGCCAGAGAATGGAGAGTGGAGACTAATTAATGAAGGAAATTTAACTCAACCACCAAAACAAGGAAAATGTTCTGCAGGTTTTCATGGAATAGATTTTGTGAATTCTGTAATGGTCAGCAGAAAAATGTCATGGTCAACAATATCGGATTGTTGCGTGAATACATTAATTTCAACCAATTTACAAGTACTACTATCTCTGGCTGCTTAAGAAATCAAAGTCTGGGACTCTAGGTTCATATTTAAGAACATAAGACATTTTAAATGACATGTTCATTCATTAAACCAATCTTTGACTAACCAAAATGAAATCTAATGAAGAAAAATTATGTAAAAATTAATACAAAAATCAATTAATCCAATCTGAATGAAGCAGAAAAGATTTGCTGAGAAAGAAAGAAAGATGGTTATGATTGTTATCTTGTAAATGTCACATTTTTCATTTTGTTTGTGGAATGTTTATTTTCAATTCAATCAATTTGATTTGAATGTGACTAGAAAATATTTTTAGATAACGATACATGAACATAAACTGCCTTAATGTCCGGGACCTTCCATGTGCCTTAACATGGTAGGGTCATAGTGACTCACTACATTATTTCTTTAAGTATGATATTGATTTTAATCTAACTAACTTATGTTAAAAATATATACATACGTGCACCTATTTACACTCAATTAGCTTTGTATTTTTTCTTAATCTTAATTAACTTTGTATACATACGACAGAAATCATTTAAAATAAAATATTAATCAAGACCATTAGTACATTTCAAGATTGATCTTCTAATAAAAAAATTATGTCACATTTTTTAAATATAAAAGAAATATTAATTGGTAATTTGCGGCGTAAAATCCTCAATTCAAATAGTTTTCCCACGAAGTTAGGGTGTTAAAGGATGTGATTTAACATCAAAAGAGGATCTATGTGATGTGCATTGTGATTTAGTGACAATGTGAAGATGGAGCACAAACATATTTTATATGTTATATACAGATCTTAAAAGAACATTTTATGACAAATCGAAAAAATGGTCTTGTTCTTATTAACACAAGATTTATCTTAAGATAAGAAAAGCACTCACGTGTGCAGTATCTGTGCTTGTGTGTAAGGATGCATATCTTATAGTTGAATGAAGTTAGCTTTTCTCCTTATAGACAAAGATCCCTAATAATTTTCTTACTAAACTACCCGACAGGGCCGCCTACGCAAAGTTTTGCTTTTCATGTCTATGATATCTATGAATCTATCCACAAGACTATAATATAAAGTATATAATCAGAAATGGCTTATGGTTACAGTAATTTTTGTCGATCATTCTATGTAAAACTTTGAGTACTTACTTAACTAAGATAAGATCTAGTACCATTTTACAGTCACTGCATGCAGAAATGATATATTCAATTAAGTGTGACAAAAAGTTGAATTAATCAATATTATCCTACAGTCAGAAAATAAAATGTATTCCGTATTTTCGGTTTTAAGACGTAATCCATAACAATTTCATATGATGAACTTGAAGTACTACTGAAGTAGGCACCGTCTTCTCCAACCAAAAAGCTCTATTCTAGTCCAATTATCCATGTCATCATACAACGAACTAATCTGTATTCCATGTGATTCAACTGTCCATAAAAAAAGCTAACATGTCATCACCCATCTTTGCCACATCATATGCCTGTCACATGACATGGGTAGGCATCTCTTAATTGTTTCCTCCTTCCAACCCTCCCCTTCAACCTGCTTCCCCCTTTTACTCGATCTTCATCTTCTTTTTGAATCAAACTAATCTCTAAAGTCTAAAAGCTATGGAATCTTCTTCCATCTTTTTTTTATAGCCACCTGGCAGATTTTCTAGTTCCTTACAATGAATATGATGTTTATTAAGTTTGAAAAACCTATTTACATTGTACAAGTAGTTGAAATTTCATTCAACATATATTGTATGATATATTGGTCATGATAACTTTAATTGTACTTGAAAAATTCATTTTGCATAAAATTTTTCTGTGCTATATATACATTATATAAGAGGCATTGCTGTCTTATGTGCATTTTAAAATCTAATGAGTAATTTGGTACTAAAAATGTTTGAGATATTGGAGTAAATTTAACCTAAGAAGTTCCTTTAGCAACTTCTACTTTATTCCTACTTGAAATGTGATTTTATATAAACAATTTTCATTGTTGAATATTATTCAAAGAAGGCTATTGATGTAATGGTGAAAAATACAGAAAACATAATTGTTTTCAAATCAATCTTTGGGAATAAATTCATCAAATGTACACTGCAAACTACTATAATCTGCCACATGTTCATAAAAATTATGATTAAATAATATAGTTATACATTATAGTTTGGTATAATTAGATGTATTTTGTTCAGAGAAATACAGGCAGGGGAGATCATATATATATATATATATATATATATATATATATATAATTATTATAATGTAGCTAAAAGGATAAAGCGGTTGAGAAGGTGCATGTGCAAGTAGGACATGGCCCCAGGTGCTAAGCAGTTAGGTATATTTTTCCCAACTGGAACAAAAGCATGTGCACAACAATTTCTGTAATAACTTCATTCATCAATCTGTTTCGTGACTACTTTGGCCGGCTTACTTCCTTGAACAAAAATGTGAGAACAGCTAACTTGTCACTTTCTTTTTACAAAACAATCCCACCTCTCCACTTCCCAACTTGTCTTTAAACCCCCCCCCCCCTTTCACTTGACTTAAGACTACTACTCTCTTTCACTCTATATATAGACAACTCTCTCACACTACATACTCTCATTACTCTTACCCTCAATACCACTTCTTTCTTACTAGCTACTTCCCCTGTTTTAGCTCAGCTCCTCTGTTCTTAATATGGCTTCTCTTCTCTTCTTCTTTTTATTCATCAGTTTATGTCTTTATGGCACTTGTATTGCTGATTATGGAGGTTGGCAAGGTGGTCATGCTACTTTTTATGGTGGTGGTGATGCTTCTGGCACAATGGGTATGTTCTACCTTAAACTTTGAAACATTATTGGCATTATTGTCATGAAGTTTGTAGCTCTCTAGTATTGAAATTTTGCTTTTGATAGATTGAATAAATTGCGTTTTGTTACGAAATTACAAAAATACCCTTATACATTTATCGGTCTTTTGTCAGTGAAATAATTACATATTTTACCACATACAGTACATAATGAAAGCATCAGTTTCCAATCAATTTTAATAATAATATGTTTGTTTTGGAATTGCAGGAGGAGCATGTGGATATGGAAATTTATACAGTCAGGGATATGGTACTAATACTGCAGCTCTTAGTACTGCCTTGTTCAACAATGGACTAAGTTGCGGATCATGTTATGAAATGACATGCAACGATGACCCGAAATGGTGTCTGCCAGGAACCATTACAGTCACTGCAACAAACTTCTGTCCTCCTAACTTTGCTCAGGCTAATGACAATGGTGGTTGGTGCAATCCACCCCTTCAACACTTTGATTTAGCTGAACCTGCTTTCTTGCAAATTGCACAATACCGAGCTGGAATTGTTCCTGTTTCCTTCAGAAGGTAAAACAATATTACTCACTTCCTCATTACTTGAATTAGATTTTCTTCCTTGGCTTTGTGCAAATTGGGATTGTTACTGTTACTATTTTAATACATTATATTTTGTTTGATACTAACCTCCTAAAACAAAATTAAATAAATAAAATTTAGCGATCGACAAATATACACGTGTTTGCAAGGTATTAAACGTATTCTAGGACTGTTTTCTATAATTTTTGTTTGAATACTGGTACTTTTGAAATCATGCCAAACATTAACAAAGAGTCAAAGTGCCAAACACAAACAAAGGGTTTAGTTCAGCTAGGTTACAGAGACTAGTTGCAAGTTCAAACCGATTTCCCTGCGCATTTTGAAAGTATTCTAAGCACTTAAGGCGGTATTATACTACAGCCAAATCACATGCATCCTAGGAGATGAAATCAGCCTCGGCTCCCTCTCAGTTCATTACAAAATCAACTTCTTTAATGTCGTGCGAGTGATGTCAATACTTTGAAAATTACCCAAAGTGTCGAGTGATGTCACACAACACTAGTAGGTTTTATGGTAGTAGAACCAAAGAGAATTGAACTTCATTTTGTAGGACATGATAGTGAGAAAATGGCATTTTATTTTCGTTTGTAGCATAACTAAATATAACACTGACATTTTTGTATGTTTCAGGGTGCCTTGTATGAAGAAAGGAGGAGTAAGGTTCACTATCAATGGACACTCATACTTCAACTTGGTTTTGATCACTAATGTTGGAGGTGCTGGTGATGTTCATTCAGTATCCATCAAAGGTTCTAAAACCGGCTGGCAAACTATGTCAAGGAATTGGGGTCAAAATTGGCAGAGTAACTCTTACCTCAATGGCCAAAGCCTCTCTTTCCAAGTCACCACTAGTGATGGAAGGACTATTACTAGCTATGATGTGGCGCCTTCTGGTTGGCAGTTTGGACAAACATTTCAAGGAGGCCAATTCTAAGAACTGATCAAGCTATTGCATACTATATTTGCATTGGAGTCTCATTGAAAGTTTTTGTATATCTATAGATAGTATAGCCATTAGATGCTGAGGTGGCAAATTAGCACCCGCGCAAGGCTTTTTTTTTTTTTTTTTTTTTTTTTTTATTTTGTACCCTTCATTGTCATTGCATGTTATTGATATTCTATGGGCATTATATTGTCGCCCATAGAATATCTAAGGTGTGTAGGTTCTTTCCTCCGAACAGTTGGAAAGAATTGTTTAGTATATTGAATATAATTATGGTTTAGTATTTTCTTTATTGTGTTTTTAAATACATGAATTTATTCGACGAGTGGGATGGTTTGCAACCAGACAAATGTGTATGTGTAATGTTGGTGAAAAAAATTGAAAATGCATGAAAATGACTGAATGACCGACCTTATACTTTACGTCTTTACATTTAAACTTTTGTTTTTGAGATGAATATAAAGTATCGATTTAATATAGATTGCTTACAAGGATGTTTTGTCAATGTTTCCAAGCACCTGAAAGGCATCTTATTTGATTAATCGCAGTATTCTGAAGACGACAAATCTCATGATTTAGAGTTGGTTTTTACTGACGCTGAGCTTGATGTGATTCTTAATCATAATTAAATGTATATTGAAGCTTTTTGAAATACATAGTGTCCTCACTATCTTGAAGTTATTGCTCTATACTTAGAGATAAGTTAACACAGAAAGAAAATGTTGAAGAGCTTACCTAATGATAGTTGTCTTATATGTTCTCAAATTGTGACAAAAAAATAGATAGTCTAGCACTTCGATCTGTTCACAATGGAACATAAGATGTTTGTTGCGCATTCTGAACTAAACCAACTAGCCAAGATTCTGTGTGCCCTTCAAGTACTGTATGTCTTTACTCTATATGTGTTTTAACAAAGTCAGAATGAACATGAATACTGGGCTGATGCAACATCAAGCTAATTATTTACTGCTGTAATGTTTTGTAACAAATGAGATGATGTACGTGTACTTAATGTGTTGTGATCGAGTGACACCACTTGTTAAGCCAGATTAGATGGAGATGGTACAGATGAGGTGTAGGTCGAAAGTGAATAATGAGTCAAATGTTGTGATTGTATTGCATTATTTGTATTTACAATGAAGTACCTACCTGTATGTACTGCTCACTACCTGTACAATTATTGACAGACATGCTGCTGCAGAGTGCAGAACTGCAGACCACTAAATGGACTCAACATGAAATGGGCCATAAGCCCATAACTATACATAGATAAATATGGCCCACAAATATGGTATAAAACATAACCTACAAATAAAAAAACCTAGCCCTATTCTTCTCTCGTTCTCACGTAAGAATTCTCTTCTTCTTCTTCTTCTTTTTTTCTGGAATTTCTAGAGTTAGGGTTTTGCCGAAAATTTAGGGGTTTTTGTAAATTATCATGGTTTTGTTCTATATTGTTACAATTGTCTATTTTTTTTTTTTTTAACTTGTTAGATGTATGGTGGATACAAATCTTTTAGCATAAGATGTAAATGGAACCATTTCGCTGTACTAATAATTAAAAAAATAGGGTTTGCCATCTTATGTCAAAGTGATTATCAAACAAAAAACTTCCGGCAAATGGGTTTTGCCACCTTTTGCCAAACCATTTATCAAACTCTGGCAAATGGTCAAATGCGTGCAAATGCAGGCAATTTCTTTAGGCAAAGTGGCAAATGATCTGATTTAATACTTTTGCCAAAAAAAGGGGAAAAGTGGCAAATTTTTATCAACACTACTACAGAAAAGTACATATATCACGGTTGCTAAATATTATATACCACAGTTTCTTTAATTACTGTGATATATATTTTTGGAATAAATATATATCACGTTTTTTGGGCTTAAATCACACCTATATATCCACAGTGATATTTATAATATTATATATCACGGGCAATGTACTTTAATCACGTTTATATGATGGTAGTGATAAATGCTTGTATCATATATCACCCCATTAAATTGGAAGTGATATAGGTAATTAAGAAATAAAATACCACCGTCTTATTTAAAAAAAAAGGGAAATTTCTCAAAACACCACCACATTTAGGTGTTTCTTCCCAAATAGCCACTCATGAGTGGTATTCTTCCCCAAAATATAGCCACTATACCCTACTTTTCTTTTATTTTAGGTCTTTTTTACCCTTCTGCACATCAATTGCAAACATCACCATCAAATTAACTTTTCACCAAATCTGAATTTTTTTAATGCTTTGATAATGACATCAACACAAATTCCAACCGTTGGATTAGGATGGTGATATATAACCGTTGGATTAAGATAACTCTTCAACACAATATACCAACAACTCAATTTCATCTTCTTCTACTTTTTATTCTCTACAACCTAACACAGTTACGTCTTCATCTTCTTCCACTTTTTTTTTCTTAGTTCTAAAAACAACCTCATTATTTATATTTCATCTTCTTCTACATCTTACCAAACAAGATGTCAAAGAAAAAAGTAAATTTAAAGCTATGATTGCAAAGGAAGAATAAATCAACATTAAATTTGGTAAGTTTTGAATGCAATAGATTTTTCAATTTGGGTAAGATAGGAATTAAGATAGTAGACATTCAACATACTGTATTGTTTTTAAACAAAAATGTGGTGAATGTGTTGGTGATTTAAAAATGAGATCTTTCGTAAAGATGATATTTTTATGAATTTTTAACCTCATAAACATGAAATAATTCATAAAAATGGTATATTTATGAAACCTTAACCTCATAAAGATTACAAAAATGACATTTTTATTGAAGATGATATCTTTACCAAACTTTCACCATTATAATTGAGGCAACATTATGAAACCTTAACATTGATGTTGTTTTATTTCGATTTTAATTCTTTGTTGGTGTACTGGTATTCTATATCTGAGGTTCCACTTCACTTTGTTTCTACATTAAAACTTATTTTATCTTGGAGGATACAAATTAAGTTTTAGAGGATACATTGCTTCGTTTTAGCCGATAGTCACCTAATATTATCCTGAAATATTTGTTTCAGGTAACAAGATCAATGTTGTAATTCACTATGTTGGTTAGGTGAAGACAAATACAGATAGACAGTTGGATATAAGAACGGAGATACAAAAATAACAATTTGTTGTTAAAAACACCATATGAAGAGTTTATGGAGATGATTGAAGCTATGACTCATGTGAAAACGAACAAATTTTCAAGTCAAGCTGTTATGAATAATTGTCCACGCCACATCCAATGTGAATCTGACTATTATCAAATGATTATTGGAATTTTTGCTGCCAGTAACTTATATATCATCAATGTTTGGATAGTAAGAGATATACAATCAATAGAACGAGGAAGCAAGCTCCAAAACTTATTGTAGTAATCAATCTGATTATTCAGATTTTTCTACACCTGTAAAACGAGGTTGTATCCCCCCCCCCCCCCCCCCCCCAACCATATTTGCTAGACCCTACATAAGGATAGAAGAGTCATGTTATCTCATCAAATGAGAATGGGAATGAACAACAACTTTTGCATATATTGGATACCACTCCTGTGACTTTTTGCTAAGTTGTTCTGACAACTCCCCTTGCTGTTCCTTATAGAGTTCCATCTTTTTATTTATCTCCTTGGTCGATAATGTTGTGCGATCGGGAGATGATAATGAAGTTGGGCATATGCCTCAACAAATATCCTCTTATTTGCTAGTCTCATCATCTAAGTTGCATAAAGTATTGTCTAATCTGCCAGAAATATCACTTAGTTCTATTGTAGTAGTTTAACAACAATTCTTTCTGAGATGTGTAAGAATGATGGCTTTTGCGGATGAAATTTTCAATGAAATTGAAAAATATTATAGAGTTCAAGCGCATTTACAAGCTCAAGGTGCAGGTGAAGGTGAACCACAAGATGAAAGTGATGAAGGTTGTTCGATAGACGACAATAGCGATGCATCTTATGTGAATCTCTAGTGGATGTGCATAATTGACCTCAAGATGCAGGTGAAGGTGATGAAAGTTACAAGCTCAAGGTGCAGGTGAAAGTGAACCACAAGATGAAAGTGATGAAGGTTGTTCGGTAGACGACGACAACGATGGATCTTATTTGGACCATATAAGATGAATTAGAAGCTGAGATGTATGCTGATAACTATCTAATATTTGGTTCACTGGGTTCATATGGCCAGAATGCATGCATTTCACCCATATCAGACAACCATGAGGTGATATTTCACCCACTATGTTGATCTTTATTATCTCCCAGAGTTACTTAGAGGATATTGCAGCCGGTTTAGCAGGAAATAGTACTGGTTTAGCAGATGTTAGATATAGCATAGAGAATAGATATAGAAATAGTTCTAGCAACAACAATGTTCCACGTGATGAGAATAATTTTCTAACATGCTCATGTACAAATATCTAAGATACAACAAATCTACGTGTGTTTAAGTGGTATTAGACTGTGAATACTTCTTACAGCCTTTACCTGAAGGAATGTCTAATTCCTTTTAATTGTTGGTAGTTTTATTTTTTACTAGGTTGATGATAATTTGTATCGGTTAAAATAGTCTTCTATATCGGTTAAAACAAGCCTCTTATCAGTATACATAAAATGATTGCCCTCATATGAAACTTTTTGAATCATGTTAACTTCTTCTTATATATTAATGTAGTTCAAAGATTGAACCTATATTAATTCAAAATAGTTGCTGCTAGTGTCTTTTATATTAGTGTTTTAAATATTGCACATATATCCTCTAAAAAAGCACAATTGTAATGTCTAAAACCTACGCATTACGTCCTCTAAAATCTAAATACCATTATAATCTATAACAATAAACTCAACTGATAAGAGTTAATAATAAACATGGCTACACATTATGTATACAAAATACATTGAGCAAATCATTGCACCCATACGTTCAACTATGGTCCATACCAATTAAAGAACATAAAATGATAACAAAAACACAATAACATAAATAGAAAATAACAAGTCTTCTACACTGTAGGCATACATTTTCTTGGAGGCTCCAGTCCACACTCAATAAGTTCCATACCAAGGCGTTTTCTCATAAGAATAGGATTTTGACTGAATTTGAGGGGTTTTCCCCTGATGATACAATCAGTATAAGCAATCAAAAAGCTCCACAACAGTTGCCATCAGGTTGTTGTACACATTCAACAAATTCCATATCCCATTCCATTTCTAAGTCGAAATCAGGCAATTTTAGGTTAGCAGCAAAGACCACGTACACCAACATCTTCTCAAGGCCTAATTGTTGTTGTGTTGGATTTGTATAGTCCAAAGAATTATATACTCTTACCTTCTTCTTTCCAAAGCTAAAGATCAAAAGTATCTAGTGGTTACAGTTGACCTGTGTTATTAACGGATAGTAATGACTATTTAGAGGATATAGAATAAATTATTTAGAGGATGGACTATGTTTGCTTTAACCGATACAATTAGCGATGACTATCCAGTGATTTTGTGTACAGTCTTAGTTCTTACAACATCACCCCATTATATAACAGGCTAACATCAACCACATAACCATTATATAATTTACAAAATAAGGTGTCTATAATTAGCAGATAAGATAATACCAAATTAAGAATAAATGTCTAACATTGTGCAAATATCAAACACTATTCTAACCAGATAATATTTTACCATTTAGAGGATAAGGATTTGATAATAAGCCGATAATATATCATAAAATATGAGGATAATGTTCAATATTTAGCAAATAACAAACATTAAAACTAAACATGCACCATATCACCAACTTCGGGATAAAATTCTAACATTTAGAGGATACAATATGGCAAAACTGAAGATAAATGTGAAACTTTTAGCAAAGTGGATGTATCTGACATCAATGGGCAGAGATGCATCTAGTTGTAAGCATAATAATGTCAGAAGGTATAATCGATTCATATGATGTATATCATAACCAGAAATGGGATTATTTCTTGCTTTTACAATTGCATCATTGATCATCTTTTCCCTAATATATTTCATGCCAAAATATTTCTCTCTAAATGGACTTCTGACATATTTTTTCATGAACATGAACTCATGTGGTATATCACACCAATTGCCAATCCTGAATTCAAAGTCACATCTAATAGTGTGAACCACGTTCATACTCCCCCAATCTTGTACAAAAAAAATAAAATTTGAACCCTAGATTTCACAATTTGTGAGGTAATCATGTGTATTTGATCAGTTTGAAGATCTAAAAAAAAAAAAAAAAAAAAAAAAAACTTCATTTGTTTTCTCTTCAATTTCTTCTTTTTGCTCTTCATCGGAATCTCTTGTATATTGGTTTCCACAATTTGGGTATCACCAGTTTGCTTTTTGCTTCATTTAGGTAGTTTAAAAACCATTTTGTAGAAATTAACAACAATCTGATGAAAATCTAAAAATTTAGCAAGATTTTTCGAAAGATTTGGTTAAAGAAAGAAGAAGGTGTTATAAAATGGAGGCGGTTGGGGAGAAGAAGAAGATAGTTATGGTTTAGTTTTTTAGTAAATTAGGGAACTTTGTTTTCTAAAACCTTTCCCGCCTCCCAAGCCCGCCCAAACTATAAACACGTGTCATAATCTGGTTGGAATGCACAAGTCTTTATTCAATCCTACCCGTACACATCATCTACTTATTAACAATTATTTATTAATTTTCTTAAAATTGAATTTCAAATCAAAAGTTACGATTTAATAATCTTATTATAAATAATCAATGGTTCACATTTAATATACCTTTATGCATGACAAGTCATGTGGTTCACATTTAATATACCTTTATGCATGACAAGTCACATCACCTTTTACATAATCAAAATCAAGTTAAAAAGTACAAAGGGTAGTTTAGGTAAGAAAAAATCTGAAAAGTATAAAATGGTAGGGTAAGGTGGCTGTTTGGGAAGATTACCTCTCATGAGTGGCTATTTGGGAAGAAGCACCTCAATGTGGTGGTTTTTTGAGAAATTTCCCTAAAAACAAAATTAAAATCGGAAACCTATTTCTTTTGGGCTTTGAATATATATCACCGTAAAACCATAAAATCAAAAAAATCAAAAAACTAAACAAAACAAGAGCTTCCCGGTTTATGTAAAACTGCGCGGGGTAAAACTTAGGGCAGGGGCGAAGAGTTTTGAACCACCACCACTGCCGTAATCTCTCTCTCGATCTCCTTCTCTCTTCGGCGACCAGGTATCTCTCTCTCTCTCTTTCTCTCTCTCTCTTCCTCTTTGATATCAACTGTTATTTTTTTTTTTTTAAAATTCAAAAACTTTGTGTGATGAACAATGATGTTTTAGGATTTGAAAACTCTCCAAAGCTGTAATTGAGTTTTAGAATTGATGAAGTAGTTATAATCTTAGTAAGGAACATATTAATCTTAGAAGCTATTTAATAAATTTCATGCTTTCTTAATTTTTAAGTAATTGATTGATGATTTTTGTTTTTTTTTTATATTGCAAGTCTGTTCTTAAGTGATTTTTGATAGAATTGATTGATAATTTGATTTCTAATTGATTGATAGTTTGTAAGTTTGTTCCAGTTTTTGATTTGTTCTTCAGTCTCTTTCATATTGGTATGTAGTAAAGGTGTTTGATAGAATTCCTGAAAGAGACCAAGTTTCTTGGAATTCCATGATTGTCGCATATTTGCGATAAGTGATTTTAAAGATAAGTGATTTTCAAAGTTAATGAAATATTATTAAAAGTTGAACATGTGATGGTTCGAGATTAGTTAGCCCAATGTACATATCTTCAAATTCATTGACTGTCCAACACTTGAGATAGGTAGTCATCCTTCAATTCCTGTATCTGCAGCCTTGATAAGCAGTTTAGAGTAGTAGTTGGTTTTAGATGGTGATTGGTTACTTACTAAGAGTAGAAATTTACAAATAATGGTTAATTTACTAATATTGGAACTCACTTCAGTCATTAGCATATCGAAATTAAAGGGTGTGTGGTTCTGGTGTGGAGCCTGGCGTACGAGGAAAAATTACTATTTCCAAGACCTGCTGCTGCGCTGGGAAGACCTGGTGACAGGGGTGCTTAGATGTTAGTTTAAGTTGTTGTATTCATCACCTGATGCTGCATTGCAAAATGCAGGCTGATCGGGATTGTTATTCTTTTACCCCTATTTGAATAAAATATTACTTATAAAAAAAAAAAAAATCATCCATCGTTATTATCAGGATAAAATTAAAATGAGGGTAGCTAGATAGTGAAACAATAATGTATATATTGGCAAGCCTGTTTTAATGAGATTAGTAAAGCTCAAAGATGCACTGTTAGGATCGAACCCCAAATCTCTGGTATCATCGCCCAGAGGTATTACCAACTGGATTCAGTTGTCATCCACCTTGGCAAGCTTGTTTTAATGAGATAAGTAACTGAGCTCAGCTAGCATCTGCAGTGAGACACAGATATAATTAAAAGAAGTAACCCCTAACTCATACCACAAGAAACTCATTACACCTTATTTAGGATCCATATACTGTACTCTAGTATATTGCAAACAATCATTCATCTACCTCAATCCTAAGCAAAGGATCCATTTTTATTACAATAATTTTAGGCTTCTGTAACTTGAACCCACATCCAAGACCATCGCTGCCCTTGGGAAATGAAAGAAAATGTGGTTTGAGAAAAAGGGATCCCAAACATGTTTTGAGGTTGGTAAGTGGTATTCTCTCTAATTGGCACATCTCTACCAGCCGTCGACGTCCTTCAGAACTCGCAACTAGAGCAGACATGTAGTAGTAAGGAATGGTAAAACCTTCGCTTTCCTAAGTAATGGTAGAATTGCTCACTTCTTTCCTAAGTAATAGTAGAACTGCTCACTTCGCTCCTGCTTAAGTTTAATTCTGTTGCATGCTCAGCACTTTAGAGGGGAAGGGACAGTCCAGACAGAGTCAATCTATCGATTTCTTTCTAAGAATGGTTTTCTTTTTATGGTTGCGTCTGTGGTAAATGTAGGACAGAATATTGGCTGCAACTAAATTTATTCTAATGAACTGTTAAGTTTATGTTTTTGGCATGGAACTAATTTGTAAACATCTAAAACAACCTATGATAATAGTTAGTCAGGACAATCTCTCTGAAAATTGTTTCGGCAAATTAAATTATCTGCAGACTGATCATATGATGTAAAATTAGAATGTGTTGCAGTGTTTTGTGGAAACTAAATTTACGACACCAGTAATAATTAATCATCGTGCTCGTATAAGAAAAATAAAAATAAAAATAAGATAAATAAAAGAGTCAGGTGCTGAACTGCTGTATTCAAATAGTCATCATAATATATTAAAATCTAATACGTCTGCTTATTACAAAATAAGAGGTCATGCTCCAATTGCTTTGCAGCCAAGTAGGTGCAGCAAAGTAGAAAGTAGGAACCTCGCACCTTGTATGTGTGTGCTGAGCCAACATATAAGTCGAGCAGTTCCCACTGCTATTACAAAAACGTCCAAGACAGATTTGAGGATAGCCCTGCAAGGAAATCTGCTGCAGCTTTGTAGTCTGTTTCTTCCTCCACTTCTGTCAGTCTGTGTTTGATTCCCTGTCTGACTGCTGCAACGATCCCGGACACTTAACAAGACTATAAGAATGAAATAGAAACTCTATTCTGCTAGTGTCGAAAGTGTAGCATGCACGCTTAGATTTTCAGAAATTTGGTAGGATGGATTCGTCTAGTGTGATTTTTAATTTCTTTACTTGAAGACTTAAATAAACTTAGTCTGTTTTTAGAGTTCTTTCCTTGGAACAGTTGCTGGTGATTGGATCATTATATTTTTAAGGCTTTGTTGTTTCGTTGAGTATGCAAGGATAAACCAGTTTCATGCGTGGTTAGATTTAGTAGTTGGTTTCTTTTATGCTAGCTATTCTGAATCTTATTGGTGTAGTGATACAAAATCAGATATAGGATATATAGAACTACTAGCAAGGGTATTTAACACCAGCACGGTTAAGTTTGTGTTCTACTTAACTGTTTTAGACATCATCACACAGGTTTTGAAAACAAAAATTGGTGATCTCAACAGCCCTTGACACCTCAATAACTCACAATTTAAAGAACTTCTTGGTTGCTCAATTTACTGGCATGCTGGTTTATATAAAACCTCAGTTCAGCTTTTTAGCAAGAATATAAGGAAGCTCTTTACATGTTTATCTACTGATGACAGCTGTTTATAGAAGCACCCTGGAATGGAAAGATTGACGAGGACAGTATACAATCTGACAGTCGGCATTAAGACATTAACCTATCTATCTATAATAATTGCAACATAATGACATCAATATACAAATACAAGTCTTAGTCCTGCTGTCATAGGGTCTGAACTAGCACTTTATTTTTTTGCAGGAGTTGAACGAGGACAGTATACAATCTGAACTAAGTACCAGAACTCATTTGGATCCTAAAGAGTGCAACTACGCAAGTTGTTTGGGTGAAGTGTTCTGAATTTCAGTAGGTGAAGATCATTTGGTGAGCAACTCTAATTCTTTAATTACTTAATCAATCTTCATAAACTAATTAGTTCAATTTCTACTTGTAGAAATTAGTTGATAAACTAATCAATGCCGTTGATATACTGATAGTTTCACATGACTTGAATGATTGTTTGCTTGTTTGTTGCCGCAGAAACTCCAACGACAAAGAGTCTACTAAAGAGCACTCTCTTCATCTGAAGTGTGTAAGTCTACCTTAATCCCTTTTTTTCTCTTAAGGGGTTTGATTAACTGCTATTTTTAATGATACCCATATGTTTAATTTCATTCCATGTTGTCATGTTTAGTTCTTACAATTGTCAAGGGAGATTCTCAAAACGAAATATAAAATCACTGGGAAATTTTTGGGAAGCCAAATATTTGTTGTAAAGGGAGGGTTTTATTTAGTTTCACAATTTTCCAAGCTTGGCGCAAGTTTTTGTTTATAATGATATTCGAAACTCTGTTTATTGCTTTTGAATATCAGGAAATTTAAGGTGGGAAGATTAAGGCGGTAGGAAGTTCAAAATGGAGGTTGCTAGAGTGGATGGACGTACACTTAATCAGCTGAGACCACTCACATGTTCTCGTAATGTGCTTAATCGAGCTCATGGTTCAGCTCGTTGGTCACAAGGTTGTTATTAATAATATTTTGGTTTTATATCTACTGCCCTATTGGGATTTTAAACAGATCTTCCTTTTTTTTCCTTTCCTTTGTGTAGGAGACACAATAGTTCTTGCTGCAGTTTATGGGCCTAAAGCAGGAACAAGAAAGGATGAAAACCCAGAGAAGGCTTCAGTTGAAGTCATTTGGAAGCCTAAAAGTGGACTGATAGGTACGCAATGAATAAAGTTGTCTTGTCTGCATTTATCAGTTCAATATGAACTTATTTGAGATCACCTTGGGATATTTTGGTCTAGCATTAGTGGTTATTTGATTAACAATTTGAAGCATCTATCCATCTATTTACGTGTGTCAAGGAAAGTGCGGGTTATACTAAGCAATGAATAAAAACCGAACCTACAGTAGTTTTCACTTATGTTTTGTAGTCTTGTTTTTTTATTTGTTGCTCACCTTAAGCATTCTGTGCTTTTTTTTACATGTCCAATAGATCTTCTGTGATGTATCTTGTTGGAACTGTAGAGACCTGTGCTGAAAATTCTTGTGATCCTGGGCAGTTGCTATGCGAATTTTACTTAAATAGTTAAATTTCTTTTCCTTTTGATGATGTGAACATTTTCTTTCAATGTGTAGGCAAGGAAGAGAGAGAGTGTGAGATGATTCTGAGGAGAACATTGCAAAGTATATGCCTCCGGACAGTCAATCCTAATACCACAACTTCTATCATACTTCAGGTGAGATAATTTTACTCTGCGCCTTTTTATTGTAGTTATCAGAGCTACAATTTCTTCTTCGTGTATCTTGTTTATCATTATATTTCCTTATCATGGGGTGAGTACAATAATATACGAAGGGATACCTTTGTATTTTATTGCCGGAATAGTCACTTCTCTTTTTGTATTAATAAGTGCATTTTACAACTTGAGATATTTCGCATGGAAGACCATGTTCAGAAACAATGCAAGTTCTTTTAAACTGCTTTCATTGTCTGATCTCTTTTTTCTCTTATTTTTCCATTTCCAAACTTTTTTCTTACCCTCTATTTTGTTTTCTGCAAATCAATTCTTTGAATCCAAATAATGACCATATCCACAATCCAAATCAAGCCAAAGCTGTTGTTTTCTTCTAAATCTTCTTGTTTTAAAATAAGTTCTTCCTATTATTGTTTCGTAGTAGTTGTTCTTTCTGTAGTTTGATATCCCGTTCCAGTGTTGATCATGTATACTCTTTGTGCAGGTTATCAATGATGATGGTTCTGTATCCTTTTTCTATGATTTTGCTTAGCTATAGTTATTGGGTTATGGAAATCAATCAATCATTTTTCGTTTAATCTATCTCACCGAGCATTTGTTCCTACATTTTGAGCAAAGTACCATAATATGAAGTAGAGTGGATTTTTTTTTTCAAAGACATTTTATTACATAAGAAAAGGTACACAAGACATTGAAAAGGGGGAATTGCATGTTCATGTACACACCCAGTTAGGTTGGTACTATGTTCCACCTAGGCCAAATATCATCAGCTATTCACCCCACCAAAGACAGGCATGCTTTGTAGAGGCTTTACTTTAGTCTAAAAACAATAAACAAGTGAAAAACGGATTACAGATAAAAACTAGCACTATAAGAATAATGAACCCAACTAATGATTAAACATATCTTAATAGGTTGATAATTTTAGTAGAGTTCGGGTTTTGAAACAAAAACTGGGTTGAGAGAGGGTTTGTTTGGGAATCAACAAGTAGATGGAGTGTGTAAAACATTCACTACGATTCTTTTTAAGGATTCAATGGCTTGGGAAAAAAGATTAATTGGTAATATTTCTTACAAATGGAAAGAAAAAAAAAGAAGAATTTACTAACAAAGAATTAATATAGAGAAGGAGGGCAACTTGGTGCAACACTAGGGTAACTTAGAGAAACTTTTTTTCTGCATCAATAGTGTAAACCCAAAAAGTTTCATATACGTCTAAAAAATCTTAAGCCCAGAGCTTACTCTAGTCAATAAAAGTGTGGTTTACCAAAAATAGTAAATATTGCCAAAAGTTGAATACATCTATCTTCTTTACTCTTTCTAGCATCTGCATGACCTTTGCCTCATCCTGGCTAATGTTTTCATCCCCCATCATTACCCTTGATATCTTTAAGGGTCTGTTTGATTAGATCCGGGGAATTTATTTTTGGTTGGACAACTACGGAATTAGAATTAATAGGAGTTCAGATGGAAGACGAAGAACACAAAGAAGAGTCCGCAGTCCACAAACTTCTATATAGTTTTTAGTACAATTACAATTATAACCTTGCATCTATTTCCCGGGAAAGAATCCCACCTGAATCAAAAAGACCCTAACTTATTGTTGGAAGGATAATATTTGCTCCATATAGTATATGATGCTTCAGTCATTAACTAAGAAGAATGAACACTTAACCAAGAATGTTTAGCTTCTTCCCTGTGCCATAAATGCTGCCACTGCTGCCCTTGTAGATGCTGGTATTCCTTTAAAGCATCTTGCTGGTAAGCTTGTAGTATGTTGGTTTTCCCATTACTTTAATGACATCGAATATTATTTGACTGTCACTGGTGGTCATGCAGTTGCTATTGCTTGTGGTATTGAAGAACGTGGATCTGTACTTCTAGATCCTACCAAGCTAGAAGAGCAGGTTGCTTCTGCACTCAAATAATCATGTTTCTTAAGTCCCTTATAATTGGTTAAAACAAAAGTAATTATTGACAGTGTGTTCATACTTATGAAAGTTGATATGGAACGAAAAAAATGTGACACAATGTTATAGTTCTTTTACCCATGGGGGACCTTTGTTAACAGCCTTTCTTTCTGTTTGCTTTAAGCATTAAAGCGGCATTAATATGGTTGTTTGTATAAAATGGCAGAAAATGGACGCGTTTAGCTGTTTGGTGTTCCCCAACTCAGTGCTTTCAATCCTTCCTGAAGCATCACCGCAAGTGGAAGGTGAAAAGACAGAACATGGGATAATCACATCTGTTAATCGTGGTGTCATGTCTGGTATTATGGCCACTCCTATTACTCTCTTTCTGGTGTTTCATCGTATTGTATCTTATATTTTATTAACGTTCAAACTTCAAAAGCCCACGTATGGCAGTTGTCAGTATATTATGAAGAACATAATCAATGTATATTAAATTTCTATTGTGTACCTAATCAATCCAATGCTGAAATTGATTATGAAGGTATTCTGATTTCTGATAATCATCAGTGAATTCCCATATCCATCAACAGAAACCAGATCCTATGAATATGTAATATTTGATAAGAGTTCTGATCAAGAAATATTTGACAAGTGTTATTTGCTAAAAGTATCGTCTTCTTTGAATTATATGAGTTCCTTGAGTTTTATATAAATGTAGTTAGTTTATTTATGCCAAAAAGCTTTAGATTTATACCATTTTGTTTTGTTATTTACTTATTTACCTTTCTGGTGTTCTTCTCAGTGGATAGCTACCTGCAATGCCTAGAACGAGGGCGTTCTGCTAGTTCAAAAATTTCAGACTTTCTCAGGAGAAGCTTGCAGTCCCGTGTCCCCAATGACTCGTAGAAGGCTGGGTGAAACTGTTACATATCATAGGAAAGAAAAGCGAGTTGGCACAAAATAGAAGAATGAAAGAAGAAAGAGTCTTATTCTTGCCAGGTCTAGCAGGAGTGGGGAAGGCCTAGACGATCTTCCCATTTGTTGTTTTATTAGCCAATCTTAAAGGTCTAAATGATGTTCTACTCATTTATCTTTCAGTTAGTCAATTTTAACGTTTCCCATTCTGATTTGTTTTAGGAACAGAATTTTAGTCAATGTAGGAAAGATTATCCTGTACTTTTCTTGTACACTAGTGATTGTATGTGTAAGTTTGCAATTGAATTTATTTGCACTCACAGAGATACCAACAATAATGATCATAATGCTCTTCCTTATACAATTCACACATTCAGTGTAATAGACAGGCACCATCTGACATTCAAGTCGTTTGATTGTTACTGCCCAGTTTTATTTATGTGAGCTAGTTGAATCTAAACAAATTGTTTCTGAATATGGTATTATTTTTTCCTTGAGGTATCAGAGCTAGCAGTAATATCTTCCCCTGACATGATGGATTATTTCATCTAATTGAAACAAAGACGATCAATTAGCTATTTTGGTCCACAAACTTTCACAAAATTTTCATTTTGGACAAATTTCTATTTGGTCAATTTGGTCCGCAAACTTTCATTCTGTTTGCAATTTGGTCTCATTGTTATGTCTCCGTTTCTAGCCAGTTAACAGAAATCCCAGTTGGCAGTTAAGTTCTGACGTGGCTACTTAAAGTCAAAATCTATGACAGATCAGCCAATCACGTGATCTGCACGTGCCACAACTTGTTTTCTTCATCTCTCATTTGAGGGTAAGAGCATTCCCAATGCAGGGTGGATAAATCCACCTCCACGTAGGCGCCACGTAGGTCCACCTAGGCAAAATCCACCTCAAAGAGAGAGGTGTATTTGCACTTGGGTGGTAGTCTCCCAACACAGATGGACTCTTTGGTAAGAGAAAGTGGATTTTTAGAAAAACCGGACGGCATGTGACATGCCGTCCCATTTTTTTTTGCAAAAAAATAGGGAGACGGCATGTGACATGCCGTCCGAGAGTCCAAAACTTTTAAAACACTACGTAATACTTAAAAAAAAAACAGACGGCATGTAACATGCCGTCCGGTTCTACCACCCACAGGTGGATTTGAAGGTGGATTCTCCCACCTTCAAATCCACCTGTGGGCAGCCACTTCTCAAAATCCACCTCCCCTTGGGACATTGTTTTAGGTTTCAAGGTGGATTTATCCACCCCACCCCCAAAATCCACCTTGCATTGGGAATGCTCTAAGTGCTGAAGAAATGCACTCTATAATTCCTGAAGTGCTGAAAAAATGCACTCAAAAATTCCTGAAGTGCTGAAAAAATGTACATACGAAACTGAAACTGAAAATTGAAACAAAAATTATAAAATTAACTCCAAATATATTCCAAAAAGATCTTCAGGTTCCATTGCACATAAATTCATTGTTTTTACAAATGACCTGAACAAAATAAGATCATAAAGACATTTACACTTTGCATCATTACATTGTCTTGGACAAAAAACTAAAATGACCTGTAAAAGTGCACATTACATCATACACTTTGCACTTAGAGAACTGCACATAAAAAGACATAACAAGTGCCCCAAAAATAAACAACTGCACATAAGTAAACCCAAAAAACCCAAAAAAATTCATCTCGAAAACCCAAAAAAAAATTCTGCACAATACCACAATCAGAACTCCATCGTTTGATCTTTTAGCCAATCCATAGCCTTAGCTTTTTTAAGACCCAAAGACTTAAGGATTGGTTTGGTTACCGCTTTTGCTAAGGAGCTTATAGTTGGAGCGGCTGCACTTTGTCTAGGCGGAAGAAAACGTTGTGTGGGAGTTGTAGCTACTGAATTTCTGGTTACTCTGGATGGACTGACCTGAGAGGGTTGTGTGGTTGGTGAACCATTAAGATTTTCCATAACTTGGTTATTGCTTGGTGCACCACCACAGTCTCCTGGCTTGTATCAATAACCCTTTTTCATCCCTGGCAACTGGAATTACATAAAAAAAAAAAAAACAAAAAAAAAAACCCTACATTACTACACCATTCACATGCACAATGTGCAATCACCATCATTACCATCAAATGACAATTCAACATTTGACTTACCCTTATAAATGCCAATCCTGTCTCTGAAGCATATGCACCAACTCCATCTGGAACTCTCTCATGATGAGTTTTCAAAGGTGCTTCTAATGTCTGCATGAATGTAAACAAGTAGTACAACTTAGAATCTAAACATTATAGACAGCTGTCAATTTAACACAAGTATTAACTATCCCTAGATGTTGTTACCTGGTTATTTGCCTTTGCAAAATATTTTTCATACTTTCTAGCTTGTTTCTCTGCCTGGGATTCCTTACTTGGCTTTTTCCCCTGTTTTTGCGCAACCTTACTTGCATACTGTCCTTGTTGTTGTGGCTGAGACTCCTTACTTGCCTTTTTTATTTGTTTCTCTGCCTGGGATTCTTTGCTCGCAGGTTTTCCTGGTTTCTTTGGTTGTGTATTACTACCTATTGTGTTTTCTTGTGGCTGTGCAGTCTTCCTTGTTTTCTTAGTTTGATTATGTGCACTTCTTTCATCAGTCTGCTGACTGGACCTTAATCTCTTCCATTGTATTTGTGTCCCCTGATGGATATCCATCAACATAAATGTTTAACTCCATACCATCCTTAACTAGCTGCATCATTTCCTCAACATCCAACTCACACAAAATCATCTTAAGCCCAGTTTTTAAATCTCTCCCTGGCACTGCATAGAAGATTCTAGATACCCAGGTATACCCTATCTTGGTTGTGACAAAATACTGCAATATCTGAAGTGAAAAATTATCAATCCCACAATATCCAAAATGACTGACCTCTCCTCGTTAATATTCAGTCATTTCATAATCAAAGTTGCCACCATGATGTATTACCAAAGTAAAACCTCTAGCTCTATAGGCAGCTGCATACAAAAAAAAAAAATTCAGTAATCGGTGACGATACAACAGAAACATTGGAAAACAGAAGCATAGCCATTTAGAGATCACACCGATTATGTGCTTCATAAACATGACACACAAACAATCAGATAAAACCTAGTTACACAGATTATTTATAAGTTCTTATGCATATACAAGTATTTATCTAACTACTGTACATGTTAATTCTTTTTTAATATGTATAGAAGACAGTAAGTTTGGAAATAAAGCGGTAATTACATGATATTCAATATATAACCCAAAAACACATTAATTAGAACAAAAAACCCATAATTTACGAAAACCCCTAATTTATTTAAAAAAAACCTAATTTACAGAAACCCTAATTTGTAATAAACTAAAAATTCGAACCGGATGTCCATTAAAGAATATGAATAAGAAGAGAATTAGAATAAGAAGATACTTACTTGATTCGAGTTGATTCCTGTTTGTCATAATCTACTTCAACCCAGTTGTTTAGAGTACTTGTAGCTACTCTATCGCGTCTTCCAACCTCCTCGTTACCCACACTCGAACTCCCACCGCCTTCAATCATTAGTTAAATTTGGGGTATAACTGAAGAGAAAGGAAGAAGAAGAAGAAGAACACTTAGACAAAAACAACGATTTAAAGACAATTGAAACACTTAAGAAAAAATTGATTTCACATACCATATGATGTCACGTGATGAATATGTGACTAGAAACACCAGTTGCTGCACATGCTGACCACGTGTCTGCTTATATCTCACGTGCTGTAAAGGTGACCCAACAGAGCCATTGTTGCACGTGCAGATCACGTGATTAGCTGATCTGTCATAGATTTTGACTTTAAGTAGCTACATCAGAACTTAACTGCCAACTGGGATTTCTGTTAACTGGCTAGAAATGGAGACCAAATTACAAACAGAACGAAAGTTTGTGGACCAAATTGACCAAATAGAACTTTGTGGACTTGATTGAAAAGTTTGTGAAAGTTTTGTGGACCAAAATAGCTAATTGATCAAACAAAGACGGTGTACAACCTCTTGACAAGTTCCTTTCCTCATATATGGACCTTTGGACCAGAATAAAAACCCGCTGTGAGCCTGTGATACCATTAAAGTCCTTGGGGTCCCTCTCAAAACCTATTGGCGTTTTCTTCTCTCTTTCACTTTCTTACTATCAATGGAGAATATGGAATTCTGGGGTGCTGAGGTTAAAGCTGGAGAGCCACTCAAGGTTAAACCAGAGGAGAAAACTCTGTTGCATGTTTCACATGCAGCTCTTGGTGAGCCAAAGAAGGATATAGGTGGTAGTGAATCAGTTGTCTTGTTCGCGACAATCAATGGCCAAAAGATTGTTATTGGAACATTATCTACTAACAAGTGCCCTCAAATATCTTACGATCTAGTTTTTGAGAAGGAATTTGAACTTTCACATAACTGGAATAATGGTAGTGTATACTTCTTTGGCTACAGAGCTGACACAGAAGAAGAAGATGGAAACCCAACTAATATCAAAAACCCTAATGTTAACTCTCTTAAAACCCTAACAAACTTCTCATCAACAAGAATATCACAAAATTATTCTATGACAGCTAGTGGTTATAGGCATCCAATACATCATTTTGTTTTGTCATCTTCAAGTGCTCTTAAGATTCAGAAAGGAGATATCACCGAATGGTCCATTAACGGTACTTCTGACGCAATTGTGAGTTTCTAATGTTTTTTAATGATTCTTTGTAAAACTATGGTTTAGGGTTTAGAAACTACTATACATGTGTTCAATGGTTTATCATATCAGAAGCATCTATCATATGATGCTTCTGATAAATTTGTTAATAAATGCATATAATTGTTGAGTTTGATGGAAATTATTAAGTTTCGTGACGGGGTATATTTTCTTCCAGGTGAATGCAGCTAACAAACGGATGCTTGGTGGTGGGGGTGTAGATGGAGGTAAAAATAAATCCTTAACTGGACAGACAGCCTGGTTGGCTTGGCACTACTTCATATACTGTTTGTGGGCTAATGATCGACAGTTCTTTGCTGAGGTTTCTTGCTAGCTTGAAAGTTCTTATAATGTTCTAATTGTTTCTGACAGCCATACATAGAGCTGCTGGTCCAGAACTTCGGGCAGCATGTCGCAGTGTCCCGAAGGTCCGTCGTGGTGTTCGCTGCCCCACCGGTGAAGCAAAGATCACTCCGTAATTTTCCTGTTTTTTTTTTTGGCTATACTGTGCTTGGTATTCAACTTCCATTATAACTTTGTTTTAACTGTTCCAACCTGATTGACATTGTGCAGAGCATTCGAGTTACCTGTTTCTCATGTAATTCACACTGTTGGTCCATTCTACGATGACTATGATCATCCAGAAGTGTTGTTAAGAAGTTCATACAGGTAGCTTTCTGATATTTTTATCATTGATGGGTCGTCAGCTCAGAACTTACTTAATGAGCATTCACACATATTGGTTTCAGAAACTGCTTAAGGCTTGCCAAGGAGAACAACATTCAGTATATCGCTTTTCCTGCTATATCGTGCGGTGTGTATGGGTAAGTTTTTTCATCTTAAAAAATCATCCAGTTTTATTTGGGGTTTAGGGCCATGCAGAATCTTGTAAATAATATAGTTCAACCCTTTACTAAGGCTTTGCTGGGGAATGTTGTTTGATAGAAAATATTGAGCTCATGTGTAACAAAAAAAACTTATAATGTACGCAGCTATTGTTTGGTTTTGCACAGACCTTGTGAATTCATCAGTTTTTGCGCCTTTTTCAGTACCTCTGTCCCCCAAAATGACAGAAATAGGGAGTACAGTCCAGTGAGCTTGAACTAAATTTCGCGGATCAAATCTTAAATTGACTAGTACGTTGTCAAGTTGTCAACAAATTTGACATGGACTTTCATGGCCACTGTGTTCTTCAACCTTAGATGTTTCTTCCAGCAATGATTGACATGTTTAGGAACATAGTATGAGAACTGGCTTCAGAGTTGTTCCAATTCTGTAGCATGTCAGTAGGAGCATGTTGATATTTTTTCTTTTCTTTTCCCTTACACAGCCTATTTTATTCTATCTTATCAGATATCCCTTTGAAGAAGCCGCAACCATTGCTCTATCCATAGTTAAAGAGTTTTCATCCGACTTCAAGGAGGTAAAAAATCTTGCTTTCTTAGTATTTGCTTCTCACCATTGAGTTCTCCCTCATCCACCTTTTGGGTTGGGCAGCAAGCGGTTGAGGAGCTAATGCGTGTCTCAGGCTCTTTAAATGCTACGACTCTCCTTCAAGTTTATAATTTCTTAATGTATTAATTTAAAAATTAATTAATAGCTGTGTTTATTTCAGGTACATTTTATTCTGTTCTCTGATGATATTTACAAAGTATGGCTGGAGAAAGCGAGTGATAAATTTGACAGATCAGTTGAGGAATGACAAATTTGAACTCATATTTAAGGAGAACATGTTCCTTTGAAGATCAAATGCCTGCAATTATCCTCAAAGAATCTTGTCTTGCTGTTGAGCACAGAGGAAAATAGAAACTATATTTCAAGTGAGGGGTTAACACTTAAGGCTGTGGTTAACTATCATGTTCAAAAGACATCAACAATTTTGAAATAATGTAGTGTTACTTTTATTATGATCAGCATATTTAGCTTATTGTCGCTGTAGGAATTTATAGTTTCAATGCCTTGTTGGTGCAAATACCATAGTTTCAGTTTTATTCAAAGACTACCTACTAGTCCTTTGTTCTAAAGAACATTAGGTCTTGTCAAAGATGCAGATGCAGTGATCGTTTATCCTACCACCATAATCGCTAAGATATGCCTAGGCAGCTTTCCTCCTTTTTCACATATTTCCACTTCAAATAAAGCAAAGTCTACATTGGCTCCTTGCTGAGGGACTTGAGAGTTGAGATTACTCTACAGACTTCTCTCATTCTGCAAGACAACTTGCTGACTATAAAGCAAACAAACCCATCGATGACGATACATTGCAGTTCATGATACGCATCAATTGACGTACCAATCCATCAAGCTTCCATCATTTTACATGCAAACTCGCGGCTCGCGACCATGAGTATTGAGTAGCATCACTATATAAACCAAAAGAGGGCAAGTCAGGCAGAGCAGCACACACAGGTTCCGCTGCCTGCCTGAAGAAAACCAAAATGTACCAATGTTACTTTTTGTTTGTTTATTGAAACATGCACCTTTTTATCTTTGTCCACTTGTCATTTTCCACTATACAAAAAAATTAAAAAAATTAAAAAAAATGACTACTGTTACTGTTATGAGAGTAACACTAACACAGTTTCTAACAAAATTCCCAAATCGAAACCCTAATACTAATAAATTTCTCAATCGAATTAATTTCAATTTTCATAAAACCCTAATAACAAATTTCTCATCATCATCAACAAGAATGTCTCACAACTCACACAATTTCTTTTTGTCATCTTCAAGTGCTCTTAAGATTCAGAAGGGAGACATCACTCAATGGTCCATCGATGGTACTTCTGATGCAATTGTGAGTTTTATATTCTAATCTATCGTATTTTGTAAAATTAGGGTTTGATAGGAAATGTTTAATGGGAATATTGTTGATTTAATGGGAATATTGTTAATTTAATGGGAAATGTTGCTTGATTATTATTGAATTCAATTTGAGTATCATATGATGCTTCTGATAATTAAAAATAATATTAATAAATGTTTAAGAAATGTTGTGTTTGATGGTAATTGTGAAATTGCGTATATTTTCTCGCAGGTGAATGCAGCTAACGAAGGGATGCTTGGGGGTGGGGGAGTAGATGGAGGTAAAATTAAATCCTCAACTGGGCACTGGGCAAGCAGTCTGGTTGTCATTTGTCAGTTACTATACTTCATATACTGCTTGTGGGTTAATGACAGTTCTTTGCTAAATTTACCATTGGACTAAACCGTTCAAATGAATATAGAAGTGTAGTTCCCTTTTGGTCTCGCCAAATTGGTTTTGCCTTCAGAATTAGAGAAGATTGTCTAAGCAACAGGGTTTATTTATTATTTAATTTAGGAAGAGGTTTTTTGCTTGACAGTTTCTATAATGTTATGATTGTTTCTCACAGCAATTCATAGAGCTGCTGGTCGAGAACTTCTGGCAGCATGTCGTAGTGTCCCGGAGGTCCGCCCTGGTGTTCGCTGTCCCACTGGTGAAGCAAAGATCACTCCGTAAGTTTTCCTGCTGTTTTTTTTTTTTTTCTTCGCTATATTGCGCTTGGAATTCGATTTCCGTTATGACTATGTTTTAACTGTTCCAACCTGATTGACATTGTGCAGAGCATTCAAGTTACCTGTTTCTCATGTAATTCACACTGTTGGTCCAATCTACAATATCCATGATCATCCAGAAGTGTTGTTAAGAAGTTCATACAGGTAATTTTCTGAAATTATTTTTGTTGTTGCTGGGTCCTTATTTCAGACCTTTCCTAAAATCATTCACACATATTGTTTCAGAAACTGCTTAAGGCTTGCCAAAGAGAACAACATTCAGTATGTTGCTTTTCCTGCTATATCGTGCGGTGTTTTCGGGTAAGTTTTTTTCATTTTAACAAATTGTCACGTTTTGTTTGGGGCTTCGGCCACACAGGATCTTGCAAGTAATCAAGTTCAACCCTTTTACTAAGGTTTTGCTGGGGAATGGTGTTTGATAGATAATATTGAGCGTTTGGTTTTGCAGACCTTGTGATTTCATGAATTTTTGCGCCTTTTCAGTACCTCTGTCCTCTAAAATGACAGAAATTGTATCTTGTCCATCACCTTAAACCTGCTTTTCACTTTAAATCAGGCAAATAGGGAGTAGGCTCCTGTGTGCTTGAAATAAATTTTGTGAATCAAATCTTAAATTGACCAGTTGTCAACAAATTTGAGGTGACTTTTGTGACCCCGTGTTCTTCAAGCTCAGAGATTTTGTCCAGCAATGACATGTGTAGGAACTTAGTATGAGAACTGGCTTCAGAGTTGTTCAATTTGGTTACATGTCAGTAGGAGCATGTTAAAATAAATTCTTTTATTCTTTTTCTTTTCCCTTACACTTTTTTTTTATTGTATCTTCTCAGATATCCCTTTGAAGAAGCCGCAACCATCGCTCTATCCACAGTTAAAGAGTTTTCAACCGACTTCAAGGAGGTAAAATTCTTACTTTCTTAGTATTTAGTTATTTACTTCTCACCATTGGTTTCTCCCTCTTTAACTGCGTTGGGCAGCAAACGGTTGAGGAATTGCATCTCAGGCTCTGTAAATGCTATGCCTCTTTTAAGTTTATTATTTGTTAATGTATTAATTTTAATATTAATTAATAAATCAATAGAAGAATTGATGCTCCTCATCAACCCTCTGACTTTTGGTATTAAATGAAGCTTGCACATAATTTTGTGTATAAGCACTACTTTTCAGTTCCAGTAAATAAAGTCCATGTTACTGCATTTTTTTTTTACCCAACCTTGTGATCAATGTATAACTGTGTTTGTTGCAGGTACATTTTGTTCTGTTCTCTGATAATATTTATGAAGTATGGCTGGAGAAAGCGAGCGAGTTACTTTAAGTATGCTGGAAATTGCTCCAGTAAAGCATTGACGGTGGATACTCTCTGTACTAGACATGGATATGGCAATTGAGTGAAATTGGTCTGCTATATGAATGAAGTTCGACTTCTGTATAATTTATTATGATGTTGTCTTTGTATTTCTTATACATCAAATAACTTCTGTATCATGTATTATGATGTTGTCTTTGTATTCCTTACACATCAAATAGCCAAAGGATAAAGATTAATCAAAGGTGAACAATGTTCCTTTGCAGATTGAATGCCTGTAATTATCTTTAAAGCATCTTCTCTTGCTGTTGTGCACAGAGGAAAATAGGAATTCATATTTGAAGTGAGCAGGGGTCAAAACTTGAGACTGTGGGTAACTATCCTGCTCCGAAGACATCAACAGTTTGTAGGTTTGTAGTTATGGGTCTTTAGGTCAACTATAGCCCTTGAAACAATGTAGTGCTGCTTTTACATATTTCCACTTTGAATACATCAAAGTCTAAACTACTTGAGAACTTCAAGTTCTGACAGGGAAAAAGAAAAAGAAAAAAATTGAGCAAATTGATTATTGTTGAACAGTAGCAAATCAAAAACAAAATTTGTTATGTACGGGAATAGGCAATCTTGGCCAACACCACCAAAAGAAGTGAGCAGATTAGATCAAAAGAGGAAAATACAGACTTACTCAGTATCTCCTCTTTGAGGATTTTCTCTGCAGACTCACATTTCAACCATCTGCTAAGCCTTAAACAAGCATCAATATACAAACGTGAAACCGAAACCTGTTACTCCATCCCCATAATACAGCGGCCTACCACCCGCCCTAAAGCTTCATGAATGTGTACAAATGGGATCATTTCATTCCCAATCTTTGCCGAGGAACTTGAGATACTCTACAGACTTCTCATTTTGCAAGACAACTTGCTGACTTTAAAGCACAAAAGCCAATATATGAGGATACATTATCAACTCATCCATTTAATCCATCAAGCTTCCATAATTTACATGCTGACGAACAAAAAAGACGTGCCTATGAAATATGCCCCCTTGAGGTTGGAACACAACAGTACCACTTCTCCAGCCCTTTTGCCGACATTTGTTTTTGGAGACTCAATAATTCAGCAAAGAGTATTTCACTCTCACAACAATTCTACCTTTCTCCACGCCTAGCTTTCCACCTGTCACCAACCAATGTCCTGGGGAATCCTGGGGCCCCTTGCTCATTTCAGACATATCGATAAGCTTAGCCAACTTGTTGCTTCCCCCATCTTTCGAACTAGAACTTGAGTTGTCAGGATTGGTAGCACCTTCAGCTATGACTAGTTTCTTCGACTTACCATTATTACAAGTTGGGGTATGATCCCATAATGACCTTCTTATTGTGCAGCCTGGTAGCTTAGAATATAGAAGTCTCATGTGTAAAACATTCCTCGACCCAAAATCCCATACTCCAAGCTGAGCACCAGTGACTATGTACACACCAGAAAGGTCCCCTATGAAGGTCTCATTGTTCTCTATAGGAGCAGTGCTAACATGAGAGAAGTTCTTCCACTTTACTGGTTCAAACCATCTGCTATCTTGCTCCTCCGGTCCCTGCCATTTGGGTGCACCTATTGCAACATTACTATCCCAGTAAGGTTGTAGGATCTTAGGAAGAGATGCTAAGTGCTGAAGCTGAATACTTAGCCGATTCTGTTTGGCCCCTTCCAAGCGTAATCTCAAGCCTGTTACAGGCTTTCGTCCAACTGATACCTGCAATTTTCAGGGAAAGCATACCAGTAAGCACCAACCAGAAAATATAAGACCCATAAAAGAAGACAAAGGTCTTTCATTAAATAACACCAAAACAGATCCCATGTCTCGAGTTCTGAGGCCCTAGGAGAGATACTTGATAAACATCAGTATATCATTCATATTCAAAACTTCCTGTGAGTAAGTGGAGAGACAGAATTATCACATGCGACATGACAGAAAATACCTGTTCTTGGCTGACATAAAGCTTTTGCCCCATTATGCTGAACTGCAAAGACGGGCAAACAGGTTCTTTCCGCTGGTGGGCAAGAAACTTGTCCTCTACAGGGGCCCATACTTGAGGTATCTGAAACTCTAGAAAATACCGCAACTCTTCAATTGGGGGCTTGTCTGTGTAAATTTGTTCAAGGATTAATAAAGGACAATGTTAAGAGGAAAGAACTCTGGAGCATATAGAACATAAGATCAGAACCTTATTCAAGGACGTTCATTAAATGCTTATAATGTGACCTGAGGTTACTTACATTCAAGATATAGGCCCATTGCACGAGTGAGGTGATCTTTACAAGGTATACCATCAAGGAGTGTTGTAATAGGGATGAAGGTCATCTCAATGACATCTGGAGAATCCCTGACAGTTCTGACCCACTGAATGTGGCTTTGGACTAGATCATCTCCTCCCCTTCGCCTAAATATAACTGTGACATCCTGCATCCATGAACAATTGTAAGTTCACATGCTTTTTGGTTATTTGACAAAAAGATTAGTCAATATTCACAATACAGAAGCATGACAATTATTATCTATATTCTATGACGAGAAAGTTGATACTGCCTGAGGTATCAAGCTTAAAACAAGATGTGTCAGATGAACGTGCCAACTATGAATGAGCGGCAAGTGGCAATTAAAAGATCAATATATGCACCCAACAAATCATACCACTACAAGATCTCAACCCTTCTTTTGATGCACAATAGCTCTAGACAGTGTGTGCATTTCATAAAACCTCAATTGATATTTCATATTTTTGAGTGTTTAATATTATTCAAAAAATTGATAGATGATTATATTTTGATAGAAATAATATAACGGTTTGTTTGATTCGAGTGGTAAACTAGTTTACCGGTAAAAATGGAGGACAGCGGATGGAATTAAAAATTAATTGTCGGAGAAGAAGACACCGAAGTGAGAGGGAGTTTTGACGGAGCACTGAGTTTTTTTTTTTGGGGGCAATTACTTGTATGCCCCTCTCAGAAATTTACCGGGAAAGAATCCCACCCGAATCAACAGACCCTAAAATGAAAATAATAATTATAAAGGCACTACGCACAAAAATTGAGGTAAGAAATGTAATGGAAATAAAGTTATGAAAAAGAAAAAACTATGAAAAATGCATCCTTAACCAGTCTTCGGCATTTAGCAGACAACTCCATGTTTTTAAAAGCATTCTAACTTCTTCAGAGAGGACTTTCACTATGGGAGAGATTGCAAGGCCTTGTAACAGATCGCCAAAAAATTGTGATCTTCTCATAAAAGATTCGGCCTTCACGATGATTTCACTATGATTTGACTGGAAAAGAAATCAAATGTGCGTACCCCAAAATGTTTGGTGGATTCTCATCCCCACAGCCACATAAGCATTCCTTTATGTAGTTTTGGTTTCATGTGGAAACCCATCTATTGGTCCTAGTTTTGCAAATGGTCCTGGAAAAAAAAGAAACAAAATATCCTACCCTAAAATTTATTGACTGATATTCTGACGGCTATACAACCCAAACAAGCAGTCTTTTATGCATGATGTACTAGTCAGCAGGTATTGGTTACAAAGTATAATTGAGAGAAGGGACTTTTGATATAAAGATTTAATATTTCAGTGGGATACATTGATTCATTTGTGGTTTCTTTTTCCGAGGACTGTAATTTTGCAACTTACGGATTCATGTACTGTTCCATTTTTGGAAGGGGGTGGGTGAGTTCCCCTCTCTTCCATTTTCCCCATTCGTTTACAGAAAATAGTTCTAATTGAATAAAAAAAATGATTTAACCACAAAAAAAAAACTGGAACATTGTCGCCTAGTAAAGTAAATGTATCCTAAGAAATAAGTTTTTGTTCCACATGGAAACTCATTGCTAAAAGATTGGGGAAGCTGGTTCCCTAAGCATTGAAAATTATTTCTTCTTTACAAGAAATATATTTGCTTAAGCATATACAAAAATGAACACACATACAATCCAATGTAAGACGTCCATGATTTGGTTAAGTGGATATTTAAATCCTCATTGTTACCTATCTATTCCCCTTCTCGTATTCCTTGTATTTTACAAACCCTGTTCAAGTTTCCTCAAGTTCATATTTTAGAGGTTGTTTCCAAGTTGTTTCTATTGTTCACTGTGGAGAATATGACTCAAGCAATTAAAAAGGTAAATCACATTGACACAGATACGTGTGTCAGTGTCTGACGCAGTATCATTAAAGCATTTTAATATGGGGACATGGATCGAACCTTCTAGTAACCCATTATCTAGACAGGAAGTATACAGCTAGACAAGGAGAGGGGGAGGTTGAGGCCGGAGGACCATTCTTCAGAAATATATAAACTTATTGCACATGAAAGTAAAAATAGCTATTAGGGCTATTTTGTATTTGGTCCCTCTAGAAGATGGCTAATTAGTATGTGGTATAGAGTTTTTCGTTAATTAGCAAATAGTCCCAAAAGCGTTACTTTACTGTTAGTCAACGCAGTTGACTTGAGTCAAACCATTCATATTTTTTTAATGTCCATACTGCCCTTTCACGTGTTTTTCATGTGACACAACTTAAAACTCAAAAAACTGAATTTTTGCTCTCCACATGTCACTGCTTCATTGGTTGACTCAATCCAAAGTTAGATATTAAGCCACATGATTTACTACGTCAATCGAGGATCTTGATTTGATCAAAGGGACTAAATGGCAAAACCCTAACTTCCTTTACTTTCTCTTCCAATTTAAACTCCATCATCACCAACCTCATATTTCAACTCTTTTTTTTTTTCCTTTATTCATATTATTTTGGTATTGTATTTCAATTTCTATTGCTTGACAAGAACATAATTGGTATTAGGTTTTCAAATTGTTAGTGAAGAACAATGGGTATTGGGTTTTCAATTAATTGCTTGATAAAAACAATGGTATTAGATTTTCAAATTGTTAAAGAAGATCAATGGGTTTTGGGTTTTCAATTTCAATTGTTTGACAAGAAGAATGTGTTTTTAATTTTTTACAAGAAGAATGACTTTTTAGTTTCAATTGCTTGACATGAAAAATGGGTTTCAATCTTGATGATTTTAAGGTTGGATTTTGTTGATTTTGTATCGAGGATTTGAGGGTTGTTAGAATTTTTCATCAATTTTTTTTTTTTTTTTGATGTATAGATTGGTATATTAATGGTGATGATAAAAATGGAATATTATTGTCTATCACTCTATCTTTTAATTTTAAATTTTATTATTTTGATTATTTATTTTAATTTTTATATGTTTAATTAATTTAGTTTTGGACCATTGGATCAAGCATAGATGATGATATATCTAGTGGTTGTTTTATAAAAATTCATATCAAAGGGTATTATAGGTATTTAAAAAAATTGGATGGTTTAACCTCAGTCAACCTGATTGACTAACAGTCAACTGACAGAAATAGGACCAAACACTAATAAACTAAAAACTCTATACCACATGTTAATTATCCGTCTTCTAGAGGGACCAAATACAAAATAACCCTAGCTATTATGCAAGAATATACTATTACATACTTCCTTTCCGGTAAGATAAGGAGAAGCAGTATGCGGTTGAGGGTATATCCCTTGATTGTTGAATAAACAGGGATCTGTAGCCTACAAAATACAATAGAAAAGGTGCATCAGCAATAATATATACAGCATATGTTCTAGCAACAGCATCAGAAGAAAAATATGAGGCACTAGCCTTATCCTTGAATTTCATTGGACCTGAACTTGTAATGTTTTCTGTATTTGAGAATCTTTGATCTCCAATATCCTGAACATAATTCTTAATCTCCATTGTCGACAATGGTGATGAGTTGTGCTGCTTCACATAAATAACATCCTTTCCTCCAATAGTGACAGATGTAATAACATGTGTCCCAAAGTTCTCCATAAAACTGGCATATATGTTAATTAGAAACAGGCCAAGAATGTTGTATAAAGATCTAAACTGAAGATAATTTACACATTTTACCTTGCCAAAGCTGATGGATCCCAAGAAGATGGGATAGACTGCTTGACATTTTCTTCTAGAACAGAAGGGCATTTTAGCTCAACCTTGCAAAGCGGGACAAAAAAGCCATCCATGGAGAGGCTTTTTGTTGCCTCTGCATCAGTTTTCTTTGAGCCGGTGAAACTAAATGAAGAATTAAAACTTCCAAGAGGGACGTTTCCTGATAGAGCGGCCTTCTTATTAAAATATTCCACCATCTGTTAACAATTACCAAGAGGAAATTATGAAAGAAAATTAGAAGCAGTTGCAAGTATTCAATCCAAGGCACTTCAATTCTATAAAACAACTTTAATGAGGGAAATTTCGCACTTTGGAGCATCCATATGACTTTGTTCATGTTATCAACCTGTTTTAGTAAACTTCAGATTATGGCTGTGTTTAATTCACAGCATTGAAGATTTCCCAGAAACCAGTTTTATCTACAGTAATACTTGCCCTCAAGCTATAGTGACAAACTGACATGTATGCACTATGGCAGGAATATGGGTAGGATTCAAAGCCCAACCCGACCAAAAGTGGAATATGGTGGAATATGGTGGAATTGGATCTAAAATAAGAAGTGGTCGCCCACAGGTTAAAAAGCATTTACCCACCTGGGTCAGGGTTCAGGTATACTATTAAGAATTCGGGTACACCTGTCTCCTGTGTGTGAAGCTCAAAGAAGACTCACACTTTGTCAAATACCGTCTAGAATTCTGTATTATTTACTGTATCTCTTTAGAATTCTTCATGTTTTTCTTTTTCATCTCATTTTTATATTTTACTTAACCACTTCTTCTCTACAAAGTTCCCAGCCTCTCCTTTTCCTTCAATTTCATACATCAGATGTGACCTTGGTCTATGTTTCCATTCATATAAAGCTCAAAATTTTCTCCCACCTGGACTGTTTTAAAGCTCTTCCAAAAACCTTTCCAAATCCAGATATAAGGCTCTATTCCAAGGGGCCATTGTGGGATATATGGTCCAGTTCCCGCAAATAAGTCAAATAAGGGGTTGTATGAATCGACAGCTGTCCAGATATCATAGAGAATCTTTGGAGTGTTGTGATATTTGTGCACTCTTTGTGGTGTTGTTAGGTGTGTGCCTGCCTCCCTAGAGTAAAGTAATTAGTTTTATTCACATAGTTGTGCCTTCTTTAAACAATTTTGGCATTTCGAGCAAAATAGTTTGATCTAGTTGTTTAAACAGGTACCAGCAAGCATGCTACATGATGAGAGGTTGTGGGCTCATTTCTCGAACCCAAAACTCAAAATTGAGTATAGTCATCAATTAGTGTTTACTGAAAGAAACAAAACTAAACCAAGTCAGAATGGAGACCGAGTCCAAATTCCTATCAACACTGTTGACTTGTGATATAGGTGTATCCTATTAGGAGCTTAGTGATCCTCGAGATTGGTGTCTTGAGGATAGACGTTTTGCCAGCCTACGACTTCCCGACGACGCTGAGGGTCCAAGGCCAAAACATAAGAGAGGCAAATAGGGCTTAGCTTGTCTAGAGAGTATTGTGAGGCAGATTCTTGTAATCTTCATAATATTCAATAAAAAGATAGTTTTCTTCGAGATCTTGTGTTTTGTTCATCTTATTTACTACTATTGTTTAATTCCGCATTCAATAGTATATTTGCCCAGTAATTTGTATCAACTTGTGACACCAATTTGTTTATTTCAAATCCACACCATACAGCTTGTGGGAGTAAACAATGCATCAGATGCTAAGGCTGCATCTTATAAGCCACGGGCAATAAGACTCTAAATGCATCAACTACGAATTCACGATGACAACGGCTCCATTTCCATTTCTTTAAATTTAAAGTAGCTCTTCCTAGGGAGTTAGAATACGTAATTACCGGGAGGTAAAAATAACTAAGGGTGCATTTTCATTTTGTAAAATTTAAGTTGTTTTTCTTTTAGATCATGTAGCCTTGACAATTAATTATCATATACAGTATTTTAGATGTTCAGCAGGATTGCTTTTAAATACCGCAAATACACACAGAACTAATAATCGGGTATTGCATCTTGAGGCATATTATAGCATTTACTTGAAAAAGATTTTCCTAAACAACAAAAGAACTAAATTAAAATCATGTCAAACAAGAAATAAAAATGTATGTATATACCTCTTGAAATGAGCATATGCCTGAACTTTCACGCCCCATAGTCTCATGAGAACACTTGATATCTCTAGAAACATTAGGCACAACCAAACCATCACAAGCCAAGAGATCTCTAGTATGCTCATCATCCACCTCGACAATCCGAGCCCCTGCTGCCCCTTTACAGTAAAGCAATCTAGTATCAAAATTAACATCAAAACCTCTACCTAAAGCCTGTACAGAATTAACAACAGTATGAAAAGCTGCTGCTGCTACATTTTCCTCCATCCTCATCACCCCCTCCAAAACACTAAATCTCCCAAATCCTCATTATTTCAAAACTGAACAAACATTAGAATATCCAATAAAATTTCCCCATCTGGGTTTTTTCTAGATCTTTATAAGGAAATCTAAAAATTGGATCTTTCTTAAGAGTATATAATGAACAAAACTCAAATTGAAAGAAAACCCAATTCTGTATTCAGCTTTGAGTAACTTGGGTTGATCTCTGTTTTACTCTAATAAAAGAAAATGAGTTGTTGCTGATGTTGAGCTGATAAGCGAATGTTGGAGTGTTGTGTCAGTCAGTGAATTGAATACAACGAAGCATTGACTCGTTATGTGAGTCTTTCTTTTTAGTATTTTCTTTTTCTTTCTTTCTTTCTTTCTTTCTAACAAAGTAGAAAGAAGACTAACTAAAGAGTTGTGTTGATGATGATGATGATGATGATGAATTCGATGATGATGATGGATTGATGGATCATGGATTGGTTACTTGCTTGCTTACTTCTACTTGTTGCTTGTGTTGTTTTCCATTTCATTCCTCTCTTTCTTCTCCCGTGTAATTTCAACCAAAAGAGAGCTTACATTTTCTGCACCAAGGACCACTACAAGTCCACAAGTCCTGTTCTAAAGTCCTGTTCTTTGTGATTGCTTCCAGACAGGGCAATTTGGCAAGTTTGAAATTTCTTCACAATACCACATGGTCCTAACTCCTCAGCTCAGTTATCAAATTTTTAAGGAAAAAAGGTTTTTTTAAGATTTTTGTAAATCCTAAAAAACAGTAAATTTCATGTAAATGCTGGCATTTTGTAGAAAGTAAAAGGTATTAGAATTTCACCTTGTACAGTAGTTCAGACTTCAGAGATACAGTACATATATGGTTTCTAGAGTGTTTCCAGAGGCATTGAAAGACACTGTTATATGACTTGAGGCAGTCGACTACAGAGATAATGAGGAGACTGTTATATATGTACAAATTGGATGGAAGAGACTGCAATGCCACTATGCCATTGCCCTACATAATAAGAAATAAGATGCAGACACCACCATAGATCCAACAGTGGTCTTCATATTAACAAGCACAAATTGTACATCTTGGGGTCCTTGCATGGTTATAATATGTGTATATTTTGTGGGAGGGGAAAAGGAAGAGAGAATATTGATCAATTAAATTGCTTCTATCACCCAATCGGGCCAAGAGAGAGTACTAATACAGATCTAGCCTAGTCTAACTTCATTCAACGCAGAGCTCTCGCAAGAGGCTACTCCATCTGGCATTGTCTGCTCAAAGCCCATCCGTCCAGAGCTCTCGCAAGAGGCTACTCCAAAAATTGATGTTGCAAACTACGGAGGTCCGAAGAGGAACATAGAAACTCTGATGGCACCAACCTTGCCAAAATGGTATGTCATGGACTGAATCTAGTTTTTCATATCAGTGAACTTCACAGTCTAAGAGCACCTGCAAATTCAGTAAGCACAAGTTAACCCATTGGTTTAAGAGTTCAATATGATCATTTATCTTTTAGCAACAAAGTTTTGGATAATGATACATGTCATATCATGGCTTCACCACTGGGTCTTAAAATCTAGTATGAACACAAGTAAGCCAAAAAAGTATGTTGACCTTAGCATACATATTTAAAATACAATAATAGCAGGTGCGAACAGAAGACTTCGCCAGATAACCCATCCAAGGGATTGAAAAAGGACAATTCAGCAACTAACCATCAACTATGAAAAAATTACTTGGTGACAAACCATCAAGTTTTATTTTGAAAGGAAAACCTTTACTTCTAAAAAACATCGCTATGTCACACTTATTGGTTTAAAGGATTGAGTGACAGTAGGTCTTCACTAATAAAGTTTTACACCCTTATGACCTCATATAGGAAGCAAAAGGTTAAAGCAGCACATGAAAAAAACTCAAAAAAGGATAGACTGACTGCAAAAATGTTCTTCTAATGTAGAGTGGATGCAGACGAGGGAAGAAGACAACATATCACACCCTGAGGGAAGGAGCAAAGATCAGAAAGGTGAGTAATGTTCTCACCATTTCCCCAAGCTCTAAACGATGCCAATTTAAGGTCCGAGATTAAGAATGGGGATGGACAGCTTATTCATGGAACACAGTCATAAACTCGTATTATTCCCAATAAAGTTCATGTGTCAGACGCCATGTTGTATCATTTACAAAAACGTTCAAAGCAAGCAGACTGGCAAAGTTATTATCACAAAGTTCACTTTGTTTTCTTAATACACACAATTAATGCAAGGATAGCATCAAACCCGGATATGATAATGTGAACTTGTGAAGTAAACAAGAGTAAAATCAAATTATCAAGCAATGAAAAATGACATAATTTTTATCGAAAAGAAAGAAAAATGACACTACTTGCACATAATACAAGGAAAAGTTGAGAGATTATATTTCCCTTTCTTGCAAACTGGCAAAAATATATATAAGGGGTTTGTGCAAACTACATACAGTATATAAAATAATAGGTAAATCCTCACAAAACTTAATCCATAAGAAATTTAAGAACTTACATGTTACAATATGAAATTCATGCATCTTTGTCCTTGGCTGAGCTTCTTGGAATTCGGCTGATAACATTCTCATCCACTATTCTATAATGCTTTGCAAATTTCTGATGAACCACCCCAGCATATCTATCAATATGTTCTTCGTATTTACTGTACAAAGCAGGAATTGTAATCGACACGATAGTTCCTGCAAATCATTTGAAACTGAAGCATTATACAGCAGATCAAGATGTATTGCCATACTGCACATAAAATAAGCATTGGTAATAGACTTGCACAAATTTAAATTCCCTAAAACATACTAAAATTCTACTAAAAACTAAAAATATATGCAACCAAATAAAAAAAGATAAAAAAAATAAGCAAATTAATTTCTAAAAGACCAAACACATCTCAAATGTAGAATCAGAATAATATAGCCAATGAAAGCATCACATAACTTTTTTGAAAAAATATTAAGATATTTGAACATATGTATAAAGATGTGATCAATGTACCCATAGGACCTTACAAGTTGAATTGAAGTCAATTGAGTGCAGAGATGAAAAAGTAAAGCATGAGAAGCTTCTTAGCATGACAAAAAGAAAATGTAAAATAGCAAATATTGTGGGATGTGAAAATGAAACATGTGATATAAATATTTTTTCGCAAAAATATTAGTAAGATAACTCCATATCCTCGTAATCACAGCTACATCAGAACTTCAAGAATGAATATCAAAATGAAAAAGCATACCAATATACGCAATAGTGAAGAACGAGACGAAGCTACCAAAGACAGACAACAGCCACAGACAAACCACCACCTGCCAAGTAAATAAAGTGTGCTAAGCATATCTCACAAGCCCAACCAGTAATTATCTCTAATTTTAGACATCAGTAGTAACAATCAATTTTTTAGCACCAGCAGACAGGCCCAAGAATGGTACAAATAACAAAATTCTATATTTCTAGGGACATTTTACAAATTCCTAGCCTTGCTAAATAAAATAAGAGCCACAGACTGGATCAATACAGACTTCAGTAAATCTTTCGGCAAGATAGCTCATCCATATAAAACCGCTATATTGGTGATTCCCCTAGACCAATCCCTTGCATGTTACCCTGTAGTCACCTTCTAAAGGTAAATTCTATTTTGTGTTTGTAATAATATCTCACAAGCTCAGCACTACACTAGTTTCATCACTTACCTTAAAAAATAGTCTGAAATCTTTCCCAAGGGTGATATCATGTGCCATAAGTAGCATGTAATTGATTTTAACACGAAAGGACGCTGCGGCACTGTTTACCATTTCCTCGCTTAATTCCAGTTCTGGCAAAGGTTGAAGCTGTCTTCTCATTGACAAAGAAAATAAAGCAAGTAATAAGTAAAGAATGACCCAGATTTTCCTATTAAAATAACATTACATCAAAATGAGAGACAAAGAGGTCACGAAAACATTACTTATTACAGAGGACAGCATAGTTGGCTCGAAGAAACTGGATTACCACAACAACGAGCAATACATCTGAAAAAACTGACAAAAAGGACAACTCCGACCATTGAAAAACTAACCATGCAACTGAAGCCACAACAATGATGCCAACAGAAACACGACGTTGCTTCCACAGTATGACATCAGCAGCTGCAAGAAAGTAACACATTACTTAACTCCAAAGAGACAGAATGGATAAATACATTTCACAAACAAAAAATGAAAAGTGCCCTAGTTGAGCACATATATTTAATTGTCATAAATTTATAAGAATAAACTCATGCAAAAGTATATATATTGCAGCAAAAGTATTCCAAATTTTGGAGTACTTATGCAATTGCGTTAAACCAAGCAAATCACTGCCAATAGTATATCTTATGTCATAGCAAAGTAGCAAACAGCCAAACACCACCTCATCCAAATTTTTTTCTTTGTCAACACTACATTTGTTCAAAGGGTTGAGATTTAGCTAAGTGAATGATATTGCTTAGCTATTTACCTAAAAGTTTTTAATAGCATCCCTGAATTCTACCCAAATAAATCATTCCACATCCTCCTTGGTACCTCTTGCAACTTAGATCCCTCAACTTGGGAAGTGTACAATCTCTACTTTACACACAAGCAAACCATCTTAGTTGACTTTCCCCTGGTTTAAATTCAACTAAAGTTATCAAGTTGGTACTAATCCTACATTACCCTAAATGCACTCATTTACAAATGATTCTTCCACATCTCTAATACAAAACATGTCTACAATTACATGTTGTTTAAATTGCCATTAATATATCAAATAATATAAAGTAACAAAATCAAATACTAGATGGAAAAGAAACCAACCTTTACCACCTCCCATTATCTGATGAATTGATCTATTACGATCAAACAAACGAAACCCAGATTCAGCACAAGATGAAGAAGTGCAATCTTCAAGCACACCATCTATTCCAATATCTCCAGAAACCTCCTGAAGATTACATGGATCTCTTGAATTCTCCATTAAATAATCTGTCAAACATTAAAAAACGTTTCAGATTAAATAACAGTCAAGTTGTTATTATTTATTTATTTATATTAATAATTAGAATAGAATAGAAAGCAACATTACTCATCACAGTTTATATAAAAATCAATTGCAGAACACACAATCTTGAAATGAAATCAATAAGTAGCAATATTTCAACATTTTAAACAAAACAAACCTTGTTTTACACAGAATCAAAACCCTAAATCTTCAAACCTCGTATTAACTTGGAATCGAGATTTCGTGTTTTATTTTTTGAGAGAGAGAGAGAGAGAAATGGTAGAATTTGTTTGTTTGTTTTGTTGAAATTGAATCAGAAACTTGGAGATGATTCGCTCGCAAAAATGCAAAATACAAAAACTCCCGATCAGCACTCCGACGAAGATGACAACAGAAACAACAATTGCACTTTCATGTGATGATTGATTCAATATTTTAGGGCCCAAATGTTCTAAAGGTTTGGGCCAAAAAAAATAAGCCCATTTATGTTCTGTTGGAAACTTGAAAGTTGAAAGTTGAAACTGATTCTGATTCATGTTCTGCTTTTGGTCCTATGGCTCTCCTGTTATCAATTTACTATTATCAGAATCGAGCGTCGCGTCTCCAGATGATGACTATTACAAACTAACTGGGCAACCAATGAAATCCAGGTTCAGGTTTTGCATTAGAATGTGTCATTGTGTGGGTTGTGAGGCTGGACCAGGTACGAAGAATGAATCTATATCTGTGCACGGAAGTTACTGGCCTGCGGGCGATTGCAAAATCACGTGAGAGAAAGAACCTCTTGGTGGAGTCTTGGTGGAGTCCCCCAGAGGAAGTTTTCGTTTCCACTTGGTTCAATGTGATGCGGTGAATTTGGTTGAGAGCATTCGACGAGGGGAGACAATCATACAGTATTCGTGTTTCCACTTTCCAGTTTCCATAACACAGCAGCATTATATTGTACAACTACCACTCCACCAGGAGTTCAACTCGAGTGAGAATGTGTGCATTGAACCAACCTGTCCATAACTACATACAGTCCATTAATGCTTCTTCCCACTTTTGAGTTGCTCCTTCAATATCTGCAGTTCTCGGTCAAAGGGAAGATAACCAAGAGTGCAGTTTAACATATGACCAGTGATCACAATCGAAAAACAACTTGTACATATTTCAAGACTCTGCGGACTGCATGTCTAATATGAAGATTGTGCATTGTACAAACATGTAAAGAAAATCAACTTTTTAACCTAAAAAAAAACTAAATGCAGACTACATATGATAAATGTCAACTCAAGGCGGTATGATCAGAGAATAATTGATAAGATTAGTAGAGATAAGAGTTTCCCAATTTTCTTTCTTTCTTCCTTTCTACTGTAACATTTCTTTCTTTCTTTCCATATATACACAGAGTGAAAATCAGGACATTGCTGATCAACCACACACTAATTGGAGGACCTTTATCTAAAGTCAGAAATTTCTGGTGTTGCAGTAGGAAACACCAGAAACTTTTCGAATTTACCAGTAGATCAATGCAAATTTCTTGTTCTCTTCGCAGCGAAAAGCTGGCGCAGGAAAGAAAATTTCCCTCTCGCACGAACAGATGACTCGGAGATGATACCATTGCTTGGAACTGTTGTCTTTGAAGTGTTGGTTTGTTGTGGAGGAACTGGAGGTGGCAATAATGTGAAAAGGAACGTGTTGAGCATCCGAATTATCTGACTGAAACTGGGACGCACGTTAGGGTCTTCAACCCAACATGACTGTATGATAAATGCAAGCTCAGCAGGTATGTCTTCTGGGAGGTTCGGCCTCACTTGCTGTTACCCCATAGGACAATGTAGTGGGTTTGTCAGATACAAGAATAATGACTAATTTACTACTTCAATTAGGTAAATAAGCTACATGTAAACCATACATAAGCATAGATGTAAAAGGGTGATTCAATAACGTAACATAGCATACAGGATAGACAGTTTCAAAGAGAGCAGATCCCATTATATAATAGAATTCACTCCAACTAACCTCGGCACCGTTAATACAAGGATAATCCAACTCATAGATATAATAAATCATGACCTTTGAGATGGATTGAGTAGTGGGTTAAACTAGAATTTCTGAAGCGTCTACATATGATGGATGCACAGCACAAAATTATGTTTGTTTCATCAAAAAATAACTATAAGCAAATGTAACTGGGAATAAATGATGCATAAACTGAAAGCCACGAGATCTTCAAACAAAAACAGACACATAGAACAACCTATTCACCCAAGGACATACTTGTGAGAAAAAAGAGGAATAATTTTACACTCAAGACCTTGTAAACACTACATAGCTATGATCTTAAAACAGTGTATCTAAAGACAGCAACATAGTTTTTCATAAAGAATTTAAATTTTAAACTACCACTTTTCAGTTTTCACTGACAGATGCTGTCCTATTTACCTAGATATAGGCATATGGATGGAGGAACAACATGGACCTGAAACAAAGTGTACATATAATCTCCTAGAACATGATCAACGAGAAAGAAAAAAAATAGTTAAACCTCTAGCATTTCTGAAACAACATCCATAAAATACAAATACAAATGGTCTAACATGGCAACATGTTTTCCTCCTAAAACAGATTTGGATTACTTCAACGTATTTGGTCTCTGTAAGTACATCTATCAAACAATCTACCTATAGTCTATATATAGACAATACGTGCTTAGATTGCAAAAGGTACAAACAACAGATAATGACATCTTAAAGTGACTCAATTAATGATATTTATTATTATATGTCTGTTGATTATGAGGTGTTCTCTAGATCATAGCATTTTCTCTAAATGACTGAAAGCAACTACTTATTTTGTTTGTTCACCACTATGGTTATACTTGTAGAGTCTTTTATCCAAATAACTAAAATCTAACAGAACAGGAATAACAACAAATGGTTCACGGCACCTTAAAAGCGGCAGCATACGCAGCCTGCAAGTTGGACATGCCCTCGAATGGCATGCGGTTCGTCAATAGCTCCCACAGAACAATTCCAAAGCTATAAACATCCACTTTATTATTGTAATGCTTCTTCTCCCCCTGCCTCAGGGTCACAGTGCTGTATAACTGCAAGGCCACATTCCGATTCCTGGTAAAACAGGAGTACATGACAATTAAAAAGGACAAGAAAGAGAGAGAAGAACACTGGAAAGAAAAGCCAGTTTGATCATATATCGTGGGAACGATTTGATTTAATGTCATTCCAAAATCCCTTATACCATTATGTATCAGATGACTTTCTCAATACACAGATAGATAATATTGCTTATTACAGTACCATTTACATCTAATGAAAAATAAATTTGTCGGTCCTTCGAAGGGGAATACAGTAGTCTTTTATCTGCCCATGTTTCGACTCTGCAACCAAAACTGAGATGGAGTGATGGACCCTTTTATCTGCTAGGCATCACAGAACCATGTTTCGTTTTAAGTCATGGTCTTGTTCACCTAACGCGTGACCTTTCACTTGATAGAGAAATAAGACACTCCCTAGGGAGTTAGAAATAATGAATATTGAAACAGCTACTCCTTAAGCTCCTAATCAATCACACAACAGTAAACCGCAAAGTATAAATTGGAATGTCTATATAGCACAAACCTCAGGTGCCATCCAACGGTAAGTTCCAGTTTCTGCGGTCATCATCTCAGTCACAGACTCTTCTCTTGCAAGACCAAAATCGGCGAGCTTCACAAATTTTTGATTTTCTGTAAGCAACAAATTGTCTGCATCCCAAAATTCACTTATTAGTATCATTTAGTCAAAGTAATCACATTTACATACAAGATGTATTAAAAATGTCCACCATGCTCTTGTTGAAATTTGGAAACAACGAAGCTACTTACCAGGCTTCAGATCTCTGTGTATGATCCCATTAGCATGAAGACATTCCATGGCTCGAGCAATATCAAGGGCATAGCCTATAGCCACACGGAGGTCTAGCTGCTGTGGGCGTATGTTGATCAAATGCTTCCTTAGAGACATCCCTGGTAAAAGCTCTGTAATTATCACCATATATGGATCTTTACAGGCTCCAATGAACTGCAAGGACCACAGAGATTACATAAACTGAACGAGGAATATAAGTATATAACACAACAAGCTGTGATATCAATTCTTGATTTAAAGAGGTTCTTTCTGTATCCAATCAGCATGGGACAAACAACTGAACTAGCAATGCACAAACTATTAAAATTCCCAGGACATACAAGCCCCAAACAGAGAACCTCACCTTCACAAGATTATCATGCTTAACTCTAGACATCATAGCAATTTCACGGGCAAACCGACCTTCCAATGCCACTCTTTCCTCAGGCGTACTTCCACAATTCAGAACCTTGACCGCAACAACCTGATCGCGATATCTGAAGGAATAAACATCTAATAACTAAAACAAAACAGAAGTAACAACATAAACACAGCAGTAAGAAATGCTTTGAATATAAGCACACAACTTGGTTACAAGGTACTATCCATGGTTCCTAGAGTACAGTAGCCGGTTTATCAAGTAATAAAAACTCATTTTACAGAAGCAGGGGATAGGCTAAATAGAGAAACTATTTCAAAAAGTAAGTCTCCATAAATTAAGAAGATATAGCTTAAAGCGTTAAACCAAGTAGATAAGTAAGAGCAAAACCTAAGTGAATGTTGTATGCCGATAGGGGGGAATACTTTAACATTTACATATCTTAAATACAGTTTTCTACTCATATCAGTAGCCGGCATATCAAGCAAACTCATTTTAAATAGAGAGAATCAAACAATTACATCTTAAAAAAAAATTGTAAAAGCAATACTTGTAAGCGAATCTAACATGTTGCATACTTGTAAGTCAACAATCTTGGCTTCAATGAAAACTCCAAAACAGATAATTTTTCGCAAGAACAAGTGAACAACCACTATGTCCCAACTCAATTTTAACAGCAAAAATAAATATAAAGAAAAAGAAATGAATCAATGATAATTACTTACTTTCCTTCATATACTTTCCCATGAGCTCCTTCTCCAATCTTCGATCGAACAGACAATAATTTAGGATCAATAAGAAGTTTGTCATCAATTCTAAACTGTGATATTGAAACTGAACCATTCTGTGTTGTTAAAGAATTGTTCTCAATATAAACAGAAGAGTTATTCGTTCTTATCCACTTAATTCCTCCTCCTTCTTCTGAACTTTCTTTATTCTCTTCACCACAACTCATATTGATATTGCAATCTCAAACAATCTCTTAAAACTATATATTATATCTATGCTTATCTAAAACCATATATAAAAAAAAAAGACCTTCTTTGTTGCGTTCTGACTCATCGATAGCAACATCTCTCAACTCAACTCACGTTCTCACCACCACACCTATATGTGTTCTTGAAATTCCTAAAATTTTCTCTTTTAATTTCCAACAACTTCTAAATTAAACATGGACAAAGAATTCCCAACTCACTCCTTTTCTTCCACAGAATTCTACTTCTTTTCAATCCAAATACCTCCTGTAAACATCATAAAATCAACTTCAAAGTTCAAAAAACCACCAAACTAAAAACTTTTTCTATGTGAAAAAAAAAAAAAGAAAAACATTTTACCTTCAAACATGAAGAAAACATAAAAAAAACAAGAGTAAATACTTCAAACTCTTTCTTTGTCTCTGTTTCTTGTGAGAAGAAGAAGAAAGCGTTAGAGTGAAGATATTCCGAGAGCATATGTTGATGTTCGTTGGTTTTCGGGTTACATAACAGGGTCGGGTTTAATGGTTTATAGTTGAGTGGGAAGAAAAGAAATAAGAAAAAGTAAGGTTTGACGACGAAAGATAAAAGTGGGTCAATAGAAAATAGACACGTGGAGAGCATACAAGAGTGTTGCAGCATAAATGATTTGGACGTTGGTGCCTGGTGGTCCATATGATATGAAGGAGAGAAAAAAGAAACTACTGTATGACTTCACTGACCACTAATGTCAGACACGGCGGTTTAGATGAAGAGAAAAAGACAATTTTATCCTTATTGTTTTCTTTTTAGCTTTGTCTTGACTCTTGACTTTTTATATCAATTTGCTGCTCCTCGTTTTAAACGATAGTCAAACAAAAAAGAGAAGCTTTTCCTATGGTTTATTATTGGACTATTGAGTAAAACTTATTCATTAACCAAGCACCAAATGAGTGAGAAACTGAGAATGTATGTAAGTTGAATTGTGGTAACATTTTTGGGTGATGATACTAGAGGTTTTGGGTTCAAATCCCACTAATATTACCGAGTTATTGATTTCATTAAAAACAGATTTATCATGCAAGTGCCAGTTGAGTTTACCTTACCTGATAAAATCTTTAATTAAGTGATGATACTAGAGGTCTGAGGTTGACTTTCACCAATATTATCGAGTTACTAATCTTACTAAAAATAGGTCAGGCTTACCACCAATTTTATTTTAATCGTGTCATTTTGGCCAAAAAGTTCCGATACATTTTGTAATCAAAACTAGGACCAAATATACATTTTATGCCGAATTTAAAAATATTGAAAAAAAAAATAAAAAATCAATCAGAGAGTTTAAGTTAAAATATGGTTTAACACAATGAAAGGGGATTAATTTAAGTAGGGAGCGGATGAAGATTGTAGAGTGTACTTGACTTCATGTAGATCCTCATCAATTATGATCTTTTGCTTTTTGAGGTAAAGTGACCTTTCATTCCATAGTGCCATTTAATAATCAAAATCGAAAAGAAGAGAATCATGCTCATGCTCATGCATGGAACAGACCACCTACAAGAATGGGTCTGATTCAAAGTACCTTATAACTGGTTGGATTGGCTGACATACACTATTCTCACTCTATTCAGACTGTTCAACCAATCAAGCTGGTTAATAGCCCCAGATCACAGGATAGAATAGTTGATAGAAAAGCCTGTATCATGATCAAGACTTGATTCGATCGATAGACACAGTGTAGAGCGCGCATCAGCAGCTACATGTTGATGGATATAATTGTCAGGGTCAGTGATGAGAATCTAGTACAGTAGTATACTAGTATGTTCCAGAACAATTAACCCATGTGTTTCTTTTTCATTGGATTATGACTCAACGATGATGAATACCTCGAGTTTCTCAAAAACAATCTTACTTTGGTAAAGATGTTGATGTTTCACCTTACAATCTTATCCATCTCCCTTTTTGTTCCAAAGTCGTTTGATGGAAAATTATTTAGAGCCCGCCAAACATTTGTTCAAATTGGACTTTTAAGATCCATTGTAACTTCTATTGAGGGTTTGGCCTTTTCTTTTCATTTCACAAGTTGAGGTTAGGTAGATCTCAAACAACTTGTTACATCATTGTGTATAGAATTATAGTCATAGATTTACCACAACATCATTACACGCATATCATCTAAGCTTGTCAAACTTCAAAGCACTATCATCTAAATGCACAACTTTGGGGACCAAGAACTGTAAAAAAAAAAAAAATCGATAAAATAAAATATTCAATCTTCAAATTATGAAAATGCATAGAAACAGAACTGTAAAAAAAAATCGCCAAACACCTTGAAAAAAAAAGCCAACTACACAGCCCAACAGGCCAAGTCAAAACTAAAGACTAAATACAGCTAGTATGTGTTTTTATACCGAAAGCATTGTCTAACACACAGTCAAATGGTTAGCGCAAAAGTAAAAGTGTAAACAAGAAAAAAAAAAAAAAAAAATCGTGATTCTCGTGTATGGAAGAATCCAAATTTTTGAAGTTAGAACATCGGTTGCAGTTTTTGTTTCCAACTTTGAATTTGTTTTCTTGGCGAGCCACAAAACATTATCTGATATCTCTTTTTGGTCCTAGCTGACTTCATTACCTACAGACTAAAGTAGTAGTTTCCTTCTTCTTTTATAATCACAATTGATGATAACTTTATCAATTAGTTGTTAATTAAGCCATTATTAGAATTAAAACAACCATGGAACCAACCTTCCAACATTTTTTTGTACAATAATTAAGCAGGTTGCTTGTTTATAAAAAGTCCCAATAGTACACCGACACACTACAGTACCTTCAGATACAGGGTGATAATGTGATCGATTTGTCTTCCAATGTTACAGCGAACTGCAAACAGTCAAACTCCAACCCAACTTCCAGATAAAAGATGAAGTACAAGATAGTACTGTTTAGTATGGTCAATATCGTCTTACCGACAACAACAAATGATGGCTTTTTTTCATATTGTTTCTTTCTTCTTGATTCTGGTAGTTTTCCATTGGAGAAATCCCAATTTGATGGTGTTTGTTTGCCAACATGTAGGGAAAAGTTGAAAACCATCCATGGAACGGGAAAGCATTTTTAGTGAATTGCAATATGAGCCAGAAAAAAATGTTATCATCAGTAGTCCGATCCAACTCTCCAACTAATGGCCCTGTGATTCCCAGGCCTACAAGAATCATTGGCCTTAAGTTCTCTGCAAGCAACAAACTTAGCTATCATTCATAGATCTTCAAATACTTCACCACTTTTTCATCCATTTGCTGTCTTATAAAAAAGTTGTTGGGTTGTCGACATCTAATAAGGTACAGAAGCTTATTGCAATTTGCAATCATTTCGTGCTCATCACATCCTTCGACCATATAAACATATACATATGCGCAGGCGCAGCAGCTAACTACTTCGTGTCGTGTGGATGTGTGGAACATAATATAATCATATCTTTCGGGAAAAAAAAATCTTTGGAAACTAACACTACTAGACATATCCAACTATCCATTTTCAGTTTTCACATATGCAATGAAAGAATGCTATGAAGCAACCTTTCGAAATCAAAGTGTGTAGCTTGCTTGCAAGTTGTAACCCTTGAAGAGTTGAAGTGTCTGAATGATTTGCAACCATATAATTTCCATGTCACAAACATGATATAGACGTCTGAATGATTTGCAGGACCTACATTATAATTTATAAGTATATATATATCACACTCACAAAAAAAAATCATAAAGCTTGGCATGTAAGATTATATAGCACTTTCAAACAACTCATGCGAATATACCAAAAAAAAAAAAAAAAAGTGTCCATCACTTACAAAGTTTGGTGTGTCCATACTCCATAAAAGGGTGCATGCATATATTGAAAAATGAATATCCTAGCTGATTGTTCAAAACTTCTAAGGGGATTTGAGATTTCTTCTTGGCATTCCTTTTTGGCTTTTTGCAAGTTTGGTGTGGGTGGATTTGTGTAAGATGAAGGAAAAGGTCCATGCATAGATTTCACAAAAACAAATAAAATACACAAAGAGATGGCTCATGTCATACTGTATATTTAATTAGAATTTAGAAGCAAATATAATGTATAGTATACACTATACATCAACACAGGCACAATATAACGACCCCAACCAACTTGAATTTCACAATACACTTTCATGAAGAATCTTTCCAACATATTCATTTTCCTATGGTACTTCTCCACTCCTCTAAAATGTAATCAGTGATTATATAACCCCACTCTTAATTATAGTATTTCGATCGAATTACAGACCTTATGTGTAATTTTACAATAAAATCTTGCATTTTCGTATCCAAAAATGGAAATGAACACGCTGTTGGGTTTTTTGTGGAAAAGAGGACGGAGGGAAGTTTTTGTTTCAGGAACGTACGTACGTAGTTAGGGCGTACGTACGTCCTGTATCACAGATAACTTTCATGAGATAGAACGTACGTACGTAGTTAAGGCGTACGTACGTCCTCATTGTGTTTGCTACATATGGGTCTGTTTAAGCCCAATTCAGTTTCTATTGTAAGGCTATGTTATAAAGCCAATTAGAAGAATAGAAAACCTAATCTTGATGAAAGAGAGATTGTGAGAAGCCATTAGAGAGTTTGAGAGAACTTTTGTGAAGAAGAACATTTTGGTTTCTTCGCGAGGGCTTGTATAATCGTCTCTATAAGAAAGATTGTTTGTTTGTCCGTGGACGTAGGCAATATTAGTCGAACCACGTAAATCTTGTGTGTTTGTGTGGGTTTGTTTTGATAGTAGTAGGAGTTTCATCTTCTCTATTTTGTTTTGTTTAATTCATACACTATTTCAATCTTGGTATTGGTGCATAAGTTTCCGCTGCGCACAACACACACACACGCGCGATTCTCATCTTAAAGTCTTTACCATATGCTTCAATAGTCAATATTATACAACATCATAAATAAAACTTCCATATGTATACAACATCACAACAAACACTAAGGGTATGTTTGATTCGGGTGGGATTTTTTCTCGGTAAATTTTTTGAAGGGGTATAGTTGTAACTGCACAAAAATTAAGAACAAATCTTAATTTTCCGTCAAAACTCCCTCTCACTTTCGTGTCGTGTCTTCTTATCCGATATATAAATTTTAATTCCATCTAGTGTCCTCCATTTTCACCGATAATCTAATTTACCGCTCAAATCAAACAAACCCTAAGTCCAGGATATTTTGGCCAGGCCATGAAGCCATCGTTATTCCTATCATGGTAAGTTTAATTATCATATCCATAGTATATTATTTTGAATTCCAAAAGTAATTTTCATACTATATGGTTTTTACTGCATGAACCATTCAGTCATTTCAAGTGCGTTGTACGCGTACAACAGCTTTCGTTGTTTATAAACATTGCTCACTACTTATATGCCGGCGTTAAAAGAGGGAAACTTTTGCATACAGGTAATTCGTCCGTTTCTTTGCTTTCTTTCCATTCATAACTCATTAACTCTCTCTCTCTCTTCTTCTTCTTCTTCTTCGAAAGGATTAATTAAGTAAAGTTTTACAGATTGAAAGAAAGAATTGAAATTGTTTGGTGAAAGAAAGCTCGAAGAAGTGTGAGTTTTCTACTTTTTTTTTTTTCTCCTAAATCTTCTCTTCTTTCTCCTCATTTAACACTCACAAACACACACACACACACACACACATTTCTTTCTCTCTCTCTTTCTTTACTTTGCTGTTGTTTCACTCAAACAGTACAGATCTAGGGTTTTGAAAAAAAAATGTTCAATTTCTTCATTGTTTTGTTAAAACTTCGATTTGAATTCTAATTCAGTAATTCGAGTTTATTAAATTGATGCAGTTGAGCTGATATGAGTTTCGAATTCAAGTTTAAATTGTCTGGATTATAGTTTTTTGGAGTTTGTTTGATTGTTGAAGAGTATTAGAAGTTATAGATCGGGAATCAGATTGACAAAGATGAGTGAGAATGGACGATTTCAACTGGGGACGATCGGAGCTTTGAGTCTTTCAGTGGTTTCGTCGGTATCTATTGTGATTTGCAACAAGGCGTTGATTAGTACATTAGGCTTCAAATTTGGTAAGATTTTTAAACATTTTATTGTTAATTTGTTCACATTTGTTGAGATACATATTTCTTGATTATGTTAGACATTTTTGTTCACGAGTTATCAAATATGTGATTGCAAAGTTAGATCTGTTAACAATTGTGTTGAAGAGCAAGTTTTGAATTAGCTGCTACAATGTATTTTAGTTGCCATTCATTGTTCACATACGTAATTCTCAGAGTGCCAATTGGTGGAGTAGTAGGCTACATACAATGTTTAAATGCATTTAAGGCCTTTGTAAACATATACAGTACATTACATGACTAAATTGAATGTTTTCCATAGAGTATTTTCTGAAATTTTTGTCGTTTATCATGTATCTGATTTATGGGGAGGTTTGGCAGAAATTTATTCTGTTTATGATATTGCACTACAATAATTTGCAACTTTCAACGGAATCTGGCATTCACCTCCCTTGAGAAATAAAAGGAAGCAAATTTTAATAGTCCCATTATTTCCCCTCAAGTCAAAACATGTGTGGACTGATCAGTATGATTGAAATGAGACAGGGATCCCACTTACATTATTTCCTCTCTAAAAGACTAAAATCTTCCTAACATTATTTCCTCTCTGAAAGTCTAAAATCTCCCTAGCTTGATGACGTAATATATAGCAACGAAACTACACCCTGACTAATAAATGAGATAAATAGTACTATGAGTCAAATGAGTCTAAAATCTTCTGCACAGTTCTCACTGCATATGTTTTCTCTATAAGTTGTTACCGGAAGATTGGTTCAAAAATTGGTTCCTCCCCTTAGGAAAGGCATATATGATGAAGTATTGAAGCTTTTGTTGTTTGGTATATTCCTGATGACTTCACTAGCATATTTGGTCCTCCCTTGTTTCCTTTTTGGTGTATTTAATGCTATATTAGTTAATATCATTTTGTTGGGAAGTATGGAAGTACATGCATGGGTGTTGGAAGCCCGTACCCAGAAGTAGGTGATTTGTTCTCTAGTATACCAGGGAGTAGAAAAACAATTCTTTGCATATACATTTATGCTATGAGCCTATGATGCATTTATGCCTGTGATGTTATTTTGACTGTAATGAAATTTACCTCATTCTATTACTAAGATCTAGATCTTCCATCTCTTTTTTCCAGCCACAACTTTGACAAGCTGGCATCTTCTAGTCACATTTTGTTCGCTTCATGTAGCGTTGTACATGAAGTTATTTGAACACAAACCATTTGATTCGAGAACTGTGATGGGCTTTGGTATACTTAATGGTATATCTATAGGACTTCTGAATCTTAGTTTGGGCTTCAACTCAGTTGGATTCTATCAGGTAAATATTCTTTATTTTTCATCCCACTTTCGTGCAAAATGTCCTTTTGATGATCTTAGGGGTTTTAGGGTGTATGTATGCATGTATATTTACTCAATAATTATTTTGATCAATTCTATCTTGGTGTCTTCCCCCTGATCTTCCTTATCGTCATCGTGGACACATTTTATGACATATGTGTTTTAAGTTCACATGTCCATTTCGTTCAGCAAGTCCATACTCATTGGGGAAAAAGAGTTGACACTTGACAGATGCTTACCCGGAAAAGTATGGCCTGTTTTATATATCACTGTTGATGTTTCTAATTTGTTGGATTATGCTACTGCTGCTGCTGCTGCTTGTCATTGAGGAACTTTCTTTGATTATATGAAACAAGTCATTGCATATGTCCATATTAGAAAAAAAGTTTTATTGTCAACTTATCAGAAATCTCAAAATTAACCACATCCAAACATTTACTTATAATTTAACACCGGTCTCAAGTGTTTGTTATAGAAGGTATTTACCACTTAAACACCATGTTCTCTGACTGAGTGGCCTTTAACTTAACACCAGATACTAATTTCTTATCTCTCTCTTCTTCTTTTTTCTGTTGTTGCGCACCAGATGACAAAGTTGGCTATAATTCCTTGTACTGTTCTTCTGGAGACCCTCTTCTTTAGGAAGCAGTTCAGGTTTGTTTTTTCACGATCATTGCATTATATATTATACACAATCAAACAATGCAATAAAGATGATGGAAAACACACACCCACGCGCGCTCACACACACTCACTCACACTGCAATAGTAGCTGCTAGTTGCGTTCTCATCTTAGGCTGTAATTATAATGCATGAAGAACATCTTGGATCATAAGTTCAAACTAATTATTGGTTGTTGATTTCCCACAGGAGATGTTTGTATTAAAGAAAATATACTAAAAAAAATTATGATCTATCTATATGTATAAATAAAGTCATTATGAAAGGACAAAATGCCAAACAGGGCCAAAATGGTGCATGTAGGCTTGTTCGTACAAGCTTGACAACCCATCTATCAATGTTGTTTAACTGTTTAAGTCTATCATTTTTTGTGTTTTCCCAATAACTTATCTCTAATCTCTCATGTGCATTGAGTTTATGTAAACCTACTTCCACCAGACATTCAGTTATATGGTCGCAACGTCTTTGCAAATCTGAGTCTGTGACTGATTGTGTCATTTTCAACAATTTTATAGTGAAAAAGTTTCTACCTTGCATTGTTCTTTGCTTAATATGGGTTCTTATGTCTTTTGGAAAATTTGTTGTTGCTAATGTATTGTCTGTACACAACTCTCAGGGCTGACGCATTTTTTTTTCTCCTACTGCAGTAGGACTATCCAATTCTCGCTTTCCATTCTTCTTCTGGGTGTTGGCATTGCAACGGTGACTGATCTGCAACTTAATGTTCTTGGGTCGGTCCTATCACTGCTTGCAGTTCTTACAACATGCATTGCACAAATTGTATCCTTAAGTGCACTTGCTTTTGTTTTATACCTTCAAATGATTCCACCATTAGAATAAAGTTCTTTCATGTTGCATATTAGGATACACACTCAAGCATGATTGTGTTTTACCAGCATTTATTTGGTGCATAACCTCAACTACAGATTGTTAAGTGGGAATATTTACTCTCAGAATTTCTTGAATCAAATCTGAAATGTAGGTTATCTATATAGAGGGCCTTACTAACAGTTTGATAATGATAATGGAGTTTACGAATGCACAAGAATGCATCTTGTGCATTCGTATGGAGTCGATATGTTTTCTAATTAAAGTCTCCAATGCCAGTAGTGTGTTCTCCAAGGTGATTGGCAAAACTTTTTCCTGGCTAGAAGACTGGCAAGGAATACAGAGAAGGGTCTGATAAAAAATAAATTCATAGAATTTTTTTAGTAAGAGAAATATCTCTCGGTTGATGTCAAATAATCAAATTTAGAGTAAAGATTTGATAACAGCTGGCAGTGCCATCATGTCTTGTATCTAGCAACTTAAGAACAACCAATACAAGAGTGAAATACATACAGATCCTTTCTAACTTCTGCTGGATAACGATTACTAATTAGTTTTCCATCATCAATAAAGCGAATAAACAATTTGACCCGCTGTATGTTGATAACAACCTTAGTATTGTATGCACTAAAGTTTTTATTTCCCCTCCTTCGCTCCACCAGTTGCATATTTTCCGCTATCTTGTTACGATCTTAACCAGATTATTACAGATGACAAATACTATTCAGAAGAGATTTAAGGTTTCTTCGACCCAACTCTTGTATCAATCTTGCCCCTATCAGGCAATGACACTGTTTATTGTTGGTCCATTCCTTGATTGGCTTCTGACTGATCAAAATGTGCTTTACTTCAACTACACACCTCAAGTTCTGGTAAGCATTGAGAGACTGTAAATAGTTATTTCTCATCTCGAATGTTACTCAGAATTCTAAACAATTTCTAATGTTTTAATTTCTATTTTTACAGGTTTTTATAGTTCTGTCTTGCTTGATCTCTGTGTCTGTGAACTTCAGTACATTTCTCGTGATTGGAAAGACATCTCCTGTGACATATCAGGTCTTAGGACATCTGAAAACATGCCTTGTTTTGGCTTTTGGTTATGTTTTACTTCGTGATCCTTTTAACTGGAGAAACATTCTTGGGATCCTGATTGCATTAGTTGGTATGATATCTTATTCTTACTTTTGCACCGTGGAGACCCAACAGAAAGCTAATGAAGCCTCTGCACAATTGTCTCAGGTAGATATCTGCCTTCACAACTAATTATTAACAGAGTTTACTGAGAGTAGATAATAATTTTAGTTATGTTATATACGCTGGCTTATTTAAAAGTTGACCTGACACATATGACACATTTTGGGTAACTCCATATGGTGTACAACTCTGAATATTTTTCAAATAAATTATATATATAATATAGTAATCTAACCTAATACAAGGTATGATTTTGTTGGACTCTTTGTACTGACATTAATGTCCTCAACTGTCAATATATATAATTTTTTGTTATATGTCGTTTTTCTGTGTATGAAATAAGGTGATAATTGTCACCTTCTTGCCTGTCTTAAAATTGTTAGAGACCAACACTTACCATTTGTGGTGGACTTTCTGCACTGCTAATTCTCTGTACTCTGATTGCTTGCAGGCAAAAGAAAGTGAAACAGATCCTCTTATAAGCATAGAAAATGGATCTGGAGTTGTGAACGATGGTGTTGCTCAGAAAGGCGCAGTCTGGAACTCAAACAAAGATCTACATGCATAAACCTTGGTACCTTACAGTCTTATGCTGTGGCACTGTTCAAGGGATGAACATGTCGGCGAGGAAAAGGTCTCAATCTCACTTCCGCAGTCTCTTTGTTCAGATCATATGGATACTTGTGCACTACAAAGTTGCTAGAAAGTCAAAACAAATGCATTTGTTTTCTGTTGCAATTTTTTCTTATAACCATAGTATGAACCTGGTACACCCGACAATCGATTCTTATGAGGGGGGTTAAAATTCGTCCCAATGATAATGTCCTTTCTGGCGATTCTTAATCAAGATGTTAGTGGAAGATTTTTTTTTTATCAAACCTAATTTTAAGTTTGTAATTTTTAAAGCCACTTTAGAATATTAATTACTCTTACACATTTTTGGGTATTACCAATTTCGAACCTTGAGTTTATTATCATACATATTATTATTTCTATTGGTCCTGCACACTACGGCCGATATAACTGCAACTCTGCCAGTGGCTACTCTTGTTATTCTCTTTTCCCTTTTTGTTTTTCACTAGTGTACCATGTCTGTTAATGCCTTGGTTGGTAGTACTAATAAGTTATGTAGACAACTAGACATGTTAAAAGTTATGTTCCTTACACCACATCCATGATCTTACTAGGAATTGAGAAACCTGACGAATACTTTCTTTATTATTCTCAGAAAACAGATAACATCTTGTGATTGAAGCTTTATAGGCACAAAAACTATTGGAAGGTGGGCACATGGGGACAACAAGCCAAGAACAAAAATGTGCAAGAACAAATTTTTCAAATTTTTTATATATATTGTTCACAGCAAGTTTTCGTAATTATCTGTACTCTTATAAAAGGGGCTTGCCGAAATTGGAACAGTAAGCCGTTTTCACACATTTTTAACAATTTTGTCACTTTCAGACAAATATACTCTTAACCTTGCATTGGACGTGTTTCGTATTGAGTGTAAATATGTCATTTTATCATGTTTGTTTTAGGAGGCAGCTTTTGGACTGACCATTTACATCGGTAGCTGCACTTCATTACATGGTAATAACTAATAACTGATGTGGGTCTCATAAATATGTTTTCATTCTGTTTTGTGGTAAACTAAACAAACGTGGTGTGTGAGAGACTTGTGTGACTAAGATCTCTCTTTTATTAAAATTAAATGTGTATCTATAAATATAATGCATTTATCTGAATTGGCTACGTTTGGTTCGAGGGAATTCAGATTCTCGGAAAGTAAGGCTAAAACCCGCTAATTTTGGACGGAAGATCAGAATTTAGATTTTGGTGAAGGCTAAAATAAAGGAATATGGTTTCCTTTTTTATAAAATGGAAACCAGTTTCTATTTTTATCCGGACAAATATGTCAAGTGTTTTGATCTCCTTAGAATTCCTTCCATCTTAAACTCTAAATATCTCCGCCTTTTAATTGCTTTATCTTTCTTCTATTGTTATCTCTTCTATTAATACCCCTCTTTTCTCGGAATCTGAATTCCGTGACCATCTTTCTTTTTTCGGTTTTCCTCGTTATAATACATCAACTCCGTTGGATGTGCATTTCACTCGTGGACATAAAAACTCATGAGTTTAAACGTGAGGTGAGATGTTAAATGTTATGGTCATGGGACATGTGTCGTAAACTCTCAATGGAAAAAGCCTCGTAACCTCGATCCTCCAACAAGTAACAGACATTCTAAAATTTGTACTGACTATTTTGGGAAGCCATTGCAAAGATTCTGAAATTTGAAGAGGTCAATGAAGCAAAGAGGTCTCCAAATCATCCCTTTGTCCCTGAGAGTTGTATGTAAGCTCTTTTGCTCTATTAGCTTGGTGCTTCCAGTCAGTACATATTAATGTGTACACCATCATACACATGCATGAAATCTGGGCTGCAACAAGTCCAATCCACAATCCAAGGAACCCTATCTTTACAAGAAAGCTCATAAAAATTGCAGTTGGCAATCCAATAAGATAGAATGACATGAAATTTATTTTTGCTCCCATCTTGGGTCTTGCAGACCCTGTAAGCACACCACACGCAGCAGTCTGTGGGCAATTCCCAACTTCGCAAAATCCTAATATCGGTAGTGCAATAGAAGTCAATTGGAGGACCTCTGTCTCGTTTGTGAAGAATTTTCCTAAACTATGCCTTACAGAGGTAGTGAACCCAAAAGCCGAGAGTCCACAACTTGCTGCGACAGCGAGACCAATTATGGTTGCAAGTCGAGCTCTAGCAGGCTGATCAGCACCCAGTTCATGTCCCACACGGATTGACAAACCCAAGCTCAGCGACGAGGGGAACACGTAAATTAGTCCCGTTATTTGTATCAGAATGCCCATAGCAGCTACACTGGCCTGTGGATTGCTCAATAAACCACTTAGAAGAAGCATCACTTCATACCACCACCATTCCAAGCAGACAGACAATACACTAGGCACTGCTAGAGTCACTAAGGGCTGCCATCCTTGGAAACACAACGAAGATGACACTGCTGTACCCCAAGGCTTTACTACCGTTTTCGAAACAGCCAGATAAATAAACAAGCCCAAGTTCAGGTTTAAGGTGAACCAAGCTGAGGCCAGGGCAACTCCCTTCACCCCCATATTCAAAAATATCACAAGAAAATAGTTAATAGGTATGTGAATGACTATTGCACAAACAGAAGCAACAGTTATGGGTGTAGTTAGGCATTGGGTTCTCAAGAAGATCCTCAAAGGGTGGAGATTGGCTTGACCTAACAAGTCAGGTAGGGAAAAAATGATATAAACCTTAGCCATAGATGTAATATTAGGATCCTGACCTAACCATAGTAGTATTGCTTCCATATTTAGCCAAAGTATTGATATAGGTATGGTTGCAAGTATGAGGAGAAAAAGGGTCCTTTGGTAGGTTTGGCTAAGAACAGACAATTTTTTAGCTCCATAGGCTTGGCAACATATGGGTTCCATACCCATAGCTATTCCTTTGATGACTGAGTAGCCTGTGATGTTAGCAAACCCGATTGAAAGTGTTCCTCCAGCTAATTCAATGTTACCTAGATGGCCCAAGAATAGCATGGATATAATGGACCTGGACTGCAAAAGCAAACTTGTTATGAGTATTGGGCATGCAATTCTCCCAAGTGACTTTAATTCCTCTAGCACCTGCACCAAATCACACAAAAAAATATTATGATGTGATTGCTTTAGACAACATCTATCTACATGAAACATGATACTGTATATGACTTTCTAGCATGGCCCTTTAGGCGCATTTCTCTGTCCAAAAACAATGCCAAGCTTGGTTGCATATTGCATTGTATTGAAAACCAAGTGCTCCATGATAGAAGGTTCAAGGTTCACCATGTATCCAAGTATCTAACTCATTTGGGCCTATATGTAACCAAATACATGCATCCTCTGGCTACCTACTTGTATGAGTTGTATCTCTTTGCATATTTAGGCAAAGTTTAACCAAGGTGATTGAAGGGATTTGGTAGTCTTATTAACTCTTTCATAGTAACTTTGGTTTTGCTCCATAATTACTGAATGCGCATTTGCTAAATTTATACAGATTCCATTAGGATCCATAGAATAGACAGCAGAAAGATCTTCCATGACTAAAACTGAGAAGAAAAAAATGCCAATCGAAGACCATCTTTTCAACACTGAATTATACTGTAAGTAGAGATTTGGAAGGGAGGAGAAACAAATCAACAATAGATCTTAGAATGTAGGATCATTCGTTATTTTCTATAACCTACCGTCTTCTTTATATAATCCTATAAATAAATAATAGCGATGAATGATCAGTATGCATTAGGCAAGACAATGCAGATGAAAAGAGAAAAATACTCACAAGAAGTAAAGAAGTTAAGGTAAATCTATAGTCAAAACTCAAAATACCTCTTTCAAAAGAAACCTATCAAAGCATTTCTCTCTAACTTGCTGCTTCTTTCCCTCTTCATTTTCTTCTTGTTTATCATCATTAGAAACACACAACTCTGGACTTAGAAGACCTGTTTGAAATTCATTGAGTGTACACATGAGATTGAAGGAGAGATGTTAAGAAGCACAAACAGACCAAAACAAAGGGATTTAAATGCTTGAAATGATGAAGGTAGACTTGTTTTTATGTAGTATTCAACTTAATGGGATTGTATTTGATTTATTGAAATCCAACTTCCCATTTAAACAATATTTTACAATTAAACATATGCTCCTTGTCTTCTGATACATATACAGTCATATACACACTATTATGGAAAATATTGACTACATTACTACTATGGAAAGCACTGAAGTGATAATGTTGGAAAATGTTCCCTCCCATAGTCTCATTCAAAAGCTGCTCACTTGGTGCACTTCTCTGATTTCATTTTTTGCACATTTCCAAAAAAATAAAAAATAAATATCGAATTTATTTGTTTATGAACAAAATGAGTATACTGTATTTGGATTCCATTAAAATAGCACTTGTCAAAGCTGTAGACCAGTTTTCCCAATTCTTGGAGAATTGGAATATTTTGACCCTATGCCCCCATTGAGGCTTCTTTACAATCCATAGTTCCATACATACAACCTTTGAGGCTTTAGGAATATAAATGATTGGGTTCACAACTTTTGTGCAACTTGGTGATTTAATAGGTACAATTTAAAGTACCATTTTGTTCCCTGTCTTGATCCATATATTCCTCAAGATCCTGACCTGTAAATCTGGATCTGACTATGATCTTTACATGCAAACCATCTACAGAATATTGTTTAAGACCTGTAATTTGTGTGTTTGTCAGCACTTAGTACCCTAGGAAATAATAATACTAAACATTTTTTACAGAATCCTTTCTTTGCACAAGCTTGATATGTGGTTTTATACTCCATTAGTTTTCTACCTTGGTTTAGTAACACTGTAACACCAACGACCAACTCAACTCATCATTTGGAGTTGACCTGCACTCCAGCCTCATTTCATGTTAAATTTCAACCTATACAAACCAATATCAATACACAATACCGTCTCCACTTAGCCGCCCGCCACCACCACCACCAGTTGTGTGTGCGCTGAATTTATATTTAACTAAAGTACAATACTAAAAAAAAAGCTTATGTGACAAAATATTGGCGCAACGCAACGCATCACTTCTCGGAGGTTACTTAGGAACGCTTCTAACATACACCCATTACGACATATACCCACCGTGTTAGGATCATTTTTTTTTTTTTTTTTCATTTTGCCGAAAAGGGATCACATTATCTACATAACAGCAACGGCATTGTCCCATTGAGCTCCATAATCTATAGTGTCCACATCTGACATCTCAGCACTCAGAGCATTCCCAATAGCAGAGAATTTTATATGTGTAGCTCACTTATACGTGGGTGTGTACACCCAATCACAAAATGCCATGTGGCAATAATATATAACCTAGTATGGGTTTAGTTAACCCTAGTGGGCTTGATCAGTTTTTCAACCATTTTATAGACACGTGGCATCATATGAATGGGTGTACACACCCACATACAAGTTTGCTACACATATAAATTTTTTTGTTCCCAATAGTAAAAGGGTTTTAAGGGTGCCACATAGGAGAGAGAGAAAAGGTTTTAACATAAAATTTATGTTAAAAGTGATTAGCACTTTTAGAGTTACCAATGGTTGGTTTTAAAACAAGTGTTAAAATGTAAGGTTTCATTTTCCCCCAAAAATATAGTGTACATTGTGATAAAATCTAATTTTTAATTAATAAAATAGTCCTACGTGGCACTTTTAACTCTTTGGCAAATTTGCTAAGAGCATTCCCAATGGTAGGTTTTAGCACACTTTTAGTTAACATTTAGTGAAAACACTTGCCAATGGTAGCTTTTAACACACTTTTCAAGTAAAACACTTTTAACTCCTTGGCAAATTTGCCAAGGAGTTAAAAGTGCCACGTAGGAATCCATCCGCCACAATTAGTGCGGTATGGATCCATACCCCACAATAAGTGCGGTATGGATGCATACCCCATAATTAGTGCGGTATGGACTCATCTAAAAGAAGATCCATCCGCCACAATGAGTGCGGTATGGATCCATACCCCACATAGATTGCGGTTTCAATAATCCACCATTGGAAACACTAAAACCCTTTTTTCGCTAAAATCATTAAAAACCCCAAAATTCCTTAAAACCATCCTATGTGGCACCACTAAAAGTGTTTTACCATTGGGCTCTAAGAGCATTCCCAATGATAGGTTTTAGCACAGTTTTAGTTAACTTTTAGTGAAAACACTTGCCAATGGTAGCTTTTAACACACTTTTCAAGCAAAACACTTTTAACTCCTTGGCAAATTTGCCAAGGAGTTAAAAGTGTCACGTAGGAATCCATCTGCCACAATTAGTGCGGTATGGATCCATCCGCCACAATTAGTGCGGTATGGATCCATACCCCATAATAAGTGCGGTATGGATCCATACCTCACAATTAGTGCGGTATGGACTCATCTAAAAGAAGATCCATCCGCCACAATGAGTGCGGTATGGATCCATCCGCCACAATGAGTGCGGTATGGATCCATACCCCACATAGATTGCGGTATGGATAATCCACCATTGGAAACACTAAAACCCTTTTTTTGCTAAAACCATTGAAAACCCCAAAATTCCTTAAAACCATCCTATGTGTCACCACTAAAAGTGTTTTACCATTGAGAATGCTCTAAGGAGATAAAAGTGTTTTGCTTGAAAAATGTGTTAAAACCTACTTTTGGCAAGAGTTTTTTACTCTTAAATCACTTTTAACAACTTTTAATAAAAAACTCTTGCCAATAGTGGGTTTTAACACACTTTTCAAACAAAACACTTTTATCTCCTTGACAAATTTGCCAAGGAGTTAAAAGTGCCACATAGGACCATTTTATTAATTAAAAATTAGATTTCATCACAATGTACACTATATTTTTTGGGAAAAGTGAAACCTTAAATTTTAACCCTTGTTTTAAAACCAACCATTGGTAACTCTAAAAGTGCTAATCACTTTTAACATAAATTTTATACTAAAACCTTTTCTCTCTCTCCTATGTGGCACCCTTAAAACCCTTTTACTATTGGGAATGCTCTAAAACCTATAATTGAGAGCATGGGAATGCTCTCAGCTACCATGATTTCCTCAAGTAATGCATTAATGCTAGGTTGCCACCTACTGTGTATATATCTTGGGCTTGGACTTCTCTGCCAAAATCATTTGGGGGATGGGTATTATGGATACGGTTCTTAAAATTATCCAAATGGACCAAATAATCGTATATAAAAGTATTTCGTCTCAATAGAGAGCAAAACCCTAGCTAGAAGAACAGCCGAACTACCAAAGATAAGGTGGGAGTGAAAGAAAGTGAGATCTAGGGTTTGTTCTTCAGAAGAAGGAAATCGTTCTGAACCATGGTAGGTTAAGTTATATTCGAGTTTGTTTCATTCATTTAATCATCAGAATATACCATCATCATCATCATCTTGTTCTCTTTCTTCGATTTCATTTTATGTTTTTGATTTTGATTTTTGTTTTTGCAGACGTTCAAGCGCAGGAATGGTGGTCGTAACAAGCATGGTCGTGGTCATGTCAAGTTCATTCGTTGTTCTAACTGTGGCAAATGTTGCCCTAAGGTTTATTATTTTTTGATTCTAATTTTTATTTTGTTTATCGATTTAGAAATAATAGATCTTTCATTTTCTATTTCAATTTGTTAAAAAATGTTTTTGTTTTTGGGTTATTATGAATATAATAGGACAAGGCTATCAAGAGATTTCTGGTTAGGAACATTGTTGAACAAGCTGCTGTGAGAGATGTTCAAGAAGCTTGTGTTAATGATGGTATGAATATCTCTTTGTCTTTTTTTGTTTAGATTGTGTTTGGGTTTTTTATTATTGAATCTGGATTCAATTAGTTTGTTCATTTAGTTATTGATTTTTGTGTTTATTTGATTGATTTATGTATAGGGTACACTCTACCAAAGCTGTATGCTAAGATGCAGTACTGTGTTTCGTGTGCTATTCATTCTCATGTTGTGAGGGTTCGTTCTCGAATTGATCGAAGGAAGCGTGAGCCACCACAGAGATTCAGACGCAGGGTAATTTCTAAAACCTAGTACATACTTTTATCTAAGTAGTGTAGCTTTTGTGTTTACTGCCATGGTCATGGATTGTGAGTTAAATTAAACTGGGTCTTTGAAATTGGTAAGTCTCCTGTGTAAGTGAAATAAGGTGATCTATGTTGAGTGTATATACTGTGCATTTTGATAGGAAATACTTTTGGTCTGGAACGTTGGATAATGTTATTCTATATCAGTTTAACCATGAATCATACAGTATTAATGTAGTAAATGCAAAGATTCCTTTAATTTGGTTAACACTTAAGCTCATACGTGCGGGGTTGGGGTGTTAATGAATTTTTGGATCACATTTTCCAAGGAAAGAGCAAGTCGGATTTGTTTGTTCTTGCTATACATTGAGTTTGCATCTAGGGTGCTGATCTAGTAATCTAAAATGAACATGAGGAAATCTTTCTATGATATACAAACATAATTCATAATCATATTTGAGGAAATCTAACAATAGATTGTTTACATATTGATCCCTTTCATCATCTTAGGCGGTTTTGGTAATTTTCGTTTGACGTAGCTATGATTTCTTTATAGTTCATATTTAATTTTAGTATCCAGCAATACATTTTTTTGTTTGTATGATGCATACAAATGAAATGTTTTGATCAAAATTTTGAATGAGCGATGTGTGCTGTTTTTTTTATCGTCTTGGACAGAATTGCTTTCTTATGTACGGACTTAACTGTGTGTGTTTTACTGAATTAGTTGTCGAAACCTAATAACCAGCATTAAAAACTATATTTTTAACAGTACTGATTCATCTGTTGATTTGTATTAGTTCCCTAGGAAATATTATTATCTGATTAATATGTGAAACTATTTATGCATCTTATCTGCCTATGACCAAGTGTGTTTTATTTCTCTTTTGCAGGATGATATGCCAAAGCCTGGACAAGCTCCTCGCCCAGCTGGTGGTGCTGCTCCTCCAGTCCGCACTTGATAGATTTTATCCTATTGTTTTTTCAAGCCCTATGGCATTTTAGTTCTTGCAATTAAACTTGCCAGTGGTGCCAAGTTTTTGTTTTATGTTTTGACTCCGAATCTCGTAGGAGCTTTTCATTTGAATGATGTGAGGATCTATTTTATGGAAGTAGAATTGTTGGAATACTATGTTTGAGTTTATTATAGTTTATTTGGATTTTTATCTCTTGGCTGGTGTGCTTAAAGCTTATGTTGCTAAGTATTGGTATGTTTGGTCACTTCTATTATGTCTTCGGGTGTGAGCATTATGTGTTGATCGTTCATCTATCCTTTTGGATAGAGTCATGGTTTGCATAGTGTTAAGTATTGAAAAAGTAGTCCTGTGTGCGTTTGTTGTTGGCCCTGTTAATCAGATATTGTCCAATGATATGATGAACTGCTCTCTACCCTCCCATATCAATCTTGCTTCATAAAAAATACTATGCAGTAAAATGTGGTTTTTGTACATTCTATTAAAACCTTTGAGCTAGTTTTTTGTAGGAAACAATGTGGTGGTTAGTAGTATTAGCAGCTGAAAGCAAGCTATTTGTTAGCATCTTTAGTTTGGCTGACTACATAACATTTTCAGATTTACTCCAGTTTTTTAGAACCTATTCGTTCTCCATCCTCTATGTTATGTTAGTGCACTTGATGCACACAGTAGTTCAATGTTTAGGACTTCAACATCTTTGGGACTTCAACATCAAGAACTTATTTCGTGGAAATAAGGTCCATTTGAGACTGAGATGAGCCATTAAAACTAGACCTTATTTCAAGTAAGGTTTCTATTAAAACCAGACCTTTTTAGTGAAGAATGAAATTTTCAGTGTATATGAATATTAGATTCTCAGAACGATAAAAATATTTTGACAGAGTGCAAAGAATTATATACTATATACATTTCAAAATTACAATAACATTACAGTGTCGCAAGATGCCAGTACCTCTTCTGAGAACTAACAAGTCCAAACTACTGATGTCAAAAAAAAAAAAAAGAAAAAGAAAAAAAAGAGAGGGTTAGTTGCAATTTGCTTGTGAATGTTATGGAGCACAACTTGTTCAGCTTAGAACCGGACTGACACTAGGTATTAGAGCTGTTGGAGTTCCTTTGCAATTTTAGTACACATTGTCATGGGGCAATTCGTCTTGATTGCATTAGACTCAATGTGTGACCTGCTAACCGCATATCCCTCCTGAAACATACCATCAAAAGACAGCATAGAAAAGAGAGCATTTAGTGCGATCCTATCACTCGTTTGTCAACAACATTTTGCTTGACCATGTTGAAAACTATAGCGTGTCCAATATAATTAGATACGAGTTTGGGATGGAGATATCATCACCCAACAAGTAGATTGTCGGTGAATTTCTTCAAGGCACTCATCATTTTTATGCAGAATGTAAAACCAGATAACATTGAACTTCATTAAAACTTGGGCATTTTGGTGAGGTTAAGATACAAAGTCATCCGATGTTTGGAATGCTAAAATCAATGTCATTTGTCCAATGTAAGCGACTACAATTGGAGACTATTTGATGTTGGGTGCAATAATGGCTCAAGAAAAAAGGACTCAAAAATAAGTTCTTGTATGAATTAGATTCAGGTCAGAAAACAAAATTTAGTAAAAAGAAAACACAACAACCAAATGATACATCCCTAAAGAGTAAGGATTTAGAAGAGCAATGTAAAAAGAACAGAAAAACAGAGAAAAACACGAATATTGTGACAAAATACTTTCAAAATAACTATAGACCAAATAAATCTGAATCAAATCATGCATTAACTTACTATTACTGCCAAATTTGAATAATTATAAAAGTGTCTGAAATAGAATTTATATTAGATATATTCAAATAAAAAGATAAGAGTTAGAAAAGACTTTAAAGTTGTAAACACAACTCACTTGGCTAAACAATAAGAAAAGTCTTAGAGAATATAATCGTACGTACAGAATATATAAGCTAAAACTTAAGTAAGCCAAATCATCTTTTATGCTCGAGGAAATGAAATGAGTTGACCTACAATTTTCTTTTGTCAGCTGAAATGGTAAACATGAGAAAGAACAAAAAAGAGATGACAAAAGACTTGATTCGTGCAATCATTGTGGAAAACTGAGAAGTTCGGAGGTAGTGGATTAGGCTCTCCCCTCTAGGTGCATTTAAACCTACGATAAACCAAAGAAACCATCTTTATCTATCTTAAGGAGGCTGACGAATTATCCACTATAACATCAGCCCCCCCCCCCCCCCCCCCCCCCCCCCCCAAAAGAGAAAAAGTGGAAAGAAAGACTCCATTTGAATTTATAAATTCTAGGGATTCTAGGGAACACCACAAATGAATATCTACAAACTGCAAAGCAACGAATTCATACATAAAAAGAACAAGAAGAAGTGATCAAGAATAGGTATTTACCTTCTTCAAGGCACTCATCATGATTCTTAGAGGAGGTGAGCTGATTTTTGCACGCTTAGAAACCTGCAAGATTAAGACCGAATTCCTTTAAGACAAGGTTTCTGGTACAACTGCTTAGATAAACCATAAGAATGACCAAAAAGCTTATGAACCTGATCAAGTTTAATGTAACCAAAGGGTAATTTAGGGTCACTTTCATCAATCATTGTCACTAATAGCTTCTCCAAATCCATGCAGATATTACTTTCAGTGCCTGCCCACCTACATTGTTGCGCTAAATTTAGCATTTCAGTAACATACGTAGTGTCGTGGAGAGGTCCAGTCCAGAGGGGACCTGACACAACAGTTGAATGAGAATCCTGAAGTGTAGAAGTTGGGAAGACAAAACAAAAACAAAAACATAAAGACTCGCTTAAAGGCCCAAATACAGTAAGGATTCACATAAAATTAGTGAAGGCTTGATCTCTCTCTCTATATATAAGTAGAATCTCACATGAAAACCTACAACATTCCTCACCAAACTTGAGATATACATTGTACGCCATCCATTTAAGAAAAAATTGAGCACACGTGTGGTTACAAAAACTTTGTCTCTAATTATATTTTAATTTTAATTGAATATTAAGATATCATCACACTGACGAGAACATCTTCATGAATATCAATTGTGGGCAGGTGCTTATATAAAACTCAATTGTAGGAAATTAGGAATCCTAACCTCTTCATTACCGCAATGGCAACAAATCTTTCCCAACTGATCCCATAAAAACGTTTGCGAATTCCCACATTTATTACAATAGCTGATGAAACCATAGTGCCTGTCAAGAATAAGGTAGCAACGAAATGTTAACATGCATTTATTTGTGTGTCTTTTAAATTTGAGTATTTAATTATCAACTTTGTCTTACTTGTTTTCAGGAAGCTTTCCACGAATAACTCGGAGCATGACTCTGAACACGGGTCCATGGTATGAATAATATGAGAAAAGAGGAGTAACACGGTAACCCAACACAGAAGCATCTCGTACAGCCCCACCTATAAGCATTCGCAAACCAACCTCATTCGAATATGGCATAGGGCGAACATAAGCTCCATATGAAGCTAAAGAACTAGAGAAAGAAAAAATGTTTATGAATCACATTATTGAAATTATTTTGACATGTCGAATTACAAAATCCATTAAATATGCGAATAAAAAGCTGTTTAATAAGTGCAGACTGAAGATGATTCAAAGTAAGCCTGTTTAATAAGAGAAAACACATCCACATGAGTACACACCAGCAGTTACTCATGCATATGACATTCCTTGTTATATTCACCCATATTTACAAATTTCAGCATATTGGACGACTTCTACTTCTTGCCACGTGTTCGCATGCTTTCAGCACAAGTCGGCATGCCCAAGAAGTTGTACGTGCTTTCAACACATGTTGATGTGGCTCAAGCAAATAAAAACGTGTTATAAGCATTAGTAGCGTTCGACACCTTTACAAGTTCCTTCAACATGTCTCATTGCCCACATGTGGCAATGTGGTAGTGATTGCAAGTTATGTAGAGGTATCGTTGGCGCGTGTTTATTTGAATATAACACGTACCAGAGTGCTTAACTATCAAATTGCATGCTGAACCACGTGAGTCCTGGTATTCAGCGTTTGTTGGTTCAAACCTTTCTAGAATATAGAAAAAAAATGGGACCTGTCGATCTAAAATTATAACACTTTGGAGTCTATATTTCTAAAAGTACTGTATGCCTCTCCCTGCACTGTAAACCCTGAAATATACTATACACTTTTTCATCTTTTTGGATGGTATTATTACTATAAGGATAGGGAGTTGAGGGCAAAGGACCATTAAATCGACCAAGCTGAAACTAATAAATAACTCGGTCTTGAAAATTGTGCCACCTGAGGTATACTAAAATACTAAATAGAGCACCAGGTCAAGAATTGGTGGGCATATAAGCCAATGTACAAGGGAATATCAGTAATAGCTGGCATAAAAAACCTAGTAAGCTTTTCTGTCCGTCAGTGTCTTAAATGGCAGATGTAGACAGGCACTTGAATCTAACGCAGCATCTATTGTTGCCAGGAAGGTACGTCACAATTTGTGACCTTAGTTTACTTAACCGAACCCCTTGTTCTGTCCTGTGAAGGGCCAGCTGGTTGGCTGTTAAGGCGTATAATACAAGTTTAGGTATCTACACAGCTACACTCTACAATCGTTAATTAGACATCTTACTTAATGCCCCTCTAGTAGTTAGGAGATAGTATACTTAAGATTAATGAGGGACTGAGAAATCACAATGACAATCTAAAAGTTGGAGGCAGTCAATTGAGTACTCCAGGCCCTTGCTGGGTCCATCCCTGATTAAATCCAGTCCGACTTTAGTCTTCAAACCACGATTTCATAGCAAAACATAATTTCTGGTCACAAGTCAAGCCTGGCCAAAGTCTTTTAAGGCTTTAAGCCCTAGGCTTTGCGTACTTCTATCCCTAAACTAGCTTAACATTTTCTTTGGGCTAATGGACACATATGTTTCTTATTAAAAACATTGATCTCCAATTAAAAAATTAAATGAAACAAAATACAAAATTTAAAGCAATTCACATAAACTATATGTACTTGTTAAAATATCCTGTGAAGCAAAGCAAAACTTACTGTTGAGGCCTATGTCCACCAGAAGAATACCCATCAGTAGAAGTAACATAAAGCAAACCATCAAATTTCAAACAATCATAAGCAGACCTAAAAAATGTAGAATTACTCCCAAATGAATCAATATCAATAAGATCAAAAAAATCCTCTTTCAGATAACACTCAGCCATAACCCTATTCGCATCCGAATGTGTCACCACCCATCTCCTCTTTCTCTTTTCCGTTTCCCTAACTACTTCCTTCTCAAAATTGGACACAATAATCCCTCTATACTCTTCATTTGCATCATTAGCCCAAACAAAATCAGCTTCAGCTTGAACAAGATAACGAAGAGATCGAATACCACAACCACACATTGCATCAAGAATTCGAAGATTTCCTTTTGATTTCTTGTATAAAGATGCAGCAAGAACACCAAGGTCTCTACCAATTGCACTTTCATGACGAAAGAATGAGTCTCCTGTTTGAAATTCAAGCCCTCTTTCAATTTCATTCTTGGATTCTAAGGTTAGGGTTTGTTGTAAAGAAGATAAAGAAACATTATCTTGTATAGAACAGTTAAGATGAGAAGTAAGACAATTGGGTTTTTTAGGGTTTTGAAGAAAGAGAAATGAAAGATAAAGAGAAGAAGAAGAAGAAGATAAGGTGGTGTTTGTAATTAAAAATGGAGTCATGGCGGGAGAATAACTAACTCAGAAAAAAGAAAAAGAAAAAGAGAGAAATGTCAACAGTTGAGCTGCCTTTAAATGGGTGGTGTCACTGCCACTCATGGGCTCATGGGTACCCGTTTGGATCATTACACATTTACATCTGCTCAAAATGCTCGACAGAACATTCATCTGGGAGTGAACTATAAGGAGATCGGACAGTTTACTGGATACGAAAACTTATATATACTGCATAAATTCATTTGACTTGAATGTTACATATCATAATCAGTTTTTCGCCTTCTACTAACTAAACTAAGACCATCTCCAATGGTAATAGTGAAAAAAACTTAAATACCTATAATATTCTGTAGGACCCAGTGAATAGTGTATACGATGGTGTTATCTCCAATGGTTTATACCTATATTTGGATGTAAAACTATTAAAGTAATAATTAATAACATATACAATGATTAATTATTATTATTTTATTTTATATGTATTGTACAATTCCATTTGTGTCCTTCAGCCATTAAAATAAGTCATTTAGGTATGCATATATTTTTTTCGGTTAAGTATGTTGTATATAATTCTACATTCAAATTCAAAATTATATTAATTAAAATTTCATTTGAAAATAAACATTTCATAAGATAATTGCAATAAAAAACATAACCAAATACTCGCGTACATAATTAATTACATGTCCATTTCATTCGTCTCCTTGACCATGCAAATTCCACAAATGTTGAACTAATCTGTTTCTGAGTTCAAAGTGTTCACCTCTATTCTCCGAACGTCGATGATTCTGAAGAAAGTTGGCAAAAGTTTGATTTTCATGATCTCTTCTTAGATCTACTGTATCTACAGTTGACGAACTATCATATACAGGAAGGATCGGTGGTGGTTCATTAAAAACAAAATGATTTATATATGAAGCTCTTTCTTCTTCCACAATCATGTTATGCATGATAATGCACGCTGCCATGATATCATGTAGTGTATCTTTACTCCAAAATCGTGCAGCACCTCTTACGATAGCGAAACGAGCCTGAAGTACCCCAAATGCGCGTTCAACATCTTTACGGTACGATTCTTGTTTTTTTGTAAAAAAACGTTCGTTTGCATCCTTCGGAGTTTTAATTGCCCTAACCAAAGTTGACCACTTCAGATATATTCCATCAGCTAAATAATAACCAATATCATAAGTTCTACCACATACTGAGTAGTTTGCAGGTGGTGATATACCTCTATGTAGGTCATAAAATAGGTTTGATCAATTAAGTACGTTCACATCATTATTTGAACCTGGAATGCCAAAGAAGGCATGCCAGATCCAAGTATCGTATGATGCAACAACCTCAAATATAATTGTGCACTTTTTTGTTCGACTCCGATACATACCTGCCCATTGTGTTGGACATTTCTTCCACTGCCAATGCATGCAATCTACACTCCCTAACATTCCTGTCATTCCACGAGCTTCTGCAACCTGTAGCAATTGATTAATATCATGTTTGTTTGGAGCCCTTAAGTATTCTGCACCAAATACCTCAACAATATCTCGACAAAATTTTTTTGTACAAGCCAAAACTGTTGACTCTCCCATTCGAAAGTATTGATCTTGTGCATCACAAACACAACCGTATCCTAATAATTGTATAGATGCTGCCATTTTCTGATATGAGGATGCTCCTACTTTGCGAGTAGCATCTACCTTTTTTGCCCAGAAAGTATTGTGGTTCTTTAAGGATCTTCTAATGCGAAGGAATAAAAGACGACTCATTCTAAAGCGTCTACGAAAGTATTCTTCTGGAAATATTGGATTGAGCCCAAAATAATCACTTTTTAATTGAATGTTGCCGTTGACTCTTCCCCGATTAATGACGTTGTGTCCTGGTAATGATCCACCCCTTGGACCGAATTGTTCCTTTGCATCATTAGGTATTGCCGCATTTGTATCTAGTCTTGCTCCATAATGAAATTGTTTTGCACAATTTATCGATTTCGCATTTCATCTTCATAGTTAGCTTCCTCAGAATCAGAAGAGTTTCCATTCAAAGCTGCTGAATGTGAAGAACTTGCATAATATGGGTTTGGGTGATAATTCATGATGTAGCAATTAAAGGTTTGCAATTGTAGGATATTTCACGTATATCAAACTTCTTTTAATAAGTTTGTCAAAGATAAGATAACACCCAAAAATCCATAGTTGATAAGATTTCTCAATTATTTGGATTGAATGATAGACAAAGTGACATCACAAGTTTAGATTTTTAGATAGACAAAGTGACATCACAAATGTTTACATCATGTGAAATCATTTTTATGGCAATTTTTATTTGTCTTGTTCAATTTTTTTCACCCAATACGATAAAAATGAGAATCTTGATAATTAACTTTCATTTGTCTTATTTATATTTTTTTTTCGCACAATAAGATAAAAATGAAAATCTTGATAAGATTTTTACAAAGATAACAAAGATGTGGATGCGGTGGCAAAGTGACATCACAAATGCTTACATCATATCATCATATGGGTTACTTTGTGATAATTTTCATTTGTCTTGTTCAATTTTTTTCATCCAATACGATAAAAATGAGAATCTTGATAATTAACTTCCATTTGTCTTATTCAGATTTTTTTTACATAATAAGATAAAAATGAGAATCTTGATAAGATTTTTACAAAGATAACAAAGTTGTTGATGTGGTAGCAAAGTGACATCACAAGTAGTTACATCATCATACCCACGTCTCTGCTCCAGAACAAATTAAATGCCTATAAAATCTAAATTTCAATACACCAAAACCATCATACCCACAATTCCGACTAAAAATAACCTAAATAATCATGCCAAGAAACAACTCTCAACTACGAGCTTCTTCAGCACGAGGAGCTAGTTTTTCCCATGCTGAAGATATAATTCTTGTGAATTCATACTTGGAACATTCCCAAGATGGTGAAATAGGTGCATTTCAAACAAAAGATCTAATGTGGTCCAAGATAGAGTGCACTTACAATGGCCAAGCAGCTGACCAACATAATTACGCCCAACGAACAATAGTTTCACTACGCGGTCGTTGGGTAATCCTTAATACAACATGTCTCAAGTTTGGAGGATGTATTAAACAAGTTTTGAGCTTCAATGAAAGTGGTAGCTCTGAAATGGACATTGTAAGTAAAATATCTGTCATTTTAAATTGTTTGTTTTATTGATTATTTGTTGCTATTGAAAAAAAAAACTAAATATTGTTTCATATCATTTTTTTCCTTCTAACAGATAGAAAAGACAAAACAACGTTATGCTAATTCACATGAAAAGAACAAGTTATTCACATATGAGCATGCTTGGAATATCTTAAAATACCATGACAAATGGTCTCTTAGCACCGAAGAAAGTTCTCCCATGGGTAATAACTCTCCTGGAATTAATCACTCTCCTGGGCTCACCCAAATTGAAGAAGAAGGGAATGATATTCGACAAACAGGAGAAGCTTCTTCAGGAAGGCCACAACATGGACGAAATGCAACAAAAAGTAAACGTAGAGTTGTTGACGATAACGATCCAATGTGGGTTGAATTGCGAGAAAACTCTCGAATGAACAGAGAGTTCATGGAGAAACAACGTATGGACACACTGCAAATTGCCGAAACCAGGGATACCCGCGCGAAAGAGAGGAATGAGTTAGAAAGGCAACGATTGGCTATGTTGCAAGACGATAAGGATACTATGATCATGAACACTGATATGAGCAATTTCACTCCTGGGAAGAAAATGTTTTATTCTAATTTACGGTTGGACATCCTAACTAGGCAATGCCAAAAGACTGCTGCAAGAAATCTGTTTTCCGGTGGTGAAGGAAGCTCTAGTCAACAAGATCAATCTAACGATGATGTTTATGACCAGTACAACAACAATGAAGAAACTGGATATCGGTACAATCATGATTGATAAGCTTTAATTTAATTTTATTGCATGTATTGTATTTCTTTTTTGTATTGTGGGTTTGATGGTGTTTTTATGTTATTTGTATTGTATTTCTTATTTTGTATTGTATTTCATCTTTTGTATTGTTGTTGTATTTCCTTTTTATATTAAGTTAATTTTAGCCCTTTTTAATTAGTGCAGATTTTTCATTATTTAATTTATAATTTTAATTATTGTTTTATTTAATTTTAATTATTATTTAGTTTAATTAATTTAATTTTAATTTTAATTATTGTTTAATTTAATTTTAATTGTTCTTTTTTAATTAGTGAACATTTTAATTTAATTAGCCCAATACAAATATGGGCCCTTTCTTTGGGTTTGGACTTGAGTTAATAATGATTCTGTGGAAAAACAAATAATTGATGAGGCCAATATGGAAAAGTTATTTTTTGAATGTGGGGTTAGGTAGGTCCCAAAGTTTGATTACACATGAGACAAAAAATACTTAAAACTCAAATATTTACTTATATATAAGTAAATATATGAGTATTTGAGTTTTGAGTTTTGAGTATGGGTTGGAGATGAATTTTGGTGAATAGTACCAAATTTATAAGTTTTAATAGATTGAATTGGATTTGATTTCGTGCCGAAAATTTATATTTGGTTCAACATAAACAAAATGCCATTATATAAGAAAAGTGAAGGAACATTAAATTTTCAATGGAACTTTCATTGAACTTGCAACAGAACAATTAGGGAGACATGATCACTGGAAAGTAACAGAATTAAACTAAATCAATACATTTGATTTTTTTTTTTTTTTTTTTTTGAGAAAGTACACGTAATTTTCTTTATATACATTTTGGGACAGAAGTACAAAATTATATTAAAGAAGAAATATTTAGAAGAAATTAGAATTGCCTTTTACGCCACAAGCAGAGGCTTCATCCATCAAGGCAGATCCGCAAGAAATATAGATACATGTCCAAGCTGGAGCTGTGAACTTATATGTGTGTATATTTGTTTGTACGAGTATACACATGTATACTTAGCGGAAAAAAAAAAGTATACACATGTATAACTAATACCTTGTCCTTCTATTAGCAGAAAATGGGGAATTCTTCGTCTCTTACGTGGTATATGTACTGTATTGCAGCATCCCTGCACATCCCAACAAGAGATATGAACTTGTATCATAGATTTCTTCTTGAACTTTATTACATTCAATGTTTAAGAGACATACCTTTTCAGGTTATTTGTTGAATCCAGATTGGATTTGTTCATTCCTTGTTCAGGTATTCTTAATGTGGTGTCATGTGAAGTCTTGTTGCTACTTTGTTTAGGTGGTGTTGTGTCAGGTAACACTTCCTTGTTCTTCAATTGCCAGACAATGGGGGGAATTCTTCGTCTGTTAGGTGGTATGTGTGCATTGAAACATCCCTGCAGGTCCCAACCAGGAATATGAACTTGTATTCCTAGACTTGTTCTAGAACTTCATATCAAATTCAATGTATCATGCTCTTACCTTTCCAAATTTTCTGTTGAATCAGGTTCAGATCTCTGCATCCATTGTTCATGTATTCTTAATGTCAAGTCATGTGATGTCTCATGTCTGCTTTGTGTAGTTCTCTCAGGAAGTACCATGTCTCGTTCACTATCACATGTAAGCATTTTAGATCATTATCAAGTAGTGAAGACATATTTTGGGGGATTTGTTCTAATAGGTTGAGGAGGGGTATTTAGGCAAGAGAAATAAACTTTGGATGAAAAATTTAACGGAGGCAAACGACATGGTGTTAAGTCCAAGTTTTCAACTATAGGAGGGATTATTTATAGAGTGTCCATAATGTGAGGGGTTGAGTCTAAATTAAATGTACTGAACTGAGATGTACTGAGAAAGTAATAATAGCTTCCTGCCACAATAAGAACAAATATATCTGGCAAAATTTATACCTTGGCTAACACTGCGTTCGAGGTTGTTATTTTCTCTCAGTGGATCTATGATGTTCAAATGCTTCTTTTGGAATGCGTGGGAATTGGTCTTAGGCATTTCCGCAAAATGCCTGAGATATTCTTTGCTAAGCAATGGGCGACTTCCATCGATTTCTGGTTTCTTAACTGCAAAACCACCATGCAAAGAATTTTAGTGAAAATCAAGAATTTTATAATAGCTAAATCTTCCAATTCTCAAAACTATATGTACGCCAAAGCATAGCGTAGCAATAGCAAGAAGTTACTTACCCACAATTTGTGGCAGACAAGATAAGAAGATTACACCATTGATTGGAGCATTTATACTGATGTAGTAGTTATTCCAGTCAAATTTGTCGAAGTAGTTCAACAATCTATACAAAACCTGTAAAAATGACTAGGTGGTTAACAAAACAAATTCATGTCTTTGTGCCTTCAAGTAATGTAGAATCATTCGTAACTTCTTTCAGTACTGACCTCTAGAGACCCCGTGATGATATCCCTCGAGAAGAACTGGAAGATGTAGAGGACCATTATTTCCAACGTTGTTGTAGAGATTAAGCCATGATGAGCACCAAGGACACGACTTTCATAATAACACCATGCTTTAACTAGTACAATGTTGCGTTTGAAAAGATGACCGTGGCCAATATAACAGTCTACCTGCAAAATCAAATGACATAAAATAGTTATATTGACAATATGAGAAAGAGAAATTTTGGGTGTTAATGTATTAGACATAAACCTTGTAACATGTCATCCATTTATACCTGCTGCAGAAAGTGAATTGTAGAAAATCCTCTATATTGATTGAAAGAGATGTCCACAGCAATACTTTGCACAAGGCATTTGATGAGTTGAACCTGCCATCAAGAATCCCATCTTATTAAGTTTGTAAGAATATCATAGTGTTAGTAGCTGGTTTCGAAAACCTAGAGGTCGCCAGATTATATAGCAAATGTACCTGTGCACAAATGTATTGCACATCCTTCACCTCATACGCTGAAGTAATATTCTGTTGTTCGTGCCTGAGGATGGCCTCCATGCCTTTGGCTACATCTTCCACGTTCTGACTGCTGAGTGCAGTCAGATCAATATCACCGTCCGGGAGATAAGTATTTAACGATACCGACCCAAATGGAAGTACCTGTAAGAAAACCAAGAATAAAAAAAAATAAAAAAAACAATTACTTCACCAACAACATTCTGTTTTATATAAATTAAAGCATTATAAATTTAAAATAAAGTCTTATCAACAAAAAAAAAAAAAAAAGGGAAAAATGAAATGTAGGGAAGGTATTCACCCGAATGCCGAAATGATATTTAATAAGGGATTGTAAATATGAAGTAATTGCTTTTCTATTATGAAGATGTTTTAGTGGGTTTAACCAGATCTAATATTTGTTGGGCTATTTCCTCTCCTACATGCCACCTTCTGCGCGAAATAAACAAACTGTTTAGACTTGGATGTGTGTTTGATGAAAAAGATGAAGAAGTTGATGAAACTCGATAAGGACTCATATTTTATCAAATGTAAAAAAAAAAAAAAATCAAACTTTTTCTTACAAAATAGAATACCCCCTCCAAGGACAAATTTTCAACTTTGAGCAAAAGAATCAAACAACTTTATAACAAACAGAGGAAGTTTTTGACAAAAACAAAAGGATTTATAATTGAAATGAAACTTTAAAAAGCTAATATTAAAATGAAAACTTTCAAACTTGATTTATGGTAGAAAAATCAAATAAGAGAAGTTTAAAAATCCAAGTTAAATCTAAACTTTATAAAAACAAATGTGGTTTTAGATGAAACAAATTTGTTTTTAAAGAAGTATAAAGGAGAAAACAGAACCCAAATAAAAAGCTTCTTGCAATTGTTTTTGCTCACACTAATTTCTCTCCTTACTCTATGCTAGTGCAAAGTCCAATCCTGACAATCTTTTTATAGGCATTTTTACCCCTCCCCCTCTACACAGTATTAAGGTATACGTACATGTGTTTTTAGAGTATATAATTGAATTAATGATATACAATTATAAAAGTCTTTGTTTATCTTTTAATGAAAATATTCCTATTTATTGTTAGCATTTACAAATACATTTTGTAGTGTGTATAATTTGATGTACTTTAATTAGTCTAGTTGTGATTAATTTTGAAAGTAAATCCCAAATTTGTAATGGCAAATCAATCAAACAAATAATTTGTAAGAGCTAAAAAAAATCAACTGAACCTGAAATTGCAACTATAAAAAAAACCCACCGCATTCAGGATCGACCTCCGAATGTGGATTTGCAGGGCAAGCTGATAATGCTTACTAATACACTCATACAAAACTCTGTCTATGTTTTAATGGGAATATTCCTATTTATTATTAGCATTTACAAATACATTTTTTTTTGTAAATAGCATCTACAAAGACTTGTCAGAATTTTATCATCAAAACTTTCCATTTAATTGTTATTATTACATTAATTTGTTGGAACATTGATTTATTATATTCAAATAGATCTATGTATCCTGGAAAAAAACATTATTCCTTAGATTCCTTTTTTCATTAAAACATAATATAGGCTGTTACTAAATCTCTAAGTAAAACAATCACAAAAACTCAGATTTTTTTCATGGATTTAGACCATTGGATTCTTTTAAATCTAATTTTTTAAATAATCCAAAAATAAAATAAAAATCAAAGTTGTTAATAGATTAAATTCGAATGGGCGAGGAGTCTAGAACCCATCTAATCAAGATATTATTATGATTTTATTAATTCAATTAAAGTATTTGTAGTTGTCATTCCAAATATTAGCATAAATTTTCAAAATTATATGTCAAATTTATTTAAACATAATATAAATTCAACAATTGATAGAAATAGTATAATAATAAATAAATAAAGATAAAATCAAGAGTTCTAATTATCAATTAATTTTTTTCTTCTAGATTACTAACAAGAGTTTTGATGTATTTACCAAGAATCCACATGGATGTTCCAAGTTGCTTGACAAGTGGTTCCTCATCTTGGTTACCTCCCTCCAATCAATGTGTACCATAAATCTAAGGAAAGAATAAGAAAAACCTCAAATTAGATATCCAAATCCAAATTTTAGTAATCTAAATAAAAAGTATAAAAAATTATGTACAAAAATTTATATACATAACTGTAGAGGAGATCGCCCGAATACTATATGTCTTAAGCCCCAAATATATGAAACGGTGACATACATCCTATTTTGCCATTCAACTCCATCTTGAATCAAATGTTTGGACAAACGAATTTCATAACCCTTAATTTTTCTTATAACACACACACAAACGAAAAAGAAACTAAAAACAAGAAACTTGTTTGAGAAAGATCAATTATATCAATCACACATGTTATTCTATGTGTTCTAGAGAACCCTTTCACACTTCATCGTATCGAGTAAAGGATGAAAGAAATACTAGCTAATGAAATAAGTTACTTAGATGGGATGAATCAATATTGAACGAAGTGGTCTATTTATAATGTTTGTGGCATTAAAACCGATGCAAATATATTAATTGTAAATTAAGATAAGATTCACACGGTTTGAGATTCACACGGTTGCCAGCTCTGAAGAATCACGTGAGTACTTTAATCAGAAATTGACACTAGGTATTGTTAGGTTGTGTTTGCATGTTACCTTTTACGTTATAGATTAGGATAAGATTCACACGATTTTCAGCTCTGAAAAATCACGTGACTACTTTAACTGAAACTAAAATTAGGCGTGTCTTTATATTAACTTTTACGTCACAAAGTTAAGATAAGATTCACATGGTTTGAGGTTCACATGTGACATGACTGCCAGCCCTGAAGAATCATGCGACTACTTCCATTGAAATTGAAACTAGAGGTGGACCACTAATTTGACGTGTGTGGTGAGAGAGGAGCATGTGTGTTAGATTGTATTATTTGTATTAGTTTGATCCATAATGGTGGTGGTGGGGGAAATTTTGACTTAAACACACACCCCCCCCCCCCCCCCCTTATGGTCACATTTTAAATAAACCCCCTCATTTGTCAAAGTTTGGATTTTACCCCCTTCGTCCCATTTTAACGTCCAAATTCAAAAATTTCCCCAAAATAACACCTTCTTTGTCTAGCACTTAGCTTATATTATTGTGTTAATATCTATTGATTAGTGCTTTCTTGTCTATTGTGTAGGTTTCATGAGCTGAAATGCGAATATTGTGTTAAAGCCCGCGAAAAGTCAAGAAAAGCAACTAAAAAGGTGTTATTTGCACTAAGGGAGGAGAATTGATATTTGCACCCCAGATCTACTGAGAGTAACCCACAGTCAGTCCTGTTGACTTGACTTTATGTCAAAGTGGGGCGGTCCGAATCTCAGCCCAAACCGGGTCCTATTGAAGCCCACAAGTCAAAATTTCTATTTAGGGCTTTATTTAAAGTCCAAACTTAAAAAGGCTCTACAAGGAGATCCAGAAGTCTGATTTGGGCCCATGAGCTATCAAACTGATGGGCTTGGTCCAAGCTACAACTTATGCCCAAGAAAATTAGGTTTTGCTGAAGACCTAATGCCTCCAGAAGACCAACAGCAGCAGCCACGAATTTAACCTAATTTGAAAGTCTTTGCATGCAAGTATTCTACCTTGTATTTTCTATATAAGAGAAGTGGTAGCTAAGCTTTAGGTATTTTTTTCATGGAGAGAGAAAAGTGAATATTTGTGAGAAAAATTTCTTCTCTTTTGTATCAAACTCAATTCATATAAATATCAATCTATTAAGTTTTTATTATGATGTTTTGTTATTTAATTATTTATTCCATGGTGTCATCATTAAGGATGAGTAGCTAAATATCCTTAGGGGGATGGTTGAAGCACTCTAGATAATGCGAAAGCACCATGTTTGTTCTTAATGTTCATTGTGATTCAAGGTACTTAATGCTTATTTACTTCTACCTGCAGTATGAGGTAAGTATGATTATTTGCAGGTTATTGTTATCAATATTATTAAAATATTATTGTTAGGGTTTAGGGAGACCTAGCTTTAATGGTTTTATTTATATTGATTAAAGATGTGTAGTAAAATAGCTGAGAGGTGATTATTACATATCTGTAGTTGATATCTTTTATTGAAACCTTTTTGTAATTGAATCAAATAGCTGAGATGTGATGGATTGATTATGAATTAATATGTTGAATTAATTAAATTGAATAGTTGAGAGGTGACGGTTTGATTAATAAGACATATTCAATAGCATGCATAAGAGAATCCCGTTTTAATTGAGTGGAATAGCTGGGAGGTGACTACTTGATTATTATAGGTATTAATGATTAATTGGAATAGCTGAGAGGTGACTAATTAATTGTTATAGATTGAACATGAAGGAACAACATGTTATGTTTGCATTATTTAGTTTGTGGATACCAATTCTTTCCCCTATGTCATCATAAGACCTTCTTTACATCTCTACCATCTTCTTAAGTTAGTTTTAATTATAGTTTATTTATTATTGCATGTAGGAAGTAGAATCAATCTCAAATCTTATTATTGATTCCCTTTGATGTTTCTTAACAATTGTTTTCTATTGTGTTTGAGCTAAGATCTCCCCTTCTGAGGTGGGTACGACCCTTGCTTGTTACTTGTCTACTTTGATAACTAATTTATACAGGCACAAGAAGGAAAATCAATAAAAATATAATCTTTTGATTAGGTGGTGTTAATATACCATCTATCATCTGCTTCTTCCAAAAAATTTATTATTGGTTTGTAGACACCCCCCCCCCCCCCCCCCCCCCCATATGTTTGTGATAATCTTTGAGATGACCCCTCACTTACAGAAACAAGACTTAGTGGAGAAGATAAAGTCTAAAACAATGGATTCACTCCTAAATAGTTCAAGTTGAGAGAGAAAATGTGTACGATTTATACCTTACCCTTGCTTGGAGATCCAAACTCCATTTTACTAGCTTAAGTTTTAGATCTATAGTTTTAATTTGTATAACTCAAATCGGTTAAGAAAAACAAAAGGGAAAAAAAAGAAAAAAAAGAAGTATATAATTATGCAGTATATAATTAACTAGTGTCTTAGCCGTTAATTTTAATTTATCCATTTTCGATTACCATTCAAGTTTTAAATTATTAATTTTATTAAATATTAAATAATACATTAATTTATCAAAAATATTATGAAACAATTATTTCTTAAGTAAATTTGGGTAGTTTTTCTTAATATTTTATAAGAGTTCATTATATTATCTTAATTTATTTTTTTTTTTAATTATTGAACTTTTTACTTATAAATAAAAATATGTTAAATTACGATAAAACCATTATTTAAAGACTATTATGTAAATTTACCAAAAAACCATGACTAAAAAGATATTTTAGTCAGAATTATGTGACAAAATTCTAAAGCTCAATCCTCAAAAACCGGTACTTACATCGATGACATTTAGATATAATTTAGATGCCACCATTATAAGGAGTTGCGCAAAATTTCAGTGTTATTTGGTGGATCTCAAAATTTGGAAAACAAAACAATACATCGATGAAACTGTTGTAACAAAAATAGTATGAGTAAAGAAAATTAAACTATATATAGTGATGATTCTAATCAACAATGCCACGACAGTGTAGGCTCCATCCATATGGGAGGCCATGAAGCTAGGCTCCTCACTTCTCCCAAGTTGAAGGCCCCAACAGCTAAAGAAGAATAATTAATTACCTAGAAATATTGTATCTCCACTTAGGTTCTGCACTTCAATCCACAAGCGGATTCATTTTGTAGGTGGAGAATCCAATAATGCAGGAGTGTGATTCATCTTCGGTATATTTCATATACATCTCAATTAATGAGTAGTAATTCCCCAGATGATAACTCCACTAGATATAGATACTTGCTACAGTCGTTCTCCTCGCATTGCTTAAAAGAAGAATAAGGGGGTGGTCAGTGGTGCAAGTATCGACAACACCTTTGGATCATAAGGATCATTGTGATCACAAGCAAAAACCATATCAGAATCTTTCACGAAGTAAAACTGCTGATTTTTATCCTAGTATAAGATGTCACGAATCGATTCAGAGCTTTGGTTTATGAAGACCAATCGGTTTGGTCACCAGCTGACCAGCAGCAGGCTCGAAAAAGGCCTTCGATTTCTGTAATTGATCACCACCATGACTTTATAGTTAAGGTTTGATGTTGGATTTGAAGACAAGACGAACTTTCTTTATATCATATTGCGAAAACCTCCTCTTAAAGGAGGGAGATCAATATCCTCATGGTTGGTCAACATGGGAAATGATATACGAACGTAAACCTCCTTAGTCCTTACCCTGTCTCCAAACTAGGAGTTTAGGACCAGACATCCATGAGTAGAACCTTTATAGTCCATGAGACTGCAGGCTACCATCCATGACTTGAAATGGTACATTCTTGTCTCATGAAACTCATAAAAAGTGTGTTTATAACCTATATCACCAAGATCTTCATTACGAATAGGAAACTCATACATGAGAGAATGCCGTGAGTGTGCATTATAAACGGAATTCCATGGCTTACACACAGCACTAAACCGGATGAAATGACGTGACAATTTATCTGCCATGAAGACTGTAAGGTGGTCTGGAAGCTCTAACCAGTCAACCTCTTGAACTACCATGATCTCCTATTGAACTTTGGAATTGAATCAACGATTAAGAAACATATTGCTAAAACAATCAACTTAATTATTAGGTTAGTCAGTCAGTTGTAAGAAGTAAGAACACAAATTTTAATTAAAAGAGATTGAAGGTGAACATACTGTTAGAAACTTAACACCAAGTAAGAACTCTCTTCTTATTGACTTGCCTTTCCTTGACACAATACAAGCCTATATACACTGTGACTCTCCACATTCTGTAACTTGCATGAAGTTACAACCTTTCATAAACCAACACTAATTAACATTCACACAAATATTATTACTCACAGACTCATTAACACTCATAAATAACAAAACTATAACTCATCATTTGGTTTATCTTCCAACACATACAATCAAAATTTTCTTTCAGCTCTCTTTGTTAACTCATATCCAACACGAACTTGTTGGATTCTTAGTTGATTATTTGGAAACCAACCTCCCTTCAGTCTTCAAACTCTTCTTAATGTATATGCCCTGCTTCCTGCCTTTGAACAAAGACCAGGAAGCACTCTTTATGTGTGTGTGTGTGTGTATTCTTGGTGAATGGTGAGCATTCATTAGGCTAGTATTAGGCTAAGCTTACTAAGATAATCCACAGTGAAGGTTATGTACTCCGTAATTGTACATTGTACGGACCACAAAATTATAAAATCACTTCTACCCCTCCATCATTTTCATGAAATCTTTGCAATTACATGAATTTGAAAAACCCCACATCTTCTTCCACAAATTACAATTTGCAGAAGAATAGAAACTTAAAATTATGGATTTTGATTAAGCTTGTTGTGTTGGGATTTTGACCAAAATTACAACATGATTAAGTAAAAAGCTTTGAGACTACAACACAAATCTCACAAAGTCGCCTTAGACCATTATTCCTCTCTGTCAATGGATAAGGCTTTACTGTTCCATTGAAGGAACCTTCACAATCTGATGCACTATCAGAAGCAACCTTAGCCAAGCTGATGAGGTTAGAATATGTATCCGAGTTTAAGTCATTATAAGCTTCTTCAATGGCTGAGACTGCCTTCTTGTAGTAGCGGTGACATTGTTGAAGAGCATGCTGTAGGGATGCATTCTTCTTGGTGTTGGCATTCTTAAGCAAGACTGGAATTTGTGATGAAGTAGTTGTTGCATTGATATAAGCTAGGCCGAAAGAGACGTAACCAAGGAGGTAGCTATCGGTGTCAGGACTACCAACACGAGAATCAGAGTAGAGAGTATCGACACAGAAAGTGTAATTTGAAGTTTTTTTGCAGATGTTGTCAACTAACTTGATAGGTTTGGTCACCTCAGATGAAGAAGAAGTGAGAAAAATGAAGAAGAGAACAAGGATCGATGGGCTGAGTAAACTATGAAACCCCATGTTGCTTTGTCTATGTGCATTGGAAGTTTGGAACATCCCACGTAGAGAATTTATAGAAAAGTAGGTGTTTGGATGATTGCTTTGTCACAATCAACTGGATTGGAGGTACATGTTCTCCCATTCTAGGATATACATCATCATCATCATCCTTGTTTGATACTTAGATCCAAAAGTTTTGCTGTCTGGAAAGAAAGCAAAAGAAAGTGACACCAGCAGCCGGAAGAAAGTATCCACACCCAACTAAATTCTCCCAAGTCCCCTTGAGCTGAGAATGGGATGCAAAGATAGAATAACAATTGAAGGAAAAACAAAGACTATAAACTCATATTGGTAGACAACAATGTAACTGTGAAGCACATCCTCAAGTTTGTGATGAAAACCTCGACTCAATTTCCTTCAAGCACCTGAAAATGGTATCATGGTTGAAGAGAATTCAATAATATTATTTACAGTTGTTTGTGTATTGAATAGACTTTTAGGTGGGCGTCCTTAATGCTAAGCCAATTTGATCTCTGATATTATTTGCAGGTCATTCCTAGGCTATCCTCTTTTGTTTCATTGAACTGAAAAAGTTGATATAGTAATGAATACATATGACAACATGGACAACAAACAAATCATAAAACCAAAGAATCTGATACTATCCTAATTCTACAGTACAAAATAGTTTGAAGTGTGTATCCACTGTATTATCTCACAGTATCTCTTGTGAAAAAGCTATCTATTGGCCAAATGGTATCTGGCATCACACAATCATTCCACCTTAGCCACTCCTCCTCCAGGCAGGCTGCTTTCAGCAACAGTCTCCCTGACAAACCTGAGACATGGAAATCCATCCAAAAATTATCTTAAGACAGAAAACAGATGAAAATCCATACTAGAATCACAATAGGCATCTTCTCTTTACAAAGGTATATACTGTCTCAATGTGTTAGATATGATCTGAGACGATTCACAGACGAAACACTGAAGGCTTATTTATATACTTTACCTTGCTAGTTTATCTCGGGAGGATTGCAAGACGTATATCGCAAGGATGAAAGACAACATAAGCCCTGTTTCACATGCACACAGATAAATTAGAACTTATTTACAAAGAAACTCTTTTCCAACCTTTCATCCAATATATATAAGGTCTCCTACAGCAATAGTTTTAACCACCAAACCTTAACTATATTAATGATTCTTTCAATGCAAGGATAGAATAACACCTAATCCAACCAACTATTAGGGTAGTCTCTAGGGTCCAGTACGGGGTGAAAATGATGTTTGCTTGTCTGACCACTCTTCAAGCCTTAAAATCCCTTTGGTTTCCACAATTTGCTCTCCTGGTTTGAATGCACTAGAGAGAGAGCAGCAAAATCTGTTTAACTTGATCAGTTGATCTGTCTGAGGGAGGGCACCATCTCTCAACTTTCTAACATTAATCAGAAAGCAAGACCAATGAACTCAACTCTCCACTCTCTCAAACAATTGATGGCTATATTATCATTTCATTCAAAATTCTCATATTTAAAAAATTCAAAGGAAACACTGAACTTCAAAAGTTGGTGGTCTGACGTGAAGATTGAAGAATCTAAACCAATAACTCCGATTACGATCTGAACACTCTGAGATAGAATTGAAGGCTTGAAACAGTGGATTGGGCTTTTAAAACCATGATTCATTCGTTCATTGTGTTCTTCTAAAATTCAATTTTAGCTTTCAATCGACTACACCAAAACAAAAATTCCAATCCAGAAATCTGAGCCATCATATCACTGGATCTTGTTCATGTTTTCCTAACAAACTCGAGATTAGAGAGGCAACAAAATTAAGAAAGAAAGAAAAATTGCTATGATCTTAACAAGGATAATGCTTGGAACATGGATATAGTAAGATGAAGAAAGAGAATTGCAACACATATTTTGCTCTTCTGGGAGAATTTGTGAGGGGTGCCGAAGGTTTCTGAGCTTCCCATCCAACTACAATTTGGCTCCACACTCCCAATATCAATTCTGAAACACACTCGTAATTATATGCAAGTTGCAAGTTTCAAGATGGATTGTTGACCTGTGGCTCTTAAGACTTTGGGTCATCAATTGAGTTTGGTGGCCTGCTCTGCTCTTAAATTTTTTTACTAGCTCTTGGTAAAGAGCGGGGTGTCGTAAAGATATCTCCGCCATGAATTTCCCCAAACCTAGTCTCCTATATCTTTCAAACTGAGATAATTGGTTATGGAAAAGTGATAAGGTGAAGGTACCCATCATTTGTTTTCAGATCATCACGACTGAGTGACTGACCATCGAAGTGCCTTCTATTATAATCTAAGGATATAGCCACCACCTGTGATCAAAACATCGGAAGACTGACCGTGGAAGTTCAGTTCTAATCCAAGCAAATGCTATTATGGGTTGCTTAATTGAATCTTGTTTGCTTGGCTGGGTTTGACTTTGCTGCAAAGGTCGAATTTTGGGGTTTTCATTTATGTTGGTTGCTTGATTGTTTTTTTTGTAATTGTCAGTTTATGGTGTTTGCAGCTTTGAAATTGCAGTCAGTCTCACCATGTTGCGGTATAGTAGTATATCTTTGTGGTGTTAAAATGCAAGGCTGTATACACACACTATATAGCATTCAAATTTCCATATCCCTAAACAAGATAATGACAGTACATCTCAACAAAGCAGCAACCAATATTTTTTATTATTTATGTTTCCTAAAGAATCCAATCAATGATGAGCATAAACAGACAGTTACCTGAACCAAACAGCACATAGAATCCACCAGCTACATTTATCTCTGACTGCTCCTCCCTGTAACAATAATCATCACAACTTAATTCAACCACAAATCATCAAGCTTTAAAGATCAAAAACCTTCACAACATTGTTAACCCTACTAATCTGATTCATAACAAGGCATGTGCAAGAGGCACTGAGTACAATAATAGCATTTAGAAAAATCTTGGTTAAAACAAACAAATATACCAATGTGTCCAAAAATTTTGTTGCATACACGATGTCAATTATCATACAAATTGTAATGGTATACTAACCATGTGTATCTGACAAGGACATGTTTTGGCCACTGTTGTGCGTCCCAGAACTGCTTACTTATGTCGGGATGGATTTCAACATCTGTCAATAAAGTGAATAACCAAGTATAATGATAGCCTTATTAAAGAATATTGATAGCATAAACCATATTCATGCTGAGAGTTGACTAAACAAGATGGATGTAGAACATCTGGCTACAGATTACAGAGTTCTTAGAAAAATATCATAAAAATACAATAAATATAGGGGCATCGCCACAAGAAAGACAAAATATCGGTAGCCAGGATGATGCAATCAGCACCAACACGACATCCAATTTTTCTAGTTGTTTTATTATCCATGTTTCATTTTAGGTCAGTAGATAAGTTCTAGAAAGGTCTTGATTAGCTTTTCACTTAGCTTTATAATTAAAATCCTAGTCAAAGTAGCATTTCTATCTTCATATATCTTGCAGTCGGAATTATTTTTAGCCTATAGAAGAAGCTGCTTTGTAATCCAACTCATTCAGTCATCAGCAAAAGCAATGTTAAGAAGCAAAAAAATACAATAGAGATGGATGTAAAAGTATAAAGTATCACATACAATGGTGCGGCATGTCTAATACTTTAGCCGTGACCCCGTGTAAATCACTTCCTGAGTACCTCTGTAGAATTAGACGCATTCAACATTAGGTTTCCATCACACACAAGTATAATGTCAGAACAACAAAACATGACCTATTTCCAATAGAATTTTCTCGCAGCAAATGTTTAACAGCCAAAATTCAAATGATAGAATTGAATGTCTTATTAGAGTTGAAAGTAAACCTACCAAATGCACATCAATCATTGGAACTTCAGAGCTTTTACGATTTATAAGGAGAAGCCATGGGATAAGATATTTCTCCCTTCCAACTTGAAATGATCTGCAAATACATCAGTTCTAGTAAATTACTCTGCATTTGAAAGCATGGGAAATCTTTATCAAGGCAAATGCAAAAAAAGATGGATTAGGACAATCCAATCATAGTAGATTAAAAAATAGAAGACATGTAAAGTCATAGATGCACAGAAGCTAAGAAACAAATCTTGAAGAAGATCAACCAAAAGCCATGTACGATTACAAATAATTTCTAAGGAACAGGATCATCATTCCGCCACCCCTCCCCACTGCAAATTAAAATTTTAGTGCCAAAGAACTTTTACTTGTGGTCTTGAAAGAATGTACTCTTTAAACACTTACAAAGTCATCTCTTACATATACCTTTTTAGTTTTTTAAGTTACAAAACATTAGGGGAAGAAAACCTATTATTGTATATTTCCTTCGCCTGTATAGCTAACAGCACTAAGTAATATTTCCTTTTCATTGTAAAATATGAAAGACACTGCATATACTGTGGACTGATCACAAAAAGACTTTACCCGCCATGAATTGAAAAGAGGCAAAGGAGTCATACCAATTTCCCTAAGAAACTGGTGACATTGAAGCATAATAATTATTTAGTTTGACAGCAGAGAACTGGAAAAAAGATAAAGAGACCAAAATAAACGATCAAATCTAACCGGACATTACTACTTCCCCATCCTTCATTTCACTTGACACAATATAAGCAGAATGATTGTGATACAGAATGACATGAATAGCCCAGACAAATCATAAATGAAAGTTGACAAAAAGAGAAAATTTCCATCTAGTATAAAGAAGTTGATCGAACCTGTATCAATGAACTTCATTAGCACAACTTCCTAACTAAGGCTGTCTTTGACTCTTTGCTAATGCTCATAAGTTAAGAACTTTCTCTTAAAACTTTGAATAATATGAAACAATATATAATCTGCAGTCTGCACTACTAATTTGGAGATATGATTGTTGCAGATTTAAACAAGCAGCAGAAACACTAAGAAGACGGATGCCACGTATTAGGACTAAATTCTATATAATAGCAAAACTAAGATGCCATATGCAAATTCCAATTTATACTCTTAAACTTAAATCATCCTAGTTAGAAGTAAATAGAGAATCTCTCAGTATTTCCCTACTCAAAGATATGAATGCGTCATGTGTGTGTCGAATTAATTAAATGCAAAATATAAAAAATAATAAAATTCGTATACATTTTATATGGATCAGCACCAGTGTAACCTGTAGGCTTTTCTATACGAATCAAGACCTGCAAATTGAAATAACAAAGACCAATTCTCTCAAAAATTCTTATATAAATTGCAAATCCTCAAAACCCACCCTAGGGGAGAGAGATGGTATTGGTACTGACCTCACGATTTACACCAAAGATAGGGCATTGGCGACCAATCATATCAAGCCAAACAGTTCTGGACTGAAAAGATAGCAAACGATCAGATCGTAGAAAAATTTCAAAAAAAAAAAAAAAAAAAATCAAAGCTAGGGTTTGTGGCTAGGGTTCATACTTACAGAGTGGTATTGACCCATCTTACTCATTGGAACAACATCTCCAGGTCTATAAGCCATAATACAAGAAATCCAACTTAAACACCAAATTATCAACAACGACACCATTCTCGTGCTTCTCGTCGTCGCCATGATCGATTGATCGATCGAACTCACTCACTCACTCACTCTCTCACTCTCCCTCCTATTTAGTATTTACTCTATTAGTTTACTGAACAAGAAAAGTGGAGAATCGCGAGTAGCTACTCATGTTTTTTAGTTCGTGCGCGTGCACTAATGCTGTAAGCCTGTAACCGTAGGTAGGCCGTAGCTGCCCGGACAATGCATAGTTTGGAACATAGTACAAAATATCGCGATATATCACGATATATCGCGATATTTATCGGTTTTCAAAGAAAACGATACGATATATTTCCGAAATTTTCGCCTTAAAGTATCTGTAAAATATCGGCCGATATTTTTCGATATATTCCGATATATTCGATATTTTCCGATATTTACTGACATTTTCCGATATTTTCTGGAAATATTTTTTTTTTCCAGTTTTTTTTTTTTGGAAATAATTTGTTTATTCTATTTTTAGTAGATATGATGTTTTTTAGGTAAATACTATGAAAATATACTTCCAAATTTGATTTTATATATATTTTGTATAACAAATTGATATATTAGTCGATACATTCCATGTAAAATATCCACCGATAGATTCCAATATATCCCGATATATCTATTTTTTGGAGATCGATACATTAGTCGATAACGATATTTTGTACTATGGTTTGGAACCTCAAAATAGTTGTGTTTATGTGGGGCTCGTTTTTAGCTCGTTGCATTTGACACATTTAAATTGCTCTCAGAAGTAGTTGAACTCCTCAGGAAAGTGCAGAAGGTAATAGATAGCAACGTGATGACTGAGGGTTCGAACGAATATGTATTTAGGAGAATCGGGTTTGCTATCCAGAAAGGACTTGTCGTGCAGTTTGTAGCGCGTTTGTCCTCTACTTTTGTGTAATTTTTTGAGGTTATTAATAAAATTTATTTTAGATTAAAAAGAAAAAATAATAAAGTAGACATAAATTTAGGCTCATTTTGAATTTTTATATGTAATTTTCTCAGCTCTGGTATTTCATTTTCTAAACAAGTCGAGCTTAAACAAACAAAAAGCTCGATATTAAATTTGGGCTCTGCTCGGGATCAACTTGTTTTTTAATGAGTAGGGCTTGAATATATCAAAGCTTGGCTCATTTGTTTCAAATTGCATCCACAGCCTCAAACTTGCATAGTCTACGGACTCGAATGTTTTTAATGAGTCAACCTTGAACACATTAACAAATCCATTTGTAAACTAGTCAAGCTCAAGTTCGACTCAAGTAAACTTAAATCTTCGATTTTCTTAGGATTTATTTTATTTTATTTTATTTTTTTTTGTCAAGCTATTTTAACGAGGTAGTGAATAGATATTTAACAAACAATTATTAAAATTTATGAACTTTAAGTACAATATGTAAATAGAACGATATAAAACAAATTCACATATGCTAATAAGCTAATGTTGACAACTTCAATTGATAAACATGGTGATATTGCAAGGGGTTTGGTTATTATTTTTAGGTCAGGGGTAGCTGGGGGTTACCCGCGATTGGTAATGACACAACCAGAAGGAGGGCTAGGAGAGAGGCTCAATAAGTTAATCGGAGTTCCCAGAAGGAGGTCCCACCATTTATTCGACTCTTAGAACCTTTGTTGGCTTTGGGCAAGGGGATAAACTTCCAGGACAGGAAAGTTGAAATTAGTATGGACTATCAAATTATTTGTCTAGCAAATATGGTGACCACTTTTCACCTTACCTATTTGACTTCATACTCAACTAGTCAAGAGGAAGATGGTGTTAGTTTCCTGCTAAGCCAATTAGATGAGAATATTTAGTGGGTTATATTAGACAAAAAAAAAAAAAAACTATTGTATTGTATCAAGACAATTTCATCAATGAATATATTTATTTATATAATATTACAAAGCGGTCTCATAAAATATAACCCCCACAAATGTTTGGTTGACAAAATATAACCCCCACAAATGACATTCATTGCCGCACTACAACAATAGAAGTAAATGGCATTTAAACACAATTAAAATCGTAATTCCTAGAAAACCAAACACTCCTTCCACATTCTCATAAGATACATTCACCTACCCAAACACTTTTTTCATCTACTTCTCTCACTCTCGCTCACTTTTTCCAATTATGATGTTCTTAGTTGTATTATCAAATTTTTAGTTTGATTAAATATAAAATTTAAAAAAAAAAATTCTCTCAACACAAAAACTCAAAAATGATTGTAGTTGTCATGAATAATTAAAACCATATTCATCTCATACAGTTTTTTTTTTTTATCATCCTGTACTTATTTAACTTTACTTTAAAGCCCAATCTCAACTTGAATGCGATTCTTCTTAGAAAAATATTTCTTATTAAAAAAAAATTATTTCTTCCCCGAAAGATATTTGTTTCATGAGTTTTCATCTGTATTATGTAGCACTAATTAGATACCTGAATATAGCACAAAAATTCTAATTGGTCAATCATAGAATGGAGGATTACGGTATTTACGTTGTTGGTAACTTAGTAATTAAACATTCAACTTCATGGACCCAAACCCCTCTCTTATAAGATAATGAAAGACACTTCTTAGATGTTTGATTAGTAGTGTGACTGATCTGTTCACTAGCTCAATTTTCTTGGCAGATAATTAAGAATCAATAGTTGAGTGCTTATCAATTATACGTTTAGTTTGAATGCTTAGATCTCTCTACATTATTCAGTTTGTAAGTTTAACGAGAAATAACTATAATTTGTAGATTAACAATATATTTAAATTACTGTTTTCGCTGGATGATCATACATTTGAGAGTTCGAACACACATATTCAACTAATGGGTATTCTTTCTATTGTTCCTTTTTCTTACATGAATAACACCTTGTATATATTTAATTAACAATTATTTTTTGTCTTCAAAAGAATTATATGTGTCAGTTGAGAAAGTATATTTTTATCCATGATTTTCTTTTGGCTCTTTTCATGTTGAACTCTGCATCAATACCAGTTTGGTCCCGACCTTTGTGGAAACCCTTAATCAAAAGATGCAGGGTAACGTGCAGAAAACATTTCTGCTTAAGAAAGGATTCATCATCCATGTAATTATAATGAAATCTTTGTACATTTCACAGGTAAAACATGCACCAATTTGGAACCAATCAAATGATGGTTTAAGGAACCTTCTTTAGTACCACAACAAGAGTATATATGACGAATCCAGTAAGTGGTGTTTTTACTAATTAAAGAGTAAAAATGTGAATGACTTAGATTTCAGCTGTTAAGAGATCCTCATGTGGCAAGACAATTCTCCATTAGTAATTTCATATTTTGAGTCACAATCTCATCACTTGCCCAAGTGTGTATATATCAAGGACTCCAAGTTATGAGGTTCCTTTTAAAATGGTTAATTTGCTATGTGAATAAAATATTATGTTAAATATAAAATTCTTTGCCAACATCATTAGTATATCCAGCTTCAGATGACGTGATTAGTTTTCCTTTGAATGTAAGGTGGTATATACTCAACCTAAATTGAGATTTTTATATTTAGCAAGAAAAATATTGTAAGGGGTGAATTTACATTCAATTACGAGAACAACCTGTTTCTTTCACGTAAAATACCAAGAAGCAAATCCATGATTTGTATTTTGGTTTTTGTTTCTATTTGTGGGTGTTGTTTTTTTACACCCATATCGAAACCATATTCACTTAACAAAAAATATAGTTTTAATATTTGATCATACTTTATTAGTTTCATTATTAGGTCTTGCTTTATTAGATATTTTATTATTAGGTTCTAATTTCTGAGTGAATAAAGTTTAGAATTAGTAAAATAACATGATGTGCTTGTTCAATATATACAACTACTATTATGTTAAAATTTACGCAAAAAATAAAGTGAAACATGCTAATAGTTTGCTCTCAATCTGAAAAATATAACTAAAATAAATATGTTGAACACAAGAGTAGTTGTTACAAATAAAAATTATAAAATGTACTATTTTGTCACGATTAAAATTTCATAATTAAAAAGTTCAATACATTGTGCCGAACACCAGAAGATTTCTATCAAGTAAATATTTAACAGTTGTTGGAGACGGAAAAAGGGGATAAAAACAAAATTCAAATAATGATTAAAATAATCGTGTCACAGACACGGGTTATCACTAGTCTACCTATATAACAAATTATAGTTTTCTCTAACACAAGAGCCGTCAGATTTATGTCTAAGACAACCGAGTCCATAGATTTGTCTCAAGACAACTAAGGCCTTTCGATTACTCTTCCTCTAGATATAGAATTTTCTTAAATCACATTAGTAACCCCCACAACTCTAACAAATTAATAAATATAATAAATACTTACAACTAACTATATTAGTAACACCATTCTAATAATTATATGAAATATGCTCATTTGTAACCCCCCCCCAAAAAAAAAATCAGAAGCTCTAAATGGATACAATCAATTAGATTTAAATTAATAATAATTCAAAAAAAAATAAAAATTAATGAATACAATTTCAGTTATAATCTATATAATGTACAATAAATCACTCTTTTTAAAGTCATTTTTGGCAACATTGAATTAAGGAAGAAGGTAGAAATTTAAATAATTGGTCACTCCAATTTTTTTTATATATAGAATTAATCTTATTTTTATTTAATTCCTCATGTGAAAAATGGATGTAACCATGATATTGACCAAAAGAACTATTCATTTATTTTTATTTAATTCCCCATGTGAAAAATGGATGTAACCATGATATTGACCAAAAGAACCACTATCTATATAATATTACAAAGTGGTCTCATAAACACAGCTGTTAGATGTCTATTGAGACAACCACAACCATTAGATGTATATTAAATTATATAATCGATGTAATAATAGCCTTTAGATGTGGAAACTCAATTCTAACCTTTAGTTATCTATTAAGACAATCGTAGCTGTATGATTAACATTATTTAAGTCATTTTCATTTAATGTAACAATACCAAATATAACTTACAATGTAATAACTCCACAAATTAATTAATTAATTATTACATATTAACCTCATTATACTTTACTTAGAATATGAGATTAAGTTAAGGAATGTTTATTCGTAACCTCAAAAATATAATATAGACATTTAAATGGAAACGGATGCTTCTATTCATGTTATATATTTCCTTTGTTCCATCTCTCCCACCCATCAAAATTAGTCCACTTTCACGGATAGGTTCCCAAGTAATATGTTAGTGATACAAAATGCTAAAAAGTCTTCTAATTGTTGTCAATTCATTTTTAATTAGCTGTATTTTTGTCCATTCTTCTTTTTGGGGCAAGTACAAAGTTGTGCTTGCAATGGTTGCTATAATTTTTATTTTTTTTGCTTCCAATTGCAAATAATTTTCGCTTTTATTTTTTTCCCCAATTTCATATAAAGGATTTAAAAGTTTAACACAAAAATATAATCTATTCCAGGGACTGTTAGTGTATACGAACTAACGTTGTGATTTACTGATTCTCACACTTCGCTTTCTAGGTGAATTTTCTTCCATTCACAACTGAATTTATTGACACATGTCCTTGATTTTTGGAAAATAGGATGAAAACAGGAGAAACTTTTGTGCGTATACATCGGCAGACAAGCTATATATCGATGCAAACCAATCCGAGTGTGAACTTATATCCTACTGAGTTCTTGAACTAACTTAATCCGTATGGATTCCCACCATTCTCTCTCATGGTCAAATCAGGTTCAAGGCTTATACTCTTAAGAGGTCTCGCCCCCTATACATGGGATGCGCATTGGAACTCGATTGATGGTGACACAATGTGCAAATCAATACATTCAAGAAAAAAAAAAAATCTTACTGAAGATAAACCAGGTGAAATAGTGGTTTTAGCACAAATAACATTAACTTCATCGTTTTCCAATGCTCTGTTCCAAATTACAAGGACATAGTTCTCTGTTATGCTTGATGGTGGTGATGAGAAAATCGACGATTGCAATTGATATTTCTTTGTGCAGTTTTCTTCAAAAGTTTATTTTACTCAGAACTATATATGTATGCGACATAATAACTTTTTACCACTATTCCATTAAGGTGAGTCATTTTTTCTTTTCTTTTTTTCTTTGTAGATTTTCAGGAATAGATTCATCGCTTATTCTGAAAAAGTATATGGTTGTTCTATCAAATTAATTTGGAGACTGTATAGTTTTTAGTTAGACAATAACCTTGAGTATATTGGTTGTTCCATTAATTTCTATATCAATTTTGTTACTTTATTGGTTGTTGATATCTTTGTTGTATATTCAACATGCACCTTAGTAATTTTTTTGTGAGAATGGTCACAGGTCACTCTTTTCCCTTAATTTATTATCATTAGATTCAAGAGACATGGGCTATGTATATATATAGTTATACACCTTAGTAATCTTTTTGTAGGAATGGTCACATGTCACTCTCTTTAATTCCCTCAGTCTATTATCAAAGGCTATATTATTTTTCTCCTTTTTTAGGTGAAGATACTGGTATTTTTCTCCTCAATCTCTTTTTTCAACATACATTTTCACCTCTTTTATACATAACATGAGAAGAAAATAATGGTTGGGTGGCTAAAGTACAAACGAACACATAATAAAGTGTTCTATTGGTAGTGATGAAACATGGTCATTGTATTCGACTTTTTTTAATTGTTACGCCTAATGTCTTTTTCACCTTTTCAATTTCTTACATTTAATTTGTATAAGATGTATCTTTTTACATAAAAAGTTGTACTTGATGCATAGATGAAAATGTTGTACAAAATTATATATTATCTATATTTTTTATCAGATCCATTGCAAATGATCAAATTAAACAACTATTATGTCAAATTATCCGAACTTAAAAATGACGCGTGATCTCAAAAAAAAAATTATTGGTTAGATTCAACTTAACCCTTCAAAGTAGCTTGACTTTGAAACTTTTTTAAACTTCAGATGTTGCAACTGGAAAAACACTTAGTAAATTGTTACAAAGGTATCCAAATATTCATAACCTCTCACTACAAAAGCTTATATATAATAGTTTCTTGAACAAATTTTTGCACATTTCTATCAAAAATTTAAAATTATTTGAAGTAATAACCCGTAATAAAATCATTATTATTTTACAAAAATTCACTTCAATAATTTTTAAAATAAAATCTTAAAAATAAAATGTCTATGAAAACAATTGCATCGTCTATTATTGCATAAAAAATTAGTATGACAACTATGGCTCCAAAAAAATAAAATAAAATACTATTGTACTACCTAATTTTATTACAAAAAATAAAATACCATCTAATTGTATTCGTTTCAATAATTTTTGAAAAGAAAATTTTAAAATCAAAATTATTATAACCGTGCTGTAGGCATGGGTTATAACTAGTATATAGATATTATGTATTTTACAATTCATCATACATTGTTCGCTCATGTAAATTAAGTGTAGTATTTGTATCGTTTCAATTATTTCAAGGGTATTATAAAGAATGGTTATTTTCTTGAACTTGAAGTCGACTTTTATTCTTATATTTACAAATCCTTAGTCATTGGAAATTCATTTTTGGCAATATTGTCTACCATGGTAGGTTTCCTTCTTTCTTTCCTCTTTGAGGATGAAGATATGATGTCTCTAAGGGCTGATACGATGATTTTGTCTATTTTATTACCTAACAATGTATTTCACCTACAAGTTGTTTTGATAATTATTCTGTAACGTAAAATGTAACCTTTAAACACCATCTAAACTAGTAGTACCTAGTGTCAATTTCAGTTAAGGTGGTCACGTGATTCTTCATGACTAACAACCGCGTGAATTTCAAATCGTGTGAATCTTATCTTAATTTGGTGACGTAAAATATAACATGTAATCACAACCTAATAATGCATATTATCAGTTTCAGTTAAAGGAGTCACGTGATTCTTCAGGACTGACAACCGTGTGAATCTTATCTTAATTTGTGATGTAAAATATAAAATGTAAACACAACCTAACAATGCCTAGTACTGTTTGTTTCAGTTAAAGGAGTCACGTGATTCTTCAGAGCTGACAACCGTGTGAATCTTATATTAATTAATTTGTGACGTGAAATGTAACATGTAATCATAACCTACAATGCATACTGTCAATTTCAGTTAAAGTCTCATGTGATTCTTCAGAGTTAAAAACTGTGTGAATCTTATCTTAATTTGTGATGTAAAATATAAAATGTAAATACAACCTAACAATGCCTAGTACTGTTAGTTTCAGTTAAAGGAGTCACGTGATTCTTCAGAGCTGACAACCATGTGAATCTTATCTTAATTAATTTGTGACGTGAAATGTAACATGTAACCACAACCTACAATGCATACTGTCAATTTCAGTTAAAGTATCACGTGATTCTTCAGAGCTAGAAACCGTGTGAATCTTATCTTGATATACAATTAATAGTTGCATCGGATTTAACGCCACAAACATTATAAATAGACCACTTGGTCCAGTATTGATTCATCCCATCTAAGTAATGCTTTCACGCTTATTTCAATAGCTAGCTTTTCTTTCATCTCTTACTCAATAGGCTGAAGTGTGAAAGGGTTCCCTAGAATATGTAGAACAACATATGTGATATGTGATTGTTGATAATACTCGATAGAATTGATTTTTATCTCAAGTTTCTTGTTTTTTTTTCCCTTTCGCATTTGTGTGGTGGGGGAGGGGGAGGGTATGAAATTCGTTTGTTGGAGGATATGATTCAAGATGGAGTTGAATGGCAAAATAGGATGTATGTCACCATTCCATTTGTTTGGGGCTTGGGACATATAGTATTCAAGCGATCTCCTCTACCGTTAAGTATATAAATTTTTGTATATATATATTTTTTATATTTTTTGTTTATATTAATAAAACTTGGATTTGAATATCTAATTTGAGGTATTTTCTTATTCTTCCATTAGATCTATGGTACACATCGATTGGAGGGGGGTAGCCAAGATGAGGAACAAATTATCAGTCATCTTGGAACATTCATGTGGTTTCTTGGTAAATACTTCAAAACTCATATTAGTGATTTAGACAAAAAAAACATAAAAAATTAATTGATATTTAGAACTCATGATTTTATTTTTTTTATTTTTTTTTATTTGTTGAATTTATTTTGTTTAATTAAATTTGACATATATAATTTTAGAAATTTGTGTTAATATTTGGAATAACAACTATAAATACTTTATTTAAATTATGTTATCATAATAATATCTAATTTAATTTAATTTTTATTAGATAAGTCATAATTAACAATTAAATGGAAAGTCATAATTAACAGTTAAATGGAAAGTTTAATTTTAAAAGAATGTAACCCATAAATTTTAAAAAAAATCTAAGCCTTTATGAATTTTTGGCAAGTGTTTGTAAATGCTATATTCCAAAAAAAATTATGTATTTGTAAATGCTACTAATAAATACATATATGCTGGAATATTTCATGAAAGTATATATAAAGTTTTGTATGGGTGTATACAAGAATTATGAGTTAGCTCGACAAATCTAAAGTAAGGATAAGCAAGAGGCTGGGAACCGATCTGCGATCCCAAATGCGGTGGGTTTTTTTTAGTTGCGGTTTCAGATTCATTTGATTTGTTAGCTCTTACACATTTATTTATTTGATTGATTTGTTATTACGAAATTTGGAATTACTTTCAAATTTAATCACATTTGGACTAATTATGGTACAAAGTTTATATCATTTAATTCAATTGTATGCTCTAAAATACATGTATGTATACCTTAAGAAATACCCTGTAGAGTGAACTTTATGTTGAATTTATAATGTTTTAATTTACATAAAAAAAAAATGTTTTTGGTGAAACGGTGAAACCAATTGCTTGATCTTCTTTACGTACAGGTATTTCCATTCGGATCAGTGCCGCTTAATACATATCTCCCAGACGGTGATATTGATCTGACTGTAGTCAACAGTCAGAATGTTAAAGATGTAACCGATGGGATGGAGGCCATCCTCAGGCTCGAACAACAAAATACTGCTCCAGCGTTTGAGGTGAAGAATGTACGATACATTTGTGCAGAGGTACATTAGCTATATAATCTACACAGATCTATACATTTGCCGATGGTATATATATATGGATTGTCTACATATTGAAGTTATATTGATAAACTTTATTATACCTTCTAGCATTCTCTAGTGGTTTTGGCTCTCGCATTTAAGAAGATGGTATTCTTCATGGCAGGTCAAACTTATCAAATGCCTTTTGCAAAGTATTGTTGTCGACATCTCCTTCAACCAATATGGAGGATTTTTTACACTTCACTTTCTGCAGCAGGTATGGATATCTGACATGTTACAAGATTTCTGTCTAACATGTTTAAAATCAAAACTCCACCTTCTCATATTATCAATATAACTATTTTATGCCATTTGATTTTGTAGGTAGACTGCTATATTGGCCACAATCATCTTTTCAAACCTAGCATTGTACTGGTTAAAGTTTGGTGTTATTATGAAAGTCATATTCTTGGTGCTCATCATGGCTTAATCTCTACATATGCATTGGAAATAATGGTCCTCTACATCTTCAGTTCTTTCCGAGGCATATTGTTATCGGGCCTCTAGAGGTCAGTGCTAAAAGAAATTACGAATGACTCGTGTTAATTACCTAAAGCCACACATACATGAATTTGCTTTGTTAACTACCTAATCATTTTTTCAGGTTCTGTATTGATTACTGAACTACTTCAACAAGTTTGACAGGGATAACTACTACATCAGTTTGAATCAATCCAGACCTTTAGTTTTGGGTGGCCCAATACAGCTTCAAACATAGGTGGCCCACATACATAGCTGCATTTCTACGAACAAATAAGAAAATAAGTAAAAAACAAGTTTGACAGGGATAACTACTACATCAGTTTGAATCAATCCAGACCTTTAGTTTTGGGTGGCCCAATACAGCTTCAAACATAGGTGGCCCACATACATAGCTGCATTTCTACGAACAAATAAGAAAATAAGTAAAAAAACAATTCTTAAAAATGTAGTAATCAAGAATGGAACATAAGACATTTTGAGTATAGTATATCTACTAAATTAATGTGTTTATACTGTGACCTCTAAAAAATTATATATACATTGTGGAAAGATTTTAAAAATTATAACATTGGCCCTGCTTGTTTGGGCTGCAAAAAAGGCAAATCTTTACCCATCTATAGTTAGAGTGGTCCCTCCCAAGTTTACTCTTTGATTTGAATGGACCCCCACCTATTTTAGCTTAAACCCTATTGGTCCCCCACTTAAACCTTGCATAAACATGAGATAATCATAAATGGTCCCCTACTAAGTTTATTAGAGAAAGGTGTAAAAATTTTGCACTTTTGAAATAGCATCAAATTTTTGCATAAATTTTGTTCATAAAACTAATTATCAAGAGTTTCAAGCATATTAAATTAGGCTAAATTTCATGCAAATTTTTGCGGGGTAACCAAGCAGGGCCATTGTGGAAAGATTTTATGGCCACTTTTTCTTTAAAAAACATGGTTGGCCCCAATAGATAGAAGTGGAAATTGGCAGAAAATTGACATGACAGGTCATGTGCCAATATCATCTGTTAATGGGTCTCGTCCAACATTAGTGTCACCATCTGTTGCTTCCAAAGTTCCAATGGATTAATGTTTAGAAGGAGGATTCTTCATCCGAGACAAGCATTCTACACTCCTATAGTACGTGGAACTGCTTTCAATGGAGAAGAAATGCCGCGAGGAATAGGAACATTCTTTCCAAATTGGTAAGAACTACTAGATATTGCAAGTCTATTCTTGCAGTTTAACTTTTATGTTAATCTATTATCATTTGGAGGCTGCAGTTTTCTCATTTTATGACCCTTTTAAGTTTGAAGTCATATTTTTTGTTAAATCGTCTAGATGATGGATTCCGTCGTGAAAAATATTAGAGCTTGGGCGGAATGGTGACTTTTGCATCAATAGACATCTGTCTGAGTTGGAAAGTAGTCAGAAGTTAGTGAATCAGTTGCAGATGCTTACATGTGACAGTGAACGGGATATGGTACTTCCTGAGAGACGCTACCTACACAAAGCAGACACAAGACAACACAAGACTCTACATTAAGAATACCTCAACAGAGAACGCAGAGATCTGAACCGGATTCAACAGAAAATTTTGAAAGGTATGAGCATGATACATTGAATTTGATAGAGTTGAAGAACTAGTCTGCGATACAAATTCATATCTCTGGTTGGGACTTGCAGGGATGCTGCAATGCACACATACCACCTTTCAGACGAAGAATTCCTCATATTGTCTGGCAATTGAAGAACAATGAAGTGTTACCTGAGACAACACCAACTAAACAAAGCAGGCACGAGACTTCATATGACACCGCATTAAAAATACTTGAACAAGGAATGCACACTTCCAATCTTGACACCAAATTTATGCAGTATAACATAGTTTTTGTATCCAATAAACTGTCCGATCTCCTTACACTCCCAGATAAATGTTTTGCCGAGTTGCCTAACAGAGGCCATATGTATCTAACATCTGTTTACACTTTTTTAAGATTACCAAGATCCTTACATGATAGAGGTTTAAGAAACTGTGGCCTATTAGCACAATGTTTTGAATTGTAATCTTCTACATTCATAAAGGTAAGGTTGGGGGATCAAACTAAAGCCATCTTTGGAGATTTACAGGTGCACCAACTAAAGTCAGGTGCCCTTTGGAAATTTGCAGGTACACCAATTAAAGTCAGGTGCCCAAGAAAGCATATTATAAAAGCACTCACTGACATTGTCGCATAGTAGCAGCGTCTGGTATAATTGGTCCATCACCCCTCACCGATTTCTATATTATTAGTCTGTCACCAGTCCTCGCCAGAAATGCCTGTCAACCATATTCTGTGTCTCTGTGACCCTTCAACGAATACTCTTGGGGATCTTGTATCTGTTCTTGGGGTATATTTTATATAAAAGCAAAAAAAAAAAAAAATAACAAAAAATAAAAATAAAACCATATTCCGTGATACTCATAATTGTTTATCGCTTTCAGCCTTTCACCTAAAAATGTGTCATAGACACCTTGCCCTTTGTTTGGATGGGGGGCAAGTCAAATATGAAGACAGCAATTCTTCTATGCCTATGAAGTCGACACACACACACAGGACAGAACTACCAACCTGGCAATTATTTCTTTTCATGACAACTGCTGGAGGGATAAGGATAATGACAGTGGATAATTCATGAACAAATAGTAATTTACAGAATAACAGGATTTTGTTTCACTCAAGTCTACGCATACTTTAGTTTCTACAAGTGATATAATACATATTACACTCATCCTCTGGGGGTTGGCACATTTAAGATTCAACCATGGTTGTAGCAGTAGCCTTCCTTCTATTTTCAACTTCTTCTCACTTGGGTAATTACATCGGTGACCTCCAAATTGCAACCATGAAGTCCAAAATTAAGTCACTAGTGTTAACTACATTCGTACATGCAAGGTACTGGTGGGAGTAAAAACATAAAGCTTACAGTCGTGTGAATCCACTTCAACGCCAAAAGTTCCATTAACATTTCCTAAAACATCTTCATGCTGCAACCATACATTATGCTGTGAGTTAAAATTTGCTTAAGCAATGTCACTTAGTCAAGACCACCATCAGCAAGCCAATGAACACTAGATAACAGGTATTGACTAGGCGGCAGGAACTAAGCATCTTGCATTGTCTCAAGTCAAAACATGCGTGTACAAATGAAGCCGCAGTGCCACACCACTCATACTATTTGGTGCTTATATACTTAATGATGACCCCCCCCCCCCCCTCTCTCCTCTTGTCCTTAAATTTGAATTCTTAAAATTTCACTAGTAAGATTGTATATTGGACTGCAGGTGTGCTTGGGCAAGCCCATGATCTACCCCATCTTAAATCTTTGTTAAGGGGTCTTATTTACTCCAAAATCTGGACCTTTTATCAAAGAAATTTGTAATAGATAAACAAAATTGATTTTATTAGTCATTTAGTTGTTCTAAATAAAAATGCTGTCAAATTCTTTTGGCTAGCTAATTGTCATTCTACTCCACACCCCCTTCATGGAATTCCTGGTTCCGTCCCTGGCTGCATATAATTTATTCTCCATGTTGCTTATAACTTTCGTTTATCTATATTTACCTATAATCCTCCTTGCCTATTTAGCCTTGCATGGAACTGTGCATCAATAATTGTAAAACGCCAGATGTTCATACCTCCCATAAATCTCTCACAGAAACACTGGTCGCTGGATGAAGGCCAAGTGTTTCCCATTTGGCTGTTATGATGACAGCTTGTTGACATCTGTTCCAAAAGGCCACCACTAAACGATTCCCAGAGAGAGGACCTGCCCACACCTGGAACCACAAGACTGTAAAGAACTAAGACGAGAATAATATATCATCAAAATATCAAGGAACTCGCGCAAAGCCGCATGAACTTTTACAGGCTATTGTGTTCCTATCAACTTCAGACTCAAACCTGAGCAAAATGAAATTTGTTTGGCTTCTCTTTGTGGATATTAACTTAAAATCAAACATTTGGGTGATCATCAACTGGTATTATGCATTTGTCTCGTTCTCACGAGTGAATCGAAAAAAGATAGTACTAAAGGAGGTGAATTGGCGCAGATGTTCAAATATAAAAAAAAAAAAAAAATCTTTCTTTTAAGAGTTAAATGAGCATAAAAGTTTTGAGAAGGCCATAATTTTGAAAGATAGCTATGTAGAGTGCATGTTGAAAGACTAGAGAGCTAGAGTTCAAACGGGGGAAAGTGGAGTAAAGATGTTGGGGGCATTAAAAAATTAAAGGTTTTTGAATTGTCTGGTCTATCACATCTATTTGGCGTTCCTTCTCTCAGTTTTGGAATACACAAGCCATAATTCAGTGATCAGGGGCTAATCTACGTGTATAAAACTATAAAGGCAATGCAATCATTACTGTTATAGGAATAAAGAATGGAGGACCTGACTGCAGTTGTCTGCTCCTTCAAGAAAAACTTTTCTTCCTTGAATGCCAAGAGGATCTGCACAACCAAAAACAAAAATATTTAATAAAGTTGCTCCAACTTATAAAAACTACATAATCAGAGTTAAGATATATACAAAATAAATAAAACTGTATAGAAGTAATATTTGCATCAGAATCAGTTGAGTATACATTCTATATTACTTAGCCATACATATATTTGATAAATTAACAAATTAAGAATATAAGACTAAGAAAATGTGTGTGTTTTCCCAATCCTTCTTAAACTGACAAGCTACACTATTCTAATCGCTTCTTTCTCATATGGAAAGTAGTCACCAATTTAACGATCAAAAAAAAAAAAAAAAAATGGGAAGTAGTCACCAATTCATTGACTTCTTGTTCATCCCCAAAACCAGTAAGGTTGTGTAGAGAAATGCATTCTTATAGAAAACAAATTTCACTTCAAATTTCACTTCATGTTCACAGACAAAAAAAAAAAAAAAAAAACAATTCGAGTTCATATCATATATCTTGAAGTCCTATTAATTAGGGTGAAAATCTTTAAACTTAGGAATTGATGAGAAAATGTACGTATAAAACTCCTTATAAAGTGATATTGAGCCTTTGCATCGTGAGTAGATAACAAAGTGAAATTGCAGAAGTTAGGACTTCTTGTTCCAAACACAGCCTAAACGATCTTGGAAGAAGAGTTACCTTGGTTTACTGCAATGACCTCCTCATTGCCTAAAATTTCCATTGTTTCTGCAGTCATGTTTCTTACATCGCAACCAATCAAAAGTGGTGCCTGCATACAACAGACAGAGTGTGTCAAGGAGCTCAAAGATCACATATTTTGTATTTTGCTTACATGATCCATTTCACAAAGTCTAATCAAGAATTGGAAGATTCTTATAATTGTTATAAAGACCCAAAATAGAATGGTTTGTGAGAACAACAACTCCCTTTTCTTTTGCAGTAAATGATTTTGGATTTGGATTTCGAATTAACAACTTTCTATTTCTTTCTTCATATTCTTTTTGGATCGACAACGAAAGAGTTAAGGGTTTCCAAAATCAAAGGAGCTTCATGGCCAAGGACCAAGATAACTGATTGAGAATTATCTGATAAATATTTGTATATTTTAATTTGTCAAAATAAGGTCATTAAATCAGTATCATGTACCAGAAGAAATTATAAAACAAAGATCAAAATGAACCTATACATGGAATTGAGTAAGATTAAAAGAAGTGCGAAGTAAATATAGTGTGCAATACAGGTACAGACAAAAGTGCACCTAATATACTCAAGTGTGATGTGTCTGGATTTGTCTTTAATACCACGAAAACTAGTTTCAAGAAGAATGATGTATAACAATAATATCACATATTGTCAAGTCACAGAGAACCTTCATCAAAGCCCATATACTGAAATGAGCGCGGTATTCCTGATATGTCATGCCTCCATTGCCTACTTCTAGCATATCCGGGTCTGGCAAAAAGGTTGATGAGAAATCTTTGCAGGTCAACAAATATCAAGCAACAAACTATCTTAAAAGAAGCTCAACAATATCTACAATAATAGTAACTATAGAAACAAATATAATAAACAATTCAAATCATAAGTTTTCTTAGACGGAAAATTGCATTCTTACCATTCCAGCCACCTGGTCCAGCGTATGACGCCCACTTGTCATTCAAATCAGCAATAGTAGTCATACTGACCAAAACACAAAGTTGATCAGGGTCATGCCAACCAGAAAGCTAGACAGTAAATGGGTCTGAGCCTGCCTTTTACAGACACATACAAACAGGTGTGGCCGAGGCAATACCTAGGAGAGATTTTGCACCATCTTTTTATGCCTGACAGGTCAATATTTATGGTTGTGCACGAGAACACACAAAACTACATTTAGGAATAAATGTGCTTCTACACTTATCGTTTTGTTGCAGCGAGGGCAGTTCCTCTTGATGATGCCTTGATGGGCGCAGTTAAGATCTCATAAACAGAAGGGTAGTGATGGTCTAATGATCCCATTATAGGATGACACTCGCCATATGTTACAGGTGCAATTTTATGTGATGGGACATTAGTTAAATGTTGCCATGACACGTTTACAGGAGATAAACTTCTAACCTTGCCCACGTATCATTGATATCATCTGTTGTTCGCCAGCTATTCCCAACTTTGCCAGCCCATAGAGCAGGGTCATCCACACCCCTGATAAAACAAAACATTGCAATCTCTTTTTAAAAGGTCACTGAGTTAATTAAACTTCAAATAAGCATTTTGAGGGAGAACTTTTGATACCATTCACAAAGTGAGTAGAAAATCATGCGGCCAGTTGCACTAAGAGCTTCACGCATAGGAGGATAACTGAATTAGTAGATATATATTGAATGTGAGCTATCTAGTCAATTATCTTCCTCTAAAACAGCTAATTCGAGATTGTGGTTGAGACGAACCGTTTTACTGGTTTAATTCCAAGATTGTAACAGTTGTCATACTTTAAGTAATCCACCCCCTGAATGATACAATCAAAACAATTACGATCTATATCAGAACATGATGATGACCAGAATCGTCATCTCAAGTTTACAAGCCAACAAAGATGTAAGAGTTTGATTCGAAAACCAATTTAAATGCACAATAATGTATGTGATAAAATTCCACTCTACTTTTTGCCTGCATCTGGAAACAGTGCAATGTGGGCCCTGAAATAATCTTTGGCGATATTTAAATCCTTACCCAAGATGCAAAAAGTTCGGCATCGCCATTTTCATAATAAAGAGATCCAGGTCGAACTTGACACGTAAAAACCCTGGAATTTTGAGAGTTAGGTTAAACTAAGATGAACACAAATATGGCACATGATTATCAATTTTCTTTTTAACTACTTTAAGTATAAACCAAATTATATTTCAAGCCGGTAACTGTGATATTTAAGAACCAGTTACCCAGCATCAGAATAAATTCCAAGCTTGAGGCCCTTCTCATGGATATAGTCAGCAAGAGCTTTAATGCCAGACGGAAATGTCTTTGGATCAGGCACCAAACCACCCTGCATCACCAACTAAGCTACTAAGAGGAATTTATATTAATAAGTAAAGACTAGTGTTTTACGATTGTATTTTTGAATACCATTTAAGCTTCTTTTAAGTTGATCTGAAAACAATCAAATGAGTTTAAATTTGAAGAGATATCAACACATTATGTAAATTGTGTGAAACATAGTCAGGTGATTAAATATGGATCAAACAAGTTCTAAAAAGTTGTAAATCTTTCAGGTTATCAGGCAAGACACGAACCTTCGAATTCCGTTTTGAAGCAGACCAGCAATCATCTGCAACCAAATGATGAATGAGCCTACCGTAAGACATAATAATACAGTATGAGCTACCCTAAACTATTGAACAATGTAAAGTTAGTATAGTTACCTATATTAACATAAGTATAACCTAATTTTGCCAACCCAGTCGAGAGGAGTGCATCAGCTGTAAAGAAAACAATGTTTTAAGGCAACTCAATGAAATGAAGAAATAGGAAAGACGGAAAAAAAAAAAAAAAAAACAAGAGTTAAGCTTGACAGTAATAGACTTCATTAACAGATATGTTTTAATAAAAGTAATCATAGAATCATAAAGGTTTATTTTTTTTATGCGTGGTTAAAGTCTACTAGTATTCTTGATATTATAAAATCCGATGATTACATAGCAATGTATACATTAGGAAGTGCAATGTCCACAGTTGGTTGGTTGAATAAACTACATCCAGTGTTGCAGATAATGACAGTATTTACAACTATATCTCCCTCTCATCATCAACCAATTCTGGTCTCCGGACACAATATTGAATTCTCTGTGGATACAGCGATTTTATTGCCATGATTGTCATCAATCCCCTTATAAGGCTTCACCACCTTTACTGTACTTGTAATTATGGTGAACGTTTCCTAACATCCACATCTATAGTGATCTTGTGATCAACATATGTTTTTATATAATGAAAGCAATCATATATTACATCGAAATATCGAATTAACATGACATGAATTGTCTTGGGCAAGAGCAGAACAGAACAGTCCAAACTCCAAAACAAATATAATATTAATCCATGGAAACAAACATTACATACCTGTTTCTTTAATGACAGTTTCATTGATATTACATGCAAAGAAATTCCAACTATTCCATCTGCAATCCACAATAAAAAAATAAATAAAAATCATATAACCAAATTCAAAAAACCCCCACATTTTTTTTTTCATCCACAAGAACACAACAACAATTGAACACTAAAAAACAACAACAATCAAGAAATTCAAAATTTTGGAAAGAAATAACAGTAAAATGGAAAGGAAGTATAAATTACCCCATTTGAGGTGTTTTAGCTAATCCATTATTGAGTTGAAGTTTTCCATAATTGGAAGTATCGAAGAGAAGAAGAGGATCATTATTTGAAGGGTTTTCATGATTATCTTCAATAATAGGTAGTAAAGGTACACGAACTGAAATTGTTACAGTAGTTAAAGAAACAATCAGAAGAAAAATCAAGATTATCGTTTTGCTCTCCATTGATCTCTCTAGTAGTCTCTAGTCTCTAATCTCTAATCTCTACTACTACTTCTTCTAGTTTCAGATTCAGTTTACGACAAAATCGAGAAGTTTGGACTTTTGAGATGTTTTACAAAGTGTCCTAGTCAGCAACCATTTAAGTAATTTATCTTATTTGGATTTGGATATGGATAAGCTCCTATTGATAAGTTTTTATTTTATTATTTAAAGTTTTTAACTTAAAGCTCCGACTTATAATATCCATTGCAGGACCAATTAAATTAGCTTAAACGTGTACACAACTGTTAAGGTTATTTTTTTTGATAAATAGAATTTTATTAAAAATTTATTCATCAAATTATTTATACATAAACTAAAATTACCAAAATCTGACTTTTAGTAAAGTGTTTATCCAAAAAATACATATAAAAATTAATAGTATGATATATTTTTTTAATTTTTTTTGCTTAATAGTATGGTATATTTAAGTTAGGGATTGGTGATTTTTTTTTCATACAGCTACATGCCTAGATGTCACCTGAAGGCTGAAGCAATACATAGAGCTAGATTTCTAGATGGTCCAGTCCGATAGTCTTACGTCAGTGTATTGGTTTACCCACAAAGTTGTGGACTTTGTGGCTCGACTTTAGCCAACACAAAATAGCTTTAAAAAATATTAAATTATTTTAAATTACCAATATACCCATGCAAAGGTGCAATCTGTTAAGGTTATTTTTGTCTTAAAATCGCAAAAAACCAACTATGAGTGACACTAATTCACTGTTCCAAGTTGCCCAAGTCTCATTAATAAGTAGTAAGATAAGATCCAAAATGATTTTTTAGATTAATAATTAATTTTTTGCTAAAATTAATTATTAATCAAACATAAAAATATGTAATGAAACTGGAGTGAGCTTAATATTAATAGAGTTTTCATCTGGTCTCTGGCTTGGGATGGAGTGCTCATAGTGGATCAACTTGTAGCTAAGGGGCTTATGATCCCAAATATGTGTGTGCTTTGTCGGGCCAACTCGGAGGATAATCACCAGGCCAGTTATTCATCTCATGTCTTACTTCCATGCAGGTCTGTGAGTCTGTCATTCGGCACATACACAGTGTTAAGGAGGCATTGCAGAACTGGACTGAGCTTAATAATAGAGGTTTGCCTGCTATGGTCTGGAAGCTTATGCCCTATGCAGTTTGGTGGACTATATGGGGTGCAAAAAATATGATAGTATTATCAAAGGAGCAAGTCTGAATATTACAGGGATAGTTCTAAATGAGGTGAAGGGCCAATTAAGGGACTGGCTGGAGATGTCTGTCATTGGGCAGGAAGCTACCGAGTTGGTGACTGGATGGGAGACTCTGATCATTGATTGCTGGTAGAGGTGGATGCATACTGTGCAGTGTGCACTGAGGGAGCTAGGTGACCCTGGCTTATAGTCTGCTACCAAAGTACTGGGCATGCAAGCAAGTTTGTTTAATCTGCAAGTCTGCAGTCTGCAGTCTGCTGAGTTTGGTATATGGGTTGTGGAGACTGGAGAGCATGTCATTTACGTTTCATTCCTGTCTGTCTCACTGTCTGGGTTGGGGTGCCTCCTATAGTTGGTTTTGTTAAGCAGCAATCTGTAAATTGCTCTGGTCGAGCGTTTGTTTAATGAAACATTTTGCTCACTACGCATCATTCTCAATGTGAATAAAACTGTCTACATTTGAGGCCCAAGCAGACAAGTCTGGACTCTGGATCATAAGTAAAAAATGTCTGAAGGAATCGAGGCAGAGTTCAAACAAGCTAGCGAACCCAATAAGGCCAAGGCCACCTTGCAGTCTTGCACAATAATAGAACCCAAAAGAATGATGAATGATGGACAGTGAGCAGGGGGGCCACTATTCTCAGACTAGGCCTGATTTTTTTCTTGGTCAAGTTTTACATCAGATTTAAAAGAAGAAATCAATCAAACCCTTGGCACCCTTTTATCTCGTTTATCATTTTCTGTTATCAACACAGTTGAGCTGGTTATCGACAGGATGATTACATTTGAAAAGTGTGTTTTAAGATACCCCTGACCACCAACCCATCTTCCATGTGCACCGACTATTAACTGATGATGGTTAGAACTTAGAACTTGGTCTATATATATATATATATATATATATATATATATATTTCCAAATAAGAAGGAATGTGTTATTTTGACCATCATTCTAGACATTTATGCCTAATTTCAGTGATGACATGATCTGTATTCTGTGCCACACCACCTTTTTATTCATTTCACAGTCTTGATGTTGTTTGCCAATTGGATTTTGATTACTCCATCTTTATGCACTATATATATGTCATGTATTGTGTCCATTCACATAATTATATTGATTGTCCAAATTAATTAATGTGAGCTGCATTGAAGTTAGCTGACCATGACCATACTTGCAGTTTAATCAAAAGGTCAGTCAAGTATACTGTGTAACCATAACATCTTGAATGTGTTTTGCCAGAAGCTCACACAGTACTGTGATGATGCATGATAGAAAAGCATTAGAGCTGATCAAGGTAAAAACAGGCTTGCTAGTAAGAAGCTCACAGAGTACTGTGATGCATGATAGATCGAAGAGCATTAGAGCTGATCAAGGTAAAAACAGGCTTGCTATATAGTAAAAGAAAAAAATGTAAATTCCTATCACTCAATGTTTTTAGACTAAAACTAAAATCCATCCCCCCCCCCCACCACACACACACACACACAAAAAAAAGAAATAAAAAATTGCTTGGAATTGAGTATACGGTTTTTTGTAGTTGGCCATTTAGTTGGAATGTCAAGATCCAATGCCGAAATGAAAATTAGTGTAACACCTACTTAGGTTTCTCCCCTATGTAGCGTATGAGACAGGAAAAGATGGGCAGCACCCCACAAAATCTCTTAGCATAAAATTTGTCTTATCTTTTCACCTCACACATCCTAATCAAATATTTTAGCAAAGATCTCAAGTTCAATAAGTCAGCAAAATAAAGTTGTGCTATCTGATAGCTAGAGTGATAGCACAACTGGTCTTTGATGCCTTAATTTGTTGCGAAACTTTGCTCCGAGCAGAAGCCCAATGAGTCTGCTTGACCCAAACCTATATTGCCACCCACGCGCTCACTTCAAATGCAAGTGTCTGAGTATGGTGTCAACTGTCAACAACGGGATCTCGGTATAGTCATTGCCAAAAGAGTGAAACTATTGCAACTGAGAACAATAAATGTGTTGTGAGGGGTCGGTGCTCTCATGCATGGTCAACTAGCTAGATCCTTTCGTTTAATAGTTGATCTGTTGATTGAATAGTTTGATTAAAAGTTGTTATTCGATTTAAATCATCTACATAAACCCTACTGATCGAAAATAATCAATTCTCAATATGTACGTAGTCTCTTGATAAATCAATCAATCAGTTCTACAGTTTCATGAAAAACTTTCTCAGTAAAATATATATGGTTCTTTCTTTTGTACGTAGTAGTAAATTACTAAATTCTACAAGTTTTATCCGAGACTGATAACTATTCTAGTACACTTTTGTAGGACGGAGGAGTTTCTTCTTAATTATCCATGGCGTTTATATGAGCCACAAGACTCTAGACTTTAGTACAGTCGGTAGCACAAATATCGATCGTCTTGCACGCACAATTCTGTCCAAGACAAGGACACCAAAAAACAGGACCATTATAATTATATTGTTTGCATGGAAAATCATATCTTCTTAGTGAGCAATGATATATATTATATACTACTACTGTGGTCCTAATAAATCAGTAAATCCGGCCAATTCTGCACTTAATGACTTATACAGAAACCGCAAAATCCAGAACTTACATAAATAACAAAATACACACAGGAGAAGAATTGAAGAAGACTAATACACTGGTTACGAACTGATGTAGAAAATTCTTCCCATACATGTGAATGTCGCTATTGCTCATATATTCCTTTACAAATATAATCAACAAACAAGACCCATGCTTTGATAACGTGTAGTCAATCTCTCTCAAGTCTCAATCGATTTTTATTTATTATTCATTTTAAAGTTAACATTGTACGTCGTTATAACAACTTAGATTAATTAAGAATTATATGATCGAAGTATGAACTCAGCACCACTCAATTTCATTATTAACCAATTTAATGTTGGGTAGGTTTGTTTGTTGGTACATTTTGATTTCTAATGCCAACGAATCCTGCCCAGAGAATTGAACTGATGCACGACCTACTTTCTTTATGGATTATGCTAGGATTTCCCAGAAAAGGATTGCGACAGAAAAATATACCACATAAAATACAATTATACAATATATTTGGATAATTCACCCGTATGTTTGTCTAGCTTGGGATGCCAATCTACCTCCAAAACCAATATTGTAACGGAGGAAAACCAAAATTAGAGGAAGACCGGCCTCCAGTACAGTAATTAGGCTGTTAGACTTGATATAGTTTATGGTTGCCAGTCGTTTCTGAATGAACCTGAACTTAGTTTGTGATATGAATGAAATTGATAAATTAACCAGATAGAAATAATCAAACTGAAAAATAAGACAAAACCAAGAAGAAAAAGAGGACAATAAATCAACTCGTGCACCAAATGATTATGACAGGGGAAATTGGTCGTGGGTCCAATTTACATAAAAGTGTGGGTTAGGTTAGGTTAGTTTTGTCACCTAAAGCATCTATCATCTGGTTTTGCTCCATGTCCATGCACAAATGCAATAGCAATTCACCTCAATGTGCACGTTCTCAACTATTATATTCAAGTATTCAACAACAGCAGCAGCTACCTTGTTCACAGTCTTTGCATTTCTTTGTTCTAGTTGGCTTCACATTTAACAAGTATTCTTTTGTAGAGAGCATATTTCAATGAATCAATTGTTTCATGTTGAAAAATGTTCTTTGCCATACTCTTTATAAACAAAGGTTTGGCAATGAAAATTGGTTAAATATAAAATATAGCTGCTAAAATTTGATGACCAACTTAATTTTGTCTAGCACCGGTTTATTAATTTGTCCAAATGGTGACTGATAACTACAGATGCATGCATGTTAGGAGAATATTTGGACAATCAATTAAGTTTCAAATTTGTTCAGGCTTTAATTTGCTCATATATCAAGCGCAAAATTAGTACACTCGAGTAGTATATGAGCTTCAACATATTCAAGTATGCTTGCTCAAATGTATGTTGTCAGAATAAGTAGAAACTACTGTTCTTCTAATTCAATTCCGGTTAAATTGCTTGAAAGCAAATCAACAGTTCAATACTATTTGCCTTGAAGTGAGAAAGAAAGAGAGAGAGACACAAATGTAAGCCCGACAAGACCTGAAGAGAAACGAATTGAATGAATCTTTCATTCTTTTCCAATAGATTGTATACAGGGAGAGGGAGAGTAAGCAAGTTAACGTCACAAGTTAGACAGTACAATATCCAGTAAATTTATATATTGTCAACTAATAACGACAATATTGACCCTAACTTCCAATCAGAATACATTGTAGCATCGGCCTACACTAAAATCAAGAAATGGCAATTATTGAGTATGGTCCTTTTTAATGTGCAACACAACAATCACTACTGCATGTTTAAAGTTTTGATGAGATTTTCTAAAACTAATTGAATTTTCATTTTCATCAAAGATATCCTAGCTTAAGGAAAAATATTAATTCAGGCCACTAATGAAGCCTAGCTTTATTCTCAAATACAGTAATTCTTGTTTTTTCTCTTCAGTCACGACAGTTATAGAACCGCTTCGACCGCTCCCTGACTCGTCCAGCAGAATGGCGGGGTGGTGCCGATGTTCCAACGGAATCCCTTCTTTAATTCTTACATATTTTTAGCTAATTTCTGGAATGTGGTTTTGTACTAGCTACCTGCTGATGCTCATGAGTCATGACTCACAAAACACTAATGCTCTCCGGTGCTTTATTCTGGTGTTCAAATGCTTTATAGTACTTAGACTACTAGCTAGCTACCATTTTTGTTTCGATCCAACTTTCACACCACACCAGGACTCGTAGTAGTGAGTTAGTGACATATAGCTATTATATATGCGGTACAACACCATGATATCGAATCAATTTAAAGCTAGTTGATGGATATCTTCGATCATGGTGAAGATTTATATGCCAAAAATGAAACATCAATACAAAAGATATTAACCTGGTCACGAAAGTTAAATTTGATCCATATAAATTTCAGGCTACACATTATTATGATTTCTATTGTTGATATTCTGCAATAGGTGCATATAAATCCGTTTGCTCATGATTTCATCTGTTGATGATGTCGAAAATGTTTGCTAACTTAACTATACATAGGTGCCAAATATAAAAGAAAAATCCCATTTGCAAAATTAACGATTCCAAATAAACTTTGAAGATCAAAATATTTTTCCAAATTGCTCTATGATTAGTTCTGGCCCCTTGTGGGTTTTGGTTTTGGTTTTGGTTTTGGGTTGAGCCAATGTGCCGTGGTTGTTGATAACTTGATACTGTATCTCTTTGTGCAGTCAGGAAAGTATGTTAAAGTGTTAAACCCAAACCCGGAATCTATGGGCATATGTTGGCGCCCAACTTATAAGACTTTGAAATGAATCTTTCTTCTCCCTATAATTTCGCCGACACTTTCTACTCGCCAACAATTTTATTTATCAAATCAAACATCTTCTGCTGTCTGTCGTATATTTCTGATGATTGTCTTCTACAAAGAAGAAGATTGATTTGAGTTGATGATCAGTTTGATATATTTGTATCCACCACTTTATTATAATAGTTACTTAATTTGGTGCTACAAGGATATGTTTTGAATAACATTATATTTTGTTTTTATATATGCATAGTCAAAATAATATATCAGTTCAATCTACTCTATGTCCGATTAACAAACAAATATTGTCTTGATGACATGTTTTACTCACTGGTGGAGGATTGAAGAATGTACTGGAGGTTTGTTTCATATATTAGATCCCATGAATTGTTGTCCCGTAAGTTTTGATAAGGAACTAAGAAAAATGGCCAACAGTCCTATGTTGCACAAAACCATTTTAACTGTTATATATTTGTAGGGTACTATATACAACATACATGTGGCACATTTCTACCGTTTATTATGGTGCCACGTGTCAACATCTAATGGGCTCTCTTTTGATGACACAAGTTACAAAGTTAAAGCCAATTACTACAAAGATATTCTCTCATTATTACCCTAGTAAATGCTAAGAATGGAGTTACATTGTAGCCTATAAATATGAAGGCAAGCTACTCATTCTAGGCATGTTCTCATCTTCTCACATGTTCTGATCTGCTGATAGTCTAATGCTCTCAACACGATCTCATGGTGAGGTCTCATGATCAACGACCTCCCCAATCTCTCATGATGAGACCTCACTTCTCAGGTCTCATCTCTCTCGAGCTCTCCTCATAATCGAGCTCCCATTTTGTATCACCACCACTACTATAATAAACTTCTTTCTCTCTCTCCGTGGATGTAGGCACAATTGTCGAACCACGTATACAATGGTGTTCATGTCTCTACTTTATTGTTCATATCATATCATTTACACATCATTTTTCATTAATGTATTGACCAACCTCACAAATATGGTTAATACATTAGGCGCCGACTACAGGGACTTGGGATTTTCTCAAGCGAATTCCACCCACCAACCCCACCATTACACCATTGTTATAAGGTTCTCAAAGTGGTGATTTCAAGTTCAAGAAATTCTATTTGGTAGAATTCCAATCACAATTTCCAATTGGGGGTTTACTTTCGGTTACCATTACTGTATGTGAAACTCGACAAAAATCTTGCAGAGACCTCCTCACATATTCAGGTCTCTAAACTAGCGAGTTCAAATCTCGATGTGACCTCACTTCATGTCAGGTCCCTAAGCCAACGACCTCTTAGGTCTCGACGCGACCTCACCAGGTCCCTAATCACGACCTCACCAGGTCCCTAATTGCGATCTCTTCAACATTCAGGTTTTGTCGCGACCTCACTTCATGTTCAGGTCTCTAACTGGGACCTCACCAGGTCTACCAACGACCTCTTCAAATTACAGGTCTTTCAACGACCTCAAGAATATTTATGCCATACAAGGGGTTATTCTCACTTTATCTAATAAAATTAACTTATTATTAGCACAATTAGCTATTAATGATATTCTTTGCGTAACTCTCTCTCTCTCTCTCTGTGCAGGTCACATGAACACGACCTCACTCCCCATGAGCTACTTTTGCACAAATGTGCCACATTGTTTTCACTGAACTCTTTACAAGTGAAATGCATGATATCAAATATGGCCACCCTCATTGACTAGTGAGTCACTCGTATGCGGGACGACCTCAACCACAATTCTCTAGCCACACGCCTGGTCGAACGCATTCACTCTCAAAGCAATGCAGACCCACAAAGGCCACATGCCCGAGAATTGTCATACATGTCTCCACGCTGCGACCATTCACTAGATCGGGCACCAAAAGGTTCCAAGTAACTCTCAAAACACTTGGTCAACCAATGCTCTTTCTCAAACGAGTTACATTTGCACTCCAAAGTGCCACATCTATCGAAGTGTCCAATCACAAGGCGACAAAGATAGTACATACAAGTCATAAGGAAGACGTACAATTCCATGTAAGTCTTTTATTGAATTTTATAATGTTTCACATGCTAACATTATCAGGTCTATGCAATTCGATCACAAAAACGCGACCACCTTAAAGCATGACTGAGACCAACCACCCACGGATACAAGAGGACCCACTTCAGTACGACCTGTTTGCAGCCGTCCATCCCGTCTACATGCCTTCTGAACGAGCTACCAGGTCTCCCTGGAACTAACTAGCTCGTTGTACACAAAGTCATGATCGAGTTGCCATTACCACAAGGGACCTTCATCGCGTCCTGCAAATCTCAATGATCAAGCTCATCAAAATTTGGGGCGGATCGACTTCGTTAAGGAACCCCAGATTTTATTCATCTTGGAGGCTAGATCGGTTCGTTTACTTCTTTTCAGCCCGAACCCCGTTCGACCTAAAAAGAGGGGGCTTATGTAGGGGTACTATATACAACATACATATGGCACCATCTCTACCGTTCATCATGGTGCCACGTGTCAACATCTAATGGGCTCTCTCTTGATGACACAAGTTACAAAATTAAAGCCAATTACTACAAAGATATTCTCTCATTATTACCCTAGTAAATGCTAAGAATGGAGTTACATTGTAGCCTATAAATATGAAGACAAGCTACTCATTCTAGGCATGTTCTCATCTTCTCACATGTTCTGATCTACTGATAGTCTAATGCTCTCAACACGATCTCATGGTGAGGTCTCATGATCAACGACTTGCCTCACTTCTCCCTACAATCCTACATGAAGCTTCATCCAGACCTTTAGAACTTTAAATTTGCACACTGTTTATATTAACTTTAACTTTAACTATCTAATTAAAAAAATCAAAAAATGAACCCAATAAAGTTAGACAAGATATGAAATTTCTGTAAAGGGTTCATTAATGCTTTCCAATTTGCACTCCATATATACAGTTATACACCAGTGTTTTTTATGATTTTGATGCTATAAACTACTGTTCAGAAAATTTTAAATACTACATACTTGTTTACACCTTTTGTTTCAAAACCCACAGGCTTGTTTAAATTTGTTTTGCTAGTACAGTCTTTTTTGCTGGTTGCCAACTTTGTTATTGGACCACACTAGTACACTACTTCTCTCAGTTTCCTTTTTCCCATTTTTATGCAATTTCTTCAGGTGGGTAAAGAGTTAGTAAAAAATTTCTAACCTTTCTTTAGTATTCAGAGTACAGTTAGATAAAGACTTTTTTTGCATTAAGAATGATTAAAAAACAGTATGGTTTTTCTTTTTCATGTGTGTACCTTAAAGTATGTCTTCTTTTGGAGGACTTGAAAAAACTTCAATGGAAGAAATTGTCAGATATTTTTGTACGTGTGGATCTCTTTATTTGTCTTAAGTTTGAATTCTTGTTTACAGATGCCAATTGCCAATTGTGTCAGTTGTGACATTTTTCATTTTTCTCTATAGCTTTTGGCATTTTTCTATACCATGGTTGGTCCATGGTCACTCACTCATTAATCACTAAATATTACTGATTTGAGAGAAAATTTGGATTTCTGCCTTTGATGTTTTTTCTTGATTTTTAATGTTTGCATTGACAACAATATAATTAAAATACAAATCTATCTCCGTCGAAAAGATTTTCGACTTTACACCTAAGATTTTATTGGTTTAATGAGATCAATAATTCGGTAATGCTGGGGAGGATCGCGGCGAAAACTCAGAACTCTAGCTAGTATCATCACCCAAAGGTTTTACTACAATTAAACAGCATTGTAAAGAAAAGAGCACAGTTTATTCATATGGACATATATAATTAAGATTATACATACAAGTAGATTATGAACTTTACAACTGAATGTCAGTAAGATCAAACCAAATTTGTTCGAATACCTTAACAATGATATCGTGATATTCATTTGAATTCAAGGAAAGATAACAAGCAAGAAGTTCTTCTAAATCCTTTGAAGCTCTTATATTGTTTTCCACAATCATTTCCACCATAGATTCTCTGAAATCCCTTTGAGGATCAAATGAAGATTTAACAATGGCAAAGCTATCTGACAGATTCTTTCTTCGAGCTTTTATGTTTGTGGTAGACGATATTGATTTTCGACTATATGCTTGAAGCTTCTTGCTGGCAATTCTTGGTGAATTTGATCTAAGCTTTAGTCCAGGAGAATTTGGCGAAATTCTTCGTATTGCAGGACTAAGTTTCTGTTCTTTGTGAGTCTTGATAGTTTCTTCCTTGACAGAGATATACTTAGAAACCATTTTCTGTTCTAACTTAACTGAACCTTTTCTATACTTGACAGGCTCAGTTTCTCTCTTTTTAATCTCAGTGACCATATCGTTGAATTTCGCGGGTTTTGTGAGAATTGGAGGGAGATCAAGCTGAGAAAGCGAATCAAACCCGTCGAGATTTTCAAACTTGTGAATAGAATGAGATGATGATTTATTGTTATCAACATCAATGATGATATCAGTAGTAGAAGAACTAAGTCTGCAACTGCAAGAACTAGACCATGAACCATATGCATCATGTTCTGATCCAAATTCAGGTAACGCGGACACGTCAGGTGAACTATCAGGCGGAGAAGCAGAGTAGTCATCTGTTGTTGAATCTGTTTCAGTTTTAATCCAAACTGAGTCAAGAGTTGCTCTACAACTACAACCTGCAGAAACAGAGGAAGTAACAATCTTAGTAGAAGAAGATGATGATGACTTAATGCTTCGTCGTCGTCTTGTGGATTTTCTTTTGGATGATTTTCTTGGTGGTTCAAGAAAATGAACATCTGATGATTTGGGATTAATAGGAGAATTGTAAAGTTTATCAGGTTTGGTGAGTGGTTCAGTAGTGAAGTAGTAAGACTGTCTATGGTTAATGAATTGTGGTTGAGAAGTTGGTGGTGTTGATGAAGATAGATTTTTTTTCTTGATTTGGTTCAAAGATTGAGAAGAAGAAGAAGATGTGTTATGATTATGGTTGTTTCTTGGTTTTCCCATATCTTTGAGTTTGTAAAACCAAGCATTTGGCATCATATCTGATAATTTAAACTTGTAATTCCCCATCAAATGAATGATAATTTAAACTTATCTCCCTTTCTTTGTGACAAGAGAAAGAAAACTTAAGACTGATGAAAAAGAAAATGCAACAATCTGAAAAAGAAAATAATGTTAAAAACACTTTTTACTCTTTTTCTCTTCTTTCTTTCTCCCTCAATCTCCTCCAAAACTTCAATTCTTTCTTTGTCTCTGCTTTAGTTGTGACTTGTGAAAGCAAAATAAATAGAGGGAAAATAGCAAGAAGGGATGTGTTAAAAGACTTTTTGCTAAGATGGGCTCCACATAAAACACCCAAAAAAAGTCTTAAAAAGTACCATCATAAATAAATATTTCATAATTAAAATTAAAACAATCGGTGCCGGACTGCCTTTGGATCTGATTAGATATTGTTAAACAGAATTGATGAAACTTATAATTGTATGCATAGACTAATGCTTATATATTTCGTGAATATTTGATGAATAAATCTGTTTTTTCAGAAATTATAACTATTCGAGCGTCAAAACAAATCAAAATTTCCATCTATGAATGTAGATAAATGTCTACGTGTGCGCATTTTGTTGCATATATAGAAGGATTATGTTGCCTAGATCATCCATCCTAGGCAACTTAATCCGAGACAGATTGCCTGAATGTGTGCTCTCCTAGTCCCCTAGTTAGCTTAGGCGATTTTTGTGTTTCACTAAGCACTGGGTTGGTGATAAGTTTGAATAGAGTGAATAAAGTTCAACATAGTGGTTAGTTTTGGCTTGTAATGAAAATGGAAAAAAAAGAAAAAAAAGAGTGGGTGAGAAAAGAAAGTAAAAGAAAAGTATCCTGTCAGACATGATGTCTAAGCAAAAAGTTAAACAAGTTTTGTTGGCTACTAATATTCTGTTTGTTTAATTCATAATCAGCTTTAGTAGTAATCATTGATATTCCTATCTACCTTTAACCGCCCCCATCCACGAGTTCTTCATGCGCACTTGCAGACAATTGAGTCACAGTCTTGCAGAGTTGCAGTTGTATAGAGGAATAATTAGTGGGCTTCGACCCAACTTTTTATCGACAAAGCCCGATGGAATAACATCCTTGGCTACTGTTAGACCTTTTGGCCTTGAGCACTTCTGACAAGCTTGAGAGCATGTCAGAATGCAGCCCCGGTGCAGGCATTGTCAGATTACAAGGAACCAAGGCGCGGTAGGCAGTACCGTGCTGTATTCTTGTCAGGCGGCAAGGTAAATCATGCTGGTGCATGTGTTGGCTAGGTTTGACAAGTGTTGGGAGATGTTTGCTGGGCAAACAAGTGTACAACACATCAGCAGGAAGTTGCCAACAGATCTGGGTAGGTACTGGCGGTTAGATAACTGCCACACATGGCAAGAAGAGAGTGTTTTGTGGAACACTTGTAATAAGGCTAGGTGTGGGCCTGTCACACCATGACATGTGTATAGTTGCTGGTCTATAAAACCAGACTTGGTCTGATTTGGGAAGACAGACTTGAGTGAGTGTATTTCCCCAAGTGTAAAGGAATAAATGGTTGAGGCTTTGTAAACCAGTTCAGAGTCTAAATTGCGTGTGTATTGCCTGAGACTAGAGGGAGTTCTAGAGGCATAACAGGGCAGAAAAACTTGTCAGAAATTAACCCTGTTACAGTTGGTATCAAAGCGTAGGTTTCGAAGATGGCGGGTGGTAACAATCTGATGGCAGAAAGGGTTACTCGAATCGAACAAAACTTGACAGAACTGGCTGGTGTTGGAGGAGATGTCCAGTCTGACGGACAGACTCCGCTGGTCCCTTTGATGGCACGTCTTGAAGCCATTGAAAGGAAGCAAACTGAGTTGTCGTCGCTGTTCGACAACTTGTCCCATGACATGGAGCAATTGGCACAGAATTCTTCTGACGAATTGAGTGTTTTGAAGCGGGCTTTGAATGGTGGAACTCATATGAATGTTCTCAAGAAAGTGCCCGAACCTAAGGCATTTTCTGGTGCTCGTGATGCGAAGGAACTTGAGAACTTTCTGTGGGATATGGAGCAATATTTTGCTGCTGTTAGTACCCCAATCGAGCAGCAAGTCACTCTGACCAGCATGTACTTGTCTGGTGATGCCAAATTGTGGTGGCGATCTCGGGTAGATGATGATGCATCTGCTGGCAGACCCAAGATCGTGATGTGGGACGCACTGAAGAAGGAACTCAAGGAGCAGTTCCTGCCAAGCAATGCAGCGTGGTTGGCGAGGGAAGCTTTGCGAAAGTTGAAACAATCTGGTACAGTTCGGGAGTATGTGAAGGCGTTCACATCCTTGATGCTCGACATCAAGAATATGTCCGAAGAAGACAAGTTGTTCAACTTCACAACTGGTCTCCAATCATGGGCTCAAGCAGAGTTGAGGAGGCAAGGTGTGAAAGACTTACCCTCGGCCATAGCAGCAGCGGATGCTTTGGTTGATTTCAAGACCATTTCTTCTACTTCCGGTGAGAGTAGTAGGAAATACAAGAAGGACAAAGGCAAGGAACCTGACTGCAAAAGAGAGCAGTACAGGAAGTACAACAAGGAGGGGAAGACGCAGACCAAACAGGGTGAAAAACCTAAGGATGGCCAAAACAAAGGCTGTTTCATATGTGATGGTCCGCATCGTGCTAGAGATTGCCCGAAGAAGGAAAAGCTGAATGCTTTAGTTGCTGATGGGGATAATGCTGTGGTGGAGTTACCTCGTTGCAATCCCCTTGTCCGTTTGAATGCAATTGTGACAGAGACGCCTCCGTCTCTTGTCCATTTGAATGTTGCCACGCATTCAAAGAAGAGTGCGCAGTTGATGTTTGTAGATGCAAGGATTACCGTTGGTTATATGTTGACTAACAGCGGTAAAGTAAGGGCCATGGTGGACTCTGGTTCCACTCATTCCTTCATCTCAGAATCTGCGGCCGAAAGCTTGAAGATCAAACTAAGTCATGACCCGAGTCAAGTGAAAGTGGTGAACCATGACCCAATCGGAAGCAAAGGTATGGCTACTGTTGGAATACAACTTGGTTATTGGTCGGGTTCTATTGATCTACTTGCTATTCGTTTAGATGATTTCCAGGTTATACTTGGATATGACTTCTTGTTGGATAATATGATGGCGATCGTACCTCACATGAATGGTCTCATGGTGATGGATCCAACAAAACCAGGATTTATACCTGCTGTTCCTTCGGTACAAATCAAGGATGAAGTGAAGTCAGAATCAAAGAGTGATGTTAGTATGTTGTCCGCTGTTCAAGTAAAGCGAGGATTGCGAAAAGGGGTTGAAACTTTTCTGGCTGCCTTGGTAGAAATCAAACCAGGAAAGCAGATGGAAGTTCCAGATTCGGTGGTTAGTGTTCTTGACGAGTTCGTGGACATCATGCCTGCTGAATTGCCAAAGAAGTTGCCTCCCAGACGCAATATCGATCATCAGATCGAACTGGTTCCTGGTGCACGCCCTCCTGCCCAGGCTCCTTACCGCATGGCCCCAAAAGAACTTGAAGAAATGCGAAGGCAATTGACTGAATTACTCGAGGCTGGGTATATACAGCCCTCAAAGGCTCCCTATGGCGCGCCTGTGCTCTTTCAGAAGAAACAAGATGGGTCTCTTCGAATGTGTGTAGACTATAGAGCACTGAACAAACTGACCGTGAAGAACAAGTATCCAATTCCATTGGTGGCAGACTTGTTCGACCGACTGTCCAAGGCGAAGTATTTTACCAAGTTGGACCTTCGTTCAGGCTACTATCAGGTGCGTATTGCCCCAGGAGATGAGGCAAAGATTGCTATGGTGACTCGGTATGGGTCATATGAATATCTGGTAATGCCATTCGGCTTAACTAATGCACCAACGACCTTTTGTAATTTAATGAATGATGTTCTTTCTGATTACATTGATCGTTTTGTTGTGGTGTATTTAGATGATATTGTAGTCTATAGTCAGACTTTAGAAGAACACAAAGAACACCTTCAAAAAGTTCTGACCAGACTTAGGGAGTATGAATTGTATGTAAAGAAGGAAAAGTGTGAATTCGCCCAAGAGACTATCTCGTTTCTGGGGCATGTAATCACACATGGTCAGGTCCGTATGGAAGAACGGAAGGTCAAGGCTATTGTGGAATGGCCTGCGCCATCTAAGGTGGCCGAACTTCACTCATTTTTGGGCTTAGCCGATTATTATCGCAAATTTATCATGGGCTAATCTAAAAGGGTGGCGGTACTGACTGATTTGTTGAGAAAAGGCAGGAAATGGACATGGACAGCAGATTGTCAAAGGGCGTTCGATGGCCTGAAGAAGGCAGTTTCATCCGAACCGGTATTGCATTTGCCAGATTTTTCGGTTCCATTTGAGGTGCACACTGATGCGTCAGACCAGGCTATTGGAGGAGTGCTGGTTCAAATGGGGCATCCTATTGCCTATGAAAGCCGAAAGTTAAATGGTGCGGAGCAGCGATACACTATCCATGAGAAGGAAATGACAGCAGTCATTCATTGCTTGCGTGTATGGCGTCATTACCTACTTGGTACGACGTTTGTGGTGCGGACTGACAATGTGGCGATAACGTTCTTCACTACACAGAAGAAGTTGTCACCCAAGCAAGCACGCTGGCTGGAGTTCTTGGCTGAGTTTGATGTGTCCATTGAGCATAGACTTGGTCGGTGCAACCAGGTTGCTGATGCATTAAGTAGAAAAGTCGTGGAGATGGTGAATGCTCTCATGACGATTGAAACAGATTTTCTGCCCAAAATCAAGAAAGAGATGGAGAAGGACGTGACAGCAATGAAGTTGCTTCAACAGGTGCGTGAGGGCACTGTCCGTAAGTTTTGGGAGGATGAGGGCATCCTCTATGCTAAAGTGGGGAGACTCTATGTCCCTAGCAGCGATTTGCGCAGAAAATTGATGAAAGAAACTCATGATTCTCGCTGGGCTGGTCATCCAGGAAGAGAAAGGATGTTGGCTCTATTGGCTAGAAGTTACTATTGGCCAAAGATGGAGGACGACGTTGAGTTATATGTGAAGACATGTCTTGTGTGTCAACAAGACAAGACCGAGAAGAGGAAAGCAGCGGGTTTAGTTCAACCATTACCCATTCCAGAGAAGCCTTGGTGCAGCGTATCCATGGATTTCATTAGTGGCTTCCCAAAAGTCCAAGGATACAAGTCGATAATGGTAGTTGTTGATCGCTTTTCTAAGTATGCTACATTTATCCCTGCCTCTAACAATTGCGATGCAGATACAACAGCGGAGTTGTTCTTCAAATATGTGGTGAAGTATTGGGGGATACCCGAGGATATTGTAAGCGACCGTGACACACGGTTTACTGGCAGATTCTGGACTGCCTTGTTCGGATTGTTGGGATCCGAATTGAAGTTTAGCACAGCCAATCACCCTCAGACTGACCGTCAGACGGAGAGATTGAATGGCTTGCTAGAAGAGTATTTGAGGCACTATGTGACAGCGAACCAGCAGAATTGGGTGGAATTGCTAGACACAGCGCAGTTTTGTTACAATCTGCACAAAAGTGCTTCAACTGGGTTGAGTCCCTTTGAGTTGGCTACAGGCCAACAACCTCTAACTCCTCATGAAGTGGCAAAAACAAAGTCTCAAGGAAGTTGTCCTGCGGCTTACAGATTTGCTCGTTCGAAGCAAGAGTTGCTTGAGGATGCTATGGACAGTCTTGCAAAGGCCCAGAAGCGTATGAAGAAGTATGCTGACCAGGGGCGACGTGATGTTGAGTTTCAAATTGGAGATAAGGTAATGTTAAAACTTACTCCACAGATTTGGAAAAAGGTCAGTAGTAAGGCAGTTCACAGAGGTTTAATTCCGAGGTATGATGGACCTTTTGAGGTCATGAAGCGAGTTGGGAAGGTTGCCTATAGGTTGATCTTGCCGGACAGACTGAAAGTTCACCCAACCTTTCATGTAAGCTACTTAAAGCCGTATCATCCTGACTTGGTGGACAAGGGCAGGCATGGGTCAAAGAAGAGAGCTCCGCCTACTGTTCAGAAGCACTTCGACAAGATGATTGAGAAGATACTTGATCACAGGACGGAGGGCCAGAGTAGACAGAACAGACGGACGTCATATTTGATTCAATGGAAGGGTACATCGGAGGCAGACGCTACATGGGAAAAGGATGTGACATTGTGGCAGTTCGAGAAGGAGATCCAGGCCTATTTGGCTAAGTGCTGATGAGGACATCAGGCTTTAAAGGCGGGAGGGTTTGTTAGACCTTTTGGCCTTGAGCACTTCTGACAAGCTTGAGAGCATGTCAGAATGCAGCCCCGGTGCGGGCATTGTCAGATTACAAGGAACCAAGGCGCGGTAGGCAGTACCGTGCTGCATTCTTGTCAGGCGGCAAGGTAAATCATGCTGGTGCATTGATGATGGTTCGATTGGCTAAGTATTGGGAATACATGTAGGCAGTGTGCTGGACATTGCCTTGAATCCAGGTGGCTTGGGAGCGGTTATGACGGTTACGACAGTTATATAACCGCTCACACATGGCAAGCATGTGTTGGCTAGGTTTGACAAGTGTTGGGAGATGTTTGCTGGGCAAACAAGTGTGCAACACATCAGCAGGAAGTTGCCAACAGATCTGGGTAGGTACTGGCGGTTAGATAACTGCCACACATGGCAAGAAGAGAGTGTTTTGTGGAACACTTGTAATAAGGCTAGGTGTGGGCCTGTCACACCATGACATGTGTATAGTTGCTGGTCTATAAAACCAGACTTGGTCTGATTTGGGAAGACAGACTTGAGTGAGTGTATTTCCCCAAGTGTAAAGGAATAAATGGCTGAGGCCTTGTAAACCAGTTCAGAGTCTAAATTGCGTGTGTATTGCCTGAGACTAGAGGAAGTTCTAGTGGCATAACAGGACAGAAAAACTTGTCAGAAATTAACCCTGTTACAGCTACCAAGGTGGAAGCATTAGAGAATTTTTTTTGTTTTTTAAAGCATTTTCGTTCTAGTCTTTGTGTTATTGAAAAGAAAACTATAACCTGAGCACAACCAAGTAATCATAAGTATTTAATCTTAATAAATTTAAAATTGATGTTGATATATATGGATAAAATTGTTTGGTTAAGTAACCAAATGATGGTTTATGAGAGCTTGCTTTAGTGAGAAAGTGAGACCACACCACCCCTAAAAATGGCACCCTGTGTCGAGAAAAGTGAGCTTTACATCCAAATCACTAAATGTAATGCAATATACACATGATTAATTGATTACTAATCATTTTTTGTAATGGGTTAAGGCCCACAGATGGGGTCATAATTAAGGCCCACAATGATGAAATCCAACAGATGAGTTTGGATAATATGTTTGTCAGACTTTTTTAGAGAGTGGGCATGGAAGATTCACCATCATGTGGCATCTTCTAGTACTCGAATTTTATTTTACTTTTGATCGATTGTTGTTCGACATATGTAATTGATGAAAACAAAAAGCACCACCCACAAATCAACATTAATTTCTGCTAATAATCATTGCCAGGTTAATAAGTATATTTGTTTTTGTTCTAAACTCTCTGTTAATGTTGTTGCCTGGTTGTCAGATCTTTCGTACTGATGGTCCAGCAAAGCATGTATTTAGCTGAAGGGCTGCTTGTTTGCTATAGATGGAGATATTCATTACAGGACCACTAATAAGAGAAAAGATGAACAACTTGAGCCACACGGAAAAGGTATGGGACTATATCACAAGATATTTGGTCGCCTATTGTAATTTGTGGAGCACATAAATTATGTCGAACTTATACACAAATTCAGACCCAACTGATCGAGAGTCTGAGACCTGAAGTCAGTCTATTCACTGGCAAGATTTCTTGAATCCAATTTCTATTAGGCATGCTTCCCATGTTAGTGGTATGACTGACTCATACAAATCAGTTAAACAAGGAGAGTGCAACAAATATATGAGAGAGAGAGAGAGAGAGAGATGTAAGGGGTTCTTTTTAGAGCAAAGAAGGAAAATGAGACAAGTATGCAAGAAACAAAACAAATGAATTTGACTAAGCAAAATGTCTATGAATAGGGTGGAATTGTTATTGAACGATTGTTAGACTCTAAGTTGGTTGTATTGACTCCAAACATGCGTTGTTCTCCCAACTTCCTCTCCTCATCCTCTACCTACCATGAGTCCAATCTCTCTGTCCATGCAACAATCTCCTCCCATGCAACGCACTTTGTTTTTTTCCTATTACCATTACTCTCCTCCTCTTTTCTCTCTTCATCACCACTCCTCCCCATCTTTCCATGGAGGAGCGGGTCTCACCTCCTCCACCTCCCCACAAACCAAATGATGAAAAACCCCCTTTGGTTAATAGACCCTCCGTGCCAGCACCACCACCACCCTTTTCTCCAACCAATTCACAAGGAGAATATGCAAACAATGAATCACGGATTGTTACGTTTAAAGACAGACAAATGGGAACCTTTGTCGTCCAAGTTCCTAAAGTTCAAATATATCGGGTTCCACCTCCTGAAAACGCCATGTTTATGGAACGCTTCCGCGCTACAGAGCAACAAAAGCGTCCTTGTTCTATATTCGTCACAAAGTGCTTTCTCTTTAGCGTCATACTCGTCCTAATACTGGGTATATGTGCGGCTCTAATTTACCTTGCTGTAAGGCCACAGAATCCTACATTCTCCGTTGAGCATGTCCTGGTCAAGACAATACATTCTAAACGTCAACAAAAGAATCCGGAGTACCACATTACCTTGAAAAGTAATAACCCGAATGATCGTATGAATATTGATTATGACAAAGGAGGTAGCACCTCGCTTTCCTTTAAGAAGCATGAAATTGCAAAGGGGAATACTCCAGCATTGCACGTAGACAGTCATGAGGATAAGGACCTTGTACTAGTCCTTTCTGGATCAAAGGCCAAATTGCCCAGTGAAATTGACAAAAGCCTGAGCGGTCAAGAAAAGAAGAAGACTAAACTCGCATTATCTTTGTCAGTGAAGCTTCCAGTGAAAATGCAAATTTGGATTGTAAAGTTATGGAGCATGGACATAGTTATTGAATGTGATTTTGAGGTGAATACATTGTCAAAAGATACACGTGTATTGCACCAGAAATGTGATGCTAAGGTATAACCATGGAAGAAGGTAATGGTGGTGGTAGTAGCCTGCATTGTGGATTTTCAGTTCTTTTTTTTATACATTAGAAATTTGTGTTTCTATTTTTTGTGAAAACCGACCTATGTAACAAAGAGTAGAGGAATTTATAACCTTTTCATTTTCTTTGAGTCGGAATTCATATTATCTATGGGTGTGTTTAACTTGGGCATGCTGAGATTCCTCCTGTTCTTTATTTTCACCAATCTTCTCTTAAGAAAATGTCAGACTTCTTGTTTTCTAGGGCTAGTAGTACAAGTGTTGCAGAAAATGTTGTACAGTAAAATCAGTTTATTTTCTTGGTGTACTCTTTTTTCCTTTTTAATTATATCTGTCTTCAGTCTTCACATATATTAGCACTACTATTAGATATTAAAATATGGTTGGCAGACAATAAACATAACAATCTGGTGGATAAAGTGTTTTTTTCCGCAAACATATATAAGCTGAAATTACATTAACTAAAATGTTCTAACCTAATAATAATAGAGCTTAAGATGATGTTTTTAATTACAAATGTATCCAACATTAACATTTGTTCCATCTCAAGGCAGAGCATTGTGCCGTGAGTGTATTCCTACTATCGGCTGTTAGGAAGAGAGAAGTTCAACAAATTAACTAACAAAGTACTGCAACAACTCGAGCAGTTAAAGAGCACCAGAGTAAGTGAGAGTGTGAGACAGTATTTAAACTGATTATTATGTTTAAGATGATCAGAGATCACTGTGATTATTAGTTAATTCTTAGGGTTGACCCAGGTGGTAATGGTTCACTGGTCTAAAACCTTAACTCTTCCGTTCTTGTTCCTTAATTCTCTACGCAAGTTTGGAATATTCGTTGGTACAGAGTTACAGACTACAGAGAATTTGAAACAGAGTTAGCTAAAGGGAACTCACTTTTATGGCTTAAATAGATCGAATCTTTATGAAACTTCTACATCGCATTGAAACCGAGAAAAGTCAAAACATCATACCATGCATGGTTTTTTTTAGCTCCTCTTGTTGGTATGTTAAAAAACAAAGAAATTAAGATGGTAACACAAGACTCAACCCTTATATATTGGACGCCGGGCAGCAACCATACATCAAGACCACATAATAATGATACAAGAGGAGCTTTAATAGGCATTACCACCAACTTTGAAGTGGAGTACTTAGGGTCTGTTTGATAACTTTCCACTAGGTCCCGAGAAAATTGGCAAAGCGGCAAAACAACGTATTCGGCAAATCTTTGGTCCGAGAAAATTTTTGGAAAAACTATTTGCCCGTGTTTGTTAACGTGTTTGGCAAATGTACAGAAAGTGGTTTTGCCACTTTTCCTGATGTTTGACAACTCTTTTTATTCTGGCAAATTGACTTAAAGTGATGGGCTGTGGGCTTTAACTAATGATTTTTTATGGACTTTGGAATTTTGAATATCATGTAAGCAATAAACCCAATGGACATATGCCATCAACCCTGCAATTACAACCCAATATCAGCCCAACTGAAAGGCCCAATTTTAATAAGCAGTTTCTTTAAAAAAATTATATATACGTGTATCTATATTTTTGATCACAACGATGGACCTCATCACTTTGAAAATAATTTGCTACTTTGCTTCAAAAAGTATGTTACAATACAAGTGTGAAATACAAAAGTGAACAAGGTTTGGAGATAAGAAGTTCAAATAAACGATTTATAAAAATACAGATTCAACCAAATATACATTGTAAGTATTTCCTAATCCATTCATAGGTTTCACTGAACATAACAAAAGCAAGGTACGGCTATACAAAGTTATCAAAATCGCCGGACCAATAGTTGTACATCCCTCTAAAACAAAACACTACCAATAGTTGTACAAAGTCAAGCCTAGTCAAGAACGATCGGAGCATCTTGGGTACCCTCTACTATTTCTTCAGGGTCATAGTCACTGTCGTAATCAGCGTCATCATCTACGATCTCATTACCATTAGCGTCAACCTCTACTACATCATCATCATCACCACTACTGTCACTGGAAAAATCCTGGCTGTCAGAAGAATCCGAAGAATGGGCGCTGTCACTTGATTCATCCTGGCTGTCACTTGGTGCAGGAGGGGGGGGGGGGTTGTTCAGGAGATAGAATGGGCGTTGGAATAGGAGCTGGGACTGGTGGAGGTTGCCATGCATGCACTTGGCCATCCATTCTACGAATCTGCATGAGGAATTCAACCCCATTTGCCCTAGTCACACTATTAATTTCCAACAAGATACTGTCCCCAATATCTAGTTGTAGTGCATGCACGACAGTCTTCCAACCTGCAGCCCCAAAAGAAAAATGCCCCCATCCATCATCCATAATGTGCAGACCACCATACACCGTCCCCACAGGCTGCAGACTAATGAATGCAGTTTGGTTGTTCCGAATACTTGCTTTCAACGACGCGAGCAAAGGCTGTCAAAGTCGCAAGTAAGTAACTTTAATAACAACCAAAAAACAGTATCCAGTACAGTGAAGTATAAAATTTGCAAGTACAAACCTTACAACCCAGTGAGAATATGTGCACAAATATACAAGTATGTCTTACATTATTCAGAATATAACAAGTCCAAAAGCATGTCTTACATTATTCAGAATACAACAAGTCCAAAAGCCCAAAAGTATGCAAAGTTGCAAACATATGTAAAAAGGTATGTTCTGTTAAGTAACAAGAATATATAATAAGCCAAAGGTGTATTGTCATTATCTATTCACAAGAATACTATGCAAAGCCTTGTCACTATCATCTATATTTGAAAAAGTAAAATGTGGTCCATATATGCAAAGTTCTGTCCCTGTAATATCCATGTCCATGCCTGGCACACTGACATGGGCCCACATCATTTAACAAACATAAGTAGGGCCCACAAAAGTGATTTATGTTCATGTTCATGCCCAATATATGCAAAATATATTGTTGTAGAAATAATGAAATACTTACCAATCTATAAGACAGTTCTCAATTCTTCCCAACGTTCCAATCTTTCAATACATAGTATTGATTCGGGTTGTTGGGGTTAACAGGGTGCATTGGATTCATCTACATAACAGACAGAAACAAATTAAGAAAATGATAACATAAATCCTTTGATAATAACTTTAAACAAAAAAAAAAAAGATTCTTGCAATGTTTAGAACAAATCCATTACAACGACAGTTTTTGCAATCCTTAAAGTGTAATTATAATAACATATTACATAATAATCCATTACATAAGGTTCTTCAAAAAAACAAAAATAATAATGGTGCCAGTTGACAACATAAAACAATAGTACGAAAATGTTTAGAACAAATCCATTGGTGGAACCCCTCCAAAGATCACACAAAGCATGGTGGAACCCATCACAACATAGGTGGTGGCATTGGACCGAATATGTGGGTGCACATGGTGTGTGACGGAAAACTCTTATTCTTCAAACCACTCCAATAGATATGATTAGGTGGTTGTAATAACTCATCCCACGCTTCCTCAATGCTTTTGATTTTGCATTCTAGAAGATCAAATTCAAATTCAGGCCTCAAACATAACTCGTCTATTTTGTTTGTGGTCTTCTTCAAAGTCTTCATACGACCCCTAACATGTTCAGTTGTTACCTCAATTCGTAAGTCTTTCTTTATTCCTGCTGCAACTTCAGCATGTGCACTTCTATTAAATCCTCCATCGGACATACGACCCCCATTTATAGTAATCTCTAACAACTTAGCACACATATTCATATCCATTGCGGTGGTCCACCGCATGGAAGGATGGGAGGCTGACCAAGGTATATCCATATCAACACTGTTCCATACCATGATAAATATTCAACATATGATTTCATTAGACAAAAACATCTGTCATAATTCATTACAAACATAATTCATAATTAACCAAAACGACATTACAAAAAAATCTTATCACAAACTAAGGGTCCACATTAATTCTTAAACAAAGCAAGAAGCTTGTTCATATACGGGAGCCATTCACCTCGGAAGCGGCTATTAGGAGCATTTGCCTCCCAAATCTCTTTTGTCGCGATCACCCGTTGAAGGTGGGCATCCCATTCAAACCCACCAATGCTTAACAACCCCCGAATTTGCAAGTAAGTATAGAAATAATATCTCACTCTATCTCGTACTTCCTCTATCGAGACCAACATAGAAGTTGCTTTCAAAACACGAAACACTACTTCTACGTGCATATGTTCATGAAAAGGAAATCCCTCTTTATCTTTGAAATCAACGAGGGTGTCAAGCAACACCATGTCCATATTATGGTATCATGTAACCTTGAAACAACCTTCCTCTCCCATTATAGATACGACTTAACTAAAAACAAGGACAAAAAAGGGTTAGTTGGTGCTGCAAGGGTGTTTGTACATAAATACATAGTACACCAAAGATGGTCAACCCTGCAACAGGTCCAGCCAACCCCCAATACTACCAAAACTATTTATACCAACCACATATATAAAACATAAAATACAACATGATTATGCAGTGAAACTGTATCGAATTCACAGTTATATAGAAACCGCCCCAAAAAATATGCAACATAATACTGCCCAAAAAACTTACACAAATAATTAAAGATCAATACCATTATGAAAGCATTATAAGCCTGTTCAACAAAACTGGAAATATTCTCAAGTACGCAAGAATTTTACGATATCATCAACAATAACAGAAACATGTTTTTCTTCAGTAAACAATCAAACTAGACTTGATTCCTAGGTCTAGACTACGTACACCAAACAAACTGACATAATATATTCCCATATTCACTTGTTAGAGGCACTGAGCTTTCTCAAAAGCCATTCCATCTTATATTCCTTCTCAATCCCCATAAACATTTCCAATCTCCTAAAAAGTCCATTCCTCTAAAATATAGATCTCTATCCCCACCAGTAATCAATTGAAGTGTACTTGACAGATCTCCAATCTTGGGCTTCGACAGACTTGTAGCAATCCTTTCCACAGCTGCAGTCAACCCTTGGAAGGATGGGGGTTCAGGAATGTCTGACAAGTTAATGACGCGACTGATGAGCCTAGATGGAATTGGTAGAAAGATTGGTTCTACTCTAGGTTAGGCATTTTTTTTATCCGTAAAAAAAAATGTGATAAGAATGAAGAAAAATAGATTAATCTAGGTTAACCATGAATCATCCCTAACGGCCTAAGCTCTTTGCAATTGCCACTTACAAGGTTATACAAATCTTAAAAACGCGATGATATTAGTCTGTGTATACCCATTACCGAGTTCTGCTACTCGGAATGCCAAACACCGACTTCACACTTGTTTCACCCGACCTCGTATCTAGTCACACTTCACTAATCTCCACTCAATCCTAATCCCACTAACTCGGTATACAAAACACCGACTTCATGCTTATTTCATCCGACTTCATATAAAACCACATTTCCTTCACTTCTGTTCAAATCATAATCTCATAAAATATCCGAGCACATCCGACTTGGGGCTAACTCACTCTCAACACCGAGTTCGACACATTCAAACTCCAAATCATACGACAGTTACGAATCTATCTCATTGAATCCCTGAATATCCGCATACTTTATGATTCAAGCGTTGAGTCATTATTTGATCCACAACCTAAGCCACCTATAAAAGGAACTACGTTTGGCTTGATTCTGGATCGACCCCTTCCAGATACGTAGGCAGCTATCACCGCTCAGATAGTTCAGCCACTCTTCTTCACTCAAACCTTCCCTTTTTCCGATCATCTTCCCCAACTTTTCGGTATCAAATTTACACCACATTTACGTAGTCCATGAGAATAAGAAAGATGACAATAATTTAAATAAATAAACCTTGAGAATGAGTTAACTGATATATTCAAAGAGTTGTAGGAGTGCTTCCCATTTGGAATATTCGAAAGCAGATGAAAGAAAGGGCGATTTTGTCGAAACCACTGACATTACTGTCGATATTTGCAAATACCCCACTAAAGATTTTTATTTTGTCTTTACCCCAGCAGATAACGTTTCTGTCTAACAGCCGTTACAGAAAAGCTGACGTGTCTTATTTTATTATTAGTAGAGCTGATGTGTCTTTCACTGAGATAACTGATACTGACGTGGTCTGTTTTAATATAGGAAGGTACACGTGTCGGGATCTCGTCGAATCCATCTGATTTAATCCAACGACTGGGATATTTTTGAAATCTGACCGTTATAAATTAAGGAAGTTACAAAATCGCCCTGAATTAAATCGCCCTTCAACTGTTCAACTAAAAATCCACACGTGTCTGGATCTGATGAACAGAAAGCAACGGCTGCGATTTTTCCATCTATAGGTAGAAAAGGACAGGTGTGAGAAGGCGCGATCACAAGTTCTTCTTTCCGCCCAGTTCCTTCGTCTTCTTCCCAAAAACCCTAGTTGATCTCAAATCTAATTAGTTGCAATTGCCCTCTATTTATCACAAGTTCGTAATGGAAGCGTAATTAAACATCGAAGATAGTGTTAATTTCTTTTCTGAAATCAAGTTGAACTCAGTGTAATTGAAGGTAAACTATTTAACTTAATTTCTTTTCTGAAATCTTTTTTGCTTTTTTTCTTGTGTTATTTTTTGTTAGAATGTTATGTAATATGTTGGATCTTGACATACAATATGAAGCACGAAGAATCTATTGATTTGGTATTAAAAAGTTAGGGTTTTTACTTTTGTAACTAAATTTATTTATTGTTAGATTTCTTCTTTGAAAGCAAAATTGTTTTTTTTTTTTTGTTATTATTAGTTGGAATGTGATGTAATATGATGGAGCATGACATGCAAGCTGGAAGATAGTGTTAATTTGGAGATCGAATCTTTTGGGTTTGCTTAAAATCACAGAAATTTAAGGGTTTTTTTTTTGTTTGTTTTTTTATCATGCATTGGATTTAATTGTTGATATGTTAAATAACAACAATCTGTAAGTGTCTTCTGTAGATGTGTGTTTTTAACTTTTGTTTTCTATTCTGTTAATAATTTGTACTGTGAGTGTGTCCTAAAATACCATTATGCTCTGTTTGTTAGCTATCTTTAAGTTTTTTGTTATTTTCCTTAGGGCTTGTGGTTTTGTATATACAGATGGAATCACTTCCTAAGAGACATCTTAGGTTTCATTTTGGAGGGAAATCTAAGGAAGTTGGTCAAGATCCAAAGAAGTTAAGGTGTTATAGTGGTGGAGAGAGTGTTGATTCAAAAGAATGGAAGGGTGATGAAGTGTGTTTATTAGACTTAGCTAAAGAAGTGTTCAAACTGATAGTTGTACCAGAGGGAAAAAATATTGCATTTTCCTGGTTTTTGTTGGCTAAGGATGGGGGTTATGTTAATCAAATATTATATATTGTAGAAGACCTTGATGTGTTGTATTTCTGGAAAAATGCCAAGCAGGATAGAAAGAACTTCATTCACTTGTATGTTGAGTTTGTTAGTCCTAGATACATAGGTTCAATGAACAGGCAATTCCAAGTCTCTGGTGTACAACCTATTCTACAGACTTATCCACCACCTATGCCAGTACATTGGTCTCAAACTAGTCAAGTTGTAATTGATGAGGAGATCCCACCAGCTAGTGAAAACCCTGTCAGCATTAGTCAAGACCTGCCACCAGCTAGTGAAAACCCTGTCAGCATTGGTCAAGACCTGCCACCAGCTAGTGAAAACCCTGGCAGTATTGGTCAAGACCTGCCACCAGCTAGTGAAAACCCTGACAGTATTGATCAAGACCTCCCACCATCCACTAGACAGAAGCTGCCTTGTAGGAGAAAGGTAAAATCACCTATAAAGCCCAAGTCCAGATCACCTATAAAGCCCAAGTCCAGATCACCCATAAAGCCCAAGTCCAAATCATCACAAAAGCCCACAAGATGGAGCCAAAGACTTGCAACTATGAAAATCGATCAAAATTTACAACAAGGTACTCTTACTCTGTTATTTATCTTTCCAAGTTTATTTTGTTGTTTCTGTAATTTGGTTGGATATTAAACTTTATTTGTTGCAGGATGTTCCATTGAAATAGAGGAAGTCGATCCTTCATTCTTAGATGAAGTTCGGTCCACATTTGCTGCAGTTTGTGATGAAGGTAAGTATGGTAAAAAAATATCATGAATGTACAATGGAATGTATATGAATTGAATATATAAGGTGACAGTATTTTTGTTTTTCTTATTTTGTAATGCAAGGTAATATGCAAGATACTGTGCATGAGTTTGAACAAGAGAATATAAATGAGCAAAATAATGATATACAAGGTAAGTGTAGTGTTGTAGTTTTTCTATTATGCAAGATACTTCTTCAGTTTTTGTATTATGAGTCTATACTTATTATTTATTTTTTGTTTGATATTGTGTAATTAAAGGGAATATGGAAGATACTGTGAATGTGTTTGATCATGGGACTATATCCCTGGACAATGATGACAGTATTGAGGATGTTGATTTTGAGCTGAGTGAAGCTGGTTCTGAACAGGAAGAAGATATAGAAGTTGACGAGAGGCCTAGGACTAGAAGCAGAGGTCCACCACCTGAGTTTAATGTAGATAGGATTGATGCTGCAGAAGACTATGAAAGTCCTTACTATCTTACAGATGAAAGTGAATCTGAAGATGATAGTCCACTCACAACTGAAGAAGTTCAAAGAGCTCAGACACAAATTGAAGAGGATGCGCAAAGAGAAAAAGAAATACTAGCTGAAGAACAAAGGCAAGAAAACATTGAAAGCCCCACCAGTGTGACAGAGAACCAAGATGCTAGGATGGAAAGTGATGATCCTGACATGGATTGGATAAGAAAGACCTCCAGAGTAGATGATGCAGAATATGAAAATGCAAACCAAGGGAAGAAAGAATTGGTGGAAGACCAGAGATGGTACGACATCTATCAATGCAGGCAATCTCTTAGAACTTATGCTATCAAGAGGCATTTTGTGTTGAAACTTCCAAAAAATGACAGTGATAGAATTGTTGGTGTATGTGCTGGCAAGAGTCTTGCTAGAAAGCCTTGTAAGTGGAAGGTATCTATTGGGAGGATGAATGATGGGCACACAATGAGGTTAGGTAAACTCTATGATGAACACATTTGTGTGTCCCATGAAGCAGAGACAAATCCTACAGCCAATGCACAATGGATAGCTAAAAAGATTGAGAAGGATATGAGGGTTCATCACAGATCAAGCCTAGAGATGTGGTTGGTAAGATGTGGGCTAAATACACATTGGACATCAAGTATTGGCAGGCCTGGCATGCATTGACCATTGCACTTGAAATGGTCCATGGAAATTATGAAGACAGTTACTGCAAACTTCCAGAGATGTGTAGACAAATACAAGCTGCAAACCCTGGTAGCTTAGCAAAATGTGGAAGGAATGATCAGTTTGGTAGCTTTGATTATTGTTGTGTTAGTTTCAAGGCATCTGTTGATGGTTTTGTGAATGGGTGTAGGCCAATTATTGGATTAGATGGATGCTTTCTGAAAGGTAAGTATGGAGGTGTGTGTTTAGCAATAGTGGCACTGGATGGGAATAATGGAATGTTTCCATTAGCTATTTTTATTTGTGTGAGGGAGAACTTATATAACTGGCAGAGATTCTTGGAAACTATGGAACCACACTTGAGTAGGCATAAGGAGAAACTAGTGATTATGAGTGATAGACAGAAGGGATTAAATGTGGCAGTACATAGTGTTTTCCCTGAAGCTCATCAACGATTTTGCTTTAGGCATATGGTAGCTAACATGAAGAGGTATTTTAGTGGTGTTGATGACTTGGCCTGGGCTGCTTCGAAAGCCTACTCACCAACATACTGGGAGCTTGACATGCAAGAAATACACAAGATTGATGCTGGTGCTGCAGAATATCTGATGGATGAAGAACCTTGTAAATGGGCAAGGTGTCATTTTGACAAAATAGCAAAGTCAGAGCATACTACCAATAATTGGAGTGAAGCATTCAACTCAAGAATTTTGGAAGCAAGAGACAAACCTGTTCATAGGTTGATTGGCATTGTTTGCAAGTTGCTTATGAAGCTGCAGTTTGAAAGGAGGAAGACAGCAAGGACTTGGGATCAAGCTGGTCTTGTTCCTAGGGTTATTGAAATTATAGAAGAGAAGAAAAAAAAGATTCATGAATATACTTGTTATGGATCTGAGGATCATCTATATCAGGTTAATAATCACAATGACAAGCATTGGAATGTAGATATTGCAGCACAAAAATGCACTTGTGGTGAATGGGAGCTGACAGGAATACCTTGTGTTCATGCAGTCAGAGTATTGAATGGAATGAGAATAGATTGGAAGAGGTAATGTATTTGGTTTTGATGATCAGTTATATTTTTGTTTATTTGGTTTTAATTTCAATGCATACTTTTGTAAATTGCAGATATTGTAGTCCTTATTTTACAGTTGAAGCATACAGTAGAGTGTATGAGGGATCTATCAAGCCGATACTGCATGAAGATGATTGGGTAAAGGTGAGTATACTATAAACCCTAATAATTTGCACTTAGTTTTTATATGGTATTGTAAGCTTCTCGACATTATAAATTCCTTGCAAAATATTAGCAATACATTGATCAAACACTTGTTCCTCCACGACAAGTACTTTTTCCCTGCATGAGAATTTCTGCACTGACAAGCTGAGAAAGGTTCTATATAAATTTACTGTACTTCTATACAAATTCAAATCCTTATCCCTATTTTAACTATGTGGACAATCAAATGCAGTCAACTGAGGTGATCAGGCCACCAATAAAAACCAGAGGGCCAGGTAGGCCACCAATTGCAAGAAAAAGAGGAATTGATGAAGGTCCAATCAGATATGGTGGAAAGAAGCAACACAGATGTCCAATATGCAAACAATATGGGCATAACAAAGTATGATGTCCTGGACCTGATCCTGACCATGCAGCATATGTGGCAGCTACATCAAAGGGTCCTGCAAAAAAAGGTGCAACAGAAAAGGGTGGAAGACCAAGGACTAGACCTAGGAAAATAGACTACGGTGTGCCCATAGAGAACATTGCAGATGATCCAGCATTCAGTGAGTTCATAGCACAATTTGAGCCAGTTGTAGCACAAAGAACCAAGGGGAAAAGGAAAGGAAAGAAAACCTACAAAGGTAAAGGAAAAAAGAGAGCCAATACCCCTACGCAACAACCATCTGATAATATTGGTTCATCGCAGCCAAACTTTGATCCTTCTTTATTTGGTTATGGTCCTACAATGATCACAACTCCCAATTTCCAATATTTTGCTCAGGTTAGAAACAAAAATTTGAACATTCCTTGTAGTTTTTTTCCATGTTATATAGTTTTTGTTTATGAAATTAATGTGTGGCTTTTTTTTATTTACAGATGCAATACCCCCCCCCCCCAGTTTATGAGCCCTACTACTACTACAATGCCTGGTGTCCAGTTCAGCAACTTCAATGCCGCAAGCTCCTTCAATGCACCTTCAATGTCGCAAGCTCCTCAGCAGCAATCAGCATGGAGACCACCTCCCCCTCCCACTGTCAGCCAGCCCTACATGAGGCCTCCACCAGCAAACAGAGAAGCTTTCAGACCTCCTGAGTATCCTTTGCATGGTACAAGTGCTCAAAGGTTGGCATTCATGTTTGGTGTAGATCTGAATCGTGATCCAACAAGAACCAACCAAGCTAGAAGTTCCAATCCAATTCAACCAAGATGGAGGTTTTAGTATCTTGTCATCAGCAAGCAAGCAAGATAGATGGTTTTTTTTTGGGGGGGGGGGGGGATTGAAACATAAACTTTGTTTGTTTTCGGGTTTTTTTTTGGATTGAGACAATGGTTAATGTTGTTATGTTCAAATTGCTTCAGGAATGTTTATGTAAGTTGGTTATTTTGGAACACAATATGTAATGTTTGACAATATTTATATATGCTTTTGGTTATTTTCGAACACAATGGTTATTTTGCATTACACATTTGCATTATATACTTCCAGGCTTACATACTTTCAGGCTTACATACTTCCAGCATACTATTACATACTTGCAGATAGGTCATTTTGCATTACACATTTGTTTTTGCCAACAACTTCACTATCTCACTGATAGACTTTGCACTTCCCTGAAGACTCATTTCCATATTATTCTCTGTCGAAATTTTGAGTGTAACATCAGATTTTTCATCATCAGGTTGTTTGTCATTAACCTCTTTTTTCTTCTTCATCTTCAGTTGCATCTTACTCGATATTTCTTGTTTCTAAAACTCCACATCTCCAATTTCATCTACCCACAAAAACCCCTTGCAATCACTGACATACTTGCAACTCAAGAACTCCCTTCCAACTGATCGGTCTTGTGTACTCACCCCAAACCTCATCTTGTGATCATCACATAGCAGCACACACGGGAAGTCATAAAAAACACAATCCTTAGCAAAGTGGCCAACATCTCTACAAATAAAACACTTATACTTACCAATGGTTGAAGAAGAAGCACTCATGGTGAAGAAATTGATGAAGAATCTGTAGAATTGAACCTGGTTATTTGCAGGTATTTGAGGAAGAAGACGACTTTTATAACCATTTTAATTTATAACGGTCAGATTTCAAAAATATCCCAGTCGTTGGATTAAATCAGATGGATTCGACGAGATCCCGACACGTGTACCTTCCTTTATTAAAACAGACCACGTCAGTATCAGTTATCTCTGTGAAAGACACATCAGCTCTACTAATAATAAAATAAGACACGTCAGCTTTTCTGTAACGGCTGTTAGACAGAAACGTTATCTGCTGGGGTAAAGACAAAATAAAAATCTTTAGTGGGGTATTTGCAAATATCGACAGTAATGTCAGTGGTTTCGACAAAATCGCCCTGAAAGAAACAATCTATTGAATGAAACAATAGTTGATTCAAGCCAGGTGGAACACAATATTCCATGGACAACAAATAAAGATTAAGAGAATGTTTATCCAGTAATAAAAAACTAGAATTTGTTGGGAAACTGGTTCTATAAGGGAATCCGTTTCATATTTGGATTTCTAAGTCCATATTAAGGATTTAGAATTTGGTATTGGAATATGACTTCCAATTTGATTAAGTTTGGTATTCCTATTAGGAATTTGTTTTGTACACCCTAAAGGCTATAAATATAAGGTCTTAGGGATTGGTTTAGTATCCTCAATCCATATTTGTTGTTTGTCTCCTTGTGAGAGTTGTGAGGATCTTGGATGTGAGAGAGAGTTTGTATCCTCAATTTGTGATTGTCTCTTTGAGAGATTTGGTGAGGATTTGAGAAGGGAGGAAACCTAGGGTTTCTCCATTTGTTTGAGAGCTTTGTACTATCTTCTCCAATAGTAAAAGTTCTATTTGTTTGTCCGTGGACGTAGGCAATATTAGCCGAACCACGTAAATCTTGTGTGTTTGTGTGGGTTTGTTTGATAGTAGTAGGAGTTTCATCTTCTCTATTTTGTTTAATTTAATTCATACACTATTCCAATCTTGGGTATTGGTGCATAAGCTTCCGCTGCGCACAACAAGTGGTATCAAGAGCCGAAGGTTAGTTCCTTGGGTTAAAGAGGGATTGCAGAACATTGGTTAAAGGGTTTTGAGGAATCTGTCCAGATTCGATACTCTGTGGTAAAACGGCCATAACTCTGTTCTCGGATATCGAAACATTGATCCGTTTTTTGGGTTGGAAAGAAGACTCTTCAGGCTTTCCAACGGTGTATGGTACGTTTTCTGTTTCAAAGTATTCTGTTCCCAGTAATTCTTTGAAGTTGACGGTTTTGTTTTCTCAATTTCGGTAAAAATCCAATCTTGGATTTTTCTTGTGGTACTTGGTGAACTTCTTTGGTTTCGTTTGTTTGTTTGGTTTGCTGGTGTATGAAATTGATTGGTATCATGTCGGATCATATTTCGGATTCGAGTGAATTTGGAAAGGAGGTTGATAGTTTGTTTGATCAAACCTTGTTGTTAGATGTTGACATTCATAAATTTGATGGTAACCTCGACTTTGCTATGTGGAAGACGGAGGTACAAGATTGGTTAGCCATTAATGGCTATGTGGATGTTCTTGATGATAAATCGAGAAATATGAATGATGATGAATGGTTAACTCTAAATTTAAAGGCTTGTGAATTTGTCCGGTATTGTTTGGTAGAAGATTTGTGGTACATTGTCAAATTGGAAACCATTGTAATGGTTATGTTGTCCAAGTTGGAAGACAAGTACACTTTGAAAAATACAGAGGACCGGCTCTATGTGGTTGATGATAGTATTGGTAGATTGGTTGGTTCTCAATGTAAATTGAGAAGTCGAAGAACTCTTGCAAAGAATGAATGTGCCTATTGTCATTGTTGGGGACATTGGAAAGTTAATTGTCCAAAGTTGCAGAAGAAGATTGTTCGTGTACATCGAAGAGATGAGGATTCATGTGTTGGTGTTTCGTTGTTGGCTTCATCTTCAGTTAGTCATTCTACTAATGAGTGGATTCTGGATTCGGGTTGTTCCTATCATATGTGTCCCAATAGGGAGTTGTTTGATAGCTTTCAGGAGCTAGATGCTTGTGTTTTGCTTGGTAATGATCATACTTGCAAAACTTTTGGGATAGGTACAGTTCGATTGAAGTTGGAAGATGGATGCACTCGAAAGTTGGAAAATGTTTGGTATGTACCAGAGTTGACTATGAATCAAATCTCATTGGGTGTTTTAGAGTCCGATGGTATGAAAATTACATGTATTGGTGGAGCTCTAAAAGTTGTTGTAGGTGCACGAGTTGTTATGAAAGGCATTAGAAAGGGTAAGTTGTACTACTTGAAAGGAAGTGCAATTACATGTGGTTTGCATAGTTCAGTTGTTGATTTGTCTGTCGATTCTACCAAGGAATTGCATAGTAATATGGGGCATGCCGTTGATGGTACTATGCAAGTGAAGACAGATTTGTTTGCGGGTGGCAAGGCATGCATAGTTGGTAGGCATTTTGTTGAAGCGTCATTTGTTCGGGTGGAGATTGATGTCGCTCCACATTTGATTGGTTTGTTAGGTGACACGGCAAAGAAAAAAGTTGAAGCCACCATTGTTAGTAGCAAGGTTATCGCCCAAGAACCTTATTGAAGCCGTGAAACCTTTGTTTGGGGGTTTTGTGTACGTACTTCCTATTGTTGGTAATCTCTCATGTGATGTTTGTTTGGCGCTTAGTAAGGAAGACGTATTTGGTAAATCTATGCATAGTGATTTGAATTTGTACCCCACTTGGTTGAACTTCATAGGAAAAACTCTTGAGAGGTTAGTTTTTCGGGGCATTGGATCATCTTCGATGGAGAACTTTGTTGAGGTGGAGATGGTATTTGGTAGCTTGGACCCCATTGTGTTGAAGTTGTTTGTGAGCCTTATAGGGCATTGGTGGGCATTTGGTTTTGATTTGGCCCCTTAGGGGGATTTGGCCTTTCGGGGCATTGTGGGCATCGAAAGATGTCCGTTTGGAAGAACTACGATGGCTTGATCCCATGGAGGGTACGTAGGCAGCCATTTAATGGTCCGGCCGCTTTGGTTTGATTGTTCGTCGATTTTTTTTTTGAAGATCGGCTCAGATTTGGGAAATCTTCACCGAGGTGGAGAATTGTTGGGTAACTGGTTCTATAAGGGAATCCGTTTCATATTTGGATTTCTAAGTCCATATTAAGGATTTAGAATTTGGTATTGGAATATGACTTCCAATTTGATTAAGTTTGGTATTCCTATTAGGAATTTGTTTTGTACACCCTAAAGGCTATAAATATAAGGTCTTAGGGATTGGTTTAGTATCCTCAATCCATATTTGTTGTTTGTCTCCTTGTGAGAGTTGTGAGGATCTTGGATGTGAGAGAGAGTTTGTATCCTCAATTTGTGATTGTCTCTTTGAGAGATTTGGTGAGGATTTGAGAAGGGAGGAAACCTAGGGTTTCTCCATTTGTTTGAGAGCTTTGTACTATCTTCTCCAATAGTAAAAGTTCTATTTGTTTGTCCGTGGACGTAGGCAATATTAGCCGAACCACGTAAATCTTGTGTGTTTGTGTGGGTTTGTTTGATAGTAGTAGGAGTTTCATCTTCTCTATTTTGTTTAATTTAATTCATACACTATTCCAATCTTGGGTATTGGTGCATAAGCTTCCGCTGCGCACAACAGAATTGAAGTATAAGTAGTAGATAGATCTTCTGTAGGCATAAAGTTGAAGTCACTGACAATTGGTACTTGGAAATCCCTGATGATGACGAGATGGAAAGTTGGGAGAGAAAAAATATGGTTACATGATGGAGGAAGATTAATTAAAGCGTTACCTTTCCATATTAGTTCTTCTTTGTTTGAGTTTTCTAGAATGTTCCTCAACTTCATCATCAGTAAAGAGACAGTGTTTGGGGAGATGAGGCTCTCCTCATAGACTACAGGCGGCCGAATCCAGAATCGCGAATCAATTAAGTTCCATAAGAGTCCTTGCCCTTTTCTTCTCAGCGTGGTAACAGGCGATGAAAGGATTTTTTTTATTATCCACACTTATTATAATCTGACCATCCTCGAGAAGGTGCAGTGGTATTACATCGGAAATAGGCTTTTCCATAACTTCAAAGCAGTTGATGCAAACCAGTTTTTTCCAATGCTCTTCTTTCTTGACTCCAAAATTTTCCATCATCCAGAACGATAGTTACGAGAAAGAGCACAAAGACTACTATTTAAAGCACAAAGACTACTATTTAAAGCACTAAGACCGAGCATCGTCGTAGATTTGGTAATAGGCCAGGGAAGCTCTCTGAACTTGTGATCCTTAAGATCAAAAGATACGATAGTCTCCTTGATAGCATCCATAGAATCCACAGATATTTCTGCTAAATAATGTAGGTTTGCATAGGCAAGTGTCATTGCATCAAAACGGTAAGGAACGTCACCAGAGTACATGCTTAGCGTTTGCCATGATTTGGTGTGTGTTGTATATAGATGAACTTTAAATTCCATTCTATTTGATTTTCCTAAGACTGATTCTAAATGGAGGACTTTGTAATTATTCTTGTCAGTGGTACTGGTAGGATCCCGTCCAAATCCTAATACACAATTCGCACTAGGAAAGTATTGTTTTCCAGTGCTTACAAGTTGAGGTAGTATATTATATTCAGCAGTTGCAGGGTTCCATATGTAAATAACAGGAGCACCATATTGACCACGAGTAGCACTACTACCAGCTACAAGGAGCAAGCCATCACAAGAACCAAGTATGTATATGTGTTTCTCATGATCAATGTAGAACACCCGCGGATGGAGTGGTGTTACTTTTGTATCATTATTAGCATAATTATAGCTTACCGAGTTCAAAGGACTGTAGCTGCCATGTAGCATGAGATTTAAGCTGAAGTTGTTGTTTGGTTGGCGTTGACGTTTGAGATGCTTATGGGCAAATTCATAACTGGTGATTCTAGTGTTCCAAGGTTTTGATACGCACCTAAATCGTATGAGAGACTTGGTTGGCAGTCTTAACAGTATCTCCTCTTCAAGTTCATCACAAAAAGAAAAAGGTATCATCATCTGTTGTTTGGTTAGGTTGGTTGTAGTGTATGGGTTTCTTTTCCATCTTGCAGACTGCCAGAAGCGATTTTTAACATCAAAGGTAGTCCAATTACGTTTAGGACATCGTAAAGCCTAATTCTCAAACGTGTTTGGACTTTGGTATCAAACGTGAGCAGCCCATAACCCATGCATTCACTCAATTGTAATAATAAGTACCCAACGCAAACAATGGCATGAAGGAAGCAAATTGGGGTCTTAGCTGAAAACTTAGGTAATTTGTAATATTAATAACAAAAATTTATCCAATAACAAAAATTTGGATGAATATATGGGATATGTATATACCCATTACCGAGTTCTCTTACTCGGAATGCCCAACACCGACATTACACCTATTTCATCCGACTTCGTATCTAATCACACTTCACTCACCTCCATTCAAATCCTAATCTCACTAAACTCGGTATACCAAACACCGACCTTGCATCTATTTCATCCGACTTCATATGAAACCACATTTCCTTCACTTCTGTTCAAATCATAATCTCATAAAATACCCGAGCACATCCAACTTGGGGCTAACTCACTCTGAACTCCGAGTTCGACACATTCAAACTCCAAATCATACGACAGTTACGAATCTATCTCATTGAATCCCTGAATATCCGCACACTTTATGATTCGAACGTTGAGTCATTATTTGATCCACAACCTAAGCCACCTATAAAAGGAACTACGTTTGGCTTGATTCTGGATCGACCCCTTCCAGATACGTAGGCAGCTATCACCGCTCAGATAGTTCAGCCACTCCTCTTCACTAAAACCTTTCATTTTTCCGATCATCTTCTCCAACCTTCCGGTATCGTATTTACACTACATTTACAGGATATATGGGATATTGGGATATACGATTATACGAAATAAAAAAAACTAAAAAAACACCTTATATATAGGGGAATTTTTTTAAAAAAAATCAGAAAATAGCAAAAAATTGGGGAAAAGTACATAAAAGAAATACATAACTGGCCTGAGACCTTATGGAAGATATTACAGATTTGATTTAAGTGATGGATGAAGATCTGTGTTATGAGTATTATGTATAGCTAGGTACTCTGTTCTCATCATCTGACTGCTATGACTAACCGTTGACTTAAGTCAAAAAACTTATTTTACTTAATACAACTTACATTCTCGAGATTAGGGTTGATGGTTTGGTTCGAGCTTAAACTTAGGTTTATTTAATTTGTGATTAACTTGAATGTATAGCTAGGTTCTCTGTTCTCATCATCTTCAACTATAACATCAATAATATGTTCTAAGCTCTAAACCAACAGCAAACATTATTGTTGAAAAGTACTAATATCTAAATGTATAATTAAACATGTTTAGTGTCACACTCATTTGCATTTGACTTGTAATTTATGAAGAAAACAAATAATTTGGTGAATCATAAACTATTATATGTTTCCAATATATATTCCCACACGAAATGAAATTACACAACTAAGATTCGATGTAGGGTTCTTATTTATTGCTCATATACTTAGTCAACACACGCAGTGACCTGCAGGATATGTTTCATTCTAATTTTGTACACTATCTTATGAGTCATGAAACGCGTTGGTCTTTGTTTATGTAGTTGTTGAATGTTCATTAATTCCACTGGCCCAAGCAATTCAAGATAACTAATTTGAATGTCTTTATCCAAAAAAATTCTAAGGACGGCTAAGGATATTTAGTTAGTGAATTTGCAGCAGCAGGCAAAGAGCAGGTTGCAGGCTTGCAGGGATCAGGCCAGGTGTTTCATTCATCATCAGCTGATCATGTCATATGCCGCGTCTGGTCGGTTTTGTAGTAGGTTCATTGCAGATGACATGAGCAAGGAACATAAATTAAAAGCAGAATCACCACTACAACATTAATATCTATTTGATTTTGGCAGAAAATTATATTTCCAAAATGTAAAAATCTGAAAAATATATATTTTTCGACAAATTAAAATCACCAAGTGTTCCATCATAATTGTATGTTTGTGGGGACTTCCATTAAGGCTAAGCCTTGTTTTTCTTATGTGTTTTTATTTTCTCCATAAACATGGCAATTTCTCCAATTAATCGATTTTTCTTTGTAAATTGTAATTTTCATGTAATTAAACAGACCCTTGTAGACTGTAGTAGTGTAATCTATATAAATCCAACTAAACAACTTTTTCAAAATTATTGAAAAAATCTATTCAAACTTCAAAGTCTACTCCAAAACTCACTTTAGACGACAAAGACTACCAAGTTAAGTACTCTAACTAGGCCATACAACTTGACTTATCAAATGATGAAACTAGCTAGCTTAACCAGTACTAAACTCATAAAGACAAATTTGAATGACTCTGAGTCGAATGTACATACGATTAAAAATGCGACCATAGAGGAACTGTGGTGGACTTGGTGTGTTCCTCATGTGGTATGTTCAATGAGACCATTTCTCATGTTTTGCTTCATTGCCCCCTTGCTTTGCAGGTCTGGTTCGATCTGTTACAGCCTAGGCAGAGATGTTATGAACTTATTTTGACTACAGATACAGTTGAAGAACTGCTTAGTAATTGGCCGGAAGGTAAGGGTATCCAGCTTGGTAAAAGGGTGTGGGCTCTCCTCCCCTATGCAGTGATGTGGTGTTTATGGAAAGTGCGCAATGACAGGATTTTCAGAAATCGCATGGTCATCTCAGTTGAAGTTAAAGCTGTTGTGTGGTATTGGTGCGGCTACTGGCCAGGGAGGAGGTTGTTTTCTTTTTAGGACTTGATCTTAAATTGGTTTGAACTCTTAAATGGATTTCTGATCAAAGGGGGGATGCAGCAACAACAACAAGATTAAACTTCTGTATTCCTTTACTCTCCTTTTGTTGTTTCTGGGGTTTTAACCTGACGGTGCTCTTGGCATGCGTTCAGATGTATTATTTATTTCTTTTAATAAAATTCTTCTTATAAAAACAAAAAAACAAAAAAAAAACATACGATTAAAAATGCTACTACTACCAAACAATAGCTTGCCAAATGCTATGGAGAAAATTATCCAATTTGCGAAAACAATATGGTATATACATGATTCATAATCAACCAAGAACATATATAACTCATCTGTAATGGAGTTGGAGTCTTACAATTTTTCTGTAAATTAAAACAAAAATACCCAATCCAAAATCTTTAAATTTAAAGTAAGCAGAATGAATACTATATTTTTCCTATTCCTTAAACCAATTCTATCTACTGATCATACCTTACAAATTTTGCTCTCATATATACATGAAAAAAAAATTATAGTATAAGAATTGAAAAACAAAAATAGTGAAATAGATATAGTTTACTTCAAAGTTCTAATTTTCTATGCTGTGGCTTCCTTTACTTGGTCCAGAAGGCGGTACCGTTCCTTTGGGTAGAAGATTAAGCACAATTGAACCATATTTCCCAGATATCTTCTCTGCAAGTTGTTGATGAACATCCATAGGGACATCAGATTGTAAATCACAAGGATGATGTTCAACATGAACGGAATTCTGTTGATGATCATCATCGGTGGATAACATGTTATTATTGTTATCTTGTTGGAGAAGAACAATATTTAGAGTAGGGTCAGTTGCTATCAAGTTATGAGAATGAAACTGATGATTATGAAGTGGTCTAGTAGCAGAGATAGAAACTGGAGATATCGATAGAACTAAAAGAACAAGTAATAACACAATCATGGACATGGTGGTGACACCAAACTGAATCCTTTTCAAACCTGCCATTCGATATGATTACAAGTCTTTGTTTGAAAGAGAGAGAGAAGGAAAGATTTTATATTTAAAGAGAGTGGTTGGAGTTGGAGTTGGAGTTGGAGTTGGAGTTGGATTGGATTGGATCGATGAAAGGGGTTGTTTATAAGTTTTATAGCAAGCAAAGAGACAAGTGTGTAACTAGCTAGTTAGAGAAGTCGTTATGGAAATGGTCAAAATTGTGTAAGGGAAGTTTCGAATGTGTTAATTTTGACTTTTTTTACATAAAATAATTTTGAATTCAATTTGAATTCTCATATTTCAACTACGTTTACGTGTCGGTGAAGTTCTCGTCAAGCAAACTAGCAAAGCATTTACAAAGTGAGTGAGTGAGTGACGACTGACGAGTCACCATGTTGACGGTGTCAATGGATCTGATCTGAGCTGTTATCCAAGCCCAATTGAAATACGTAGTATGATGTTGAAAGCCCAATAATAATTTAACATTAGTTGGTCTTTTGGAGAAACATTTTTTACAGGTTGCTGAATTACGTTTTAAATATTTGAAGAAATTTGCTTAACGTAAAGAAGAATGATATGACAGACCATATTCATCATACGTATGTCAAGATGTAATGTATCTATTTTTCTTGGACAACACACAAAATAAAAAAATGAAATACGTTTTAAATTTGTACACTTGAAGAGAAGAAAAAAAAAAAACTGGCCAAAACATTCAGTTAGCGATATAATAAGTTAAAATATAAAATTAACTATTAGATTATCGAGATGCGTGAAAATTGGTTCGGATATTTGATTGAGCTCATTAGGAGGGTACAGAAAAGAAAATAATGGATAGAAATGTCATGACTGTTGGGTCGAATGAATATGTTTTCAAAAGAATTGGTTTTGCTATTCAAAAAGGACTTGCAACACAGTTTGTAGCGCGTTTGTCCTTCACTTTTGTGTAATTCTTTGAGCTTATCAATAAAATGAATTTTTAAATTTTTTTTAAAAAAAACCCACTTTATTTATAAATAAAATTATTAAGACAAAATAAAACACTAAATTACCTGACAAAGGGTGGGCAAGCGGGATCGACCATGGGTGGCTTGACGTCCTACTTCCCGAGGGCACACAATTATAAAAAACAAATTGCCACCGTTTAAGAAAAAAAAATTACCAGGACAAGCTGTTGTTAGCTGATAATCAAACTAGTAGTTGTTGGAATGTTGTCATGCAGTTGAGCTTAAGATGTAATTGTTTCTTTCATGGAAGGAATGTCTCCTTTGATTTTTGAACGAGTGAGGAGTGAATCTGTCGCTACCCACTCAACACATTTTTGTAACTCTTTCTTTAATCAATATATACTTCTCGCTTCCCCAGCAAAAAAAAAAAAAGAGAGAGAGAGCTTAAGCTTGAGGATTAAGGAATCACCTGTTTGAAAGTCTACATAACCAATTGGGGCATTAATCCATTAGTTTATTGTCCATGGGCCTCTTTCCCGCTCAATACAAGTTGACATTTGTGAGAAGTCCTCTGACTTCTGATAAACTACTGCTGCATAGCATATGTCACAAACCTGGTTACACTGTAGCACTCAGCATCGCATCAATTCATCTTCTTCTCAGTTTATCAAAGGGACTTCTCTGGCAAACTATGTATCTAGCTTCCAATGGTTAGTGATAGATGATTATTTATAACGTCGTTTTGCTTTCTAGGGTTTCTAACATTTTTTCTATTGGTTGCCTTCTTTTATATATACACTGAGCCTGATTTATTTGTCTGTGGTGGAATGAGAAATTATAATTGTATTGGTTAGACATTGTTGTTGTGTCAGTAATTATATTGGACCCTAAGCTGATTTTTTGTGATTTGTCATATAGAAGGCTAGAAGAAAATATACACATTTTTTTGCTATTCAGGAATTACATTGATATAGACATAGGGTGTATTTCCTTTATGAATCAGTGGTTGAGCTCTCTCTGTCTTCCCAAACAAAAAAATAAAATAAAATTATAATTAGTTGGATTCATTTCACATTTGCTCGAGTTAACTTCACCAAGAACTCATAGATATAAATTCAGACAGAACGCTCACATTCTGGCCCATTATCATGTTCATCGTCAAAGCTTTCTATTTATTCCTTGCGGATTAGATTACCCCCAAAAGCTCCTTGCTCTGAGTCTATTTGATAACACTCTTCTCCTAGCTCGAAAAAGAACAAATGTGTTTATTTACAAGAAAACTTCTGAACAGATTTTGGTTTATATATACAATTCTACACTGTGCATATACAGATAAACTGAAGTTGCTTATTGTTACAAAGCTCTTTTACCCTTTTGCATTCTCTTTCCTAGTGTTTGTGTTTTTACTCTTACGGTCTTACCAAACCTGGATTTTGGTGGCAGATACAAAGTGTTTTTGCAGACATTGCGTTCAACCAATAGGACATACTGTATTAACAAATTCTCTCTAAATATGGAATGTACCCAAAATTTTCCAACATGTCTAAACCTGAGCTCTACACCTTAATGAATTTTCAAAGGACATTTTTTTTTGGTCTTATGTTGCAAGTTGACTTCATTAATTAATAGCCATGACCATCTTCTTAAGTATAACGTTATACTAACTAAAACATGGCGTTACTTTTGTTACTTGGAAACAAAACTTATTATCTCAGTCGGGATGGTCCAGTCTTCCTGTCATCTCTGCCATTAATTTTGGGTATGTAAGCAACTTCTTGCCCATTCTACTATATCCCTCTGCATATATATTTATTTAAGAATGATTATTAGTTGTCAGTTGCCAGAAAGCGATGGAAGGCGCCCATTGCTCAGCAAATATATCTCAGGCATTGTGCTCAAATGACCAACATGGGACCAATTATGCCTGCGACCTATTTAGGGGCATTTATAGCAAAGCATCTGAACATCATGGATCCACTGAATGAAAACAACCACCTGGGCCGAGTGTTAGCCAAGGTTTATATTTTCTCTTATCAGAAATGTTTCTGCTTAATGTTTCAGTAAGCAACCGTAGATTTTATTTACTGGTAATAGTAAAATAAAACCACAAAAAGTCCATAACAGTAAACCTAACTGCAATACAAAGTCTCAAGTAAAATGCCACTGAAATCCCGTTAGGGCCTAGTATGATGGTATCATACTATCAGTTGCAAGGGTAGGCAATGTACTGAATTATTTATCATGAAACATCAAGTTTTTGTCATGTAATAAAGAAAATAGCAGAAGTGATTGTTATTAACATTTATAAAAGCCTTATTTGTGAAAGATTCCTTACAGGATTAGATGGAGGGTTAGTATTATGTAACTGTTAATATTTTTGTTTCTACGTGAATTACATAGTGACGTGCCAATTATCCTCGTGCAACCAATTTGAAGCGGATATGTAGTGCTTTCAGATAGGAGGTCACGATTGTTCGTCCCCAAAAGAATTATACCTAAAGAACTCAAGAGCACCATGTACTAATGGGCAGACGATAGATTGCTAGGTCATTTGCCATTTTTATGTGATGATAGGCCTGTCTCTGCAATGGCTGACCATTAGTTGCTTCCAGTGGACTAGTAGGTGGAAGCTGGTTTCTTCCTCCCAAATTAGCATTCTTCCCTTCTAGAGTACGTGGTACTGCTTTGGCAGGGAAGAAATGCCAAAGCCGCAGGAAATTGGAAATTTTTTTCATATTAAGGTAAAGTCAGTTTAAGTCTTTGTCTATACTTGCATATAGATTTTGCATTGAAATTTTCATTTGGATGTGGATTTGTCTTTCAATTTTCTGATCTTTTACTTGTAGTTCTTGTGGATATGTCCATTTGGTGGGTTTCATCTTGAAACGTTCAGAGCTTGGAGTATTGTGATATGGTGATTTCTCCACTGACACACTTGTGCCAGGAAGGAAAAGTAATGCAAAACTACTGGATCAGTTGCGAAGGCCTACTTGTGACAGCAACCGGGCTATGGTACTTCTAAATAGAAAATCACTAGAAAAAGCAGTCACATGACCTCAAAGGATTCTAAAGCTGAGCATACCTTCACAGGAAAAGCAGAAATCCGAATGGGATTAACTGTAAATCTGGAAAGGTATGGCGATCTATGCTTATTAGAATTTTATTTGGAGTATAAGAACAAATGTACAATACAAGTGATGTTCTTAGTTTGTAGCTGCAAGGCTGCTGCACGCACATACCATCTAACAAGTGCAATTCACTTCCCCCATTGTTTGCTACTACCCTAGGAGAAGTTACATACACATATATACACAAAAATATAACATACTTACAATGACAATAACATAATTGCGATGAAGTTAAAGTAACTTGTATATTTCACAGTTATCTTTCTTTGACAGTTTTATGCTTCCAATTGAGTAGGAATATGTTAGTTGATGAGCGGTTCCAGGCACTAGTGTCCTTTCACCTTAATATCACAGTGATATAATGAATATTCCATGTACCTTTTTTCTAGAAGCAACGAAAATGATGGCATTCTTCTATACTCATCTTATTTTCTCCCTTGTTTAAATCTTAGCCTCGCAAACATGGTACTAATTAAGTAATTATCCAGATGTAGTATAGTTACTGTCAAATCCATATTTTGAACTGGAAGGTTAGTTATGTTATGGACTGGTTCTGAGGCTCTTAGCCTTTAATCTTTTATTTATTTGGAAAACAAAAGATTAAGAAAGTTGTATCTCCAAGTACTGTCACTACCCCTTTGGCTGCTAGCAGGGATGTACTTTTACCTGTTATTGCATGGTTGTATTTGTATCTGCTGCTGGTCAGTGACCACTGACCATTCAAGTCCTCAACAGATACTCCTAATATTAGATTCTTAAACTCCTTTAAATAACCTTAAAACTTCTTATTGATTACATTTGTTACTTAGATTAGAGAAATGAGGCATTTGATGTGTATATTGTAATTTCCCTGTCTCAGCCGGCCAGTAATGCACAACATCCTTATACATATTTTGTATGTCTCTGCAACAGGGCGTTCTGCAGCTCTGGCCTTGAGAAAAACCCTTCCTTGCTGTTGCATCTGCAGGAAAGTTGTCTTCATGTCAGGTGTGTGATACGCTCCAGTTAGTTGCGTAGCATCTTTTCTTTCCTGATATCAACTTCCAAGGAACGTGTGACAGCTAAATTTGTTTGGACTGCGACAATAGAATCATCTATTCATCTTCAATGTAGAAACATACATTACAACATGTGGGGACTAAACATGTTATTATCACAGACTGCCAAACACAGACGAAGAGAGTAATGTGGTGATAATCATTTGTAATACAGTGACAGCATCCTTAATCAGCAGAATCTTAGCTTTCCATTGGCTTTGCTTGTCACTCATATTGGTTTTACTTGAAGATTATATAAGTCACATGAGTATATATGCAAAGTTCTTGAGAGTTGAAGTGGTCGATCTCATTCTCTGTCTTTGGAAAAAGTCAAGAATGCATCATCAGACTAAAAAGAAGAATCCCCTGGCCTTAAACAAAAGTTGATATGGAGGGGACAAACTAACATGGTGACCTTAATGTGCCCCATTGCTCTTAGGATAATGTCCCTCAGTCCCTACATCTACTGTATATCCAAAAGAAAACCACATTTATACACTCTTGATAAGTCCTACCTAATGTATTTAATCTCCCTTTGTTTTCGTAACATTTCAATTCTTTCATTCATCAAGTGTTGATACAAAGTTTAGCACGAAAAGCAAACACTGCATGCAAATTTTGCCCAACAACATGTGGCTTGGAGAAGGTTAGTTTAAAGTCATGTTATGTAATGAAAGCATGTTTACCTACTTGACAGATCGAATCATACTCGTAACCAAACAACTTATAACTTTGGTCATTATTTTTTTTTTTTTAATTACAAACAAAGTACATTAGTTGCATACATCCTTACCTTATACATTGTGTAACACATAGTTTGTATATAAAATCAAATTATACTTAAGTTGAATAGTTGATTAGAAAAAGAAATGCCGAACAAATTCATAAAAGGTATTGATCACCATCATCAAACTTATCTATCATGTGACCAATACTATAAGCTAGCCTTATCACATACTGTATATAAGTTATTAGGTTAATGAAATATAAATCTAAATGGATTTTATACAAAAAGTAAAGTAGAATTTTCAACTTGAACAAGTCTGGTGTTAGAACCAAATCCAATTAATTAATTACTACAAATTTTAAACTGATTCCTTCACTTCCCACCTATTATAAAATTTAAAAGATTCTCATCGAGCTCCAAATAGTTTGAACATGTTAAGGGATATGATCCCCCATTGAGATTATATTCCACCCAAAATGCTTTAAATATTGACAATAGACAAATGAGTAATCCAAGAAATGAAGATATGGAGAAGAATAATTCAAATCAATTTTTTTTTTTTTACTCTCTCATCTAATCTTTATTCTTGATTTGGTATTTTTCTTCTTGGTTTATCTACATATGTCAAAGTAAAATTAATCCTTCTCGCTTAAGCTTTAAACAAGAAAACCGTCTGTCTGTCAGTCTTTTTTAACGGCAAAACCGAGATAAAGGACAAAACCCACCAAAAGAAAAAGTTAATGGGACATCATTGAATACTGTTGTGATTAACCTCGAGATACACATACCACACTATTTTCAAAGTAAGATCGAATGATGAAAGACTGTTGTTAAACAATCATGATGACAGCTTCATTTAACTGAAAATGGTGGCTTTTGATGGAAAGATGATTTGGTTGAAAGTAGTAAATAGTAATGTAATGTAATGTATGTAATGAGCAGTGACCAGTGAGTGGAGTGTTTCATGGACATGAAAAAAGTGTTTCACATGGTTCCGCCTAATAAGATATCTTCTCTCACATTATCTTTGTCTCTATATCTATCTCCTTTCATTCTTCTTCTTCTTGCTTTCAAAAAAATTCAGAATTTTCTCCATTTCTTCTCAACATCACTTTGGAATGATTTTGGTGAGTTCTTGTACTGTAACACTTTAGAATATATTTTTTTTTTCAGTTTTTAAGAAGACCCCTTTTCTTGTTTTTCCTTGTGTACTATAATATCAACTATATATATATGCTTTTTACTATTGTTTTGATCTGATGGGGTGTTTTTTTCTTTGGTTTTGAGAAGACCCCTTTTCTTGTTTTTCCTTATAAACAATTCAAAAGTAGTAAACCAGAAGAAAATTATCAAAGAAAATTTGATATTAAAGCCTTGAAAGGATGATTCTTATTTGCAGACTTTTTTTTACTTGAATTGTTTTTAGTATGAGCAGGTAAGAAAATGGGTCCTTTTTGTAGATTAATACACCCATCAATTCGCCATTAGTTCAGTGGGGTCTTCTTGTTGTGACTGTTCTCTGTTTTGGGTATGTTATGTTTGCTATGTATCACGTGGTGATAGCTCCATTATTATTGTAAATTCTTATCTTGGTGAAATTTCACCAACATATCTATCTATTAATGAATTGAGAGGTAGGAATTTCTTCATAATTGATAGTTTCTAGAGAAAGTTAGAAATACTCATTTTGTTGGAAAATTTATAAAAAATCAGTTTATGTGAAGTCACATTATTTGATTATAGGTGTGATGTCTCTTGGGTTTACTTTAGATTACATTTGTTTTGAGTTTTTGTGAATTTTTTGAAACAGATCTCCCAGTAGTTGTGGCCAGTTTTAGTGAATCTGCTTGAAGAGTACTACTGCTAGTTGTACCATGGATCTTGATTCCAGCAGATGTTGGAATTCTGCAAAGGTTTTTCTCTTGGAACTTTGTCTTGTAGTAGAGACATACATTATTGCGAATTTTTTTTTTTTTTGATAACATGATGCTTCAACCAGGTATGTAGAATATCCAGTTCTGTAAATTTATTACTATTTGATATGGAGTTGCTATCTGGCGATTTATATATTATAATCGCATTTTCAGAAGGAATCATGGAAGACGACTTTGCTGATAGCTTATCAGAGCCTTGGTGTGGTGTATGGAGACCTAAGTATCTCCCCTCTATACGTTTTCAAGAGCACATTTGCGGAAGACATTCATCACTCAGAGACAAATGAAGAAATTTATGGAGTGCTTTCGTTTGTCTTCTGGACTCTGACTCTTGTTCCTCTCTTCAAGTATGTTTTTGTAGTCCTTCGAGCTCATGACAATGGAGAGGGTAAGTGCCCAAATAATCGTTAGATGTATTGATAATCGGTTGTTTATCAGGAATTAAAACTGAGTGTTCATTCATGATTTCACAGGTGGCACCTTTGCTTTGTATTCCCTGATATGTAGACATGTCAAAGTAAGCCTTCTCCCTAACAGTCAGCTGGCAGATGAAGCACTGTCTACATATAAAGTTGAATCCCCTATGGAGACAAAACATAGCTCGAGACTGAAAACATTGCTTGAGAAGCACAAGAGCTTGCACACTGCTTTGCTAATCTTGGTTCTGCTTGGGACATGTATGGTCATTGGAGATGGAGTGCTCACTCCTGCCATCTCTGGTATTGTTCTTTCAATTCAAAAGCTTTATTTTGTCTGTCTTTACTTCATTTTACTTACCTATCTATGTGTATTACTTTATCCAGTTTTCTCTGCGGTCTCTGGCCTTGAGTTATCCATGTCCAAAGAACACCACTTGTGTAAGCATTCCAGCCTTTAAATCCTGAAAATGGTATTTGTTTCGTTTACTTCTTATATATTTGTTTGCTGTCCAATGAATGTGAATGCCTATCTTTTCGGTAAGTGTGAAAGCTGAATGTGAAGACCTGTTGACAGTAGTGAATCTTGTAGACTACACAAGATTATCAAGTGGTTAGCAGATTATCTATTTAGTGATTTCTGTTTCTCCATATAAATGAAACCTCGGTGCTTATGATTCATACTCCTACAGTATTATTTTGTGAGTGTTTCCCATGGTATCTTGCATATGCGCGTACATGATATGTCTGCACATGAATTTTGGTTTTCTTGTCATCGTTTCTTAAAATATAAGAACATACACATATGACAGTGACACTATGTTCTTGTCACTATCCGGAACAGGAAGGATAGAGGAGTTATGCTTTATAACCCTTGAGCATACTCACATCTAATCAGACCTCATCATATTCCAAAAACTAATAGCCCCAATTAACCTTTCATCTTGATTAGTAACCTTATCTATTACAAGTGAGAATTGGTAATATAAGTAGGAAAAAGTGATGTATCTACTAGTCATTTACGATCATATTGTATCTCATGAGATTGTCTAGAATCTAGATCGCCCGAAGGAAAATATTTAAAATACAAAAATCTATATATGATACTAGTGAGGAAGGGTGATGAACCAGCTGATTTTGTAGCGTTCATGAATGAGCTTAACACTCAACTGATAAATGATGCCAATAGCATGTTGTATACTAAACAATGCATTTAAAACAAAATTTTGTCAGGCTCTGCTCAATCCCCAGGCTTCCATTTTTGACAAAAAAAAAGGAGAAGAAATGGAAAGGGAAAAAAGAAAAGAAAGCACAGGTGTAATTTATGATTCTCTATGCCGTACATATATGTAACTGAAATGTTCAAATGTTTAATGCATCCATCTTGACCAGGCTTGGTTGAGACAACCATGTGAATGAATTAATCATTACCACATCTAATACAGACGGTACTTGGGAGTAAGCTGTTCTAGTAGAACCTCAATAGTCATCCCTGCTTAGAAATTTATCACTAAACTATTTATTGTGTGGACACTTTTATACTGTTGAAATATTTTTGTGGGAGAGATCAGTGGCTTACCTTCAAACTCTACTTTACATTTTCTAATAAATTTTCTATTATGTCTCTGTTTGCAGATGCTGTGGTTCCAATTACTTGTGTCATAATAGTATGTCTATTTGCACTTCAACACTACGGCACACATCGGATCGGTTTCTTTTTTGCCCCGATTGTGCTGACTTGGCTAATATGCATCAGTGGCCTTGGAGTATACAACATAATCCACTGGAACCCACATGTTTATCAAGCCCTTTCTCCATATTACATGTACACATTCTTAAAAAAGACAAAGAAAAGTGGTTGGATGTCTTTGGGTGGAATTCTGTTATGTATAACAGGTAACTTTTGATCTTAAATATGTCTCAGTGGTGTAGGAAGTGTAAAAATATTCTTAAAGTATGCAGAGGTTTATAAGTTTTTCCCAAGTGATCTGAAAATCTTAAACTCTTAATCGATGCATCGTACTTGGGTTCATTGTTGAACTTCATTAGTCCTGGGTGGAACTCACCATCTACCCAGCTTTTTGCATGTAAGGGTGTTATGACTATAAATAGTTAAATGGTTAAACCTTTTCATTTGCAGGCTCAGAGGCAATGTTTGCAGATCTTGGTCACTTCTCATACACAGCAATTCAGGTCTTTTACCAGAAAACTTATTATTACTGGGAATGTTATATCTAGTATTTTCTGGTGAAATCATATTCCCTGTCCTACTGCAGATTACTTTCACCTTCCTGGTTTACCCTGCACTTATTTTAGCATATATGGGTCAAGCTGCTTATCTGTCAAAGCATCATGTATTACACAGTACTTACCAAGTTGGCTTTTATGCATCAGTACCAGGTATACGCCTTTTTCTCTCTTAACATGCTAAAATCTTGTGTGCTAGCATCAGAACTTTCCAAAGTTTTTCCTTTCTCTTAATTAAAATATGTATGCCATTGCAAGTTACAAGACCTGGCTTTGATTGCAGAATGTGTGAGGTGGCCTGTCCTTGTAGTTGCCATCCTTGCTTCAGTGGTAGGAAGCCAAGCAATCATCAGCGGGACATTCTCAATTATCAACCAGAGCCAGTCATTGGGTTGCTTCCCCAGGGTCAAAGTTGTTCACACATCTGATAAGATACATGGTCAGATCTACATTCCAGAAATTAATTGGATGCTAATGGTCCTTTGCATTGCTGTGGCCGTTGGATTCAGAAACACAAAACACATGGGAAATGCATCAGGTATATGCTCGATGGTCTTCTGGCAACTCTCATGTTTTATGACCCTTTGATGTAATTCAATATTCTTGCAACAAAGTTCTTTAAGTCTTAAATTAATTAATCACCCGAAATTGTTAGGAGACTGTTTCAGTTTTTTTAGGATATATCCTTAGTGACTTATGTCTCTGGGGATACAGGCAGGATTAGGAATGATACTTTGTTCAGTGTTAACAACCTTATGAAGTTCAAACCATTAGGTTCCAAGTGGATCAAGGGGTTTTGTGGCTGTGTTCTGAATGAAGCAGAACTATGCTTTCCAACACAACTGAAATTTTTTGAGAGATGTTACTTCATTTTCATCCCAAATATAATCCCGTAATTATATTGTAACAGCCTTTTCTTGATATCAATTGCAGGACTTGCTGTCATGGCAGTGATGCTGGTTACCACTTGTCTCACTTCCTTGGTTATTATTGTGTGTTGGCGCAAACCCCCTATACTAGGGCTTGCCTTCCTACTCTTCTTTGGGTCCATTGAAGCTCTCTACTTCTCAGCTTCGCTCACCAAGTTCCTCGAAGGGGCTTGGCTTCCCATTCTCCTAGCTTTTATCCTGATGACGGTTATGTTTGTTTGGCACTATGCAACTATCAAGAAATATGAGTTTGATCTCCATAACAAGGTATCATTGGAATGGCTTCTGGCCCTGGGCCCTAGTATTGGCATAACTCGAGTCCCTGGCATTGGAATAGTGTACACTAACCTTGTTTCTGGCATTCCTGCAAACTTCTCCCGCTTTGTAACTAATCTCCCCGCCTTCCACCGTGTGCTTGTTTTCGTCTGTGTCAAGTCTGTACCAGTTCCTTATGTTCCCTCAGTCGAGAGGTATCTTGTAGGTCGTGTGGGTCCCCCTGCTCATCGTTCTTATAGGTGCATCGTCCGTTATGGCTACAGAGATGTTCATCAGGATGTTGATTCCTTTGAAGCTGAGCTCGTAGACAAGCTGGCTGATTTCATTAGATTTGATGGATCTCGGAACATGGGGAACAGTTCACTTACAGGGGATGGTTTTCGTTCTAGTGAGTCCACTGGCGAGTGTAGATTGACAGTAATTGGTACAGTGGAATTTTCTGGTCCACCAGCTTATGAGATGGATGAGAGTGACCAGCCAGCAAGTGTATCAGTCGGTTTCCGAACAATTGATAGTGTGACTGATGTAATAGAAATGGCACCTATGAATGAGAGAAGGGTAAGATTTGCTATAGATGATGAGTCTGAAGCTGGTGTGCGGTCTGAAATGGAAATGCCCATGCGAGAAGAACTGGAAGATTTATGGGCAGCTCAACAAGCAGGGACTGCCTTTATATTGGGGCATTCACATGTAAAGGCAAAGCAAGGGTCTTCTTTACTGAAGAGACTGGCTATTGATTTTGGATACAATTTCATGAGACGGAATTGCCGTGGTCCAGATGTGGCACTCAGGGTGCCACCCGTATCGCTTCTTGAGGTTGGCATGGTGTATGTTGTCTAAGTATCATGCTCATCAGGTCTGCCTTTCCCATAACTTGTAGAGTGAATAGTTTCTGAAGCCAATGGTGCTTCTTAACAGAAGTTAGAAATGATCTATGTTAATGTTTAACAATTTCAAATTACACTTCTATTATAAAAGTACATAGTAGTTCCAACTTTTAACAAAGCACATAAGTTCCATTTCTTCACATATGCAACTGCTCTTTGCTATGTTTTCTGAGCTTTAAAGTTTTAAATGGTAGCAAATAAAAGAGAGATAGCAAAGAGAGGTACTCTTGGAGAAGTAGAGGAGCGGAGTTGTGTAATGTATAATAGTGAACCAAACAGCATATATGGAGAATAGACATGAGATCTAGAAGTGAGAACCTTTCGCTATAAGGTAAAATTGATAAAAAATACAACGTATTATACCACTTTTTCCCATTAATACAATGTACATAAAAATTGACCAAACAATGCTTGTACTTTAATTTTGTTTCTACGTTATACAATCTGTTAAAATGAAGCTAACAGATTGCTTACATGTACACAATTTTCTGACGTGGCTTTATCTAATTAATGAATATGTTGAGGTGTAAGAAGCATAACAAAAGTTTAAGTAATCCACGTGTTAGCAGATCTTGTTACCACATGTTTCGATCTCAGCCGTCTAAATCGATTTTTCCTAAGTGATAAAACCTGCCTTCATCTCCCAAACTTAACAACAATGGAACCCCATCTTCAATTTTTATTCTTCAAACCCTAATTTCATAACAAATTGCCACAAAAGCATCAACACTTTCTCTACTTGTAAGATATCTCACTCTATAAAAGGTGGAAGAAGACATGGAAAGGAAATTGAAAAAAAAAAAAAAAAAAAGATGGCGAAGCTTTTGATGCACCAATATTAATGGAAGAGTTTGATGGTGAGGATGATAATGAAGACATAAAGCTTGAATTTAAAGATTAGAAAACTAGGGTTTTTGAAACTTTGATTTGGGGATGAATCAATTTGAGAAGAAGAAGTGTACAATTGTTTATAAACAGAGAATCACGTGCCAATTTTGAACTACCATAAATTATTATCAATTTTTATTTAATTAGACAAAGCCACGTCAGAAAATTTTGTACATGTAAACAGTCTGTTAGTTTCATTTTAACAGATTGTATAACGTAGAAACAAAATAAAAGTACAAGTATTGTTTGGTCAATTTTTTTGTACATTGTATTAATCGGAAAAAGTGGTATAGTACGTTGTATTTTTTACTGTATCAATTTTACCTTCGCTATAATCAATAAGATTCTCACTACATGAAATTGAAAAGCTATAACACATTGTCATTGCATTGTTGAGGTGCGTTACAAAGAGATGTCACATAGTAACATAGTAGTCAGTATCTATTCCTAAGGTAGAAAATACCGATTTCAGATAATCATGTCGAGCACAAAATCCTGGACAGATAAACTCTTGACCTGATAACACTGCACCCAATCTTAAAGCCAGGCGTAACCATAAATCCAACCACAAGTCTCCCTTCACCATCGTCAAGATTGCATTTAGAATGGTGACTATGACTGTCATCTTCGACCACATTCTCCATGTAATCTACTGAGAACTCACTTTCTCTTTCAACCCCAAATATCTCAGCCTTAGGATCAATTGAAGCGCCAATAACTTTAAGCAACCAAACCCACTTTGCCATTTTAACAAACACCTGGTAGAACAATGTTCTTGGATGACCCCCTTGAATCACAAGGTTTCTTTGATCCAAATTTCCAAAGAATGTGAATTCCATCTTTGGATGTACCACTAACAAATACTTCAATCTGCAAAATCTTGCGAAATTCGACTTTGGGTATTCAATTAGAACATCAAGGGGATCTGCATACCTTGTAATATCTTCCCCATTATAGAATTGGCTGGAAAATGTATGGAACATTCTTCGCGAAATATAAGCTTCGAATGCGTACTTCTTGTGTGATCTTTTGGTATACATTATTGAACCCTCAATCGAATTCGCTGCCAAGTCTAAATCCCATTTTGAAGCTTTCATCAAACTAATCAATGGCTTTGCAAAATCATGAATCGCTTTCGAAGCTTCGTCAAATGCATCAACTAACATATGAACCGTTAAACCCTTGCAAAACCCAACCTTCTCTACTTCCAAAGATTTCTGTTGGACAATCTTCTCATTCAACTCAGCATTATTAAAATCCAATTCCTGAAGTTCCTGTTCCAATCTGAGAATCTCAGCATCTTTCGATTCTAATTGGGACTGCAAACTCTCGAACTCAGTCGCGCGATCTTGAATCAATTCAAGCAACAAAGGACCTGATAATGAGGAATTAGACTTGGGTTTAGTGACACTCTTATAAGATTTCTTGATATCAAAGAGGGTTTTAAGCTCAGACACAATAAGGTCATCAGCAGTTTGAATATCATTAGGATTGTAAGGGAAATGAGCTTGTTGAAGCTGTATATAAGCTAGTTTAAGGGTCGAAATCGTGTCGAAAAGTTTCAACATCAAAAGATCAAAAACTGCATAGTCTTCAATGGGTTCTGGATAGATTTTGTGGTGTATGGAAAGTTCACTTCCTTCTTCAAGGTTATGGGGTGGATTGTTTTCATTTGCAAATACTCCTAGAGCAAGAGATCTCAATTTACAAGCTTTTGCAAATCTGTAAACAATGTTGGATACATTAGATGATGGTTTAGAGGGTTTGTTGGCTAAAATCTCCATAGCCTCACAACCAAGAGTCCAAGAAGTCAGATTCTTGTTCTTGTTATGAAAAACACCAAGCACAACTACACAAGTAGTGTTGTTGTTGGGACTTGGGAGTAAATGAAAGAAACTGTACACAAATTCTGGCAATTGAAGAAGACTTTTGAGAGAGAGAAGTAATAAATTTTTGAATATTTTGGCAGAGTTTAAAAACGTACTGCACGCGGGCTGAACTTTTTTCTGGCTGTAACTGTACTTCACTGTGTAGATTATGCTGCTTCTTATGTTCAAATTCCAAATAAAATCATATAAAATGGAGTATGTTCTGATCTCAATAAATAATATAATTAATTATGTTGATCTCGAGTTAGAACATGAACACTCATTTTCATATGACTGGACTCTGGAGTACAATAAATTAGTATGACTGGAGTTGCATTGGTGCAACTCTTTTCGACAATTAACACCATGTTTAACAATTTAGTTGTGGAAATAAAAGAATCTGGATTTAAGTTGGCAATTTTGATTATTTACAATTGGATGTTCAAAAGAAAAAATAAAAATTATAAGGACATTTTGTTTAACAATGAACTGTTTGATTTTCTAGACTAGCAGCCCACCTACGAATAATGCGCATCAAGGAAGCTGCTTTTCTTCTTGATCTTACTGTACCAGTAGCCATTAATTCCCACATAGACCTTTCTATTCCTGCCATTGAAGCCAATTCAGCTACTACTTCTGCTCCACCTCTACGACAAACCGAAACAAGTCCAGCCACTGCACTCTCCCTAGCCGCTTCTGGTCCATCTCTTAAAATCCCTCCAATAATACGAATCGATTGAAATGATGCCACTACAGCTGCCACCCCACCGCGTTTTGCCACTGCGGCAATAATCGCCATTGCTTCCTCTGGAAACTCTGCCGCCAATCCTACTGCCATATCCACAACCCCTCCTTCAATTAACCTCCCAACTGTTTCCCTCTCACCAGCGAAATTCAAAATTGCCACCAATGCATCCTTTTTCCCATTACTGGGCCCCATTTTAGCTAATTCCACCAATCCCTTTACAACACGTGTTTTCTTCCCAAGCTTTTTCCTATATTCAGCTACACCCGATAAACTAAATATTGTAGCTGCAGCATTCTCCTTTGCTTCCCACGTGGCACCAGTTCTTAACACTTCAGTAATTCCGTCTATAACGCCGTTAGACTCCATTATCCTTTTCTTATTGGATTCAAGTATAGACAAATTAAGTATCGTTGTAACGGCGTTAATTTGTAAATTTGCATCGTTAGATATCAAATACCTTACGAGTGCAGAAATCGTTCCAGCTTCAGCAATACAAGCCCGATTCTCTGAGTCAGTTTTTGCAAGAAGTCTTAACTCATAAACAAGCCGATTCGCCGATTCATTTGACGGCGAAGCAGATAGTTTATTAACAAGAAATAACGCCGTCATCTTTGTTGCTTCAATTGCAGCTTTATTTGGTGTAGAACCGTTAACTCTGTAATTTGTTTCCGTTACTTCAAACGGAATTTTTTGCTCACGACACCATAAAGCAATCAAGTTCTTCAAAGCTCTGTTAGAAATCAAATGCGTGTGAGCTAAAACTTGACCGGTTTTAGGACACGTGTTGTGTCCAGAATCAATCCAGTGATTAATTGATGATCGATCGTACGTTTGTCCTGTTGCCACGACAACAGGATCTCTCATCAAATCAAGAGATATCGGACACCGGAAATCTACCGGAAAAGTAATCGTATCCGTTGAATCGAAACGTGATGTTGATGATTCAGATCTCGGTGTTGATGCACCAAACAGAACACATTTTGCATAACGAACAAGACCAATTAATCCAATAATCTCAACCGTTGATTTCTCACAAACTTGATTCCGAACTTCATCTTCTAAACTTTCGATTTCTTCTTTGCAAGATTTTGAATTCTTTAAACCTAATTTGTGAAAAATCTGTTTGAGTTTAAAATGATCTGGAACAATTTCATTCTTGATTTGATCAAGAAGCTTAGATACTTCGAATCGGAGATTCTTATCAGTTGGATCAATGAATGCTTTCTTCTCCCAACACTGTTTTCTAATCAACAAAACCATTTCTCTTACATCTTCATTTAAATTGAATTCATGTAAAGGAAAGATATCAAGAAGTGTAGATAAATCTACCATTAGTTCATGAAAACTAATTGAAACAGATTCATTTTGCATTATAAGCCACATCTTACTACCTTTAGAACAATCTTCAAGTAGAGTTTTGATTCTTTGCAAGACAATATAAATCTCTTCGAAACATAAGATAGCTGATTTTGGAAGATAAATGATTGGATTTCGGTAAATTTCTTCGAATAAAATTGATAAAAGATTTGATTTACATATCATTGAAGAAGAACATCGTTTCAAGATTGAATCAAGTGGTTTCAATGAAGAAATCTCTTTTGATAGAATAAGAACAGATTGAACTAGCTTTTGATTTGAGAAATTAGGTGAAATAAATGCTTCTGGTGAAGGACGAAGTTTTCTTGGCGGGAAAACTAAAGGTTGAGCAGGTTTAGGTTTTGCCATGAACAATAATCAAATTGGGAAAATTTTTGCTAAACTTGCAGAAAGTATTTAGAGGTATGAATGAATTTGAAGTTATGAAGTGAAGACAGAAGAAGAATATTTGAAACTTTGGGGGTTTTTAGTTTTAGAAGAAAGAAGGTGGGTAATGGTGAGATAAACTGGTAGGTAATTTTGGCGGCTTTAAAGAATTGGAATTTGGAAATTGGAATGGATCAAATCAACTTCAACCACCTAAGAAAAAAGAATTTCCAAGCAGAGTCCACATAATAATGTTCATTTGATCAAATCCACAAGCAAGCAAAGGGGTCGGCAGGTAAGAGTTCCTCTAAAGTCTAAACTACTAGTGTTGTTTATTTCATTTTAGGTGTGGTTATATGGCCATATGGCAGGTAGAGTTACTTGAAGCATCTTGATTCTTGAATCATATCATACTATGAAATTATAAACTTGAGTATCTCTTTTAAGTAAAGACAAAGTTATAATCACAAGTGGATTTGTTGAAGTATTTTGGCAATATCCTTACTTTTGGATAATAATTTTAGATAATGTGTTTTATCAAATGATTAACATTGACTACAATATGAATTACGACCAAAATGGTTTATTAGACCTTTTCTAGCAGTATTTAGACATGAACAAATAAGTCAATGGTGATTTTATTTCAATTTCAGGTAGCTTGGATTCGACTTGGCCGGTTTGAATTAACCAAAAATATGGTCTATGATAATGATGAAATGATGACTTACGGCGACATTTTCAGATATATATTTCATTTTCATATCCCATTGCTATTAATTCTAACATAGGCTCATATACAGTATGTCTGACTTTTTAACTGAAACTACCAAGTACATCTTCCCTCTTGGTCTCTTGGATGTACTGTGATATCAACCCATTCTCACCCGAATCAGTTTATCAAGACTAATAGGTGATAAACTTAATTTCAATCATAGTGGATACTGGATAAAATAACTTACATTGACATTATCTTATTCTTGTTGGAAATGTTTTCAAGTGGTCAAAACATTTGTATATGAATGAGAAATTTAAGTCCTAAGTTAACCATTGGCCATGGCTAACTTGTGTTATAGTAGATGAATGAGTATGTATTCACATACATTGTATTTGGCCCAACCCATCCCAATGGGTGTGTCTTTCCCAATAGACACATACTTTGTAGACACTCATTCCCAATGGGTGTGTCTGTCCCAACAGATGTGTACATTGTATTGGGTCAGGTGTCTATTCAAATATACATTGAATAGACATGTGCCTTTTCAAAAAGGTGTCTTCCTACTATATAAGTGTATCTTGTGTTTGTCTTCAAACCACTTTTAAAAAACAAATTGATTTTCCTTCTTCTAGTGTTTGTGTCTTGCCATGAGAGAGTATAACAAAGAATTGGTTCGTCGTCTTCTATGCGTTTGAAGTGCTGCTACGCTAAGAAGGATAGATCGTTGTATCCTGGGAGACAGTCCGCCATTGATAAACCGTTCAGCACATGTACGGGGCGAATAATGTCTTAAGGAGAGAGATTTTATCTCGACTCGATCTAAATCTTGTCCTTCATCCATCTATTCTGGTTTGCATCATCTGTTCCTTTTTTATTTATTTTAGAACAGTAATATATCGGTGTATATTTTCCTACAATCTTAAGACATTATTCTTTTGTGGTTTATACTGTTCTAATGCTTTTGTGGTGCAGCATATTGGTTTTCGATTAAATTCAAAAATTTTGAATTTTTCCCGCATGGTACTTTCTGTAATAGAATATGGATTTTTTTTTTGTAAGTATTGCAGTACATGAGCATGAATGCATGACAATGTTTATATAGTGCTTTTGTCGAATTGTGATGTTACTATTGTTATTTTACTCAAGCCATGTGAGAATTGATTACTGAGAAGTCAATTATATATTTTGGTGTGCATATGCATGATGAATCATGTTAAACATTAGTCGATTTGAATTCTCTTTTCCTGTTAAGGACATAATGATTAAAATAATCATTATGAAGTTTACGGTACAGTTGTACATATACAGAACTTGTGGGTTGGTTTGTTTATTTTTAAACAATTTATTCTGGCCCGTGGAAGAGATGAGGCAGAGTAGAGACACGTCTCTCTGACTCTCTTGATTCTTGTTCTTGAGATAACTGTTGCAGGCATATAGTTTACTGAGGTACCTTTTGGCCTGTATATTTTCATGGGCTAAGTGGTTTGTGGCCATGTTTTGAAATTGGTTTTACAAGACCCAGTGAAGAGTCTCTGTCCAAAGGTTCTCATCAGTTAATTTTTGGTAAATAGATTTCTCTGTTTGGAAACATTCTGAATATATGATATATGCAGTGGGTTTTTTTTTATCTTAAGAAATTGAGATCCTTGATCTGTGCATGACTGCATGAGAAACATTTTGGTTTCTGTTACCCACTGTCAAACATGTGATAACTAGTAAAAGCTAGTTTACTGTAATGGACAAGGTTCTCTATGGTTCTTCATTTTGGTTTCTATGTTGTAGAAACTTCATTTTGGTTTCTATGTTGTAGAAACTGAATACTCACCAGTTCATGGAGATTGGAGAGACTCTCTTTGTGCTCTCAAATGTGTAACACCTTTTGGGGGATACGTCTTTATAAAAGGTTGGAAGTGACTCCTGGAGTACACTATGTTGTTGAAAATATGTGTATTGCCAAACCAGGCACCATGAAAAGGTGTGGCAATCTCTTGAAGAGATGCCTCTTTTGGGAATAGAAACACACCCTTCTGAAGAGATGTAATATACAAAAATTTCTTGTTCTTTCTCTCTGCAAATCGTTAATTTTTCCATCCGTGGTTAAACAAATAAACTTAGAGAGAAGAAGAAAACAGAAGTAGCCTAAACTTGAAGTGAAATCTCAAAATTTCAGTTTGTGCGCAGTCTGAAATTCGTGGTCGGATGAAAGTTTCTGTTCTCCGATCGAATTGAAATTTTTACAGTAGTTGCATAACGTCTTATGCAATAACGTGATCAAATTTCATGATCATCCAATGGTTGGATTGTCAGAAACAATTAAAACGGCGTTACTGTTCATCAGTGACAGTATTTCGAATTTTGAGTTGATCAAAATTTTGGTTACTCAAGTTTTCAAAAATGGGATTATTCTACTGATGTGTCCAGTAGATCAACTTTCGAAAATTTGATTTGAATGATGTAAATGGGTCATCTTTGGATGCATCTAGACATAGAAATTGCGTTGATGGTTGATATAATCAAACCAAACCACCAACTAAGTTGGAAGATGAATCAGTTGCCTAATTTGACGTGATTTTCATATGAATAAATGAATTGAAGTTCAAATAAACATATGTAAACATGTTTCATTGGCTATAAATAATATTGCATATAGTTGTACAAATGGTATCAACGCGCATGAAAGACAAAACCTCATGGTGGTGGTCTTCTGTACAACGTTACATGTAATTGTTACTTGTAAAATCTTTGAGAAAATTAATTTTTCTTAAAATGAAATACACATTAAATTGCTTGTGTAAACATCTTTGGTGTCCAAAGGTGCAATTGATTCAAAGTGTGCAAACTTTTATTTGGCATATGGTGAATTGCCTATATGGTTTCATATAGTTTTATAATTTACTCCATATTATTATTTGGTGATGACATTTTTAAGTATATTTGAAAAATGTAGGGGATCTCATGAGTCATGTCATACTTAATGTAAATGTTCATTCATAGAGACGCCTTGGTAGAAATGGATGGATATTTATTATTCGTGCATTTACAAAGAGTAATGGGCATTATATTACATCTGGGTGTAATTTTAAGGCCCTAATCTTATCTGTGTGTGAGATCCACATTCATATGCATTTGGTTGTATAGATTCCGCATTTGGTTGTATAGATTCCAAATGAACGGAATTTGCAAATATATGATTTGCAAAGTTCTTTGTATTCATGTAATATGTCTCAAATGTGGGGGTATTTCGCCCAGTTGCATTTGTAGACTTGAAATTTGTCTAAATAGACAAAATTATTTTTTGAATATTGACATGAAACTTGTAGATGTGTAACCAGACTGTGGGAGTCACATCTAGTATTTATGTATGCATAAATTAACTATTTGAGTAACAATGAATTAATGAATATTTGTACTCAAAGTTCTGGTTTTATGCGATTACAAGTTTGTGTACTTGTCTAACAAGCTTTAGCGTAAGTGTACAAATTATGTTCTTGTAAAGGCACTATCTAAGTAATATAAAGAAAAAGTTCTTGTTTACTTAGAAATGTGGGGGTGACTGAAAGTCTCGAAATGGTTAACAATTTTAACCATTCAATGTGGCTATGCTAATCACAAACATACAATTGAATAAATGGGATTCAAAATGTGGTAGGGCTAAAGATTAAAGAAGATGATCATATTTCTGAACAGACTAACGATTTCTTTATAGAATCGTGTTTCTGTAAAGACTAATGATTTTCACTTCTATAAATCTTAAAGCCGTTATAAGGGAGTATGGACAAAGAACTATATTCTAAATTCTTTGGCCTAAGTCCAAACAAGCAGTCTAAATTAATTTCTCAAATGAAATTATTTAAATAATTGTGTACAATGAGGGTTAGTTGATTTCCCACCTGAAGCTAAAGCTTTTGTTAGCAAAAAGTTCTTCAAACGAAGATGGAACCTAATGGTTCACTTCAAGGCTACACTTGTAGTCGAAGGTCACAAGCAACACAGAGGCTTGGACTTTTCTGACATATTCTCCACTCACGGGAATAACGTCTTTCAGAATGCTACTTGCAGTTGTTATTCTTCCTGGAAAGAAACGAAGGTTTGTATATATGGAAAAAACAAGACATGTTTTAACACAAACTCTGAAGCAATAGCATGGAAAATTTGATAATAATATGTTGTTAACATTTTCGTTTAAATCAATGAAAGTGAAAAATGTGTTTCATTACAGTCACAAATCTGGATATGCTATCATATGTCTCTACGTAGATGACATTTTCACTTTTGGTAGTCATAATGAGTTCATTAAAGCTACAAAGAATATGTTACACACTAAGTTTGATATGAAAGATTTGGGGACTTGCTGATGTGATACTAGGATTTAAAATCACTAGGAAATCAGAATTGTTTTGATATCTTAATCTCACGATGTTGAGAAGATTCTTGAGAAGTTCAAGAATGATATACTCGTGTAGTTAATACTCCAGATGATCCCAATCTTCATTTAACTAAGATTGATGGGGATAGCATATCACAGTTAAATATGCTTGTGTAATTCGCAATTAGATGTACATCACAAATTGCAAGAGACAAGACACATGATACATGTTGTGAGTGTCCTAAGTCGTTACATGAGCATTCCAGAAATACGTTACTAGAAAGTAATAACTAAGGTATTAAATTATCTGAATTATACCTTCAGTTATGGCTTGCACTACAAATATATTCATCTGTACATGAATGATACAGTGATGCATTTTGAATATTGATTACCAAAACCTCAAAAGCCATGAGTGGTTATGGTTTTATCTTTGGTAGTGCAACGTTATCTTGAAAATCCTCTAAGCAAAAGTGTATTGTTATATCCATTATGTATGGAATCTGAATTTATGGTTTTAGATAAAACACATAAATAAGCACAATGGCTTCAAAAACATCTTAAAGGATATTTTCATGTGAAAACAACTAGTGCCAATTACTTGCATGCATTACAATACATAATTTCATATGTGTTGGGCACCGAGTTGTATGAATAAAGGTAAGTCTCAATAAATTATAAGAGACACAGAACCGTTAAACAACTGCTCTCTAATGGAAAATCTTTATAGAGGAAATTATTTCGATTGACAACCTAGCGGATCCAACTACTAAAGGTTAGTCACGAGAGCAAGTTGAATCATCGAGAGGAATGGGTTTACAACCTATGACGAAAGAGTGGGCTTAATGGCAACCCAACCTAGCTGACTGGAGATCCCAAGATCTAGGTTCAAAGGGACAACCGAATCTCGCTTTACTTGACGAAAGCACTGAGAGATTACATATCTCTTACCCTTTCCTAGGATGATGAGAACAGTGCTGCCTGTATTGATGGAACAGGATAAGTTATACTTTTAATGATTCCCATAGCTTGGTAACACAAGTGGAGTATGACAGGATACTCTTCATGGGCAATCACCTTATGAGTGAGAAAAAGGGGTCGTTTTCTGTGAGAATGTTGAAGGTTATATTTCTCTAAGAGCACTCATGAATACCAGGAAGTTCAAGGCCAAAATGAACACAACCATAGAATCAAGTTCTTTGAGGAAGGGAAACTGTGTGTTAGCCATTGTCTTGGTTTACACAAACGGCTGAGCGGTTCAAGACATCATGTTCACCGATTAGCTAGTAAATCCGATGGTTATTCACTAGGGTAGGTTCAAGGCTGAAAAATTGCTACCTATACCGAAGCAGCTACTTTCCGTTTGTACTCTCTCAAGTCTCGTCTGTTTTTTCTCGATTGTTTTATGAGTCGGTAATTTCCATTCATGTGCGGGATTGTTGGAAATGTTTTCAAGTGGTCAAAACATTTGTATATGAATGAGAAATTTAAGTCCTAAGTTAACCACTGGCCATGGCTAACTTGTGTTATAGTAGATGAATGAGTATGTATTCACATACATTGTATTTGGCCCAACCCATCCCAATGGGTGTGTCTTTCCCAATAGACACATACTTTGTAGACACTCATTCCCAATGGGTGTGTCTGTCCCAACAGATGTGTACATTGTATTGGGTCAGGTGTCTATTCAAATTTATATTGAATAGACATGTGCCTTTTCAAAAAGGTGTCTTCCTACTATATAAGTGTATCTTGTGTTTGTGTTCAAACCACTTTTAAAAAACAAATTGATTTTCCTTCTTCTAGTGTTTGTGTCTTGGCATGAGAGAGTATAACAAAGAATTGGTTCGTCGTCTTCTATGCGTTTGAAGTGCTGCTACGCTAAGAAGGATAGATCGTTGTATCCTGGGAGACAGTCCGCCATTGATAAACCGTTCAGCACATGTACGGGGCGAATAATGTCTTAAGGAGAGAGATTTTATCTCGACTCGATCTAAATCTTGTCCTTCATCCATCTATTCTGGTTTGCATCATCTGTTCCTTTTTTATTTATTTTAGAACAGTAATATATCGGTGTATATTTTCTTACAATTCTTTACTAAACGAAGATATTATTCCTTCCGATATTCTAAGGAAGCATATATCAACTTTAGTTCATTTCTTGAAACCACCCTTTGGATAATTTTTGGGGTTTTGGCTGTCCTTTAAAATATATAAATGTGATGATCAACTGTCTGTAGAGGGCCTAGTCAAAGAGTACATATATACATTTCGTTATTGTTAGTGGATTAGGTCATATACTCATATTGCGGTGGCATGAATATATGCATATTCAATTTACATCATGAATCATGATGAAGGTATCGGTTCCATTATAAACCAAATGAATGAGAATGAGTACCACATTGATTCCTTGAAGATTATATTATGGTTCAAGGAACCTAGCTAGCTTCTAGTCTAAAGAGTTTCTAAAGATGTTGTCAGCATAACCTATACATATCTAATGGCTTATTAGAAATTTAGAACAAACAAATATGATTTATATTGGTCAATTTTCCATATATATATATATATATAGATGCCTTAGAACATAATATATATATAATGTTAGATATACAGGGTGGTTTACCAAAACAAGCAATATAGGTGTAATAGATTAAATTGATTGCTCGGCATTGAAATTAGACATATGCCAACCTTATATTCTCTAATAAATTAGATACCGTACGTATTGAACTTATAAAAAGGCTGATGAGATTGATACAGCAAACAGCTTACGTACGTACTTGTATAATCTCAATCCACACATACATGTTTAAGATATAAGCTTACTTCGATTCCTTTTCCTCTTTTGAAACTTACAAGCAAAGCTAAGAAGACCTTACGATGAACAAGAACAACTGGCGAGACTGTCAACCTTTCAGGACTTCTAGTGGAACTCATTTTAACAAATTTGGGCCAATTATCTCTATATATACTATTATTATAAAACTGAATAAAATTTAGGAGTAAGTCCCGGTTAGGAGAATTGAGCTTTAGAATTTTGTCACCTAATTATAACTGGAATAACTTTTAGTCATGGTTTTATTAGTAAATTTACATAATATCCTTTAAGTAATGGTTTTATTGTAATTTAACATATTTCTATTTTTATTTATCGACTGAATTTTTATATTAACAAAAATCCTAATAATTAAAAAGAAAAATTAGAAACAAAAAATAAAATAAAATAAAATTATAAGAGGAACATATAAAAATAAAAATAAAACTAACCCATGCGTAGCACGGGCTAAGACACTAGTAAAGTAGTAAGTATATAACATTGTTGTGTGAAGTCTGGGCTTCCAAACATGTGCAGTTGATTCCATCCCAAAGCCATTTCCTACAAATACAGGGTGTGTTTGGTTCGGTGGAATGTAGATTCCACGAAAATGTGTTTAATACCCTATAATTCAGGAAATAAAACAGAAAACAAATTCCGAGAAATTCTGATCTAGGCTAAGTTGAAGGAATATGGTTTCCATTTAATAAATATGAAAAATCAGTTTCTATTTCTGGTTGGACTAGATCGTCAAGTGCTTATTTGCAGCGAGAATCCAATCTATAATCGTGTCTATTTCTCTTTCTTTTTCGATCTCTTTGCCTGGCTCTATCTTCATTCCTATTACACCCCCATACTTTCTCGGGATCTGGATTCCGTGAAGCAAACACAACCTATATATTAGCATGATTAATTAATTGTTTACAAAGAAATTTTGAATGTTTCCTTTTTTTTAAGTTGTACACAAATGTCTATCTTTCATCTTTAGCACACAAAAAAAAAGTCATGCATACCGTGTAAATGATGCACATGAGCGTCTGGCTCAATGGTTGCATCTTTCTCACAAAGTGGAAAAGTTATAGGTTCGAAACACGTCAGCAGTTGATTGTTCGATCAACAGTTAATTGTTTGATAAGGGATAGGGCAATAGAGGTCCCTAAACCCGGCTTGCTAAAAAAAAAAAAATATATATATATATATATATATTGTAATAATGATGTAATGTAATGTACATTTTTAGTTACTGTAATTTTCTTAGGAGTGATACTGGACTGTGAGTTTTTTTGGTGGCTATAGGTCCATTGTGCTTCCATGTACAAGAATAAACTTTATTGGCCCATTTAGACTACCAAATGCCAAGCCCAAGCCCAAGCCCTGCCTAGTCTCAAGTCTCTGGTAATCAAGTTCCACAGAATACCTCATCAGTCAAACAACACTCTTGAGTCTTGAGGGAGTTCAGGTTCACCATTTCCACCTACAGTCTACAGACTTCGCCACCGACATGCTTGGTTCTGTGAGTTTCGGACCACTTGTTGGTCTATTGTCTACCTAATTAATACATTGTTGATATTTATAGTGAGGGTTTTGTATATTTATGGACAACCATTGAGAGGTGTCAAGCTGGGGCACACAACTACAGTATATATATCTGGGCATGTATTGTGACCGTTCAGTAATCAGACAAAACATCTATTTCCTTTAGATAGCCACCAATCTAGGGTTCTATGAACTCATCATCAATGACAAATTAAGAGCTACGCAATAATATGAAGATATATATACACTTCAAAGTTCAAACTAACCCTAGCTTGCTTTCTGCAAAAAAAACTAACCCTAGCTAATATGTATGTTGAGAGAGAAAGATAATTGTTTCTGTAATCAAGTAAAATTAATTACATGCATGGAGACAAACAAAATTTAGTACAATGGGGACACAAAGAAAGACAACGATGTTCTTAAGTCCAAAATGTGACCATATATACTTTGAATGAAAATGAAGTTCACGCACACTTGACCAGACCCATGGTGCACCATCTAGCTTCATTGGGACATTGATTGAATTGAAGTATATGTGATTGAGCTCCACCTAATTACAAGTTGTTCTTGGTTTGAGCTTTGGAAGATAGTGCTACACACTGACAAGATTCTTCCATCTATATAATCTTTAAACTCATTTTGGAGGGAACAATTTATGTATGTAGACCCATTAATTTGGCACTTTTTGTCATGAATAATGCATGTGAAAGTCCTAGCTATTTCGAAACCGTCACAACTCATAACATCATCTCGATCAATATTAAGAGGTGGGGACGTAGGGTTATTTACAAAACTATATAACTAGCTAAAATATATGTATTTAGAATTTTAGATGTAGTTATAATCTATTGGATGATGAATGAAGAGTGGAATAATATTGTTTTGTGTATGAGTGTGTCACATCAAGGAGACTGAGAATATACATATAAGAACCTGGAAACAAGAAGATAGAGTTAGATCTTTCATTTTCTTTACTACAAACAAACATTTCAAGTCTTGTAAGAACAACTGTAATATGCTTAACTTTGCTTCCCAATATAAGTAATGAGTAGAAAAATAACTTCTTCAGTGCATCTTTCTCTTTCAATCCTTCTTCCTTCAAATAAAGCTTTGTTTTTCCTACTTATTTGGACAATATTACCCTTGTAAGAAACATCAAACTTCTGATACACCACAAAATGTGGAGCCCTATCAGACATCTGATGGGATGGTTATACAAGACATCATGTGATGGGAGTGTTTCAGTGTTTGGAATCAGGCTTTATTAGGTTTGGGAAAATAATGATAGGAGCAATAATAAAGCTGCAAGCAAACAATGGTCTCAAACATAGTAAAGCAAAGGAATGCATGGAAGAGACTTGGCATGAATCCAACCACCTTATAAGTCGTGCCATTAGAAAAGACCTTCTTTTCTGTTAAATTTTTTCACCACCCATTCCCTAGCTACTACACTATATATACGTACTTGTACTCTGTCTTTGGATCAAAGTATTTATATGAGACCATATCGACTTGTTTCTGCACTTGTACTGTACGTACGTATTACGTGCTTTCACTTTTGGGGTAATCTCTCAACAAGGTCCCATCATCAAATCAGTCTGTCATTTGATGCTTGGACGCTATCCATGCAAAGTAACCTGAAACAAAATGTGTGCATCACTGCATCTTACCTCCATATGGTTAATTAACACACATTTGCTATGTGCTTTATGTTTGTTATATGCTATGTAAAAAAAAACTCAGAACTCAAATTACTAACTACAGTAGAATTAGAGGTAAAATAAAATTTGCTAAGTGAAAAGAACAACACACTTCCGACAAATTGCACGAGGATGCTCCACACCTTCTGAGTAAATTTCAGTAAAGAATGTGCAAGCCATCTTCTTCTCTTCCCACTCAATTATTTGTTCATAATTGAAGTGATTCTCCCTTACAAGTGTCTTAAATCACTCTAATATCATTCAAAATCTTTCACCCTAGCTAACTCCTCAACATAAGATCAAGTGATTGTTTCACTTCGAATAATCTTCCATATAATGCAAAAAAAAAAAAAAAAAAAAAAAACATTGATGAACACATCTTTGACCAAAACATACAAAGTCATGGATCATATTACATTTATTTTTGATTTTGTACATTGGTGTGGACCATTTTTCACAACAAATAGTACATGAAGTAATTGGGTTTTATTGGTTTTTGGTGTTTTTTCAAACACAAAGAAAGGAGAACAGTGGTCCATTAGCTTATTAAGTCTAGCATGCGTGTAACATAAAAGTGGTTATAAATGAATATGTACATCTAATTATAAAGTTTCAATAATTTTATATACATATCATGGCAATAGAAGGTTGCACTTTTTCTTTTTTGTGCTTCTTCATCACCCTTAATTAGAAACTAGATATAGACATGAAAACTAAAATTATCTAACGAACACATTATTTATTTGAAAATGAGCGTAAAATGTTATCGTATTTGTAATTTCGACTGACCCATGTATGAATTAAAATTTACAGTAAACCCAGTAAAAAATGGGGCATATAATTGATATATTTCTTGATAAAATGTACAATAATAATTTCTTTGATAAATCATTTTATTTTATTATTTTGGAGTAATTTTGAGAAAAAACTGTATGTACTATGTAGGGTTTAATATGTCATTTGTAGAGATGAAAATTAGCCCTATAAACAGAAATAGAACCACGTAGATTTCTTTACACGGTTTGTTGACAGAGAACTACATAAACAGAGAGAGAACAAACACAAAGAAGCAGAGAGAGAGAGAGAGAGAGAGAGAGAGGGACTAGTCTTAACAGTATTCCAGAGAGAAAAGAGAGATGAAAACTGCAGCAACATTTATTAAAATTCTTTGGTTGTTTGTCTTCTCTATTTCTCTGTAATTCTGTAAAACTCAGCTAACACATCTCAGAGTTTCTTTTCACACAAAATTCGAGGAAATTTGTTTATCATCAAATTCGCCAACAAAACTTATGAAATAAAATAGTTTGGAAGTTTGGGGTATTGGTTTTTGATGAAGAAATGAGTTGTAAGAGGATGGTTAGTACTGACAATTGCATGGGTTGGAACGAAACCCAACTCTCTTCATCTCTGTTTCTTAACTACTGTAGATCTTGAGTGAAAGAAACTTTACTCAAAAAGGCTAAACAGAAACAGAGCTAAAAAGAACCCTTGATCTTTTATCTCTCTTCTTCTTCTTCTTCTTCTTTGTTCATGGAGAAGAAAAGAAGTAGAAAACATTTTCTTTCTAGAATGCCTTACCTTTTCTCCACTTGTCTCTTCTCTCTCTGTGTTCTTTTACTGCTGCTGTTCTGCTGCACTGCAACTCATCTTGGTAAGTTAAAACTCTGTTTTTCTTTCTTCTAAATCACCAATTTCTTATTTCTTCATTATTTAATCACATTTCAACAAATTGAAGAAAACCCATTACAGTTTTCAACAAAAATAATCAGATTCCAACTTAAATTTCCTTAAATTTTAATTCAAAATGTTACTAATTCATATCCCTGTTTTTCTATACATATCTATTATATTACAGATACAAGAAGTTCAGCTCTTGAAACAAGTAATGTTTATATCCAGGTATGTTTGTTTACAGCTTTGAAGTTTGAAAATTTCCATTTTAGTTTGGTTTAGTAAGCATTCTTTGCTAAGTTTCACTGTTGAAAACGATAAGGTGCATGTATTATTATTCTTTCAAATTTTCGTACATGGGTCCCCGATAACATGCGCCGGGTACGTATTAGTCCTTCAAGCGCTTTGACCGGCGTTGTGTTTTTTCAAAAGCCAAATACCAAAACCTAACCCGTGAAACCCTGGATTTGGTTTTTCCAAGATACCTAAAACGGCGCATTTTAGTCAATCTTGATTCATTGATGAATCACGATACAGTAGTGACAAAGACAAACCACACGTGCAAGTACAACCTACACTTTTTAATGATCCTTTTTAAGGTTAATTGTAATGATGATGATGATATGAATTGATGATCACCATGATCATGATATTATGCAGCTTTTTTGCCAATTTTTTCTTATATTTTTATTTTGCCGAATAGGTGATATTTTATTTTTGAGTGGCACATTATTTTGTTCTTTCATATGAATGAATTTTGAAAACCAGTTTATCTGCTAATTTCGTCAAAAATCAACTATTCTAATATTAAGGCAAATGTTCTGAAATTATATGATGCAGGGAATTGAGAATACTATGGAGAAAAATGGAGAAAATCAAGAAGAAATATCAAATTCAAGATCAGTACTAAAGCAAAGGAATTGGCTTAGGCTACAGACAATGAGAGTGAGCAGCAGAAGGCATTTAAATGGGCTTGGGTCATATCCACCTAGGTGTAAGTCCAAATGTGGGAAATGTACTCCATGCAAGCCTGTTCATGTTCCAGTCCCTCCAGGAACATCTGAACCCACTGAGTACTATCCAGAAGCTTGGAGATGCAAATGTGGAAACAAGTTGTACATGCCTTAATAACTTTTTTCTTTCTTTCTCAGAGTTACGTTTGAATACCTTAATCTTTCAGAGTTCATGATCTTACAATGCTTTGTAGCAAGAGAGAATTGAAGTACCTATTTACAACTTGATGAGATCCCTTGTTGGGAAAAATATATTTTGGTACAAATTATATTTGGTATCAAAGAAAATAGTTATTCAAACCCCTCAAGATCCATACACGATACATTTATGTACACTTGTTGCTGGTGCGTTAGTAATGAGTAAGAATTTGTTATCCATAATCTTTCTCCATCAAGTTATGATTTTTACAACAGTTTTTGCCATATTACATAGTGGTTAGTCGTCCCTCATAGTCTATCGACTCCTCGTGGTCCTATAATTTCGCTGTCTTTGACTCCTCATGATCCTATAATTTCGCTGTGTCTTTGACTACATATGTACTAGCATGCATGTCCATATACGTACGTTGTACATCTTGAAAACAACGTATATAACAATGTCGAATATGTCCAATTGCTATGAATGTAGATTACCTATGTAGTGATACAAAAAATTGTGAGTGGTAAAGTTTTTTCGCTCGCATCTATAAATACATAGTTGGCAATGAAATATTGAAATGAGTGGAGTTTTTGAGTGGTTTTTGGACTTTTGGTCTTATAGACCATCTGTTAAATATTTTTTGGATAAATGGGAGATTCATTAAAAAGAAGAATGGGGAAAGTACAAGCCTGATCAAGCCTACTCTGTTAAGATGATACTCTCTCTCTCTATCTGAGTTAAATTTCTTAGAAAAGACTTAATAAGCATAATTCATGTATTTTTTATTTTTTTTTTGGTTAAATAGCATAAACCATGTATTGTTCAAACAATATTTGCAAAAGAAACATGTTTTCTACTCTTGAAGCTAGGGGTGGCAATCAAGTCAGGTCAGGTCGGATTAGGTTCAGGTCGGGTCAGTCGGGTCTCAACCCTCAAACCTGGACCTGATGAAGGTTTTTTTCTCCAAAAGTGAAACCTGAACATGACCTGTCAGGTTATCAGGTCAGGTTCGGGTCAACCTGAAAACCTGAATTTTTTTTTTTTTAATATAAATAATACATGAATACACGATGACTTAATATAACTAAGTATCCAATCAAAACTTATCAACAAAATAGAATGAATCATCAAAAATTCAAAATTGATGATCATGAATTCATCATATGCTACCTATAGTTAATAACATAAGTTGTTAAAATCGATCCGTAGACAATAGGAGCAAGATATTACATACTATTTTCAATGGAACTAAACAAGAAAACCACAATTACTGATGCTTTCTTCCGTTGGATTCTTCATGACAATCAACCAAGATTTTCTTTGCAATATTTTTGTAGTGAAACTAAAATCAAAATAAAAAAGAATGTGAAGTGGATTTTGCTCGAAACCAAGCCATGAAACACTAATTAATCAAAGTATAACTTAACCCACAATGAACTTTTAGCAGAAAATCAAGTGGGTCTGACTTAAAATTAAGCAAATTCAGTCGAGTAGAAAGATTCAACAAATAAAAACAAATCTAAAATGGATTTGTTAGTTTATGAAGTAGACAGTAGATGAAGAAGAAGAACCAGAAGATTGAAATTCGATCCAAGAGAGAGAGAAAGAGCCGCAAAGTATGATAGAAAAATAAAAGGGTAAAAACCAAAAAAAAAATTTATTTATTTATTTATTTTTTGTCAAGTTCGGGTCGACCTGATGGGTCTGTAAGGAAAACCTGAACCTGACCTGATTGTATATCAGGTCAAATCGGGTCGACCTGATCAGCCCAAATTCCTCCAATATCCAAACCCAAACCTGACACAGATCAGGTCAGGTTCAGGTCGGGTTTCGGGTCGCCAGGTCTGATTGCCACCCTTACTTGAAGCTACAAAATCAAGATGGACCTAGTTTTTTTTCTCCAAAAGAAAATAATAAAATGGACTTGCTGCTCAAAGGTGGAGCCTGGAGGGCCTAGTTTAAGGACTTGGGTAGTTCGGTTATAGTACCTTTGGTCCTGGGCCTCGATTTGGGGGCCTTGATACTTGTTGCCAGAGCCCGGGATCATAGTCCGTAGGATTATCCAATACTAAATGGCGGGAACAGATATCAGATCTGGCGGGAAAAGTTAGCTACTTAGCGCGCTAAATCCCTAAGACTTCGCAAATTGCAATTGTAGTTCTCCTCTCCCATCGCTGTATTGTCTTCACTGCAATAGATAGAAGAAAACCCTCAGAGAGAGAGAGAGAATGGTGGGTGTAGCTTTCGATTGCCTTGCAAACCCTCTTGGGGCAGTTCGAGTGACATTCGAGAAGGCTATGACATCTAAAACCGATCCAAAGAGCTTAAATGGTAAAGATTGGGGCGCAATTGAGGTTTTTCGTGACTTTCTTTCAGATCGAGAAACCCTTTCTCAGGTCAATTTCTCTCTTCCTCATCGCTTCAACAAAACCCTAATTTATTATTATTGAGTAAAATTAGGATTTTTTCTGAAAGAACCCTAGATCCCAATTTCAATGTTTTGAATGTTTCTCTCCAAAAATTAGAATTTAAAAACTCCTTCATTTTCTGGCTAATTTTCCAATCCAATCAAACTTAGCAATTGTTACATTATGCTTCTCTTACTTCTATTACATTGAGATGCTTTAGGAGTTTTATATAAGTTGCAATCTGAATTCCTTTATTTTGGATTTACTTTGTTTCAGGTGCCAATCCTTGATCATTCAAGCATTGGTTGGATTCAACCTAATTCCTTGGTTCGCTTTCGAGGATTGGTGCAAGACATGCTTGGTAATGAATTTTATGTTGGTGCTTACAAGGTAATTTATGGCTGTTGTTTTTTTGTGTAATATGATTGTTCTCCATTTTTAAGTTTGATTTTTATGATAACCACACTTTTCATATGGTGTTCAGGATGGTTCAACATGGAGAACAAACAAATTTACAGATGTAGCTTCTTTCCCTATGGGTTCAGAAGCCGAAACAAGTATCTGGGAACGCCAACTTTTATACTGTGTTCCGGTAATCGTTACTGTATTTTCTTTTGATCATATGGCTATCATTATTGGTTCATATATAATGTTAAGAAACTGCATGGTGCTCTTTTATTTATCAGATTCATGGAAAGTGCTTTGCTTTCTATGTTTCAAAATGATGATATCATTTTTGTTAATGTCTTGTTTCCCTAGGTTCCTGGACAGAACACATGGACTGTGCAACGTTCTTCCCAGTCTGTGGTTAGCAGTTGTAATAACTGGTCATCCCAACATGGTGAAAAGCGCCAGAGAGAGGATGCCATGCTTGAAGATCACATGGTACTTTCTTTTATATTGCCAACATTTTAGTTGTTTCGGTCGTAGGGTGTCTGTACAAGTTATATAACCCTACACTTATCAAATAAGTTATGGCTTGTTAAATAATTTTCATATAGGAATCCTGAAAACACAATGCTTGCGCTTAATGTAGATCTTGGTAGTGTTGATATTTGTGTTGTCCTCACCAATGTTTGGAAAAAAAAAAAAAATACTTGGATGATAATGAAATTCTGAATCTATTCTGTGGCTTCAGCTATTGTATTTACTTACTTCATTGTCTCCACTAAATGACAGGTAGATCAAGAGTTGCAAGGTTCAACTTCAAGCTCTAAAAAAATGGTAATCATCAATGCTCCTGTCATTTTTATTATTGTAAAGGGGTGCATCTTGGTCAGGCAATAGAAACACACAGATCTCCCAATTACCTGAACCTGGATCTGGATTTACCTATACAATATAAGAAATGAAATATTTTGGTTGCTTTTGTGTGTTGGATATATATTTCTTGGAGGGATTGTATATAAATAAGAAAAAATTGAAGACAAAATTAAGTGACGTAATTAAAAATACAACATTCTGATAAATTGTAATTCTAAAATTTCAAACATAACTTGAAAGATAAATGTGATCTGTTCAGACCTGGATAAAAGTATCTGTTTGGGACGAAGCATATCTGATCCAGTTTCAAATAGGGTGTAGCCTTAGCATCCAAATTGCGCTTAACCTATTTGGGATAGTTTGGATGGTGGATCAAGCCCCCGTCATTTATAGCCCAAGAGGCTTCACTATTTATTATAGTTTGATTAAGTTGAGAGAGTAAATATATTTGCTTCATTTACGTGTGTGTATGTCCTTGTTAGTTCTTATAGCTTGGTTGAGAGTGATAACTTCTCTATATCCCGAGTTAATAAAATGATGCTGTAAAGTGTGACCGCTGTGATCTATAGCTAAACATGCTTTTGGAGTGTGGACAATGGTTTGGCGATAAGCTGGGTATACCCTTTCTTTAAGTTGGACACCAACCACTGAGGATATCAGCGCTCAAGTTTAGGGCTGTTAAACGAACCGAGCAGCTCGAGCTCGGCTCGGGCTCGGCTCGTTAAAAGCTCGGCTCGAGCTCGTTCGTATAGCTAAACGAGCCGAGCTTGAACATAAAGTAAAGCTCGTATAAAATTTGGGCTCGGCTCGTTTATAAACGAACCGAGCTCGAACATACCAAAGCTCGGCTCGTTTAGATAAAATCCTACTTTTATATGTAATTTAATCGAGTAGCTCGAGCTCGGCTCGGGCTCGACTCGTTAAAAGCTCGGCTCGAGCTCGTTCGTATAGCTAAACGAGCCGAGCTTGAACATAAAATAAAGCTCGTGTAAAATTTGGGCTCGAGCAACGAACCGAGCTTGAACATACAAAGCTCGGCTCGTTTAACACCCCTACTCAAGTTCATGATACATGCTACTAGTCTACTAAAACCTTTGTTGTATTTTTCCCAAACCATTCACACTGTAAATTCTGAATGGAATAAGGCATATTGTTTATTGTCCACAATCTCGGAGGTGGATTAGGTGTCATCTACAAAGGATTGCATGCTTTGTTTGTGTCGTACTGTCGTGTATCTATGAATTTGTTTTTACTGTTGAAAAGTCTAGTGGATTTCAATTATTTTGCAATTAAATTTGTAAGATTGTCAGAAATTGGGTTCATCACTAATAAGTATATTTTACAGCGGGAAGGTGGAGTTTCGGGCCAATCATCTCAGTTACAGGAATCAGTAACTGATGAGACCTCTGGCAAAGTGTGCACAATTCCAGATTTTGACTCAAAATACCTCCCATGCCTTGTGAAGGTACATTCTATAATTTATTTTACATTATGATCTGTAGGATCTTTTTCTATTTCTAACAATGATATCGGTTTCCTTTTTGTGTCGAACTGTGTTTTGCAGCTGTATGATTCACCAGAATCTGATTATAAGCTGAACGACATCATCGAATTTGTTGGTGTTTTCACTTTCAATCCAGAGCTAATGGCTCAGGGTGACGGTTCTACAGATTTATCTAACGAACTCTTTGAAGATGCGTTAGCTCATTTGCCTCCTAACAAGGTTTGCACTTCATAATTTCGCCTTTAGGTGTTTTGAGTTACTGTTGCTCTACATCCTTTTAGATATATATGTCTAGTTTGGCACGTGCACTGCTCTTATGGATAGCCTTCAGGGTGGTGTATATCCATTGAGTCGTTGATTCTTAGAGATGACTGGATGAAACTCACCTCTTGGTCTAATATTATTATCCTTGCATCTGTTGATTATTAAAACTCTGGCTTGCTTCTTAATGGCTTGCTGTGGGTCTACCACAATGAGTGAAACGAGCTACAAGTCACATTCTTAGTCAACGTTTCCTAACTTAAAGGCGTAGTTTGAACTGTTTGAGTAATCCCATGACTTGAGGCGTAACTCATTCATTGATTTTTTGAGTAACAACTGACTTATTGTATAAGTACAACATTACATTTAGACTGCAGCTCACCCAAAGACTGATTCGTAAAAATCCTTTGCAAGACAGGAAAGAATAGTATCGGTCCTTTATAAAATATTGAAACATTACACAAAAGCATGTTTATTATGTATTACTGTGAGTGGATAAGTTTTTATCTAGTCAGTTACCATTTGTAAACATTCTGAATGTTTAATGTAAACAAACAATGCACATACATGAGTAACACACCCCTATAAACAAGGATACAGAAAACATACGTTTTTAACGCCTGTCTATACAGTATTTATTTAAATTTGAAAGGAAGATCATTCCAAATAGGGATTTGAGTACTAAACATATTAGATTAGTAAATGATACCTGTTATGTTTTTTTGTAAAGAAACATATCTGAATTAAACATTCAGAATATTCAAATTGAAAGGGAAATTAAATAGGAGGAAGAAGAAAGTTGTGTAAAACAATTGCTTGGAGTGAAATTTTTTCTCATATAATGTTGTTGCAAGAGAGAGTGATGTTTGTGTATTGATGTTATTCTAACTCCACATAATGTTAACTTTAAGCAAAAAAGAATTTTATTTGGTGTTTAGAAACTGGAATAATAGTTTTTATTTGCATTATTACAGGTACCACGCCTCCATTGTCTTGTCCATCGGAAGCTTGCAAATCATGACTTCCTCCTTGGTTCTCCTGTCATTGAGGTGATGTCATTATCCTGTCCTCATCTACATCCTTAGCATGAATTGTTGGTTATAAGTATGTCAGATAAATGCTTCCTTCTGTTTCATATAAGCAGCACTTAATCTTTATCTGATCATGGTTGTTCTCACTTTACAGATAACACCAAATTTAATTAGAAAGACAAGGGAAGCTCTGCTGGGGCATCTTACGGCTGTTCTTGGTAATGATGGTCTTGCAGCTGAGTGTGTATTGTTGCATCTTCTGTCCCGGGTAATTGTAATTTTCTTCTCTCATTGTGTTTCTGACTTTTGACATTTATTACTGTATATACGTAGTAGTTTGTACTCCAAATCATATTTCTCTTTAGTTTATGAAGTGTTTTGGTTGAATACCATTATAAGGATACCGCTCAAGTACCCATCTTTTTCTTTAACCAATGAAAATATTCTCTGTTTTCTCATTGGCTTATTTCTGGGGATGATATGGTTAAACTTTTCATTGGAGCAGGTACATGCAAGAGTTGACTCTGCTGCAGTTGGGAAGCTGTCACTGAACCTTACTGGTTTTACAACGGAAAGCTATAACGTTTTCGGCAGTCAGCTTAAGAGTGCAGTTCAAACACTGTTACCTTTCACAAAATCAGTGCCTTTCAGTGTGGAGTACCTTAATTCTGTTTCACTGGCCCCCAGAAAAGATTACGAGACAAACAGGTACTATATTGTACAGATGCGCAGAACTGGAGAAACCTATTCTGCTATTTTTATTAACTTATTTGGTCTGGAGCCAATCAAAATCTAATCCAGATGGACACCTGATGGCCTTCTGAGTATGGCTCTAAAATTATCTTTGTTTTAGTGCTTACTTTTTGATTTTGCATCAGGCTTGTTAGTGGAGTTCTTCAGCTAGCTGAAGGCACACACTTGACACTTGACGAGACTCAGCTGAAAGCTGGAATGTTGAACTCTATTGGGGTTGAGAATGCAAGGTTGCTTAATAATCTAGTGGAGTTGCAAAAGGTAAACCTGAAATCATGCATTTGGTTCCAAATCTAGTGCAGGTGCTAGGTAACTTAGTTTAAGAACTAATAGTGCAGACCTGGGTTGGAAACTTGCTGTTAGTGTAGTGTTGACGCAGAACAAGAAGCTTAGAGATGTTGGGCTTGACCGATTTAAAAAGTTGTAACAAATTCCGGTTAGAAACTTTATTTTTGAGACATTTGTCAAAATGACTAAGAAAACTTCTTAGACGGCTGCTAAAATGAAGTGCTTGCAAATTATTGCATACTTCTACATGACCTGATTACTTAAAAATGATCCTTGATTTAATACATAATTATTGACACATACAGAAGCTGTTTCCGTTGGCACTTGTGTTTTTTTTTCATATTGCCTTTTGTATCTAGGTAATTTGGTTGACATAATAATATGGTATGTGTAGTTATTAATTTGGTTAATGATCAAATGATGAATGAATTTACATTTTCGGAACTCCACATACTTATTTTAGAGTTAATTTCAGGTGGAGTATGATTTTCAATTTTATAAAATGGAGATGCCCACTGATGTTCAAGTCCTAATTCTTTCGGAAGGAAAATCCAACATTTTGCCAGCCGATTTAGTGTTGCCTTTTCAGCCTTCTGCTGTGGGCTCCTCTGTTAATGCTGGAACTGAGGCACTGCAAGCTTGGAGGTGGTACTTGGCAACTTTAAGGTTATCAGCACATGATTTGGACCCAGATATGCAGAAGGTATGTTCAGAACATATGTTTACCTGTCAATGTGCATTTTTGTGCATATAAGGATGATTGTTTGTGAAAGAATTCTAGATTGTCTTTTCGGTTTCAATGTATAAATTGGAAGTAAGAATGACAGTGCTAAACCCAAATTGTTGGTCAAAGTAGTGAAATTACATTGATGCAGTTCAGTTGACCTTTTTATTACAGAATATGAAAGCTGTTTCTAGCTACACTTCGCTTTAGCTTAATATGTTAATTAGCAAGTCCAAAATCCCGTGATGATGGACGAAAATTTATTTATTATCAGACAAGTGTTCATTTATACTCATGCTAGTTGGTTTCAAAAAGGAATGCTTATGGATTCCTTGAACATACACTGATATACCTGGTTTTTGCAATGGAGAGAAACCACCTTGAACACGACTTCTTACCTTTTTGCTTTGTTGTACATTTTTATAAGCTATGGTAACTAGATCCTGATTAAGAGTATATTAAATTTTCTTGTTATTTCAATTTTTCAGGTAATAGAAGATGATCTAGTAGCAGCTAGGCAAGAAGATCGTAGTTTAGGCAGTAAAGACTTCAGCAGGTCAGACATAAATACCTGCAGTTCTTCCATTTAGTCGATAACTTGTTTGTATTGTTCTGAACATTCCTTACATATTTTTTGGTTTTCAGGTGGCTGAGCATGGCCCGATTAATATCAATCAGCTTGGGTGAGAGCTGCTTGACCTTGGAGCATTGGCAAATGGCTAAAGAGTTAGAGAGGAGAAGAAAGGAAAGGCTAAATGAAATGAAAAAAAAGAGTGGTCTTTAAAGTTTAAATCACTACAAATGTAAAAGAAAATGGAAAAATGTAACTGGTATCGTAGCTACCTTTGCTCATGTTAATTTATTATGTACTGCATTAAGTTGGTTTAATACTGGCATGCTTTTCGCACAAACTGATGCTAATTACAGATCAAGTTCCTATTAGTGTATATATAATGACTTTGAATTGAGAGTAGTCATTTTTCATTAGCAGCAACTGAAATCTTGAGTATGCAGATTTGAGTTTCTCATTTTTGTAGAAAGAAAAAGGCAAAAAGCTCATGCCTTGGACCTAAAAACCCAACGACGACAACAATAACAAAGAAGGCTTTGTTGTAATTAGTCCAAACGAGGCCCACTTAGCCTAGTAGAAAATAAGTACTAGCTGAGCTTTTCTTGTTTGTCCTCGTTCTTCCTCAGTTGTAGACTTGTAGGTGAGTAGACTTGTTTGAAATGGAATAAATTAAATTTTTTTCTAACTCAATCGAAATCGTAGCTTTTGTTAATAATATTTTTCGAAAGAAAATGATAAATCGAATTCGTATAGAAACGATTGTTTCATCAATCGTGTCTGTTCATCCTCATGAGATCTCGGCATTACTTCACTCATCATCATGTTTCTTCTTTGTAAGTTTTTCTTTCTTTCTTTCTCTAGTAATTCAACAATTTTTTAATTTCATTAATACCATGATGAAGAAGATATATATATATATATATATATATATATATATCAATCAACATGTTTGTTGTTTGATTGTTTGATTGATTGCAGATATTGAGTGCTTATTTTGTTGTTCTTCCATTACGTGATGAAGGAGCAATATCTCTAGGTTTAAATAATCTCCCTGAGTTATTTGTGGGATCTTTATTGCTTACTTTAATTGCTGCTCCTATTTCCACTCTCATTTTCTCATTGCCCAATCTTTCTAAAGTCAAGGTACACTTACTTATCTTATCAACTGATTGTTATTGGGATTATGAATATAATGTAAATTCACTATAATCAACACCACACCTATGGCACGATAGATTGCAATCCATCTTAGGTGCTTTGAAAATGAGCCAATGCACCTTCTTTGAAATATATTATATGGAAACTAATGTCATGCTTTCTGACAAGCTACCCACTTTATGTGATACACAAAAAACAAAAGGGGGTGGATGGACACACCTGTTTTTACTTTCGCCCAACTCTAAATGGACCTCCTAAAGTCGGTCGAAAACATGGAGTTAAATAGTTATTGCATTTGCCATTAAATTTTACATTATGGACTCTGCTTTTACTAATCCCAATTCATGAACTCGAGTCTGCTTTTTCCAAGTGAAATATTTGATAATCATGAAGATGACAACTTTAGTTTTGGTGAATGTGTGTGTCTGTTCCCCCCTCTGAGTCCTGCGGTCCCTTTGATATGCATTGTTGTGTGCCCTCTAGCAACTCAGGCTTTAAAGTCAAGTGATTCTCAACAAATTTTACGGTTCAGAACTAAAAGTATGACCAGACCTGAATTGGTTAACCTTCTGTGAGTCTTTGACGTTAGCCTCCAGATGAATATTTTTCTCCCTGCTTTAGTCTCATTAAAACTTCCAGTTGACAAGAACAAGCTAACAAGATCTAGTGACCTCCAAGGCTGAGTATCAGATGAATTATTACCTAAGTCTTGAACATCTTTGTTGAACTTAATAATAGTATGGAATAGGTTGGTTATGAATTCATGATCTTTAATGTTAGACATTTCGATCTTGCATGTATGCACGATCTTTTTCACATTTGTTAATCGCTAGAGTTGTTTAAATGTTTATGATAGATATGTTTTTGTATCATGTATACTATTAAATTATATTTATATCACAAGTCCACTTTTGTTATCTGGAATTGCTATGTTCCTTATGTATCAGTGTGTGATAGGTGCTTCTTGGAATTTCAGGCTTTGGTTTTGATACACAGGTTTTTTAGCGTGTCTCTTCTAGTGTTCTTCATTCTATGGCACTATTCCTCTTCTGGATACTCATCTTCACCTTCAAAGGTAAGAATTAACTCTGAGTCTCTAATCATAAATAAGATGGATTTGGCCAAACTATGATTTTGGTTGTAATTTGGTTCAATATTTAGTGTATTCTACTTGTCCTCTTATCCAGATTCTCACTACTCAGTCCCCAAATTCTGAAGAAGATGAGAAGGCTGTCCTTGATCAAGGTGATCCTACGAATTTGGCAGGTTGGGGTGATCATGGGTGGTTTTACATTTCAGTTAGAATTGGCTTGTTCCTTTGGGTATACTTGCCACTACTTTTTTTTTACTATTTCATATCATCTGCGATGTCTATTCTTATATGATTATTTTGTTATTTTAATCAGAATTTCTGCTTGTTTTCTAAAGGTTGCGCTGCTTAATCTCATCACAATTTCTTCAACGTGGGCTAGAGTCATTGATGTGATGGACAATGAGGTGTGTGGTTTTTCAGGCAATATTGTAGAAAGTATAAATTTCAGTGCAAGTCTAACTTTGTTTCATATTCAGTCAGGTTCAAGATTGTTTGGATTCATTGGTGCTGGTGCCACACTTGGCCAACTTTTTGGCTCATTGTTTGCTGCAGGAATGGCTTGGATGGGACCTTGTATGTAGGCCTGTATATTCTTATAGTAGAAATTGCTTTGTTTTTCTTCTTTATCATATATTCTGACAGGTGAAAACTTACCTTAAATCAATGAATCCTTTCAGATTTGCTTCTGTTCTCTGCTCTCCTGATGGAGCTTGCTGCTCGGTCATCAGAAGGCATTAACCGTGATGTATCCCATGGCTCTGAAGAACTCCTTTCCCTTAGGTCAGTTAGCGTATTTTTTTCATTGCTTATATAGATGGAGAGAAAATCTTTCTATGCCTGAACGATTCTGAATACTTTGAAGCCGGCACATTGTTTAAGATATAAAGGAACTTGGCTCTGCCATATAATAGTTTAGTTATATAATATACTGAAACCAGAAACCCAAGCCCATGTGTATTAGTGTGGCAAGACGGGACGAGATTATGTCTGGTTGAAAGTGGTAGTCCTAGCCTGCTTTAAAAATTGCTTTGCATATGGCAGTATTGTATTATAGCCAAGGTGAGGTGGGTTTCCCGAGGCGACAAGTGAAGCAAGAGTATGGCCGCTTAGGTGCAAGTCGGTGTAAACACTCAAGTAAACTTCACTGAAAATGATGTAATCTGATTGGCGGAAGCAACACTCATAGATAACACGTCAATTAAAATTGATAGAAAGCCTAAATGAAATTAAGGAAAACGGTAAAACCTAAACTTTGATTCTCAAGTCATTCAAATAACAACCTGGGTATTTGATGACAACCATCTTATTTATGGATTTCGATCTCCTTGTTAATCAAGGTATCATCTTATATATGGTAATATGTATACTAACTTAGATTCTTAATTTTCCACTAATATAGAAATAATTATGAAAAATAATTAGATATTAAAATTTAGTTAATTATTGGCATCAAAATAGGGCCAGGGAGTGTCTTAGCTGCATCGACCCAAGGCGAGGAATAGTTGTGCTTTTTAGTGAGTAAAAAGTAAAAACCTACATTGGAGACAAGGTTTGTAATGGGGACCCGTATTAGTGGCTGGTGCATGAGCTTTTCTATTTGGTGTGCTTGCCCTTTATTCCAAGTCTGACGGCCTATACCATTTCGCATATTTTATTGTATCTCTTTCCGTTACATTTTTCCTTTATCAACAAAAGACAAAAATATATGGCCTCAAGGCTTTTTGAATTAACTATGCAGCATCGCATAAACTTGTATAAACTACATGATGATGGCTTGTTGGCCCTTTTACACTGATTCTATCCTTTTTCGGAACTTGTATAATTTGATCCAACAATATAGAGGTTTTGTATTAGTTTTATATTCCTCCTTTTCATTTCATTTTTGACATTTATCTTGATTTCTTGTTTCTCTTTTTATTTCTTCCTCTCAGAGAAGCTGATCCTGATCAACATATTCAGGCTGATGTTCAAAGGAGACCTGCTCATACAGGTTCTTCAGCTAATTCTACAATCTCTACCACAAAACCACAGCTTTGGGTCATGCTAGATGGTTTGCGATTGATAGTTTCATCGAGCTACCTCCTCTCTGTGGCCTTATTTCTATGGCTTGGTGCAGTTGTTTCTTCCTTTTTTTATTTTCAGGTATATATTTGTTTGGAGTTTTTGTACGGTGTTAATTAGATATTTATAACTTTTTATTGTCGACATTATTGCTCTGGAAGTACAACAAAGTATAATTGCATACAAAACTCAATCATGATTGTGTATACTATTATAGATGCCATATTGTACTATAGTGTTGTCTTCGTTGGGGGTTTGTCGGCCTCCATATCATAGATCTCAGAAAAGTAAACCAAACTTACCTTGATAATAAATTTTAATGTTTTAGGGATACAAAAGTTTGTTGAAAACATTCCTAATTGGCTAATTCTCTACATGACAACAACTAACTCAACTGATGTGTGGGGAATTTTCCTGGAATCCCAGGACTCAATAGGAAAAAAAAAATTCTATTTAATCTGATTTTAATAAGAAAATGGGAAAAATAACTTGAACTCTCAAGTAAATGGAAAGGAAAACTTAACCAAAGTCTTCTTCCATTGCTATACATTTTTGAGATTGACTCATTCTCCAATACCAATATTAGTATATTTTTCCATTTAAACTCTCCACGGTATAATTGTGTTAATCCGACTGAATATTTTTAAAATGGCAGAAAGTAACTGTAATTGCGCTGACTGTTGGGAGCCCTCTTGACAGAAGAAGATTATTTGCAGAGATCAATAGTTTTATTGCTGTATTTATCCTTGCTGGACAACTCACCGTGACGGTATGCTTCTTGAAATTTTTTAGTTTATACAATATTTTTTTCACTTAAGTTCACTTGATTGGTATGATGACTCTAGGGCTTTTACATGTTTTTGGTTCACTTAGGTTCTGACATGCCATGTATTATGTCTCATAGACCTGGAGTTGGCCTTTATTCCTAGTTGCTAATGAAACTTGGCCAATGAAGGCAACTTACTAGTAGAACAATTATTTAAAATGTGCACCTCCTCTTTTGGGCAAACTCTGTCTATGTATACTTAGCCGTATCGCTGTTTTTGACATATACTACTCGACTACTCGTATTTGTATCCGCTCTTTCTATATGCTAATGGGGCTTGCAGTTTTTTACCACAATTTAAGGAAGTATCTTATGGAAACTTGATTATTCATGCCTGCCAATCCTACCCTTTCTCAAGTTTGGGAGTGGAAGGATAACGACTGCAGACTTGCTGCTGAAGTGGAAGAATTGATCAAATGCAACGATTTCAGAAGATGGGATATGAAATACCTGGCACAAGTTGCATTCCCTCAGTTCTTACACTTCAACTCTTGCCATATTCTTTTAGTCCCAAACATTCAGAAATGGCAAAAAGGATTGATATACAAGTACTACAGGAAAACAATATGGTTCAGCATCTCAGAAGTTCTAGTTCTGGAGATTCTCTTGATTCACTCCAGAAGTTCTTGTTGTTCTAGATATTCTCTGGAACCATATTAATATTTCTTGAAGTCTTACTTATATGTTTAACTTATTGATAGTTCTAGTTGCTACTTAGTACATACTGGCCCAAGCAACAAGACCCGATACTTAAGTTTTTCTAAAGTTAAGTTTCAGAAACAAGATTATTGATGAAAAACGATTGCAAAATTATCTTCCTTAAGCCGTCTGGAATCAGTGTTGCAAAACCTGTAAACAAACAAAACAGAGAAGACGACCAATTATCCCTAAGATACAAAATATAAATGTTGCAACAATTTGGTGGTCGACAAGCTGCGGCTAGACTAACTACAGCTACATCCAGGCGGTACGTATCCTTTTATCACAAAGCACATCTGACAAAAACTCGATCAGACCCTGAATATTAGTAGCTGAGAATCAAGGAATGTTTGTGTTTGTGAGAGAGAGATTAAATTCTGCACTTCTGTTAACAACACCCCCCCCCCCCCCCCCCCCCCCCCACCCCCACCACCACCACACACACACACACACACACCACCCACCCACCCACCCACACACCCATGGCTTTTACAAAATTGCACTTAAGCGTTAACAGACATCGTTATTTGTCTATGCAAGTTGACTTAATTTTACTCAACTAGTTTTGAACCTTGAGCTTTGTAGTGGGGGCAATCTAACTCATGAATTTGTCTCCTAAATGTTTAATAGCCTGAAATCAAGAATTATAGATAGCTATAATTGTTCACAGTAATTGACTTAATTGACTTTTGTTGTTTAATTTTATATCACTGATTGTCTGTGTTCTATTCCTTGTAGACAAATGATTTTGCATTATGCGTGTTACCTATATTCAATTTTGACCTAATTCATCTTGACTAGTTCAGGGACGGATTCTTACGGTTGCTGGCGTTACTACAGCTATCTGTTCCACTCCTTGTGTCGCCTTTTCAAATATAGTGGCTATTGCTATACGGCCAACCTGGATTGTTGTGGCTGTTACTGAGACACTACGAAAGGTTTTTCCCATGAAACTCTTTAATCAGCATATGATAATAATTTACAAGAGTAATATGTTTAGGGCAAATCCAATTGGATTTTGATAATTTCAGGGTGCCAAGAGCATGAATCTGATCTCATTTTTGTGTTGTGGGTTCACAGGTTGTTACTTACGTTTTAACTAGACCCGGGCGGGAACTTTTATTCACTGTTGTCTCAACGGATGAGAAGTACAAAGCCAAGGCAAGTAACCAATGTCACAGTATTGTATTTATGCGTTCACACATTTCTTCTTTAAAGATGATGACAATCTATCGTGCTTATATTGCATGATGGGCGCATACAACGTGGACCATAAGAAATTATGTCTACACGGTCTTTAATGAAAACAATCTGCATTACTGTATGCAGGTGTGCATAGATGTAATTGTTCAAAGACTCGGAGATGCTACAGCCGCAGGATTGTACAAGCTGCTTTTTAGTACTCTAAATGGGAAAGCCTCCATTCTCCCTCTCTATGCTTTGCCTGTATGTGTAAATTTACTTTTAAATATTTTTTGTTTTGCTGATTTATGATGGTTTGGTATCTTGTTACTGAATTTACTCTGATTTTAATCACATCAACTCTCCCCTGTGATGGTCATCACCTGAAGTTAACCGAGATTCAGGCAGTCTTGGACTTTTAATTGATGTTTGTTTGTAGTTCTTTTTACCGAAGTGTAAGCTTCTTAATTAATTTCTTTTCCATTGTTTCAGGTCTGTTTCTTGTGGATAGTTACAGCATTCCATTTGGGACGCCGCCAGACATACCTAGCCAAGCTCCAAAGCACCTCTATGCCTCAAAATTTTAACTAAGAAAGTCTGTAGCCGTTTCTCTCCATGTACATATGTAGCTGAATAGAGAGGCCTATACTGGAAGCTGTACTTGGTTAGAAGGATGGATAAGACTTAATCAACTAGAAATGGAGCAATTAACATTGCACCGAAATGAGTACAACAGGTTCTGCCTAATCAAGAAGCCATTTTTCGAGATCCATGGGTTAACTTCTATTCATCGAAGATTCATTCTAATTCCTTCTGGCATCCTGACTAAATTTGAGCTATAACGCAAGCATAAAGATAATTATATAATGGATAACACAGTTGCAGTGTCAGAATTTGATCATTTTGCAAATTTGCAGCCTCACTAAAAGTGAAGTACAGTTCCTTCAAGTGCAACTACATTGCTGGAGAATGGGGTCAAGTGTATTTGGAGCTCCTTGTATCCAAGGACATGAAATTCTTTTGTAACACTTGCAGCATAAGCAAAGTGATGAATCTTGATGGCAAAACTCAAAAGCAATGATGTGTGTATGTGTCTCGTAACAGTTCTTCCTTTATAATTTTAGTTACGTAAAAATGATTTTATTATGTCGTGCATTTTCTTATAAACACTATATGCCAGTAAAAAGTTTATATATGAAGGCAAGAACTAGCATTGGTTGTGCTGTGGTGTGCATTGAACCCTGCTATATGAATGAGGCTTCATGGTAGATGAAGGCATGAGAAATTGAGAATGGTCTGATAATAGGCAGGAATGTTTCCTATATACAATTAAACATAAGAAAACAAACAATAAAATCAAAGAAAGGATTTGTAGCGTGTTTGTCCTCCATCTTTGTATAAATTATTGAAAATAATTGAACATTGTGAAATTAAAAATAATTAAACCGTGGTAAATTATGAACGTTAATAATTGAAAATAAAAATAATTATAAACAACCGGAAATCATAAACATATGCTTTTGCAATCAATCACACCCATATATCAATAATTGCATGTTCAAATGCGATTGTTCCTTCATGCAGTTGGAATCTAGTTAACAGCCAAATGTTTTAGACATCATCTTTTTTTTTTTCTAAGAGAAACAAATGAATGACATCATAATCCCACTACTAATCTGCCTCTGTAAGATTATATCATAATCTTACAGAGGCAGATTACTGTATTAGTATCATTTTTGTTGTTATTGCTATTGCTGACATCTCAGATTATGAATCATGCTGGGGACCATGAAGGTGACATTATATGTACCCGATGTCGAGTAGGGACTTTTAATATAATGCCGACCTGAATCGTGGGTATCTATACAAACTCCTAGCTACATGAAGATTATTTGTTTACAGATCCCATATGGACATATGGGAAATCTTGCTTACAGACTGGATAGATTATAACAAACACAAAAATGGTTGGTGTCTACAGAAAATGTATTTTGCAGATCTATTTCATTCAGACTAACCAAACTCAATCCATTATTTGTCCAGCAAAATTCATCGAAAAATTTCAGATATTTCATTATTGTTGTTTGAGTAGCAAGCTGGAGCAAAATGTTGCCCACTTGGATAAGCTAAATTATACTACATGGTTGTCAAAAGTTGGTTACAAGGATTTGGGTTCAATCATCCTTGGAAGGTGGTACCATGCATTACTATCATCTAATGATCTGCATGCTAACACACAGTTGAAATAATTGCAGTTTCCAAATGATTTTTGGAGACTTCACAAGGGCAAGAGATTTCGCTCCCATTATTTTCTAGCAACCAAGCATGCATGCCACAAAGTGTTTGACAAAATTAGCTTTTATTATTTTTGTTGGACAGAATTTCACTTGTGGTTTAGGTTTGTAATCAGTAAGATATCACTATCAATTATTATTGACTTGGGCCTTTGTATACTTTGTCAAGGACTCAAGGTAAATACCCCACACAAATTCAAGTGGCTACATTTGATTGGCACCATGCCACCATATAATTGAATCACCAAAAAGCCTGTGATTCATATTGAGCTAGTTTGTCATTTGTCATTGTGTTATGGGTAAACATCATGGCCCGGTACTGTTATAGTCACACCATTAATACCTATCCATAAATCCATAATAAGTTGGTATGTATAGGCCAGATTATTGCCATTTCTTGGCTAAGAAGAACTTTTATTGAAGAAAAAAATAAAAAGCATAGTTCTTACTAGCCAAAATGCAGAGTGGTGAGACAGAAACTCAACCAAATTGATCAACATCAAACAAAAAACACACACACCCACTATTAATAACCAAAAACAATTCCCCAAACATAAACACAGAACATCGCAATCTTAACAAATTGTCCCAATTAAAGATCAATTTATTGAAGAAGTGGTTCTTCCCTTCAGGGGCTCCCGATAACCAATACCACATTGAGGCTTTAATTTGCATAATGAGCTTAACCGAATTCAGAATAGACTCCTCAAAGATTATATTGTTACGCACCATCCACCATCCACCATCCACCATCCACCATCCATGTCGACCACAAAAAAACAAGAGGTAACACTTCCTTCTAGTTCCACATGACATGACCCAATAACCCAAGCAATCAAATCGCGTATTATTCACTAGGTAAAAATGTAAAAATGTTGCTATCATTTTTAAATTATATAATTATTATTACTGCTCACCTTATAATTCCTTGTTTTCAAAAATAATTGTATGGATATTTTGGTGGTTGATCTAATTTGAAAGATAGCCGAGTAGGGCCGTTGTTGTTTAAAGAAGAAACATGAAGTACTTGGTGTATATGGAGCAATCAGCAATGTACATGTCAGGAATCATGACATCAAATTTTTATGTCACACTAGCTAGTAGCCTAGTAATGGTGTTTTAATCTTAATTACAAGTCTTCATCAACCCTTGCAACACAATGAGGCCGGGTTGAAGACTTTTCGCAAATTTGGGGGTAGATATATATAATTGTAAGAAAAAAATGGTAAACAAGAGTGCTGCACGAAACATGCATATATATGTTTATCATTGAAACCTATATCAATGATATAGGTTGGTTTGTAAAGAATCTACAGTCGTGATTATTAATTAAGAAGCAATATAATGAAAATATCCTGGTTAGGTGAAGGAAAACAACAGGTTAAAGATGGATTAGTATCTAAATATACAATTAGAGAGCAAAATCGCGTGCTATTTATTTGAATGATTTAATTTATTAATGAACGATACTCGAAAAGACCACTCTAAAATTAATTCCATTTTCATATATATTTGTAAAAATTCAAACATGAAACACGATTATTGTAAATACATTATATAAAAAAGAACAAGTCGTGATGGAGATTGCAAAAAATAAGTAAGTAGACACATGATTTTACGTGGTTCGGCAATGGTGCCTACGTCCACGGAGAGAGATAAGTGTATTTTATTGATATGAGATGAGAGAAGCTAGAAAGCTTGTGAGGAGCTAGAGAGAGCTAGTTAGGAGCTAGAGAGAGCTTCCCCTCTTTCACATGAAATAGATCTCTTTATATAGATAGGGAATTACATGTGTGATATTCATATTGATTTTGTAACGGAAAATAACGGACATATAATAATGAGAATATATTTGATGTTGATCTTATAATTAATATGTATTACCACGTAAGCGCCACACGAGCTCATGAGTCGCCGAGTTGGAGTATGACTTGTACTGCATGTCGGGTGGGCCAAGTTGGAAATGGGCTTGAGCTCGGGTGATGTAACTCGATTGAAGTCGGATGAAATAAGTGCAGAGTCGGTGTTTAGTATACCGAGTTAGTGAGATTAGGATTTGAATGGAGATGAGTGAAGTGTGATTAGATACGAAGTCGGATGAAATAAGTGTGAAGTCGGTGTTTGGCATTCCGAGTAAGAGAACTCGGTAATGGGTATATACAATTATTTTCAGCAATAAGCACGACTTAATCCCATTTCTCCCTAGTGGAATTTTTTTACTTTTAATTAACTAAACTTATTTTCTAAGTAAAGAAACCATAATTCTAAGATTAATTAATTTAAGCTATAGTAAATTAAATTTCCTTGAATATACTCCTTTGTAAAAATAATGCATATACGGAGTGTGTGTAATTAAAAAGAACCAAGTTAGATTAGAGTTCAATGTTTCTCAATTCAATCAGATTCAAATATGCATGCAAAGATAATCCAAAGTATGGTCTTTATATGTTTTAACTGTTAAATAATTAATTAACCATGCCACGTATACAACCATAACAGATGTAGTTGTTATCACATTTCCATCCACTTAAATATTGCCACCTATTGATGTTGTTTTCTAATTTGAAGAAGAATTATTCTTTAAATACCTTCCAATAACTTCCAAGTTCTAAGGAATCTATCTATGTAGTTCTAAGTTCTAACCAAGTCAAGAAACCCTCCAAAAGTCCAAACCCTAATATTAGTTATATATATTCACACTCAACTTCAACAACAAATTTCTACCTATAATTCTCTTTTACATATTCCTTCTTTCTCCTTTCTGTTCTCTAGAAAAAAAGAAAAAAAAACTTCTTCAGTTATATATTATGGGAGATATAACTGAAATAAACTCTGACAATGTTGTATCATCAGAATCTGACGAAATTTCGTCACCAAACGCTGCATTATTTGATAAATACCAGCTCGGAAAATTGCTCGGTCGCGGTGCATTTGGAAAAGTTTATCATGCAAGAAACATACAATCTGGACAAAATGTTGCTATCAAATGTATTAGCAAACAAAAGATTGTTAAAGGAGGATTTATTTCGCAAATAAAGCGCGAAATCGCAATTATGCGAAGGATGCATCATCATAATATTGTTAAGCTTTATGAAGTTCTTGCAACAAAAACGAAAATTTATTTCGTTCTAGAGCTTGTTAAAGGAGGTGAGTTATTTGATAAAGTTGCTAGAGGAAAATTAAGTGAAGATATTAGCCGTCGATATTTTCAACAATTGATATCTGCTGTTGGATATTGTCATTCTCATGGTGTTTTTCATCGAGATTTGAAACCAGAAAATCTTTTACTTGATGAAAATGGTGATCTTAAAGTATCGGATTTTGGTTTAAGTGCTGTAACAGAACAAATCCGAAATGACGGATTGTTACATACACTTTGCGGTACACCGGCTTATGTAGCACCCGAAATTCTTGCTAAAAAAGGTTATGATGGTGCTAAAGTTGATATTTGGTCATGTGGAATTATTCTTTTTGTTTTAAATGCAGGTTATTTACCTTTTAATAATATTAATCTTATGGTTATGTATCGGAAAATTTACAAAGGAGAGTTTCGGTGTCCGAGATGGATGTCAAACGATTTAAAACGATTTTTATCTCGTCTTCTTGACCCAAATTCCGAAACAAGGATTACTATTGATGGTATTCTTCATGATCCTTGGTTTGTTAAAGGTTACAATAAAGAGATTAATTTCGATAAAGAAAGTTTCTTTGGTGGTTATTTATCGGAAACAGAAGACCGAAAAGATACATTCTTGAACGCTTTCAACATAATATCGTTTTCTTCAGGATGTAATTTATCGGGTTTATTTAGCGATACTTGTGAATCGGTCGTTGATGGTGAACGATTTGTTTCGGGCGAAACACCCGAAAACATAATAGAAAAAATCGAAGAAGTGGGGAAGAAGGAGAATGTAACGGTATTACGAAAAGAATGGCATATCGTATTGGAAGGACAAAATGGGAATATAATTGTGGAAATTGAAGTTTTCCGGTTGACCGAGACTTTAGTGGTTGTTGAGGTAAAGTCATATGAAGAATTATGGAAAAACAAACTCAGTAGCTTGATTTATCAACCGGAATCTCAGGTATCAGGTGAAGTTATGTTATGTGATTGAAAGAGATGGAAGAAGTGCTCATTTCATTTCTGGCTTGTTTGAAAAGTTAATTAAAGTTACTTTGTTAATTGTTAATATCTATATATATATATATACTTGTTAATTATGTATTAATGTTGTAAATTAAAGAAAATATTGATCATGTTTCTTCCATCAGCTTTTTCTGTAGTTATTTATCTGTCAATGATGATTATATCATCTTCATAAAAAAATATATGGGATTTCTCCTAGGCAATATTTGGATTTTGGACAAAAAAATCAATATCAATTAGTTTAAAAAAGGGAAAAAAAAAAAAAAAAAATTCCCTTTTGGACTATGTATCAAACAGATATGGTGCTTGTATATGATTGATAATGATGGGTTTTGTAATGAACCATCTATGTTTTTAGCTAAGTTTTTATTTTTCTTGTACCAATGTATCTGCTCATAATTAAGCTCATCTGCAACCCATGGTTTCTTTCTTCATTTTAGCATCTTACTACTACAGTACTACAATAAGTGTCTTATTTCTGCTATCAATCTCATTTACTTATATCTAAGTGTCGTTTTCGATCAGTAATTAATCCCATTTTGTTCATTCAGAATTCCTGCAAATAAGTGGTACTTTGAACATTAAAAGTGGTTCCATGAATCTCTATTAAATTGCGGTTGAACTGTTGAAGGACAGGGGCATGTGTGTCGTTAATAGTTAGAGGAACAATAATGAACATATAGCTAAGTGATGGGTCTAGTTATGAATCATAGAATGTTCTTGTTCATATTCATGTTCTGAATAGAGTATGGACTGGCCTATATATCCCTTAGTCTTTTTTTAATACTTGTAATGCTATAAAGTATATAAACTATGAGAATTTATTATTTGTCTTGCATTAGAAGAAGATCAAAGGGTATCAATTAATTAAGAAAACAGATATTGATAACAATTATAAGTTTTCTTAGGTTTGATGACATGTTTGAATTATTTTATACATTACTATCAGCTTTTAGTGGCTAGAATTTGGTAGAGATAGTGTAGTAGTATAAGTATAGCTCCCTTATACTTATAATTGAAGTAATGGGGCACAGAAGAGAAGAGTAATCACAATCAACCAGTGTTCATCAATTAGCACACACTCAACGTGGCTTTGGGTCAAGAGATTTGGTTTATGGACCACTACAACGTGAGATCTAATGTAACGCAACCAATATGTTTCTTTAACTACAGTAGTGACAATCATTCAATCAATATTATTCAATATGCATGGTTGGTTAATTTCATTATCAACATTCTATTATTAGGGTAAGTAAAGGGCATGGAAAAACCATAAAGCCTTGAAGAGATGATAGATAGATAGACAGAGACGAGTTTCATCTTTTATAGAGATGGATCCTGATCCTGATCCTGTAGACCTGTACATGTGATGATTAATAATAACTTGGGGACTTTCTTCTCAGAGGCTCATGAGTATGAAAGTTGCAGGAATTCTGGTATTGGGCTGGGTATGAATGTTGGGTCGGGGTTTCATTTCTTTCTACAGTATCAGAGAGAGTTGCAGTCTTTCTTTAAGGCAATTGCTAAAGTTACCTAGGACCCCATGAGTAGTTTTTTGAATTTAGGGTCCAAAATTAAAGATTTTGGGTTTTGGATTATACAGATGGACTGGGTATGAGCCTGAGGTGTTTTTTGTGGGCTATGTAAGCAACCATTGAATTGTACTTTGGGTTTAGTATGTGTATGTGTGTGATCTGTGTGCCTGCACTCGATGACATGCTCGTATGATAGAGGTGAAAATGATGTACTTGTTGATGTCAAGAATGTATGTTATCTTTGTTAAGAAATTTGCAACATCATGAGTCAAGCCCAAAGACTTCTCCAACTTTTTATGTTCTTCAAAGTTACTAGAAATCATTGATCCTTCTATTCATGCATGTTTTCAGTGATGGGACCTTTGCTTGGTATCACTTGATATGCATACATGAGAAGCCTTCTTTCAAAGTTCATACAACTAGGTTGAGGCGCGGAAATGAAGCTCCACTGTTTGCATTCTGCTTTGTTAGTTACTGCTTTGCTTGGGACGTATGTAGTAACTGGAGATGGAAGTCCCTGCCATCTTGTTTCCGGGCATTTCTCTTGCTTCCCTTCACTAAGTTTCCTGATCAGTTAATCCTAATCTATCTACTCTCCGCTGTTTTCTCTGCAGTCTCAAGCCTTAAGTTATTCATGTTTGAACACCATCACTACTTAGTTATTCATGTTTGAACACCATCACTACTTATGTCAGCTTCTCTGTTTTTGAAGTATTCATTCTGTTTGTGTTTCAATTCAATAACATGAACTTGAAGGACCTAAATTTCCACTTTGCACCTACTGACATATCTAATCCCACATATCTTAACGTCTTGTTATCACAAAGCCTTGGAAATGCATATTGTTAATTTTAATGTAAGTCAGTGCTATTATTCTCAAACATGGCACTGTGTTGATTAAAAACAGATCTAGTAACAAACTAACAACTAATGGCCTCACCAGAATGTCGAGAAGAAGAAATAGAAACAACAGAAGTCCTGTTGGGATTGATGAGCAAAATAGTTTTCATAGAAAAGCTTAATACAAGAGTACATGGCGATGCTGTTGTAGGTCGGTCAGTCCTTACTGTGAAAATACAATAACATTAAAGACAACATTTTCTTTGTCTATGAGCTCAAAAACACAAGAGTCTCCAATTTTGATACTATTCTCCCTTAAAAATTTACCCAGACCTTTGCTCATTCTCCAGCTTCTGGAATTTTTATAACACGTGGAATAACATCCGACAAGCCATTTCTTTTCCATATTTGCAACTTGAAGTGTTACAGTTACACTACTATTAAATTCTGGCATATGAGACTCTAGGAACTGGCGTGGAAAAAACTGCAGAAAAGAGAAGAAAAAAAAAATCATATATGAAGAGAAAAAAAAAAAAAAAAAAAAAAAAAAAAATATATATATATATATATCAATGTAAGCAAGTTCTTAATGATATTTAGATCTTTAGACAAATAGCTCACCATGTGACGATGTTTGTAATAGGCCGACGACACATTCAATTTAAAGAAAGGATGATTGGACATGAATGGCATAGCTGTTGAAACACCACCATCCTTTTCTTTAGTTTGAAGAAATGATGGTTTAGCTGCAAGTACTTTGTTTGTTGCAACATCTTCAACCATTTGACATAAAGATGGTTCACCTACATTCTCATTTCAATAACTAGATTATGAGCAAGAACACAAATTGTATAAAAATCGTATTGACAGGGACTTACCAAGCTCAATTATCTGCTTTTCTTGGTGATGTTTTCCAGCAGATAAAACAGACTCTCTTAGATTGTCTTTGTTGCAGGTTATACTCAGCTTCTTCACAAATTTCCTCTCAGTTCCATTGCTTTTAGTCACTGGTAACACAGTTTCCACATCAAGCATAGGTTCTTTGAACTTAACAGGCTTAGTTGGGTAAATTATCTCAGCATCTCCAGGATCACATATAACAACATCAAATCTTGAATTTCCACTATATGTGAAAAATAAGCAATAACCAGCATCAAGAGAGTAATGATCAGCAAATTCTTTCCATCCTCCGTTGAACACAATCCTACCAGCAAATCTCCTCAAACCTATGTTCCATGTATCACCTGTACGAACCTTAAGAACCCCAACATCGGAAAGTTGATTTCCATGTTCCTCCACAAACTCACTCGGCACCTCCTACAAGGTCAACCAATGTAAGAAATTACAAGATTGGAAGAAAAATTCTCAATGTTTTTGCTACAAACAGGTTATGAACATACTACATCGTACTGACTTGTCATGTGAAACATGTTTGATGATTGATACTGAAATGTAAAACCAGATAGAATAAGTTCACTTTATCTTTGCCTCAATATCCTTCCTGAATATATACAAAACTAACCTCTAGGACTCTTCAACACAGGTAAGGTGTTTAAACTCAAATTTAAGATGTCATACACTTACAGAAAAGACATCAAGAATAAGCAATCATATGATGCAGAAGTATAAATAATTTTCTGTCTTAACAGTTCTCCTAGTTTCTATACAATTTCCTGATTTCATTACATTACATTACATGTTAACGAACTAAAGTACATGGATGACTTGATTAAACTCACAGTAACAACACAAGAACATAAATCTATAAAAGTACTTACAAGTTGACAATCTTCACTACCAATGAGCCGGAAGAACTTGCTTCTCTTCATTTTCGCTAGATAGTCCCAATTTCGGTTACGAGTCAAGTGTGATAATGTTTAGCTGGTAAGGGGGAAAAAAAAAACAAATCATGCATATGGAAAAGTCATGTACTTAAAAATCTAACTAAAAACAGAAGGGTGAGTTTAACAAATGTATCTTTTCCACAATGTCTCAAGTTGTAAGAAATTAAAAACACATTCTTCACCAAAATATACAGGATTCAAGGTATTGATAGGCATACGAACATGAAAATCATCATAGACTTAAGCAAAGACAGTCAAAAAATGGGTGTTTGAGGAAGCTTAAACCGAAATAAGCGCAAAAAAGAAATCTAAAAGTAAAATCAAACAGAAAAAAGAGAGAACCTAGGGTCAGTTCATACTGGGGTTATGTGGTATTCAAAGAAGATCTGGGCATTTGATCATGTCTGAGTTCCTCACCTGTGAACAAGATAAGGGTTTTAGTCAATACCTAGGGTTGAAAGAAATTGGTAACTAGAAGAAGAAGAAGAAAAAGATACCTAGGCTTGTATTGCTGTTGCTTTGAGTTGGGTGTTGAGTAACTTCTCCCTTTCCAAGAACTCAAAATGCTTTAGTCAAGAAGCCTGTGTTAATGCAAACACTGAAAATCTGTAATCTTTCTTTTCATGGTTAAACTCTACAACTACCCCACTGTATGTCATAATTATCTCCCTATTAATGTGCCCCAGCATTGCCACCAACCAAAATCCTGTGTTTTCATTAGGGGACAATCTAGTGCACATAGTTCATTATTTGCTCATTGTTCTTTCTTTTTAGCAATCAACATTGGTTGTAGATCAATGAACAATGAACATTTGTAACCTATGTATTGGTTGTGGATCAATGAACAATCAACATTTTTTTTTTGGGTGAAGGTAGTAGTCATCATAGTACAAAATATCGTTATCGACTAATGTATCGATCTCCAAAAAATAGATATATCGGGATATATTGGAATCTATCGGTGGATATTTTACATGGAATGTATCGACTAATATATCAATTTGTTATACAAAATATATTTAAAATCAAATTTGGAAGTATATTTTCATATTATTTACCTAAAAAACATCATATCTACTAAAAATAGAATAAACAAATTATTTCCAAGAAAAAAAATTTGAAAAAAAATAATATTTCCAGAAAATTTCGGTAAATATCGGAAAATATCGGCCGATATTTTACAGATACTTAAAGCGAAAATTTCGGGAATATATCGTATCGTTTTCTTTGAAAACCGATAAATATCGCGATATATCGTGATATATCGCGATATTTTGAACTATGGTAGTCATATCAGCAGTTGCAGTTTTGGTATTCATGAACATAGGTTACAATCTTTAATACGAATATATATGACTTGTACATTCGAATGTATTTCTGTATTTTCTCCAATGGTCAACCTCGTAAACTACTGCAATAACCAAAATGTGATGCAAGCCGAAAAAAAACAGGCATTTCAAGAAAATTTTAACTTCCAATTCTATTACAGGGAAAGGCATGGAATTTTAGCAGTCCAACTGAATTGTGTTATTAGTCTGAGGCTCTGAGCTATGAATACAAGAGAACAGACATTTAGGTGACTGCAACATTCAAAAAAAAAAAAAAAAAAACAGTTGCCAAAAAAGAAAATCAAACTCTTGTTATTTAAGCATACTCCAAATGTTCGCGAGTCCTAGCGTGCTTGAACAGCTTCTTTGCCCTCTGATCATGTGCAGGTCGTGTGGAGTACTTATTTCAAGATATGATACTCTGCTTCAACCCTGCTAGATAGCAAGCAACAAACAACTTGCTATGTATCCAATGATGCATCTTCGAAACCATCATTATCAGCAACCCATTCTTGCTGAAGAGCCACCTCTGGGCATAGACGCAGTATCACGCCATGTCTTTATTCTATCTGTTCTCAAGGTACTATTAAATGAACTAATATAGTCGAGTACGCAAGCAGACAACATTTTTCATTATCATTGAAGTTCAATGGTCGCCAAGCTTGTAAATTCCTAACTGTCGTTTTCTTCGTCCTCCTGCTCCCTGAAAGTAAGCTCCACAGATCAAGACTTGGACTGACCTATGGAACTTTATAGATATACACCTGCACCATGAAATGAAGAACCCCTCTCATTACTAATGAATAAGATGCCATTCAATCAAACAAATCAATGAACATTTACTCAAAAAGTCGACTTAGTGACTGATACAACCAAGGATTTATAGTAAAATCGATATACCAGCAATGCACCCATCCGTGAAAAACATGATGATGCAGTGCCAAAACTAGATTAATTTAAACTCTGAAATTTTTTAGGGTATTCCATGGTCATTGTTGACCTTAAAATCAGCTCACAGTAACCAAGTCACAAATTTCCTGCTCGATATTCAAACCGATAATATAATGTGAAAAATAAAGATTCGAATTAGATTTAGAGCAAGGGATTTCCTACCCATTACTTGGTAATATGGATTTGTAGTTACCTGCATCCTCAAGTTCCACGGAGAGCACGGACCCTCTCTTGAATCAAATTCCTCTCCCAGTCTGCTACACCCTCAAAAGCTTGTTCTGGAAGGCTCTCAAATGGTTCTTTCCAAGGATCATTCTTAGCCAGATCATACGTAGCTCCACGTATTGCACTCTTGTTAGGACCACATGGCCTCTTTGACGTAAGTGCATCATAGGCTGTTGTTAGCTGTTCAATAAACACACTGACTGGTAAGAATCGTTTTGTGCATTTGCGATAAGATTTACAAGAACGAGAACACATACAGATAATAAACGTTGCATTCATTCAGCTAGAAATTGCTACATAGACAAGTTAAAATCTGTTTATCTGCAAACTAACAGAAAATCAAGTAAAAACATGTTATACTGCCATCTTTAGATTTGCAATCAGCAATTTGACAAGTCCAAAGTATTTATAAAATGAACTAAACCAGACCATGCTTCAATTGAGCAAATGAATTATCACATTTTAAAGTCCATTTAGTTTGCTGATTCATTGGGACAGATATGCCAGCCTCTACCAAAGTCATGAATCTTCATCATTGTAGCTGGATATAGCTAGACGGGTGTGCTTTAAAATTTACATATAGCTGAGAATAGAAACAACATAATTTGAAAAGATTGGATAACAATAAAAGTGTTACGACTTACATTCATTCCACAAAACCAGAACATGTAAGCTATGGCAACAGCAGGAGTAGCCGACCAGATTAAGCAACTCTGTATAAAACTGCAGACAAGGATGAAGGCATCCTGATTCATGATGCAATATGAAATTAGCCAAGAGTGTAACAGAGTGGTTGGGCTTCAACATGTTATATTTGGAGACATGATGCTAAACTAGGATAGGGGGTCCTCTCAGATGACTGGGGCTAGCTGCTTATGTTGTTTTCTATTCTGTCCTTTCATAATCTAACTGTCTCAGTTAGTGTTTGGGTCTGTTATTATTGCTCCTTGCACAGGACAACCAGACAGGCTTGTAATCTTCTTGGTTATCAATAAAATTTTGAATTATCAGAAAAAAATAAAAAATAAAAAAAATCACATGCTATTTTGGGGCTGGATACACACTTCTGGGAGCACAAGCAGCAGACCATTAATTGAAAATATGCTTCCTGATGTCTTAAGCCTCAACTCTGAAATTCTTCTGTTTGTTGTACTAGTGGTATGATTATGCAAAGCGTGACCAAATTAGGCCATTGATACACCACTGCACTATCCAAACAGTGATCAATAATTCAAGATATGACATTGACTGTATTTCTTTCTGCAGGGTGTCCCTCTGCAAATTGTCTAGAAAGAAAAAGGCTAACAGAAAAGAATCCCAGCTGCAAATTGTCTAGAAAGAAAAAGGCTAACAGAAAAGAATCCCAGCTAGACGATGGACAAGACTTGCATCCAAAAGATTTCTAACACAGAGAAAAAGGACATCATTTCTTAGTCAATGGCACGAGTCTCAGGTTTGTCTTGGTGTATTTGTCCACACTTTTTACCTATGATATTCCATGGGTCATGTGTGCCATCTCAATCAAATACTCTTCAAGGGACTCCTTAATTTTTTTTTGAATCCTTTATACATCAGTAAAACGTCTACAAGAAATATTACTTGCACTAGACATTTATGTTAAATCAGTTTGATGTCTGCCGCTTGTATAAATCGTACTACTACCCGGAATTTTATAACCATTAAGTACTACTACCCGGAAGTTTATAACCATTAAGTACTGCTACCCGTTTTCATTAAAAATGTTAGACGGACACTTGAAACAGAATCATTTTTCGAACAATCCAAACAAAAAGTCTTCAGTACACACGCTCTACAAGTAGATAGTAGTCACTCTATCAAGTCTCCTTTGTGTCTGAATTGCAATAAATCAGTTGAAGATATAAACTCCTTGAAAGAGCAAGGAGGAGAAAATATGATACATAAAAACTGATTTGCATCTTATTCTATAAGGTTGACAATAAATAGCTAGCTGCAGTTTTGTTTCTTATTGATAATTAACTAAGAAACAAATACAAAAAAACGAAAAAACATACATACAGCACAAACCAGAGACCAAGCACAATTTCCAAAGCAATTTTGTTCCCAGCCACTGGATTTACAAAACTCCTATCCAATGCCAGCTTCACCAATAGGAATGAGAAACTCCGCCAAGACCGCCTGATCATCGAGTTTCATCTTCAAGATTTCGGAAACCAAAAGTAAGATCCTCATGAAGCTTAGTAAACTTTGCTGTAAGTGCAGCTTCTCCTTCAGCCGGATCCTCAAATTTCTGGGATCTGTCACATTGAATAATCACACAACTTTGTTAGTTGTTACTCAAACATGATCCACGGATAATAACAACAGATTTTTTTTCCCTCCCTTTCTTTACTTACACTAAACGGTAAAAGAGGTCACCCAGCCGATGCTTGATTAGGGTGTAGGTTATTTTCTTTCCATCCATACCAGCTCCTCGCTCCACCGCCTGCAAATGGAACCCATCAACTTAAGCATAACGTCCACACTATTGGACCTTTCTCTTATCAATGTACTCTTTCTATCTTTTTTTTATGTTACTTTGTTGTCTGATGATATTTCAAATTCCAATATATAACTTTAACAAGGTTGGATAGCGATAACTTTTCAATCATCAATCTGGTATACCAGAAGAACAGGAATCCCCAGCTTTGACATATGCTATTCATGGCACTTAAGTTTCAGCAGGATGACAAGTCCAAAATATTAATTACAGCAAATAACAAGATTAATATTAGGGTTCTATTAGCTTTATACTCTCTTGACTAAGATTAAAATTTGACTAAACATAGGAAACTTCCGTTCCTAATTCATTTGAACAGAACCACAGAAATTAGAAATCTAGATCATCCCGAGACTTTACCTGATTAGCCAGATTATAGAAATGGATAATGTTGCGCATCATCCAAACAGACTTGTAGAACGGACAGAACTTATCATACCTGTAATAATAACGAACCATAGACAAGAACTTTTAATGATCTGGAAACTGATTCAAGAGCTTATTATACTTTACCAAAATGATTAAAATACTAATAACACTGATACTTACGGTGTAAAAGCATTCTGAGCAAGATAGTCTTCCCTTAGAAGCTTTGCAGTTTCCAATATGATCTTATCTGTTTCAGCTAAGGCATCTTTTCCAACAAGCTGCAAGACAAAAACAAAGTTTATCAATCGAAAAGGTTCGATAATTAAATGAATTAAGTATACCAATATCACATTTGCACATAATCATATAAAATTTCCCGACTTGTTAGTCTCATACTCTCATACTGGAATATATGAAAGGGTGCACAAAGCAACTATAAGAATTTGTGATCTATATTGCAACGAGAAAACTTACTTGAACAATCTCATTCAGGTCATCTTCTCTTTGAAGCACTTCACGAGCTTTAGTCCTAATATTAATGAAATCTGGATCAAATTGATCGTAGAAAGACTCTAATGCCTGGATATACAGGAAAGCATATGTGAGCAGAATTCAACAAAACAGACAAAATATTCGGGAAGGAATACCAATCAGGAAAGACTTTTTTTTTTTTGCAAAAGGTGAGCATATATTAATATAAATTAGATACAAAAATACAAAAGTTGAGTGCTAAGCACACTCAAATTCAACTAAACTCTCAGAAAAATTTGATAAGGATTCTCCCATCTAACAACCCATTGAGGCTTGCCTTCAAAAATGATCTCTTCTCCTGCCATCAGATTAGCTCCCTTCTTAGCAGCCTGGTCCGCAGAGAAATTTGCCTCTCTCCAAGTATGAGAGAACAAAATATTGTGCAGCTTAATTCTAATATTTTTCCACCTCACTTCCACTCTCCAAGGAAGAGATCCTTGTGTGAAAGCTTGAATAGCTGCAGCTGAATCCGATTCAACCCAAATGTTCAGCCAGTCTCTCTTGACTGTTTCCTCAATGCCAGCAATAATGGCCCAACATTCAGCTCCATTGTTAGTATTTACACCAATGCCTCCTGCTTTGACCAACAAAAATTTCCCATTTCTATCTCTGAATATACACCCTATCCCTGCATCTCCAGGATTACCCTTCGACGCCCCATCACAGTTAATTTTTACAGTGTTACCTTCAGGAGGATACCATTTACATTCTTTTGGTGGCTTGGAAAGTACATGTCTAGCAGGTAGGTCCCAAGCTCTCAAAATAGGCTCCTCTCTATCTTTGAGTTGGAAACCTGCCAAAGATGCATTATTAGCAAAAAAGACATGTCTCTTAACTTCAGACTTTAACCATACATCATTGCATCTTCCTTCATCATAAACAATCTTATTTCGAAGTCTCCAGATGGAGACAGAAACCCCGACCACTGCAGCCTGCCAAAGAACCCTGATGAGCTTTGAGTTAGAGGAAGCCACCTTAAAAGCTTGGCTGAAGCTCTCAAAATTGTATACAAACCCAAAACTGCTGGAAGCCCATTCCCATAACCTTTTTACTGTTTTACACTCCCAAAGAAGATGCTCTAAAGTCTCCTCCTTTTCCCGACAGACCTGGCATTTGGAAGCTAACTGAATTCCCATCTTTTGAAGCCGGTCATCTGTAGCTGCACACCCTCGGATCAGTTTCCAGACAGTTGCTGCACTGTTCGGGTGAATGTGTTGTTTCCAAATATATGAATGCCATGAAACTTTAGGGGATTTCTGTCGAATCGTGTTGTACGCTGAAGCAACAAAAAATTTACCTTTATCATCAGCGTTCCATATCAAATAATCTCCTTCCTCTTGACGTGTACACTCCACTGAAGCCAAAGATAAATTTGAGACGTCCAGAAGATCTGAAAAAAAACTGGAACTTCCAGCTGACCCTCAACAAGAAAATCTTCTACCCTGGCTCTGCACCCTTTCAAATCAGCTGAACTGAGTTGCAAAGTGTCTTTAAGACTACCACTCCCCAACCAATTGTCCCTCCACAAGTCAGTCTTCTTCCGGTCTCCAATAACAGCTTGAATTTTGGGGAAGATCTCTTGAAGTGCCCATTTTATTCCACTCCAAAGACTCATTAGATGTGCTTCAATGCAACATAAATGAAATAAAAATAATAAAGATAAGAATTTAGAATGTGCTATACACAGGACCCTACCGTTGAGTACTTGGAATAAGAAATAAGCCAGTTTACAGACGGAAAATGTTTCCTCTGGGCAAGTTTCTTGTCCAGACCCCAAAAGACCTGCAACAAAAATGAATCAATGAGTTGATAAGGGAGTCCCGTGTTCAAGTTTCTGATAACAAAGCAAAGCCTACATGTAAGGAATGATTAAATAATTAAACAGAAACCAGAAGATGAGAAGTAGGGTATGGTCACGAAAGAGACCTAACTATAATAGGCCAGGTATGTTAAGTCTTTTTAGTTTGTTAACTGGAACGGATCCATATTCGATGCATTCCCAAGAATAGTAGACATAAGAACAGAGAACCTCAACTATCCATCAGTGTGAAAACAAATTAAATTGCTGATCCATTTTTTTAATACCAAATTACATTTTTCACATTCAAAAGAATGCACAGGGTTAAGGGTCAAAGGGCTAATGTCATCTAAAGATTAAAAGCACCTCTTTATGTCAAGCCAGTATAACAAAAGCTTCCAATGGGTAAAGTAGCCAATTGGCGGGTCTGAATTATGGTATCAATCAATACATCATGCTGTGTCCTGATATTGACAGCTGATCATAGTATCTAAACCCAAGACTTTAGCATTTTTCTCATGTTCGTTGAAAAGTTATCAATAAAGACTTTGAACACATATACAGGCTATTAATAAGCCATGCCCAATCAGAGTAAGTTCCCTATGCCTGCTCTTTCCTAGTCTTCTCTATTTTATGCCTGGATATTCCAATGCATATCAAAAGAAAGGACCAATAAGGAAAAAGATGATTCATTGTCACAATCACAGATGGCATGTTCTGAAGAGGTGAGGCCCCCACTCTGATCGACAGGCTTGAGTAGATTTGCAATATGAGAGTTGGTTTTTCAGGAGAGTTACATATGAGAGTTGTTGTTTTTTTTTTTATAGTAGTTATCAGAGAAGAAATAGGAGATACATATTCTTACCTGAACTATACTTAGGGTTGCAGATGTAACTGGATCAGAGAAATCTCCTCCAGGAGGAGATACTGCACCGACAATAGTTACACTACCAGTACGCTCTGGGCCACCAAGACACTTAACTTTACCGGCACGCTCATAGAAAGAGGCTAAACGTGCTGCCAGGTAGGCGGGATAACCACTATCTGCTGGCATTTCAGCCTGTATGAAAGGTTACATACATTTAGCAATTTGAACTTATAAAGCAATTAACAAACAGTGAGTTCAAAGAACTGCAAGAGTATATTCAAGTGAGAAAGAAACAATATAAGTAGATCAAATATTGACTTGAATACAAGATTCTTTCGACAATGTAAAAGTTTAGAGGCTTTATTGATAAAATAGGTTACAATAGCTAAAAGTAGTGAGGGAGGACATGTAATTTTGTAAGCATACAGAGTCCAAACACTAAATACAGGGGAGTTTTTCCAACTTTTCCATTCTTTCTTCTTGTAAATCCTTTTGTCTTCTTGATATAGAGGATAGTAGTAACTAGTAAGATTCTCCTCAATGACAACTATCACATTTGTCACAATGAAATCATTTAGGATCAGACGCTAGCCACAATTTTGGGTTTGGTTTACTCTATCAGTCACTGGCATAGTCAGTATACAGCAACCATATTAAGGAAAGAATTTTCACAGTAATGTGCATCTCAAGGTCTAAGAACATATGGCTGCATGGTCTATTCTTAACTTTGTGTATTCTATCCTACTTCCACAAACACAGTCAACCAATCAGGATGCGTCAAATTGATAGATCTTTTGACAATTCATGGCTTTTTGTATTGTGTTGAAAAATAAAGGCAATGACAATTCATCCAACATATTCATCTATGATTCAAAATAAATTACACATTTACACTCAATTCTATGATAGCTAAGTCATGTTTTCATTATTTTCAACCAAAGAATCTGACCCACAATATATTCCAAATGTCAGGTCTGAATTTAGGGCAGCAATGTCAGTCAAATATTAATATTAATTGCATAAGTTTGACTCAAACAATGTTGCTTTATCAAACTTTTCCCGGTTTTGTCAATAATATTGTCCCAATTCTTTAGGCAACAACCCTACGAAATAGACTACAGATAATAGTTTGGCTTCAAAATATTAAATTGTCACTTCTAAACAAAGATACACTTTTGATATGAAACAGATGTAGATACATGATTTTAATGCGAAAGAATATTTCCAACACATTGATTTTGTACCTTTTTAGGGAAAAAAATATATGAGAATGAAAGACATGTTAAACAACAAAGAAACAAAGAGAGGCATACCAAACGTCCTGATATTTCACGCAATGCTTCTGCCCAACGAGAGGTCGAGTCAGCCATCATACTAACATTATAGCCCATGTCTCGGAAATATTCAGCAATTGTGATGCCTGGAATATCATATTAACATGAACACGAGTTTCAACATAAGAAAAGACCCCACAATGGAATAAACAACGAAAACACCGCTTAGTGAAATGGAACAGATATAATTTAAATTATAGCAATCTTGGATGTACAACATTAGCTCGAGGAATCAAGCTACATTGCTTGATATGTTTTTTGTAAATTCAAGATGATCCTGTGTTCATTATTCCCTGGAATTAGTTCATTCACAATTCAAAGAATTCTACACCACTAGAAGCACGGAACTAGTTCAACTTTGGTCAATGTTTCGGTGAGGAAGGAAAATAATTTTTTTAAACATATTCAGAAAAATTAATCAAAATTTGAAATACTATCAAAATAATACCCATGTATAATATAGCCTACAAAAATCCAGGCCTAATATAGTCTAAAACAAAGACCTATCATTTTGCAATATTAAGGAACTCTCCCTGATTGTTTTTTTCGGAAATTTTCTGGAAAATGACATCATCCTTGCACAATTAGAATGTCTACCCCCAAACCTTATGTTCCCACCAAAATCCGAAAAAGTATATCCTCTTGGTGCAAACCCACTGTTTATAAGCTTATTTTATCTTATACACAATGGAATTTTTGAATGTTAAACACTGTACTAAACTTCCCAGGAGATAGTTCATTCGCTTGGTCTTTGAGATAGACAGGAAAAGATGTGCACAATCACAAAGAAAACTTTGTTGAAACAAAAAAGAATGAGTCTAACGGCTACAATTCATAAATAGAAAGCCTTAAACTGCTGAGCAAGAGCAAAATATTACCTGTATATATGGAGGCCTCTCGAGCAGCAACAGGCATGTTAGAAGTATTAGCTACAAGGGTAGTACGCTTCATGACAGATTCTTCACGGCCATCAGGCAATGTCATTGTCAGTTGAGGGAAATCCATAAGAACCTGGTTAATGAAGTGGAGAGAGTTTAATCATTCTAAGTACATAAAGCTGTCAAATAATATCAACAGCATCAGCATGTAACTATGTAAATATCAAAAGCATCAGTATGTAACTATGTACCTCTGCCATTTCATTTCCTCTTTCTCCACATCCAACATAAACCACAGTGTCAGAATTGGAGTACTGCATAGAACAACAACATACAAAATGAGACCTCAATCAATCGGAAGACGTTTCTAACAGCTTGACTTTAGTTAAGAAATTTTCAAGTGAGAAAACAACAATTTACCTTTGATAGAGCTTGACTAATAACGGTTTTACCACAACCAAATGCTCCTGGTATAGCACAAGTTCCTCCAAGAACTGAGGGAAACAGGGCATCAAGAACACGCTGCAGAAAGTTGACATCCAAACTATCAGAAAAAAAGTATATTATGAAGGATGTAGTTGCATATTTAAGACATCAAAGTATGCATTCTGCATGTCACCTGCCCAGTTAAAAGAGGTGTATCAGCGGCAAGCTTGGACGCAACCGGCCTTGGTGTACGAACAGGCCAAGTCTGCGCAAGAATGGAAGAAATTTGTGTCAGAAGAATGTTGCACTCAGAATATAAGTATGATGCAAACAAATTGTTGAAGTAGTTTTGAAGAAAAGAAGTAACCTGAAGCATCGTAATTTTCTTTTTTACGCCTTGAAACTCAAGTTCTAATACTGTGTCCTGCACGGCCAAAAAATGTGTAAAATAATGATGCTTGACAATGAACTATCCAAGTACAGTGCAAAACTGAAAAAGAATCTTCCAACTCTATAAAAAGTACAAGTAAGAGTTTGTGATATTAAGATTTGAGGGCCTCATCCAGGACTCATTATAGTTTTTTGGCTTACCCCTGTTTGTGATGTCTGGAAGCATCTCCATCACATTACCTTTTTATTAATTGTGTTTTTTTACTGGTAATTTGGTAAACAAAAGAGAGAGAGAACCGAAAATTGACAACATACATTTAGAGAGTATTGACCAGCTGGAGCAACATAGGTGATCTTTCCCATAGCATCTGGAGGAAGTGCAATATGATGTTGCATCAAGCTGTTCTCAAAAACAGTCTGCATCAAAAGGGCATGGATTATACAAATTAGTGCAGGGATGTATACGGCCATCATGCCCCCTTTAACTTCGTATAAGACACAGAATATATACAGAACAAGTCTAATGATATTAGGCTTACAGCATATAAGTCTCCACCTGTTAATAGATCTCCTTCACCTGCAACCAGAAAAAACTTATTACTGAGGTGATTACCAGGTCATCCATTCAACACTAAAACAGCTGTAAGTACAATGCGAACAACTATCACAAATTTATTTTCTGTTACCTATTTTTTTAGGTTGGAACTCCCATAATATATCTTTGTCAAGAGCTGGGACAGAAACACCACGAGGAATGTAGACATCACCAGAAATCCTAGCAATTGTTTTCAGAGGCCTCTGTATAGAACCATGAAATAGCAAATTATCAGGGAAGGAATTTATATACGTCGTGGCAAAACAACAAGGGAATACTCACTTAAAAAAAATTATGTTTGATACTTTAATCATGTAAGATGGAAATAGTTTTTAACCAACCTGGATACCATCAAAAATGTTTCCCAAGATTCCAGGTCCTAACTCCACGGAAAGAGGCTGCAATGACAAGATTTGTAAGATGATACACATGGTGTACACATACACCAATTAAGTACACAAAAGAATTTCTAACAATACCTTGTGTGTTCGTAAAACAGGGTCATTCACCATCAACCCAGCTGTTTCTTCATACACTGATACACAAAAAGTAATATTGAGTTTCTTTATGTGGTTTCTAGACTTCTATGATTCCAACTCATCAAACATAGGTTGCTGATATATTCAAACAAAAGTACCACTGGAAATATTATAGCTAAAACTAAGGACACACAGACATCCTAATGAACCTATACAATCGAAGAAATCTGGTCATTGACTCTCAAAAGGAAACATCATGATAGAATACCTTGAATGGTAGCAGAGTCTCCTTCCAAACGAATAATTTCTCCAATAAGATTATCGTGACCAACACGTACAAGTTCATACATAGCAGCTCCTCCCATACCGTCTGCAATAACAACTGGTCCAGATACCTGTCAAATGATAAAGAAAATTTAGAAAGAAATCCATGAAGTTTCGACCACAACTATTGACAATAAAAGGAAAATCTACAGATTTCAGAGTAGCCAAGGGTGGCACGTCAATAGATGCAACTGTAATAAAAATAAATATTAGGCATTCAAAATTTGATATTGCAAACATAATATGTGACATGTCATACAAATTGACAAGCATGAGAAGCAAGTCGGATAGATATTTTGATCTCGGATGCATATCATAATAATAAAAAAAAAGGGAAACTCGATAAATATGTGTGAAACAAACAAAACACGAATAAACTTCCTGATAAGGTTACAGCACCAAATCCTTCAACCTAAAAGTGGTAAGCCACCGATTGACCCTGGTAAAGTCTTAAGAGAAGACACCATTTTCTGAACACTATTTTATTTCCCTCAATTGTTTTACCTTTATTCATCACGAGGCATGTTACATACCCTGGTGTAAAGATATAAGAAGAAGCACTGATGCAAACATATAATATAACTCGGCATGTTAACTAATTGGAGTACCATTTATTCTCTAAAAGTAATGCAAATTTCACAAGCAGAAGATGAAATTATCTTTCTGTACCTAGTATGTTGATCCAAATGGAAAGCAAAGACCAAACTGTAACCAATAGGCATTTTAATTCTACTAAGAAAAATTTCAATAGGGGCTGATGACTAATCTATTCACAATATGATGAGACATCATCAAAGATTCTCTAGTATCTCTTGAACAACTATGGAATAATCGAACTCTTCGCAGCAGTTATCAAAGCCCAATCAGAATATATTAATGCAAATTATCAATTGAAGCAGTACCATTGTAATTTGTCAATGGCTCACCAACCCCATCCTAACTAAGATCAGTAGAACTCAAATAGATGGTTTACAACAGTAAAACTAGATGTGACTATAAAAATGCAACAGATTCTATCACGACTTCTGACAACCATTACAAGCAGGGTTTTGAGATCTGAATGAAAACCTAATCTCATAAGTTCCTATCTAGTACTTTAGATTTAATCTACCATAATTACTATTAGGGATAGACCAAGCCTTGTAAAACCCTAATCCAGATAAACCTAATAAAAAAAAGGATTGTTTATAACAGTATCCTAAAATTCTTTAATATCACATTTCAGAGCTGATCAAAATTATCACCAAAACTTGAAAATAAAGCACTTGATTAACTTAATTGCACAATTTCAAAGAACAAAACAATCACTCACACTTAAACATTCTTTTAAAACAATCCAAATCACTCTACAATCTCAGTTACTACTATATAATAGCAATAGCACTAGAGAGATCAATCAAGTATAAAACCATTAAATTAACAAATTAAATCAACCTATAGCAATCGGATTCTCAATTTCACAACAAAATTGATTTCAAACTTGTTCAGATTCTCCTTAAGTGAAGCTAAAACAGATCAAAACATTATTATTATTACCTTGCGAACATAACCATACTCGCTTTCCTTCTCTGCATCTTCAAATGTAGTCATACGAGCTCCATAAACAGCCGGCATGTTTGCAGATGTAGAAAGAAATCAATCCGATGAAAAACCCTACGGTTTTTAGTGAGATTCAGAGAGATTGAATAGAATTGGCGCTTCGATGGTGCGAAGAACCAAACACTAACCAAGATCCAAAAGAAGAGAGAGAGAGAGAGAAAGAATTGCTTGTTTATATATATAACAATCCAGCTTAAATACTAATACTTTTAACTCAAAACAGTTTAAAATCAAACAAACTTACTATCGAATTCCTATCAATTTCTACTTTTCTAGCTCAAAAGATCTATAATTGGATTGTTTATCGATTGTTTATCGAAAGCCATCAAATTTCAATCAATGGGTCTGGGTCGGATTCGATTCGATCCGATCTGAATGTTTACCCACTTTAATTTTTAAATATTGTTTCCACGTGTATACTACTCCACTATACGTTTTGTTTGAACTTAAAATAAATGAGTTGCACACTTTCTCTACGTAAGGGCATCTCTAATGGTTCTTCAAATCTATCATCAAATTCAAATTTGATAAAAAAGTGAAAAAAACTCTATCTAATGGACCATCAAAAGTTTTTCAAATTTGATATTTTAGCAAAAATCATCAAAAGTTCATCAAATTTGATGAAATTTTGATGAAAAACTTAAGGTTTGATACTGGGTGAGGCGGGCAAGAGAAGACCGCTTCACTTAAAGCGGCTAATGAAGTGCCGCTTAAAGTGGCACTTCAAAGCCCGCTTTAACTAAGTGGCACTTGGACAGCCCCATTAACTAAGTGAAGCGGGTGTTGGGGGCCCGCTTTAGTGAAGCGGTCATCCATTAGCCGCTTTAACTAAGTGAAGTGGGTGTTGGGGGCCCGCTTTAGTGAAGCGGTCATCCATTAGCTGCTTTAGTTGATGAACCATTAGATGGAGCACATTTTCAAAGCAAAATTTTCATCAAACTATCATCAAATGTGTATACGTGGACCATCAAATTTGCCCAACCATTAGAGATGCCCTAACTCCATTTCTTTTGGAATCTTTACAAGGATCAAATCAATGTAGCCTGCACTGTCAAAATAACAATGTATACTGTACTCTGTCAAGACGAATTTTGCTTGGTTATGAATACAATTTCTTGACCCACTTTAAGTCTTCATATTTAGTTCCATGTATCTCTCAACTATGTGGTTACTATATTGGAGCTCTAAGGTGGTGTTTGTTTTTCATTCAGCAGTCTGAATGACTGAACTTAAGTGGGTGGACCACCGTATTCAGTCTTCAGACTGTTTGTTTTCTACTAACCATTAAGTACTTAATCTATTTCATCAGCTAAAAGTTCAGTTAAATCATTCAGACATCAAATTTGGCAGAATGGATCACTTAATGATTGAATGTATTAAGTGATCTTCAGAACTTAATGAGTATTCAGTGCTTAACTGAAGGAAAAACAAACGATACCTAAGTCTCTAACACATTGCATAGAGACAGACATTTAATTTATATATTCTCTAAAATAAATATGATCACATAGGGATCATAGGTGATTCATTTCCCCCATTTGATGTCTTTCAAAAGATCACTTAATAATCGATCAGTATCAAGTATCAACTAATAAAGGTAATCCAACAACTCAACGTCCTCTCCAATATATTGTTTGTAATAATTAAGACAAGACAACTATGCGTAATCCAGACAGAGGGACCATTAATTAGGTTCATATATTTAAGTCAACCAAATTTTGATTTGGGCACCCAGGCCAGAAAGGCATATTGTATGGTCATTGCAGGTTAGGTACTAAGGTTTTGTGTTTTTAAAATTAGCTGAATGAAACTAGCAAAAGAGAGAATTTGTAAGATATGTTCTGTAGAGTGTAGACCTTTTCAAAGTACAATTGAAAACATATTCTTCAAGTTTCAAAAGCTGGGGTGGTAGAAGAGAACGCCACCATATTTTCTAGATTCATCAGAGATGTTTGGTCAATAATATCAGAGTATCATACAGTGTAAATGTGTAATTTATTTTGAATCATAGATGAATATGTTGGATGAATTGTCATAGCTAAGAATAAATATGAAGACTCACGAGTCATAATATTAAGCAGATTCAAAAGAAAATAATCCTAATAAATATGAAGACTCGACGTGGATCAAGAAATTGTCAAAAGGAATAAATATGAAGACTAAAGTGTAATGCACAAAATTGTAAATGAAAAGGAATAAATAATTGTGGTTAATACGGATTGTATAGGTTCTCGGCTTTGGCCTTCATAAATATGATCCTTATACTCTCTAAAATTGTTTCCAGCAACATTTAATGGTGGGGTCTTCTACGACTCACGAGTCAGAGGCCTAATCATACCCATGAAAGAGATTTTGGCTTTCTTATTGAAATAAGCATTTGAAATGTTATTATCTGTGACCTCCTCGTTAATCCAAGTCTTTTGTGGTCTTATAGAATTCCAGAGATTAAGCTACGTTCATTTAGATAATTTAATTTTTCAATAAAATAAACACTAGAAAGTGATGTCATTTTATGTGACATCGTTTTATGAAAAAAAAATCATCACTTGAAAGTGATATCGTTTATAATAAAAAAATACCATTTAAAAGTGATATTTTTTTATGAAAAATCACCACTTCAAAGTGGTTTAGATTTATTAAAAAAAATCACCAATTGAAAGTGATATTGTATTACGAAAAAGATCTCGAAAGTCATATAGTTTAATGAAGAACACCATATCAAAGTGATATTCATTTTTGAAAAACCACTACTTAAAAATGATATCGTTTTATGAAAAGATCACCACTTGAAAGTCGTATAATTTTATGAAAAAACACCACATAAAAGCAATATTCATTTTTGAGAAAAAAAAAATGTATGTCCGGGCAAACGTACAAGGGTTCACGATCAAGTTTAAGTGTACACTCCGTGCAATTTAAGTGTACACTCTCAACTTGCCCGGACATTCATTTAGAGAGTATTTTATTTAAAACAAGTTTTGTTCGATGATTTTGTATTTTTGTAGTTCTAGGGGGCTTCATATCAGTGGATTTCAGATCAGTTGGACAAGAATTCCATACTAAACTCAAAATTCTCCAGTGAACTGATACATCTAAAAAAACAGAATGTGCTTAGATACTGCTATGAGGTGATTACACTAGATGAAGACTTATCAGGCGTGGCGGTTAGGCATTGTGGATTTGATCATGCCGGCGCCTCGCGGCATCGCCCTCCTCTAAAGAGACCTATGTGGATTATTGTTTTGATTTCTATGGTGAGCTTGTTATTAATAGGTGCTTATGTCTACCCACCGCGACGTTATGTAGCCCGCTATATTTTTTCTTCCGAGGGCTGTAAAGACTCTAGAATGGATTCCACCTACACCTGTTAGGGATTACACTGATGATGAGTTGGTGACTCGTGTTGTCATTAGGGATATCTTGATGACACCTCCTGTTCAATCGAGAAACCCCAAAATCGTTTTTTTCAATCACATAGTATCAGAGACTCAATTCATCCAACATCATAAAGGCTATGACAATTCATCCAACATACATAAAAAAATGTATGTCCGAGCAACATACAAGGGTTCACGATTGTAAATGTAGTGGAAGTTCTATGCCGGGGAATTGGAGAAGATGATCGGAGAAAGGAAGGTTTTGAGTGATTGAGAGTGGCTGAACTATCTGAGCGTTGATAGCTGCCTACGTATCTGGAAGGGGCGATCCAGAATCAAGCCAAACGTAGTTCCTTTTATAGGTGGCTTAGGTTGTGGATCAAATAATGACTCAACGTTCGGATCATAAAGTGTGCGGATATTCAGGGATTCAATGAGATAGATTCGTAACTGTCGTATAATTTGGAGTTTGAATGTGTCGAACTCGGTGTTCAGAGTGAGTTAGCCCCAAGTCGGATGTGCTCGGATATTTTAGGAGGTTATGATCTGAATGGAGGTGAAGGAAGTATAATCTTATTCGAAGTCGGATAAAATAAGTGCTAAGTCGGTGTTATGTATACCGAGTTAGCGGGATTAGGATTTGAGTGAAGATGAGTGAAGTGTAAGTAAATACGAGGTCAGACGAAATGAGTGTGAAGTCGGTATTTGGTATTCCGAGTGGTAGAACTCGGTAATGGGTATATACATAGCCCCTTTTTATTTGGGCTGAAGGTAAGTTATTGCCTTTAGGGTAAATGAAAATTAAGTCGGCTGTGAGGATAAGCTTTATGGAGCACCAAGAGGCAAAGATTCCATTGTGTGCTGGTTTGATTGCTAGCTTATAGTTTCGAGGTTTAGGGCATGATTGTTCCTTGAGATACGTGTTTTGTCTGTACACGTGGAGGATGTTTGCTGATTTTGAATTTGAAAAATTGATCGTGGTTTGGTGGGAGATTGATTGGTTGAACGGTTAGATTTGAGGAATAGCATCTGACCGTTGCTTGTTGAGAAGATGTACGGCTGAGATTGTGCACATGGTTTTATAAAGCACGTTGCTTGTAACTGCTGGAAGAAACCAAGGGTTTTTTGCAAAGGTTTTAAAGCTGCCGCTGCTGAGTTATTTCGAAGGTAACTCTCTCTTCTTCTTCTTCATTTTCTGTCTCTCTTTTTTTCAGTTTTTTGCCTGATTCTCCTTGAATTGTTGTCGTTTTTTCCGTTGACGTTGCCGGAATTTGTTGCTTGAGCCTGATTTTGGTGTTTGCATTTGCGCTTTTGCTTCTGTTTATCGCTTTTGTTTGATTTTCTGTTCCATTTACTGCTTTCCGCCATTGTTGCTCTGCATCTGTTCTTCATTTCATTTGGGGAAGATGAGTAGTGGTAGTGAGCGAATTAGTGAGAATAGTGGTGAGGATGAGGCAAGTACTAGCCGAGCTGGAGAGAAGGACGACATAATTAGCCGTCATGAGATAGAAATCGATAGAGCTCGGAAAGCCTTTCCAAAGGTTAGGGAAGCATACGACATCCGGATTCGAGATCTCGAGATGTATAGGGTAGATGGTAGGTTGTTCGATCTTGGTGGAGATGACACATCGACTTTGATCTGTGAGGGTCAACTGCGGGCTGGGATGCGACTTCCCTTCTCGAAGTTTGTCTGTGACGTCCTGAATCATTATGAAAAAGCCCCGATAATGATGAACAGCAGCTTCTGGCGGGTTATGCTAATATTTGAGGAGCTGAACAAGCTCGGCTATGACATATGTAAGCCTGACGTCGTGGCATATTTCACCTGTGTGGAGGGTCGGTCTGGTGATTTTTCTTTTTCGCTTAATAGGAGGGTTGAGCATGGTCCTCACGAACTTTACAATGCACCGAGTTCCAATGATAATTGGAAGAAGTCGGCCTGTTATAGGATTAGAGGGTCGTTCATCAAGCCTAGTGCCTATCTGAAGCACTTGCGCATTCCCCGCATAGGTATATAGGTCGTTTGCTTTGTATTTTGCACTTGCTTTATTTCTGTGTTCCTCCATGGTCTCTGACTCATTTTTGGTAGGTACTGTAGATCATACTCGGGATTATAATCAGAAGATTGACGGGCGCATCCTTCCGGGTAATATTATCGAGTTTGCAGAAGAGTCCTGGGAACGCAAGCGTGCGATCCTGCCTCATCTTGTGCATCTGTTTAAGGATCCCCGTCCAAAAAGAGGTGCTGGTGGTGCGCGTACCGAGCCAGCCATCTCGAAGGTAAAGACAGTCAGAAAGAAGAAGGACTTACCTACCGCTGTGGCGGTTGCCACAATTGCTTGTCCTCGACCCGGAGATCCACCTATCGTGACCCGAGCCGCTCTACCAATGCCTCCAAAGCCCATTCCTGGTCCACCAGGTAGCCAGTTCGGTAGGGGGGAGATCGAGCTGGAGTCCTCGAAGAAGAGGAAGAGCTCCAAGTCGGCTGGTGTAACCGTTGCTGCACCTGGCATAACAATCTTGAACGATGCTGAGAGGGCTGGGAAAGAGAGGGAGGCTCAGCGAGCTCGTGCCCAGCAAGCGAAGCAGCAGAAAGGGAAGTCGGTCCAGCAAGATGATGAGGTTCCTCCGACTCGCCCTGCTGATGGCCATTTTGCTCCTGTATTTCCTTACAAGGATACTTATGTGAGATCCAGTGATGCTGCTTGGGAGGATGAAGACATGTGTATCACCCTGATGGAACACATGGCTTTGGATGCTGATGGGGCTCGGGTATGGGAGCGTTCGATCATAGACGACTTGAAGGATCTGAGCTCGTCTATGTACAAGGAACGGGAGGCTAGGAAGGCTAAGGAGGCACTTGCTGCCGAACGTGCCGAGTTGAAGAAGCTGCGAGATCAGCTAGACAAGGAGGAGAAGAAAGTGAGGGCCCTCAACAATGAAGTGTTGGAGGTCAACAATGAAGTGTTGGAGGTGAACAAGAAGAATGCCGCACTCGATGCCGAGTTGAAAGCTACAAATGAGAGGTATGAGGCTGACAATGCTAGGTCGGTTGAGAGCATCACCGCTTGGCAGAAGATGGCTTATTACTGGCAGCGACGTGGAATCTGTCGTGAGCTGAAGCTTAAGGGAGTCATCCCCGACTTTGATCCCTTAGCCGATAATGAGCAGATCAATGCCGAAGCCCAAGCCCAGTTCGACTCGGATCAACAAGTGGAGATGGAGAGAGTTGCTAATCTGGCTAGTGAACTCGAGCGTGATGATGAAGTGGTCGAGGCTAGTGCGCAGGTTGATGAGGTCGGCGTGCAGGAGGGTGAAGGAGCTGAGGCCATGGATCATGAGGCTGTTGCCTAGCTTTTTTCTTTGTTTGAGAGATGTGAGGTTTTTGTTTTTGTTTATTTCTGAAACAAGTATCATGCTGTATGAAACTGAAGTGGTATACTCTCGACTCTTGTCGGTTGTTCGAATGTGAATGGTTTAAATATATACCTCATTTTGGAAGAAGTTATTTTATCCATGTAGGTAATCTTTTGCATGCCTTAAATATTCTAAGTGTAGAATTGATGCCTTAGTTTGAAGTTTGTATTCTATGGAATGTACGCCTTAAGATATTTTCCATTCCACGGTTTATCGACTCGGTTTCCTTCATGATCAATTAATCTGTATGCTCCATTACCCAAGTCGGATTGAATAATGTAGGGTCCTTCCCAATTGGGGTTGAATTTTCCGTCACCCGCGACCTTGGTGTTCTGAAAGGTTTGTCTTAAGACCAAGTCTCCTGGTCAGAAAGTCATTGGCCTTACTCTTTGATTGTAGCTCCTCCTTAGTATTTGCTGGTAACGAGTTGTTTGTATGATAGCCTTATCTCGCCTTTCTTCCAACATGTCCACCTCATGTGCGAGGAGATTTTCGTTTTCCTCTGATTCTACCAATTCCGACCTAGTTGTTAAGTAAGTTAACTCGGTGGGTATAACAGCTTCAGTACCGTAGCATAATGCGAACGGTGAGACGCCTGTTGAGGTGCGTGGAGTCGTTCTGTAGGCCCATAGGACTCTATCTAGCTCCTGTATCCGCTTATCTTTTTCCGCCTCTAACTTTTTCTTGAGCGTATTCATTATTGTCTTGTTAGTGGCTTCAGCCTGGCCATTGCTTTGCGCGTATCGTGGTGTAGATAGTGCGTGATTGATTCGCCAATCCGAGTAAAACTCCTTAATCGTGTTACCACAAAATTGTTGGCCATTATCAGTGACCAATGTGTGTGGTAGCCCAAATCGAGTGATTATGTATTTCCAAATGAAATTCTTGACCTCTTGTTGTCTAATTTTCCGAAGTGGAATTGCCTCTACCCATTTAGTAAAGTAATCTGTGGCAACTAAGAGGTATCGTTTCTTACTCCTATCCCTCGAAAGCGGTCCTACAATATCGAGCCCCCACATGGCAAATGGCCATGGGCTGGATATCGTCTTGATGTCTCTCGGGGGTTGATTTTGTAGAGGAGAGAATCGTTGACATTTGTCGCAATGTTGCACAAAGATCTCTGAGTCGGCCTGCATGTAGGGCCAGAAGTATCCTTGATTTCTTGCTTTCTGTGCTAGGGAACGAGCCCCGGCATGGTTTCCACATTCTCCCTGGTGAATTTCTGCTAGGATCATCTGAGCTTGTCTAGGAGGTAAGCATCTGAGGTAAGGTCCTCGGACCGATTTTCTATATAGCCTCCCATCTAAGATTAAATAACTCTTAGTTTTTCATTGTAGCTTTCTGATTTCCGACTCGTCGTCTGGATAGACTCCCTTGATATAGTTCATTATTGGACCCATCCACGAGTCTTGGATTTCTTGTTCAGATATGTCGATGAAGTCTGAGATTGTATTGACGTGATGGATTTTATCTTCGTATGCTGGAGTGCTTCTTATTTCAACCTGTATTTCCCTAGCGGTTTCCGTGTCGACTTGGGATGCCAGGTAGGCGAGACTATCTGCGTGGCGGTTTTCGTCCCGGGGAATATGTTGGATTTCCCATTTCTCAAAACTGCTTAGCAAGCATTTCGTGTATTGGAGATATAACTTGAGTGTTTCTTCTCTTGTTTCGTAATCCCCCAGTAATTGACTTACCACTAATTGAGAATCACTGTAAATCTTGATTTTTTGCAAGTCAATGTCCTTTGCCATACGTAAGCCCATTACGAGGGCCTCGTATTCCGCATCGTTATTCGAAGAGGTGAAGTTCAGCCGTATTGACTTCTCGATTATTACCTTCTCGGGAGATATGAGTGTTATACCTATCCCGACTCCGTTATTATTTTTTGATCCGTCTACATATAACTTCCACATGGGTTCTCCTTGTGGGAAATCGTCTCGCTGTTCTTCTTCGGGTATCCAGGTGATATCTTCGATTGGATAGTCAACAAGTAGGTCGGCGACGACCTGGCCTTTCTTGCTATTTCGGGGCGTAAAAATGAGTTCGTGATCCCCCAGCTCCTGGGCCCATTTAGCCATTCGACTTGATTTGTTCCTATTTTCCAACACTTGCCTCAATGGCGCATCAGTTATAACTCTAATCTTGTGCGACTGAAAGTATGGTTTCAGCTTCCTAGAGGCGAATAATAGAGCTAGTCCTACTTTCTCGAGGCTAGAGTACCCGAGTTCGGATTGTAGCAGAGTTTTACTAATGAAATAAATGGGTCGTTCGTTACCTTGTTCATCTCTGAAGAGGACAGCGCTGATTGCATGTTCGGAGCTGCCTAGGTACAATCCGAGTACGTCCCCTGGCTGGGGTACTGTTATGACTGGCGGGGTTGCCAAGTAAAGCTTTAGTTCGTCGAATGCCTGCTGGCATTCTGTCGTCCACTCGTATTTGGAACCTTTCTTGAGTAGCTGTAGCAATGGTCTTTGCTTGTCGGATGCACGAGCAATGAACCTGTTTAGTGCAGCTAGCATTCCGTTTAACTTTTGGACTTGCTTCTTCGTTGAGGGACTCGGCATGTCCAATATTGCCCTGATTTTCTCGGGATTAGCCTCTATTCCTCGTTGCGTGATTAGATAGCCTAAAAACTTTCCTGATGCTACTCCAAATAGGCATTTTTGTGGGTTTAGCTTCATGTTGAAGTCATGGAGCCTTTTGAAGGTCTTTTCCAGGTCGGATATGTGAGATGATTTGAGTTTACTTTTAACTATCATATCATCTACGTATACCTCCATGGTGTCACCTATCATATCCTCGAACATTCGTGTCGCGAGTCGTTGATATGTAGCCCCGGCATTGCGTAGCCCAAAGGGCATGACCGTATAGCAATAGGTGCCTCTTTCCGTGATGAATGCTATTTTTTCCTGATCTTCTTCTGCGAGCTTAATTTGGTTATACCCTGAGTAGCCGTCCATCATTGAGAGGAGTTCGTGGCCAGCGGTAGCGTCCACTAGTTGGTCTATCCTTGGTAGTGGAAAGCTATCCTTTGGGCATGCCTTATTTAGATCTGTGAAGTCTATGCATACTCGAATTTTGCCGTTTGGTTTCACGACGGCTACTATGTTCGAGAGCCAGTCAGGATACTTGACTTCTCGTATGAATTTAGCGTCAATTAGTTTCTGGACCTCGGTATTGACCGCCTTAGCTAAGTGGGGGGCCAATTTCCGTGCCTTTTGTTTTACTGGTTTTTTTGTTGGATCGACATGAAGTTTATGGCATGCAATATTAATATCTATTCCGGGCATGTCAATATACGACCAAGCAAAAATATTTTTATTCATTTTCAAAGTTGCAACGAGTTGCTTTTTTACAATAGGATCTAGATTAGCTCCTACATATACAACTCTAGGTTTGGCTTCCGTGCCTATGTTGACTGGCTCACCCTTCTGGATGGTTGGGGAGTCGGTGACAAGCTTGCCTTCAGTGGCATCAGTGAGTGGCTCAGAAATGGCCTTGCCGTCAGGGGCTTCAGAAATTGGCTCAGTACCGATCTTGCCGTCAAGGGCTTCAGAGATCGGCTCAGTAGTGGCCATGCCGTCAGGGGCTTCAAAATTTGGCTCAGTAGTGGCCTTGCCATCGGGGTCTTCAGAATTTGGCTCAGTAGTGGCCTTGCCATCGGGGGCTTCAGAGATCTGGTTGACAGTGAGCTTTTCAGGGCTAACGACTGTCACCTTTTTTGCTTCCTTATTAGGGAGGGGTATGACCTCAGGAATGGCATGGCAGCCATGTGCCTCAATTTGGTCACCCCGGAGTTCCATTATACCATTTGGTCCAGGGAATTTGATGACCTGGTGGTATGTAGACGGAACAGCTCCCATCTTGTGAATCCATTTCCGACCCAGGATAGCATTGAACTGCGTCGGAACATCGAGGACATAAAAGAGGCATACAACTGTAACCTCATCCTCATCCTCTCCTGTAGCGACAGGGAGGGTAAGCTGGCCCTTTGCCGTTGTCTCTGTCGAGTTGAAAGCAAAGAGTGTGACATTGGGGGTCTGTAAGACCGAGTCGGGCATGAGCATTTGAGCGAAAGCCTTGTTAAACAATACGTCACAAGAGCTCCCTGGGTCTATTAGCACTCTCTTAGTGGTCCATCCACCAATTCGGATATGGACAACTAGTGCATCATTGTGTGGCAAGCATACCTTCTTCAAGTCGTGGTCAGATAAGATCAGTGCATTCTTTCCTTGCACCTGCTTGGCTATCACTGCCTGATGAGTGAGCTGAAATATATGGTGAATATGATTCACTTTCTGTCGCTTAGCTCGGGATGTCCATTCAGGTGGACGAGTATCCATGATCATGTTTATCGTTCATTTTGCCTTAGAGGCGTTGTCTGTTCTTTTGCGCTTATCAGTAATTTTCTGGCGGAGGTCATCGGACTCCTCTGCCAAGAAGTCATTCAAGTGTCCATCCATCCTGAGCTTGTGGCAATAAGTTCGGAGATACCGACAATCTTCTGTTGCATGATGTCGGCAATTGTGTAACTTGCAGTATGGATTTTCTTCTATGGGTTCAAGCTCATGGATTGTTGGCTTGAAGTAATCTTCTTCTTTGATTAGTTCATACAGCTGCGTATATGAACATTTGAACGGGTTAGGAAACCTGTGCTTCACCGAGCTGTTAGATTGCTTACCTCGGGGGTTACCTTTTGTTGTTTTCGGCTCAGGATTTTTGGACTTGACTGTCTGTACGGCAGAGACATGTTCTCTTGTTTTTGCCAATGCCTCTTCAAGTTTGATGTACTTATCAGCACGGACATACATGTCTTCCAGTGTCGGTGGTGCGTCTAAGATGATATTTTTTCCCAAGGCAGTTTCGGGATGAACGGCCGAGATAAACGCTAACAGGCATGCGTTCTCATCTGGGCTATCTGCCTTGAGGCACTCCTTTTTAAAGCGAGCCATGAACTTTTTGGTTGTTTCAGTGTCACCCTGTTTAAGTCGGAATAATGCAGTTACCTCAATCTTTCGCCGCTTGTTGTGGATATATTGGGTGACAAAGAGTGCCTCGAGCTGGTCGTACGACGTGACTGAGCGTTCTGGAAGTCGATGGTACCAGTCGATAGCACTACCTCGGAGTGAGGCAGAAAAGAGTCTACAGAAGATGTCCTTGTACTTGGGCCACAGTGCCATGCTGGTCTTAAATTGTAGGACGTGGTCCATGGGGTCACCACTTCCATCATAGGTTGTGAACTTAGGGGGAATGAAGTGTGGGGGTGGTTCCTGATGAAGGAGGTCATCGTGTAAGGGCTTTGTCCTATATTTTTCTAAGGTGGTGTTAGCAACCTTTTGAGCAGTATTGGCCTTACCAGATTCTTGGTTGTTCTTATGAAGCTGGGCTGAAAGTTGTAGGAGGCGGTTGTGGGTTTCTTGCATTTCAGCCATGGTGGGGGCGGTGGTGTTGCTGGAAGTTGGTATGGCGATGGGGTTGTTGGTGTTGATTTCATCAGTTGCTTGGCCAGCTGCCGGAGGGATGGTAGGGCTTTTCAGTTGAGCGTTTTCAGCTAGCAACTTGTTGATCTGCTCCTGTTGTTCAGTAAGTTGTCGTTGGAAGGTCTCAAATTGCTCTTGTGTGATTCCAGCCATGGTCTTCGTCAGGTTATGATTCGTTCACAGTCAGTCGGCGCCAATGTAAATGTAGTGGAAGTTCTATGCCGGAGAATGGGAGAAGATGATCGGAGAAAGGAAGGTTTTGAGTGATTGAGAGTGGCTGAACTATCTGAGCGTTGATAGCTGCCTACGTATCTGGAAGGGGCGATCCAGAATCAAGCCAAACGTAGTTCCTTTTATAGGTGGCTTAGGTTGTGGATCAAATAATGACTCAACGTTCGGATCATAAAGTGTGCGGATATTCAGGGATTCAATGAGATAGATTCGTAACTGTCGTATAATTTGGAGTTTGAATGTGTCGAACTCGGTGTTCAGAGTGAGTTAGCCCCAAGTCGGATGTGCTCGGATATTTTGGGAGGTTATGATCTGAATGGAGGTGAAGGAAGTATAGTCTTATTCAAAGTCGGATAAAATAAGTGCTAAGTCGGTGTTATGTATACCGAGTTAGCGGGATTAGGATTTGAGTGGAGATGAGTGAAGTATAAGTAAATACGAGGTCGGACGAAATGAGTGTGAAGTCGGTATTTGGTATTCCGAGTGGTAGAACTCGGTAATGGGTATATACAACGATCAAGTTCAAGCAATATTCATTTTTGGCCACCCCAACATACATTTTTAGAGAGTATTGACCAGCTGGAGCAACATAGGTGATCTTTCCCATATGTTGGATGCAGAGAAGGAAAGCAATTGTGATGGTGACAATTCATCCAACATATAAGAGATTTTTGTCAAAAGAGGGTATGATGACACATAAAGGAGTAATGCACAAAATTGTAAATGAAAACGCCAAAGCCGAGAACCTATGTGGTTAAACAAACACATACAGTTGATCATATTTATTAAGCAGATTCAAAAGAGACAAGAATATTTGTAATTTAGAGACAAGAATAATGACAGTAGTAAAAAGGGTGTTTGTAAATATTCTTCAATAGTTTTAGTGCATTATGCGCTAAATATTTAGGAACATATTTTCTTGATGACCAACATAGTCAATCCGAATTTAAAATTATTGATAATCCTAATATTTGTTTACTGGAGAAATATTTGTAAACATCTAAATATCACATTATTTGTAAAAATGAGTACATTCTAAATATTTGTAATCCCTTGATTGTCATTGTGGGTAATTGGCAACACAGTTCCATTGCTTTTAGTCATTGGTAACACAGTTTCCACATCAAGCATAGGTTCTTTGAACTTAAGCATAGTTGGGTAAATTATCTCAGCATCTCCAGGATCACATATAACAACATCAAATCTTGAATTTCCACTATATGTGAAAAATAAGCAATAACCAGCATCAAGAGAGTAATGATCAGCAAATTCTTTCCATCCCCTGTTGAACACAATCCTACCAGCAAATCTCCTCAAACCTATGTTCCATGTATCACCTGTGCGAACCTTAAGAACCCCAACATCGGAAAGTTGATTTCCATGTTCCTCCACAAACTCACTCGGCACCTCCTACAAGGTCAACCAATGTAAGAAATTACAAGATTGGAAGAAAAATTCTCAATGTTTTTGCTACAAACAGGTTATGAACATACTACATCGGACTGACTTGTCATGTGAAACATGTTTGATGATTGATACTGAAATGTAAAACCAGATAGAATAAGTTCACTTTATCTTTGCCTCAATATCCTTCCTGAATATATACAAAACTAACCTCTAGGACTCTTCAACCCAGGTAAGGTGTTTAAACTCAAATTTAAGATGTCATAGACACTTATAGAAAAGACATCAAGAATACGCAATCATATGATGCAGAAGCATAAATAATTTTCTGTCTTAGCAGTTCTCCTAGTTTCTATACATTCCTGATTTCATTACATTACATGTTAACGAACTAAAGTACATGGATGATTTGATTAAACTCACAGTAACAACACAAGAACATAAATCCATAAAAGTACTTACAAGTTGACAATCTTTACTACCAATGAGCCGGAAGAACTTGATTCTCTTCATTTTCGCTAGATAGTCCCAATTTCGGTTACGAGTCAAGTGTGATAATGTTTAGCTGGTAAGGGGGAAAAAAAAAAACAAATCATGCATATGGAAAAGTCATGTACTTAAAAATCTAACTAAAAACAGAAGGGTGAGTTTAACAAATGTATCTTTTCCACAATGTCTCAAGTTGTAAGAAATTAAAAACACATTCTTCACCAAAATATACAGGATTCAAGGTATTGATAGGCATTCGAACATGAAAATCATCATAGACTTAAGCAAAGACAGTCAAAAATGGGTGTTTGAGGAAGTTTAAACCAAAATAAGGGCAAAAAAGAAATCTAAAAGTAAAAATCAAACAGAAAAAAGAGAGAACCTAGGGTTAGTTCATACCTTGGTTATGTGGTACTCAAAGAAGACCTGGGCGTTTGATCATGTCTGAGTTCCTCACCTGTGAACAAGATAAGGGTTTTAGTCAAAAGCTAGGGTTGAAAGAAATTGGTAACTAGAAGAAGAAAAAGATACCTAGGCTTGTATTGCTGTTACCTATTGCTATTGCTCTGCCTTGAGTTGGTGTGTTGAGTAACTTCTCCCTTTTAAAGAACTCAAAATGTTTTAGTCAAGAAGCCTGTGTTAATGCACTGCACTGTAAATCTGTAATCTTTCTTTCCATGCTTAAACTCTACAACTACCCCAGTGTATGTCATCATTATCTCCCTATAAATGTTCCCCAGCATTGCCACCAACCAAAATCCTGTGTTTTCATTAGGGGACATTCTAGTGCATATAGTTCATTATTTGCTCATTGTTCTTTCTTTTTAGCAATCAACATTGGTTGTAGACCAATGAATAATGAACATTTGTAACCTATGTATTGGTTGTGGATCAATGAACAATCAACATTTTTTATGGGTGAAGGTAGTAGTCATATCAGCAGTTGCAATTTTGGTATTCAGGAACATAAGTTACAATCTTTAATACGAATATATATGACTTGTACATTCGAATGTATTTCTGTATTTTCTCCAATGGTCAACCTCGTAAACTACTGCAATAACCAAAATGTGATGCAAGCCGAAAAAAAACAGGCATTTCAAGAAAATTTTAACTTCCAATTCTATTACAGGGAAAGGCATGGAATTTTAGCAGTCTAACTGAATTGTGTTATTAGTCTGAGCTATGAATACAAGAGAACAGACATTTAGGTGACTGCAACATTCAAAAAAAAAAAAAAAAATCAGTTGCCAAAAAAGAAAATCAAACTCTTGTTATTTAAGCATACTCCAAATGTTCGCGAGTCCTAGCGTGCTTGAACAGCTTCTTTGCCCTCTGATCATGTGCAGGTGGTGTGGAGTACTTATTTCAAGATATGATACTCTGCTTCAACCCTGCTAAATAGCAGGCAACAAATAACTTGCCATGTATCCAATGATGCATCTTCGACACCATCATTATCAGCAACCCATTCTTGCTGCAGAGCCACCTCTGGGCATAGACGCAGTCTCACGCCATGTCTTTATTCTATCTGTTCTCAAGGTACTATTAAATGAACTAATATAGTTGAGTACGCAAGCAGACAACATTTTTCATTATCATTGAAGTTCAATGGCCTCCAAGCTTGTAAATTCCTAACTGTCGTTTTCTTCGTCCTCCTGCTCCCTGCAAGTAAGCTCCACAGATCAAGACTTGGACTGACTGTTAAGGAAAGTATGAGCACATGCATGGCTGTTATAAATCACACTGATATGATTCCCATATCAAGAAAGGATATTGACTATAAGGCAACACCAGCAAAGATTACTCTTAAAGATCTTCCAGAATGATCTCTTGCCTTGTATATGTAACATGTGCACTTCTGTAATGTATTATAAATAGACATACCATTCATTGAGTAGGTATATACAAAAACACCACTCAAATCATTCAACTGTTGTATTCTTTTTCTTCTTTGATTTGCTTCTATCAATTGGGTTGTAAACCCGTTCATGGTATCAAGAGCCACTGGTTTTTAATTCCGACTGCCCCCTTTTTTTTCCCACCATGTCGAAGGCAGATTCAGCAGATCTCCCATCTCTTTTTTCGACCCCATTTAATAGAATTATAAAATGAAAATTACAATGAATAATGGATCGAGTTCTTATTTCTCTGATGAATACAATTGTTGCTTTACAGTAGTATATATAAACAAAATTCCTAAACCCTAAACTACATTCCTAACTAGTAGGAGATAAGATTTACAGTATCTTAACAACTTGGACTTCATCTTAACGTAGAGTTGAATTCCTTGAGACTCGGACAATCTGCAACAGATATGAAAGTTAATACCCCCCCTCAAGTTGGAGCAGGAGTAGGGTTAGAACGGATGCCCAACTTGGATAAAAGTCGGCGAAATTGATCAGTTCCAAGTGGCTTGGTGAATATGTCTGCGAGTTGGTTCGCGGAGGAGATATAGGTCGGAGATATCAACCCAGATAACAGTTTTTCACGTACAAAGTAACAATCGAGTTCGATATGTTTTGTTCGTTCATGAAAAACTGGATTTTCTGCGATATGAATTGCAGCTTGATTATCGCAATACAATGGTATTGGGTTTGTGGTTTGAATACCAAGATCATTGAGTAGATAGTGAAGCCATTGTAACTCTGCAGTGAGGTTGGCCATGGCTCTATACTCTGCCTCTGCAGATGACCGAGAGATAGTTGGTTGCTTCTTGGATTTCCAAGAAATTGGACTACTGCCAAGCATGGTAAAATAACCGGTTGTTGACCGTCGAGTTGTTGGGCATCCAGCCCAATCAGAATCTGTATACCCTTGCAGGTTAAGAGAACTAGATGATGACAGAAGAATTCCATGACTAATAGTGCCTTTTAGATAGCGTAAAATACGTATCCCGGCATCATAATGAGCAGTCCGAGGTTGTTGCATGAATTGACTAAGATAATTAACAGCATAAACTATATCTGGTCTAGTAACTGTTAGATAGAGGAGACGCCCAATTAAACGTCTATAAACACTATGGTCTGTTAATAATTCCCCGGATGTTGGAAGAAGTTTGAGATGTTGTTCCATAGGAGAAGCTGATGCTTTTGCACCAGTAAGGCCTGAATCTTGAAGGATGTCAACTATATATTTTCGTTGACATAAAAATAAACCAGAGGAAGACCTTGAAACTTCTATACCAAGAAAGTATTGTAGTTTTCCTAGATCTTTGATGGGGAATTTCGATTCTAGACGAGACTTGAGAGATGATATCGTGGAAATATCATTTCCAGTGATGATGATGTCATCCACATAAACTAAAACAAAAACCAAGATATTTGCTTGTTTATAAGAGAAGAGGGAGTAATCTGCGCGAGATTGAGTAAAGCCTTCTTCTATGAGAGAAGATGAGAATTTAGCAAACCATTGTCTAGAGGCTTGTTTGAGTCCATAAAGTGATTTATTCAATCGACAGACATGATTATCTCCTGGTTTGTGAAAACCGGGTGGAACTTTCATATAGACCTCTTCAGTCAGATCCCCTTGTAAAAATGCATTATTAACGTCAAGTTGGTGTAGAGTCCAACCTCGTATTGCAGCAAGTGAGAGAAGAGCGCGAACAGTTACTAATTTAGCAACTGGGGCAAAAGTGTCATGGTAATCAATACCTTCTTGTTGTGTGTAGCCTTTTGCGACTAGCCTGGCCTTGTATCTTTCAATACTGCCATTGGCTTTAAACTTGACCTTATAAATCCATTTGCAACCAACTGTGGTTTTTCCAGGGGGCAAAGGGGTAAGCGTCCAAGTATGATTTTCTTCCAAGGCAGAGATTTCCTTAGACATAGCTTCACGCCAATGAGCATGTTTCATGGCATCTGTGAAATTTCTTGGCTCATGTGTGGTTAGAACAGAAGTTAGAAAAGCCTTGTGAGTAGGAAAAAACTTTTCGAAGGATAAATGATGAGTAAGCTTCCACTGCGCACAACAAGTGGCATCAGAGCTGCAGGCTAGATCTTGAGCGTCTTGAAGGTGTTTGAAAAAATTTCGTAGTGAGTTTCTTATTTGTGTTTCAAGCCAAAAGTTCTACCTTTTATCCGTGGGTTGTCAAGAAGATGTTTGTTGAAATTCCTGTGTGAATTTTTAAATTTGTTTACCTTCGTTTGGTGATTGTTTGGTGTATGAAATTGATTGGTATCATGTCGGATCATATTTCGGATTCGAGTGAATTTGGAAAGGAGGTTGATAGTTTGTTTGATCAAACCTTGTTGTTAGATGTTGACATTCATAGATTTAATGGTAACCTCGACTTTGCTATGTGGAAGACGGAGGTACAAGATTGGTTAGCCATTAATGGCTATGTGGATGTTCTTGATGATAAATCGAGAAATATGAATGATGATGAATGGTTAACTCTAAATTTAAAGGCTTGTGAATTTGTCCGGTATTGTTTGGTAGAAGATTTGTGGTACATTGTCAAATTGGAAACCATTGTAATGGTTATGTTGTCCAAGTTGGAAGATAAGTACACTTTGAAAAATACAAAGGACCGGCTCTATGTGGTTGATGATAGTATTGATAGATTGGTTGGTTCTCAATGTAAATTGAGAAGTCGAAGAACTCTTGCAAAGAATGAATGCGCCTATTGTCATTGTTGGGGACATTGGAAAATTAATTGTCCAAAGTTGCATAAGAAGATTGTTCGTGTATATCGAAGAGATGAGGATTCATGTGTTGGTGTTTCGTTGTTGGCTTCATCTTCAGTTAGTCATTCTACTAATGAGTGGATTTTGGATTCGGGTTGTTCCTATCATATGTGTCCCAATAGGGAGTTGTTTGATAGCTTTCAGGAGCTAGATGCTTGTGTTTTGCTTGGTAATGATCATACTTGCAAAACTTTTGGGATAGGTACAGTTCGATTGAAGTTGGAAGATGGATGCACTCAAAAGTTGGAAAATGTTTGGTATGTACCAGAGTTGACTATGAATCAAATCTCATTGGGTGTTTTAGAGTCCGATGGTATGAAAATTACATGTATTGGTGAAGCTCTAAAAGTTGTTGTAGGTGCACGAGTTGTTATGAAAGGCATTAGAAAGGGTAAGTTGTACTACTTGAAAGGAAGTGCAATTACATGTGGTTTGCATAATTCAGTTGTTGATTTGTCTGTCGATTCTACCAAGGAATTACATAGTAATATGGGGCATGCCATTGATGGTACTATGCAAGTGAAGACAGATTTGTTTGCGGGTGGCAAGGCATGCATAGTTGGTAGGCATTTTGTTGAAGCGTCATTTGTTCGGGTGGAGATTGATGTCGCTCCACATTTGATTGGTTTGTTAGGTGACACGGCAAAGAAGAAAGTTGAAGCCACCATTGTTAGTAGCAAAGGTTATCGCCCAAGAACCTTATGAAGCCGTGAAACCTTTGTTTGGAGGTTTTGTGTACGTACATCCTATTGTTGGTAATCTCTCATGTGATGTTTGTTTGGCGCTTAGTAAGGAAGACGTATTTAGTAAATCTATGCATAGTGATTTGAATTTGTACCGCACTTGGTTGAACTTCATAGGAAAAACTCTTGAGAGGTTAGTTTTTCGGGGCATTGGATCATCTTCGATGGAGAACTTTGTTGAGGTGGAGATGGTATTTGGTAGCTTGGACCCCATTGTGTTGAAGTTGTTTGTTGGCCCTCTACGGGCATTGGTGGGCATTTGTCTTTTGATTTGGCCCCGGCATTGGTGGGCATTTGGTTTTGATTTAGCCCCGACATTGGTGGGCATTTGGTTTTGATTTGGCCCCGGTATTGGTGGGCATTTGGTTTTGATTTGGCCCCTTGTGGGAATTTGACCCTTCGTGGTATGGTGGGCATCGTATAGATGTCATTGGAGTGAACTACGGTGGTTTGATCCCTTAGAAGAAGGGTACGTAGGCAACCATGAGGTGGTGCAACCGCTTTGGTCCTTCGGGACAAGTATGGGAGTTTGGGACTTGGTGTCGGCTTAGATTTATTGAATCTTCGCCGAGGTGAAGAATTGTTGGATTTTTTGGAGGAGGGAACTTTTTTGTTCAGGAACGTACGTACGCAGTTAGGACGTTCGTACGTTCCATTCGACAGATAACTTTGGTGGGAAGGAACGTACGTACGTAGTTAGGGCGTACGTACGTCCCATAGCACAGATGTTGATTTTTTAAGCTGAACGTACGTACGTGATTTCGACGTACGTACGTCCTCTCTTGGTTTTGTGTATATGGGCCGGTTTAAGCCCATTTCGTGTGTGTTTGTATGGCTATGTTATAAAGCCAATTGAGAAGGTTGGAAAACTTAATCTTCATGTGAGAGAGAGATTGTGAGAAGCCATTGGTGAGTTTGAGAGAACTCTTGTGAGGAAGAACACTTTGGTTTCTTCGTAAGGGCTTGTATAATCGTCTCTATTTGGAAGATTGTTGTTTTGGTCGTGGACGTAGGCAATATTAGCCGAACCACGTAAATCTTTCAATACTGCCAGTTGGGCTCTGATACCATAATAGAATTATAAAATGAAAATTACAATGAATAATGGATCGAGTTCTTATTTCTCTGATGAATACAATTGTTGTTTTACAGTAGTATATATAAACAAAATTCCTAAACCCTAAACTACATTCCTAACTAGTAGGAGATAAGATTTACAGTATCTTAACAACTTGGACTTCATCTTGACGTAGAGTTGAATTCCTTGAGACTCGGACAATCTGCAACAGATATGAAAGTTAATACCCCCCCTCAAGTTGGAGCAGGAGTAGGGTTAGAACGGATGCCCAACTTGGATAAAAATCGGCGAAATTGATCAGTTCCAAGTGGCTTGGTGAATATGTCTGCGAGTTGGTTCGCGGAGGAGATATAGGTCGGAGATATCAACCCAGATAACAGTTTTTCACGTACAAAGTAACAATCGAGTTCGATATGTTTTGTTCGTTCATGAAAAACTGGATTTTCTGCGATATGAATTGCAGCTTGATTATCGCAATACAATGGTATTGGGTTTGTGATTTGAATACCAAGATCATTGAGTAGATAGTGAAGCCATTGTAACTCTGCAGTGAGGTTGGCCATGGCTCTATACTCTGCCTCTGCAGATGACCGAGAGATAGTTGGTTGCTTCTTGGATTTCCAAGAAATTGGACTACTGCCAAGCATGGTAAAATAACCGGTTGTTGACCGTCGAGTTGTTGGGCATCCAGCCCAATCAGAATCTGTATACCCTTACAGGTTAAGAGAACTAGATGATGACAGAAGAATTCCATGACTAATAGTGCCTTTTAGATAGCGTAAAATACGTATCCCGGCATCATAATGAGCAGTCCGAGGTTGTTGCATGAATTGACTAAGATAATTAACAGCATAAACTATATCTGGTCTAGTAACTGTTAGATAGAGGAGACGCCCAATTAAACGTCTATAAACACTAGGGTCTGTTAATAATTCCCCGGATGTTGGAAGAAGTTTGAGATGTTGTTCCATAGGAGAAGCTGATGTTTTTGCACCAGTAAGGCCTGAATCTTGAAGGATGTCAACTATATATTTTCGTTGACATAAAAATAAACCAGAGGAAGACCTTGAAACTTCTATACCAAGAAAGTATTGTAGTTTTCCTAGATCTTTGATGGGGAATTTCGATTCTAGACGAGACTTGAGAGATGATATCGTGGAAATATCATTTCCAGTGATGATGATGTCATCCACATAAACTAAAACAAAAACCAAGATATTTGCTTGTTTATAAGAGAAGAGGGAGTAATCTGCGCGAGATTGAGTAAATCCTTCTTCTATGAGAGAAGATGAGAATTTAGCAAACCATTGTCTAGAGGCTTGCTTGAGTCCATAAAGTGATTTATTCAATCGACAGACACGATTATCTCCTGGTTTGTGAAAACCGGGTGGAACTTTCATATAGACCTCTTCAGTCAGATCCCCTTGTAAAAATGCATTATTAACGTCAAGTTGGTGTAGAGTCCAACCTCGTATTGCAGCAAGTGAGAGAAGAGCGCGAACAGTTACTAATTTAGCAACTGGGGCAAAAGTGTCATGGTAATCAATACCTTCTTGTTGTGTGTAGCCTTTTGCGACTAGCCTGGCCTTGTATCTTTCAATACTGCCATTGGCTTTAAACTTGACCTTATAAATCCATTTGCAACCAACTGTGGTTTTTCCAGGGGGCAAAGGGGTAAGCGTCCAAGTATGATTTTCTTCCAAGGCAGAGATTTCCTTAGACATAGCTTCACGCCAATGAGCATGTTTCATGGCATCTGTGAAATTTCTTGGCTCATGTGTGGTTAGAACAGAAGTTAGAAAAGCCTTGTGAGTAGGAGTAAACTTTTCGAAGGATAAATGATGAGTAAGGGGATAAGGAGTTGTTGCAGTGCAACCTTTGATTGAGCAGGCATAATCCTTCATCCAGACAGGAGCTTGTCAAGAACGTTCAGAGTGACGAAGAGGTTCTGAAACTGATTCAGTTGTAGAAGAATTAGTATGTGTTTCTAGTTCTGAACTAGGACTAGAATGTGAGATAGATGTAGTAGGTGAACTAGTCTCAGGTGGAGAGGAAGTAGATTGTGAGTTTAATGCAGGAGAAGATGCATGATCATGAGAAATGGGGTAATCTGGAGATGGTATATCTATTGGATAACTAATCTCATCATCATAAAAAAATTCTGATTGTTCTGTGGTGGAAAAGAAATCTTTCACAGGAGGCATAGCATCATGAAACGGAAAGATGTGTTCTTTGAATACAACATCCCTTGAAACATATTTCTTCTTTCATTCAATGTCTAGAATTATATATCCTTTGTGATTGAAAGGATATCCTAAGAAAACTCCTGGTTTGGCGCGAGGATCGAATTTTGATCGAATTGAATTATTTCGAGTAAAACAAAGACAACCAAAAATACGAAGATGATCATATTTAGGTGGTGACTGAAGTAAGACTTCATGAGGAGATCGATTTGATAATACTGGGGTCGGCATTTTGTTGATTAAATACGCAGCTGTGAGTATACATTCACCCCAATATTTGAGTGGTAAGTTTGATTGAAGGCGAAGAGCTCGTGCTACTTCAAGGAGATGACGATGTTTTCTTTCAACAACACCATTTTGTTGAGGAGTATAGACACAACTCCTTTGGTGGTGGATTCCATTGGAGTGAAACCAGGATTGAATTTCTTTTGACAACAATTCTGCACCATTGTCAGTTCTAATTTTTTGCAATTGGGGCAGAAAAATTGATAAAGCTCCAGTGGAAACATAACTGACTTTTTGTGCATATTGAGTTATGACAAAGTTGTAGAAATGTTGTAGATGTTTAAAAGTTTCAGATTTAGCACACATTAGATAGATCCATGTGCACCTTGAAAAATCATCAACTATTGTAAGGAAGTATTTGGGGCCATCTTCGGATGGAATTGAAAAAGGTCCCCAAATATCACAGTGTAAGAGTCCAAAACAACGAGAAGAAGAAATTGCATTTTTATTGAATGATAAACGTGCTTGTTTTGCTTGGGGGCAAACATTACATTCTGAAGAAAATTTGGAATGAATAGAATCTACTGTTTTACATAAAAATTTGAAACGAGCTTGGCTAGGATGGCCTAAGTGACAATGCCATATATCAATTGGCGTCTTATTGAAAAAACAAGTAGCAGAAGGAAACCGGAGCTGATAGAGACCAGAAATGAGATCAGCCTGACCAATCGTCTGATTCGAGCGTAGGTCCTGAAATAAACAACGAGAGTTTAGAAACTCTGCTTTGCAACTAAGAGATTTCGTTGCTTGAGATATTGAAATTAGATTAAATTTGAATTCAGGTATGTGATAAACATGCATTAATTTGAAGGTAGGCGAGAAGATTACTTCACCAATATGTTTCACAGTAGCATGAGAGCCATCTGGTAATTCAACATTTATGAGTTTACGAGGATTGTAGTATTTACTAAACAATGATAAATCACAACAAACATGATGTGTAGCACCACTATCAACATACCAAATTGAATTGAATAAATTATTGGTGGTATTACCTGTGAGATTCACCTTAGGAGAGATATCATCATCAGCCATTGGAGTGGACAACATGGAAAGGAGACGATTATACTGATCAGCGGAAAGAGATGGAAGGATTTGGTGGTCATGCGTGTCTTTGGATGTGACAGCAGCGACAGTAGGTATTGGGGTTGTTCCTTTAGACTTAGAAGAAGGAAAACCATGAATCAGATAGCATGTTTGACGTGTATGTCCATACTTATTGCAGTGATCACAGTAAGGACGTTGCCTTTTGTTGAATGATTGGCGCTGCGATGGATTTCCTCTAGCTTGAAGTGCTGCAGATTCTGTGGAGATGGCTGGAGACATACTAATGAATTGTTGGGCCTCCTCTTGTTTAACAAGATTGAAAATTTTCTGAGCTGATGGAAGGGGTTCGATGAGCAATATCTGACTTCGAATACTAGAGAATCGATCATGAAGCCCTTGTAAGAATTCCATAGCGCGATCACGTTCATGGCGCTCAATGAGAACCTTGCTAGCACCACAAATACATGCTTCAGAGGAGACAAGAGAGTCATATTCATCCCATAGAGATTTGAGACGTGTGAAATAATTGGTAACAGTCATATCAACTTGTTTGTTTGAGATTGGTGATTGCAGTTTTGAGATGATATAACTGCGGAGCATTGGATTGGGAGAACCGTACCTTGAGATCATTCCATATTGTTCGTGCAGAATCAGCATACATTAAACTGGAACGCAGATCTGGATGGACAGAGTGGATAATCCAGCTGCTAACAAGATCGTCGCATCGCTTCCAACAGTTCAAGAGTGGCAAATCAGATGAAGGCGGTGGGGTGCTTCCATCAACAAATCCTAGCTTACCTTTTGCATTGAGAGCCTTGGTTATGCCGCGAATCCATGTTGCATAATTGTCTCCTTCTAAGTGGGGTGAGACAAGAGATGCAGTAGGATTATCAGAAGGATGAATGAGATATGGGTCAAGGATTCGATGATTTGAGGATTGCAACGGATTGGTTTGAGAAGTCTGCAAAGGAGTTTGAGAATTTTGCTCAGATGTTGTTTGATTTGTTGTTGGAGTAGTCTCGATTTCAACCATTTTTACTGTTTTGGAAGAGAGGGAACAATGAGAAATAGGTGAGTTTGTTTAATGGATCTTACTGGATTCCTGATACCATAATAGAATTATAAAATGAAAATTACAATGAATAATGGATCGAGTTCTTATTTCTCTGATGAATACAATTGTTGCTTTACAGTAGTATATATAAACAAAATTCCTAAACCCTAAACTACATTCCTAACTAGTAGGAGATAAGATTTACAGTATCTTAACAACTTGGACTTCATCTTGACGTAGAGTTGAATTCCTTGAGACTCGGACAATCTGCAACAGATATGAAAGTTAATACCATTAACCTTCAATACCATGGTACACATGGTTTCCGTTAAGCTTGGAGCCAACAATTATTTACTGTGGAGAAATCAATTTATTCCTCTCCTTACAAGTCAAAATCTTATTGGGCATGTTGATGGATCAACTACTCAACCATCTCGCACTACACTTGATGCGAACAACAAGACGATCGACAATACTGCGTATGCGGTATGGAAACAAGCAGACCAACTTGTTATGAGTCTGTTATATTCTTCCCTAACAGAAGAAGCTATGAGCGAAGTGTTGGGTCTCACTTGCGCTGCCGATGTTTGGAAAACCTTGGAGGAAGTCTTCTCCTACAAGTCCAAGTCTAGGGAAATACAACTGAAGGATGAGCTTCAACTTATGAAGAAAGGTACTCAATCTGTTGACGAGTACTCTCGAAAATTCAAGCTCGTGTGTGACCAGCTTGCTACGATGGGGAAACCAGTTGACAACACTGACAAAGTCCATTGGTTTCTTATAGGCCTTGGTTCTGAATTTCGGTCCTTCTCTACAAGTGTCCTATCTCGACCACCATTACCAACATTCAAAGAAATTGTTCCTACACTTCAGAGTAATGAACTCTTCCTCAAGTCATTACCTGCTACTTCAGCTTCTCATGATGCTGCATATATTGCCAGTCGAGGTGGACGAAATTTTGGTCGCGGTGGAAATCACAATGGTGGAAATCAATCACATTACAAATCCAATAATTCCAATAGTGGAAACTCAAAGTCTTTTCATAATAATGGTGGGTATCGATCTACTCATCATCCATCTACCACTGGACAATCTAAATCAAGATCATTCGTAGCTGATTCTATATGCCAAATTTGTCGCAAAAGAGGACATGAAGCAGTTGATTGTTCTGAATTTACTCGTGCATATAATGTTTCCCAGATCAATGATGCATTTAACTCTTTCACCGTTGATGACCCACATGATCCAGAGTGGTATCCAGACAGTGGAGCAACAAACCACATGACACATGATGCAGGTAACATACCTTCTCGTACACCTTATCGTGGTTCAGATAAAGTACAAGTTGGTAATGGTTCAACGCTACCAATTTCCCATACTGGTAATATCTGTCTCCCCTCATCTCATGGATGGCTTACCTTAAAAAATGCTCTCGTTGTTCCAACAATTCAGAAAAATCTTTTGTCTGTTAGTAAACTCACTATAGATCAAAATTGCTCAGTGACGTTCGATTCTTCTGGATTTGTGATACAGGAACAAGGCACGGGGAGGCTTCTGGGAACCGGTAAATTAATTAATGGACTGTATGTTCTTGATCGCGGAGCTCAATCATATCTTACTACCAGCAGTGATTTTTCTTTAAAGGCTACTCCATTGATCTGGCACAATAGATTGGGTCACCCTTCTCCAAAAGTAGTTGCACATTTAAATAAAAGGGGTCTTATTCAGTTCTCTGCTTCAAATTATGTATCTCATTTATGTTCAAGTTGTCAACTGGGAAAGAGCCATAAGCTGCCATTCTCCAAGAATAATAAAAGATCCTTGCTTCCTTTAGAATTGATACATTGTGATTTATGGGGACCATCCCCTATTCTTTCATTGGCTGGCTTTCGTTATTATGTAATATTCGTGGATGATTACACAAGATTCACTTGGTTCTATCCACTGAAGCGAAAATCTGATTTTGGTGAAATATTTCCGCAATTTCACAAATTTGTTGAAAATCAGTTTTCTCACAAAATCAAAGCATTCCAGTGTGATGGCGGAACTGAATTCATGGACTCGCGCTTTCTTCATTATCTATCAAGTCATGGCATTGCTAAACGCATTTCATGTCCTCACACACAAGCACAAAATGGGTGTGCTGAACGCAAGCATCGACATGTTACAGAGACTGGTCTTACTCTCATGTTTCATAGTGCCATGCCAGCATCAATGTGGGTAGATGCCTTCTCTACAGCAGTATACATTATAAATCGCTTGCCAACACCGGTTCTCAATCATGCCTCACCCTATGCCTTGCTCTTTGGTAAGACTCCTTCCTACTCTATGATACGAACTTTTGGTTGTTTGTGTTTCCCTTTTCTTCGTGATTATGCACAACATAAACTTGCGCCCAAAAGCACCCCATGTGTTTTCATTGGTTACAGCTCAACCCATAAAGGATTTCGTTGTCTGGATAAAGCTACTCGGCGTGTCTACATTTCAAGACATGTAGTTTTCGATGAAACAAGTTTTCCCTTTGCAGGCTCCTCTTCATCATACTCTCCGTCTCAATTTTCAGACCTCATTACTTTCTTTGAACCTGCGATGGAAGCACAACAATCTGCTGATGTGTCTACACCACCAGTACATTCAAATCAGCATCTTCATTCAATGTGTGATCCACCTCAAGATACAGATGCACCACTTGCAACTACTTGTTTACCTGAGAACTCTTCGGTCGTGTCTGATCAGGAAGCTTGTAATGATCTCTCCACTAATGGTACCCAACCATCTCCTTTGGTTGAAAATGCAATGCATCATGATTCATCAACTGCTACTGTGCCCCTCACAACTTCATCTTGTAACTTGAATGGCGAGATAAATCAACAGGATTCATCTACATCACATGTTCCATCAACACTCACTAATGTTCATCGGATGACTACTCGCTCCAAAGCAGGAATTTTTAAACCAAAGGCCTTAGCTTCTATACGCTATCCTTTGGTTAATCGAAAATTTCCTTCTCGTCAAGATGCAGCCTTCTTTACAGCTCTTTTACATACATCTGAACCGAAGGGTTTCAAATCTGCATCAAAGTTTCCTCACTGGGTTCAAGCAATGAACGAAGAAGTTGATGCTCTCCAACATAATCGAACTTGGTCACTTGTTCCTCGCCACCATAATATGAATGTTGTGGGCTGTAAGTGGGTCTTTAAGACTAAAATTAATCCGGATGGTACAATTGACAGACATAAGGCCCGTCTTGTTGCAAAGGGCTACAATCAACTTCCTGGTCTTGATTTTGAAGAAACATTTAGCCCGGTCGTTAAGTTTTCTACTGTCAGAATTGTCTTATCATTGGCTATCACTTCCAACTGGGAGATTCGTCAACTAGATGTCAAAAACGCCTTTCTTCATGGAGTTCTACATGAGGAAGTGTATATGGATCAACCACCAGGGTTTATTGATCCCACCAAGCCTAACCATATATGCCGCCTGCATAAAGCAATCTATGGACTCAAACAAGCTCCACGAGCTTGGTTTGAACGCTTTAGCTCCTTCTTAAGAAAGTCAGGTTTCACATACAGTAAGGCAGACACATCCTTATTTATTTATCGGCGATCTAATGACATCATTTTACTTCTCATTTATGTTGATGACATTGTGTTAACTGGCAGTAGCTCTACACTCATCTCTGATATTATTTCTCGTCTTGGTAATGAGTTTGCCATGAAAGACATTGGACCATTACATTACTTCTTGGGCATTGAGGTCATTAGAACTTCTTCCGGTCTCGTACTCACTCAATCAAAGTATGCCAAAGACTTGTTACAAAGGGCGGATTTACTGCATGGGAAGCCAGTGTCCACGCCAATGGTTGTAAAATCTAATCTCACAAAAGCAGGCATACCGTTTTCAGATCCAACATTGTATCGCTCACTTGTTGGTGGACTGCAATATCTTACTATAACCAGACCAGATCTTACTCACAGCATCAATTCAGTTTGTCAATACATGCACTCTCCAACTGATGATCATTTCAAAGCTGTCAAGAGAATCCTGAGGTATGTTAAGGGTACTATTCATTATGGACTGCACTTATACTCTGATAGTCCTGTACGCATCTTAGGATATACCGATGCTGATTGGGCTGGCTGCCCAGACACTCGCCGTTCTACATCTGGTTTTGGTGTCTTTTTAGGTCGGAATCTAGTGTCTTGGAGTGCCAAGAAACAACCAACAGTATCACGCTCAAGCACTGAAGCAGAATATCGATCCCTTGCTATCACTGCTGCTGAAATTACTTGGATTTCATATATACTTCGTGACTTGGGAGTCTCTCTTCGTTCTCCTTCTACATTGCTATGTGACAATCAAAGTGCAATTTGTCTTGCCTCTAATCCAATTCACCATGCTCGTACAAAGCACATTGCCATTGATTATCACTTTATACGCGAGAAAGTTGCATCAGGGCTACTTCGTGTCTCATATATACCCACTGACCTCCAAGTAGCGGACTTGTTTACTAAGAGTCTTCCACGGACTCAATTCTATTTACTACGATCCAAATTAAACGTTTCAGATACTATCTACACGTTTAACTTGAGGGGGGGTGTTAAGGAAAGTATGAGCACATGCATGGCTGTTATAAATCACACTGATATGATTCCCATATCAAGAGAGGATATTGACTATAAGGCAACACCAGCAAAGATTACTCTTAAAGATCTTCCAGAATGATCTCTTGTCTTGTATATGTAACATGTGACACTTCTGTAATGTATTATAAATAGACATACCATTCATTGAGTAGGTATATACAAAAACTCCACTCAAATCATTCAACTGTTGTATTCTTTTTCTTCTTTGATTTGCTTCTATCAACTGGGTTGTAAACCCGTTCACTGACCTATGGAACTTTATAGATATACACCTTCACCATGAAATGAAGAACCCCTCTCATTACTAACGAATAAGATGCCATTCAATCAAACAAATCAATGAACACTTACTCAAAAAGTCGACTTAGTGACGGATACAACCAAGGATTTATAGTAAAACCGATATACCAGTAATGCACCTATTTGTGAAAAACATGATGATGCAGTGCCAAAACTAGATTAATTTAAACTCTGAAATTTTCTAGGGTATTCCATGGTCATTGTTGACCTTAAAATCAGCTCACGGTAACCAAGTCACAAATTTCCTACTCGAAATTCAAACTGATAATATAATGTGAAAAATAAAGATTCGAATTAGATTTAGACTACTCGAAATTCAAACTGATAATATAATGTGAAAAATAAAGATTCGAATTAGATTTAGAGCAAGGGATTTCCTACCCATTGCTTGGTAATATGGATTTGTAGTTACCTATGTATATACCCATTACCGAGTTCTCTTACTCGGAATGCCAAACACCGACTTTACACTTATTTCATCCGACTTCGTATCTAATCACACTTCACTCATCTCCATTCAAATCATAATCTCACTAACTCGGTATACTAAACACCGACTCTGCACTTATTTCATCCGACTTCAATCGAGTTACAATCACCCGAGCTCAAGCCCATTTCCAATTTGGCCCACCCGACATGCAGTACAGGTCATACTCCAACTCGACGACTCATGAGCTCGTGTGGCGCTTAGGTGGCAATGCATATTAATTACAAGATCAATATCAAATATATTCTCATTATTATATGTCCGTTATTTTCCGTTACAAAATCAATATGAATATCACACATGTAATTCCCTATCTATATAAAGGGATCTATTTCATGTGAAAGAGGACAAGCTCTCTTTAGCTCCTCACAAGCTCTCTAGCTTCTCTCATCTCATATCAATAAAATACATTTATCTCTCTCCGTGGACGTAGGCACCATTGCCGAACCACGTAAAATCATGTGTCTACTTACAACCTACATCATGACTTGTTCTTTTTTATCTAATGTATTTACAACCTACATCCTCAAGTTCCACGGAGAGCACGGACCCGCTCTTGAATCAAATTCCTCTCCCAGTCTGCTACACCCTCAAAAGCTTGTTCTAGAAGGCTCTCAAATGGTTCTTTCCAAGGATCATTCTTAGCCAGATCATACGTAGCTCCACGTATTGCACTCTTGTTAGGACCACATGGCCTCTTTGACGTAAGTGCATCATAGGCTGTTGTTAGCTGTTCAATAAACACACTGACTGGTAAGAATCGTTTTGTGCATTTGTGATCAGATTTACGAGAACAAGAACACATACAGATAATAAACCTTGCATTCATTCAGCTAGAAATTGCTACATAGACGAGTTAAAATCTGTTTATCTGCAAACTAACAGAAAATCAAGTAAAAAGATGTTATACTGCCATCTTTAGATTTGGAATCAGCAATTTGACCACTCCAAAGTATTTATAAAATGAACTAAACCAGACCATGCTTGAATTGAGCAAATGAATTATCACATTTTAAAGTCCATTTAGTTTGCTGATTCATTGGGACAGATATGCCAGCCTCTACCAAAGTCATGAATCTTCATCATTGTAGCTGGATATAGCTAGACGGGTGTCCTTTAAAATTTACATATAGCTGAGAATAGAAACAGCATAATTTGAAAAGATTGGATAACAATAAAAGTGTTACGACTTACATTCATTCCACAAAACCAGAACATGTAAGCTATGGCAACAGCAGGAGCCCTCCCCAATCCAGCTGTACAATGCACGTACACTCTTCCTTTACCCTCTGATATTGCCCACTCCAAAGAAGAAACAGCTTTAGGTAATCCATTTCTCAGTGAATCAGGATCAAAATCTCTTGCCTGAAAATTTTATACAAGTAATTTTGATTTGGTCCAGTTAGATGTGACAGACATCAGAAGACAACTAAGTATGTCATTTGATATTGTTTTGATCAAATAACATATTACATGAAAGGCAAATAAAAGGAACTGCAGAGGTCAAAGGCCTCGTTGTTCAGTAATTACATAGAAATGGTAGTTCACCAGTCACCACTGACATATCCTTATTTTTATTTAGATAAATAAAAGGTGTTATTCATTAATATAATAGAACTACTACATGAGAATAAAGACATGCAAAAAATTAGCCAATAACTACTTCCTTGCAACCCTGTTACCGATTACACCCACATTCCCCACTAAATTTCCATAATAACTAAAATACCAAACCTACTACTTATCCATACAAAAAGTTAAGGAATACTAAATACTGGTTAACGATTTGGGTGACATATATTAAGTTGTTGAATCTAAGATGTATACACAGTTTTTATTGTCATTGTGGAGACTGTCAAGCTAGGAAAAACCAGACTGGTATATATATGATTCAAAAGGAACAATGGATGGAAAAGAACTCTATCAATTAGTCTACGTAGCAGTTAATGTGATTTGTAACATTGTATCTGGAAAGTATCATACATATAGATATGAGTAGAAAGGAGTTCAAAATAATTTGTAAGAACATAAGAATTGAAGAACACCCTGAGTCCCTGACCCAATTTCAATGGCATGAAATGAGAATGTTTCGAGTACACCATAAAGATAGCTTAGAATAGACACAGTTCTACAGGAGGGTTGTTACACATGCAAGGGAATGAAATCCAAAAAAGTTACCATAACTAAAGATCAAACATACCCCACACTCTTGGAAGTATATTATATTGTTTCAAGAGATTCCTCATCAGACTATTAGATTGTCAAGTTCTTCAAGATTACAAAGTTTGTTTGAGGTGCAAAGTGCACAGTTCAATACCATCGAAACGAAAAGAAAAGAAAAGGACTCTGATGTCTTGTTTCTCTTATCTTTCGTTAGTAAAGCAATGTGTTTAGGGCATCTATAAAATCTGAAATACGACCAGAAATATCAAGAAGATTTGCTTACAGGTCTTCTCATGTGACGAATATTAAGTTCTTTACATCTTTTGACTATTGACTGCAAGTCAATCCCCCAATACTCAATATCCTTGTCCTGCTGCAAGTTCAGAATGTAGGCAACATTTTGCTCCACTTTCAAGTGATCTATGTCTTGAGGCTTTTGAGGTTGGGAGCCGACTATCAAACTTTCAGTAATAACTGTGTAGTTCATGCCTGAGACAGAATTCAACATCAATGTTATTACCATAACAAAACAACATTTTCATGAATTGAAAAGAAAAAAGAATAAAAAGTTTACTTAGTTATCGAAAATTGAAGGTGGTTAAGAGGTCCTGAAAACTGTTCACAACATGAACAGAAAGATGCCAATAACAGTAAAAAGACCCTAAAGCATCTCAACAACCATTGCAAATTGCAGGTAGTATTGGCAAACTGAACCTTAAACCATCATCCTGACTTTACACAAACGAGCATTAGGCCAAGGTTTAATGGTTGATGCTGCAACGTTAGTATGCTTTTAAACAGGAATCAGCTGCTAATAACAGTTTAACCTATCATTCTACAAGTGGTAATTAAAGGTAATACTCATGTATTGCAACTTGATACAATGAGTAACCAGCCAATTCACATTATTCTTGGGACTTAATATTAACCCTCATATTTCATATCATCATATGGATAAATCATTTCAAAACAATTCTTTCAGAATATGTAACCTACAATGCTTTGCCTGGAAAACAAAGAAAGTATTCATGAGCAATTGTGATGGAATTGCACAATGTCGTTCTTTCGAGGGATGGCAACAAAGTTTCATTTGACATTACATTGTAATTGATCGTAAAATTTGATCGCAAACAATTTTTTATACATTTTCCTTCTAAATGAATTTGCTATTCTAAAGGTTCACATATAATACAAATCAATCACAAACAATTTGAGATGTGTGCACCAAAAGGCCAAGCATCATCCATCCATACTTATTTTCCATAAATAAAAACCCAACCCCTTCACTTCTCTCATCTAAAATAGACCTCAAAAAGGCTTTAAGCTTTTACAGACCCCACTTCACAAAAAGCTAAATATAATCAAATAAAAAGTAATCTAAACTAAAAGATATGAAAAAGCAAGAAGAAGTTACCTAAATCATGATGATATTCATAAGGGTTTCTCATAATACTTTTCATAGCTATGTTGTACTCTTCCATCTTGCTTTTACTTGTTGGGTTTTTCTCAATTCCACTTTCTGAAACTTTACAAGTGATTCCATTCACCTTCTTCTTCAAATACAACATTTTGGTACCATTTTTAGATAAAACAAGAGATTTCTTCTTTGAAAACACTTCATTTTCAAGTGGAGAAGTAAAGACTGGTGAAGTTAACCAAATGCCACTGCTAACAAATCCCATCTTCTTCTACTTTCTTCCTTGAGTTCTTTCTTTCTTTCTTTCTTTTCTTCCCTCTTTTACTAATGAAGATGGACTTTGGAAAAGATACAATGTTTTCTGTGCCAACCATTGTTTATACTTGGACCCAAGCCGAGGCCCTGGAAATTGGAATTTTCTATTTGCTTGCTTGGCCTGAAATAGTGGAATTTTCTGTTTGCTTTGGTTTCATGTGGTACACATTGCACACTACTGAAAGTCCCAAACTCTGAGTAAAATGCACATATTTTTTTTTTAGTGAATCATGTTATTTTCAGGTGGCCTGTATGGCTGTATAACAGTTAATGGATGTAGACAATTGTCAGCACACCTTCCTTGTAAAATCCTTTTGATAATGCCCCGCCATTCACTGTCCAACAACAACCGAGTTGATGCACAACAACTGTATTAGGCTAGTTGAACAGTAAATGACACAAACACAATATAAATACACTTAGTGTATTCATATTGTGAACAGGGTGTTAAACGAACCGAACAGTTCGGGCTCGACTTGAGCTCGTTCATATAGTTAAACGAGCTGAGTTTGAACATCAAACAAAACTCGTGTAAAGTTTGGGCTCAGCTCAAGCTCGACTCGTTTTTAAATGAACCGAGCTTGAACATACCAAAGCTCACAAGGCTAAAATACTACTTTTATGTGTAATTTAATCGAGTAGCTCGGGTTCGACTCGTTTATAGTTCGACTATAGCTAAATGAGCCGAGCTTGAACATAAAATAAAGCTCGTATAAAATTTGGGCTCGGCTCGAGCTCAGCTTGTTTTTAAATGAACAGAGCTTGAACATACCAAAGGTATGCTCGTTCAGCTCGTTTAACACCCCTATTCATAAGGGTTTCTCATCATATTTTTCATAGCTATGTAGGATTGTCAACAGTGTAGGATTGTGTTTACTTGCCCGTTCGGAATTTCTGGTAGACTGACAGACCACATTTGGACTTGTAAATGATGAAAGAGAAGAATAACATGAGGCCCTATCCAATAAGATTGGGCAAACATTATGGAAGCCCGTGGGCGGTCCAATATATATCTAGTTTGGTCCCATTAGTCTGCTTAGAAATGGACTGAACTGAATTATGCTAAGAACTTGTGTGCAGGGGAATGCAAAATGCTCACAATGAAAATGAATACATGTGTATAAGATAATTCAAAGGGTCTCGACCAAATGGCATGAACCTGTACAATTAACTGACCAAATGTTTGCCATATATATTGCAGGATATGGTTGGGGGCATAGTAAAGCACTTGTAAACAAGAGGTAGTGAGAAGTGAAGGATATATGCTTCTTGTGATGAACTGACAGATAAGACTGATTAGGTTCCCAATCCACATTGCTTGTAATTAATATTGATCATGACTACGTGTTTGATAAACAACCTCACGATTGTCCCTTATAATAACAAGAAACCAAAGTTATCAAGATAATTTAAGGTGTGGAAAGAGACTTTTTAGATCATGATGTGAGGATTGAGGGCACACCTCATAGTATCTTTGTGCCATATCAACCAAAGAATATGTTGTAACACTAACAACAATATTAATACTTAGGTTTTCATTAGCAAAAAGAGCAGTCACATAGAATTATCACTCTGATCTGCCAGCTTTGGATATATATATATATATACATGCTTTGTTTGGGCATAGGCGTGTACGTGAAGAACATCTTTACCAAAAGAGAGAGAGATATCAGATACATATTCTTTCTGATACATCAATCAATGTGTGCAAAGCTGTTTTCTTTAGCTTGGTGATGATGGCATGAATATCTAAATCTAATGTAGCTATATTGAAGATGTGATTACCAAAAGATGGAAAATAAAATTCTGTATTATATATATTTTTACATTATGCTAGCTCAAAAAAAAAAATATAAATATTTATAGGGAAAATTAGACTTAACCCCCCAAGTAATGGACCTCTTTTGATTAAACCCCCACATATTTGAAAAGTTTGACTTTGTACCCCACCGTCTGTTTCTGTCTAGTTTTCCATCCAAACTATATTTTTACTTCCCCAAATGCCCCTCATTCTCTTATTAGCTAAAACCCCCAATCTTCTCCATCTTAATTCACTCCATTGCTAGGATTTTGGAGCAAAAGAGTGGAGAGAACTTTTCAACTTTACAAAGTAGATCTACACCATTTTCACACAATTTTCACTTCTTTTAGCAACAATGATTGTGATTATATGTTGCAATTGCTTCGATTTCAAATAAATTTGAGAAGAAGAAGACATTATTCAAAGAAATCATACATTTACCTAAAATTGACCTTCCCCATTGTTCATTGTTGTGATTGCTTCGATTTTAAAGTTAGATTTGAAAAGAAATAGAACAAGAAGAAACAATCTTGATCAAGTTGCAACTCATTTACAAGAGATATGAAGAAGGAGATGTTATTGCTAAATTGAATTTAGTTTCTAACTTATTTTCTAACCATATGTGAGTGTGGGTACTTTGGGGGGTTTTAGCTAATAAGATAATGAAGGGTATTTGAGGAAGTAAAAATAATGTTTGGATGGAAAACTTGACGGAAGCAAACAGTGGGGTGTAAAGTCAAACTTTTCAAATATGTGGGGGTTTAATCAAAAGAGGTCCATTACTTGGGGGGTTAAGTCTAAATTTCCCATATTTATATGCATTATATGAAGCATTTGTCATAGTTTCACTAATATATCGGGAACCTTCCCATTTGTTAAACCACTTTAATTTAAATGAAGCTACCTAAATTTTAATTAGTGGTTGAGTTTGGCCTAACTTTATGTTTATGGTTCTTTACCTAAAAAATTTAGAATGCTTCTGCTGTTGTGAATGATGATGGGCATACAAGACCCTACAGATTTGATGTTTCTTGTTTTTCTTTTTTCACTTCATTAGTTCATTGTTTAGTAAAAAGGTTTTCTTTTCTGTAATTTGATCTTAATTTTTGTTAGCTGTGATGCAGTATAACTTTTTAGTGCTCATTGCCTAATGTAATCAGTCATCTTCAATATAAGATGGTGATATTTGAACCCTTTGGCTTAACTTGAATACTTGATCAACATCAAGGAGTATGTGTATCAGTGTATGTACAATGTGCCATATATTTTCTAGCTAGTTAAAGCACCCCCTCATCAGGTCCATTTCAAAAGCATTACAAACTTACAAAGATATTGCAGGCTTCAAGGCATGAGGCAAGTGGCTTAATAATAGTTGCAGATGGCGATATGGACCCAAAGCTACCTAAAACACGTTGTGGCCTGACATCAATGATCCCAAAGGTCAATGCCATATTTAAAACCTGGAGTGTATGTTTATCAAACAATCCATACTGAATTTGTGGAGTAAACTGTATATTCTTGATTAGAGTCCAAGCTATAAGCCTTGTGTTGTCTTTTTTTTTTTTCTGGGGAAAAACAATGCTCACTATCTGGTCAGTGGTCACTGGCTCACTGCTACCTCATCCAAAGGTCTATTAACTGAGGCAACCTGTAAACTACAATAGATATTAGATACCACATACATACATGATATAGTAGTTTATATTTAAGGATCATTTAAGTCAAGACAGAGATCATCTTTCTCCCCAAAATAAGGAAAAAGATAATTTTACAGAATCTGAACACCATGTGAATCTTGTAAGATGTAACCCCTACTACTGTATGAACTTATCAACATCTTTTTAAGAAGTTGGGATTCTTGCAAAAAAATTATGTTTCAAACTTTGAATGAGGACCACTGGTCTCAAAGAACAATACAGTTGTATATGAAGTTTTGTTTCTAAAGAAATTTTGATTTGGTTTAAGGATGATCAAAGTCTAAAACAATTGATAAAAATTCCATCTTCTAATCATAAAAAAAAAAAAAAAATAATATACAATAATAAAATTGAAATCACCAATATACCAAAATACCTATATACTTACAAATCAGCCTTGGAAAAATACTGTACCTACCTATATAAATCATCTAAAAAGGCTATAACATCATCTTCTTATCCCAAAAAACAAAAAGAAAGAATCAAAATGAAGCATATTCTAAAAAATCTCTATCATTTACCTAAACTTCAAGTGCCTTATCATTTCCAGTACTAATTCCATTTGTTCCTTCAACAATAGCATTATCTCTTCTAACCTCCTTTAAAATCCCAATTTTTCTTAAAAACTCCTCTCCCCAGTCCCAAAGATTCAATACCACATAAGTCCCTATACCACCAATCAAACCATAAGCAATTGAATATGTCAATGGCATCAACAACAATGTTACAAATGCTGGTATAGCTTGTCTCATATCATTCCATTCAATTTCCACCACTGATCTCATCATCAAAACTCCTACTAAAATCAACGGTGGACCGACTGCCCATGCTGGAATTGAAGCTAACAATGGTGTTATAAAAAATGCCAAGAAAAAATACCCAGCCACGGTTAATGCCGTTAAACCTGTCCGACCACCTTCACGTATCCCAGTCGATGATTCAATAAATGCTGTCACCGGTGATGTTCCTAACAATGACCCAACGACAATAGACGCAGCATCAGACATAAACGCAAAGTACTGGCCTTCGAAATCCCCATTTGCATCAGTAAATCCGGCAAACCTAGCCATGGAATACAATGTACCAGTAGTATCAAGTATATCTACATATAAAAATGTAATCAAAGCTTCCCAAAAATACCCTTTTCCCATTCCTTTAAAACTTAAAGCACCAGCTGTACTCTCAATCTTATGAACATCAACAACTTTCTTAAAATACCGATACGCAGAATCACCAGCTTCAGTTTTCGGAAATGCTGTTACACTAGTGTTACGAAACCAAGATATCGCTGTTACAAATACTATACCATATATCATAGCACCTTTAACATCTTTCACTAAACAATAAGCAATAATAATAAAACCAACGATACCAAGCCAAAATGTCGGACTTTCCATTCTGTTATTTAAACAAGAAATATCGCCCGATACTGTTCCACCAGGTAACAAACTAATAGTACCATTAATAGCCGATATAACAGGTGCTAATGATAATCTAGAAGATCTTGGACAAGCAGCAAGAGTAACAAGAGTAGATGAACTATACCCGATAAGTCCGATACCTTGATTACCTTGTAAACCGATAAATGCAAGAAATAATCCGATACCAGCAGATGAACTTATACGTACCGGTTTTGGAACAAGTTTTGCAAGTTTTGCTCTTAAACCAACAGCCGAAATCAACAAAAAAATCAAGCCTTCAATGAAAACAGCAGCAAGAGCATTCTGATAAGATATATTACCCGATCCATGAAAACCAACAACAGTATAAGCAAAATAAGCATTTGTTCCCATTCCAGGTGCTAAAGCTAATGGAAGATTAGCAAAAGTTCCCATAATCAAACAACCGATAAGTGAAGAAGCAATTGTAGCAACGATAAGATCTTTTCGGGTTCTTTCTAAACAAGCTGTATAACCTGGATTAACTGGTGCAAATTTGCATGACTCATTGGGTTGACTCAGTATTAATGGTGTACCATTTGATGAAATACCGGTACAATTAGAAGGCGAAATATCGGGAATGTTACATAATGGTATACAATCTGAAACAGAACATGGACCACCGGAATCAGTTAAAATACTAGCGTTAACAGCAAGGATGTAAGCCATAGTAAGAAACGTAGCAGTTCCGGCACGTAACTCAGTTGTGAAAGTTGAATTACGATCAGTGAGTTTGAATCGTTTTCCAACTCGGCTTTTGGCTACATAGATGTTGAGTCTTGTTGTCAGAGATTGTTTTTGGCCTGGTGGTGGTGTTGTGCTTGCTGCTTCTACGTCCATAGTTGATGGTGAGAGAGAGAGAGAGATTTGGGTTTCTTCTTCTTGCTTTCTTGTCTTGTTGTCTCTCTCTCTATGTGAATTGTGAAAGAGGGGTTTTAAGAGAGGTGGAAGAGAGAGAAAAGATTCTAGATTCCGAGTGATGAAAGGAGGAGTTTGTGTTCAAGGAGGACTACGAGAGAGGGAGATTCACATTGGCGGATATATCGCGGATGCCAGTTGGAAACTTTGAAATTTTATGTTTGAATAAGCAAATTTAATTATTTTCTTTAATATAGTTAAAATTTGTAATTTTTTAGTAATTTTTTTGTTTATAATTAATTAATTATTACTACCCTTTGAAAATAAAACCATTATATTACCATATATCATATGAATTATTATGATCACCTTTGGTCAATGCCTCAATGGTTTATGTGGATATAAAATGATACTTTCTAATTATACACATGATGATTGATCATATACCATTTCTTTTCTTTCCCTTAGCTGTCTCAGTCCAAACAAGAGTACTACATTTACATTATTACTAGTTGCATTTTCATCTAAAGTTGTCAAAATGTTTAATTGGATGTTTACTAGCAGTGATTTAAGTAAGAAATAGAGATTTTTGTACATACCCCCATCTGAAAGTCAAAATTTGAGATACCCTATTTAAAAAATTTGAGATACCCCTGTTTTAAGATGTGGTGTTATATTAGCCGTCCATCGTAAAACTAACTTATGACTGTAAAAATCTCTTTTGTCTTAAAATAGGGGTATCTTAAAAAAATAAAATTCAAATACGGTATCTCAAATTTTGACTTTCAAACGAGGTATGTCCAAAAATCTCTAAAAAATATTTTGTAGCTTTTGCGTGTTACAACAGAACCACAATGCAAGAAATGGTAAAATTGTTGTTAACATCATAGTAGTATATGTAATTTTGAATTTTTATCAAAGAACAAACCAAAGTAATAACAAAATTTTATGCATCATGCTTATGTCTTGTTCCATCATCGATCCTCATGTATTAGTGTGCTTTTAAGTGCTTAACCCTTTTTTGAATTTGTTTTCTGGATGTATCATTAACATCCAAAAATGAATCTGGATCTGGTAATAGATAAATGTCTATTTGTTTATTTTTGAATTTTGAATCACCACAAATATTTTCAAAAATTAAGTTGGACAGGACAGAGACAGTCATTTTGCTTGTTAGAAAAGGAAGTACTATGATATTTCATTTTCAATGAGAAAAGTATTTCAGACTTTACTTTTGAGAAGAAAATTCAATATATACCTAATACCTTATTTTTTTCCCCATCAAGGTAGAGTTCAATCAATGTACTTCAATTTAGTAAGCAAAGGATAATCGATCAAGAGAGTCGTTTCTTATTACTAATTAATTAAACACCAACTTGCTTAAACAAAAATACTTATTGTACCCTATTGTATTTGTAGAACCAAAAGTTCATTACCTATAAAAACTCCCATACAGGTACCCTAATATTAACATGGTATGTATCAATAATAAACAAAATGATAGTAATATAAAGAGAATATAGCCATATAGGTCCCCTAGCTGGCTTATGTGATGGTTGATAACTTCATCTATACAACTAGTTGATTATGAGTTCTCAAAAGTGAAAAGAGGCTTGTCAACCTTTCTAATAAGTGAAACAAAGGGAATACGACGACCAAGCCACCAAGGAAGCAAGTTGTGTTCCAAAACCTCTTTGTTTTATCTTCTACATTTGCATACTCGAGTCAGTATGTAGCACATCATTCAAATCTCTTTCATGTGTTTGGACTTTGGTGGCTTAAATTAAAGCTAATTAGCAGTCATTCAACCTTCAGATATTATGAATGTAGGGAGTAGGGACATTAGTACTATTCCATCCTCCGCAGTCTCTATTGCTTAACATACATCACGTGAGATTATTTCACTTTTGAATATCTTTTTATTCACATCAACTATATATCAAAATAATATAATAAGCAGGACAGTTGTCTTTCTTCTCTGTTCTTCATTACAGTATCATTTACATGTACACTTTGTCTTTGCTCGAGTCATCAGGAATTGACCTCATCACCTCATACTTTCTTACACATGCATATGATCGATCGACACTAGTCTTCATTTCATACATGCTGGTGCATGAGACAGAACCTACTATACTGTATATGTTTGTTTGGTACATGCTGCAAAACCACACACATATTTTTGTGAGAAAATTAAACCTGTTGCAAAAAGTGTATATATACTTGCTACAGCCTACATGCATGCACATATATATATATATATATATATACATATAGAATGGTGGATGGATTAATTAGTCGTATACACAGGATGATTATGGCTTTACGGGGGAATGTTGCATCAGATAGGGACTTGGCTTAGTGAGTGCTTGCTTCAAAGTTCTTTATTAAGAGAATGGGACCTGCAAATGGTTTGGGACAAAACGCACCATTTTATATATCTTTTTGCATGAATAAGACTCATCACTCATATTATTACATCTTCTACAGAGAAAAGTAGGTCACCCACTCCTTATCTTTAGTGCTTTAGGTTAAATTAGACCATTAAGAGAAATTCTTCATGTAACAAGGGAACTAAATTAGTACAAACATCATCAACTTTATAAAGAGATCACCTATATGTTCAAATGGTGTTTGGACTCTAATACTTTGTTACATTCTTTTCTTAAACAAAGAGAGGTGTGAATGATTCGGAATCCAGTATAAATTGACCATTCGCATTTTTCCTTCCAAACACCAATTGCAAACCACACACCATCACTGAAAAGATCGTGTCCAAGTGAACAAATATTCTTAGTTATCATTGCCAATTATGATATTCTGTGTATCAATTGTGGAGTAATTCCTAAACAAAACTTGTATCTTTCCATCTATATTTTTTTGATATTTATACTCCCTATTAAAAGAGATTTATCTTTTATTTCGATTGATTGATTAATTTTGAGGAAAATTGAGTTTAATTTAAAATTTTAAGAGGACTGGCAAGTATATTCAGCCGCGGATACTATAAATGTACAAGCATGTATTCAACTCTGTGGTACAGTATTTCTTTTCTAGGAAATTTCCAAATGTTTTTTGGTGATACCATATGTTCAATCTAATGTGAACACATTGCAAAGCCACAAGTTGTAACTAGATGAATGAATTCAGTTCATTCATTTATATACGTTAGCTATATATGGTGAGAGGATTCAGTTCATGAATGTTGAATGCCATTATGCATTATCATCACAAGAGTTTGAACATACAAAAACATTCACATCGATGACTCTGTAAATGAGGTAGTCAATATAAACAGGCAATTGAACATGTGAGTGTCATTACGTACATGATAGTTGTTGGAACTCTTACTTCAGTGGCCGGCAAGTCTTTGACTTATTAGCTCCAAAACAATATGAACAAGTTTTCAAACTTCAATCTGGCCAACATAATGTTTAGGAACATGTTTGGAATAAACAGATATGCTTTGGTTAATTGATTTTCAATTTATGGATCATTGCTTACAAACAAAAAGACAAATGTACTTCTTGTATGTTTTTATTCCTTCTTTTTGTTATTTTCTTTGATTTGTATAAGTAGATGAGATTGATGAAAATGTGTGTTTGTCTTATCATTGATTTTGGTTCTTAGCCCCCAAAACATATTTTATACATGCAAATACAAGGTTTAGCATAAATACAAACTAGTACAAGTGTTAGTTTATAGTTCCACAGGAATAGAGGATATCTTGGTATGGGTGGGATGGTGTGTATCAAAATCCATAGCTGAAAAGAAAAGATAAGAGCATTCATAATGGTTCCATATGTCTGGTACTCACTCTAGGACCATTCAGTATGGTAAAGTGTCCTAAAAGAAAAGTGTCCTAAAAAGGCTACCTCAAGGGACAAGGGCTGTGAGGTACCAATATTGATACTATGGAGTTTGAAATTTTGGCCAAATGAGTTGATTAGACTAGGTTTCCTCTTTTAGCTTTGCTTAAGCAGAAGTACTTTGTTGAATACGTTTTAGACAAAATATGATACCTAATCATCATTAATAGTCAGTATAGTGAGGGGTGCAGACTTGCCATTTGAGAAAGAAAACTGTGAAAGCAGTTGAAGTGATCCCTGCTTTCATTAGAAGCTGAATATCAATCTCATATAGTAATTATGGTGGAAATCAATAATCCTGAATTTTACTATACAAACATAGTGAAAGGCAGATAGAATACAGTAAACCCAAATGGAAACCCCAGTCATACAGCAAGGTGGAGCACCTAGTATTCTAGTAATAGTATTATCTGAGATCATGAGATATGGATATTCATGCTCCTGTAGTCCTAATTCTTTCTTATTCGGCAAACAGAAAGCATGAGACTAGGGTTGGTGATCCTGGTGGTGAGTACAACAGGAGATAACTTGCTAATTCAGATTAGTCGCTACTTCCATGACACCACAACCTCGTGCCTCTGTTATTAGCATAACCAGCTGAAAATCCTACTACACGGAAAATCCTGACCTGAACGGAGACAAATTACTTCTTACTGTTTCTAGTACCATAAGCTAATCCTTTTGACCTCATTTCAAAAGAAAGCTGTACTACACTGACTGAACAATCCTAAAGAGAGAGAAATTACTAATTCTAGAACCATAAGCTACAAATTGATGACTATACTTCCCCCACTAAAGAACCAGCTCCAACTTCTAAGATGAACCATCCTGAAAAATCACCAAGTGCAACTGGTGAAGAAGCCAAAGGTCAGGACTCTGTGATTAGATCGAAGTTCAAAACTGAATTTACATGGGTGTTCTTTTGAACTTCCACCTTTGACATCTGAATGCTGAATATTGCAACATACCACGTTAGCTTATGTAAACAGTATAGTTAATTTGGGTCTTGGCAACAAACACGCCACAACCTATTCTGCTAGCCAACTGCCAACCAGTTTGTGCACCTTTTCTTTTGTAACTAAATAAATAATATTGTCTTTACTATGTGCTAAAGAAGGGAGTTATAACAGTTATACGGATTATAAATTTGACGTTATTGTCATTAGTTATATTGGTTTTTCTCCCACCTATTCCCTCACCATGGTGTGAGCCACAACTACCTGTAAGCCTCACCACCACTGTCTGCCCTAACCCTGATGGTCACAATTTCAAGCCAAACCACTCTCCCTTCATCCTGCAGTCTCTGCTATTAGGTCAAGCAACCCGTCCTACATGGTCAAAATTTGGCCAATTTATAGAATGCCTATACATGCTGGGTTTGAGTAGTTTGAAGGGTACAATCATGTCACAACATGTGAAAAGGAATTCTTGAAGAAACCAAAACTTATACATTGAAAAGCTCGTTAAAAGTTCCCAAAATCCACATCAGCATCAAGCTATGTGAGTGCCATTTTACAGGATGCTTCTCAAGACAAGATCATAAATTTCACAGCGTGTGGCCAGTGGACACCATATACCAACAAATAAATGTGTTTAGTTTCTTATTGACTTCTATACCTAGCCTACCTCACTCCTTTTCTCCCCACCTCAACCTCTTCATCCTCAAAGAGTATAAAGCTTCCCTTCAATTGTTTAACCTTTCTCTCTGAAAAACATCTATTGGAATTTCAAACTAGAATAAAATACACTATAAATAGCTAAAATAGAAAGATTAATAATATAATTTATCGAGTTAGGAAGCAGAATAACACCAATGTCTTATTGTTGCTGATACATACCTCCTAGGCTACAACGATCACATACGACCACTGACATGTAGAGATACAAATTTTCTTTTCTCATTGTTGTCATGGTTCTCTTTTTCCATATTATGAACAAATAACAAAACCATAACTCACTCTTAACGCCTAAAAAAGTGTAACTGCCCCATTACAAAAATCTGGCAATTCACAATAACAACAAAATTGTGAAAAGTAAAGTCAAGAGTATGTCAGAAGTTGACTGGGGAAGGTGGAGGCATCGTGATCTTAGTTGCAGCAATGACAGTGTAGTGATGCTCACACATCCCAACAGCGCGACCATTATGAAAGTGGTGTGGATACATCCTTGGCTATTTGACTTATTATACCCTTAGGATAATTCCTTTGGAAGATTCCTAATTTCCTATAATCAAAGAGACTCGTATGTTACATGTGCAATAATGATACTATTAATTGTGAAAGTGGCACAACAATCAATATGAGAGTAAAAGTAATGGCAAGGGATCGAACTTACAGCTTGCAAGTCAATAAAGAACAAACGGGATTTAAAAACAAGAGTAGTTGTGTTATTAATACTAATTGAAAAATGTAGCGAGTTACACACAAACACAGGAATATAATCACAATTCACAAGCACATAAATTATCATAACATGAAGCAGGTATCAACGACAGATAAAAGGAGAAAAATTACGAACAAATAAACTTCAGGTGGCTGTTACAAAGTGAGAATCGTAAGGTGAAAGGTTAGAATCAGGCTTACGAAGGCTGAAGTTGTTGTGGAGGCTGTGGCTCTTGATAATGCTCACCTTGCCAAGCCCAAACAATGTCCTTCAAAGCTGGTCGAATGTCCTCCTTTAAGATTTTCTGATACTCCAACGTATCACCATTGGACTTCTTCATCTCTACCAAGTGGAAAGACGGAGTGACCTCAAAGATTTCCGCATCAATAGCCAACACTCCTTTCCTCCCCTCCTTAAACGCTTCAAACTTCAGAAGCCCTGCATCTTTCTTCTTCATCTTCATCCTCAAACACTTGGCAAGATCTTCCAACCTGGATATGATGGTCGGGGCAGGCTGCCTGGATGTGAACCGTGCTTCTCTCTTGTTTTCATTTTCCTCAAACAGACCAGACAAGTCAAAACCAACTGAAAGTGATATGATATCAAAAGCATTCAAGTTCGTTAGCTTTGCCAAGTCTGGCTTTGTCTCAGAAGCACTACTGGTATTCTCACATGGATTGAAAATTGCATCAGCATCAAGGGAATCCAGTTGCTTGGCTTCTGTTTCAGTTTGTAATGGTTTGGGGTCAAACCCTTTCCTAAACCAAGAACTTTCCATAATCTTTGCAATAGATATCCTAGTACTTGGGTTTGGATCCAAAATCTTTGAGAGAAGCCTGCGCACTTCTTGTGGAAACCAATTTGGACATTTGAATTCTCCTTTACCAATCTTTCTATAGAGCTCCATCAGATTTGAATCATGGAATGGGAGATAACCAGCCAATAGAACAAACAAGACCACCCCACACGACCAGATGTCAGCTTTTGCTCCATCATATCCTTTTCTATTGATCACCTCGGGAGCAACATATGCAGGGGTTCCGCAAGTAGTGTGGAGTAATCCATCTTGGCGTTTAGACTCAGCTAAGGCACTTAATCCAAAATCCGAAACCTTTAGATTACCATTTTCATCTAAGAGTAGGTTTTCAGGTTTAAGGTCTCTGTGATAAACACCTCGACTGTGGCAAAAATCGACAGCACTAATTAACTGCTGAAAATATTTCCGTGCAACATCTTCCTTCAGCTTGCCCTTTGCTACCTTGTTAAAAAGCTCACCACCTTTTGCATATTCCATGACAAAGTATATTTTTGTTTTGGTCGCCATTACCTCATAAAGCTGCACAACGTATGGATGTCTAACCAGCTTCATCACAGAAATTTCTCTCTTGATCTGATCAATCAGCCCAACCTTCAAAACTTTCTCCTTATCAATCATCTTAATGGCCACACTCTGTCCGGATTTGAGATTCCTAGCATAGTAAACTTTAGCAAAGGTGCCTTGCCCTAAGAGTCTTCCTAACTCATATCTTTGCATCAGTACTCCCCCTTTACTCTCCATTCTAATTTCAGAAACTATTGATATAGTATACTACTTTCTCCTGCTAACAGAATATAAGGTATTTACACGCAGGAGCTTCTGATGTGTGGAACGTTCAACCGTCTTCACAATGGTCGTGGTCTAACACGACAGGCTTCGTATAAAACGTGGTCCCATTGCGCACCTTGGCACAAACAGGGGATTGGTTGTGACTTATATTTCCACACTCATCAAGAATGAATAAAGAGAGCTCAAGCGGAGCTAAAGTTTCATTAACCTCAGAGAAGGAAATTTTGGCGCTCAAGCACATTTTTCAGCATTCCCTATCGATTTGTGGTAGTGCAAATGTTGTGAGGATGACCGGCCTTGAAAGAGAAAGAAATGATAAGCTGTAGCTTCACCAAACACAGGACAGGAACCTGAAAGCATAAGTAATAGATCATTAATAAACTTGAAAAGGGGAGAGAAATCAAAAGCAATTACAATATTCCTCAAAACAAGACATTTGAACTGGACTAAACAGGTTAACGGACAATGTTATGGGTCAAAAAAACATTAGCTCCCTATATAAACAGGCTGAGGACAAACCAATCGCTTTTGCTCTTTTTAGGATGTAAACAGTACTTTATGATGCTATTTGTCATTGATCTAACAAAAACAATTGTGATGCAAACTACCAATGTAGTTTTACACATAATCAAGTATAAAAACATAACTGCTCTATAGAAATAGAATTTTTTCATTCCACTATGATATTTAAAAAAGATTTTAAACAATTTTTTTTTGCAAAAAGAAAAGGTTGCTGTAATCAATTCATGAAAACACTACTTGAACACATAATTTGCTTGGAAAATTTGGCTCTGTAGAATAACCAATTGCACTAGAACTGAAATTCAATCAATTCAAAAGACAACTACTGTAGTATACTCTTTGTTAATTTGAATAAAATTGCTTACATGCATAGCCATGAAATTCGTGAAACTACAATCCAGATACAAGTTTGATGATTTTAATTTGATGTAGCAAAACAAAAATATCTCAAAAAATTGAACAACCATATATCAATAGCTCAAAAGACTTCTACATCATCAAAATAGCAAATTATGTATTTAAATTACTTATTTCTATTGAGATCATTAGAAATATATAACAATTCAATCAAAGAATAAAAAACAGAACTACATATATAAATCAACTAAATTTCAACCTTTGATGAATATCAAACAAAAAAAACAATTTAATAAAAATAAAGAAATTCATTGGAGAAAAATTCTAGATCTAGCAAAACTTTCTTTGAAATTCAAATAAAATATTCCGATGATGATCTGTAAATCAAAACATAAATCGATATATTCATAATAACAATTAAATTCAGATTAATTTAAGTTGTTCTTGCTGTTTACCTGAAACAGAGAGAGAGAGAGAGAGAGAGAGAGAATAGTTTCAACTTTCAAGTTTGAAATCAATCTAAACCTTTCAAAATGAGATTAAGAAAGCTAAAAAAAACCCTAGCTTTTATGGTCTTAAACGAAATCACCACGACACGAGGTGTCCGTCTTCGTGTATTATTTTAAAATATCGTCGACAAACCGTTACTTTCAGTGTACATTTACTTAAACACCCATCATGAAACACCGACCATTAGTGGCATTTTGTGGTAATTTTGATAGACAATGAGTGCTATTTAGAACCGTTCTTCATAAATATCAACATAATATTTAATTATTAAAAAAATTGTTTTGATTCCTAATTTTTTTCGAAATTTTTACCACGTGGGATCCCGTAGCCACCTGCAACAGTAACGCTTTATATATATATATATATGATCAATAGTACACTGCCAAGTGTCTAGTTATAGAAGATTCTGACACAGTTGTAGAAATTGGTAGCGCGTTTTCTAATCATACACGTAATTAATTTTTTTTTTTTTTTTTGTCGCGAGGAGTAAGTTATCTTCTGCTGGTATCATTTGGTATGATGAGTTGTTGGTCCAGCACGACTATGTGCATCTATATACTTACTACTTTCTGGAAGGCATGGAAGTGGTTCTAGGCCCTCATTAAGCACCTATAAAACACAATTGGCCCAACTAAAGCCCGGTTTATAATATTGGCCCTCATTAAGCATTTGTAAAATAAGAAAAGACCCATTTAACGTTGATATTGTAAAAACGGCCCTTTCACTACCGATAATACCCTTCTAGTTTATGCAAACAAATGTTTGCATTTTATGGTATGTCATTGTTTCGAGTATGCAAACAAGTTTTTGTATTTAATCTTTATGTGTTGTGACTGATGCAAACAAGTCTTTACATTTTCTAGTTTATCTTGTTGTCGTTACGAGTATGCAAACAATTCTTTGCATTTAATGTTTATGGTTTATGTTAACAAGTCTTTGCATTTTATATTTGTATTGTGACTGATATAAATAAGTATGTTTATATGTTTATGATATGCAAACAAGTCTTTGCATCAGTCGAAGGGTAAACTAGTCCATAAGACACGGAAATCAGCGGTTGGGCCTATTTTACCATTAGTTCCCTAACCGGTCCAATCTTATATTTCCACACCTTAAATGGGTCCGTTTTTTTTTTCCCTGCTTTCTAAGGCGCCTCCTTCCCGCCCTACGAGTCACACAGAGCACACACATATCTCTACTTATATAATTACAGTTTTACCCACACATATATCTCTATGTATAATTACAGTTTTACTCTCATATATCTCTATATATATAATTACAATTTTACCCTCACATATCACTACCTATAATTACAGTTTTACCCTCATATATCTCTACATGTATAATTATAATTTTATCCACACATATCACTACCTATAATTACAGTTTTACCCACATATATCTCTACATATAATTACAGTTTTACCCACACATATCTCTACATATAATTACGGTTTTCCCTTTATCATAATTATTATAAATAGATTGTATAAAAGCCCAGACCCATACCCAATAATACTTATACACATAAATACTAATAAATCCGGTTTTAACTTTATCTTAATTATGAGCGGACCGTAAGCCCAGGCCCATATCCAATACTTATAATTACGATTTTACCATTATCTTAATTATTATAAGCAGGCTGTATAAAAGCCCAGACCCATACCCAATACTGATAATTTCGGTTTTACCCTTACCTTAATTATAAATAGGCCATATAAAAGCCCAACCCATACCCAATGCTAATAATTCCGACTTTACTCTTACGTTAATTATAAACAGACTGTATAAAAGCCCAAGCCCATACCCAATAATACTTATGCACATAGATACTAATTTCAGTTTTACCCTTATCTTAATTATGAGCAGACTGTATATAAAAATCCAAGCCCATACCCAATAATATTCCTACCACTTATGCAGCACGCATAAGCGTGCATATTCACTTAGTTTTTTATAAAGAGTACACCCACCCACCTTTTCCGGAGTTTTATGATGTGTCACGTGAGTTTCACGGGTCAGTAGTGTGCTAACTGCTAAGAGCATTCCCAATGCAGGGTGGATAAATCCACCTCCACGTAGGCGCCACGTAGGTCCACCTAAGCAAAATCCACCTTGTTGATTCAAGGTGAAACTCTACAAGGTGGAGAGTTCCCAAGGGAAGGTGGACTCTTGTAGAGAGAAAGTGGATTTTTAGAAAAACTCACATGCCGTCCCATTTTTTTAAAAAAAAAAAAAATAGGGAGACGGCATGTGACATGCCGTCCGAGAGTCCAAAACTTTTAAACACTATGTAAACTTAAAAAAAAACAAACGGCATGTAACATGCCGTCCGGTTCTACCACCTGTGGGCAGCCCACCCCCAAAATCCACCTCCCCTTGGGACATTCTTTTAGACTACAAGGTGGATTTATCCACCCCACCTCCAAAATCCACCTTGCATTGGGAATGCTCTAAGAGGCAATAGGAAATTAAAGGTCTTGCATTTTGATTTTTGAGAGTGATTGGATTGCAATTCAAAAAAAAATATATATATATATATTGGCAAGGTTGAAGGGACTATACTTTTTTTAAATTAGATGTAGAAACTTATATCAACAATCAGTTGTTAACATATTTCGAACCCACAACCTTTTCACTTTATGAGAGGGGTGCTACCATTTAGCCACAAACTCATTCGTAATTCAAAAATAAGTTTGTCAGATTATACACACAGTTGAGACGTGAAAGAATAAATGTGGAATTAGCTAATGTGGAATTAAGCTAGATTTACTGTATGTCTGTATATGCCTGTATGCATGAGATGGTAAATGTTTTTAATAATAAGAGAGAAAAAAAACAATTAAGTTTAATATTTAAATGAATATGCAGCTGATAATATATCTTATGGCGATTGAGCCACAATGGTAGCACCCCTCTCACAAAGTGGAGAGGTCATGGGTTCGAAACACGTCAACTGCGGATTGTTGATATAAGTTTCCATACGTAATTTAAAAGGGGTAGGGGTCCCCACAACCTCGCTTGCCAACCAAAAAAAAAAAATAAAAAAAAATATATATATATATACATATCTTATGAACAACTTGAAGGTTGTTTACCAAAAAAAAACTTGAAGGTTTATGATCAGGCAGGTAGCTGATAATATATCTTTTGGTACTAGGTAGTAATTAGTGGATCAAAGGATATGGATGGCTTTCATTTTCTTTTTCTTTCTTTTTTTTTTTCTGAAAATGTCCAAGCATAAAAACTTGTACTTTATATCAGAAAACAAACAAACCAGACATTATCCACAGTATATAAGTGCGTTTATAAATGGAAGTCATCAGCCTCAAGACATTCTTCAATTGAAGTCACCTACTGTATATGTTCCAAGTGATAAGATTAGCTTAATTGTTCTCTATATTAGACTATTAGTATGATTTAACACACGTGAATGAAAGTTTTGAGGCTATCTTGGACTTGTAGTTTACGCGTCAAATGGGATAAGAACTAGTACTTCTAAGTTATGCAGCAGCCTTCGTTATTGACTGCTAATCTAGTTTCAGTAATATAATAAAGTTATTATACACTAAGCAAGCAAGTGGTAATAGTGTAGTACATGTAATCCAACTAGTTAGAGTCTTTTTCTAAAGTGGCAGGTACTAGGTAGGTGCCGCCTAAAACGTTTAACTCGAGCATATCCAGGAAACCATACTGATATACACCAGATGTGCCTTCTGAAGACAACATGCAACTTCATTTCAAATATTTTTCTGAGATGGACGGCAACTACACCTTACCATTTTAGTCATAGTGGCATAATTTATAAATTTTGCTGTATATATCCTATTTTCATTACAAAGATCAACATGAAAATTAAAACAATTACCTTGCAGAAGAATTGAAGTAAATAAGAACTAAACAAAGGGAAATCGGAATTAATTAAGTAACAAAGAAACAAGGGATCTAAATAATTTACTGGTGTATTTTCAACAAATGAGGATGCTAGTGAAGCAGCATTATCATCAGAACTAGTTATAGAAAAATTAAATTAACTAATTTGTTGGCGAAATTTTTCTTACACAAGTATTACATGTTTCAAATACATACCTGTCTTGTATAGGTAGAAAAAAAATGTTTGCATAAGAAATGCAGTCTACACCAATTTGTTCAGCTATGCAGTCAAAACAATTGACCACTTTTCTCCATGGTTCACTACTTTGACACGCCCTTGATCTGTTCGGAAGACTGACAGTGTGCCTCATTCATGTGTTCAGAATATACATGTTGTATGTGGCTCTCCACGCACTGGTGCATTTTCTAGTGGTGGCTACTTAACCGCAAATTTCTTGCACTCTGGGAATGTAGAATGCAGATAGGACTTGAGAGGCCCCTTCGAAGCATGACATCATTTGAGAGGCCATCATGAAATCTACCAGTTTGAAAAGAACGCACAACGGAATTTCAACTTTTCATGAGCAAGAACACAATATAGAGTAGAATCGTCTATTTTAGAGATTTACCATTTTTTTCTAATGAAATTAAATCTTATTTCGATAACTAGGAATTTTCAATTATTTTCAGCTTACACTAAAAGAACTTATTATTCCTCTAAAGACATACAAGTATACAACTATACAAGTACCTTCCAAAAGATATCAAGTTTATCTAAGTGATTTTTAACTTCAAGTTGCAATAGATTTATATTTTAAAGGGAACAAAAGGTTTACACAATGTTCAGACCATTCCTTTTATAAGTCGACCACCTTAACCAAATTCTGACACTTGTGAACCACCATATCTGTTTGGACTTTGGACATCTAAATCTGATTTGAAGGTCATATCTGGTTAGTTGTTGCAATGACCAAAAGCCCTTCTCGATCTTACTGTTTAAAACACAATTAAGCAGGCAAAATAATAACTGGTTTTCAGAACCCTCCTATAGCATACGTATTACGAGTTTAAGACATGAATACAAACACCAGACCCAGTTTCAGACATGTAATTTGGCTTAGGCTGCATTAGTCTTTGGGATGAACCTGGCTCTGACATTGACACAAAATCCATTCAAGATAACAACAGAGTTCCGCACATAGTGTTATTTGAAAGGAGTTGAGGGGTAGCGAAAGAGGAACTCGTAGAACACAAGATCTTTATAAAAAAATTACTCTTCAGCTTCCAGGCCCACCTTAACGTTTTAGTTTAAACGATGGATAAGGTGTTGCTATTCTTTTAGCTAGATTCATAGAGCCTAAAAAGCAAATGGGGACTGTGATTCAGATTCATAATTAAAATTAAACAGCCTCCCTATATTTAATATTTTTTCAGTAGGTGACTACGTAATGGTGCAACCCGGGTTAGAAACCAAGTTGTTGTAAACACTCCCATCCACAAACTGTACGAACTAAGCCAGTTAGCACCTACAATGCACTTTGGTTTGCTCAATGTATTTTATATCAGTTCATTATCAGATTAAAACAATGAAATTTTCTATTCTGTATTCGATGACTACAATTACAACATTGTCAAAGCTTTCTTGCTATCCTAATACGATCACTGTAAGGATACCCTCCCAACCAGAGTTGAAGGGAATGCATATAGACATCTTGTAAGCAATTAGGAGATACAAATCTGCGCCTAAAACAGCAAAAGGAGACATGTAACAAATTAGATGTCGCGTAAACTATCTACTTACATGGTGAACTGGAGGAAGAAAGAGAAGTGCAGACATGTATCAGAAGATTGTGTCAATTGTGAGCTTTCTTTTAGTAGGAGATTTCTCTACAACTTGCTTTTGTACATCCATAAATGTTGAACCCTTGTGAGCAAATAATCTTCGGAGATTGATCACTGAAAGCTCACTAAAGCTAGCAACCGCGAGATCAGCTTGTACCAATTCGTACCTGAAAGTTCATGCGGACAATGGTCATTCTAGGGAGTTTAGAATTGGATTCAAGTAAACAACTCCTTTAGTTTCACGGTGCTGAGCAACCCAACAAAAATAGGAACATTTAAGTTTAATGGTGACTATTGAATCTTGACTAATATATGTCGGTGCACAAGCTCATACAGGTCATTATTAATAGTCACAACAATGCCACAAACAACAAGTATCAACGTAACAACTAAGAATGATGGTGTTCGATATGAAAGAGACGTTAGTAACAGCAGTTATGAGTAATCATTTCTGGTCCTGATGTTTAAAGTTGTAACAGCTGAGGAGAAAACAATTTGAGATACATACGCAGGGTGAGCGCCAATTAATGCCACCGCCATCATTGTACAGTTATGAGCAGCAGTTATGCCTCTTAAGTCATCCTCAAACACCACGCACTTGGATGGTTTCCTGTCCAACTGCGAGATTGAAATCAAGCAATCAACCAAAATAAACTCATAGGGAGATTACAACGACTGACTTTTAGGTATAAAACTACGTTCGTATTGAGGGAAGAACAAAATCATGGTGATTAAGGTTTGCAAGAGAAATTAAGGTTTACAAGAAATTAAGGTTTGCAAGAGAAATTAAGGTTTACAAGAACAGCAAATATATAGGATACGCTCTCACCTTCATGTAATATAGTAATAACTGTCAGAAGGCTCACAACATACCTTCACTGCTGCAGACAAGAATCTATGAGCTATTGAATCCATGCCATCTTCTTTAGTAACAATTGCCTGTAATCCCAAAATTGAGTATATTCAGCAAAATTTTGTTCCATCTCCTATAGAGAATATAATCAAGTGTGGTTGTCAGCTACCAATATTGGTAAAATACGGAACTACCTAGGATGTACATGGAAAGGGAGCACCCAATTGTTTATACCAAAGAGATCTCAAATGGATCTTGATAGGTTTTGCACTTTTGCTATTAAGGTTTTTGCCAACTTGGGATGCCAGTACCGTGTTATAGTTAACACAAAGAAATCAATGCAACAATTAGTTACAGACAAAAGGATAATTTACCAGTAGTGTCTTCCTTTAACAACTATATCAACTACTTTGAATGTTTGAGATTAAGAGAGATTTTTTCTTTTCCTTACCAAAGAGGCATCCCTTGCTGTAACGTATTTCTTTCCTTTTTTAATTAAGTCAGAAAAATAATTCAAGGAAAGAATGCAAGGTTTGTAGGAATATTATGTCAAAACTTTCAATCATGGTGATTTTTGCAATATGTGTTCTCCACGATAGGAAGCGGGAACACCAACTAACCTAAAACATTTAGTAAAGCTTTGTTAAGGATATCCATCTTATGACAATTATATTTACCTGGAAATATTTATTCAACCCCATCTGATGAAGAGTTTCAAGCAGACATTTCCTGTCAAGACATGAAACTAGGGCACAAGGGATGCGAGCCGTGGATACTGCATCCAACCATTCTTTCACGCCTTCTATGGGCTTCGTAAGCTGCAAATGAAAATTATATTGATAATGTATTTAAAATACAGAATCATTATAAAGACAGTACAAATCACACCTATGGAATCAAATAACGCAGGAAAGATCTACCTTGAGCATATTCTCATAGTATAATTGTGAAAGCCTTGATTCCAGTCTTTCCAGTTCACTTTCTCTATTCTCCCAGAACAATACCTGAAACCTTTGATAGTCAGAGGCGGTATAAAGAAGTTACTGTTGGTTGTCAAGCAACAGAAAACATAACTACAAGCAAGCTATTCTCAGTAAGATCGTTTCCACGCCATGAGTCGAAAAAGGAATCAATGCTCGTTATATACAGCTGATACACATGTCAGAACTTCTCGTACTGCCACATGACAACATTTGCAATAGTTTGTTCAAAATTATATAGATCAATGTACTAATTACTCTTTTTTAACTGGTACCAAAGTAATTAGTGGCAGAATCAATATATCTCATTGGGTACTGTGAAATATCAGAGTCAATTTCTTATTTCTTTTTCTAAATTTTATATGTTAAAGAGATCCCAACAAAATATAATCCCTATCCCAAACTACCAATACCAAACACAAAATGAAGTATTTGAACCTAGTAGATAATCCATTTAAACTGACCATGATGGTATCCACACTTTTCTTATACTTCAAAATTTTGCTCTTCCATGTGCTCCAATAAGAAGCACAGGACACATATCATATAATAATCCCTTAAACTGAAAGGACTTCTTTTATCAGCAAGACGAGATATCAAATTACGGGGAACTAATACAAAAGCTTCAAAGTTTACTCTATCCGACACGTTTTTAGGAGATAAATAGAGGAGTGACTTGCCCGCAGCTCTAGAAGATGAAAGACATTATTATTGTAATTTTCCTTTCCTCCCTTGTGGCAGGATCTCCATAGAATTGTCATGGATGATTGTAGTGGGAAGACCTATTTGAGCTAACTAAAGCAATAGAGGTTGAGGTCTGCCTAACCCTGTTGTTAGAGTTCTATGTTTATGTTATAGGTGGCTCGGTCAATGAAGGAATGAAGACCCAGCCAGAGGGATGTGACCTACATGGGGCACCCAGATATTTGGGTGGTAGTGTGGTAATGCTGGGTAAGAGTCCAACTTGCTGTATTTAGTGTTTAATCTATTACATATAGTCAAGATATTGACACCCATATCTACTTTCCAAGTTCAGCATATCTAAGGCATATCACAAAATGTGCAAATCTCATAACTCAACTCCAAATCAATATATATTTCATCTTAAACCTTAACCTCTGAATTCTAGAAATATTCTGAAGTTTGACAACATATCAAGAGATTCTGAACTATGCTTGTGATTAAGGATGTTGAAGGAGTGGGCAACTTGAAATTGTGTTGAGTTTACGACTTTTGACATTAATAATATCAATATATCAGGTACTTCACCACGAACTTTAAATTAACAATATCATAGTTACCTTCCTCTTTTCACGCAATTTCTGCAACCAAAACAGTATTTCTGTTTATTTGTTGTAATCTAATTAGAAACCAGAAAGCAAATTCAAGGAAATCCACTTCTCACATCTTACTTGATGAACTTTATTTCTTCGATGTTTTGCAAATTGTAAAACCAAATTTCAATATTCAGTACAGCCTAAATTAATCGAAAAACTATGTGTAAGATGTCCTACTAATATTCGTTTTGGAACACAATTTGTAAAATAATAGACTAATAGTTCACAGAGAAGACAGCTTCACAGACCTTGCGTAACACATGATCGACTTTAGCATATAGAAGGGAACTCTGTACATCAGCATCCTCTGAAATATTCTTCCCTGGTCACATTATTACCAAATGAAAGTAAAATTGGTGAAATGAAAAATAGTGTTTTATGCAGAAAGTTTAAGTGATCAAAGCAATTGACACAAAACATGCAAGCCCTGTATGTTGACATAGTGCCTGGAAGATAACCACACACTTTATGTCTACTGAAATATGGGTAATGCAGGTCAGACACTTGAAGCTCTGTAATATGCTTCAAAATTGGAATTGATTTTACAAATATTGATTTACACAATTAAGTGCATACTCTATAATAGGAAGCAAGAAAATGACGCTCTTATGGTTTCCGGCTTGGTGGACTCAACAAAAATGTGGACCGCACATTTTTGCACAGACAATGTGATTTTAGGAATGACACCAAAAGAGGACTGATTTGAGCAGTCTTTGTACTCTAGTTCAGTGTATAAACAGGCTTTCCGGTACATGTACACATAATTATGAAGTCAATCTGTAGTTACTAAAATTGATTGTATACAAGTAATAAAAGGGCGAGTAACTTCTTGACATAAATGAATTCCTTTATTCCATACAGTAAAAAGCTATTCGTCTCTCAATATATGCCTCCATGAAACATTGAAACCCAAACCTGGATTCTGCATTTTCAGTAATTATTGAGCAAAGAGTATCTTTTTTCAGATGAATCAATAACATACCCTCTTCATAGGCCAGCTGTTGCCAAGAACTTAACCTCAAAGCTCGACTGTCTGCCTGCAGTCAAGAAACGGTGTATTATCAAGAAAAGGAAACAAAGATGGTCTACAATTAAAACAAAAAGTAAGAACTCAAGGCTTTGGTTGGTTCACAAGTAAACCACTGAAAAGATCCAAAACACTTGCAAAGGTAAAATTTAGAAAAAGCACGAAAATAACGCAAATAAGAAAACAACAAAGAGGGCGAAGGGAAAGGCATTTGAGACTTTAGCGATGTGTTCCTGTAGATGCTATCTAGTCTAGTACCTATATTTTTCCTTGGTTTAGTTGTGCTTTAAATTGGGGTTCTGGAAAAACAATAACAAATTCCTCAGAGACAAACAACCACAAACCATTGTCGCTAAACAATTCAAAGACATAATAATATATAACTCACAAAGAAACAGAAGGTCTCAGAAACAAACTGCGCTTGAGAAAAACGTCTGGCTACAGAAGCCAAAGTGATATCATAGAAAAGTTAATGCATCTTCCCATATTAGCTATCATTTAAGCTCTGGAAACTTCTTTTCGGCTTTTCGCACATTCAAATGATATTTAATTAACTTCCATGTCAGGAATCTACTGTTGTGGAATAAGTTGTTTAGGTCCAATTAAATAATGTATTCTGCAGATATAGAATTTGTTTATTGTGGAGGTTGAAGTTCTTCCAAAATAAAAGTACTCTTTCTGTTTCCCTCATGATTCTTGGAAGCTCATTTTCAACGCGAAAGTCCAATATAATTTCCCGTCCCCTATGCCATTGTGTGAACTGTGAAGAATTTATCTTGAAAGCAACAAATGTCATTTTGATGGACCGGTTGCAACTATTGAGGAGTTAATAATTACAGTGGAAGGCTTATTTCCCAGTGGCCTATAATATTGGAGGAGCTTAATGATATTCCACTTGAGCATTTTAGCTTTAGCTGTGAGTTCATCCTGTTTTGATACTGGGAGAATCTTGTACTTTTATTTGTATAAGAGGCTTTTTGGCAGATTACTCGATGAATCCTTTTTTTTTTAATAAAATATTACCTTTACTATACAAATTAGAAGTACCCAACTTCTAGGTGGAATACAGAAACAGGTCACAGAAAAAGTGACTACAACTCATTTCTTATATCATATGGACTAACTATAGATCATTTTTTGAAGTTACTTAGTATTTATACTTTTTAACTACAACTTTTACACCTGAACTCCAGTTAACTTTGCCCCATTGATCGTACATATAGAATGCCTTTTTATGGGTAGTCCACGTATTAACAGTAATATAACCCCAAAAAACAATAATAACTATAAAACAGCTAGTACATGATCTTATAACACCAACTCAAAGAAAGAGGAAGCAAAAGAGAGAGTACCAGCACATTATCCCAAGAGAAAATAAGTCCAAAAGCTTCATCGGGCTTCATAGCATACCGAATCCTTTTGAGAAATCCTTCTTGTAATTTCTCATTCAAAAAATCCTACAATAATTACAAATGATACTTAGTCCTTTACTAACTATAACATTATATAACAGGAACACTTAAAAACCACAAATACTAAAATGCGAGATAGAAATTAAAACTGAAGTAAAATCAAATAAACTTGGTATATAATAATCTTACCACGTCGACCTTCAAGGGTCCATCTAGTCTAAAAGTTTCAAACCCTTCTCCATATTCAGCTCCAATTTCCTAAAAAAATCATCATTTCCATTAAATTTCTCCAATAAATATCAAATTTTCCACGATTTAAACTAAAATCACAAACTAATTACCTCAAACTAAAGAACCCCAAATAAAAAAAAATAAAAAATAAACAAAATTTACAACTCAATACCTCTTCATTAAAAAATTTGTTGGGAGGAACTGAAAACCCCTCATTTCCTGAACCATTTTCTTCAGATGCTTTAATGACCAATAAATCCCTTTTTAATCTTGAGGGTCTTAATTTCTATGAAAAAAAAAATATTATCAGAATAAGAAATTCATTAAAAGGAAGAAAAGAAAAGAAGTGTTTGAAACGTACAGATAGTTTGAGCTTGGAAGGAAGATGAGAAACTCGAAGACGAGAATAAGAACAAGTTGGGTTGAAAGGAAGTACGGAAGAACTTCTTCCGATGTTGCAGCACTCCATTAAAGAGAAAGAAGATATATTTGCTAATTGCGAGAGAGAGAGAGAGAGAGAGAACGAGGGAAAGTAGCTTTTATTTACTGTAAAAAGGTGTATTTTTTTTTTAATTTCGGATGAGGTTGTTGTTGATAAATATAATAAATAACTAAAGGATAAATAGGGTGATGCAAGAATACGATGCATTCTAGGGTTTAAAACCCCTAATTTTTGCTAAGATGGCTGCTATATGTTTTTTGAATTATTAGAGATATTTAGGTTTATGTTTAATCGGTGTTTTAGGGTATTTCTATTTTAGGGGTGTTTTTAGGTGTTTTAGGGTATTTCTATTTTAGGGTTATTTTAATTTCGAATTATATTTTCTATTTTCATTAGAATTGGTCTAGGTTTAGGTTTCCTTGTTTTCCAAGGATTGTTTTTCCTATTTAAAGAGTTGTAGGCTTTTGGCCAAGTGAGGTGTTGATTGGTTAATTGAATTGTGTGTTTTGGGAAGAGTCTTTCTCTTTGTGTGAGTTCTTGGTTAAGAACATTGGTTGTCGAATCCCGAAAATCGTCGTAGTTCTTTGAATTCGGTTCAAAGTACATATCTTTATGCACGACTGCATCAAATTGGTAATCAGAGCAAGGTTTTGAGGCTTCTAAGTTCTCAAAAATCTTGAATTTTTTTTCATCTTCTTCGTCGTTTCAAGCGCCCTCGCTGCCACCGCTCTTTTCAAAGTCTTCTGCTGCTTTGTTTGAGGTATTTAAAAAAAAAATAAAAATAAAAAATCGAGTTACTGTTCATTGTTTATTAGTCATCGCAGAAAAAAATTCAATTTTTTTTCCTTGGTCATGTTCGTTGGTATTAATTTAAATTAAATGGAGAATTGGTATAAGGATTGGATTCAAGATCATGCTTTTCGTTCTTTGTGTACTATTGGAGGCAAGTTATGTTCTTTTGTGATCGACCCTAAACATAATGTTAATTTTATTTCAAAACTAGCGGTTGAGAAATTACAATTGAAAGTGGTTGAAAACAATTGCTTGGTTGATTTTTCCATTGGAGATATTGTTGATCGAGTGTGGTGTAATATAGTCGACACGGATGCATGTCATCTTTTGTTGGGAAATCCATGGACATTAGAAACAGATGCTAGATTTAATGTGCAATATAATGGTTATAGTATTATGTGGAAAGGCAAGAAATTTGTTCTTCTTTCAACTAGGCATTGCATATCACAAGAAGAATTCGAAGCTACATGTCATGCGCGCCAGGTTTACAAAGAATCCATGGGTGAATTTTGCAAACAAGGATGTCGATATTTAAGTGATTTTTTTGATATCTTTGCCGAGAAAGATGAGGTTACAAGAACCAAGTTCCATAGTTCAAAAACATTTGAATTGAATGATTTTTTTACGCTCTTTGAGGAAGAATCCCTAGATGTTGTTGAAGATGTGTTTTTTAAAGAATTTGGCGTATGTGTTGATCCGATTTGGGAAACTTTTATAGCCAATTTTCAGCAACATGTTCCTTCTTTTCATGAAAAACAGTTGGGGATTTTGTGTTTCAAGTATCATTGTTTTGTGAGGTTCTTAAAATTTGATTTTTATGCAAGTAAAGTTCGTGGAATAATTCAACTTTTTGGGTTATTGCTTCTTATGAGAGTGAGCAGATTTTTGGGAAGAATTCGAGGTAGACTCCTTGATTTACATAGGCCAAGTTCGAGCTTGCAGCACCAACGTGCAACTACTACTTGTTTTGGTGAATTTGAAAGATTCAAGTTCGTGGGCGAACTTTTTCGAACCCGGGGAGAGCTGATGCATTCTAGGGTTTAAAACCCCTAATTTGTGCTAAAATTGCTACTATATGTTTTTAGAATTATTGGAGATATTTAGGTTTATGTTTAATTGGTGTTTTTAGGTGTTTTAGGGTATTTCTATTTTAGGATTATTTTAATTTCGAATTATGTTTTCTATTTTCATTAGAATTGGTCTAGGTTTTAGGTTTCCTTGTTTTCCAAGGATTGTTTTTCCTATTTAAAGAGTTGTAGGCTTTTGGCCAAGTGAGGTGTTGATTGGTTAATTAAATTGTGTGTTTTGAGAAGAGTCTTTCTCTTTGTGTGAGTTCTTGGTTAAGAACATTGGTTGTCGAATCCCGAAAATCGTCGTAGTTCTTTGAATTCGGTTCAAAGTACATATCTTTATGCACGACTGCCTCAGAATACTAATTTTTTTTTTTTTTTTTTTGTTATGCATGAGCATGAATACAAATTTTTAGAATTCATATTGCCCCCACCTTATGGTGGCCACCTGACCCCAGTCATGTGTCACCGGAATCCGGTGAAAATGACTTTAGATTGAACGTTAGCAACAATCGATGAAGCTAAGAGAGAAAGTTGAGGAGATAGAAAGCTTGAAATGAAATGCGGTTTTTTATTTCCGATTCTTATATTAGTTTCACCGGTTAGAGTCATCAAGCCATGTAATCGGTAGTTTTACTGGTTAGGGCCATCAAACCATGTAACGTTAAGGGTCTAAGTAAGTATCTTACCATTCTAGGATATTATATCGTTTGGCAATAACCTTTTTTTGTTCAATATGGATAATAAGATAACTTGATTGCATATATGCAACTCTCGAAAAGAGTTGTCCACTAGTACCATCTTACGATCGCTAATGTTTTTGCAAGTGACCAAATCATATAATCTGAAATTTTAGAGTGGAGTTATTTTCACTCTGGACATTAACTTTTAAATATAAAGCAACCAACCATAATCACTCTTTAACTAGTGCAATCTAAACTTCCAAATGCATTGATAAAGGATGTTTATACTTTATAGCAACACCATTTTGTCTGAAGCCACAAAATCTTCAGGTATTCTTCAGAATATACTTCAGCACTGTGATTTTGTCTTGAGCCATGAAGATTATGTACATTGTACAATACACTCGTGACTCGCCATGACATGCAAATTAAAACTTCTAGCAATGGCAACCAAAACTTACTTGGCTGAAAACCAGCAAGTTTACAGAAGTTGAGAATGACAGTGGCGCGTATACTGAACTTGGAACTCCAACCTCCCACTCAAAACAGACTGATACTTCCAACAGTGTGTTTCTGCAGCTAATTATCGTGAGAACTTAAAATCCCATTGCTTCTACAAGTACTTTCTTCTCATTTGCTACTTAGAATTTTATCAACAAACGCTTCTTCCCTATACAAAGGTTTATGAAGCTGTGACAGGAGTGTCATACGGCAGAGAAGAAGCCTAATGTATTTATAAGCACAATCATTGTTGGAAAGAAAATTAGAAACTTCAAGAGTTTAGTTGGTGATTGTTTATGGAACTTTGATACTGAAATGAAGAATAATAAACACTACAATGTGCAAAAATGTACAGTATCCTTCCATTCAAATGATGTCCATTAATCTACCAGAACCTAAGAGTAATATTTTTACTGAAACTCCAAAAAAGAAATCTTTGGTTAGAAACTTAATACCAATGTACAATAGCCAAACGACTTGCCGTTATGAAAAGATGTGATGAGTAGAACTCTCAATAGCCCATATCCTCCATTGTAAGTATAACACAGCTAATGATCCAAAATGTTCTCAAAATGGGAATTGCTCCAGTCTGAATATATACAAGGCTTAATCCACATTTGCACCCAGGCACCATTTACCTATTTAAGAAGGAACAGTTCAGTTAAGATTCCAAGAAAACTTATGTTATACAGAATATTGCAACAAGTAAAGTAGCTTGTAAGTTGTTACACAAGATTAGATAACCACCCTCGCTTAGAACTCACACCAGTGTATTAGACACACACACAGAGGAGGGAGAGAGAGAGAGAGAGAGAGAGAGAGAGAGATAGAGAGAGAGAGAGAGAGAGAGAGAGAGGTAGGTACCATTAATAGTTGAAAAAAAGGCTTCCAGAGCTCTCAGAGTCATATGAATCCTCATAATCCTGTATTTAACAAAGACACCAACAACAAAAATGTTATGACATTAACATAGAACGGGTGAGGACCGAATTGCTTTGAAGCTTAATAATGACAATAGGACATACATATACCACATCAAACTTCCCAACCATCATGGAGTCTGCTTCATCATCAACCTGAAAGCAAACATCATTCCTATCACCGAAATCCTTCAAGTATTTTTAAGTTTTAATATTTTTATAAAACAAACAACACTTTATACTAGAAAGAAGTTTACAGGCAACAAAATGAACTACGTCAACAATCCATTGCAGGATATAAAACCAAGTACAAGGCTAAAAATATCAGAATACTATATAAATGGCAATGAAGTTATGCAAATGATGTTCAAATGACAGAAAATCAAACCAATTAATGCAGTAATCAAACCTAGTACATGCCTAGGCAAACACAAGTAAACCACAACAACCTAAACACAAAATGTGAATTTCTCAACACCATTTAATTGAGTTTTTTCTGTATTTTTTTATGAGAAACAGACCAATATTAATCATAGATGTCTAACATGTGGATAAATTTTATTTCGTGTTCCTCAACTTTATTGGTCTTATTAAAATATCAAGTCCAAGGATTACGCTCATTACCTTTGCGTAATTGACCTCTTCCAGCAGGGCTTTTTCATAGGCCAAATTCACCACTTCGACTTGACCGACATACTTTTGTCTCTCCTGCTATATGGCAGCCAATTATAGATATAGTAACTGAAGAACATTTTACAGTAAAACCAACCAATTCAAATGCTTTCTAGAAATTATTTTACCTTGGTTGACATAGCCCTCCATGTATCGAAACCCAATCGATCAACATCAAATTGATCATCGTTTTTAAGGTTCGCCTTAAAACTTTCCCTACAAAAATTACTCTAAGTATTATAACCTTTTTTGCTTAGTTAAACACTTACACAAATACTTAATCATACTAATTTATGGTATGCCATTCTAATAACTTTTTGCATATTTGCCATAAACAATAAAGCAAAAGGAGTTGTGAAAACATTTGAATAGTTGAACATAAATAATAACCTAACATTGAGAGCTACTACTTCAAGGAGTTGCATAGAGTTATCCCATCGCAGCCAACATAAAACCTTAAAGATGCATTTTGTTGACATGAATTCAACAAACAAGTTAAAAACTTGAACCTTGTTTACATGACACTTCGTTTGTATAATTGCATGTAGGGCAATTTATAATTCAATGCAAGAGAAATGTATAAAAGGGGAGATTATAAACTAAAATTTGATCAAAGATAAGTATGTTACATGAAGAAGCAGAAAGGAGATCTGGGTTGATTAGAAAAGTTTGCTTTATCAACACTTTGATTCAAATCTTCACTTTTAGATCTCTGAGGACTTCTTTCAAGCTTAACCTCAAACACCTCTTGTCCCTTGCTTTTCTGATTAATGCATCTTCCTTTAAATCTCTTATGCTTTTGCTTAAGCTTACAATCGTGCATATCGTAAAGAGCTACCGCAATTGAAACCCCACATAAATCACTGCAAACAAATGTAGAACAAAATCAAAATAAAAAAACCACATTTCTTCATGAAAAAAGAATAGATAAACAAGTAACTTGAATAAAAAATGGGGGGTGACGGTCATTTAGATTGAAGAAGGGAATACCATTTTTGGAAAGCACTTCCATCTGGGGCACGACGAAGGCCAAAGACCCTCTTTCGAATTCTAGGGATGTTGGCCATTAGAACTCTGTAGCTTCTCTGTTTCTCCTTCTATAAGCAAAAAGCATCGATTCAGTAACTAATGGATATTACATAATAAAGACAGATTGAGACTTCTCTTTAGTTCATTAATTGAATTAATCAAAAAAAAAAAAAAAAAGGTTCTACAGTTTCCCGCGGGAATTATAAATTTCGCGCGAAAAATAATGAAATATTTGGTTTCGGGAAAGGTAAAAAGTTCCCCCCAAGATTCCCGCCTAATCCCTTTATAACTGCCTGCCCTCCCAACAACAACAAAAAAAAAAAAAAAAAAAAAAAAAAAAGAGATTTTTGGACATACCCCATTTGAATGAGGAGTGAAACCCACCAAATTAGTCATTTAATCAAATTTCCACATTTCTCTAAGGTTCTGTTTGATTCGGGCGGGAAATCAATTTATCGGAAAATATATTTACCATATGCAAATATTCGAAAAATAAAATTTTCATAAAATGATTATAGTACTATATTTATCATGAAAATCATTGAAAAATATTGTGAATATGATTTTAGTGAGAGTTCATAAAAATTCAGAGACAATATGTCCCAATATTTTTACAAATTATTTCATTTTCAAAATTTACCGTTTATTTTCCATGTAATCAAACATGGGAAATTGAGATTTCCCGGTAAATCTATTTCCCGGCCATGAATCAAACAGACTCTAAATAAAAATCACCTTCCAACAAATTAGTTGTATACTCAAACTCAAATCGAAAGTAAGTTTCCGTACTGACATAGCTCCCATTTTTTAGAACACTTGCGAATGAGCACGTGGCTCAATGTTATATTTTTCTGACATGTTTATTTAATACTTAGTAGAGACCTAAGCGGTTTGCGGTTTGGTATTAAATATAAGACACATGACACAATATTTATTATTTAGTTACCAAAGGCCAGTACACCAGTTTCATGTACCTATTGACAAACACGCTTTACAGGCCAGACACATGGCATTTGCCATGACAATTAACAAATCCAAAGGCCAGTACTTTAGTCAAGTATTAGAATTTACTTATAAACACCTGTCTTCAATGACATTCAATTCCATGTGTTAGGGCTACAATCTGAGCCGAGCGGCTCGGGCTCGGCTCGATAAAAGCTCGGCTCGGCTCACTCATTTATCTAAACGAGCCGAGTTCGAGCCGGTTTTTGAGCTCGTCACGAGCCCGAGCCGAGCCGAGCAGCTCGTTAACTATTTGCAATTACTATATTACCCCGGTCTTTAGCCTATGGGCTTGGGCTTAAATATATCTGTTTGTGGTCCACACATTAATCTCAAATCTCAGATCTCTTCTCTCTCTCTCTCTCTTCAATGGCATCAACACCATCAAAACAAGTTGAAGAAGCTACTGGTCCTTTGGAATACCAGGTAAATTAAAATCATTGTTTCTTCAATTCAAATACCCTTTTTCTTTCTTTTCAATAGTCTTTACATATTCAGTGTTTCTAACTACTTCTTCTTCATTTTGCAGACATGGGTATTGAAAGTTTCAATCCATTGTGAAGGTTGCAAGAGAAAAGTGAAGAAAGTTTTACAAAACATTGAAGGTACAAACCCCAAACCCTTCATAAATCTCTAATCTTTTTACCTCACTTCATTTAAAATGGTACAATTTCTCTCTGATTTTCACTGGTTCTGACGCATTTTAAGCTTAAAAATCTCATCTTTTTACAAAATTTCTCTGTTTTTTCTTATTTGGGTCAAATTTCTGTATACTACTAGCTGTTCTTACTTAGTTTTTGTTGCTGTACGTTTTAGGGGTTTATACTACAACAGTTGATTCCCAACAACATAAAGTCACTGTAATTGGAAACGTTGATGCAGAGACTTTGATTAAGAAATTGGTGAAAACAGGGAAACACGCTGAACTATGGCCAGAAAAGGCTGAAAAGAAAGAGAAAAAGCAACAACAAACGAGTCGAACGAGCCAGCGAGCCGAGCTCGAGTTTTACTGTTGGCTCGCGAGCCGAGCTCGAGCTCATAGTTCAGCTCGATCTTAATTTTGAGCTCGGCTCGGTTAGTAACGAGCCGAGTTCGAGCATACCTTAGCTCGGCTCGAGCGGCTCGAATTGCACCCCTGGTTGCACTATCAAGATGTACATTTTCAACATCTTTATCATCGTTCCACGAGATGCAGCTAGGACTAAATAGTCTCACATCCGAGCCATAGCAGATCTCTAAGGGGTTTATAAGTAATGGTCTGGTATTCACTATTGTCGAGGTCTTTTGGGTAAGTGAAACTCATAAGAAAAAAACCCCACACCATAGATATGGCCTTGCTGGACTGTTCTCATGTGCAATCCTTCATCGGCCATGACCATAAAGTCATGAGTGTAACCTTTGTACCTGCTGTTGGGAAAATCGAAAATAAATCAATAAACCCTAGTGCGGAATAACCCAAGATCTAGAAGAAACAAATAATGATAATAAGAAAAACGAATCCAATACACAAGATATACGTGGTGGAACCCTCACGGGGAATAAACCACCACAAGCAAAACAAAGAACTTTATTATCTTCCACCAAAAGGATTACAAGATGAGATCTCACACAACTCACTCTCACACCCTTTACAAGAAGAACACAAACCTAGAAATCCCCCAATAAAGATTGCTCGCAAGTTTCACAAGCCTCCAAACCTTAAATCTCCAAGTTTTGAATCTTTCAAAACTTCCTTAGACTTTTGTTTAATGTGGCTTCTCCAACTCTTTACTTGAAAATCTCTCTCAAGAAGACCTTATATTTATAGCTTTTAGGGTGTACAAAACAAATTTCTAATAGGAATACCAAACCTAATCAAATTGAAAATCCTATTCCAATACCAAATTCTAAATCCTTAATATGGACTTAGAAATCTAAATATGAAACGGATTCCTTAGAGAACCGGTTTCCAACACCTGCCCCCTCGACCTTTATGTGCAAGTGTATAATGAAGCTGGTATCTTTATTTGGAATTTTGGTGCATCACTTCAGAATTGTTGATATATTACTACAGGTACTTCCGTTCATATCAATTTTTTTGTATTGTATTGTTTATATTTTTCATATTTAGGCAATTCTTGAAATATCAAAAAATTATATTACCCACATTCCCACAATGCCTGCCATGGCCATTTCTGTCACACTCTTGGTACTACAAAACAGCTTCCTTTTTTGGCTGGTTGAAAAGGCTCTGCAGCTTCCACCAGGTATGAAATTGTTACCTCTGTGGCTCTGTCCTCTTTTCATGCGCACAAAACAACAAGTATCTGATTGGCTGATTAAATAGTATACAGCTTATAAGCTATGGAACATGTTCATGTGTTAAATTCAATTTAAACATATTCTTTTGCTAAAGAAAGCCATCTTAAACTCTGTTCATTTTACATCTCAACAAATGGTTTTGCAAGTTCTGAATGCATATTTACACACATTTATATGCTGCTATTTTTCAGACTTTTCTTGGACACAATGGAAACATGTCAGCAATTTCTACAAAGCCAAATTTATCTCTTAGACTCATGTTTGTGAATGATCTCTGTCAAGGGCTGCTCCTAACTGTGTCAATAAACTCATGATTGTCTTGTCACGGTTAGGAGCAACACCTCTTAATCTGTACTCATTTCGTTGTTTCCACACTGACCAAGCTATAGCAATATGGATAATCTCCCACACTTTCTTTCCCAAAACCAGTCCCAGAGTGGCTAGGCCATGTAGTGAGAATTCGATCTTCAGTCTGAGCACTACCTAGAAAGCCCTCAATGTCGTAAACTTCTTGCAGCAGTCTGTACCAAATGTCTCTAGCAAACTGACAGTGAAGTAAGAGGTGTGCTGCAGTTTCAGGAGCATCTCTACACAGCCTACAGGTGGGATCAATCTGCACTCCCTTACTCAGTAAACTATCTGCTGTCTGCAGTCTTCTATGCATTACAGTCCACAGGAAAAACTTTAGCTTGGAAGGAACATCAGCTTTCCAGACATAACCGTGTGGAAAATTCTATTGTTGAAAGCTGGCCAGCACTTTAACAATTGCTCAGGTGTCTCAACGGATTAAAGATTACAGTTGCTTGAGCACAGACTGTGATGAATTCCATCCATAATTCTTTAATCACCGAGCACGAGATGAAGAGATGTTTGGTTACACCTGCACAATTCACATCTGTTCACCATATACATACCCCTTCTCTGCAACTTATCAATAGTCAAAGTTTTGTCCCATGTTAGGCTCCAGCAGAAGAACTCAATATTAGTGGGAATCTTCGTCTCCCATATGATTTTGTGGGGAAATTCAAAATGTTGCAGAGATCTTGTTCTACTCTGGTTTGCCAACATAGAATAGCAGGATTTGACTGTGAACTGCTTATTATTATTACCTCGTTATTCCCATCTGTCTGCCTCATCAACCAGCTGAAAATTGGCAAGAACCTACAGGTGGTTAAGTTGGGCAAGCTTGCTTTCACGGAACTGAGTTCTTCTCAACTGAAAATTCCAAACCCCTGCTCCATTAACATGATCCCGAACAGTACCCTCTTTGAGAGAGGCAATTTATAAATGCGATGGAATCTTCTAGCAAAGATTGTATCCTTCAGGTGGAATCTTTACATGGTTCATTGAGTCCTTGGACATTCCAAACAATGATGGGTGCTATCATTTACTTTGTTAAGTCATCTCCATTCTTAACCATTGCAAATTGATAGCACTGCAACTGGAACAGGAAAATAAAACTTTCTTAGTTGCCAAGGTAATGATGAAAACCATGATTGTCTCAATCACTCAGCAGTCAGCACTTAAACTCATGACTCCAATGCATAGAGATTATTGAGCAAAACCACAAATAGTGTAGTCAATATAGTTATAATCTATGGTACGTGTTCACACAGATACACAAAGATACAAAATGTCTGACACATCATTCTAAAGATTGGTGACTGATTTATATTCCATTTTTTAAATATGAAACATAAACATTTCACCTTTCTTTTTATCTTTCCTTTAATTGTAGTCAGGCGAAGAGATAGATTCTTGCTCATCTCTCTCCTTTTCTTCATATATCAGGATTATGGCAAACTCTAACCTGCAATCATGTGCTCAAGTTTATAAGTGTCTGACATGTGTCCATGTGTATCCAACACGGATTTTCTTGACAATATAGTGTGTCCATGTCACATAGATTATAACTATGATTTCAAAGAATTTGTAATGCAGTTCTACTACTATGGGGACTCTAGTATTGTTTGTAAATTAACTAAGAATTATGCAAGTATGTAAGAATATAGCCCCTTCACAAAATATTATAATCTACAGAAATTTAGTCATGGATCTCTCATGGACACAAGGCTGATATTACCTAACAACCTTCATTGTATCAAATATAAAAGCACCTCGGTACAAAGTCCTATATGGTCAAAACAAAGCAATGCAAGTGATATATTTCTCAAGGAGTCAGCATCCAATTCCCCCACAAATAAAAAGTGAAAAGAAATAATTTTGTAAAGTTCCACAAAATCTAGCCATTATCTTGTTTTGTTTTTTTTGGATAATTTATATGCCGCCTATCCATTAACTACACAGATTGACAGAGACTAAGTTCCTAAAAGTATAGCATTTCGGAAAAAAAGGGAAAAGTAGGAACTTTTCATCACTATTCACTAGGCTATGTATATTGTATTTGGTGACAGATTGTATTCTGTGTTCTTTTATTTTTCACAACTTTGGTGAGTCCCTCTCTCACCTGTAGCTTCTTTCTCCCCTTTCTTAGTTATTGATAAGATTATCTACATTGTCAAAAGGAACAATACTATCTCTTCTCTTTCTGAAGATATGCTGTGCTGGTCTTTCTTTATCCTAGGCTCTAAATTCCAAAAAACACAGGTGCAGTCTTGATGAAGGACCATAGTGAAATAACTAGAACATTATTCTTCAAGATTTTACAAAGCTGAGTTTCAGTAGCCAAGGGGAATTTTCATGGTTCCAATATGTTTATTTTCTAGAAAATTTTAGTCTGCAAAATTTGGTTAGAATTAATTCTAGCATGCTATAAATTCCTAACAAATCCCGTTAAATTGATCTTTAAAGAAAAAAAAAATCATCCATCTCATATAGAACTCTCAGATTTGTCATCCTAGTAAAAAGTATATACTTGAAAGAAAACTGGGAGGAGGTAAGAATATACGTACCTATCTCCCTCACTAGAGTGATCTTCCAGTTTAGTCTTTTGCTTGGACTTGACTTAAGCTCTTGCTGTAGGGAATCACGATAGGAGTGTCCCATGGGAACCTCTGAAGGTTACAAAAACTAAAGAGCGCATCCTCCATTTTCCCTGTTTTAATGTTATAGGTGCACAAATACCAATGCACCCGCAGGAATACAATATCATCGTGGAAACCATATGGATACATGATATAGTTCTGACTCTTGTAAGCATCATCACTAGGTTGGCAAAGTGGGTTTTTAATGGGATGTTCCATGATTGGGTGAAACATTTCAACTAGAGGCTTGGAATGTTTTAAAGCCCATTTGGGCTCCAAAGCATCCATTTCAAGGACCCAGACCAAAAGTTCAAGCATATTGAAATTAATATAGTGCAGATTTCCTTCTGATACCCCCAAGCACAATCCTCCTTTCCCAGTCATCATATGACCTGGTAACCTGATCACTTGAGATCTTTCCTGTTTCAAATCAAATGTAAGAATGCTATGGTCACTAGTCCCCCAATAAAACACTCCATTTGTAAAGCAACCATGGTGCAAGTGCAATCTCTTAGACAAAGTGCACACTTCATTTGATGTCCTCCATTTACCGGTCTTTGAAGAATATATCTTGAATAAATAAGTATCCCTTCCTCGTGGTGAAGGCTGAACCATTACCACTTCAAAACCGGGGTTAGTAACAGACGAACCAAGCGGGTTGTATGAAAATCCATAGCAACAATCATTTCTGAATCTACCTCTTGGTTTCAAAGCTGTCCATTCCTTTGTAATAGGGTTGCACACATACAAGACAACATGCTTGCGATCATCTGTTATCATAGTTCTATCAAACAAATGCTCATAATTGTATTCTTCAAATATAGTACGGCAAAAGAGAACTCCATTCGATGATGCCAGCACAACCACCTTCTCTGGCAAGAAGTCCAAAATCTTTTTGGTGGTTTCATATGGCCCCTCTTTACCAACAGATGCATAGTAAACGGCCGCATAATCATAACATTTCTCACAACATAAGCAACGTATTGTCGCTTGTACGAAAATTCCACAGATGCTTCTTGCAGATCTTTGAAAATGAGCACTTCTAAAAGAAGGGGAGGAAAGAATCTCACACCATCTCTTACAAACACATTTCAACTCCATTACAGAAGCAATAGACAACCTAGAAAGGATTTCAATTGCGATATCATCATTGCTGAATTTGTCTTTCACCTCTTCCGAACTTGCAACATCACATCTGTACAAGATAATATGCTTTTATCAGAAATTTAAATCCCCTAACAGAAATAGTCTTGACACACAATGTAAACTGTCAAAATATTATATTCCTGATTCACAAAAGAGAGTATCAATATTTTCTGCACTTATAGTTTTATAAACCGAGCTCCTATAAATAATGGTGAACCCCGACCCAACTCATGGTAAGGAACTTGATTTTGTGTGGTCAAACTATAAGTGCAGAATTTGTCTTGACACACAATGTAAACTGTCAAAATATTCTATTCCTGATTCACAAAAGAGAGTATCAATATATTCTGCATTTATAGTTTTATAAACCGAGCTCCTATAAAGTGACCCCCGACCCAACTCATGGTAAGGAGCTTGATTTTGTGTGGTCAAACTACTAGGAAAATCATACAAGTCAAAATCAGGATTAGTCCGTGATAAATTACTACTTGCCAAACTCCCAATTATTGAAAGCCAATTAGGCATTAAGAACTTGCAGAAACTTAAGTTTCCCAGCATGACAAAATTCACCACTGACTGTATATCTGTTAAAGGGCAATTTTTTTCTCCTCTATAGTTCCAGTTTTATAACTTTGTAATTGTGATCTGCTACCATTTATAAACTATCATAGTGATGACAAAACACTAACCTTCTTAATTTCCACGAGTCTCTGGCATTCATCTTGTAAGAGAAAGCAACCTCTAGCCTTATGAAACAAAAAAGGGAGACAAGTTGCATCAATAGGATAGTAAGACATAACCTTTAACACATGGAGAGAGAAAAAGTATAACAGTTTTAGTTAGTTACCCATGAAGAAAAAAATTATCAAAGAAATTTTAATACAACTATCATATACAAATCCAAACTTGTTGTGTGAATGGTAGTTCATGGTGAAGACTGAAACGCGTCATCAAGGCCATGTACAAGGGCTGTGCTTGTTTACCGGGAAAGCAAATCCACGTCAGATTTTCCCGGTTTATTTCCTTTTATGGCTGTGCTTGTTTACATGGAAAATTATGTAATTAGTAGTGGAAAAATTATTTAGAAAAAGTTTTCTAAAAGTTTCCATTTATTTGGGTGTTGAGTGCTTGGTTAAACATTCTAATTAAAACAAGAATAGACACGTGGAGGCAGAAAAAAGAGGGGGACCACGAATTTAGTTAGAAGAAAGAGGAGAGAGAAAGAGATAGGAGAGAGAAAGGCAGCGGGGACCATGAATTTGTAAAGAATTCTCACAATCTCAAACCCGTGAAAAAATTTGACGTGATTTACTATTTTGCAAAACTTTGTAGTGGGCCCTACAGAATCTAATACCCAACCAAGCACATATAAAAGGAAATAAACCGGGAAAATCTGACGTGGATTTGCTTTCCGCCAGATTTCCCGGTAAACAAGCACATCCTATATGTGTCTATTTTAAAAGAAAATCTGTCGATGTTGAAGGGATCTAATATTAAGATTTTATAATGGTTAACCCTTTCGAATTTAACTCAAACCAAATAATTTTTGAACATGCACCGCCAAGGCAGAAAAAATTCTACTCCAATATCATTATTTTGTCAAGAGTTGCACAGGTACAACTTTGTAAGGTCGATGCGTATAGAACAAATTCAATGCATGGGATACACACAACATGTGTACACACTAACTGGCTGTCTAATTAAAATAGACACGGTACATATGTCAGTCTCCGACACGGGTACGAAGTGTCCGTCACGACATTATAAAACCAGTCGACATGGGGACATCAGTTGTGATTTATTCATTATCCATTTATTAGACATTAAACATAACATCTCTTTTTCTCAACTTTTTCTTTTATATTTTCTTTAATTGTAGTTAGATGAAGGGATAAACTTTTGTTCATATCTCTTCTTTTCTTCATATATCAAGGTTTTATAACAAACTATAACAAGAAATCATATGTAAGTTTGTAAGTGTCTTCGACACGTGTGTCCAGTGTCCATGTATCAACATGGATTTTTTTTACAGTATGGAGTGTCCATGTTCCATAGCTAGTTGTTAATAATAGTCTCTCTTTTCCTTGTTTTTAGCAAGGTAAGAATACAACTGCTTGACTAAATACAATCTTTGTACTCATCTACAAACACACATCTATACTCCCACCATACCATGTTTCACATCAACTAAAGTACAAATTCTACTTTGCGATTTGCGTACTGCAGCGCCCCAGGCATAGAATTTTCTTATACTAATAAAGAAATCACTTTACAAGTTTAGATCTCTAATGGCATCAATGCAACCATAAGTAGCAGAAGGTACCAACGTAATGATCAAAACTTTCTGCACCCTTTTTTCAGCAGGTAGTAGTATATGCGGTCGTTTTAACTTTTGAATATCGCCTACAGATAACACTAGTCATGTTGTGCATATGAGCACCTGGTCGCACATTTCCGGTATGGGGTAGTTTTCTTCAATTTGTGGCCTTAGCAAAACTTTGTTTCCTGCGTCTAGGTCCGGATTTGACTTGTATACAGATATAAAGCTGCCTCTGTGTGTGCGTACGTGTGTGCGAGAGAGAGAGAGAGAGAGAGAGAGAGAGAGAGAGATTACCATGATGGAAAAGCTTTAAATTAAGACCTAACACTCAAAATTAATGCCCCGCAAAATAACTTTTTTTAATCAATTTAAAAAATAGTATGGTTTTTCCATGGTGAAAAAGCTTGGAATTGAGGTTTGAATTATCCCAGAAATCTAGCTATAAAGCACACTGGATGTAGAAAAATTATCTAAGAATGGAACAATACCAACCCAGACTAATAGTAAGCCAATATACTTAGAGAAAGGACTGAAAAGAAAGTAGACATTACTTACATGTATAAGAAGATAGACCAGGCTGGGATAGATTATATAAATATGACAATGGAGAGTCAAGCTTTCATTGTACTCATTTCCGCATCAATCTTCAGTAAGCGAAAGCTGTTGATCAATATGAAGGGTGTGTTTGCTGGAATCTGCAAGTCCATACATAATAATTCACATAAAATGGAAACCAACAATTGCATAACATGGCGTAAAGCAATGGTGAGCAAAAGACATGGTGTTCAACAAAATTAGAGCATATAGAATGATTTCGGATGAGTAAAATTACAATATAGAAAGAAAAAGGAATACTTTATGATGGAGAAATCTAGTAAATAATTGAATTGGATAAGCTGCCAATCTAGTCGATAATTTATGAACAGGAATATGTGAAAAACTGAAAATAATTGAATTTTTAGAAGAAAAGAAGTACATAACAACTCATAATTGAAAGAAAAGTTCAACTAATTATAGGAAAAACACAACAGAGATGCAAATTAAATATACAACCATGACATGGTGGGGACCAACGTTTAGTTTGTTTGTGTTATTAAGAAAATTTTGTGAATATTTTTTCGTTTTTATTTTAACCAACTCGTAATGTCAGTAATGTGGTGTGATTTTATTAATAAAAGAAATAAGCTTACAAAATTTTTGCATGGAATGTAAACTCCAAAGAACTGCACCAGACTCCCAAGCCATTTATATTTTATTATCCCAAATCTTTTTTTTTTAATTGGCAAGCGGGGCCCCTTTAAAATTACGTGAGAACTTATATCAAACAATCAATTGTTGGAGTGTTTCGAACCCACGACCTCTCCACTTTGTGAGAGGGTGCAACCGTTGAGCCACAGGCCCATTTAATACAAACATAAATAAAACACACAATCTTTATTGACAAAATTTTCCGATAAAACTAAGATTTCTAAACACTAGAATCATCCGTAAATTGACCTGATGGAGAGATCATATGGTCGGATTTCATTGGTAGGGAAGTGGCCAATCCTATATGGGCAGTCCTACCATTCATATATATGAGGGTTGTGTGGAAGACTAGGAATGATGTCATTTTCAATGAATGGGATGCTGACCTCGTCAAAGTGTTGCAGGTCATTAAGGCTACTGTGTGGAGTTGGCTTAACATAAGCAAGAAATCTATGGAGCTGAAACAGAACATCTATGGCTTAACATAAGCAAGAACCTGCAATAAAAAAGCTACGGATCACAGCTGGAAAATACCTTGGTACCATTTAAATTTGTAGACATAATCATAGTTTGTTACCGTTTAAAATGTCTTAATAGCCAACATGTTATCACACTACACAGAATAATTATCAATTGAAATCGACCTGGTGTATAATAAAAAATAAAGAGTACATATTATACTACTAAAAAAAATCCTAAATTATTATTGTTCAGACCAAGCTTCACAAAACATTTTTATGAATCCAAAGTCTTAGTCCAAAATATACTACTAAAAACTAAAATCAGTTTTCATTAACTAAACTTTACAAAAAGAATGAATATATGAAATTGTCATATATATATATATATACCTAAGCATGAAACATTTGGACAGAACATCACATTAAAAATAAAACATGTATATACAGTTGTGCACTTACAAATCCAGTTTGATTAACATTAAACTTTCTTATAAAACATATTGTTATAAAAGAAATGAAATAAAAAGTTCTACTTCCTCTATCATCCAAAACAAAGAATTATATATCCAGTCTGTGGGTCTCTTTCTCAATTTTATTTTATCTCTCTTTATGGCAAACAAAGAAAACTAAACCCACCTATAAATAAATATCCTAAACCTTAAATAGAGGAGACTGTTGATGTTGCAATGTGATAGGATCCTATACCGAAATTGATAAAAGAACCCACCCCAAAGATTGATCTTTTGATTGGAGATCAAACCATCAAAAGATCGAACTACCTAAACCTTATTATATTACATTGCTTGCTTAATAATTCAATTACAATAATATAGTCCTTATCTAGGAGAAAGCAAGACACCAAATTAACCTAAAATTTCCTTACACAAGCGATGTGAGTGTGTGTGTGTGTGAGAGAGAGAGATACCTGTTATTTGAAATTGAGATTTGAGATAGATACCTAAGTGATCAATCATTGAATCAATTCACTCGAACAGAAGCATAGAGAAGAGATTTCCATTAGATTAGATGGTTGGAGAGATGAGTTTAGTTGTTTATTGAACAACCATGCTTTCTTTCTTCTTCTTCTTCTACTTCTTTTTCTCCTACGTCTTTAATCAGGATTCAGTTTCATCTTTCGGATTTTCCGATGAATACATACAACACGTGTCCAGTTCACGTGGTGGCTGTTTGTTAATAAAAGTCTAAGGGGCTGTTTGTTTTTTTTGGGTCCCTCTTATAAGAGGTTGCCTCTTTTAAGAGGTATGTCTTGTAAGAGGTTGCCTCTTATAAGAGGTACAAGAAAATCGTTTGTTTTTGCCTCTTGCAAGAGCCTATAAGAGGCAAGGTGTTTGTTTTTAAAACATCTTATAAGAGGCAAACTTTACAATTTTATCCTTTTTTTTCTATTAATAAATTTTTATTATTCTATTCTAATTAATGTGAAATTAATTAAATTAAAACTACAAGTTATGAATTGAATGTATTATAACAAGATCTTATATAATGGTAAGAAGGAAAAGTGAGAAAATACGGATATAGATTACAATAAACCATTTTATAAGATTTTAAAACGAAGAAAAAAAATTAAAAAAAAAAATTTATTTTTTTAGCTTAGGAAGAAGAAAGTTTCATAAATGTAAGAGGATAGAAAAATATGTGAAAGAGAGAGAAAGAGAAGAATGGTGTAAGGAATTTTATGTTTAAGGGCTGGGGATAAGAAAAAGTTATAAAGATCATGGGTAGGATAGGTATTTTGAAAGTGTCTACCTCTTATAAGAGGCTAATAGCATGGTCATTGCCACTACCAAAAATCAGCCTCTTATAAGAGGCAAACCTCTAGTAACCTCTTATAAGAGGTGAAAAACAAACACCTCATTTTAGTGGTCCACCTCTTAATAGAGGCTCTAGTAAATTCAACCTCTTATAAGAGGTAAAAACAAACACCACCTAACTCAAGGGAGCACCAGAACAGCTCACAACTAGTGGAAACTGGAAAGTAAAACCAGATCTAACTCAAAACTCAAAAGTATCTGACTGGAGTACTGAACTACGGAGCACGGCTGTCCCACTCCCACGGTTAACTTAGGACCATTTTGAAAAACCCCCCTATTTTGTCACCAATTTGGGCAATTAGACCCCATTAGTTGAAAATTTAGTTTTTCCACCCCAGATAATTATTTGATTTTTTTTTTAATATTTTTTAATCCAAAATAAATTTTATTATTGATAAATAATTCGAGGAATTACATAAAGTTAGAGGACAAACGCGCTGCAAACCCTTTTTGAATAACAAAACCAATCCTACGAAATACATCTTCATTAGAACCCGTTGTCATCACATTGTTATTCATCGCTCTTTGTATCCTCCTGGAAAGTTAAACTGCTTCTGGTGCTAGAAACCCAAAAGTATCAAACACAAAAAGAATAAAATAATGTTGGCTCGTTGCACATGATTTCTCGTGCTTCTGTACATTAATTGCAACTTCATGAATGATTGTTTGACCCACTTCAAAATTTTCATTACTAAACCCCACCATCGGAGATGCTCCTGGGATGTCAACACATGTATGTTTCCCTTCTAACCAATTGTATATCAAAACATCAACTGGGCGTAGTGTTGATCTGCCTTCTGACGGGTCTGTAAGAAATTAATTGAAGCATCTTTCTTAACATGTATTCCTAGTTCCTACTCGCCATACCACATCATACAATATATCACATACATGACCATGTTTGTATTTAAAATTGGAGTAATACTTACAGTGTATAACATGGTCCCCAAAGGCGTCCAGTCGGCTCTTCCTATACACAGGACATAGATCCCCATATGTAAACAACAGGATCATAAAACGGTACCGAAAAATGTCACGGTACTCCACTGTCGTTATACGTTGTCCTAACTTTTCCATAAAAATATGGATAAAGAAGTCTTTGGCATGTTCACTTTGTAAGCATTCTATCATAGCCCTCTGACGAGCAGACAAATCAAATTCCCTACCCAATACCAGTAGCAATCTTCTTGTTGTAAGCTTTTGCCAGTGTGTGTTTGGGATTTAAGGGGGGGAGGGGGTAGCACGTGAGGCCAGAATACTAAGATCAAAATCTGGGAGAAAGTTGTAGCTCAACAACTGCACTATCAAAAGCATCATCCATGTGTGCAGTACCACACCCTCGGAGTATGTGGTCCTGGATCTCCCGAGTTTGGCATCGAGAGGCCGCAAAGGCAAATTTACTCACTATAAGAAAACATGGATTTTGGCACGGGTAGGCGATTTGCTTTGCCACGGTCCGGGTAAGTGGCAAATTTAGGGACTGTATTTAGCCGTGGCAAAAATTAAAATATCGGTGGCAAAAAATTGAAATATTTATAAACTATTTTGTGACCCTAGCAACAGTTTCTAACCGTGGCAAGGTATAAATGTTTTAGCTGTAGGATTCATGATTAAATCCATTATTGAGATCGAGGGTTGGAGATTTGTTTTAGGGTCGTGGCTGTTTGAAGAAGTGAAAAAACAAAAATCTCTGTACCCTAATTCCTTCCTTCCTACTCGTCTTTTCTATTTTTTCTTATTTCTGCCCTAGCAAACAATCTCTGTTATCACTCATCTTCTACCTAATTCCCTCTTCCCACTCGTCTTTCTCTGCGTTCACCACAACAAATTGAGGTAAGATTTATGTGATTCAGTTACTTTGGTGATTTAGATTTTCATCTGGACTTTTTTTCCTTGCAATCTCTCTATCTCTTTATAAATTATAGTTCTAATTTTTTGTTTGAAAAATTTCTTGCTAGGGTTTTGATTAATTGAGCGATTCTCGACAAGTTTGTTCTAATTAGTTAATTAAGTTCTGGATATCAAAGAAAGGCAATTCCATGTTTTTCTATATAATTTTTGAAAAACATATAATTTCACCACTCAACTTTATAAACATTGTCTCCATCTTTCTTCTTCTTCCTTTTTGTTCTTTTTTTTTAAAAAAATATTCAATTTTAAGAAATTTGAATTTAAAATGTTTGAGTGAATGTTTACAAGATCTACTGTACATGTGTGTCTATTTCTGAAAATGTTTGAGTCAATTTTAAGAAATTTTGAATGTAAAATGCTTTCTAAAATGGGACTTTTTTGTTGTGGTTTTACTACGAAACACGTAAATAATGTGGCTTCGTGGGTGCGTCTATGATTAAACAGAATACAATACTACAACCCCACTGTAAGACGTTTACCTGAAACATATCTTAGTCATTTAAGATGGACATTCTCTTGTTCTTTTTTTATATTTTGTTTGGATGTTAGACATGTTGAATTTCAACCCTTTGTAAATTTTCCAATGTATTATACAGTCCACAATGTGTTGACCTCATTCAAGCAACACCATGGTGGTTCATCTTCTTCTTTTGTATCTTACCCTGCATTTAGAGAGTCTGGAGCTATAGATATGTGTATGAACCATTTGATGTGCCAAATTACAGCCCACTTCAATCGTTAATCACAGTTTCTTCTTCATGTTTTCCTGTGTAACAGACTATGGTGTACCCTATTTAGAGTCAATATTTTTGTGTTTGAATTTAGCGCTAGAGTCACTACTTTTGTGTTGGTTGTATAAGGCTGCACTATTCTTCTATTCCAAATAATAGTACGTGTGGCTCTTGGTGTTCTATGAAGTTGGTATATATTAAGAAAGTTTTTAGAGAAATGGGATTATGTGGAATATATTGTTGTTATTACCAGAAATATTAAAAGTCGAAGATAAATGCCTAATCAATCTTACTTTGGTTAGAATTTGTAAAGAAGAGTAGTCTTAATTAGTGACTATAAATGCCTAATCAATCTTAATATTCATTCAAATTGGGTGATTGTATGGGCCATATCTTTTATAACGGAAGCTTAAAGTGCCTGACAACTTGTAGTGAAGTCTCCTTGAAAGAGAGACACGCACACAGTCACATACCCATACACCGTGATTGGGTTAGTGCCGAAATGGGTGGCCAGGAAAGGTTAGTCTTCTTATCAAGTTGCCTAGGTATGTTGGGCTAGTGAATTGTGATCATGTCGACTACCTGTCGAGTCCAACTAAATCCAACTACGAAATCATAAGATTATCGAGCTTAAGTAAGTTATATAAATGATTGATGTAAACTTGTTGGTAAACATCAGAACAAGTCTAGGTAGTTCTTGTCAAGAATCGATTATGTTTATGCATGCTTACTGATGTTAATATGCTAGTTGTCGTTTCAATTTTGTTTGGGTTTCAGTTGCAGTCCAACTTGCTTTGTCTACAGGTGTGTCTTTCAGTTTGGTTTAGGTTGAACAAGATGATGTGTTGGCTGTTAATGGCTAAACGAAATTTTAATTGGAAATTTTGTTTTTAAATGGAGATTATTCATGTTTGTTTGGCTGTTTTTTTTTCAAGCCTGCTTTATGTGTGATAGCATGATCAAACTGATTTACCTGTGTTTGCATTAATGTTAGCACTTAATCTTTTTCTATCAGACATCAGTTCAGTTGGCAAAACTGATTTGCCTGTGTTTGCATTAGTGTTAGCACTTAATCTTTTTCCTTTGACTGTTTCAGAATTTTAGAATTACGGAAGTTGTTCTAAAAATACCAATTTAATTATTCAGGCAAACTTTGGAAGTTTTTTTCTTAGACCTCATTCATTTCTGGTTGTATTGCAGTGCGCATCTTTGATTATTGATTTAGTAGTTGCAGTGCCTTTTGGATTAGGAGTTCTTTGGATTTTGAGAGATGTTATCCATTATGGAAAATCTGAAAGGCCGAGGTTGAAAGTATCACAAGCTTTATCTCGCAGTGATACTCAAGGAGCCTTTTTTTCCTCGGAATCCTTTTCTGTCAGCAGGTGTACGTTCTATTGATTAAAAAAAGGTTAGACTGTTTTTGTTAGACAAGTTCAATATAGACTGTTCTATTGTCTGGATCTTTTATTCTCTCGCCTCTAAAATGTATTGCAAAGTGGCATCCTGTGACACTTATTAATGCCAACTGAGTAACATAATATAGTGAGAAGTGTAGGAAGAACTTTCAGCTTCCAACTTCTATATGCCTCATCAACTACATAAAATGGAAAGTTGCAGGTAGACTATCTGATCATTTGTACTAAACAGTGGATCTTTTTTCGCCTTCTAGAGAGTACGTGAAATCTCTCAAGCGGATGAATCTGTACGATCCTATACCTTATCAGCAGTGTTGGATGGTCATGGAAATATACCAAAGGTATTAATTCGATACCCTTTTCAATTCCTAAATATTGTTTTCATTATGTGCAAAGAAGTGAAACATCTGTCTTCCTTTGTTGCAGTCAAATGTTACAACCCCTCGAGTAACAAGTGGATCTTATGCTTATGTAGAAATACAATATTACCGAGATGAACCATGCCCCAAGCCCATCCACATATAGGCAAAACAACCAGGTTGCAGACCATCTGGCCACATGAGAGCACACATGAAATGTTCAATAATCTTTTGTGATCCTCTTCAAGAGGAACTTTGGAACTTGTAATGGTGTCTGATGTGTATGATTTGTTATAAGACTTGTTTCAATAGAGAAATCGTTGTAATATTGGTGTTCAGATGGTTTGGAAGAAAATAATAAATCTAATATTAAATTATGATTTCATATTATGCCATGTGGAGGTGCAAACCATATGCAGGGCATCAGCTAATTTCAGATTATGCAGGGCATTAGCTAATTTCAGATTATGCAGGCAAATTTTTTTTTTTTTTTCTGAAAAGAATTCAGATTTCCCATGGTTGAGAAATGTAGCTAATTTAATTTTTTTTTTTTTTTAAAATTTCAGATTTGCCACGGTTTAGAACAGTAGCTAATTTAAAAATTAAATTAATTTCCAATTTTTTTTTTTTAAAAAAAAAAATAGTTTGCCACGGTCTTGGACCGTGGGGATGATGACAAATTGCCACGGTTGAGATCCGTGGCAAATCCCACGGTTCCAAACCGTGGCTAAATAAAACATTTTGCCACGGACGCGGACTGTGGCAAATAAATTAGCTACCCCCTGAACACCCACGGTCTTGCCACGGTAAAAAACAGTGGCTAATCCGGTTTTGCCACCGTTCCGGTCCGTGGCAAATCTGATGTATTCTTGTAGTGACTGACATTTGTGGCACAATAAATATCAAGACCACCAAGCCATAATGGCATGGTTGCTATGCGCCACTGAATGTCATCTAGAAAGATACTACGAGTCTTCCATCCTAGATTCCATCCCCACGGCCATCTGGTTCACCGGTACTACCCAAAAGTCCCATGCTTACGTTACTGTTACTGATGTAAGTATTATCTCAGACCATGAAGACCTCGGTCGTGCTTCTTGTTTCTATTCTCATCATTATATTGATGAGCAAAACCCGGACCGTCAGAAACTACGATACTCTGAAGGGTTGCCCAAAGGATGCGATCAAAACACTCTGTTGTTTCTTGAACAAAAGTTAGTTCGCAAGTGCGGAGAGCAAAGATAAGTTTAGGTAACTTCATACATACTTGTAGTAGTGTCAGCTCACATTGTGGGTTTTTTAATTGAGCTAGTAGGCTCATGAGCTTGACTATTTTCTCGACTCGTTCTCGAACAAAGCCCACAATAAAAAGTTGCATCAGTACTAACTGCCCTTCCAAGCAACTTGACTCTACGTTGAGGACATGATATACCTGGTGGAAACAAACCAGTACTAAAACGACGAGGATCAACTGATGACCAAAACACCTTTGTCTTATCCACATTAAGAATGAGCCCCAATGATGGTCCAACTGCCTGAATGATACGTATGACTACGACCACTTGATCAGTGTCACCAATCAAGGTCCTATCATCCAAATACCATACCTGCAACTTCAAGTGACACTCAGATTGAATGCGCAATACTTGTGGATGCAAGACTAAGGCAAAAAAGAAGAGGTCCTAACGAATTCCTTTGCTGAATCCCAGTTGCTGACCAAATGTAGGTGGACCCTAAATATAATCTCCCAGACTAGCTATATAGATATTCAACCAATGGTTCAATACTTAGACAATGAATCGTACTTCTTTTAGCATAATCATGTCATCAACAAGATTAAAAACATTTTGGAAATCCACCACCAACATAAAAAAGATGTGCTATTCTGATTTGCATGAACAAATCGGCTAACCGCATGCAACACTGCCTCTGCCCCACCAAGCACACCGACGCCAAACTGAAAGTCGTTGAGGCATGAAACCATGTGTTTGGGCAAATCCTGTCATGACAATGTTGGACATTAGACGTCGTCATACCATACCCACTGCTATTGGGCGGACTCCATTATCAGACTTAAGGAGAGGAGTAAGGGGTGCACTTGCAATAAATTCTGCTAATACATTTGGACATCGACCTTGCAGCCAGTAGTTCACAACAAGAGTCAAAACATCCAAAAGATATGTACTTATAATAAAGGTTGCACCGCTCATAACATCAAGTAAGTGTTGGGTACGAAATCCATCACACCCACATGATGTACCTTTCAGAAAGGAGTTAATGCATGCCAATATTGCATCCCTCTCAACAAAATGTAGTAATTTTATAAATTCTCCAAAACTGTAGTTACAACTCTTGTTCAGTCATGCATTCAACAAATGCACAGACAAACAGTAAACTACCCAAGAGAACCCTCTTTACAACTTAAAACAGAGAAATAAAAAGAAAAAAACACCCTTATGCTACATACACTTATACAAACACCACAATGCCATTACCAATATGCAAGCACTGCCCCATAATAAGAACCCACAGTGATACAAGTGTATCCTATTAAGAGCTTAGTGATCCTCGAGATTGGTGTCTTGAGGATAGACATTTGTCACCCTACGACTTGGTTATCGCGAAACGACGACGCTGCGGGTCTAGAGCGTAACGCCTGGCTGAGATCGAAAGGTCTTTGGGATTCTAGAAAGTTCTAAAAACAGATTTTCTTATTTCGAGTGAATAGGAAATAGATTTTCTTGTATGATTCGAAGTCGTCCAAGGTCTATAAAAAGGGCAGTTAGGGCATAGTTTGTCTAGATAATATAGTGAGGTAGAGATTCTTGCAATTTTCATAATATTCAGTAAAGAAAATAGTTTTCTTCGAGATCTTGTGTTTTGTTCATCTTATTTATTATTATTGTTTAATTTCACATTCAATAGTTTATTTGTCTAGTAATTTGTATCATGTAGACTGAGATCTTGATTAAGATTTTGATTATGTTTTTTATTTGGTTAGGTTTTCTGATGTAGTTTTAGTATTTTTCTGCAAATTTTAAAACTGAATATATTGGAAGATACTGTATATTTCAATGTACAGTATCTGGATATATCAGATTTTCAGGATTACGATGGTGGACACTTCATACCATAGGTGAAAATATCGATTAAATCCGGATATCCGACCTCCCAAAAACCGGATTATTCCGCGAATATCCGACCTCCCATGTCGGATATGGGAGGTTTGGTAAATTCAAATGTACCTGAATTTTTCGTGGATATTCGCGAATATTCGCGAAAAATTCGGAAAATTGGGAGGTTTTGTACACTTTTTGTGTTTTTCTCCTGATTTCAATATATAAACTTATAATTAAAAGAAAAACATACATTACAAATTAAACACACGACAAATCATACAAGGAAGCTAAGGCGGAACTATTACACAAGATAGTTTTACTTATAGGTGAAAAAATCGTAAATATCGGGCGGATATTCATAGAACTTTTATATGTTTCTAATACAAGAACTAAACACAAACAACCTTATTACAACTCAACCCATAGTTTTATTTTAATAATCAAAATAAAAGACATGCTAACCCCAGAATGATAGACGCCCCATGTCAAACCGATGAGCTTCGAGTCGTATACGTGTGGGGACAAACTCAGTATAGTAATATTCCCATGACATTGTTTGCTCGTACGACCTGAATTGGTCAATATGCATATCATATGCATCTTGATCCATACAATACGGAGCAAATGATTCAAAGATAAGAAATCTCGAGTATTGTTGAACCGACATTAATGTATCGGCTGACTGCACGTCCGACCCACTTGTCATTGGGGCCAACCAACTCCCTATATTAGGAAACCAAGAACCACTGTCATCTGGTTGGGTTTGGTAGGATGGTACACTGGAATCATCACTTTGGGAGGTTCCCATGTTACCATAAGAAAAATGAGGGTAAACATAGGTAGGTTGGATGTTGGTTTGAGAATAAGGGAGGTTCCACGAACCTTGGGAAGAAAGTTTCCAAACATCTTTATATTATATCAATTGAGAGGGCCATGAAGTTCGTCGCGAAAGTTTCCAAACGTCTAGTGCCTTTTGGACCTTTTTTGATAATCTCATCGAAAATTCTAGTTCGGGGGGAATTAAAAATAAATGTGTTAATTTCAAATCGAAAATGTCGTAAATTTCGTAAATTTCGGTTTTTGCCGAATATTTCGTGAATATCTGATAAATTCCGAACGGCATGGGGTGTTTTAAATTTCGTTTATATGTCGTATGCCGTACCGATCCAAATAGCCAAAGAACGGAATATTTCGTGAATATCCGGGCGGCAAATTCGATTTTTTCACCTATGCTTCGTACCGATATTTTGTACTGAGGCCCGAGTCGGATATCCAATAGCTTCGATCGGTTTATCACAAAAATACACATTTCTTTTGGTCCAGCCGTCCAGACGCGGGAATTTCAAATCGAACAGATGAATTCGATTCTAAGAAGAAATCCAACTTCTTATCTCACAGACTATTTAATCTTCCATCTAAACAACACTCATTTAAGTTTCAAACAATTACAACAAATCCACACCCAAATCATCACTAACAGTTATCTCCACACCCACACCTACCCTTCTCTACTCTCTAGCTTCCTTTCTTCCTGCATTCAATCTTGCAAACTCGACTATGCATTGCTTTCTTTACAGAATTCACAGCTACCCAACACTTCATTATTATGGAACTTAATCATTCGGGCATCTATAGAATCAAATATTCGGCATGAATTCGTACAAGTTTACAATACTATGCGTTATGAAAACATTAAACCTGACAACACCACTTTTTTAATGATACTTCGTGCTGCTTCTTCTTCTTCTTCTGCTGTGGTTTCTTCTAGTAAGATTGGAGAATCGTTTCATTGTCATATTTTAAAGTTGGGTTTTGGTTTTGATCTGTTTCTGCAAACTGGATTGTTGGATTTTTACTCAAAAGTTGGGGATTTGGGTTCTGCAAAGCGTTTATTTGATGAAATGTCTGAGAGAGATGTTGTAGCTTGTAATGCAATGATTGCGGCATTGGGGGCACATGGTTATGTGAATGAGGCAAGAGAGTTGTTTGATCAGATGAAGGAAAGGACCTCATCCTCATGGAATACCATGATAAGTATTTATTGCAAGATGGGTGATATTGACTCTGCTAGAATGATTTTTGATTCTAATCCTGTAAAGAATGTTATTTCGTGGAATGCTATAATTGATGGCTATTGTAAGTTCGGCCAGTTGACAATAGCTACGGAGTTGTTTGACCGTATGGGATCCCTAAAAAATACTGTGACATGGAATACAATGATTTCTGGTTATGTTCAACAGAAGGAATTTGGTAGAGCGATTTCCACATTTCAGCATATGCAAGCGAAAAACCTGAAGCCTACCGTGGAAACCATGGTCAGCTTGTTATCTGCGTGTGCTCATCTTGGTGCTTTAGATATGGGAAACTGGATTCATGCTTATATTCGTCGCAAAAATATCAAATGTGATGTATATCTGGGCAATGCCCTTGTGGATATGTACTGTAAGTGTGGATGTTTGGAGTCTGCTCTTGATGTTTTTCAAGGCCTCTCTTCGAAGAATGTATTTTGTTGGAGTTCTATTATTGTAGGACTAGGCATGCATGGTTATGGTAAGGAAGCAATTGATATATTTGTTGAAATGACGAAAGATGGGATAAAACCAGACCGTGTCACTTTCATTGGACTTTTGAGTGGGTGCAGTCATTCAGGCTTGGTGTCTGAGGGTAGGCACTATTTCTCTCAAATGCTTGGGGTTTATGGAGTTCAACCAGGAATTGAGCACTATGGTTGCATGATCGACCTTCTTGGCAGATATGGGTTCCTTGCAGAGGCTTTAGAACTCATACGGTCCATGTCCATGACCCCAAATGCGGCTGTCTGGGGAAGCTTGCTCAGGGCATGTCAGATTCATAAGGATACCAAGCTAAGTGAACAAGTCACGAAGCATCTATTGGAGTTGGACCCCTTTGATGGTGGAAATTATGTATTTTTGTCAAATATATATGCTTCTGTGAATCGTTGGAACGATGTGGAGACCTGTAGGAAAGTGATGGCTGAGAGAGGAGTCTGTAAAATACCAGGTTGTAGTTCAATTGAGGTAGGAAATGTTGTGCATGAATTTTTAGCCGGTGATGCTTCACATCCACATTTTATTCAGATCACTAAATTCCTAGATGAGGTTGCCAAGAAACTAAGAAGGATTGGACACAAACCTGACATGGACTACGTGTTACATGATATAAACGAAGAGGAGAAAGAGACTTCTATAAGGTATCATAGTGAAAAGATGGCTGTTGCTTTTGGGCTTATGAGTACACCTGAGGGGAAATCAATTCGGGTGGTGAAAAATCTCCGAGCATGTGGTGATTGCCATTCTTTTATGAAGCTAATATCAAAGTTATTTGATAGATTGATCATAGTGAGGGACCGAAATAGGTTTCATCATTTTAGAGATGGATCTTGTTCTTGTAAAGATTACTGGTAACTGTTCATATGTGATTACCATGTCAAGATCAAGTTCTGAGAGAAGAAAAACTGAAATTCTTTTTCACAAGAAGTGCATACAACCTAAATATCGTCATGTTTTCAAAAGGAATTCTGAAAGGGAATTTTGCCGATGGCTACCATAGCCTTCGGCTTGGTGTGGTGCATCGAGTTAAGTATATCCCTGTAACTGAAAGTAACCCTGCTTCCAAACATTCAAGGTTGCAAATAATGCACTTTCTACATATATAATAGTATCTTTTTGTGCGGACAAGAATAGCTCAAGGTTGAAAACAGTGCTCGAGATTCACTAAAGTGTGCATACTATTTCTTGCTAATTCTTGGATGTGTGTGGAATTAATGATGGAGACCCCGTCCTCCGGGCTCTTGTATTGTTCTTTAGATGCACAAAATTATTGAGTTTCAGTTGTTCTCTGGAGTTATCGACCAATTAATCTTGCCTTATCATTCCAGTTTTCTGTCTCGGTTGTTCTCTGGAGTTATTTACCACTGCTGTAAGTTTCTCAGCCTTATAGTTGCGAGTTATTTTTTTGGTCAATTACTTAAGTAGTTAAGTTCGCGGTTAAATAAATATGAACACCTGTTGACAGTTCTGATCCAGTGTGTCTTTCACTCATCACAATCTTAACGTTAATGTCTTTTCCTTCTGCTGTAGTGCTGTGTTGAAAGCATCCAAATTTTAAACATAGGATAATGTCCTTATAAATTTTAAGTGAGTTATTTGCACAAGTAGTGTTTAAGATTTCACTAAGAGTGAGAATGATATTCAAATGTTGACATTTTTCACTTATTTTGTGATACATGGTGGATATGAATAAGAGTCTACGTGTAAGATCTTTACTTAGTTTATTTGTTCATCAACGGTAATTACTTAAATTTTTGTAAGTGGTACCAAATAGGCAAATATTAAGTTTTTTGAATCAACCCATCCTGTTTTAGAAAGTTTGAAGTGCATATTGTTAATTCTGATGTAGTGTAGTGACATTTTTGCTACGTCAAAATGAAAGAGATGTGTATTGGTGTCCACTGTCTAGCACACCAAAATGATTTCAAATTGACTTGCACAAACCTGATATGCAAACTGTATTGAAGTATATCTACAAATACACGTGTAGTCCTGTACCAGTATGAGACGTCCCACTAAAATATATAGAAAATTGCATGTCCTTGTTGCAAAACTTGTTTATATTAAATTTTAACTAATGCAATATATTCACAGGTTATGTGTTTAATTCCTTATAGTTCGTTCTCCATCATATTATATAGCATCTTAACTATGTTTGCACCCAAAACGCCAAATCATTATTTGCACTTCTTCTCATAGTATATGCAAATACATGCGTTTCACATCAGGCTCTCTACATATCTGATGTGCACTATAATGGAGTTTCCACTAGGTTGTCCTGAACTTTCCTCTTTTGTATCTTTTTGCTTTTGTTGTATATATATAATCACATTTATGCTTGTACATTATGTCAGCTGTTAGTCTTCATATAAATATATATGTACATTGCTTTGCTATATATACGAGGATGGAACACAACTTCTTGGTGGTTTTTTGTCATATATCTTACGAAAGGAAGTTACAAAGTATAACGATATACATTTGGATGTCGTTCGCTGGAATTATGACAATTTTTAACTCATATCTCACAACTATTTCTGAAATACATAATAGTTCCTTAAGTAGTAGAGGATAGCTTTTTTTGTTTTGCTTAAGTGACGAGTATACTTAGAATCAAAAACTACTTTTTGATGGACTTTACCCAGGTTGATTTTCTCTAGGGTTACTCATGCCTGACCACCAGCTTCTCAGATTTATTGTATTTGTATATGGCTACAGATTTTGTAGACTACTATCTTGTATACTACTTCAAAAGTTAGCTGATTAATAAACTAGGTCAATTACATAATGAAACCTTTTTCTTCTTCTTCTTCTTTGTGTTTGCAGGCTCAGGGAGGCATGTACTAGTTCTAGATATTCTTCATATCTCATACAGCACAATTCAGGGAGTTCAACTAGCATATTACTTTTAATATTTATGCAGTATCTGGTAGAAACGTCTTCCCCCATGGCCAACAGGGTACCTTCACTTCCTTGTGATTGTTCCTGAAGTGATCTAAATTAACTTACAGATCCTTTGGACTCTCAAAGTTGATGGAAATTGAATCAAACTGTGGTGCCGCTGCCAATCCACAAACATGTGGTTGAGTCAGCTGCCATGCCATGACATTGGAGCGGCGAACTATTTAAAGTTCAACAAGGTAAGTAAAACTGATTGAAGTAGGCTACTTGGTTCAGAACTAGTGGTTATTAGTCATCCTTTCTATTGCACCTTTGCATTAGATGATGAGTATGTTCTATGCTATTTAATGTGGAAGACTAGAAGTATTGCATTAAAATTGAAATAAATTAGATTACGACTATTTGTGGATGCAATACATCTGATTGTTTAGATTCCTAATTAAGGTTTGTGATCAATTTAAAAACCCCATTCAATAAGAGATCGGATCACTTCCAATTCCAAAACAATGAGATTTGGTAGCTTGAAAAGAAGAGAAAAAAAGGGGAAAAGAAGAAAAGAAAAGAAAATCGCATGCCTATTTAGTCAGATGATATCCCTTCTGTCCATTTTCAAGCATCTTTGACGAAAACAGGCCCCTAAAATGATGACTTGCACCTTCTATCTCTGTAGCTTCCATATACCCATTTATTTGTTTCATCTTTTAAGTTCTGGAATATTGGAAAGATTGTTTATCTTCTTTCTCAATTATATTTACCTTTTGAGAGTTTGGTGTTTCTTATCACTAGGTGGGATGATGAGATGGTGGGAGTTGCGTTGTGCGGACTGCAAGGACCATTAGCATTATATTTGGCACATCGGAGGTACGCCTTGATCATATATAGCATGGTTATGTTAAAATTCAGTACTCGGTCTCTAATTAGTTCCTACGCCAAGCACAAGATTTCACCCTTATTTAATAACTTTTGGTCTAGAATTTGACCTCATTTCACATTGCTGAAAATGCTATCTGATTTTCCCTCTGATTATAAGATTCTGACATGAGAACTTCTGTCTCTAGAAGTGAATCAGTGATTATAAGAAGCTGAAAATTTGTTGCTTCTTCTACTCCCTTGTCAGACATTAAGTTTAGTATATGAAGTTCATAATAAAGGAATGATCAGTGCGGTGTAAACTACAAATCACAACTCAAAAATTTCAGCTTAAATGCCAAATTAGGGCTTAGTGAAAAAGAAAGCAAGATTCTAAGTAGGATTATTATTCCAGGCATACCACCACATCCAAAAAATTTCAAAAAGCATTCCAATTGAAGGATGTTGTTATAAGTATCTTAGGAACTTCACAAGCATACAAGCCACACAAGCAAGATAGTTTTCGTGTTTCTTCTCAGATGTAAAAGGTTTTATAACTTCCGCTCTCCGAACTGGGAGGTGAGGCTCCTGACTAGTTACATGTACATGGCAAATTGTTCGTCTCTGACATCATACCCTCTTTCAAACTGATTAATGGCGAGTTGAGAGTCACTAAACATGGCACAACACGGTACTTTCAATTATAGAGCCATTTAGAGACTAGCTAGAAGTTTTCATACTCTGTTTCATTATTCTAAACCTCAAAACCCACCTCGTTGATTTATCTATCTTGGTGTTGTCTGGTCAGGAGTAACCAAAACAACCCCAACTCCTGTTCCTCTATCAATCGAGAACCCGTCGATAAACAAATGGCACATTCTAAATTTAAGGATCTGTAGGTCCACCATGGCCCCTTCCCCTGGAGATAGGAAATAATCTTCTCTTCTACTCTTCCCAGCTGGTTGGAGAACTCTTGTTAGATTTTTCTGATGCTTTCTAACTCTCAACTAATGGTCAGGATTAAGAAATTGCCAGCTTCTCGTAGTCATAAGAAACTATAATCAGCTGTATCTTTACAAGATATATACTGTCGATACGATATTATACATACTTTGCTTTTACCTTTGATCTTCTTGTTCCTTGAGACTCTGATTAGTAGAAAGTATTCTGTTGTATCTGTAATGTATATGAAAATTTACCTAATCAAATTCATTTCAATGAGAAAGACTTATTGTATGATGGCGTGCAACTTGAGTCTTTGAAAATTTACCATTTTAAAACTGGCAGGTATGTAGTCGCTATGTAGCAAGAATTGATGAGGGCAAGACATGGCAGGCTGCAGTCAAGGAAGGAATGCTTGCGTTAGCAGCCGAAACAGAGTTTGCTCACTTGCTTGGGCTAAACAGGTAGGTTTGGATGAGCAAACGAAAACGCTTATTCCCCATTTTGTTTTTCGGTCTAAACCTGACTCTGATAAGATTGTAAACTTTAGGGAAGATGGAGTACAGAAGAGAAGGGAGTTGGGGAGAGGGAATCTGGGAGCAGAACAAGATGGGAAAATCTGACCAGTGTGCTAGGTTCATTTTTATCCTGACTTCAGTTAAACTTGAGTTAAGCAATATTATGGAATTTTAGTTAAAGAAAATTTAGAGGGGTCAAACTTAGACTCAGATCACCCAAATAACAAACCTGGAGACAGGCATTTTACTTTAAATTCTGATGATATTTTTTGGGTACAGAGGCCTGATGTATAGTGCGTAAAAACTATATCATTTTAGTAGCTTTGGGGTTTTAGTTGCAGGAGATTTGGTGTATCCAAAGCAACTCTTTTTGAGTTGTAAGGTTGCGCATTGGACTATAATTTGTCCATATATTGGACGTTGTGATAAATGAATGTATTGAGAACGCATTAGGATCATCTTGCATATTTCACATGTTTTCTCTCATTGATGTCATATTGTCTTCTTTAAATTTTCAATAATGTTAGAAACAAAGCATATTTATTGTTGCAAAACCAACCATAAATCTTGGAAAATTGCTCTCTTTGGTTGTTTGCACTTTGCAGTGCAATTAAGCAGACCCCAGCTGCTATCATTCACTACATGCATTATCTAACTAGCTGGACATCTGAATCACCTTCATGAGTTCCTTCTCATTTGCTGAAGAGTTGGTAGTCGTTCGATTAAATTATATCCTTTGAACATCTTGATGCCTACGTTGGTTTATTGAGATGATGAGAGTTTTTTTTTTGAGATGATGAGAGTTGCGCTGATTAAAAGGGGAAAAGGAGCTGCATGCTAGTCGTGATCATCAACAGAGTTCATGACACAACAATTTGCTTATATATTTTAGTACTTGCTAGGTTAATAATTTACAATTCCCACCTTGAGTACAAGAGGAGTGTAAAATCTTAACAGTTGGGACCATAGGTGAAAAAATCGTTTAGGGGCGGATATCCGATCTGCCAAAAACCGGATTATTCCGCGGATATCCGACCTCCCGTGTCGGATTTTTGAGGTTTGGCAAATTCAAAAAAACCGGAATTTTTCGCGGATATTCGCGAATATTCGCGAAAAATTCGGCAAATTGGGAGGTTTTCTGCATTTTCCGTGTTTTTTTTTTCTGATTTTGATATATAAACTTATAATTAAAAGAAAAACATACATTACAAATTAAACACACGACAAATCATACAAGGAAGCTAAGACGGAACTATTACACAAGATAGTTTTACTCATAGGTGAAAAAATCGTAAATATCGGGCGGATATTCATAGAACTTTTATATGTTTACAATACAAGAACTAAACACAAACAACCTCATTACAACTCAACCCATAGTTTTATTTTAATAATCAAAATAAAAGACATGTTAACCCCAGAATGATAGACGCCCCTTGTCAAACCGATGAGCTTCGAGTCGCATGCGTGTGGGGACGAACTCAGTACAGTAATATTCCCATGACATTGTTTGCTCGTACGACCTGAATTGGTCAATATGCATATCATATGCATCTTGATCTATACAATACGGAGCAAATGATTCAAAGATAGGAAATCTCGAGTATTGTTGAACCGGCATTAATGTATCGGCTGACTGCACGTCGGACCCACTTGTCATTGGGGCCAACCAACTCCCTATATTAGGAAACCAAGAACCACTGTCATCTGGTTGGGTTTGGTAGGATGGTACATTGGAATCATCACTTTGGGAGGTTCCTATGTTACCATAAGAAAAATGAGGGTAAACATAGGTAGGTTGGATGTTGGTTTGAGAATAAGGGAGGTTCCACGAACCTTGGGAAGAAAACTGGTCAGGAATGTTCCATGAACCTTGGGAAGATACCCTAGATGATTCTGTTTCCGTTTTAGGATGCAGTCTTTTCTGTCGAGGTCGTTTTCCTTCTCTTGGTTGTTGCCATCCAGCATGGTCTTCATCTTGGGTGGCAAAAAGAAATTGAGACTCCCCCGTAAAATGAATCGCTTCTGGGGTGCGCTCTCTTAGTGAATCACTGGCTTCTGATCTTCCCCTTTGACAACCAACATCTACGTTTTGGTCACCATCTCCATCATCATCATCGGAAGGTGAATGCATTCATTATTGTTCAGAAGAATTATTAAAGTGGGGAGACAAAAAGGTAACTTGCAAGGCCCACTGGTCTTACACAAAAGCAAACCAATTATGTATGAAAAACCAATTCGATACCAATTATTCATTACACAAAAACAAACTTTGGATACAAACAGTATACTGGTTTGCCAAAAGTGAGAGAGAACTTCACTTTGGCATGGGCGTGTTTTTTTTTCGTTTCTTTCTGATATATTGCTCTTGGAGGGCCATCAAGTTCGTCGCGAAAGTTTCCAAACGTCTAGTGCCTTTTGGACCTTTTTTTGATAATCTCATCGAAAATTCTAGTTCGGGGAGATTAAAAATAAATGTATTAATTTTATAATCGAAAATTTCATAAATTTCGATAAATATCGGTTTTTGCCGAATTATGCCGCGAATATCCGATAAATGCCGACCGGTATGGGGTGTTTTAAAATCCGTTTATATGTCGTATGCCGTACCGTGCCGATCTCCAAAAAAACGGAATATATCGCGAATATCCGGTCGGCAGAAACGATTTTTTCACCTATGGTTGGGACTAAAATTATTAACCCTTTCAAGGTTCAGTTCTGAGCAGGCTGCAGGTAGAAAAGGAAAAGCATGTAGCTAGACATCTAGTCACAGATCTTCTATGAACAGTCAACAATACTTAACGAAATGAAGTACAATTGATGATCACGACTAGCAAAACTGTAATGACCATCTGACATTCTGACAAATATGGTGAACCTTATTGCATGGGCACAGAGCACTATGTTAGACTTGAGCTCTACGAAGAGAAAGAATTTTGCCGAGAATTAAACCTGTCGATAAAACTTGACGAAGAAACTTTGTGTTATTTAATCATCAGATTCAAGAGATGTGAACATAAAATACACTGACATGAGCTCATATCAGTAATCAGTGTTCCTCATTGAAATCTAATCATTCGGGTATTTTTAGATCATATGTTCGGCAATAGTTCGTAACAACAAACCTGATAACAATAACACCACTTTTATGTTTATTTTCTCTCTCTACATAAAATTTGTTTCTTTCTTCCCCATTTTTTCCCGCTTCTTTCTCTTCAACTAGATGAATTCAATTCATAGAAATTTCTCAATTTTAAAAGATTATCTAACATTCCATCTCCAAAATTCTCTTCTCAATCCCAAACAATTACAACAAATTCAAACTCAAATTCTTACCAACGGTTATCTTCACACATCTCCTACCCCTACTCTTCTCAAAGACTTTCTCTCATCATGCTTTCGATTCCGCAATTTCAACTATGCTTTGCTTTTCTTGCAAAATCTACCTAAACCCAATACTTCTTTATGGAATTTAATCATCCGGGCTTCAGTAGAATCTGGACTTAATCATGAATCTTTGGGTTATTACAACCTTATGCTTCGCGAAAATGTCATTCCTGATGCATCTACGATCGCTATGCTTCTTCGTGCTGCAGCTTCGGTTTCTGGTAATAAGTTTGGAGGTGTTTTTCATTGTCAGATTGTTAAATTGGGTTTTGAGTTTAATTTGTTTTTACAAACTGGATTGCTTAATTTTTATGCAAAAGTTGGGAATTTGGAGTCTGCGAAAATGGTGTTTGTTGAAATGCCTGAAAGAGATTCTGTTGTACATAATGTGATGATTGCTGCATTTGGTAAACAAGGTTATGTGAGTGATGCTAGGAAATTGTTTGATGATATGCCTGAGAGGAGTTCATTTTCTTGGAATTCTATGATATCTTGTTATTGCAGATTGGGTGATATTGAAAACGCTCGTTCTATATTTGATTGCAATCCGCTCAAAGATGTGATCTCATGGAATACCATGATTGATGGATACTGTAAGCTAGGTCAGCTGACAGTTGCTAGGGAGTTGTTTGATCATATGGGATGTGCTAAGAATACTGTTACATGGAATACGATGATCACAGGATATGTTCAATGTAGAGAGTTTCGTAAAGCTATATCCACTTTTCATGAGATGCAAGCAGAGCATGTCTGGCCTGATGAGGTAACCATGATTAGTTTGTTATCTGCTTCTGCTCATCTTGGTGCTTTAGATATGGGTAATTGGATTCATGCTTATGTCAGACGCAGAAACTTCAAGATTGATGTTGTTTTGGGCAATGCTCTTATTGACATGTTCTCCAAGTGTGGCTCTATAGATGCTGCGCTAGATGTATTTTATGGACTTCCTAAGAAAAATGTCTTTTGTTGGAACTCGATCATTGTAGGATTAGCAACCTATGGCTACGGAAGGAAAGTAATTGATACTTTTATTGATATGCAAAAGGCTGGGGTCAAACCAGATGGCGTCACCTTTGTTGGGCTTTTGAGTGGGTGTAGTCATTCAGGCTTGATCTCCGAGGGTAGACAGTATTTTTCTCAAATGTTATCTATTTACGGGATTGAGCCTGGACTTGAGCACTATGGATGCATGGTTGACCTTCTTGGCAAAGCTGGATTCCTTGAGGAGGCTTTGGAGCTGGTAAAGGCAATGCCCATGGCCCCAAACACGATTGTATTGGGTAGCTTGCTCCATGCCTGTCAAGTACGCAAAGATGCTAAACTAACTGAGCAAGTAGCAGAACATCTATTAGATTTGGATCCTCATGATGGAGGGAATTATGTGTTCTTGTCTAATTTTTATGCATCCGTAAATCGTTGGCATGATGTGGAGAAATGCAGGAAGTTAATGGTTGAGAAGGGAGTTCAGAAAACTCCTGGGTGTAGTTCAATTGAGGTAGACAATGTTGTGCATGAGTTTGTTGCCGGTGACTCTTCACATCCACAATTGTCTCAGATCAAATTATTTTTAGATGATATAGGTAAAAAGTTAATAAGCCTAGGTCATCAGGCTGACATGACCCCTGTGTTACACGATATAGATGAAGAGGAGAAAGAGAGTGCAGTGAGATATCACAGTGAGAGACTTGCTGTTGCATTTGGGCTTATGTGCACGCCACCGGGAAAGCCAATTCGAGTGGTGAAGAATCTCCGAGCATGTAGTGATTGTCATGCTGCAATTAAGTTGATATCTAAGCTGTTTGAAAGAGATATTATAGTCAGGGATCGGAGTCGATTTCATCATTTCCGAGATGGATCATGTTCTTGCCAAGATTACTGGTGATTGTTATTACTGGCGAATTAACTTACAGATTCTGGGGTTCCTACTACTCATTGCACTCACAAATTTGATGGAATTAGAGTCAAACTTTGCTGCCACTGGCAGTCTACAAACGCATGGGAGTCACATTGGAGCGGGGGAACTATTTGAAGTTCAACAAGGCAAGTAAAACTAATTGTAGCAGGCTAGTAGCTAGTTGGTGCAGAAGTAATGGTTATTAGGTTTCCTTTCTATTGCATTAGTCGATGAGGTATGTTCTATGATATTTATTATAGACGTATTTCATGAAATTTTAGAATTTCTTTTTATCATCCATAGTGACTATGATTGTGTGTGGATGCAATACATCTGATTGTTTAAATTCCTTATTAAGGTTTGAGACCAACTTAAAACTCCTTTTTAATAAGAGATCAGATCACTTCCAATTCCAAAACAAAAAAGCATCTTTCGACCAAAACAGGCAGATGTTATCAATTTGGTCCGTGTTCAAACATCTTTTGACCAAAGCAGGCACACAGATTGATGACTTGCACTTCTACCTCTTTAGTTGCCATACTCTATATATTTATTTCCACTTTCTAGTTCTGGAATATTGGAAAAGTTGATTATCTTCTTTATTAGTTATTTTCTATCTTTTGAAAGTTTGGTGTTTTTCACTAGGTTGGATGATTGAGATGGTGGGTATTGCGTTTGGGCGAACGGCAGGGACCATTTGTGTTATATTTGGCACATTGGAGGTAGGCCTTGATTTTATTAATAAATAATACATTTATAGCCCTAGAGGAAAATGCCCAACCAAAGTCATAGAGAGGCCAACTGTCTCTTCCTACATGCAGCCTAATAATTGAGATTTGTAGACTGCTGAATATGTAAACATTTCCTAAAATACTTAACATGGTTAGATATAAATTTTTTTTGAGTATTTGCTATCTTATTGTTATTGTTCTTACTCTGAGCACAAAAGATTTCATTCATATTTTATTATTTTTGGTGTAGAATTAACACAGTGCTGAAATTGCAAGCTGGTTTTCCTTTGAACCCTTTCTAAAAAATCTCGATCACAAAATTCTGACATCAAACTTCTGTCTCTAGAAGTGATTATAAGCAGCTTGAATTTTGCTGCTTCTTCTACTCCCTTATTACGCATTATTTTCAATGTCTGAAAGAAATGATCAGTGCGGTATAGGCATATAGCCTATGAGTCCAAGGAACCACAATTTGAAAATTTCAGCTTCAATGCCAGGGTTAAGTTGGGTTGTTTCTTGTGTTTTTGTTTTCTAGTGTTCATCTTTGTTGCAAGGTTAACAATTGGCGCTTAATCTAGTGAATATTGTTCTATGACTTCTATCGATGTATCCCAGCTGCTGTATCTTTAATGCATTTGAAGATTTACATGGTCAATTTTTTTTTTTCCTCAATGTGAAAAACTTATTGTATGCTGGCGAGAAGTACTTGAGCCTTTTGAAAATATACTCCTTTTAACAGTGGCAGGTATGTACCCACCATATAGCCAGGATGGATGAGGGTGAGACATTACAGGCTACCCTCAAGGAAGGAATGGTTACTTTAGCAGTCGAAACAGTGTTTGCAGGGGCTAAAGCTGGTAGGTATGGAGGAGCAAATGAAAAGACTTGTGCCCCTTTTTTCGTTCTGAACCTGAGTCTAAAAAGATTGTAAACTTTAGGGAAAATGGAGTAGAGAAGAGAAGGGTAGTTGGGGAGAGGAACTGGGAAATTTTGACCAATTGGCTACGCCCATTTTTATCCTGATTTCGGTGTTCAGTCATCAGACTGGAGTTTTGTAATATTATGGGCTTGGATAGACTGTTTTTGGTCTGTCATGTATCGTTAGGCTATTTGTGGGGGCCGAACTTAGTGAGACCACCCAAATAACAAACATGTTTTTCTTGCTAATTCTTTTTTCTGATGATATTTTTTGGATGTGTAGGCCAATTGACATACAGTGATATTTAGAGTGTGTTAAACTCTTTAGCACCTTTGGTAGTTTTGGGGTGTTTAGCCTTTTGTGAGATATTTGGTGTATGTATCCAAAGCAATTCAAAAGGGTATTTTTGAATTGCAAGGTTGCAACATGGCTATAAAATAGTCCATATATGTACAGTATTAGACTTTTTTTTGGGGTGAAGATACTGGGTACAGTATTAGACTTTGTACATTTGTTTTGGTAGTAAATGAATGTATTAAGACTTTATTGCAGTCAACTTAGGATATTTTTACTTTCACATATTTTTCTCTTTATGGATATCAGAAAAATGTTAGTAAAATTTTGGACTAATGTCAATCAAGCACCTACAATTACAAACAGAGCAAATTACTGTTGCAAAACAAAATAATGCAGGGTTAAACTTGGCGTATTGCTCTGTTTGCAGTGCTTATGTGCAAAACTACATCATTGGCTCATGGCTTACTTGCATTCCTGAAATTCGTACAGTTAGAGATATACCTGGCTGCTACTGTGAAGAAACCGAGATATTGTAGATCATCAGTAGATGTAGTTTCTTTTTGAAAACAAAAGACAAAACCTCAACTACGTGATGGCCACACAGGGTAATCCATACAGTATATTTTTTAATATTCATATACCTGAATGGCTGAATCTATATAAGTATATACTGTAATTAAATATAAACAAAAAATGAACATTTAATACAGTAGTTAATAATGTTTCTTCTCTCCATACAGTCATACAGAGAGATGGAAGAGGAAGAAGACTCATATCACGTGCCACCAAGGAGGCAAGGAGAGCTCACAGGCCGCTGAACTCGCATGAAGACACGCCTTAATTAAGTTGGTGAGTTTTGACCTTAATTATTCTCATTTCCTATGCATTCAAATCTCTTCTAAGTTGTACTTGTGAGTGGTTTAACCTAGCTGCTAAGGTATCAATCACAGAATTGTGCATTATGATGAACAAAAACATACCAACTCCAAGGTATTTTTGTTCATCACTATGCATAGATACATTTTTGTTTTCAACAAATGTAATGGTAGTTGTAGCCGTTATTTCGTGCAAAATGGTTTGGTACATTACGGTGCAGACAAATATGGACCAAGCATTTTTTCACGTGTAGAAACTTAACAAACCTGTTACCTGTATTATGTAATACAGTCAGCATTGACTAGAGAAGGAAAAGTGGTTACCAAGTAATGCATAAACAGGTGTGTGGCTGAGGATGGATTTCGCACCATAAGTACTAAGTTTTTTCGCATTGAATAAAAGTTATACCCCCAAAGGCCAAAACTACTCACAAAATCAATAATGCTAGTATGCTACCATGACAGCCAACTACCATAACTTTTATTCAATGCGAAAAAACTTAGTACTTATGGTGCGAAATCCATTCTCAGCCACACACTGTTTATGCATTACTTGGTAACCACTTTTCCTTCTCTAGTATTTATGTTAATATAGATATTAGCTACCACATGATCTTCAAAATTCTGGCTACATATATGCCCAATGGATTGTCATGAAGCACTATTAATACAAGCTCAAAAACTTAATTAGTAGGTTAGAAAAAATGGATTATAGAATGTTAATATATATGACCAATCGTAGATTCAGGTGACTTTGTTTGTGTAACATGTGGTGGGCTCACTTAGCTTTCAATGGTTAAAATCTAACTATCAAGTATTCAAGTCAACTGTAAGTAGTCTGTAACTACATGAACTTATGTTCTTAAATTATTGTAGTAATAGAAATGGATCTAAAGAAAATAAATAGTAACATCTAAGATGCTTGACTCATGTAGTCATGTGAGATCTCTTCCATTATGGGTCAACATGTACAATTTGCATTTACAGTTCATAAAATAACAAAGATAGACCAACACAACTTCCCTACAATTATGATGTTGTATGCTTTGTCTTTGGATCAAATTTGAATATTAATCATGGAATCTAAGAAGACCCAAATCTTATCTTTAGATCGACTCAACTCTTTGTGGATCATCATTAGATTAGTCCAGACATCTGACATTACATTACTATGAGTTTATAGAGCAAGATAAAACAATTACTGTAACTTCATTGAATTGGTATTACAGGAGTTATGAAGTTTGATTAGGAATAAAAATGCATCCTTAATTATGCAAAGAAACAAGGGGCTAAAATGAATCCACATGGACCTTTGGCATTGGATAAATTTAGTTTCATTTGAACTTAAATTCTGTGGTGGTTAGATTGATGCGTATGAGCATATCATTAACTATGATATAGAGGTTGCAGTATTTTCTGTTTGTCTTGATAATGACATAAGAAGGATCTATTGGAAATGGCCTAAAACACAATCGATCAAAACTAATCATAGTAATCACTAATTGCTATGGTTTGATTATTGTCTTATTGACATGAAATTTCTAACATATGATGCCTGTTTCTTAAAAAACAAGCGGAAAAATTTCTAATATATGATGCCTGTTTCTTAAAAACCAAGCACATTTCTTTAATAACACAAATTTTGGCACATTAATTATGTAACTGGTATCACACATTCATACCTCAGAGTCAAGATGCCGAAAACAAGCACAAAAACGTGTTTATTTGATTGCGAATATGTTTTCACTGATCTGTATATACAAAGAAAAACAGTAGAGAGATGTTAATATGTCTTTTTCGTGAAACACGGCAAAATAAATATCATGGCCCTATGTGCAGGGCCAATTTGCCAAACAAATTAGTACAAGATGGAACACTAGAGTTAAAATGAAATGCGTGAGCTAATGATCTCATATACCACAAAAATGATCCCAAAGTAGAACAAATGTTTCAGTCCATAGCTTGATCAATAAATAGATTGTAGACTCTGATTTAGCAAGTAATGCATCAAAGCTGTTACGAGATCACCTCATCAAACAGAATACATTTAAATAAACTTGATGATCAAAACAAAATACTGTATACTTAGAGATAGCACATTGGTAGGCTGTTGTGAAGAAAGCTTAATTACACCTACCCCAGAAACAAAATTTGAAGATATCTCATGAATGATTTCAGCTTATCTTTCTGTCATTCAATGCTGTGTGTGCAGTTAAGCTTTGAGGATGCTCCACCACCACAACCCCTCCATGAAAACAACTAAAGTATTCCGTGCTGTGGGCCACTTCTCTCCATAAATTTCTCACTGTTCCACATTTCATACTTCACACCACAACTGTACATCTTAAGCACATTCACAAATATTTTTCCATATGATTGATATATATATGGACGGCATGATTTTACGAATGTAAGGTAGTTTTCATAAGTTAAAATACCCTATCATTAAGTCGTAGAGGTTGGACATTCACAAGATTGCCCCAACCACTATCAGGGCTGGCAATAGATCGGTCACCGATTTGGATTCGATCCGTTGCCAGTCCTAGCTTCTAGGCTTATTACAAAAGCCCTATTTTTGTTATCATTTGTTCTGGAACGATGTGATGTACATGACTTTAGAAACAAGGGTTTGTTGTAGTGCATGGTAGAGGTTAGTTAAATGATTAGATCTAAGCTCTACATATATATAGCTTGTGGTATAAGAGAGGTAATAAGTAGTATCATGAAAATAGTAATTATGAATTAAAGACCAAAAATACAAAACTATTAGTTCTAGTTATATAATTTGATGTGGCACCTTATTATAAAATAAGTAATAAATGGGCATGTGTTATCTAGTGTATTATATATATGAGTTTGGAACTTCAATGTATTATGTATAAGATCTTAAATTTGTTCACAGTACCAAGAACCTGATAGAGCCAGCTAAAGTCATTTGTTGTTCATCTCTGTTTCAACTTTTCTTCTATTGAAACTCTAGCTCATCAAAGATGTTCAAAAGTAACCCTGATCATCTTCAAAAGTCTGATCTCCAGATTAAGCAAGATGACAAGTTCTTCTCTAGGCTTCTATCTAAGGAGGCTAATCTTACTAATTCTTCATTTAGAGTTTACTATGGAGGAGCATCTGGTGCAGTTCCATTTGTTTGGGAATCTCGACCAGGTACACCTAAGAACAAATATTGTGACACTTCTCTTCCTCCTCTTACACCCCCTCCCTCTTATCAATCCAATTCCAAAAGAGATTTCTCCAACAAGAAACCTTCAAAGTTTAAACTTATACACACCATATTCCCAAAGCTTAATGTTAAAAAATCTCATGTATCACCTACATCTTCTATGTCTTCTTCATCATCATGGTCATCATCAATGTCATCATCATCACCACCTTCAACTCCTATGACTTCTAAATCACATAGAAGACGTGCAAGTTCTTTATCATCTTTCGACTCTAGGGCATATAATGATGAAGAACCAAGTTTGGGATCACCAACTTCAACTCTTTGCTTTGCTTTTCATGGTGACCGTGAAACAAGCAGTACTGGTGGATTCAAAGGTTGTTATTCTATGGTGTTTATGAAGAATGCTTTATCATCAATTGTCGGTCATGGATCTGGTGATCATCGAGGTACTACTGCATAGAAATTTTGTTCTTGTTCATGTTCTTAATGAATTAATTAATGTAAGGGGTCCCTTGATTTTAATTTGTAAAATGTAAGGTAGTAGCTTATCTACCCAAAAAATTGTGTGAAACAATATGTATGGTAGTAATTAAATCTTGTGATGATCTCAACAGTTTAAAAATCCAAAAAAAAATATCCAAATAATGTGCTTGGTTGGTGCTATTTATATTGGATAATTGAGTGAAATGTAATATGATTCAATCATCCATTTAGTAATTGATCATCAGTATGCTTTATGCCAGAGATTTCCCAACTCATTTCATAATCTTTATGGTATTTTTCCGTAAACATTTACTGCAAAATACAATATAGTTGCAATCAAAGGGCGTGCTTGATGAGCTAATAGTGCAAGTTTTCAAGGTAAAACTAATATTTCTATCTACCCTAATAGATGATCCAATAGATGTTGATATCAAAGGTAAAGACAATTTTATACGACAAATAGTACGTAGTTTCATTACCATAAGACAAAATTTTCCCTCATTGAAATATCTATCTCACCAACTAGGCTACTATACCAAGTTTATCAAATCCACTTTCATGTATGTATTAGAGAATCAAATATTTTTTTTTGGTATTTTGCGAAAATACAGCTAGTACAATCTGCATAAAATAATTACTTAAAAAGATAAAAATTTTGATTGGTGAAAAGCCTTGATATGTTCCTTTCAAATGAACAAAAAGCAAAAAGTATAATTTAAATTTAAATTTAATTTTGGCGGTATATGGTAGTTGAATGTTGAGGAAAATGCATGGATAGATGGACCATTGAAGTAGTTGTTGATGAACATGTATAGTTCTTGTGCAATTGAATACACAGTGCAAAAGATGGGTAGGGGTTCTTGTCCCACTATTTAATATTGGGAAAATTGGCGATAACCCCCAGGTTTTGGTCACTCTTGGTAAGAATCCCTACATTTGTTCATTTTTGGCGTTAATCCCCCAACCCCCCAAATTAGACCTTGTGTTGCCCAGTTTACCCCTGACCCCTCATATTTGAGTAAACCCCCTAATTTATCATTAACAGAAGTTTACTAACACATGTCAACTCCGTTAACAGAACCCCTATTTACCTAAACCCCTCGAAAAGTAAAAAACTGAAAAAAGAAATTAAAAAAAATTAAAATTTAACTGGACCAGGTAGATCAGAGTTGATTTTACTTTTATTTTTAAATTTTTAAACAATTGTTGGTGAACTTCTGTTACTTAAATTTGGGGGGTTTAGTCAAATAATATGTGATGGGGTATATTGGATAAAAAATTTGCTGAAGTGGGGAGTTGGGGGGTTAACGCCAAAAATAGACAAATAAGAAGGTTTTTGCCAAAAGTGACCAAAACCTGGGGAGTTATCGCCAATTTTCCCTTTAATATTTTTTTATCGAAGAAGAAGTTTTGAAGTATGAATTGGGAATCTTTTTTTTAGTTGTTGCAATGAAATCTCCTCGTGGTCACACATGTGAGAGAAAGTATAGACAGTTTTGAAAGGGAAGCTTCTTGTGACATTTAATATATATTGTAGTTACTTTGTTCACTTACCGCTTTTCATGTGCATTTATATATTTATTATTGTGACTTCTAGTCATCTTCTTCTTCCTCCTTATTTCCTTGTTAGATTTGTTTGTTTTTCTATTTGGCCTAGCTAGTTGGCAATTCCAAAACCTACAAGATCATATGTCTATAGTTCTTTAATTAATCTCTTTTTCACTAAAGCTAAAGCATCTGCTTCTTCTGCAGTTAAAAGTGTGATTAGTGGTTCATTATTTGATCTTTTTGGAGAATAACATCTCATTAGGCTTTGGTGGTGAGTAGTGGTTACCCTTTATTGATGTTACAATATATGGTAGAGAAGAAGATTTCAATTTGTAATATCTTTTATATTCTATCATTGATCATCTATCCATTAATTCTGTGCAGCTACCTTTCATTCTTATTCTCTGATATTTTTTAGTAATAAGTCACCTAGACATCTAGCACATCACCATTAACAATGAAGTACTTTGGTTGAAACTAAAATACACAATAAATGAAATAATGCAAGCTTAAATACAGTATCTTTATTTTTGAATTTAGACTTCCAATTGTTGCTAGTCAGGCAAAAAATTATAATAAATTATTGTATTCTATATTGCAATGACCACATTTGTTAGAACTAGTCAAAATATCTGGGCCTTAGTTTGGCAGAGTAGCAATGCTTATGCAACTGTGATACATTTTCCAAAGGAACAGTTTTGCTTTCCATGATTCTGGGCCTTATTTGCATGAAGGTTAAAATGCAAAAAAATTTGCATTGCATAAAGGGCTTAAATAAAGTTAAAAACTTGCTTAAATCTATATATTATAAATTGCATATGATCTCAATCATCTTATTTACCCTGTTTTCCACTGAAGCTCAGTAGCTGTTCTTTACACACATGGAAGTTGGATCTCCTTAGAATGAAAGCTGCTTATAAATCACTTATGTTGCTCACACATCTAGCTACATTGATACATTTATATCTCATTAAAGCCAATTCAATTGTTCCCATTGCTATATAGTGTCTGGCATCTCCCAGTCATCAGTGTCATCAGTCAGAGATGGATGAGCATGGTTTTCTGGAGAAACAATACCAGGGGAGGTGGCTTTATCAGCAGTATTAATAGAGCTTTGATGAGAAGTTGAGGCATCCACATTTCCTAGTGTATGGTTAGCTGGTGTCTCGGTAACTGCAGGTCCAGATGGACGACGATCAAATGTTCGTACACATCCAGAATTAACATATACCCGGCACACACTGTATTCATGCCGTAGCTGTAGGAAAATGAAATCACAAGTAAAATTTCAATCTACAAAAATAAATTTACCCTAATGCGTTGCTGATTAAATGTCCCTAATGATCTTATAAACTCAACTACATAATCGGAATGATTCTACACTGTACTTAAATGTCATAAAGGTAAAATATGATGTTTTCGAGTATATTGTACGTTCTTGTGATCGATTTATATATAGGGGGCCATTGCGTACACCATTTGTTGCTGCATATGTATTTATAAAAGCTATGTTTATCAAAGTATTAATTGGAGTTGAAGTATTCAAGGATGTTTATGTTTAGAAGGCAGATATACCATTGGAGTTGAAATATTCAAGGATGTAGCCTCTCCTTCAATGGCTTTATACTCTATCATCTTCCATTTGGTTTTGTTTCCAGTAGGAGCTTTTCCTTCGTAGAAAACCATGGTTTTCTTCACACCAATAACTCGATCATTGGAGTAAACATAAGCAGGGGAGCCTGTGGCTTTCCAATAGCCTGAGTTTGTAATTCGATTTGGTCTTCCTCCTCGAGCTTCTCTCTCTTGTCTTGGAGTGAAGAAAAACCATTGCTCAGGGTCTCCATAGCACAAATCTCCTGAAATTTCTGAAAAACAAGGAAGAAATAGTCAATTCTCTCTGTGCATGGAGATATTCTTTATGCATGTAAAACCTCTGAATAATTTTGCCTCGAAAAGGTGAACATTATGAACAAAACTGAAAAACACAAATCTGAATAGAAAGGCATTCCAAAAGCTTTAACATAAACTCAGTAACTCATTATGCCTACGGTAAATGCTACACGAAGAGTGAATGACCATTTAAGATCATCACTATGTGATTCTTGGCACACCACATGCATTTGCTAATCAGCCTGACATGCAGAAGTCATTTTGTTGGGATCACCGTTGCCAAGGAAAACATGCAATAGAGATTATCTAGTATAGGCAGATAAAGAAAAAGGCAGATATATATATATATATATACCGCTGAAAGCCACACTTTTAGTTGGATCAATGCTAAAAGTGTGGCTTTCAGTGAACAGCTGCATGAATGTACAAATTAAAGGTGTGTTGGTGTTGCAGCGTTGCCTATTAACATTTTTCTAAACAAAATAAACGATCGAGAGAAGCAGGGAAAGAGCTTATTAAAATTACGTGGGAGGTGCCATGGATCAAACTGATAAATGTCAACAACAGGAATAACTTTGTGAAACTCTTCTTCTCTAATCCCTTGTAGCTTGTTATGTAGATAGAAAGAAACCAACTCTTCTTCTGTTGGGTAGAAACGAAAACCTGGTGGAAGTTCATCCATTCTTTATTTTTTTCTCTCTATAAACTTTCTAACTTCAATGTACTTATCTCTCTCTCATTCTATGTTTATTTATAGGAACCTAAATCCCCCGAAATTAAAGTTAGATTCTGCCAGAAAAGGTGTGGAAGAGTCTTGGGGTTAAGCCGACTGAGAAATGATAGATGGATTTAAGTTCAAGGGCGTGGATATTAAGTCCAAAAGTTCCACACGTTTTATAGATTTCTTTTTCACATTGATGATGATCATATATAGTTACATATTTTCATTTGCTTTTGAATCATTCAAATGTCTTTCCCTTGGAGACTTGGAGTAGACGTCTACTGACGATTCAACTTCTGCATCTTTGGGCTTCCTATCTTCAGACAAATCCATTCTCAAGTTCTTATAAAGTGGGCATTAGAGTGTTGAATTTGAATTGTCAGTCTCTCTTCAATGATTTTCTGGGCTTTAGAAGTGTGGACTTGAGAAAAAAATAAACTTTAGTTTGTACTTTGTTTGGGCTATATCTTGTAAACTGTTTGGAAACGTGCACTGTAAGTTGTGATTTGTGAATTACTCGAGGGGTAAATACAAAGTTTGTACCTGTGATAAGCAAATAAGCAATCACATGCATCTTAGTCATTATTAATTCACATCCTTAAACACAAAGTTTCCATGAGACCCAAGTTATGCATGAAATTTAGCATTTCGTTGTTGTGATTCTCTCTCCCTATATATGGTTTTGATTCTCTAGTTTCTTTAGTGGATGTTTATGTGCTGCATTTTTACTGCCTCAGTTTCAAAAATTTATGAAATGAGATATTGGAGGAAAATTGACTATGCGTAGCGAAAACTATTTAGTTTCCCCTACGTGTACTGAACATGCAAGAAACTTGCACTTTTGTATAGACCATATGTCGATATATATACTGAAGATGCAAGTTCTTGTATGGACACTTTTACTTACTAGGAACAATTAAATCTTCAAATCAGAAGAAGAAGTTGTTTGAGTTTTTTCTGGAAAAACTCCAACTCAATTGCCAATTAAGGATTGCGGAGATAACAAAGATACTTTTAGCCTTCTTTTTTGAGTAGCGGTAAAGTTGTGTAAGTTCTAAGGTCTTCTAATCCTCTTTTGTAATGCCTAAGGCCCAACTATCTTTTATTAATAAAACCCAAAAATTTAATAATTTGTTATTTTAAAAAAAAAAATTAAAAAAAATTAGCAACGTGATGACTGCAGGTTCGAACGAATATGTATTTAGAAGAATCGGGTTTGCTATCCAGAAAGGACTTGCCGCGCAGTTTGTAGCGTGTTTGTCCTCTACTTTTGTGTAATTCGTTGAGCTTATCAATAAAATTTAAATTTTATTTTAAAAAATTAAAATAAAAAAATAAAATCTTCAAATGAACTTAAAAATAAAATCTTCAAATGAACTGTGTGTTTTGGGGCCTATATAAAACTGCGTGAGACCATTTTGTGCCCATATAAACTGGGTGCTTCTATGTTTGAGAATCTACCTCAATTGATCAAAGCCTAAGCCAAGCCAGTAGGGCTAACATGTTGGCTATAGGACAGCTGTTGACCTAGCCATACCGCCTCATGGCTTTTTGGCTAGCAAGCTAGGTTTTAAAGGATGTGATGTCATGGAGAGGTGTAAAGGTATTTGATTGTGTATATTGTACCAAGTACCAAGTACCAAGTACCAACACTCTATTTAGAATCGTTGTCAATTTTTATGATACATTTTTACTTTTAATTTGGAGTTTTGGAAATAAAAAGATATAATTTGAGTAATAAAAAGTCTTTTAAGTCTTTACTTAAGTTTGGTCGACATCCTATGAAAAATATGAAATGGAAATTTGCCGAGAAAAATGCAGTGCACCAAAAGAAGTGAAAGTTCCAAACAGAGTGCCAAGAAATCATTTCTGTGAAGGGGTCAAGGTGGGGTGAATGGGTGATGATTTCATTATTATGGGGTCATGAGAATCCATTTTGTACTCAATTAGAGACTCTACACCAAAAGTACCTCGTTGGATTTGTTGGTGTACGTATTGGTGAGAATATATATACTATTAGCCAATGAGCTGTTGCTGTTCATTCATCTACACATGGTAGCTTGTTATTAGCACACATTCTTAGATAATTTTATTTTATTTTTCTGTAAAAAAAAAGTCAACAACTTCATCTAAATAATCCCAAGGCCTTAACCCTTAATTAAATATAGTACAACTTCTTTTGATCATAATCTTCTCTTATAAATCTTAATTTTCTTTACAAATCTTAATCAAATTTGCCTCAAAAGAATCGACCATACTTATATATATTTTCAGTTTATATTCTTATTTCCCTTATATGATTTCTTTTTTTTATTTTCTTACTTTTCCTAAATATACCTTGCCTTTTAAGCACTCTTTTCCATCCACAGTTTTTTTTTTTCCTTCTTAATTGCCTCCAGTACTCTATTCTTCTCTCTCTCTTTCTCTCTCTCTGCAACTCAATCTCCATACACCACAGGAGTATGCTTGAATGTCCAGAGAAAGGTATACTACTAAGAAGATCAAATACTATTTTTTTTTTTTTTTTTTTTTCTAAGGAAATCAACACATGAAAAATAAAATAAATTAATCTCTTTGTGGTTGAATTGCAGGGAGAGATTTGATGAGATAGCCAAGAAACTCAAGACAGAAGCTGATGCTTCTGATCGAATGGGAATGGGAAGGAGAAACCTATTAGGCCCACCAGGTACTTTAAACACCATTACACCTTGTGCTGCATGTAAGCTTCTAAGAAGAAGATGTGCACAAGAATGCCCTTTCTCTCCATATTTTTCTCCTCATGAACCCCAGAAATTTGCCTCAGTTCACAAAGTTTTCGGTGCTAGCAATGTTTCCAAGATGTTAATGGTAAGTAATTAATAATAAATTCCTATTTTTTTCATCAAAGTCTTCTTTGTGAGCAAATTAAATCTCTAATTGTATAGGAGGTACCAGAGAGCCAAAGAGCAGATGCCGCAAATAGTCTTGTTTACGAAGCAAACGTAAGGCTTAGAGATCCAGTCTATGGATGCATGGGAGCGATCTCAGCTTTACAACAACAAATCCAAGCTTTACAAGCTGAGCTAAATGCAGTAAGAGCTGAGATACTAAAATACAAGTTAAGAGAAAGTACTAACAATCTCATCTCTTCATCACACCATATGGCTTTGCTTTCTTCACCTACAACGGTGTCAGTAGCTCAACCACCTCCACCACCACCTCCTCCAGTTTCATCTATTTCTTCTATGTATACGCAACCTTCGAGTACAACCGATTATAGCTGTATTTCCAATGAAAATATCTCCTATTTTGGCTAAATTTTGTTGGTAACACAACACCCCCATTTTTCTTCTTTACATTCTCTACTTAACTATGAATAAATTTGAGCAAGTAACTATTGTTTTATCTTCTAATTCTGATTTCAATTACTAATTTTGTTGTTTTTATCTTTTAATTCTGAAAAAAAATGCGCCACAAACTGCGCTGCAAGTCTTTTCTGAATAGCAAACTCGATTTTTCTAAATATTTTTTTTATATATATAGTATCACTTTTTAAGTCTAAAATAGAGAATTGTGGTATAATGTTCTTGTGATTTCAAGCTTTCAACATAAAAGGATCACTCACTAGGACCATTGACCTATTGTTGCCTGGTTGGTTTTGGCCGGAATAAAATCTCTTTCACAAGGAAGAGGAACTACATACACACCTCCCTAAGAAACATGGTGGCCGGCATTCATGACTTTTTCCGGCAAGTAATAACCACATTCACACGTGGGAGAAGTTGACTGAGATGAGATAGGTGATGGGGGAGTGTGTTGTGTGTGCACGTGTGGGAGGTATTTTCTTTGACTTTAGAAACTGATGAAGTATTGTACTAGGGTTTCTTCTCTGTGATTGTCTGTGCCATTTGTAAGGACTAAGGATATGAACAGAAAGTAATAAAGGAAGAGGAGACAAAAGGTATGGTTGTTGTGATTCTCTCCATGTTAGTTAGAAACTTCTGAGAATTTGTTCACTATGTTGATGTTGATGTCTGCAATTACTCTCCTACCCAATTCTTGATTTTCTTTTTTTTTTTTACTCTTGGAAATGCTAGCAAAATTGCTCTACATGTTCAATGGAGATATATTTCATTTTTACATAATTTTTCATGTTATTTTATAATTTAGCGCAAATGATCGAGCGAGGTTATTATTAGGTCATCACATTCTTATGTGGTATATATACAAGACTGCACAGATTTATCTTAAGATGCATACACAGAATAATAATGTGTTTGCTACTGTATGAAGATTGAAATCTTCATTCAATACTCATTGCTAGCTACTAAATGAAGCATACACATACACAAATTGAAAGTGAAATTTGAATGAATACATAAGTCATAAGGTATGGTTGAGTAGTCAATGATCTTGCCAGCAAGTTATAGTTGATTATATATACTAATATGTTGGGTTTTCTTAGCGTATGGACTTCAATCTAGCTTACTAGGAAGAAATAAAAACACTTGTTTAATTTAAACAGAAAATTTTCTGTTTGTATATATATATATATATACTTAATTATATATTCACATCTCTATCTTGCTACTTCGTAAAGATGTGATAGAATTTGGTCTAGTGTCTTGGTTGCTTGTAAAACTAGCATATTAACTTGTCTTTACTCAACTCCAATTAAATTTCTTATTCAAAAGGTATCCCTCAAAGAATTCTAATTCTAAATCATCTTTCTCTTTTCCCTACAAAATCTCAGATTTCGTCCTTACTTATACAACAAGAGGGGATTTGGTAACGGTTTAAAGTAATATATAGTTGCAGCATCATATTGTATATATAAGCTTGATAGAGGTTGGATTCATTAAATTTGCAGATTATAGGAGATTTTCTATGTATGGTTTGGTGGCCTCTTCCTTAATTAATAAGAGCTCCATTTAATTCAAAGTTTACATCGAGCTTAGTATAGTTGCATGTGAGGAGATCATGAGTCCCAAGGTCTCTTATTCATTTAACCTTCATCATGGGGTCTATAGCTATGGCTTATGATTTATATGATGAATAGGGATTAGGGAATGATCATCCATTATACTGTGATATAATGTGGTTTTAATTATAAGCTTATGAGTAGTAAATTAAAGCAGAAGATATATGATCATACCAGCATTCATATACATATATACTAGTTGAAACTTAAGAACTATGTACAAGTACAACCAACCCATTGCAATCTTTACCAAAGTGGTCTGGATTGTGGAAGTTGTCTCATAAGTCATAACCTAGGTTTGTGTTAGAAACTTGTTTGTATGGGAAGTTGTACAATATGTACATACAGCAATCACATACACAGGCACACAGCATGTGCACTAACATGAAACTATATACAAAATGGCTGTTAAGAAAGTAAACACTAGCTTGCGTGCAGTTATAAATTGGATGGCAATCCATTTGGTGAATGTTGTATAAAATCTTTTTCTTTACCATATAAACTATTACAGTGCATGTGCTTCAATGCTGTACAGAACGTGTGCTGCACAAGACCAAATTTGTAGTTAAGTTCACTTCATTTCTAATCAAGCAATCAAGATCAAATTTCGAATACTCCTCATATACAGTATATATGGAACTTTGTTGTCTACACTCTACAGGTTACTACATCTTACAAAAATAGTGCAGAATTGCTTATATTGTTCTGTAATTCTCTTAAGATGAAAGTTTGTTCTACAATTGAAAATGAATCAGAGTCCATGGGATGATTTTCTTTGAAATTATAACTAGGATTAAAAACAATAAGAAAAAAAAAATTAAAATAATTTTCAAGTACAACTATATAAAGCTCATCAATTTTGATCCTCAAGTCCCAATATGCTCCATAAGTTTTAAGTAAAAGTTCTATCAATTGATTAATTAGAGGTCAATAAAAACAACAATCCCAGTTTTCTCTCACAAGCACAAAATACCATTTTGACTAATGTTTTGAGCATGATCAAAAACCTCCCCTTTAATTTTCTTCCACATTTAAAGAAGCACATATTCTCTCTGAAGTCTTAATAATGGTCAAGTGAGCACATGACCTCAAGTGGTTGAAGTATGTACTATATATTTCCTTGAACTCATGTACATTATTCTATTGTTCATCAAGTAACAGAAAAATGCCAGTAAGGAATCTTAGTTTACAAGTTATATACATATATGTTAAACATATGAATGCTTTAAAGGGATGATGAAGTTGGAGAGCTTCATTTTCATTTAGTATCATTTTAATATAAGCTATGACACATGACTTTTGGAATTTGATGAATATCTAAATATCTTGACTAGTATGTAGATATAATATATGCACAATTATATACTAAATTGGTTTGTTAAGGTTGTGATTTGTGAGATTAGAATCCCACTTAGATTGTTTATTAGCTTAGAGAAGACAAATCTACTGATCCCAAGATTCCACAGGACTAATTCTAATCAAATTAGAACTTCCTTACTTCACTATGCCATGCCAGATTGCCAGGGAAGATCATTTACAGACCCTTAAGTTAATGTGTTGGGCTCATGGACTGTATAATGGTATTATACCTAATGTTGGGCTATTAGCCCATTACTGTTAAACTCTAATGTGTTGGGTAGACCCACCTGTTTTGGTTCTTAGACATGTGCCTATTACAGGTACAAGCCCATTTTATCCTAAATTTTTAAGGGCGAATTTGTCAAAACCCCAGAAAATGTTGGCTGAATTTGCACATACCCCAGACTTTTTTTTTTATTTGGGTTTACCCTAGATAGTTAACTTTTCTGTGATTAAACCGTCTGCTGACTAGGATAAGATGTGTTTTTACTAAAAGGGTCATGTCTCTTTGCACTTCTTTTTTACGAACTGAAGAGAAAAACTGGAATTGAAGAGCTTAGTTGAAACATCAAACAATAAAGAGTTCAAGACCATAAAAAAGGGTTTTGAATCAATGAACAAAAACACTTCTATCCTTATGGCATTTTTACGTTTTGCCTAAACTTCAAAAGCTATACTTTCTCTCCCTCTGTCTCCTTTGTTTTTCCAATTGGGGTTTTTGTTTCTCTCTGATTGAATTTGGTGGAGTTAAGATTTTTAATTCTGATTCCTTTTTAATGAAGAAGACACTCTCATTCCTTGTTCTCTTTCCTTGATACCCAATTCTGTAAATTCTAAGGGTTTTGTTGTTTTGGATGTGAAATATAAATGCGCTAAAAACGAAGATCAAACTTGGCTATTTGAGTTCCTAAATTGAGATAGTAAAGCAACCCTATTTAATAAAATGATCAAATTGAGTTGCTTCTGTCTTTTTTTTTTTTTTTTTTTGTAATATATTTGCTTCTGTCTTGGTCATCATCAATTTTGGGAGTTATTATCTTATGGAATTCGAATTCTTCTCTAAATATGGGGATGTGGTGAAGTTGGAAGCATGGAACACCCCCATTTAGGTTTCCATGACACTGTCTTCTTCATGCAAGTGAAGGTCTTGAGCCATTAGGAATCTAAATCAATGATCTTTGGAGCATTAGTCATGACCCCTTCCATTGTTGTTAGTATTCAGGAGAAGAAGAATCTCAGGCTAGAAGTTGAACCAAAGGGAGAAGAGCAAGATGAGGGTAGGATTGGTATATTTGATGGGCATTTTAGTTAATAAACATTTCGTCCTAGTCAGCAGACAGACTGATAACGGAATGGCTGACGGCCTGGGGTAAACTCCAATAATAAAAAAAAGTCTGGGGTATATGCAAATTCAGCCCACATTTTCTGGGGTTTTGACAAAAATTTTAACCATACGCAGATTCACACAGTCTTAATTGAATGCAGATCAACCTAATAGATTGTGCAGTTTTGAGTTTTCTATGGGGAAGAGTTGAATGATCATAGGGATAAATTAATGTATGAGTCATAGTACAAAATATCGATATCGATTAATGTATCGATCTCTAAAAAATAGATATATCGGGATATATTGGAATCTATCGGTGGATATTTTACATCAAATATATCGACTAATATATCAATTTGTTATACAAAATATATATAAAATCAAATTTGGAAGTAGTATTTACCTAAAAAACATCATATCTACTAAAAATGGAATAAACAAATTATTTCCAAAAAAAAATTTACAAAAAAATAATATTTCCAAAAAATATCGGAAAATATCAGTAAATATCGGGATATATCGAAAAATATTGGCCGATATTTTACAGAAACTTTAAAGGATAATTATCGGGAATGTATCGTATCGGTTTTGCTTGAAAACGATATATATCGCGATATTTCGCGAAATATCGCGATATTTTATACTATGGGCTGTGAACAATTATTTCCCACCATTTAGCTTCTCCATACATGCATCTTTTCTCTATATAAACCCTATAATAAGTAAGATATGATCTCATTTTTCTACGTGCATTACCCTATATATGGCAACTATGAAGATATCCTTAAAGATCCTTATAAACAAGGAGGAGAACAAACTTCTTTTTCCTGAAGCTGGAAACGACTTTGTGGATTTTCTTTTCAGTTTCTTGTCTCTACCATTATTGTCTGTAATGAAACTTCTCACTAATAAGCTAGAGTGATCAGATGGTTGGTTGTCAGTTGTCTTGGTTGTACCAGAGTGTGGAGAATATTACCAATGCTTACATATCAAACAAGGAGTTGCTCTTGAATCCCAAAGTATTTGCTTCTGCTGTTGATATTCCTTTCTTCATTACCCAATTAGAGGCAATGCCATCTAAAACATATTATACATGTGGTAGTCATAGTCGTGCAATCTCATCTAAAACATATTATACATATGGTGGTGATATTCGTACAGTGTTATCCAACAATTTTGTTAATTTATATATATTTTTAATAATATTTTCTATGTTTTCTTGTATTATATTTTGGTTATATACAGGGCCGGCTCAAGAGATGTGGGGGCCTTAGGCAAACCAGTCCTTGAAGTAGAAATCAGAAAATATTTTGAAGAAAAATAATAGGATAGTTTTATTTTTATTTTTTTTCGTATTAAATACAATTTAATTTGATTTTAGTTTTACTGTACAAGAGTTATACTAATTGTTATTAAATTTAACTTTGAAAAATATTGCAATTTGAACAAAAATGACGTGACCCCAAAATTCTTTGATTTTTCTAGAAAACTCTTCAACGTGAAGAAATAAATGCTTAAATAGAAAATAAGTGGGGGCCTTAAGCAGTTAGGCACCTGCCTAATTTGCTATACAGTAGAGCAGCCCCTGGTTATATTACGTGTGTTTACAGTAATCCCATTTGTTTTGTTAGGCTCTTGAACTCCTGAAGGCTTCTTTGCAATCCAAGACAGCTCTTTCTGATGTTTTCCTCAAGAGAGATTGAACTAAGAACAACATTTCAAAGAAAACTTTTTTGGTTGTTGCTAAAGAAGATTTCCTACTGTCTATTGAAATGAAATTTTGGCACTAAGATGTGACTTATGGTTTAATTAAAGATGTTTTTCGAAATGAGTATTTTTCTGTTAATGGAATTTTGAATTTTTTTGGCCCTCTTTTTTTTTTAGTCCGAGCCGGATATTGTGTACTGATGAAATTTGAACAATGCTCTTCACTGATTCTGTGATACATAAACAGAAAGTCCACTAATAAGCCAAGACTAATCATACTCCATGGAATATTATTTTAAGTAACATCATATTGTTACAATTTCAAACTCAATCAACAGGGAAAAAAAATGGGACTAAAAACTCACATGCAGTGTACTTCACATTTGTGCATTTGCAATAGTAAAATTTAAGAACATAGCTTGACAGAGTCCTATTATGATCCAAAGAGAGACTATCTTAATTCATCCTCCTGCAGTTCTTTCTAATCTCTCCTTTTGAACCAGTAAGTGGTTTAATATCACCCATCTTAATCATGGCCGCGGCAAAATCTGCACTAAAGGCTCCAGGGCTGTTGGTGTATTTTTTAACTTGGGAATCGGCCGATCCTCCATTGAACAATTCTTGATCAGAATGAAGAAGACCCTTGCGGTTTATTAAGTTCTTATAATACTTATTGTCAAAGGCAGTTGGAGTTTGAATATCTAATGGTGCTAAGTTGTTGTCCCCTGAGCCTGAAATCCTTGGGCAACTACCTTGCCTAGTCTTAGCAAAGGAGGTGTCTATGTTGCTGTCATTATATATTCTACTTCTGAAGGTTGTGCACCTTGCTAGTCCAATTGTGTGAGAACCTGTTTCAAGAGAATTATAAGAAGGAATGTTTCTGTAAATATTTGTCTTAGAGAAGAGTGGAGATATTTTTTACCAGATAAAGCAACCATTTCTTTGGCAGATAGACCTTGAGCTTGGAAACTTGAGATGAGATTACTGAGACTAAAAGTTGGAGCAGGTATGTTTCTATTAGCTGCAGCTTGACTAGCACTCCTAGCATCCCTTCTTCCATGTTTTACATCCCAAGTTGGACCACCAAGCTGAAAACATATCACATATATAAAAACATGCAATGTAATCATGCTCAGTGAAAAAAAAAGTTAACTGGCTAAGTGGATGCATATTCTTGCACCTAAAAGTAGTATATTAAGTTTTGTGGTTAGTCTATATGTGGTCAAATCATCTTTATATATGCAACCATTGAAAAAGTAATCGCTACTATTATGTACGCAACAATTATTTGGCATTGGCTGGCATCGTGGCCTGGGAGGAGAAGGCAGAGATTCGATCAACTGATATGGAATTGGGATGATGTAGTTAGAGGAGTAGTAGGACCTGTTATTTCCTAGCATGGGTGTCCCTTCCATAAGTGGTGCTTTTGTCACTTGTGATGTTTTTTGTAACATTTTTGTTACTTCTTAATAAAATCTTACTTATCAAAAAACAAAAAAAAAACAATTAGAAAAAAAAAAAAAAAATGTAATCACTATTGTCATGTGTCCTTTTTCAAATAAACAATTGATTATGAAATGCTACTTACAATGACGACGGAGTCTCTAGCAGCAGTAGCCAGGATATCAGCACAAGAGACTACCTTTGGGCACACCTTCTCTACAGCAGATTTTATATCATCAATAACATTAAATCCCCTGACTGAATTTCGATTGGGACCTGCATTTTTCTCGCCTGTGAACTTTGAAGTGTCGTCTAGTAAAATCGAACCATCACATCCCTAACAAGTAACAACAGATATGTATATCAGTGAAGAGTAGCAACTGAAGACTAAAGTAAAATCTGTCAATGAACAGAAGCAACAAGTGTTCCAGTGCAGCTTAATTACTTAACCATGCATGAACTTCTATATATTAATTTATACAACAAAGTGATCGAGTACATAGATATGATATGAATATGATGATCACTATGGAGAGGAGGAAAATTTCAGTATGGATTAGGTAATTAGAAAGCGATTAGTCAACTTGAGTTAAAAGCAGCACAATTATATAACATGACAACAGACCAATGAGATTAAATAGTGAGAAAGATTACATTAACAAAGCAATCATGAAAATGCATACGGAGCAATGATGCCCCCATACGACGTTCTTTGGCTATTGCAGATTTCACTACGGCACTAACAGTCTTAAGGAGATTGGGACAAGATTTTGAATAGTAACTAGTCGAAAGTTGAGCATGTGAGTTCCCTACAGAAAGAGCAAGAACAGCTAGTATGACTATTGCCATGATAGAAGTTAAGCAAGAAGAAGAAGCCATTGCTTGATACTAGTTAATCAGTTACTATGAGAGCTAGTTATGATTTTAGTGATAACAAACTTGGGAAGTGGTCCTATTTATAGGGCTTCTCTGAAGTTGTATGGTGCACTGGCAGGTCACCTAATCTTAATACCATTGCATGGTTCTATAGTTATTGTCACATCTATGTCTTTTTCCGAAAAAAATAAAATGGTTTACTGTTGGTAAGGTTAAGATCAAAAATAGTATTTTAAATTGACTTTAGACCATAATCATTTAGATTTGATCAAACTATGATCCTGATATCATAACGAATTGATTTAAAATGGATATGGGAATGGTTATTTACTTCCAACAAAGTAGATTCAGATAAAATAAAACCATTTTCCATATTGATTTGGAAAGCTTAACTAACTTGTGTCATGGACTGCAGATTTGTCAAAGCAGGCATCTAAATAAACAACTTTATTCTAAGATCATAAAATTTGACATAGAGAACTAGAGATTGATTAGGACTTTAGCAGTAGTAATAAGAACTTTTTCACTATGACAAGTCTAAACCCAAGATCATTAATACATTACTTAAATATAGCTTAGACATGTATGTCATAGACTCATAGTTGAGTAAACTAACGATTACAGCCTTAAAGGGCACCATATTGTGGTGCTGAGTGCTGACAATCCTCAATATATAACTGACAAAGGACACAATCCTTGCTTATCTTGTTTATTGTGTATGTCACTCCCTAAAAGACACAATCTAAAAAGAAAGTGTGTTCTCAGCGTGTGGCATAGTTTTCGGTGGAAGTGCTAAAATATGCCTATGAATTCGATCTGTGCATAATGACACCATTTGATCATTTTGTGTTAGTTGAAAAAATTTCAATGAGGTCTTCTCTCTAATGGGAAGCCCTCTCTAATGTGTTCCTAGTCTTAACTACTTTATAAGGGGTGAACTTCGAGATGGTTTATTAGGTCTATGTTGTCACACCCTTATAATTCTACGTGTCCAATATATTGTGGGTTAGATTTTAAGAATTTTAAGACTTTATAAATTAGCGTACACTGGGCTTATACTAATAAACAATTCAGATCTATTTTGCCACCAGACTCAAACCAATAAAAAAAATTCTGTAAAGAACGTGTAACACGTGCACATTTACATAATCTAATTAAGCCCTTGAGGCAATATAAGATTGATTTACTATAAGATTTTGTTTGTTTGAAAGTCCTTGGTTGTATTCACAGTTCAATCAATTAAACAGATTCTTTGCTTCGTTATCAAGTTAATAATGCTCTTCACTCAAGATAAGATTGATTTACTAGGAGTATAAGATTTTGTTTGAAAGTCCTTAGGAGTATTCACAGTTCAATCAATTAAATACATTCTTTGCTTCATTATCAAGTTAGTTATAAAGATTTCCATGTTTGGTTTTTAAGTGGAATTCAAAGAATTCAGAAGCCATGTTTTTCTTCATAGTTGATAGGTTTGGTTGTGCAGTTGATAGACAAAAAGATTCTACTTAACTTATCAATGTCATTACGTCAACTTCTTGCCCTTAACGTAAAAACTCAACACTGACTAAATCAAATGCATAATTTAGCACCCAAAGTAAGTATATTAAGTTGGTAACTAGTCTATAGGTCGTGGTTGGCACCTTGGGAGTGGTCAAGGGCGGCTCTACTGTATAGCAAATTAGGCAGGTGCTTAAAGTGATGGGCAACATATGTCGTGGTTGGCACCTTGGGAGTGGTGGTTTGGACTTTGGATCATCGGTTTATTTGTAAGTAGTTTCCTTCGATCAGTACATGTAAATGGTAGAATAATAGAATAATAGAGATTACCGAGTCAAAACCAAACCTACTCTTGAAATGTATATAGGCATTTTATGTGTAGGGGTACTATATACTCCAACCAATAAAAAGCAGCCACGTGGCACAATCATTAATCTCTCAGGTCGCTATGCACTCGAACTACTCATAACTCGACCAGAGCAGCACGACTACAGTATCAACAACGTTCTGGCTATGCATACATGCCCTAATTTGGCGCACAAAATAATATCTCCAGCTGTCATACAATCATTACAACCGTTACTCAATCGTTGGAGAATATTTCATCACCATAAATATGTCGGAGAATCTGCAGGATCCCGAGATCTTCGCCTCTTCACCTTCTACATAACAAAACTACGATGGCTTGATCTCTAGGTTCAATCCCCCCGAATTAGAGTACGTAGGCAATCTCAATCTCAACGAGGTGCAGCCACCCCGATCTAAAACTCCCCCCCGGCCTTTTGGTCAAGTCTGCTAGCGACCTGACCTAGTGAATGCATTGATCTAGAAATAGGTTAATACAGTATGGTTCGACCTTTGAGTATAGTTAAAGATCGATGATTGAGGAAAAATCATTAACAAACGATATTTGATCGATCAGATAAAAAAATAGAACAACTCTGTTTAAACTTCTTTAAAAACATTTGACTATGGCAGTATAGCAACTTTGTCAGTACCAACTGAATTTATCATTTCTATACCTTTTTTCAAAGTTTTATCGATAAGGTTCAGTACCTTAAATCATTTTTCAGTTGATTTTGAGTTCATGACTTGGCTCACTATTATTTTTATTTTGATTGGCAAACGTAGGAGATCAGTAACTCAAAATGCACTGCCTGAATCATATCAAAGCTTTCACTGGTGAAAGTGAAAACATCTGAATTCAGTAAGAAGCTTTTTTTACTAGTTGATAGGTCACTTTTTTAGGGGTTTAATAGGTCAACATTGGTTGACTGTTTCTTTTAACTGGGTCAATATGTTAAATGGGGTGGAAAACCTAATTTACAGACTTATAGGGTGTATTAGCCAAACGCGAACAAAAAAAGGGTTGTATTGGCTAAATGACCCTTAAATTAATGAATTTCTGATCACCTCGAGATACAACCTAATGTAAAAACAAAGATGGAATCATGTAATAAAACATAAACAACTTCCTCTAAGGTTTTTTTTAATGTTCTTGAAAAACTTAAAAAATTACAAATTTACAACTAGAGAGGCTTGACTTATCCAATTTTGGATACAAGGCCTATATATATATATAAGTGTTTTTACCATAGTACAAAATATCGGTATCGACTAATGTATCGATCTTCAAAAAATAGATATATCGGGATATATTGGAATCTATCGGTGGATATTTTACATCGAACGTATCGACTAATATATTATTTTGTTATACAAAATATATATAAAATCAAATTTGGAAGTATATTATCATAGTATTTACCTAAAAAAATATAATATCTACTAAAAATAGAATAAACAAATTATTTCCCAAAAAAAAATAAAAAAAAAAAATAATTTCCAGATAAATATCAGAAAATATCGGGATATATCGAAAAATATCGGCCGATTTATAGAAACTTTAAGTACTAAATATCGGGAATATATCGTATCGTTTTGGTGGAAAACCGATAAATATCGCGATATATCAGGATATATCGCCATATTTTGTACTATGGTTCTTACACTAATAGAGTTACAATAGAAGTCTTCCAGCGAAAAAAAAGAGTTACAATAGAAGTCTTGGACGTCCAAATGGGCTTGGACTTGTTGCAACTAGAGAGGCTTAACTTGTCCCTTTTTGGATGCAAGGCCTATATATAGTGTTCTTACTTCTTACACTAATAGACATAGAGTTACAAATTACAATAGAGTCCAAATGGGCTTGGACTTGGCATTGGTTGCTGCCTTGGCTGCTGCCTGCTGGCGTAGTCTGCTGCTACCTTGATTGCTGCTGCTGCTAAGTCACACCTAGATCCTCATGGATCAGCATCCATGTTTCAATATGGTACAACTTTTTAAGCATATACTAGATAGCAATGGAAACTAGCTAGACCAGTCATTATACAGAGCAGTTTTAGGCAAAGCAACTGCATTGTTTGATTTTGTTCATAGCTGGTTCTTGGTGTCATCCATTGTGCATTTTTTCAAGAGAAATGAGATCACAACTAATGACATGGTTTAGTGAAGAGGCAGCCATTTGTTTCTACTTTTCTATACTCCTTACGATGAAGCGGTACAAAAAACACAAAATTGATTATGTGCTTTCTAATAGGCTTTGAAAGGATGAGAATGCTGTCATGTCATGATACTCCTACGAATCTTAATGAAGAATGCATGTAAACTTTGATAGTGAGACTCTGGTAAAACCGTAAAACCATAAACAAATGACTGCAAATCACTAAATGCTATATAACTGATCGATCTTATAGCTAAAAATTACAACAGGGCAGAGAAACCTTTTTCAGTTTTTTTTTCTCTGAATCTGATCAGCTCTAATGTTCAACTATACCATAGTACCTATCAAACATCTACCTACACAGTTACATAGTACATTCTTGTTAAGATATCTTAGCCACACTGCTCATATCATACTTGTAAAGCAAGAGGAGTGTTATCTATAGCTTTACCCTCCATTTGGATGCATGAACCTTTACCTTCATCTAATATGGTTTCTTTCTTGTAAGTGTACTTACTTGACACCCAAAGAAAGACACCTAAGTTAAGTGCAGCTATACCCAGAAGGAATCCATAGTAGTAATCCAAATGAGAGTCATTCAAGTTGTTTCCAATCCAGCTCTTCCTTCCACCCCTCCCTGTAATTTTATCCACCATTGTCACTAAAAAGCTATTCAAGAAATTTCCCACTCCTATACCACTTGTGAAGAATGTGGTTCCAAGGCTTTGCATGTCTCCGGGCGACTGATCATAAAAGAATTCAAGAAAACCAATGGCATTGAAGACGTCTGCAATCCCCATGACAACGTATTGTGGCATGAGCCAAAATATGGTCATTGGAATAGTGTCTTTAGCCCCAACAGTTCCATGCTCCCTTATAACATACATTCTCCTCATCTCAACAGCATAAGCAAAAACAATTGATATGATCTGCAATGCACACCCAATACCAAGTCTTTGAAGCAGAGTAATTCCCCTGGGGTTACCTGTTTTCCTTCGCATCATTGGCACAAAATAGCGGTCATACATTGGAACAGAAATGAGCATGGAAAGTGTAATGAAACTCCCCAGTGAGGCAGCTGGAATTTGGAAGTTGTGCCCAACAAGTCGATCCAAGGTCGTTCCTTGTTTGACAAATAATGTGTTTACTTGTGCCCATATTGTACTAGGTATCAAGGAGACTAACCATATCAAAAACATCCCTAGTACAAGCTTAGTCTCTTCTACTTGAGTTACAGTGCATGGGTGCAGGCTTGAGGTCCCTTCCATGTTAGCATCTTTTATTGCCGCCTTATCAAGGAACCTGAAGACAAACAGTGCAAAAAGTAATTAATAGAAATGTAGTTCATGGTTATGATTTATGAAGTGCACCTACCTAGTTAATTTCTCGATCACTTTCTGTTCGTCTGGACAAGACCTACTGTATCAATGATTCTATAACTCGTTTAATCTGCCATAATGTGATTGGGAGAATTTAGTGGTATTTGTATGCGCTAAAAACATTCTCTAAATTAAAAAAAGATTGGAATAGTATGGTTATTTAACATCTTCTAACAAATGATTTGAACATGCATTACGAGATTTTTTTTTTTTTTTTTTTTTTTTTTGAGAATATTACATTCATGAGTGAACGCTACTGTATAGTGCAACTCACTCAAGTCCCTGTCAATACACAAAGCATTCCAAGTCTTGACGCCAAAAGTGTGTTTCACAGTGAATTATGTTTCACAGTGAATTATGTTGCCTTGCACCCCAGTGAATGAATGGTATAAGATTCTGATATAAAGTGGACCACGAAAACCCACCACCAACTGCATTCGCCCCTTTAACAGATATTTTGGACATTCTAAAGGGAAAACATAATAGGTATAGATAAAAAACATATACCGAAAGTTTATACCACTTGTGGATCAGAAAGAACAGCAAGGGATCAAGGTGTGTGTGGGGTGAGATGCATAGGTCCCAGCCATATATCTTTTGAGTTTCTCGGATGGTTGAAAACTACCATTCATTACTCATCACTACCCATAAGCACATGAGATGTATAAGGTTGGCACATCAAAAAGGGTGGCCAGTGTCCACTACGCCTGCACTCGTAGAAAAGGGACTTGCTATCGATCTAGAAGTGGTCATACACCTGATAAGGGTTATAACTTATATACCTAATTTTCAATAGTTAGATAATAGTTTGTATGCTAAGGTTGATGGAGTCTATAGTGAACTGACTTAAACTCGATAAAATATAAGCTAGTCTCTAGTGTGGTCTGCAGTGCATATTATTAAACATCCTCAAGTAGGAGTACAGTTCAAACAAACTCAAGATTTCACTCCAAGGATCAATAGAGATCTGACAATTCACAGAGGAGACATCAAATATGGTCATGCATGTATTTTCGTCCGATCCACCCTTCCGAGTTAAACTTGTTATCATGATGACGTACCTCACATCTCCTAAAACTTTACTGCCACTTTCATTCACCCTGATGTACATATCTGATCTAATTTGTCATTAAGCATATCGTGCTATGCATGTATTATGAATTGGTAGGGCCAAAATCTAAACCAAGTCTATGCCTTAAAACTCCTATATTCAAGTGGAAACACCATCACACATTGAAGCCTGGGTGTGAAGCATCAAATTTAAGTATTGAGAGAATAATGTATAAGGCACCTGATTGTCCACACAGCCACACAGAATAACCTGACTTGATATAGAGACAATATAAAAATGGTATATGGTGTTGGAATATTAGTCATGCTTTAGAATCTCTTATCCTTGTTTGACTACTTAATAGTATGAATGAAGGAGATTTGCAAGTCCAGTGCTCCTGCTAAATGCTAATGACTGAGACAACATATAAAATAGCAGCAACAAATAAATGTAGTAGTATGGGACTCACCTAAAGGCAGGGGTGTGGAGGATTCTGCGCTTGCCAGTGATCATGTAATATTGTGGTTCGACCTCATGCAGTTCCAGAGGGCTACTTGGGAGCTCCAAGTTCCGATTGGAAAAGGCGACAATTGGGACACGAACTATGTTCTTTGCAGGGCTTTTTGATTTCCTAGGCTTGTGCCGATAACTAGGTGACCCGTAATAAAAGATAACTAGGGATAGTAGTAAACCAAGTGTTGGGATACCATAGCCCAACCCCCAACCTACATTTTCTTGGATGTACACAAGACCCAGAGTAGCAATCAAAGCACCTAGGAAAGAGCTGAACATCCACCAATTGAAGAAAGAGACCTTAAGCTCTTTCTCTTGAGGATTGAAATCATCAAATTGGTCTGCACCAAATGTAGAAATATTTGGCTTGGTTCCACCAGCTCCAATTGCTATGATGTATAGAGATGAGTAAAAGAAAGCAATTTGTGAAGTTGTAGCTTTGTTGCAGATTCCATTACTGCAAGTTGGTTTGAATGATTTAAGTGATACTGCCAATGTCAGAAGCACCATGCCCTGTTGGACATATTTCTGTTATAAATGTCTTATTTTGGAAAAAGTGATAACTAGAAACAAAAAGATAAAGTAGATAAACCATATTGATTCATATATATGTCAGCAACATTTCACATATTGGCCAAACAATTGAATTATGGGTACTGTATCTGACTTGTTTTACTCTACATAGGATATTATAGAAAAACATATGACTATGATTTTGATATTTGCCTTGTTCATAACTCTCCTGACTCCTACATATGACTATGGGAAGGTCAGGTGACAAGAGAAAAAGGGATTTTGAGGGGAATAGTTCAATTCTACTATGAAAATTAGAGTTCTTGGGATAGATTATTAACGTACCAATGGAATCTTTGTGATACCATTCATTTCATTGGATATTCCAATTAATGACCCCTCCACCCCCACATGAAGAAGTGAAGTGATATGATGGAAACTGGTAGAAAATGGGCAATACTAATGTACCATTGCTCATAATTAAATGTCATGTTATATATTTGATATTTTCAACACACTGGCATGTCTGCATCATTCCATATCCTATGATCTCAACTCCTCAAGGTATGTGGTTTTGTTGGACAGTGAATGATGCGGACACACCAGTGTCATGAAATTGTTTTTGAGTATAGTATTATGTCAAAATAAGAACAAAATATGGTGAGGAAACAAAAATAAATAAATAAATGAAGACTGTAAAATTTTATGGGCGCGCAATTTACCATGACATATATGAGAGATGATATAGTGAAAGTCCAGAATCGACCCATGTAAGTATCTGCGATGTAAGCACCAAGGATTGGTGTCATCCAAACTGATCCAGACCAGTTATTTACATTCCTAACTGATGAAACAGTATCTTCATGAAGTTGTGTTGTTAAATAAACCACTAAATTTGAAGCTACACCATAGAAAGCCATCCTTTCAAATGCTTCATAACCTGCAAAATTAACCATAAAAGATAAGTATACAAGGAAACCATATGTGATCATGTTTCCATGACCAAGATTTCTAGATATGAATGATTTAAAGCAATATATGATGAAAATTATTAAGACTTACCGACAAGGAAAGAACAAGCCTTCCATTTTCCAGTTGTAGAAGCAAGAACAGGACGACCTCGAAGATCGACTGAGCCATCTTTTGTGTAATCTTTGCTGTCCATAGAGATTATATCTAAGAGTCTAAGAGATAATAAAGAAAAGGAAGGTGGAAAGAGGTAGTTGAAGTGAAATAGAAAGAAGAGTGTAGAGTTTAGAGGGAAAAGTAAGAGAAGTTTATGGTGGAATTTAAGGCTTCAACCTTAGCTATATGTAGGCAAAAGGCAACCTGAATAAAACCAGTTTTTAACTGAATTATATTAAAATTATTATATTACTCTCTGCCACGTAAGCAATTAGATCCCTTAATTATTTTCTTGTGGCTCAATGGTAGCCCCCCTCTCACAAAGTGGAGAGGTCGTGGGTTCGAAACATGTCAACAGCGGATTGTTGATATAAGTTTTCACACGTAATTTAAAAGGGGTAGAAGTCGATAACCTCGCTTGCCAACAAAAAAAATAAAAAAAAATAAGATACCTTACTCCCCTTAAGTTTTAGAATTTAAATTACTTCCTCTTGTATAATTCACTATTTTAGAGAAATTCAAGCATTTTTTTTTTTTTTTATAAGAAAATTCAAGCATACAATCCATAAAGTGGAGTATGACCAGAACCAGAGAGTGGCAACAGTAATTTTGTACCTTTTTGTGATAAGTGGACTTTAATTGAAAATTTAGAGGATAAGGTCACTCCATCCATAACCTTGAGTCCTTGATCAATTATTATACATAATTAATTAAATAATACGTCATATATAATATATTCAAAGAGAAAATAATACGTCAATTATGAATTTATGATTCCCCTCTTTACCAAAAAAATAAAATAATTATGATTCCCCTAGCAATAAAACCCAAAAAACTGCAGAACAAAAAGAAATCCAAAGAGAAAAACTGAGAAACCAAGAAATGTTTCCCTGTATATATATATATTTTTTTTGATTGGCAAGAATGTTTTCAACGAGATCAGTAATTCAAAAATGCATTGCTTGGGATCGAACCCCAGACGGCCAGACCTGTATCATCGCCCAGAGGTGTTACCAACTGGGCTCAGCTTGCATCTGCTCTACATTCACAGCAAATGCTGCTCCCATAGATTATACATCGGCTATCTTACTTGTAATCCAGAGCTGCTGCACACTCATCACACTCCCTGACTCCCGTAGTAGGGTAGTAGTCTATCTTACAATGCATTAATATCCGTACCTATGGAGAAAAAATAAAAATATATTAAAATCCACTACAAAACTTATAAGGCTATTAGTAATGTGCAAAAATGCAGATCGTGCTTAATTGCACAGAGAAAAAAAAAGGGTAATTTCCCAAATAAGCACAACATTAGCCATAACTTTCCCAAATAAGCAACAAGTCTAAAGTTTTTCCCAAATTAGCACAAAGATTCTCTTTAAAATTTTGTTTTTGTCTTTTAGCTAATTTTTCTTCCTATATTACCCTTAGTACTTAAATAATACTTTTTGTTTAATTTTTTGGTTTGAATGACAGATGTGACAGGTGAGAAAAGGTTTCTTCTTTAAATAAGGACCATTGGATTCGCATGATGAACTCTGACCGTTGGATGTAAAGTTTAGTTGGGCTAATCTGTAAGAAAACCCAAATTATCTGCTACCTTAGTTAGACACGTGGCAAAAGTTGTTTAGGTAACAAAGAGGCGGGTTTTTAGTTGGGGAAAACAAAATTTAGGCATTTCAATTTCGCACAGCAACGCTTCCCTCTCATCTTCTTCTTCCTCAACCGTCGCCACTCTTCCTCTCATCTTCTTCTTCCCCAACCGTTATAACCTCAATTTATAACCCAAAGTTCTCAAAGTTCTATTTCGACAAAAAATGAAGGAAATTAAGAAGAAGCAGCAACAAACTAGAGATGATGAAATCGAAATCAATGAAAAAGGTAGGCGATTTACTCTTACAGTTAGGTGTTCAACAACTAAATTCTTTGATCATTTTCAACATCCAAGTGACAAAATTCCACCTTTAGAGTTAGAATCATTTAGAAGTTCGCCCTTCGGTCAATTTCTCGATTTCAATTCCGAAGATGTTCATATGATAACATCTGTTATCACAGAAATTGTGAGATGTAGAGTAGGGAGGTTAAAGTATGGAATAGGAGGAAGAGTTGTCGAGTTCAAAATGTCAGATGTCGCCATGATCTTAGGCCCTTTAAAGTTTGAAAAGGTTCCAGTTGATTTTCTGATGAGGAAGCCGAAAGAATATACTACATTCAGGAACAAGTACTTCGGTACAAATCTTCACATAAGGGATGATCACATTTCAAGTGCAATTACTGAAGCAAGGAGATTTATTGCTAAGGGAGAAGCTGATCCAAACGATGTTCATCGTTTGAACAAGTTGTATTTTCTGTGCATTTTTCTTCTTGCCGAGTCATCAAAAAATTTGAGTGTAAAGTACATTGATTTAGCCGAAGATTTGAATGCATTTGATAATTTTCCATGGGGTACTGTTACTTTTCAATTGCTTGAGACTTCTCTTGAAGAAATTTATCCCAAAGTCATTGAGGATAATCCTAGTTATTGCATCAATGGATGTATGTTAGCTTTTATGATTTGGGCATACTTGCACTTCCCTGATTTAGGTCCTAGGAGAGATAGAAGTGTTGGATTTCCATGGATGCTTGGATGGTCTGAGTTGCTCAACAGGAACAAAACTAGAAATAAAATTTCTTTGAAGCTGTTTCCCAAGAAAGGTAAATGTACTGTGGCATATCCATTAGATGTCACCCAGGAAGAAAGAGATCTTGAGCATCTACAACAGGTTGCAGAGGTAAATCCCCTTGAATTTTGTTTTTATCTTCTACAAAACAATGAATCCCTTTCTGTATTAAGTTAATCTGTTATATTGTACTATCTATTTTCTAGAATACAACAATTATCTGCTACATTTTATTTGCAGTTTGAAGCTCAATACAAAGCAGAACATGAAGAGTCTGCTTCCTCTAGGGCATCTATTCCTTCCATTCCGTCTCCAACATCTTCAACAAGAAGTGGTGGAGGTTCAGATTTGCAACAATTAACAAGGATTTTCTTGAGACAATTCTGAGTGGAGTAGTGAAGGCATGCATGACTCAGAAGGTATGTTGTTTGCTACAACGAAATTTTTCATTTTTATGTTTTGCCAAAATATCTACTCCTTGTTTTATGATATCTGCCATTTGTATGATACTTGTTGTATTATATCTGCCACTTGTTATATTGATGAATTGTACTGTTAAACTGTGATATCGACTACAATATCTATATTATTTGTTACATTAGTACTAATATCCGCTAGAAAAGTAATTAAATGTGTTTGTCAATTACTATCTGCTAGAAACTTGGATTTCGTTAACATAGTTTGTGTTATATCTGTTACCTCTATAATGTTATCTGCTACAATGTTTTGTCTTCATTTCTGCAGAGTGGTCACCAACTTGATGCAAAACAATTTGTGAGTGATGCCTTAGGTCAGATTGGAAAGGGGGCATCCAAATCTAAGGCAACAACAGAAAAGAAGTCAAATACCTCATCAAAGGCAACACCAAAACCCAAACCTAAGACCAACTTGGCAGTTAAAACCAAGAAACCTGGTTCTCACAAACCTTCAAGTCACAAACCTTCACCTCACAAACCTTCACCTACGAAAAAGGCTGCAACCAAGAAACCCATTGTTCCAACCCCAAAAGCTAGTGTATCACCCAAACCAGTTGGGAGAGTGAAACTTCCACCTAAGAAGAAACCCCCTACGACCAACCCCAACAAGGATTCAAAATCTAAGAGTGATTCATTGCAGCCTAAATCCCAGAAGAATATTTCAAAGCCAACAACATCACCAACTTCAGTTAGAACTACCAGAAGGAAATCCTTGGAGGATAATGTTACAACAGTTGGTAAATATGAGTTAAAAAGAAGGGAACCAACAGAACCAAAAGCTCCTGAAGTTAAGAAGAGGAAAAGATCAGATAAAGAAGATAAGAAGGATACCAAGAAGGTGAAAGTAGGGGATAAAGTTGAGGAAGTTCAGAAGGGTAAAAGGGAGGGTAAGAAGGGAAAAAAGAAGGGAAAAAATGGTGATGATGAAGTGAAGGAGGGTGGTGTTTATGTGAGTGAAGAAATGATAGACATGGAATTCTTCAAGCCCCCTAAAGTCCTTCTACTTGGCTGGTATGAGCAAGAAGAGCAAGAAGATAATGATAATGATGGAGAAGGAACAAAGATTCCAGAAATGGAGGTGAAACAAAGAAAGAGGAAGAAAACAGAAGTTGGAATTCCTCCTTCAAGACTACAACCTAATAGGAAGGTTAAGGATGAAGCAGAAGAACTGACATGGAGGAAAGATATTAGAAGGAAAAATGAGGCAAGGAAGAAAATGGCACTTGAAGCAAGAAAAACACAATCAGATGATGATGATGTCCCAAGCTCCAAAAAAGCAAGAAAATTGAGTTTTTGGGATGATGATGATAGTAGTGATCGTGAGAGTTTTGAAGTTGTAGTGAAAAATTTGAAAGAAGGAGGCAATCCTCTTGACACAGAGATGTCAAAGTTGAAACAACTTTTTATTCTTGCTTCAATGAAGGTTGATTCATCAACCATAGGTAGTTCATCTGCTACATCTGGTCAACCATCTTCCACAGCTACTCAGCCATCGGTTACAGATTTCATCCATCTGCTACGTCAAGTCAACCATCTTCCTCAGATACTCTTCCTTCTACTACAAATGTTCGTCCATCTGCTACTGATGCGCCTCCATCGACTACAACAACACCAACAGGAACACCACCAGCATTTACAACCTCTAAGACTGGAGACTCAAATGATGAGTATACTGATGATGATTATGAACAATCTACAGGGGGGTTGATGCTATAACTGATATTGTGATTGACAAGGAGAAAGTTCCAATAGATTATAGATTTGAAACTCCAGAACTTTCAGATGAAGATTCTAGTCCTATCAAGGATCCAACAGCTAGTCCCAACAAGGATCCAACAGCTAGTCCCAACAAAGATAAAGCCTCCATTCTTTATCTTGGTGTCTGTTCAAATGATGATGATGATGATGATATCAAAAACTTTGATCTTCAGTTCTTTAGGGATAGAAAGAGGCAACATGATGCAGAATTCTTGGCCAAAATGTCACATGAGGAGGTTCAGATTGGTCTTAGGTGTGATGCAAAGATTCAAGATATAATGAGGGATCCATTCTTCACTAGGCAAGTTGAAAAGGAAGAAGCAGATCTTCTTCATTATTTCTGGGTATTAGCTAAGGAACCTTCGAGGTTTAGGCAGTATGTGAGGGTTTATGGTTATTTTCAATCATGCCCTGTGAGTGCTTTAAGACAACTGGCTTAATGATGAGGTTATTGATGTTTATTTGAGGTTGTTGGTTCGTTGGATGATTGGAAGGAGGCCACAAGATTACAAGGAAGAAGATCAATATGCTGTGGTTCCAACTGTATTTCTACATGTAAGTATATTCTTCTGAATATTTATTCTTCCATGGTTATGTTCTTGTAATTCTACTACATGTAAGCAAGTTCTTATTCTTGCTTTCATCTGTTTAGACCCAAATCGCCTCTTATATGAAGCCTCAGTTTGATGCTCTAATGAAGGACAAAAGTTTTGCCAAAAAAGGATATTATCTGGGAGATTTAGGATTCCATCAAATATTACTTCTCTTGTTGATCCATGGATAGGCCTCCGCAATCAAGTACACCCTGTGAAAGCTAAGGCACTTCTTGTTCCTTTACAGGTATTTGTGTTCATTTATACTACCTTATCTGCTACATTGTATAGCATATCTGCTATTCGTTACTGCGTATCTGCTAGATAAGGATGAGTATCTACTACTTCATAACAGACACTCTTTTATCTTCTACATTTATCCGCCACATTGTTCATACTATCTGCTAGGTATTAGTCTGTATCTTCTATAATGTATATTTCATCTACCATATCTTATATATCTATTATTAAATGCAGGTGGATAACAATAATTGGATTCTGCTCTCATTTAGTTTCAGTGAGAGTATAGTTAGGATATATGATTCGTTGGGTTACAAAAGGGCAACTAAAGAACTGAGAAACATGGAGAAGATGTTGCCCTATGTTATTTATGCTGCAGACCCATCGCAGATTCATCTTGATTTGGAAAGGAAGTGGAAGCGTGAGTATGTATTATGTGTTACACAACCAGACTTTTGTACTTGTGGGGCATTCCTTCTTACATTCGTCGAATGTGTCCTTCGAGGAATACCACCGGAATTTGAGGTAGATCCTTTGCAGATGCGCTACCGCATTGCTAGAGACCTAATTGATTGTGGAGAGCTACCACCAAAGAGAAAGACCTGATTTATGAACCTATTGACATGTTTTGTGAAGACTTATATATTTCTTGTTTTGTATTCTGAATTTATTGTATTCTGAAACTTATGATCTTTTTAACTTATGGTAGACACCTTGTTCAGTATATTGGATTACCCTTAAACATCTGTTGAACATGTTAGTAAAGATTCCAAGATTTTAAATAACAGATAGTAGAATCAGTCTAGTAGATAGAATGCTCTTAATAGCAGATAATATGTGAAGTCTAAACTTTATACATAGCAAATGATAGCAAAAGTGTATACATAGCCAAATATTCTTCCACCTACTATGTTGCTTGAGTGAGAGGAGAGAGAGGAGGTCCTTCTCCAAACTGCATTAGAGTGAAAAGATTATAGTCATCTATGAATTCAGTGCAAGTTTTTTTGTTGTGACCTCTCCGTTTACACCTTGAGCATCTCCTACTCTGGACTGGGACACCTTCAGCTTTTCCTCTCTTCCTGACCACTTTAGGTCGACCTGGCATGCAAACTTTAAGTGGTGGCAATATTTTTCTTGTCGGTCGTGCAGTTGGCCATGACTCCTTTCCAGGAGTGGGAATCCATTCTTCCTTGTACGTTTTCATGTATGTTTCTTTCAAGAAAAAAACATCAACAAACTTGTAAGGATCATGGCCTACATCCTTTATGGCTGCCATGGCATGGGCACATGGGATCCCCATATGCTTGAAACCATTTGCATGTACATGTTCTCTTGTTAAGATCGACTACACATGACCTAACCAGCCCTGTAACCGTCCAAATTCCCGCTGAAACTCTTTCAACTGTGCATCTTCTTGCTGTGGAAGCATTGTGAATTATTAGCTCTTGACACCATGTTGTAACTGGTGAGTTGAACTTCAGGGAGTCATTGTGGTAATCGCGATAATGCCTAATCACATTGTCTCTTATCATTGACAAAACAGTAGTAACTGGCATCATTCTCTCCTCAACAATCATTTTGTTCCAGGACTCCACGTGATTTGTGGACACAATTCCATACCTGCAACACATAATCAAAGGATAATGTAGGAGATATTGTACAACGTCTAGGCGATAGAACGTCATATGTAGAGAATAGAACCCAAACACTAGCAGATATATATTTATATTGACTGACCTTGATTTTTCTTGAAAAACACTTGCCCATTTTTCTACAGGCCCAACATCCATAAGTTTTTCATGCGCCTTGCTTGACATACACCAGATTCTAAGCATCATTCCCCAAAATTCTTCTTGGTTGAGAGTTTTTGTACCTTCTTGGACCAAGAACTTGATTTTCTTGTTACCAAACTTGCCACTTAAGTGATAAGAACAGTACATATGGATAGCCTTTGGCAAGATTTTAGGGACACCCTGGATGATACTTTTGTGCCTATCAGATAACAAAATAAACTCATGATCCTCTCCAACAACATGGTCCCTTAACTTTGTGAAAAACCAGTCCCAACTTTCATTTTTCTCTTTCATAACAATTGCGAAAGCGGTGGGGAAGATATGGTTGTTGCCATCAACTGCAATTGCTGTAAGAATTGTGCCAGGTTATCTTCCCTTAAGAAAAGTTCCATCAACCAAGATTATGGGACGTAGAGTCTTCTTGTAAGCTCTAATTGTAATACCATATGTCCAAAATATGCATTCAAAATTACCTAATGGATTGGTAAGAATGTCTGTTACTGCATCTGGATCCACCTTCTTCAGCTCATTGCAGTATGTTTCAAGCATTTGGTATGAGTGGCTGTAGCTTCCTCTTATCTGTAAATAAATAAACAATTAAGCCATTTGAAGACGATATAGTACTTACTATAGACGATTGTAATGAATAAGTAACAGATAGTTCCGTCTTTCTAAGGGATAGATTTAATTTACCTTCCTCATTGCCTTCTCTTTAGCTAACCATGCAACTTTGTAAGAAATTTTGACCATGTATTCTTCATTGATTGCACTCACCAATTTTAGGGGTGGCAAGTCTGGGTTGTCCCTCAACCTTCTCATACAAACTTTTGAAACCCAATCACTGTTTGCTTGGCGGTTTTTACTTCCAACTCTAAAGTTACCGCACGAGTGGTCATCTCTAAGTGTTTTTATAATCCAACTTCCATCAAAACCATTTGGGGTTGCATACAGATACCATTTGCACCCACCAGCTGGACACCTAAAAATCATCCTCTTACTGTTTGTGTATGCACGTTTTAGATCTTTTTCCATTTTAATCGCGTATGTTTGGACATCACTTTCAAGCTCATCACGATTGTTCTAGATTACTCCTCGTTTAGGTTGCACATAGTCGTTGTGTGCAGGCTCTGTGTGAGGAGCACAACCTACATTTGCCCTTTTAGTCGCAATATAGGAGGAAAAAATATTGTTAAGTTCGCATTTTACCTCATCAAAATCACGATTTTCCTCAACCCTAGTATTATGTTGCAGTGGTACATTGCTAGGAAATGGCACATTGTTCCGAGGAGGCGCATTATTGGTTTGAGACGGCATATCGTGTTGTGATGGCTGATTGTTGTCCATATCGTCTAGATTGTCAAACCTATCAGCTAGCTTGCACCTGACTCCCTCTTTCCTCTCACTTTCATCGGCCACATTGTCACCTTGCTGCATGTCTGCGTTATCACCAACATTTGGGCTGCCTTCTTCGGAAATTGGTCTAGAAGGACCAAACATTGGTTGACTATCATCCCACATTTGATCCTTGAGCTCATCTTCAGTATTCCAAGATGCAGGTGAGTCGAAAACTTCTGGATCTGTATCCCAATGGTATTCCTCACACTTAGGCGATTGAGAGTCCTCCTCATTATCATCATCTATTAATGTCGGTTGTATCTTCTGTGCAGATTCAAGAACAACATCAACTTCTTGTAATGAAAGTGAATCCCAAAAACCATCATCTTTTTGCATGGCAGAAAGAATTCCAGCTGCATCCATGAAACCTTTGCTTTTAACAGATAGGGGTGTACAAGTAGTGGCTGATAATGGATTGGTAGCAGATGTATGAGTATGTTGGATTGGAGGTTTAGGAATATAGATACCACTAGGTGGAGGGGTTTCCAAAACTACAGGGTCATTTGCATGCCCCATTCCCTTGACTATCATATCAGCACTTGGATCTTGAGTAGGAGTCTCCAACCTATATTCATCTGGAACATTAAAAGGTTTGGTGGGTGTATGATAAGTAAAGTAATCGGGTTTACTTTTTGAAGCCTTCTTTTGTAACTGCATTGGTGGTATCTCCCTCTCTTCACTCAAAGGTGTATAAGAAAGAATAGCTTCAGGAAAAAGTTTTCTTTTCCCTTTGCTTTTGGGAGCCTCATTTTGTAAAACAAATGGTATCTCCTTCTCTTCACTCCTTGCTATTTCAGGTACAATGAAGTTTAGGTGGTTTTCTATGATCAACAATCCAAACAGATATGCACATTGCAGCTGAATTATATATGGAAGCTAATATTGCCTTATAATGATCTTCACATTCAAGTTTGGATACCCTGAGGTTGACTACTGCTCGAAGTGACTATGTTCCTTTTGGAGGATTGCATAAGGAAGATACTTGTTTGAGGAAGTCTGTATAGGTCGTCTGAATATCAACAATCCTTATTCTTGATTCTCCATCCACATATCCAACCTCTTCCCCCTCAGCTGTGACTTCCAACAGACCACCAAATCGATAAATTACGTTGAAAGTATTCGCTGAAAGTATCCACATGTTAATAATTTTGATTAGTATCACAGTGTTATAGTAGTTATTCAAAGTGTTTCATGCATTCTAAAATGTATCTACTACATGCTTCTATTGTATCTGCCACTGGCAAGAACTGTTATTTTACATAGACAATCTATCTGCTACCTACAAACTGAAATCTTAAAATCTTTAAAAAGGAAAGTTTGCATCTTTAAACCAAATTGCATTTTCAACAACAAAGCTTGCATCTATAACAAACTTAGAAATCAAATCAATTCAACAGCAAAGCTTGCATCTTGGCCCGACCAACTTTAAAAATCAATTTAAAATCTTTCAAAATCAAACCTTTCAAAATGAACAAATACAAACTAACTTAAACAATACCAAACCATGAGGAATTTAATTCAAAAACAGTATGAAATTGAATAGCGAGCCCTCTTAAATATCAATCATTACATTAAGGGTTTAAATGCATACCAGGTATGGGTATTTCCTCAAGAACATTAACTTTCTTCTTGGTTGTCTTTTGTTTTCCCATTAAAACAGTACCTAAGTGTCTTTATGTTGGTGATGGTACCACGGAAAAACCGAAATTGTAGGTGATAATAACACAACAACTTAACAACTAAGTGATAGATTAAAACCTTGAAATAGAAAAACCTTTTTTATATAATAGTAGATGATGAACAACAGAAAAATCAGTGAAGAAGAAGAAGAAGAAGAAGAAGATGAAATGTACTTGTTTAAGGTTTACAAAAGAGATGAATGGTTGAGATGAAAAAAGAAGATCTAAGGGATAGTGTTTGTTTGCATGTCATTATCATGTTTAATGTTGAAGTACTTAAGAGAGAGAATGATGGTGATATTTAAAAGTTATGTACTTAAGAGAGAGAATGTGTAAGAAGGGTAGAAAAGGAAACAAAAAAGTCTTTGTGATTGTTTGGGAAAAACTTTAGACTTGTTGCTTATTTGGAAAAGTTGTGCCTAATGTTGTGCTTATTTAAAAAATTACCCAAAAAAAATGTGCAAATCACATGTGATGGTGTAGAAGTAGTGAAATTACATACAGTATGATGGTGGTCCATAAGTTCAAATTTTCAATTCCTAATCTGCTAATAATTAGCCAATGTTTACTTTTTTTCGTCTCCGTGAGTGCAGTAGTAAACTCATTAGCCAATCCACTCATCAGTTTGGGTCCTGTCAATGGATCATATTTGATCCGATCGACTTCGTTGTCGTGGACCTAAAAGAAACCATGATTTTTGGAGTCAGATTAAACAAGCGCAGTCCAATCCACATCAATGGTGAACTGAATGGTTTAGATTGATTGTGTCAACATTTACATGATCAGCATTAACAAGTGCCGTTTTTGACCATAAATGTTGAGATTGTCTTTTGTAAGACTTTTTGGGGAGTTTGAGTTGGTTTTTGGACCTACATGTGGGGGATCTTTCGATTCCACTAGGAATCAAATCAACAGTCAAGAAGCTTCCATCACAAAACTTTCCTTTGTGAAAAAGATTGTATAATGTATACAACTTACAAGTAGATTAGATCAAAAAGTTTTGGATTAGATACAGTGATATACAGTACCCAAGTTACAAGGATAAGGAAGAAAGAAAAAAAATGTTTCTATGGCCACTGGACTTTTATTGTCAATCAAAAATGTACATACACATGTTGATAAAGGAAGATAGTGTGCTAACTGTTAAGGCAGGAGTGGCACTCAGGGGTGAGGGGTCTATCTATCAGTCTAAGGTTAGTTTGTGTGGATGTGCATGGTGTTATACTTCATATAGTGCGCAAGTTGGTACTGAGAAACTATATGCAAATATGCTTTGCATGTTCAACCATCATGTAGCTAGTGTGGACAACCTTCTTTTTCTGGTGCAGCACAATTATTATGCATCACTGCCTTTAATAACCTTTAGAGGTGTGTAGAACACAGATTCTGTTCTGCACAACCTTAAAACAACCAAACATATGTATATGGTGGTTGAACATAACACAAAGCGCGCATTGATCGAATAATAAGGTCCCTTCAATACATATTACTTGTGTATCCGACCGATCCAAGTGACATTAATTGTGGCTATCTTGACCAGATTTCATAAGAAAAATGCCTTAACAAATTTATGGGCATAGGTTTAAGGTATGGCCAAAATGCTAGCTGTCTTGTTACATAAGAGAGTGACATAGTCACATAGCCAACCATGTATTCATAATGCTTTCGAGACAAATGAATGGACATTTATAGCAGAGTCCAATTTTAATTGTTCACTTAGCTTATAAGATAACTATGTGAGGCAGTAGTTAGGGTTATATAAGAAAAATGGGTGGGTGGGTGTAGGTGATAGAATCTGAAGTAAGGGTGGGCCTACGATATACATGGCAACAGAAGATGTTAATGTGTTTTTTATTATTTGTTTTAAGAAATAAATTTGGAAAACAGAATTCTAATTTCCGGAGTCGAACCAAAAATACCTTACGAGTCCATATTCTATTGGATATTGATTGGGCTTTCACTGTTGCTAATAGCAGGCCGCTTTATAAGTAGTAAAGATATCCCTTATTAGCTTTTTCTGCCAAGTGCTACTGTCTTCCACCAAAAGCTCTGCCTTTTCTGTTTTACTCTTTTTTGAGGTTTCAGTCCTCAACTCCTCATTCAGTAATGAGCAGTTAATTGCAATGCTAATCTCGATCAGCCGTGTGAAAGTACAGCATTGCATCAAGCTGCTCACAACCTTGCATCATATTGTCACGCAGGCTTTGTAAGCCATATCCTGAGTTAATGCAGTTTCTGTCAATGTAAAGGGTTCGACAAGAGTATATGTAACAATTTGCATCAATTAAATCATTTGATGCCTGGAATTAACATCAATCAGACTTAAGGAAAGTATGAGATGTTGATCATGAAAAGGTTAGCCAATGTGACATGGGAGAGAACTCGAGAGTTAGACATGACTTGATCATTTCTGTTAAAAGTTTACGCTTGATTTTCTAGTTTAATGTAATGACACTCTGCTTTATACATGTGTTTATAAATTTATTTGGATTTTAAGTCCAAACCACTGGGAAGCGAAAAGGAAACTATTGCCCAAGTTCTTGGAATATGCAGTAACAGTCATATCAATTATACCTTGTTCTGTAGGAAATCCAAGCTAGCTTGAATAAAATGACAATGATAACGAAATTCCAGTGTTCAATGCATTAGCTTAGTACATCCATCAATCCATATTGGTTCATGTGGACCACAAGTGCAGGTTAGATCCCAAGTTACCTACACAAGTTGAAGCCTGATCATCAGTGGAAATTGCAGAAGAAATACTACTTCGAGATTGCATACATTATTGCATAAAGATTCGAATCTTGGACCAAAACATCGATACTCAGGCTTCCCCACATGGACAGGATTTATAAATGGATGCATACAGTGAGAAGGAATCCGCGGCAAAGGCATCCACTTGAGACCTAGCTAAGACAATATATGTCTGAAACTTGATACATTGGGACCCATGTTAGCTCTATGTGCAAGACAGTGAAGTTATGATAATTAGCGAAGTAGACAAAAGAATCCATTTCATAGTATATAGTCTATTCGCCGACGATCACATTTAACGGTAATGTTCATATTAAATCCAGTAAGGACCACTTCAGTTTTAAAGAAGACAGTTCAGCAAAATGATAAATGTGAGGAGATGTCATTTTGAGTGTTCATTCCCACGTACTACTCGAGCCGACATAGTCCAAAGGGTGGCAGAAGGTATACCTATAGCCAACGGGAGATAGGCCATTGCACCAACCTTGTCAGGGCTTCCAGAAAACTAAGTACATAGCTAGACATCCTTCTGACCTCTGTGTTTTTAAGTGTCTAACTGGTCTAATACCAACAATGCTTAAATTATCTTATTGCAATACACCAATATATAAGATCATTCTGAATGGCTAAATCAAATTTATTGATAGTCTTTTATAAACAATTTTTCTTTAAACTTTGCCAGACTCCAGAGATTTCGGTGTCTGATCACTTTGCAACTATTGTATCATTATAAGTATCCAATTACTTACTGGACTTCAACTTTGGACTTGGATATTATCTTGGGCTTTTCCAAGTCAATCTATTACTCTCCATGACCGTTCAATTAAAACAAGGAAAGAAAGAAGAAAGATGAATCCGAATGTGTTTCTTCTACCTCGTTCTTCTACTAGTTTGTTTGATAATCGAACAGAAATCAATGAAACAATCAGTTTCAACAACAAAGTTAGAAGGATTAGAATCATCTCTTCATCAATTAATTCATGAATATAATCAAAATTCTCTCAAACAACGAGATCAAACAGGTTAGATCAATTCACTCTTCTCTTCACTTCTCTTCTCTTTACATTCTAATTAATTAAAGAATCCCCAAGTTGAATTATGTTTGTTTTTGATTTGTTTATAATAGAGAAATCAAAGAAGGATGCATTGAGAAGTGCAGTACGTGTTTCAGAGATGTTGGTGGATACTGTAAATGGTGGTGTTCAAGAATCATTTTTAAATGAAAAAAGAATTGAACTTGAAATTAGGGCATTAGCTACTACGATTAATCGGTACACTAAACAAACTGATCAATGGCTTGCTGCCTCTCATTCCATCAATTCTGTCTTAAAGGTTAAACTTTTTTCTCTCAATTTCATGTCTTTAATTCTACTTAGCACAATAGATAGATGTAGGTAAAGATATTCATATAATGGAGTAGATAAGATTGTGAGATCATGAAATATGTAGAGGTGGTGGTTGGAACGTCATATACTCGTCCAACCTACAAGAATCTTTCCTGTTTCAGACTAACCTAACCCTCTTTAGTTTGATAGTTGATCCATAACTGCGAGATATGTATAGAAATCTAATTCTGTTTGTTAGTGATTAATGGGGAAGATTGTCCATGCTTAACATTTTAGTGTGTTAGTGATTAATGAAGAAGTAAGCTGAATGTAATAAGCATTGCTAAATGCGCTTGAAACTTTTAATGTCTAGTTTGTATATGGAAAAACTATACAAGAACCTAAAGAAAATTAATTACGTAGTAATGGCTTGTGATGTAGTTGTAATGATAATTAGCTCAGTTTCAGCAAGGTATGCTGTTAAATCATAATATGATTCAGAACAAAAACCTTTTGTACAATGAATGACCAGTTTATATGCTGAATTACAACAACCTCAGATGTGAAGGCAACTTAGCAAGCATGAGAATGAACACCTTAAAAATATGACAGTGTCAGTGTGAACTATTAATAACCAAGAGGCGAGATCATATCCAATAATATCTAGACAATCGGCATAGAAGAACTGGAATGTAACTCGAAATTTTGAAAATTTTAACCCAGAAATCCTCTTTCATTCTCATATTTATTACAATCATCAGAGATCATAGATATGAAGGTGCATCCTTTATTTTCTTTTTTCTTCTTTGGTGTGATGGTGAGAAATTGAGAACCCTCTTGTTTTCCTGACATGAGTTTGCAACACAGGAGATTGGGGACTTTGAAAATTGGATGAAGATTATGGATTATGACTGTAGGAGCATCAATGCTGCCATACGGAATATTTATCAAGCTTAAACTCATGAACAGACGTGATTACGTGATGTCATTGGGATGGATACTGGAAAGTCTGGGGCAGCAGCAAACAGGTAAGCATATATGCTTCTTGTTCTCAACAGCTGAATAGTACTGGGATGGATACTGGAAGGTCTGAGCTGTTATGGCCCTAGAATGCAAGGGGAGTTTTCTGCAGTTCTGGTTTTCTTTGCTTTGTTCTCTGTTTTGGTATTTTCACACAAAATACCTGACGGAGTTAGGTTTTTTTTTTTTTTTTTTTTTTGGCTAGAGATACTTGCTGACGGGGTTAGTTAATGCCTGCTGATCAGGATTGTAAGGATTACGTTTTGAGATTAATAGAAGTCCTATTCTATCAAAAAGAAAAAAAATGTCATCGAAAGAGTTTGTTGTGTTCATTTGGTTTTTCTTTTATGGATTTTGAAAATTTTGTAAGATTATGGGCTTTAACTGTGGGAGCACCAATGCTGACACACGGTATCAAACTTAAACTAAAGAACAAAAGTTCTCTGAGTACTTTTTTGCGTTCATCTGTTGGTTCTCTCAGCTTTATCTACTCGACGGAAAGACTAAAATGTCTCAAGTACAGCCTTTTCCTGTAAGTAGTCTTGACTAAAGAATTTGCATGGCTGGTGCTTTTCCAATCTGCAATTCTATGTCTGATTTATTTAGGATTGCTATCAACATGAAAAATCAGCTCATCTGGTTCTCTAGGAAGCATACTCTGCTCCTTGATGCTGTACCAGTTCAACAAAACTGGAGGCCCTAATTAGGCCCAAATAAATTAAAGGCCTTAATTATTGGCCTGCCTTTGAGCTTTTCTCAAGTTCATGCTTCATGAACAATCGATAATTCAATAAATATGGAGCTCTAAAAAGTTATATTCCTGTCAACCTGTATCAGGCAATAACCAAGCCCTCCAGCTAATAATAGGAAAAATTTGCGTTAACCCCCCACATTTTGACCGGCTTCGGCAAAAACCCCCTAATTGTGCCAAACTTGGCGTAAACCCCCAAACCCCCTATTTTACTAAATAAATTTCCAATTATACCCCTGATTCAAATTATTTGTCAAAACCTCCTAACTATAAACTTAACAAATAAAAGTTGAGCTCAATTAACAGAACCCAAATTTGCCTTAACCCCAACCCAACCCAACCCCACCCCAGCCCAAATTAAAAAACACGAAGAAACAAGTAAAACACAATTTTCAGTGATGGTTGGTGAATCTATACAACAACATCAATCCAGAAATCAATAAAAAATAAGTAAGATCAAACAACAAAATGAACACTTAGTAGCTAAAGTAATTTTATTAGATCGATTGACAAGGCAAATTCCCATATTTATTCTTCTATAGCCTAGAACAGATTACATGGATGACAACGAAATTGAACAACAAGAGGGCAGCTTCACTTGGTTTTGTTGATGCAACAGTTCAAAACCAACGAGGACGACAAAGCTTTCTCTCTGCTTTCAAAACATCTTCTCTTTGTTTTGTCCGAGATTAGTTTAGAGATGATGAAATCAAGACTGCAAACTCCGTTGCCGGTGTTGTCGACGATGAATTGAAAGAATCACAGCTAAGTAGTAGGATAGGAATCAAGAAGAAGAAAATTTCAAGAAAAAAAAAAAAACTGTTACATCCTAATTTCTTCGAAAAATTTCAAGAAAAGGTGCAAAAGATAGGAAAATTTCAGAAAGAAGATGAAGACACTCACAACTCAGATCTAGCCATTGGATGAAAAACATGTGGATCTACGAGCTGTTGGATTTCTAAAACGTTGGATTAACTTGTGGGGGTGTTTAGGTGAATATGGGTTCAGTTAACTGAAGTTTAACTTTGTTTGTTTACTGTTAAGTTACATGGGGGGTGTTTAGGCAAACAGAGTTCTGTTAACGGATTTAACATCAGATAGTAAAATTTTGTTAATGATAAATTAGGGGGGTTTACAAATATGAAAGGTCAGGGGTAAACTGGATAATACATGGTCTAATTTGGGGTGTGCGGGGGTTAACGTCAAAAATGGACAAATGAGGAGATTTTGGCCGAGAGTAACCAAAACCTGGGGGGTTAACGCCAATTTTCCCCTAATAATAATACAATAAGATATGATATTATGATGTGTATACCTTCGTAAGCAACTTTAGTGTGCAGAGACTGAGTACTTTTTTCTTTAGTATGCACTCGACAACTTGCTTCCATGCCACTTCTTCTTTTCTGCACACAACGACCGCAAGATAACAAAACTCACACGCTCAGTCACATAGGGGGAAGCCATTGTTTGTTTGAAGTGGAAATTGAACAAACAGTTTGAAGAAGAAGAACCTCTGCCCTCTCTCTTCTTCAATTGCACAGCAGACGAAGAGTAGACTTTTGCTGCACGCTATACTAGAAGAGAACCAGCTAGTCAGCTACCAAAAACTTATCTTAAATGGCTGGTAGAATGTTCTCTACTTCTCTGTCTTTCTATTTTCCTTTTTCCGTTCTATCCAGGCCCCAGCTTGGACAATGGGGAGGGCCCATTTTATCTCTTCCTGTACTGTTTTGCAATCAATAAAACCCAAAATTCTAACAAAAAACAAAAAAAAGTATGCAAGGAGGTCATTTTCAATGACAGGGAAGCAACCATTGCTAAAGTGGTGCAGGCCATCAAGGCAACAGTTTGGACCTGGCTGAATATGAGGAAGAAACAAATGGAGTTGAGACTTCAGAAAAAATACAAGATTTGTTGTTCGGGTGGAGGTTAGTGATGACAGAGACATGGTACACAACCACTTTGAACCAGGTTCTTGGCTCAGGGATATGCAACCATCTGGTAGGGAAGGAAGAAGATCTAGAGTTGCAGCAGTGGAAACAGACAACAGTAGCAGCAGCTGGAATGGAACTGCTATGTGGTCTATTTTCTGTTTAAAGTACGAACAACTGTTAATGTAATTTTGGGTTTCCAGGGAATGAGAATGATGTACAAGGAGTCCTCTGGGATAAAACTGGCACTGCAGTTTCTGCACGCTGACAAATCTGTCTACCTATTATGCACTAGGATCACAGGACATCCTTATTTCATTCTTGAGATAGCTTTATTCTATTGTTCAATAGTTTATCTTACACATTACCAATCACAAAAGTTTACCTGATCACCTGGCAGGTTTGGGAGCAGAGTTGGAAGGAAACTCAATGTATTTTTATCCTCCTGTAACTAGTGAACTGTATTCTACCTTGATAGAGGATCAAAACAGCAAAGTGTATACCAGATTTGATCAAAACAGGTGAGGGTCGGACTAACCCTAGCTAACTTTTATAAAAAAAAAAAGATTTTGTAATAAAGCAGAAAACCACTAATATGTAGCAATTGCCAATACAATACAGAACAAGAATGATAAGAGCAACAAGCTGTGGCTCACAAACAGGAAGACTACTACCAACTTTCAATGTTTGATGATGAAAAGGCTGCAATACCTAAACTATATAATGGACTCCCCATGCAACTAAAACCAAAAACTCAAAGCTTACATTTGGTACCTCCTACTATAAAGACGGTACCAAAGTTTGAGCAAAAAAATAGGGTACCAAAGAGATATAGGAAATGTAATAGCATACAATATGGGCTAGTCTAGCATCTCCAACATATGCCCTTAAGAACATGGATATAAGAATATCAATGAAATACATAAGATTCCCAATACTATTTTTCTTTTTTTTTTTCCTGCAAAAAAAAATTACCCACCTCCACACTATGGCATCAAAAACTCAAAACAAAATGGCATTTTTCACTTGGTATCAGTCGTAGCTAAGGAAGTATTACCAAGATAAAGCGATAGTAATGCTGAAGAAGGTAAGGTTTTTTCTGAAACCAAATCAAAGAAACCTCTATCTTTGCAACAATGGTACAGGTTTCAAAAGAAAAGATAATAGAATACTAAAACCATTAGCAGTAACATTATTTTCTATGGCCAACAAAGCCGACTATTACTAAACCCCAAATATGTGCTAGTTTGTTTTTTCTAAATAAAGACATAAAACTGATAAATGAACCTGATGTAGTTAAGTCAAGAGACCTCCAACCAACTAAATAAATCATATGGCCTTCAACCCACTAGATTTACAAATAAATAATTTGTGCCGAAGAAAATAAAATCAGAAGATATCAGTAAACACCAGGGGATCATAATCAATCAGGTCTTTATATGTAAAGCATATCAAACTCCACATACTGCTAAGTAATCGTCAATTAATACAAAGTAAAATAATCCTTATAAAGCACCATCATCTCACAAAACAAGAGCAATATAACAGACAACACAACGAATTTATAATTACGAATAATTATGCACATTGAATTTCAACAATGGCAGTGAAATAAGCACTTAATTTCAAAATTCCCTTCAGATGGAAGCATAGTTAAGGAATAGCCAAAAGACGAGAGTTACATATGATAACTGTAAAGACGAGACAAGTACCCTCATCAAATGTAGCAAGAATAAACACTGTAACTTATTCTACTTGTAATCATACTCTCTAGTTCATCTAAACAAACCATCATCAAAATGCAATAAAACGCAATATAAAATAAAAACTTGCCAAACATTTTAATCTTCAAATAGGAACATATCTTTTGATAGCAGGAACAACAGCTTGCTTAACAGCAACAGCACCAGCAGCAGCCAATCCACCAATAGCACCAGCAAGAGCAGCACTCCTTGGACCAGATGCCGCCTTATAAAAAGCTCCAGTACTCAAACCCGCTAAAACACTGCTTGACAAATCATCTTTCCCATCTCTAGCATAAATAATACCAGTTTCCAATACACCAAACAAAAATCCCAAAACTCCTAATGAATTTCCATATTTCCTTCCAACATGTCCACCAGCATTCAAAATCCTATTAACCTTAATCTTAGTAGTATCACCTCTTTCAGCCGCCATAATTCCTTCCATAGTACCTTTTGCTCCACCAAGAATCGCACCAGTTAAATACAAACTACCTGTATAATACTGTATATTTTCTCCCCATGTTCTTCGTTGAACAGCAGCTTCTTCATGAAAAAGATATTCAGGTTGAGTTGAAATTGTTGAATAAAGATTCTCACTTGGTAAATAAGGAGGAAGATTTGGTACAACTTCATAAGGGTTATAAGGGTTATATGGTCTTCGTGGTGGGTAATTTGAATTGTTTTGATTTGAAGAAGATGAAGAAGAAGAGTTTTCCATGATTGATTTAAATTGATTTCAAAGATTAAAACTTTTTAAGGTTTCGATCAAAGAAAACAAAAGATGTAATCGAAAACCCTTAAGATCTGAAGATTTTCGAGAACATTTAGGTCGGAGAAGAAAGAGGATTTCGTAAATTAGGGCTACGGAAACTTCTAGGTTATGTTGGTTTTCTAAGCTTGTGTAAGTTGTTTTTGGTTCTCAAGTGGAATAATAACACGTGGCTCTTTCGGCACCGCTCTAAAAATTTTAGTAATGGGGGTCCAACTTTTTTACCATGAAAGAAGTCCGGCCCAAAATAAGTTTTGGGTTTTAGATTTAATAAATTGGACCTGGGGGCCCAGGACAACTGAACAAGATTATTACTACTAACAGTGTGCATTAAGTTGACTCTCATAGCCTTAATGATCGTAAATATGTTGTAAGGCTTTTTGTTCATTAATTCACTCATTTTAATTGGTTCAGATTTTTTGGAAATGATAATACTGTAACATGCAATGTAATTGTATTTTTTATTATTTTAACTAATGTGATAATCAACTTGTGATAGCTTTGAAAACAAAAGCAAAACTGTACTACTAATTAATCCCTGTACAGTGCATTAACTTCAGCAGAGCAATATATAGCAATAAAATCCTTGGTAAGCATTCTTCTTCTTGATAGTTTCTCTTAAGGTGAAAGACCAAGTTTTGTAAACTCTTCTTTGCTTCAAATTTCAAATTATTATATCTTTAGTGTGTCCTTTGTTAAATTGTTCAAACTTTCTTCAAGCACATATATTTGCTTCATTGTTATCTACAAAAAGTTGATTTGTTTGATTGTCTTTCCCTGCTAAACATTTGCAACCTGGACTATTAATAACCACCAAGTGCAGTGAAAATGAAGAGAAGCAAGTTTTATAGGCTAATTGGCAGTAATAATGGTCATCTTGTAAGTATATCTTATGCATCCCTCTTCTTGTGTCACTGTGATTTAGTATTGGATGACTACTTCTTTGTTCTGAACATCTTATTGTCATGCATAATGATGAAATCAGGAAACTATATAGAGAACTGCCATATACAATATATTTTGATGTCTTGTCTTGATATGTGGTTTACTCTTTTCGACGTTTTTTACTGTCACATTTTAAATTTTGTGTGTTGCTATACAAGTCCGTCCGAGAGGTTTAAATCAATGAGGTCTGGATCATTAAAATTTTTGTTTTCCATGAACATTTTAGAATACTATGTATGTAAATTGTTATTATCATATCCTTGTTGAGCATTTTGTAGGAGTTGCCAAGTGAGTTTGTGGGTGAACATGGAAATGAACTTTCTGAAGTTGTAGTCCTCAAGGTTCGTACTGGTGATTCTTGGAACATAAGCTTGGAGAAATTTAGTGGAAGGATTGCACTTTGCGGAGGTTGGCAAACTTTTGCTGATCATTACTCTATTGGTGCTGACTATTGCTTGTTTTTCACGTATAATGGGAATTCTCGATTTGACGTTATCATCTCTGATGCTGGAGATGCTGAGATTATTTACCCAAGTAAGCCTGTTAAGCTGGAAAACCCCATTCCTGATGGAAAATCTTTGGTGCCCAAAAATAACAAATGTAGGAAGAATTTTGGGAAGAAGTTGGGTATGACCTGCAACAAAGACAATCTAAGAGAGTCTGTTTTATTTGCTGGAAAACATCACCAAGGAAATCAGAGAACTGAACTTGGTAACTCTTCTTCAGTATGACATTTCTACTTATTTTTCTCTCTGACAGAATATACAGTTACCTAATGAAATGCAAATACATAATGTAGATGAACCATCTAGAAATCTAGCGATCGAAGATGTGGTACCAAATGGCATACCTGCATCCTATACACCCTTTGATCAAAGTAAAGAAAAAGATGGAGGTGCTCAGACCATTGCTGCATTCAAGTCCAAGCATCCATTCTTCATACAAAATGTGACTTCAGCCTTTCTTTGTCATTATTACATGGTGAGATATATACTTGCCTAAAGATATATTTAAGACCTTGTTTGTTTACATTATTTTTCGGCTACTTCTTTTTCGATTGAGTACGATGTATGTAGAACTCACACATTTTTTCCTCTAAAAATTTATTTTATACTTTGGAGGCTTTACCAAGTAAAATTCTGAAGCATCGATCACCTACCAGAGTTATGTAGAACTCACACATTTTTTCCTCTAAGAATTTATTTTATACTTTGCAGGCTTTACCAAGTAAAATTCTGAAGCATCACCTACCAGAGTTTGGCGGTACCGTAATACTTCAAATTTCAAATGAGGGAAAGAAATGGGTTGTGGGATGCTACTATACAAGCAGGAATAAGTGTTGGAGAATGCGCAAAGGCCTGGATGCATTTATACGGGAGAATAATATTAAAGTTGGAGACAAATGTGTGTTTGAGCTGATAAAGAAGGAGGATGCTAGCTTTAACGTTACTATCTTGTCACAGTAGCAATGGCCTGTCTAGTTGCTACTTGCTAGTAAGTTAACTGATCATTCGTATTTGAGAATGACAAATGTTTTATGTTAGAGAAGTGTTGGCTTTTAAGTTTAGAACTGGGATGTCCAATTATCATGAAATTACCAAATACTATGTTATGGTCCTTTTATTATCAATAATACTAATATCCTCAGATACCCTTTGAGCAATTGCTGTGAGCAATGACATACATCAGAATACCAATATGCACTCTCAACTCTCAAGGCTGTGTTAACAGGGCATAGTGGTATCATAACTGTCAATTCACCAGGCTTTACAGTCCATTTTGGTCTGCAAACCGAAAAACGAGACCCTTCTACTTCAGCTTATTGAGTTAAAACATGGGCATACCTAATTGAAAGGCTGAGAAGCTTAAGTGGTGTTCTGTGGACATGGACAACTCAAAGCCTGAGACCAAAAAGAAGACATGTTTTTTGCATGGCTTCAGGGGAGAAAATGATATGACTTCAGGGAATAAAATGGTATGCAGTTATGCACCATAAGATGCAACCTCTAATACTATCATAAACTTGATATATGTAACAAGAGTGGCTCGACTGTAACTCTATTACAGGGTAAATGATGCCAAGATAAGGTAACAAATTTCATTGCAGTTGAAACACAAATCAATAATAAATTCTTTAAGCCAAACAAAACACCATCCCATATTGCATGGAGAAACCAAATTTTTATTTTTATTTTCTCTATTTGTCTTTCAAGAGATGCCATGTTACACTCAGTACAAAAGCAAAGCATGAAGTTATCTACATTAGATAGGTATACATGGTAATAGTACTCCCATAAAGCCAAACAAAACACCATCCCATATTGCATGGAGAAACCAAATTTTTATTTTTATTTTCTCTATTTGTCTTTCAAGAGATGCCATGTTACACTCAGTACAAAAGCAAAGCATGAAGTTATTTACATTAGATAGGTATACATGGTAATAGTACTCCCATAAATTTCTTTCTTCGCCAATAATCGCTCTTCTTTGTAGAGTAGTTTGTGACCACTAAGACCCTAACCCAAAACCAAAATCCTCAAATCACAGCAAAATCTGGTCCACCATGGAACATTTCTCCACATTATGCTGGGTTCTTCAGAATGGATTGCTCCTATGAGATTTTAACTATCAGCACATAAAAGTATCAGTAGCCATACCAAGTGTACATCATCATCAAGTAAAACTAGGGCTTTCCTACAATTCCTAGCTATTTGACAACTAAGTTTTTCTATTTATACTCGAAACTGATGGTTAGTATGATGAGTTGAAGGCACGTCATCAATAGTTTCTATTCTTCTCTCTGTTACTCCAACTCACTTTCTGATACAACCTCCTCTTCTAGTTCAAATGCATCAATCGTGTCGTAATATGCTTTTTTCTCCTCAACAAACTGTCGAGGCAAGCCAGGCATTGAGTGACGCCGTTTCTGTGATTCACAGTATGTACACAAAAAGAATAAGTGTCCACACAGTTTTATAATTATAACAAAAACAAAAAAAACAAGTGCTTTGTAACAATCATGGTTAACACAACAGACCAAACAAAAACACAACAATAGTGGAGTGGAGTGAATGTAGAATACTTGCAAAAGATATTGTATAATGGAAAACAAATCTGACAGAAGAGTGATATTCATTAATTGCTCAAAATATATAATGAGAACAGATGTTAATTTTTTTATCATTTGGATAAAGGTAGTGATTCTGAGATGTCTCACTGCACAGGAACTCAGTGACAGGAACTTTTAGTTGTTGGCTAGCATAAAGTACTATTTAGTATTTACAGTACTTGAGTAGCATGAATCAAAGTAGGACAATACTCCAGGTACTCTCTGAAGGATCTAAGCAAGGGAAACAACTAATTTAAGCTGGTTTTTGTGATTGGCAGAGATTAGCTTCTCGAAAATATTTATATACTTTTCCAGAAGCAACTAAATAAAAACTGAATTTGGTCCTTCACGTCAAAATGCCGCACCAACTATTGAAGTTTGCCCAGTTTGTAACATCAATCGCTTAATCTAGAGGATGATCCAAACATCTTCACCGTATTGTGTTTGTTGATTTAATAAAATTCTCTTGTATTTTTGTCATTAAACAAATTCCGAGCAAGAAGGAGAAGATAACAAGAAGTGGGATCCAAGTCATCTAGCTAAAATACACAAAACCTTTACAAAGTACCATCTACAGGTCCTTTCCATTACAAGGTAAGACAATAATGATCCAGAAAAAATTCCTTCATAGATTTCTTTTTTCTTTTCCAAAAAAATCACGTAGATTTTTCTAAATACAAAGTATTTATGAGGCATAAAAATTGCAGACAAGATGGTTAATGGATTAAGGATAGTGATTGGAAGATTCTTTAGTGAAGTTGTTAGATTGATTCTTCTTTCCATTACTTATGTGAGTCACATAAGTCTAATAATTTGATTTCATTCTTGACCCTAAAATTTAATGAAAAGGGTCACAAAAGCAAAAAAATTAACATCGTTTGTAGTAATAGAAATTATATTTGTACTAGTATAAAGTCTGCATCTACATTTTATACAGCAAGCTGAAACTTAACCAGGGTTTGCATATTAAAACTTATCTTTCCCACGACACACTTCCAATAATCAGATAAAATTTCTTTTCGGATACAGAACAAAAACTGACCTTTGTGGGAGGAGCTGTGCGACACTTGGGTACAATCTGTTCTGTGTTTCGTTTATGCATATTATGCTTTGCTTTCTCCAGCTGATCCCTGGTTGATGACAAGAAAACAAACTGATTATTATTGGTACAAACTATAAACTCAAAATCCCATATGCAGCCAAAACTATATACAGAGTTTTCCACAAATATTGCAAGAAGTTTGTCTTTGTCAAAAATCATTGACTTGCTGAAGAATATATCGCAATAATAGTTACTCATCAGCATTTGCCATATGCGTAACAACAACAGTATACATGGGGGAAAGCTGGCAATAAGAAAATCAGTATTAATTTTAGCATGTTATTTCATGGTGACTCAGGATTTAAGTATTGCTACTAAGGGTCTGTTTGATTCAAGTGGTAAACTAGTTTACCGGTGAAAATGGAGGACAGCGGATGGAATTAAAATTTAAATGTCGGAGAAGAAGATCTCTGAGTTTTGACGGAGAAACAAAATCTCTTCTTAATTTTTGTGCAATTACTTAAATGACCCTTCGAGAAATTTATCGGGAAAGAATCCCACCCGAATCAAACAGACCCTAACTTGTAAAAAGCTGGTAACTTTAAAGCACATGAGCAAAAGGACTAATTCTAGAGAAAGAGCAAGCATGTGAGCACATGAACAAATGACCTGTGTGCATATAAGAGTTGAATTTTTTTATCATAATTCATAATCTCATTGACCATGGCTTACTAGCTTTCAGTGGAGGTGTCACTTCATTGTTCCACAAGAAGATATAAAAGCTACGTCACAACTTAAACTCATTAATGCTCAGGGTAAGACAGGAAATATGAATTATGAAGACATAATAACTTCTCTTCCTTTTTAATTCTTATCTACAGTGGCTAAGGATTATGAATCTAAACGACTAAACTGCAACCAGAACATCGATACAGCTGCATTCTCAGCTCAGGCATACATACTGTATTGAACGAAATATCGGACGATGGATTAACTTGAAACAAAAAAAAGAAAAAAGAAAAACCCTCAATAAATTTTCAGTTGGGTAGCCAATGACAAAATCTTATTGGAAAAAGCCACATTGGGATTTGGGAGTTTTGCAAAGGCTAAATGACTTTTGCATGAAGACTAATTACAGTATCTTCAATAAGAACAAAATAGAGAGTCACTTGACCTATAACTTTATTAAGGAAATTTTTTCTGTGTTGGAACTTTTACCCAAACTTGAATACTATCTCAAAAGCAAGAATGAGTAACAAGTAACATATGATAGAATGTAAAATTCATTCTATGTGCTAATATATTAATTAACGAAAAAAGAGAGAGATAAATGATCCTTCAGTTCACAATATGTACTAGTTTCTAACTTTCTATTCTTACTGGTTAAGTACAAATAGTTCAATGTCATCCTACTCAAGAAGAATGTAACGAAGTTCATCACTAGTAAGTAGCAACACCACAATCCTAAAATTCATTTCTTCTATGATTAAGAGTATGATGCATTAAACGTACCCAATGCTCTTGGTTCTTCCCAGTGGAGGACAGCTGAAAGACACAACAGTAACTGCCTTCTCCTTCTCTTTTTCTTTTGCTATAGGCTTCCGCTGACTGTAATCTATAGGAGTCGCAGCGTTCTTGCTATTAGGATCAACTATGAGGATCCCTTTCTCTTTTCCTTTTGCTACAGGCTTTCTTCGACTGTCATCTATAGGAGTTTCTGGGTGCTTACAATTGACATCAACTGTGTGGATCACTTTCTCTTTTCCTTTTGCTAGATGTTTTCTTTGACTGTCATCTATAGCAGTCTCTGGGTGCTTACAATTGACATCAGCTATGTGAATCCCTTTCTCTTTTCCTTTTGCTACATGTGTTCTTTGACAGTAATCTATAGGAGTCTCTGGGTGCTTATAATTGACTTCAGCTATGTGGATCCCCTTCTCTTTTACTTGAGCTATAGGTATTCTTTGACTGTTGTATTTAAGAGTCTCAGGGTTCTCCAAATTATCATCAGCTATGTGGATCCCCTTCTCTTTTACTTTAGCTACAGGCTTTCTTCGACTGTAATCAATACGAGTCTTCGAATGCTTGTAATTAACATCAACTACAATCCACAGAAGAAATTCAAAGTCAAGAGCACAAATAGATATATTGACACCACTTATGAAAAATCGATAAATTACAACTTCAAATAAACAAAAAGGAAAATCTACGCAGAACACTAATGCCACATAGATTTTATGCTACAAAAAAATAATTTACTATCCCACAAACTAGTCAATCTTTCTATCTACCAACTCAATCAATCATAAACAACTAATTGAAATCCCTAGAACATATAACACAACTATTAATCTTGTTTTCTGTATCCAAATCTACAAACAACTTAAGCTATGGGCTATGGACTTAAATAGTAAAAACAAAACGAGTGAATTCCAGCAATTCAGTCTATTTTCTTTAATAATGAATAACAAAAAACCCATTTAATAAGACAAATTTCAATTTCTAAGATTAAAACTCTAATTTAAACCCACAAAATTCAACAATTAACAATTGAACCCAAACATGTAAAACCCTAGATTCCAAAATCGCAATTAACACAATTGTGAGCAGAAAATCACCTAAATTAAGCGGAGAAGTAGATGTTTGAGGTGAAATCCTAGGGTTTGGAGCAACATTCTTGATGGATTCAGTAATTAAAACATTGGGTTTGTGAGAATTAGATTTGGGAATAGAAAGAGATTGGGATTTATTTATGGTTTTTCTATTATTAGGAGTAGTGAGTAGATTTGAGCAATCAGATAAAGGAGGTCTTCTTCTAAGTGTTCTTCTCTCTGTCTCCATGCTTTCCATTAGAAGAAACAATCGAATTAGACTTCGAAGCTTGTTGAAGAAGAAGAAGAAAGAAGAGATGTTTTGGCGGGAAAATGGAGATTTAGAGATTTGGAAAAACTACGAAAACGAAAAACCTTCTGAGCCAAAACTTTGCTATGTTTTTATGTTTCGAGGAGTTTTTTATTTGCAGTCGAAATGTTTATTTTATACATCCATGTGGATGCAAATAAAACTTTAGGTGAAGGGACGTATTACGTATAATACCCGTATAACTATTCGTTCGTTCGTTCGTTCGTTCCAGTAGAAGGGGAAGGAGAGTTTAGTTCGACGGCGCGTTTGAAAGCAAATGAAATGACAGTTTCTTCACTGCGATTCTCGTTATCGCCATGGATTAAAAACCCAAGCTTTAAATCCCCTTTCATTACTACCACTAAGAAATCCCTTATCATTACATGTATCAATCTCCGTCGTTCTTCTTCTTCTTCAACTTCTTCACCTTCTTTGGAGAAGTTGAAGGAGCAAGTTGAAGAAGGAAATGGCGAAAGATGGGAACCATATCGGAAGAAGAAAGTTGTAATGCGTGTTGGTTATGTTGGAAGTAATTACCGAGGTTTGGGTTTGCTTTTCTTTTTTGTTTTTGCTCAATATCTCTTTCAATTGAACTCATTGCTTATGATTTACAGTTTTACAAAAGTTTTCATTTTTTCTTTCTTTCGGATTTACAGGTTTGCAAATCCAACGAGATGAACCCTCATTTACAAGTAAGACCACTATCTTTGTTATCTATACAGGTTCAAATAATAGATTTATGGGAATTTGATAGCTATTTATTTTTTGGTTATTTTCCCAAGTTTATTTGAAAATGTTGCATGTTGCATTTTGAATTTGGGTAGAAACAGAATTCGATGCTATTCGTAGAATTGGTAGATGGGTTTTGACTGTTTTGTTAATGTATTTTGATAGAAGTTTTCAGATGGAGTGTAAGTCAGGACGAGCTAAAGGGATTAGTTAATTTTGTATCTGAGTATTAAATCTATGTTTTCGGAACAGGTTATTCTGTAGAGTGTACAGTGTAGTGTAGCTGTTTAGAGGAGAATTTGCGTAATTGGTTGATTAGATTGTTCTTGGTGCATTATTGTCTTCCCAAGTGAACAAGGTCTGGAACTATGAGAAATCAGTAAAACAACCTAATTGAGAAGACGGTTTAAATCTTTAGTTCATTCCAATGATTAAATATAGAGCTTAAAGACTCAAAAAACCACCAACTAATAGGTATTCTAGTCGAACTTAAGATGTCAGGAATCTGATTATGTTGTTGGGTCCATCAACTGAATTTCGCTTCCCAAATCCCAACGTTGATAATGTATGCTTGTCATGTATTTTTCATCACAATCTCGACAATTCGCCATCGTCGTTGTTATGGTGTTCGTATGATTTGGCAATCAAGAATCCACATGCTATTATCTTGTTATTTCCCACAAAACTACTATCAGTTCCACCCTGGAGAGAAATTTCAAGTCACTCTGGAGTTTAGAATATAGATTTCTGACGATTGCTTTTCATCATTTTCATGATTGGTGTTCAAATGGTTTATCCAATCAAGAATCCACATGCTATAGTCTTGTTATTTGCCACAAAACTACTATCAGTTCCACTCTGAAGAAAATTCTGTCAAGTCACTCTGGACTTTGAAATATAGATTTTTTGACTTTTGCTTTTGCAAACGGTCTTTACAAAATCTCTTTTGACCCATTTGCACCAAACTGCGTGCTGAACCATCTATCCCTGCAATCAATTAAGTTAGATTTTGTCATGAAAATTCACAGGCATCTACATGCTGATCATATTTTGCTCACACGAGTTAGTTCTTTTTCCAATATGGTGTTTCTGGGTTTTACCAAATTCTTTACCCCAACTTCCTTTGGAACTAATTTCGTTGATGTCTAGTCCTTTGCTTGACTAAATTGTCTTTCGTAAATTTTGTCTCATGACAAAGGTTTTAAAAGCTTCTATGAGGCTGCTGGTTCTGTAAGGCACACCTTTGAGGCAAGGGTTTTAGATTGATGCCATTTTCCTTATTATCTGTAAAACCTTATGGTTCCACTACTTAAATCTCGTGTTGGTGAATGGTATATGGTTAGAAAGCCCAAACTAAAATCCCAACTCATGGGTATTTATTTACACGCCAAGATCCCATGACTCGTTCAAGTTTGACTAGTTATCTATTCACATTGTCTTACGTACTTAAGAAATCATTGATTTTACTGATGATAATCTCCTAATCATATATACCATATCCACGAAATCTGAAACTCCCAACTATTATAAGAGTACAATGAGTGCTTGTGAGGTCTTACTGATGAGAAAATACTTTGGTTGGTGGGTCATCATTTGCTTACCATTTTTTCATCCTTACTAGCATCAAAGTGATTGTGTGCTAATAGATTACAATCTTTTCCTGTAGCTGTTGAAGCAGAACTGGAAAATGCCCTTTTCAGGGCGGGAGGAATCAGAGATAGTAATTATGGGGATCTGCACAAAATTGGGTGGGCCAGAAGTAGCCGAACAGATAAAGGAGTGAGTTCTGTTATCAACCATCATTATGTATTGCACTTATCATCACTGATGTTGTGATAAATAGTTTGGGATTATATGGAGGCTGATGAGAACACTATTTACTTGTGGACTTTGTGAAATTTTTCTTGCCATCATTATCAGCTGTGTTTGACTGGGTGATAGTGTTAAATGGTTTCACTGCTATATGTTTCCCTACATTAGCTTTCAGTGTAATCCTTTTGAGTGAGAATGATGGAAATCATCATTCCTTTGTTGTATAAAAAATTATCGTCTTTAGTTAGTTCACTTTTATAAACCTTTAACTTTATTATCATAAGGAGAATACCTGTAGTAAAGAATTCATGCTTTTCATTATTTTTGGAAAGTGTTTGTCCCCTTGGAAGTAAGTCTTCAAAACCAATCATCTTTAGTTTGGGTTTAATCTGGTTTGTAATGAGAAACCTTACGTAACAAGAAATCTAAGACGTACCTAGAATATATTTGTCAGTGTTTTTTTTTTCCTGTTAGAAGCTCGTATCGGGGAAATAGATGGAAGAGGGGGTGGAACTTGGAAGGGATAAGGTTTATCTCCTTTTCTCATTCCTAACTTCCTATTATGAGCAGTCTTTGTTCTAGTCTTTTAGATAAGTTTCTGAGAACATGAAAACGAACAACACTTCATCCAACATTTTCTGGGATTTCCACTATATGTAGAAATATATTAACTTTCTTTTTCCTGTTTTTGTGTTCACTGCCCATTAAACACAAAGCAAGGTCATTAATTTGCACAGTTTTTAATTGCCCTTGAAACATAGGTTATTTAACTATTATTTTCTCCTGCATCATTTTCCATGTACCAAACACAACCTACATGTTCTCACCATATTAAAACAATTTAATCCTCGCCCATTGCAAACTAGCACTCTTTCTCAACTCGCTTACAAAGTAACTGTCTATTATAGATATATGAGGCTTCATTGATTAGTCTGTGTTGGGGCTGATAATGTGTTACTTTGCTAAAAATTTAGGTTCATTCCTTGGGCACAACGATATCTTTGAAGATGGAGATACCAGAAACTGCATGGAAGGAAGATCCTTATGGCATCGCTCTTGCTAATTATGTTAACTCTAATCTTCCTAATGATGTTAAAGTTTTCAGCATCTTACCATCACAGAGGTGGGACTGAGATTTATTTTAGTAATAAATTATTTTAGGTTTAAATCTTAATAAACCCCGTAATTTCAAATTATTATGGGACACTTAGATTTACGAAGTTTTTTTCAGTCAAAGTCTGATCTCTATGCATTCTTCAGGAAGTTTGACGCAAGAAGAGAATGTAATGTTCGGAAGTACTCTTATCTCCTGCCAGCTGAAATTATTGGGATCAGAAGTGATATCAGTTCTGACGAGATAGATTATCATTTATCCGAGTTCAACAATATTTTGAGGTCTTTTGAGGTGTGAGAATTGTTTGAGTTTCATAAATTTTGCAGTATATCTTGTTCAGGAAGATGAGGGCTTGTTTCACTTCTTTGTAAGCTCAATTTTAGTCCTATGAACATAATGTCTAAATATGGACACACCTCTTCAACATTCGCGGAATTCAAACAATTTTTTTATAAATGGGCTCAAATTCTGATATAATGCCAATATATCATTGCCCACATGATTTTTGCCAATCTCGATAAATCGATCCTTGCCTAGCAACATTTGTTAGGTGTTTGAGGCTTGTTTGTTGGTCAATGGGTAAACATGTAATGATATATGATTGACAACATATATATTTGCTAGGTAGGATCTTTTGAGCAAGGTGGGATTTGTCATTTGTCAAATGGTGTCTTGCTCTGCTTTGTATTTCATTTCATTTGTTTAGCTTAATAAAATTCTGTTTCATATGATTTGTCATTATTTTCTAACTGTGGATCTTATCCAGGGGGAACATCCTTTCCACAATTACACCATACGATCCAAGTACAGGAGACAGTCTCCTAGAAAAAGTCAGATGCAAAGTGTAATAGAATCTCCTAAAGAAGCATCAGCTTCTGAATCAGAGAGTGGTGATGAACTCGAGGAATGTGGGGTTGATTATAAGGCTGCATTAGATATCAGTGGAGACAGTCTGGGTCCTTCACACTCCAGTGACGTCAAAGAGCATTCAGTTTCCATTCACGAAAAGCATGGGGATGGATTGCAAGATCAAGGTTCTACAGTACCTCTACGTGCAAGATGGCTATATGAGCCTGATGGGAGAGATAGAATTGGTGCCTCCCACTTCAGAAAGATCTATATATGCTCTTGTGGAAAGCTGGAGAAATCATCAGGGATAGATTACGTGGAGATCTCTATCTGTGGGGAATCGTTCATGCTGCACCAAGTAAGTTCAAGAAATGCCTGAAGTATATTCTCTCCAATTTCTTATTTTTTTTCTTCATGGAAACATTCATGACTCGTAAAAGTCAGATGCATACATGCTTTCCCTGAACACGAAAGGAAATATTTTGGGAAATTGGACGGTTAATTGCTAGTACCAAATACTTGGATAATCATAAGAAAATGTTCCCCTTGTGTTTTGTGTGAAAAGATTGAACATCAGCTCACTTAACAACCCCCCCCAATGATTTCTGCTAAAAGTTGACACTTTAGATACTCTTGAAGAATTACAAAAAAGTTATATTGTTTGACTGCATGTTTTACCAGATACGGAAAATGATTGGAACTGCAGTTGCAGTGAAGCGGAAGTTGCTACCACAGGATTTTATAGAGTTGTCTTTGATCAAGTTCTCACGAATTGTTGTACCACTTGCTCCATCAGAAGTATTAGTATTAAGAGGAAATCAGTTTTCTTTGAGGAAAAGTCAAGTTAATATAATTAGGTCTGAAGTGATGAAGCAGGTGGAATCAGAAGAGATACTTAAAGCAGTTAATGAGTTTTATGAGTCTGTTATGTTGCCTCAAGTATCAAAATTCTTGGATCCGTCAAATACACCATGGAAGGAATGGGTTGAAACACTGGATGCAAACACTAGTATTCCAGATGAAGAATGGGAAGAAGTCAGGAGGGCCTGGAAATCATGGAAAGAAAGTTATCGGACTAGAACTGAAGCATCAGCCCTGTAGATCAGGTCATTGGATAAAATATCTGTAGTGGCCTAGTGGCATGATGGTATCGATTTATGTATTCTTTCATTTACCGGGAGTACAGATATAACAATGGGGTGATACACTAACATTGTGATGACAGTACAAATAGGCCAGGAAAGTTCTCATTTTTTATACTGTTGGAATACATATTTGACAATGTATAATGCTACACTAAGTCTGTAATGATAGGCTGCAACTCTAGTTGAAAAAGCTCTCAATCTCTGTACAATTCTATTTCCCTCGCCCTTTGTATGGAAGGACTGTTTAGCTGTTTTGTATTGCAAGTCTCATATATGTAAGAAGCAAAACCCATATGTCCTGTTATCTCAAACTCTCAAAGCCTCAAGATTGCATATTGTTAATTCTGATGTATGTCGTTGCTCACAACAATTGCTCAGAGAGTATCATAACATAGGATATTACTGATATATAATAAAAGGATCATATAACATAGTATTTGGTAATTTCATGATAATTAGACATTCCAGTTCTAAACTTAAAAGCTAACACTTCTCTAACATAAAACATTTGTCATTCTCAAATATGGGATGATCAGTCAACTAGATTTACTAGCAAGTAGCAACTAGACAGATAGGCCGTTTGCTACTGTGTCGAGATGGTAACCCTAAAGCTAGCATCCTCCTTGTTTATCAGTTCGAACGCACAAATGTCTCCATCTTTAAGATTATTTTCCCGTATAAATGCATCCAGACCTTTGTGCATTCTCCAGGAATTGTTTTTCTTCGTATGGTAGCATCCCACAACCCATTTCCTTGCCTCATTTGAAATTTGAAGTATTACAGTTCCACCAAACTCTGGTAAGTGATCCTTCACAATTTTGCTTGGTAAAGCCTGCAAAGATCAAATGAGTTCAATATTATGAGAAAACACAATGTGTGATTTGTACACACATCAGGCAGCCAGAAAATTAATGTAAACAAACAATTTTCTAATGATAGATTTTAAATCTTTAGGCAAGTATATAACTCACCAAGAAATGATGAGAAAGAAAGGCTGAGGTAACCATATGTATGAAGTAAGGATCCTTGGACTTAAATCCAGCAATTGGCTGAGCACTTCCATCTTTTTCTTTATTTCGATAAAAGGATGTACAGGATGCAGGTATGCCATTTGGTGCCACATCTTCGACCGCTTGATTTAGAGATGGTTCACCTATATATATGTATTTGCATTTCATTAGCTAGTTTGATTGTGAAAGAGAGCAAAATAAGTAGAAATATCATACTGAAGAAGAATTACCAAGTTCAGTTCTCTGATATCCTTGGTGATGTTGTCCAGCAAATAAAACCGACTCTCTTAGATTGTCTTTCTTTTTGGTCATACCCAACTTCTTCCCAAAATTCTTCCTACATTCTTTGTTTTTGGGCACCAAAATTTTTCCATCATGAATTGGGTGTTCAACCTTATTAACAGGCTTACTTGGGTAAATAATCTCAGCATCTCCAGCATCAAAGATGATAACGTCAAATCTAGAATTCCCATTATACGTGAAAAACAGGCAATAGTCAGCACCAATAGCGTAATGATCAGCAAAAGTTTGCCAACCTCTGCAAAGTGCAATCCTTCCACCAAATTTCCCCAAGCTTGTGTTCCAAGAATCACCGGTACGAACCTTGAGGATTACAACGTCAGAAAGGTCATTTCCATGTTCTTCCACAAACTCACTTGGCAACTCCTACAAAATGGTCAACAAGGATAAAAACAATTAGGTTACCCCAACAAGTTACATACATAGTATTCTGAACTGTTCATGAAAAACAAAAGTTTTCGCCTTTAAACCTCTCGGACTTGTATTTAACACACAAAATTTAATATTTGACAGGAAATTAGGCGTTGAAAGGAGTAAACCACATATATGATCGAAGCAATGCATCAGGATATTGTATACTTTGACAGTTCTCATTGTTTCAACATAATTTCCTGATTCGATCATCACATTTTTAATTAAGAACAAAGAAATAGTCATCCAATATTAAAATCACAGTGACACAAGATCAAGAGAGATGCATATATAAGATACTTACAAGATGACCATTATTACTGCCAATGAGCCTGTAAAACTTGTTTGCCTTCATTTTCATCACTACTTCAGAAAGACCTTAAAGAGAGAAAGACCTCAAGAATAAGAACACCAAAGATTGTACTGCACTACTGCTATTACTCTGCTGCTGGACAGTAATTAATGCCAGATCTTCTTATGCCAGTTGAGTTGGTGAGTTGAGTAGCTTCACTTGTGTGAAGAACTGAAGATATATTGAGTACCCCATTTCAAGACAGAAGAGCTTTATGGCCGTAGGTGAGTTTTATAATGGACGGCTAAGATAACACCACATCTTAAAATGGGGTATCTCAAATTTCGACTTTCAAATTGGGGTATGTCCAAAAATCTCTATATTCAAAAATGTTTCAAAGTCATCAAAGACTAAAGAAGCTAGGGTCGTTAATGCACCGGAACTGTGCATTTGTAGTATTACTTTTGTTTCAAACCTCAACATGTACAAATATATCCACAACTACTCACATTGCAGGTCATAAGTATTTGCCCAAATTTTGAACCGCGCAGTTTGTAGCGCGTTTGTCTTTTATTTTTGTGTAATTTTTTGAGCTTATCAATAAAATAGTCTTTGTTGAAAAAAAAAAAAAATCACTGTAAAAAAAAAAAAAAAAAAAAAAAGTTATGAGTGACAACTGACAACTACACACAGTTCAAAGCTCAACCATCTCTCCCTCAAAATATTTTGGGCTTAATTAGGGCCCCAGGTTTTTGTTGGGCCTAAACTAACAACGACAGTTGACAGTTAACAGTTGACACCTTATCACCAAGCATTACCAACGACAGTGTTTTCATGTAATGGCGTTTTCCAACTCTTTCAAATTTGTAAACTGTTGTTCTTCTTATCATCAAACCCCATCTTTGAAATCTAACTTAGATCACAATGTAAGTAAATCTATCTCTTTTTTCTTCAATTCTTTACTTATTTGAAAAAAAGTTCATTTATTTGAATTTCCCTCCATTTTTTTATTTTTTTTTCAAGAATTTAATTTAAAGAAACTTTTGCAGGTAAAATTTTCGACCAATATAACTATTCAAAAAAATTATGGAGTCATTAAAGAAAATATTTCTTCACCAACAACTATTAGTACTAAGACTGATCAAATTCAACCCATGATTGATCTTTTACGAGATTCTGCGACAAAGGGGTTGATTAGACAAGGAAAAACAGTTCATGGAATGTCAATAAAATGTGATCTTAGTGATGATAAATCAGTTGTTTTGTTCAATCATGTAATACACATGTATGTAAAATGTTCAGATTTTGAAGCTGCGCGAAGGGTATTTGATCAAATGCCTCTAAAGAATGTGTTCTCTTGGACAGTTATGATTGTTGGATCAACGGATAATGGGTTGTTTTTTGAGGGGTTTAGATATTTTTGTGAGATGCAAAATTATGGAATTTGGCCTGACAAGTTTACTTATTCTGCCTTGGTTCAGGCTTGTATTGGACTAAATTCTATTGATTTGGGTAAAATGGTGCATGCTCAGATTTTTAAGGGGGGATTATCTGATCAAGTTGTTGTTAGTACTTCGCTTCTTAATATGTACGCTAAGGTTGGAGTGATTGAAGATTCGGTTCGGCTGTTCAATACCATGAATGAGCACAATCAAGTTTCATGGAATGCTATGATATCAGGATATGCATCAAATGATCTTCACATGGAAGCATTCAGTCATTTTACAAAAATGAAGAATGAAGGCTGCATCCCGAATGTGACGACGTTTGCTAGTGTTTTAAAGTCAGTTGCAAACTTGGGTGATGTCAATAAAGGCAGAGAAGTTCATATACATGTGAATGAGTTGGGTATGGAGTCTAACATTCAAGTGGGAACTGCACTTATTGATATGTACTCCAAATGTGGGTGTTTGGATGATGCTAGAGCCGTGTTCAATAAGAATTTCACAGAATGTAAACTGAATCTTCCGTGGAACGCAATGATATCCGGCTACTCAAAGGGTGAGTGTAGTAAGGAGGCCTTGGGTCTCTTTGTTGCAATGTGTGTGAAGAATGTAAAATCAGATTTTTTCACTTATGGTAGCTTGTTCAGTGCGATTGCAGATTTGAAGTGTTTGCACACCGCAAAAGAAGTCCATGCAATGGTAGTGAAGTCTGGATATGATATGCAAGATCTTAGTGTGAACAATGTGATTGCACACACGTATTCCAAGTGTGGGTCCCTTGAAGATGCGAATAAGGTCTTTGAGAGGATGGAAGAGAAAGACTTAGTATCTTGGACTACCATGGTCACCGCTTATGCCACCTCTTCAGAGGAGGATAAAGCACTTAGCCTTTTCTCCGAAATGAGGAACGAAGGAATTACTCCCAATCAATTCACATACGCCAGTGTACTTGCAGGTTGTGCTAGCCTTTGTTTGCTTGAATATGGTCGACCAATCCATGGCCTTCTGTATAAGGCAGGATTGAGCAATTACAAGTGTGTTGAGAGTGCACTGATTGACATGTATGCCAAATGTGGTAGTATTCTTGAGGCTGAAAAAGCCTTTGAGGAGATTGTTGGTCCTGATGTTGTTTCGTGGACTGCAATATTGTCAGGCTATGCTCAACATGGTCTTACCAGCAAAGCTTTTCAACTCTTCCAAAGAATGGAAAAATCAGGTATCAAGCCTAACGTAGTTACCCTCTTATGTGTTCTGTTTGCTTGCAGTCATGGAGGTATGGTGGAGCAGGGCCTTCATTATTTTAAATCAATAGAAGCGAGATATGGTTTGGTTCCCAAGATGGAGCACTATGCTTGTGTTGTTGATCTTTTAGGTCGTGTGGGACGTCTTGATGATGCGGTGGAGTTCATTGACAATATGCCAGTGGAGCCTACTATAATGGTTTGGCAGACATTGTTGGCTGCTTGTAGGGTGCACGGAAACATTGAGTTGGGTGAGATAGCTGCTAAAAAAGTTCTCTCATTTAGCCCCCAGTATTCTTCGACATACGTCCTTCTGTCAAACACTTACGTCGAGAAGGGCAGTATAGAAGATGGATTAAATTTGAGAAACGTGATGATAGACAGGGGCTTGAAGAAAGAACCAGGATTTAGTTGGATATCTGTGAGAGGTACAACCCATAAATTCTTTTCCGGTGACCAGCAGCACCCACAAAAAGAAGAGATAAATGCCAAATTAGCAGAATTGGGGGAGAAGATGAAGGCATTGGGTTATGTTCCAGACTTGAGATACGCTCTGCAAGATGTTGAATGAAATGGAGATTGCTTAGCTTTCAATCCCATCTTATCACTAACGCCAAGAAATCCCTCATTATAGCTGTAACTTTCTGTCATTCTTCCTCTTCGTCTTCTTTGCGCCAGAAGGTCTAAGTCACTGACGAGATTCATACGTCGGTAATCGTTATCAAGGTATTGGTTTTAATGTTTCTCTCTCTTTCCTGTTCATTATTCTGTTTCACAGAGATTATTTACCCAAGTTTTTCTTTTGCTACCCTGTTTTGATGATGCAGGTCTGCTAATTGAGCGAGATGAACACTCATTTCAAGTAAGAATCCCCATATTTAGATAATTTTTGAGAATCTTAAGGGAAGGTTTTAACTTCAATTTTTCGAGAAATTTAAGCAATTTCGGTTGTGGTGATTTCTACGAATATATCTGTCACCGGAAATACTGTATCTTGAAAACAGGATGATAGCAGAGGGATTGTTTTGGTAGAAAATTATGTTGTGTTAGTTTTATAGTTAGTATATTTAACTAAGAGATTTTGCATTACAGTGCAAGTCAGAAAGAGCTGAAGGGATTAGTTAATGAGATAAGAAGGAAACAAGACGTGGAAAACATGCAACCGAATAATGCAGGGTGTCTCAGGGTTCAATACTTGAGGAAGTAATGTTTTTTTTATGAGGCAAGTGTTAGCAGCAATGACTCATGAAGGTCTTATGACAACAGATCCCTGTAGTTTGTGATTTTTCCCATGAAGTTGGATATCGTAGCTGGGGTAGAGGGAGAGAGGAGAGGGGGTTGGGATGTATCTCAAAAGCAGAAATTATTGTGAAGCTGCTACCATGATCTTTTATGTAAATAGTGGGTTCGAGAGGCATAGCTGATCATACATTGTGCTAATGGAAAAAGAAGTTGGAGGTGACTGGGTGCAGCATCTTTCTTCATGTTAATTACTCTGTATTATGTGAGGCTTCACAGATTATTCCGTTTTAGGCCAATAAAGTTATTCTTTACAGATTTCTTAGGTTCGTTTCTTAGCCACAATGATATGATTGAAAATGGTGATTTCTGAAATTGCATGCAAAGAAAACCCTAACGAGTTGCAGTTATGCTGACTCAAATATTCCTAATGATGTTAAAGTTTTCAGAATCTCTCTGCGGTTGAGATTATTTATTTCTTATTTTCAGTTTTAAATCTAAACACACCGTCGCAAGACCTTTCACCATTCCTATAACAGTACTTTGACCTTAATATGATTTACTTTGAGTGTCACTCATTTTCTGATCTCTATGTTCAGGAAGGTTGATGCAAGAAGAGAATTTGCTGCGCACAACTACTCTTACAGTCTTACCTCCTTCCAGCTGAAATTATGGGGATCAGAACTGATATCAAGTCCACTGAAGTAGATCATCAGTCATCCCTGTTCAGCGATATTCTAAGGCCTTCTGAGGTATGAGCATTGTTCTGAAATTTTATATTTCGCCAATTTATCTTGTTCAGGCTAGACAAGGATTTGGGTAAACTATCCGTAAACTCCATGCTGGAGTTCAATATACGTACCTAAGTTATAATAATGGACACACCTCTTCGGCTCTTCAGATCAAGAGATGCTAACAACATTCAACGGAATGGCCTCAAATTTTAATATATGCCAATACTGTATGTATTTATGATTGTATATCAGTGTCCACATGATAAATTGATCCTTGCCTGGCCGGTTTAATATGCTAAAAAAGTGCTCCTTTCCCAAGGACTCAAGGAGCATATACCAAAAGCCACCATTTGTTACTCTACAATAAGTTTTAACTAAGCACAATTTGATATTCTTTACATATATGGAATATGGTCGAAAACATATATATGTTGAAAATTTTCTTAGATTGTGTGATCTTGTTGACATTGTGGGATCTGCCAAATGTTGTCCTCTTTTTTGACTTTGTTTAATTTGGAGGGCATAGTGAAATTTAATATTGTATGATTGGTCATTGGTACTTTTTTTTCTAACTAAAGATCTTATGCAGGGGAGGTCTAAAATTCCACCATCCTGGAAAATGTCACTTTTGAAGTGTAAGAGAGCCGCCTAAACAAGCATCAGTCTCTGGATCTAAAAGTGGTGATGAACTACAAGGACTGTGGGGTTGATGATGTAGCTGCATTAGATCTCAGTATCTCACTGGAGACGTCTGGGTTCTTCACACTTCAGTGACTCACAAGAGCATGAGAAGGGATTGAGAGATCAAGTTTCTACTGTAACTGTTTGTGCAATATGGTAGTATGAGTCTGATGGGAGAGAAGAGAGAGCTGATGTAAACAGAGAGCTGGTGCGGCCGATTTCTGTTAAGAGTTACTAATCCAATTTCAGCTCTTCTCTACCTTCAGAACTTGTCAGTTATAAAATTGGTGCACCAATTCTTGTGGAAAGCTAGAAAGCTCATAAGAAATAGAACTCATAAGAAATCAGCTACAGCCGCTCTCTGTTTATATCTCCCACTTAATCCTTTAATAGTCTAGATACACTAATATCCTTGGACACAGAGAGCTGAACGCCCGCTCTAATCCATTCCTAAGTTTTCTGGTAAAGCTGACGGTTGAGATTATTCATTTTTACTTAAAAAATTAACGAAAATCTTATTATCTGAATTGCATACTATTACAGCGCAAGTTATTACCACATGATCTTATGGAGTTTTCCATGATTAACTTCTCACGAATTGTTTTACTTCTGGCTCCATCTGAAGTGTAAATTTTGCTAGGATATTTGTTGAGAAAATAATTATTGCTAATATAAGTAGGCATGAAGAAATGAGACTGATCTGAAGCATTCAAAAGAGATGCTTACAGCAGTGAATGAGCAGAGTAGGAGCTGCCCGTAAGGACTATAGATCTCGACACCCAAACAGATACTGCGAGTCTTCATCCCTATGCAAATCTTGAAGTTTATTATAACGATGGTCCTCGAGATTTACATAGATGATTAAAATGAGTGGTGGATGAATGTTTTGGACAATATTTCGGCTCTAAAAGCGCTATTGGCCCAAGTTTTTCTCCCATTTCTAAGAAAAACTATGGGAAGTACTGTGCTAAGGAGTAAGCAGTATGACCAGTATCTCTTTTTCTCAAGTATCAGTGGTTTCATTTTTGAATACTACAAAGATTTCATTAACAATTCTACATAAATTTCATTTGTCCTACATAAGATTTGAGTGGGCAGTGGACACATATGTTGCCACTCTGCTGGTGTTGATGCATGTCAGTAATATCACACCAACCCACAAAATCCAAGTATCCAATGGCTATAAGTGATTTTGTCGGCAGCAGATGCTCAGGTATGTATAAGTTGAAAGTAACAAGATAAAACATTATTTTATCTTTGATGGCTGAACACTAGCACAGAATATGTTTAATCCATGTATCTGCTTGTATTCATCTTCGAAATCCAATGGCTCCCTGACTTTTAACAAAGTACTTACACTGTATGTTACTTTGAAGGTGAAATGTAAAACCAGCTACTAGCATTTGGTTTTCAAAAGTTCCCAAGGTTTAAGAAACTGGGAAAGATAAACAAAACATGAGGCACACACCAACCTAAACTACAAAACTGCAACCTGAAAATGCCTTATAAATACAAAACTTCTATCTTCAATTCTTGATAGATCCAACTTAGTAAACCTTTTCAATTTTTCTGAAGAAGTAGAACCATGGAGTCAGTGCAATCTTGGGTTTCCAAGCACAAGCTCACTAGCATTGGTAAGTAATGGCAGCAGAGCTTAAGCAGTTGCCAGTTACCATTGATTTTTGAAGCTAATTCTGTTGAATATAAATCATTTCAGGTGCAGTGTGGGCCTCGGCGATTGGTGCATCATTAGCTTATACTCGAGCCAGATCTGTTCCCTATAAGACAAGCCTTAGGCTTATACATGCTAGGTATGTATTGTACATGAAATTATACCTCGTTGTTTGTTAAATTCTATTGCCTCGTTGTTTGTTAAATTCTTAACTGTGGCATTATGATGCAGGATGCACGCTCAAGCATTAACCTTGGCAGTGCTATCTGGTGCAGCAATTGTGCATTACTATGAGAAGAATCATTCTGAGGACAGGGGGTCAAAATGTTTCAGAAATTAAGCTTGGTCAATTAGAATAAAAAGTGGGTTGATTAACACATAAGTTTTGCTACTTTTTAGTATAATAAAGCCACTAAGATGTTCTTATTCGTAGGCATTAGGTACTATCATGTAAATTTATGATATTGTATGATCCATTCCAAGCAATGAAGTGAATCGTAGAAGGTTGTTTCTTCATCTTAATGCAACTACAGTACTTGCAATACCTTGTTCTCTCAATCAACTAGTGTCAGACTGTCAGTATTAAATTGATGTGCATTACAAATGTTGGACTTCTCTTCTAAGGCTATTTCAAAGTGCTCCAAAAACAAATTCAAATGAAGCCGAAAAAACACACACACACACACATGGGCTAAAATATTCTTGACATGGGTCACCATCTAATGATTCTTGAAATGCTTAAAAAATGCTCCAAGTTCATACATAATTTGCAATTTTTAAAATTGGAAAAGTGGTCACAATAAAACTCAGAAAAGTAGAAAAAAAAAAAAAAAAAAAAAAAAAGATAGAAAGAGCTGATCGATTGACCAAACTTTGCACATTTCTATCTATTTTATGTGGTTGTTAAATTGGAATAAAGTTGTTGAGACGTGCTTTCCTCAAAACATACAGATATGTGCTGTTGCTGAGTTGAAAGGTCCTATTCTTAACTCTCAACTTATTTATTTTAGAGGTCATTCTCCAACAAATCAATCATTGATTCATGTCGAACCTCTTTAACCTGTAAGTGTTTCTTTTAAATTAAAAATAATCATCCATAAAGGGTATATATATGTAAAAATTTAGCAAATTTCTCGATATATAAATTAGGAGAAGACCATACAAAACTATTGTGCTGGTAAATGCTACGCATTCTTGAAAAGAAGCTTGTGTAGCACTTCTCTGTACGTATAAAAGTGCACTTCCCAGAAACAATAACTGGGAAGTATGCCGCGAGTAGATTATGTTGCAAATGTGTAACTTTCTTTTATTAACAACTTTTTACACGAACAGGAGTAGGTCGATTTACATGCACTTACAATAATCACCTAACTATGGATCTTAAGATAGTTCCAACCACTAACTGTAGATGATTAATAATCCTGATTAATATTCCAAACTGCTAAAAATGTTAAATTAACAATAAATGGGGGAAATTATTTAAAATTGTAAAATGGTCGGGACTTTGTTGTCGTGTTAAGGGACTTTAGAGAAAAAATTTGGGCACTTTGGTTTAATATATTTTGTCTTGATAAAGGTATAGCTGTCCTTAAGGAAACTAATATATGTTTATCGACAAGATAATTAGATAGAGTTATTAGAGAAAGATATAACTCTTGGGTTAATATCATTCATTTCTGCTAGCTTCTTCTTCCTCTTGGGTTCTGTAGGCAAAAAAACAAGGAGGAGGAGAAGAAGAAGATGGATTGTTCTATTTGTGGTTCGATGCCAATTGCTTTAAGGACTCCAAGAAACTTGATATGTCTTACTTGTTATGAAGGTGCCAAAAGCTTGATCACCTTTGTATCTAATAATGTTGAGACTGTTAACTCCCCTGTTTCACAATCCAATTCATCAGCTAAGGTAATTAAGCATCCTTTCCTCCCTTCTAATCTTTTATCTACTTTTAAGCATATTACATATTAGGATTCATTATATATCATAGGCCAAATAAACCAAACTACAGTATTTATGTTCTGATATAGGAGTATGTGTTAGTTAATATCATTGAATTCAATTATTGTGCCTGCTTACATAATATTCTACAAGAAACCAGCCTGCAGCATATTTCAGAGTGTTAGAACATAATATGTAGCCTAGAAATTCCACGAAAAATACGGAAATTTTGCAAAAACAGTATAGAGTTTTTTGGACCTGCTTGGCTGCTTATATAAGTAGGCAAGTTAACACTTCTTCTACCCTGCCATGTGTCTATACTGTGCAATGGAATGTGGTCATGATGAATACTGCCTTTGCATCCAAATCTGCAAGCAGTTACCTCAAACAGACATCTGCATGTATCACTGTATCAAAGACCTTGACCATTTTTATAGACCCAAGTCCAATTAGGCCCAAATTCCATGCTCAAAATAAAAAGTATCCAAACCCATTTATAGACCACGTCGAAAGTATAAGGCCCACATTCGGACTTGGGTCTATAAATGTGTCTATAAAAAGTATCCAAACCCATTTATAGACCACGTCGAAAACCCTAAGAGAAGAACTTCATTCTCTGGCTCCAAAACCCTAAGAGAGAGAGAGAGAGAGAGGGGTAAAAGAAGAAGAAGAGATGGGTAGAGGTATCAGAGCCAAACGTAAGGGAGCAGGTTCAGTGTCCAAATCACAGAAAGTTGGTCTCATTGGACATATACAAGTAGAAGTATTAAACGTCGTGATGCACCTTCAGAGATTGGTTGTATTGCTCCTAGGAGGACTGGTCACGACCATGTGAATCGTGCCAGTACTGTTCGCCGTGAGGCACCTCCAGGACAGAAACTTGGTCTTATTGCTCCTAGGAGGACTGGTCGTCTCCGTAGTCGAGCTGATGCCAATCTTGCTAAGGAGCCGGAGAAGGCATAGATATTTGGGCTTGATTGTTTATTTTTATTGTTTTAATTTGCTTCAGACAATTGTTATTCACATGTGAATTTTGAAGTATGCTTAAATGTGACTTTTTTTTTGTTTTTTCTTGACTTGTTTTCAGGGGTTTGCCAATGCTATGAAGCTGGTGAAAGAGATGAAAGAGAGAGAGGAAATGTTAAATGAAAAGCTAGGTTTCCTTAGTGGACTGCTTGTGGCCTTTAGAGATGAACTTCATTCTGATATACAAGTTAAACCAGGCAATGGCCCATCCATATCAGCACATAGATCTTTGCTGGTAATAATATATACTGTAAACTCTTCTCCGTAGTTTTTGTTTTGATTCATTCTCATGCAAATAAATGGAATATTTCAGGCAGCAAGATCTATCATTTTCAAAAACATTTTAGAAGAATCTGATGGTTGCAAAGCTCCTCCTACTGAGACAATTTCTCTACCTGAACTAGATCATGAAGAACTTCAATCTCTTTTGGAATTTCTCTACAGTGGAAGCTTGCCTAGCGAAAAAATTTCTAAACATGTCTACGCATTGTACACAGCAGCCGATAAGTATGATATTCCATTCTTGCAGAAGTTTTGTGAGCATTGGATGCTTGGGTCCTTGAATTTATCGAATGCACTTAATATCCTCGAGACATCTGACGTCTGTCCAACGACAACACTAAAGGATTCGGCTATGAACTTCATCGTAAATCATATGGAAGATATTGTGTTTTCAACTGCTTATGATGCATTTGCACTAAAAAATCCACACTTAAATGTGCAACTCACAAGGGCCTTATTGATTGAAACCAAACGGAAAAACCATGACAGCCCTGTTTGATTGAGAGACATATAACATATTGTTGATATTGTTCGAGACAAGTTTCAGAATTCCTTTATAATATACAGATTAAACAAATTTTTATTCATTTTATTTCTATGGTTTTATTTTTTCTGTAACATGCTAAACAATTGTCTATGTTATTGTTTGGTTCAATTGGTTGGAAACAATTGACCTGACTTCAATCTTCTTTTGGGCCTGGGACCTGTAGTGGGTCCTTAATAGACCTGGACCAAAAGATTGCTACAAAATTCTGATTGTAATTATGAAGTCAAATCAGAATGATTAAGTGGGCCCAAAAGTGAGACTTACATGAGGTCCAAAAACAAAGTCCGACATACATACAACGACACACTGACACAAGATTATCTGATGAAATGTATTATCATCTTTGGATTCCTTGGCCATGCTAAACAGCATTTACCTGCAATTTGTTGCAGATGATGTGATCTCCTCATTTGTAAGTTGTGGTGATTGATATAGCTAATGCCAAAACAGCGTAAATCATATGACAAATACTCGATAATAGACGTAAGAACAAACGATTTGTTGAAAACCAATCAAAGTTTAATTACTCAGAGTTGTTATTATTGCTAAAACAATACATCAAACAAGGTTTAGCAGCTTTCTTTGCAAAAGGTGAAGAATTACTCAAGCTGTCATATTGATCATGTAGTGGAACAGCCAACAGATGTTCTGGCAGAAGATGAGATTAGAATTTGTCTTTGTTTGGTTCACATGTTTGTGAATCTCACCAAGTCTATGTTATCTTACAAAGGACAAACCCTCATACCTAAAGTTCATATTGTTTAGACATTTCATTGCGTTGGAAGAACTAAAAAAAAAACAAAAAAAACAGAGTAGGTATTCAAGGTATACAATAAAAAACTAGTAAAGATTAGATATATATTAGCAATTCTTAAGTTTGTCGATCGAAATGCATTTACGTACTTGTACACATTGATTGTAATTCAGCCCTTATGGGAGCATATGTGATATGTTCTTCTATTTTCTAATTCCTATACTACTATATACTACAAAATCTTTCATATAACTGTGTAGTGTTGTATAGGTAGTGATATATCAGTTTTACAGTTCTATATATAGGAACTTTTCCTATAGTCTACTAACCCTTATCTTCTTGTCTGCATGGAAAAAAACCCTTCCAGTATTTCAATAAATCATTTGAGTACTAGATAGAATAACAAGAGATGTCCTCACTAAATTGAGAAAAAAAAAGGGATCAATCTGCATTCTTTATACATTGCAAATTCGACCTAGAACGAACGATTTCAGTCTGATATATATACATTAGTACATACTTGATCAAATCCGCATAAGTAGTTCTAACTGTGTGCTTCATTAGAATTGGAGTTTGCATTTTATTGAAGGTTCCCATCATATATCCCAATCTAGGTAATTCATTACATATATATATATATATTATTGATTCACATGCGTCTTCCTTGATTAAATGACTTTGTCATCTCACAACAAAAGGAAGATAATAGATAGAGAAAACAAAGGATACCATCTCTCTATTCTTCTTGTTCACTGCTTTCATTCCAATTCATTACTGCCTGTGACACTGCTTGTTCCACAACTTGCGCATCAACATTTACTTGATTCTGTAAAATTGAAACAAGATAAGAACTACTGAACTAGGATAGATTTATCCACGCAAGAAGGAAGACAATACTAACTTACATACATGAATCTATTTGTAGTACTTGTACAGATTCCCGATTTTCCAAGTACTAAGTTGTTACCATCATAATGTATTACGTTGCAATGATTCATAAAGGTTCAAAAACATCCATACTAGCAACCAATTCTTGTTGGCATTATTAACAATCGAAAAAATATGCCCGTGTAGTACAACTCACTAAGTAGTGTGTAATGATGTACGTTGAAGAGCTCGTGATGTTTGTTTTAACATGGATTTGTGGTTTTAGATTCACCGATAAAGTACTAAAATATTCGGTACTTACCTATAATCCAAAAGCAATATCTGGACATATGTGCATACAATTATATACATATACATACATAGGTGTGTCAGAGACATATAAATATGCATGCCTCTACATGTAGTAACTGGTAAGAATAAAATTTATCGACAGTTTGCTTTCTTACTTCTCCTCCAACTGCTTCAAGTCGAAAACTGTCAGTACAAGACACCCTAGCCTCGATCACATTTAAGCCCAATTCTTCGAATGCTTCCAACACTGTGACAAGCAAACCTGGGCAATTCTTCTCTGAAAACACATTAACAAGAAATCCCTTTTCTAGGGTTTCTACAGTGACCTGCTGAAGTAAAAATGAAGATTGATCAATATCATGTTCTTTGGATACAAATAACATAATCATATGACAAAAATGAATAGTTAAAACTCATCGAAAGAAATGAATTTACCGTTGGCAATGATGTTGATGCAATATCTTGATTCAGGCTTTCAACTTTTTGTTTCAACTCTTTGATGTACTTGGTTGCATCTATTACAATTGAAGCATTACTGAGCTGCCATATACATACAGACAACTTCCTGTTAGATTGCAGCGCACTGCAGTTACATCTTTACCATGAAGATTGAAGATATATCATTGAATGTTTCTGATGGGAGTTTCTTCAGCTATGGTGATTTATTTTTGTGTTCACCTTAATTAATTGATCTTCATCTTCTGCTTATTATAATCAATTAGGACTTAATTTGTTATTGATGTGTTGGTTTAAAGAAGGAGAAAGACTATAATCAGTAGTGAAATATGATCTTAATATATACACATATCTAGACATGAATAGATTGAAACAGTAAAGTAATAGATGATAAGAAAAGTCCACAGGTAGAAAAACAATATAAACTAAGGTAGTAAGTAAAATGAAAGAACACAAAGGGCCTGAAGCTCTCATCCAATATAATTGAATCTGTCAAAAGTTATATATTCTGATAGGCAAAGTATATATATATATATATATATATATATAGATATAACAGAAGAATGAAGAGATAGTAAGCCAATGGAAAGCTAAGAGCTTCAGAAATTTAGAGAATTACTGCATGAGAATTAGTAACAGAACGAAGTAGTTGCAGCTTCTCATACAGTGCTGTTCTCTTGTTCTCCCTAGAAACCATCTTTATACTTCTTTTTCTCTATTATCACCTTTTTCTATCTCTCTTTCACTTCTATCTTTATGTAAGCTAGCTTTGAGATCGAGGGATTTATAAAGAAGAGGATGAGCTCTCAAATCAATATGATCACCTGTAGGCTTCCCACATGAGTGCATCAGTTTCCTCACAAAGAATAATTATATATAGACTGTAGAGTAGTGTAACCATGACCAAACTGCCCTTGTTATATATAACACAAAGATTTTTTGTATTACTCTACATGTGAATTGTATAGTGATAGACTGATAGTAGCAAGTACACTGTATTATGCAAATTTACAATTAGTTTTCTATTCTTAGGTCAATGGTTACATTGGACATCATTAGACTTAATTTCAAGCATGTTTGAATTATTACAAGTACATACTAAAAAGAGTCCTATCTGTTTAATGTGTGTATTTTATAGACAATTTGATTTAGAACTTTTTATAAGTACAAGGGGGTTTGATCAGGCTGGATTGGCAGATGAATATATATACTTTATGATTTTGGGCATCATCAAAATTGTATCTTAAGTACATTGTTAAAAAATAAAAAAATCAAACACTTATTTTAATTTTTGGCGATTTTGCTTGAATATAGTACTTACATTACATACCCCTCATGAAGAAGTTCCATTGAAGTAGTAGTAGTCAACTTTATAAGTAGCCACAGCATCTCTATGTCACATATAGATACCAACATCCAAGGGTATCGAACAAGGAGCTATGACAAAACAATATTCAGTCCAATTTTGGGAGCATCTCTTGTTCGAATAAATCAAATACATGCATATGAAAATGCACTTGATATGTTAAAAATCTCCAATATATACAATGGTTGGGCAATAATATACTGTATGATAGGTAAATTAATATACCCAAAAAAAATTGCGATGTGAAGGGTATTAGAGTAAAAGAACAAGGAGAAGGTAGCTAGAGTGGCAATATAGGAGGGAGAGGGAGAGGGAGAGGGAGAGGGAGAGGGAGATATGAATAGATGGGTCATGGGGAGGAGGGGTGGTGGGGTAAATGGGGTTTGGAGGAATCTGATGCTCGTGATCGATCGGGGTGCCATCGAAAGCAGCGAAGGAAGCGTCAAAGGTTTGTCTATAGTTTAGTAGTTGTGAATGATTCCAAACACTCCTCACGGGCTTTTTTTTTTATTCCAATTTCACTTCTCGCCGGCACTTTTTTGTCTTCTCTCTTCCATTTAAACTATCTTCTCATCTAATCTCTAATTCTATCACACGTGCCTCTCTTTCTCTCTCGATCGATCCTTTGCTGATTTTTCTGCATTAATGTTGCAAGCAAACACCCCACACCCCCCTCTCCTGAAAGATTGGAGTCAAGTCTACATACAAAGACTGCCATCTGTCATATGGAGTGGCATCTCTGATCTCTCTTTTTATATAGGTGGTTTCACTTGAAAAATATAAAGTAGTTTTAACTTTTAACCTATCTAAGACTATTAATCAAAAAATAATTAAAAATGTTGGAAACATATATATATGTTTTAGGTATTTAATTATAGAAATTCAACTCAAGTCATATAGGATTGGAATTATGCTAATGATAGGTTTGGTCATTGCGCCAAACCATCCATTTGAAGAAAAGTCCACAAAACAGCCTACAAATGGTAACAAAATGAAAAAATATTAATAATAAAAGAGAATTGCAGTATCATTGAGGATAATTCTAAACATGGATTATAGTTCAAAAAGGCTGATAACAACATCACTTCGTGTATGTGTATGTAGATATATTAATATATAGTTTTTATAATAATGTTATTGCCCAAAAAGCTATAAGAAAAGCTTATTATGATCACATACACAGTATTTCTCCAGCTGCATGTACCGTACAACCATGCAATCAACCTGAGACAAAGCGTTTCTAATAAGTAATGTGTACGTTCTTGCAACCAATCCACCGATGTCGATAATATAACACCAAAGTTTTTTCCCCAGCTAATAAGCTAGCTACGATATATATAGTTGTAGTTGCAGAGACACTAGCTGAGTGTATACGGACTTTGTAAGAAGCTAGGCTGACAGAGAAGGTAATTAGAATGGTGAAAACTGCAGTGAAGGTAAAAAAATAAAAATAATGTGATATGATATTGCATATATAACTACTTGAAAGAAAATATAATTGTTATCGACATGAAGTCGAATCATAAAAATTTATAAATCAGATTATTTGAATTTGCCAAAAATTAAAAATGAATACGTGACTCTTCTCTAGCTGTGTGTTGGTGTTATTGTTTACAAATTAGAACGATATATTGTTTGTATTCCAGACGGACAAAGCAAGTACCCACCCTCCGTTCACATGTGTGCTACTTAATCATTACAACCAAACAATTTATCAATGCACATACCCTGCTCACACTTGTCTCTTGCCATCTCTACACCTTATATTGTGCTTGCCCTGTTGCACTTCATAGGGGTTTTTAGGATGTATGTAATGTCTTACTATATCTTACACTTATCACCTTATTTCAATAATATATATAGATAAAATCTTCGCCTACCTAGAACCATTATTAAGAAGCTCCATTATTAATATTTAGTCGCCAACGCGCTATTACCAATAGGTAATATGTTACGTTACTAGATTCTAATTTTTAAATTAGATTATTGTCTAAAAGAAATTAACCGAGTTTTTAATTTGGGTAATTTCCCGAATAAGCACAGGTTTATAACGTTTCTTCCCAAATCAGCACATTTGACTGCAATCTTCCCCAACAAGCACAATTCTATCTTTGACTTTTCTTTTGGACATTTCTACCCTTATGACAGCTTTAAGGCGTCACATCATATCTGCTGTTTGTCTGATTTTTCTCTCTCCTCATTCAATTCAGCAAACTAAACTCTCGCCGTTAGATGAAAAAGCATCTTTGATTACCACCGTTGGATGAAATAACACAGAAACCAGCATTCTCAATCCTCCACAACACACTACTCTATCCTCCACCCAGAAAAGACAAAAACAACTGTCTTACCTTAAAAGAGAAGTTAACCAAAACTATTTTCTCTGTTCTTCTTCTTCTTCACCTTCTTTGTTCATCGCAGAGAATGAACAAGAAGATAACCTCTTTTCATCAGATCATAATCTCTTTGTCGTAAAGCTTCGATTTTTTTTTTGACGTTGGGGTTTTCATCGGTAATATGTTCATCATGGGAAAAAAAGGAAACAATAAGGGCAAGCAAGTTATGAACGTTCAGATTCCTGGTAAGTTTTGAGGTTTGAAGGTTGTTCATTTATAATGGTAATGGGGGTTTGATTTCAGTGGCATCAATACCAATCATTGGTATTAAAGTTGTCTGTTTTAGGTTTCAATCTCAGTGGCATTAAAGTATTCACTCACACACACACACCCACCAGCTTAAATGCAAGCATTCAATTGTGGTTGGGGTTTCAACTCTAGTTGATGTTTGGGTTGGGGGTATGAAAACCATAGAATTTGGTTTATGGGTTTCTAATATGTTGTTGTCAAGCTTTAAATCACTAGTGTCTACCGTGTATGGCTCTTTGTCTCTGTTTTTATGGGGGGTTTTGAAGTTTTTTTTCTAATGATTAGAAGATCTAAAAGTGGGTTTATCATGTGGTACTGATTATCACTTTGACATACATTCTTAAATTTATAGACGATAAACTGTCATCTGTAACCGTTAAAACTGATATTGTAGCCGAAACATTCAGTACACTCGTTTATAGAGATGTGATATTAAACCCATTTTAATTGATTTTATGCAGAGAACACATTTAATATCATATTCCAACATGGTGGGCAATTGGTTGTTACAGTTGAAGAAGTTGAGATTGCATATGTACATGGTGAGTCAAAAATAAGGATCGCTAATAACAAGACATCCTACGGAGACTTCTTGGAATTGGTTGAATCCTTATGTAAGGCACCAAGAACAACTTGGTCATTGCGAGCTGTAATCAACAATAATCCAACTAAGGTTGAATGCGAAGATCATTACATGGCAATGATTGCATACATTACAAATTCAGCTGCAATGGTGATTTCTATTTGGGTGGTTGATCATTTAACACCAGTTATGATACAGTCAGAGACTAATGAAGCCTCAAGCCAAGTGAGTGAGATACCAAGAGAGCTGCCCAAGGGGGATTCCAAAACTAGTCAATCTTTGAAGAGAAAACTTTTCCCTGAACCTGTTGTCAATAATCTAGGTTTGGGTAGGAAACCAGACTACTCTTCTTTTTGTACACCAACAAAACCTTTCCATGTTCCTGATGAATATAGATTGGAAACTCCTTCTCAAGACCCAGAAGTGACTGTAAAGGGAAAGGGGCACTCAAATGACCCTTTATTCTTGGAAACCCCTCCCCCTAATGTTCAAGTGAGAGATGATGTTTACATTCCTCGACCTCCAATGAACTTGACTCCCTTGTCGGCTAGAACAGCAACTGGATCGCCTATATGCGTACCAAAATCGGCTAGATTTGATAATCTTGAAGACATAGCAGGGATTCTATCTGATATGCGTAGGGATAATGGTTTTGGGGATTCAGATGAATTGGAAAGTGTAGAAGAAAGATTAGATCCAGAGATAGAGAGAAGCCAAGAAGAAGTACTGGATGATGACAGTGAGGGTGAATGTGAGGAAGGCCAATGGGATACAGAAGAGGATGTGTTCGACTCAAATAGTGATTACTCTTATAATTCATTCGATAGACTTGAAGATGAGTTTGAATCTGAGATGTATACTGACAGCCAGCCAATGTTTGGTCCTACACCACCTCCTCCATCTCATAATGAAGATGATGGTGTCATCCAATCTTCATCTGAAGGCATTGGTGAGATGAAAACACCAATTCTTGACACCCAAGATCAAGAATTTGAGAACGAAATGTACAATGACAGCTACCCAATGTTCGGTGATCTATCGACACAAGAAACCGTGCATAGCGAAGATGTGGTAACGGATAGAAATGCTAATGCAGCGGATATACGGTGCAATCTAGAGGATCGTTTCGCTCGAGTAGGGGATTACGTCAACAATCAACCACAACATAACACTGCGCCGCTACAAGACAACCCTCCAACTCCTACCACTGTGCCACTTCAAGACAACCCTCCAGCTCCGACCACTGTACCTCCTGATACAGATGTACCATTTCCCAACAATATGCCACTCCAGAAGAATGTAAGAGTTACGGAAAACCGCGATAACGATGAAGTGAAACGTGAATTAGACAAAATCTTTTCTGCGTACATTGCAAAATCTAGGGTAAATGTTGGTTGTGCTCCCCATACAGAGCCTTCTCACAATGATTATGTTAGACCTGCATGTGGAATAGTATATTTAAGTCGAGATGATCTTGAAAGGGACCTCCAAACCTACGCGATTAAGACTGAAAAAGATATACGCAGGCAAAGCACCAACACAAAAAGGTTGATTTGGAAATGTAAAGCAGATGGTTGTCCATGGAGAGTCTACGCAACACGAAATATGGATAACACTTGGAAGATTTCTAGAATGAATGATGACCACTCTTGTGGTAATTTTAGAGTTGGAGGAACAAATCCCCAAGCAAATAGTGATTGGGTTTCTAGAGTATTAATGAGAAAGTTAAGGGATAACCCAAACTTAAAGCCTAAAGCACTTGTAAAGATGGTCAAGGAAGACTATGAGACCACAGTTTCATACAAAGTTGCATGGTTTGCTAAAGAGAAAGCACTGATGAAGGTATAGCATCTTCTACTTTGTTTCTGTAGTCGCTACCATAGGCACTAGTATCGGCTAGATTGTTTTCTGTGTAGAGTATAGTTTTTCACATCTATTCTTTGTTGCAGATAAGAGGAAGCTACAGCTACTCATATCAGTTGCTTGAGACATATAGTCATGAGCTCATGAGTGTTGATCCAGATGCTGTGACTGATATTCTAACTGGACCAGGTGATCGTTTTGAATGTTTCTTTTGGACATATGGTATATCAGTTAGGGTCTACAAGAAGAACTTGCGTCCTGTAGTCATTGTTGATGGAACTTTCCTTAAAGGGAGGTACCCTGGAACAATTCTAAGTGCTATTGCAGTCGATGGCAACAACCATGTGTTCCCCCTCGCTTTCGCAGTTGTAATGAAAGAGAAAAATGATTCTTGGGATTGGTTTTTTACCAAACTAAGGGACCATGTGGTTGGTGTAGATCACCAGTTCATTTTGTTATCTGATAGACACAAAAGCATCATCCAAGGTGTTCCTAAAATTCTGCCAAATGCTGTCCATATGTACTGTTCCTATCACATGAGTGGCAAGTTTGGTCACAAGAAAATCAAGTTCTTGGTGCAAGAATCAGCAAAAACCCTCAACCAACAAGAATTTTGGGGAAATATGCTAGGAATATGGGTCCTATCCTCCAAAGCACATGAAAAACTTATGGATGTTGGGCCTTTAGAAAAGTGGGCAAGTGCTTTCCAAGAGAAATCCAGGTAAGTTTGCTAACATATTTCTGTGTACGCTACAATACAACTCCTATCCGGTACTATAAGGTTTCTATCCTTTACATTGATTTTGCAGATATGGAATTGTGACAACAAATCATGTGGAGAGCTGGAACAAAATGATCATTGGAGAAAGAATGATGCCAGTTACTACCATTGTTTCAATGATACGAGATAATGTAATTAGGCATTATCGAGATTATCGCAATGATTCTTTGAAGTTCAATTCACCTGTCACAACATGGTGTCAAGAGCAAATAGTGCACAATGCCGCAGTTGCAAGAAAGTGCACACTTGAAAGAGCTTCAGCAGGTATTTGGTCTGTTAGAGGGCTTAAAAGGTCATGTGTGGTTGACCTCAACAAAAGAACATGTACATGCAAATGGTTTCAAACCATGGGGATACCATGTGAGCATGCCATGGCAGCTATAAAGGAAGTTGGATTTGATCCATACAAATTTGTTGAGGTGTACTACTTGAAGGAAACATACATAGAAACTTATAGAGAAGAATGGACACCCACAAGAGGGAAGGAAGAATGGCCAACCGACAGACAAAGAAGAAGAATTCTTCCACCACTAAAAACTTCAAAGGCAGGGCGTCCTAAAATAGCCAGGAAGAGAGGTAAAGCTGAGGGTGTCCCTGTCCAGAGTAGGCGATGTTCAATGTGTAGAGTCAGAGGTCATAACAAATCAACTTGTCTTGAATGTATAGATGACTATCAACTCTTCAGTCACACCCTATTTGGTGAAGGGCCACCACTTAGCCCTGTTCCAGCAACAATCTAAGTACTGAAATGGGTTTTGTACTTTTTTGGGAATGTATCTTCCACATACATGTTTAGATCCTCTACATATTGCCTGTTATCCGTTGACTTTATTTTGTATTGATTTTCATGTTATATAAGGGTAGGGGCTTCAAATCCAACCTATTTTTGACAGGAAAACACTATTGTTATCGTATGTTTTATCAGTGACACTTGAGTGTTACCTTATTTGGTTGTTAGGTTTTTTGCATAGATTGTCTACTGTGCATTGCAGTGCTGTCCTCTATCTTTGTACTACCTAACGGCTACCATATATTTGTGTATCCTCTACAATTCAAACATAAAGAACAGGAACAATATAGGTTCACCTATAAACCAAATAAGAACAGAATGTATCATTCACAACCATTAACATAGATTCATAAACAACCACATAAAAAACATTGGGTTCATAAACAACCATATAAACATGTCTTCGAACAACCAAATAAAATGTATAGCATACAATACAAACAACAAATAACTAAACTTTGCTCTTGTTTTTGGAGGAGGGAGGTTCCCCTATATCAATAAGGTCTCTGGCAATACGATAGCGCATCTGAAGAGGATCTGCATCGAACTGAGGTGGTATTCCTCGAAGCACGCATTCGACGAAGGCAAGGAGGAATAATCCACAGCTACAACCATCTGGTTGTTCAGCACACTTAACATACTCCCGCTTCCACTTCATATCCAGTTTCAGTTGAACCTGTGATGGATCAGCAGCAAAAACAACATAGGGCAAAAACTTTTCCATATTTCTCAATTCAGGTATACCCCTGGTCATTCCCAATGAATCATAGATTCTAACAATTTTCTCACTAAAATTGAAAGAAAGCAGAATCCAGTGGTTATCATTCACCTACAAATAACACATATATACATATCAATAGTGGCAAATAGAAATAATAAAATAGAGGATAAATTATGACATGTAGAGGTAGGGGAGGAAAATATGAAATATACCTGTAATGGGATGAGAAGTGCTTTTGCCTTCACAGGGTGAACTTGATTTTTTAGACCTACCCAGGGATCAACAATTGAAGTACAGCCTGATGAAATTTGGAAACGCCCAGATGTCACTCTTTCCTGAGGATTCATTTTGGCAAAACTCTTATCTTTCATCAGTTTGTCGTATTCAGGCATCACATCACACTTGATTTTGGTCTACAAAAAGGAAAAATAATTCTTCAAACAGCTCAGAATTGAAGGTTATAATTACTAGGTAGAATAAGGGAACAAGGTACTTACATGTAGATATACTGTTGAAACAATAGCATATTGATCTTCATCCCTAAAGTAATATGGCCTCATGGTACCATACCAACGAATGAGCAGCCTGAGATAGATGTCAATAATCTCATCATTAAGCCAATTACCTTTGTAGAGTGTGTTGTAGGCACTCACTGAACATGAAGCCAGGAAACCATAACTTCTCATGGGGACTCTACTCCACTTTGGGTCAGAAGCCAAACTCCAAAAGTAGTGACAAAGTTTTGTATCATCCTCTTCCACTTGTCTACTGAAGAATGGTTCTTTCATTATCTCTGACATCCTTGCATTACACCTAAGGCCCAAAGAAAGTTCACCAGCCTCCATGTTTTGATAAGTTTTGGCTTCCCTTTCCCTCTTTGCCACTCTTAATGCTTGCAGGTCAAATTTTGTATCCTTCTCATCATCATCCGATTCCTCTACACCAAGAATGAGAACACTCTTCCTGCATGATGACTCCTCAATATCTGATGCAGTAGGTGTTTCAAGTCTATACTGTTGAGGTACATCTTCTCTATTAACCACCACATCAGTATGATGATCACATCCACCATTGTCATCATCATCATCATTCTTATCATCATTCTTATCATCATTCTTCTTATCATCATCCTCCCTACCATCATCTTTTTCATCCTCATCCTGCTTATCATCGTCCTCCTTACCATCATCTTCTTTATCATCATCAGAATCATCATCCTGCTTATCATCATCTTCTTCTTCACTATCAGCAGATTCAACAGTTGTAGAAGATGCCCCAATGCTTTTAGCCTTCGAACCAGACAATGTAGCGGATGAAACCTCAGTTGTAGCCGTCTCGGTTTCATCTGTTGTTACCTTTGTCGGTGTAGCGGATGGATCCTCCTTTCTAGCAGACAACGTATCTTCTGTAGCGGATACAGAAGGATCGCCATCCTTTGTACTTGAATCATTGGGTTTACCTTCTTCATTCACTTCAGCTTTCTCTCCCATCAGTACAGAAAGACCTTGGAGTTTTGACATTGCCTTGGCAAGAGGATCAGGTACACCTCTCAGGTTATTCAATACATCCGCAATGGACTCCTGGTCATCTGATGAATGATCATCATTCCAGAAAGACAACTTTCTTACTTTCTTACTGCTGGGGACTTCATCATCATCTGACTGTATCTTCCTTGCCTTTTTTTCCTTCAGCTTCTTTGCCTCCCTTCTCTTTCTTAATTCTTTCCTCCAACTAAGATCAAAGGCATCACCTTTAACCTTCCTTTCTGGTTGATGCCTTACAACAGGAAACAACATCTCTGCTCTCTTCCTTTTTTTCTCTTCTTTCTCTATCTGTTTCTCTCCAGCCTGTTGGTCATTTTGTTCTTCAACATTAAAATCATACACAGGAAAATGTCGGTCTAATGGTAACATGTCATCATCACTCCCCCCTACTGTATTTTTACCCTCTTCTATCTCATCATTCTGTGGAGCTGCCTTATCTTCATCCTGCTTCCCCATATCCACAATGGACATCTTCTTTTTACGCTTCTCCACTTTTTCAGATTCCCCCTTCTTTGAATTTTTCTTCTTCTTCTTCTTGTTATCCTTCTCCCCCTCCTCTGATCTTTTCCTCTTTATCCCCTTATCCCCTTCAGATTTTGGTGGTTGAGGTTCCCTTCTTTTTACCTCATAATTAGAAGACAAAGAGCTTTTACTCCTGGTGGTTCTAACTGCTGTCTGTGCTGGTATAGGCTCTTCCTCCATGTTCTTATAATCAATAATTTTGGGTTGTGGGGAATCACTCACTGTTGTGGCTAGAGGGGGTTTCTGCTTGGGAGGTATCTTCACCCTCCCAATAGGTTTGGGGGGAGCACTAACTTTCTTGGTTGGTACAATGGGTTTCTTGGGTGAAACATTGGTTTTCTTGGATGGAATTGTTTGTTTCCTTGTTGAAACTGTTGGTGAAACTTGGGATGCAGTACTTGATCTGGTTGCCCTTTTTGGAGGACTTGGCAAAGGATTGGTCTTTTTGACTGATTTGGGTTTGAGAGTTGGCTTTGAGGGGGAACTTATTTTCTTCTTACTTTTACTTGTCTTCTTTGATGCCCCCTTACCAATCTGTGCAAACACACCTTTAACAGCCACATCAGCATCACTGATTTTGTCAGAAACCATCCCTGCCTCACGACCCTTCAAAAATAATGCAATAAGATTGTAGAGGATAAACCCAACATTATAGAAAACATCATTCAAATATTTAAAGGATATATTATGTTAACATTCAAATTATAGAGGTTTCAAGGTTTCAACATTTCAAGGTTTAAAGTTTTTGTATATGACTTCATTCAAATTCAACAACATGTAAAGTTTAAAGAGTATATTATGTTAACAAATTATAAAGAGTATACAGAAACGAGGTAACGGATAGAACTGTATAACATAGAGGACAATAATATCAATGTAGACGATATACCAAAACATATTAATAATGATCAACTAGAGGTTTTAGAATATATGTATTCAATGTAATAAGTAAGAAACCTATAAAGAAGATAAGTTATTCATGGTTTCAGATAGAATTTCAAAGTAGTAGTAACAACATACCATTTCAAACACTCCTTTGAGAATTGCCTCAAGGGCATTTCTTTCAAGTGTAATAAAATTTCCAGAACTTGTTGTTGCAGATGAGTGCTGAGATGGACGAACTAATCTAGAAACTGGCCTAGAAGAAGCAGACTCTTCATATTCTGCTTGTGAAAGAGCCTGAAACTGGAATTAAAATGTAACGGATAAGTATATATCTGTAGAGGAAAAAGAAAACAAAGTCGAGGATATTGAAAATACAGCAACATAAAGATGACTTACTTCTTCAACCACTTGTAAATTTGCTGCAGCTCTTTCTTGCAGAGTGATATCCAGTGGATAGGCCACATTAATGAATCCTTTCTTGGGGTGAAATTTCTCAGAAAGTTTGTCCCTTGATTTGTTCCTAGTGGGCAAATCATACCATCCTAACATCCTTGGAAAAGGAGAGTTGGGAATCTTTCTGGGACCAAGATCTGGGAGATGCAAATATGCCCAAATAATGAATGCAAACACACATCCATTGATACAATAGTTTTTTACACCATCAACAATTTTGGTATACACATCTTCTAAATTGCTCTCAAGCAATTTGAATGCAGCAGTACCCCATGGAAAATCATCAAAATCGACCAAATTTTCAGCAAGATCGACATACCTTACATCAATTGTTTTTGATGAGTCAGCAAGCAGAAAAATTGCAAAAAAATACAACCTGTTCAACCTATTGACATCATCTGGATGAGCATCTTCGGCTTCTCTTGCTTCCTTAATTGCATCAAGGATATGAGAATCTCTGATGTGTAGGTTATTCTGGAAGTATTTCGATCTGAAAGCACTATATTCAGTTTGCTTCCTAACAACAAAATCAACAGGTAAATGCCCAAATTTCAAAGGCCCCAAAATCAAAGCAAGATCTGTCATTTTGAACTCAATCACTCTACCCCCAATTGAATACTTCAATCGACCAACCCTATTTGAAACAATTTCTGTAACTACTGAAGTGATCATGGCGATTTTTTCTTGTCCCTCCAAACTCAAAAACTGCCCAAAAGGGGAATTTTTAAAAGATTCTAACTCATTGGGGGGCAATCTTTCGTTTGGGTTTAGATAGTGGGCTTCAAACTTAGATGGTGAGCATCTCACAGTGATGCTAAATTTTCTGCTGAATTCATCGCCTTCAATCTTTTTCGGCATGATTATGCAGGTCAAATTAGAATGGAAGATGGAAAATTAGAAGATGATTGTGTAGAAATGGAAGATGGGAAAGAAATTAGAAGAGTTATGAGCAGTTTAATGGAAGAAGAATCGGTTTAAGAAGAAGAGATAGTGGGTGGTTGTGGATTCTGAATCGGTGTGAAAACCCTAGGTTAAGTATCACTCTACCTGTTCCCGCTCGATTTCCCGCTCGATTTTCCCGCCCAATTAAAACCCAACGGTATTGACACGTGGCGCTGAGTGGCTGTTGTTTACTGTAGCAGATGCTTGTTTAAAATTACAAATTGTAGAGGAAATAACATCACTTGTGGAGGATAGGAATTAGCAAATTATATCCAACGGTTGTAACTTATTATCATGATCCAATGGTTGTAATCTACTGTCATGTCATTATCTCAGATGTCACATCTACTGAAAACCTATTGAAAACCTATTAAAACAAATGATTATAGGCTAAAGGGTATAATAGGAAACAAAATATGCTAAAAGACAAAAATTCAGCAAGTCAAACCGAAATTGTGCTTGTTGGGGAAGATTGCAGTCAAATGTGCTGATTTGGGAAGAAACGTTATAAACCTGTGCTTATTCGGGAAATTACCCTTTTAATTTCCATCATATCTATATTCTCTATATTTTCAAAAAATCATATCCACGTGTTGAATTAACTATATATAGAGTTATTTTCTATTTGGTCCTTCTAGAACACTACTAATTAGCAAATGGTACAAAGTTTTTTGTTCATTAGCAAATGATCCTTTTTTCCGTTACTTGATTGCTACACGGAACAAAGACTATACCTTCATGTCGACAGGTGGTTTGCCGAGGGGGTGGATCCTACGGTACCTAAGAGGAGGATGTCCTGACATTAGAATATAGGTATAGATCCGTCATATATTATCACCGAGGCCTTTTGGGCTCACTTGGTTATAGAGTTCGAAAGGACTTCGGAGTTAAACGTGCTCGGGTGGGAGAAGTCTCAAGATGGGTGACCTCCTGGGAAGCAGGCTGCTGCCCATAAAACCCCACACTGTCGGATGTCCGCAGTGGTTAAGTGGGGACAATATCGGTGGTGATATAGGTCGGGTCGCTACAACTGGTATCAGAGCCGACGACGGTTCACCTGTCGAGAGTGGGAGAGTATGTTGGAAAGGCGCCTAACTAGGTAAAGGGGTGACGGTTGCGCCGGGTACTTGTCTCGCGAGGGGCAGGGAACGTCGAAGATCTGGGGTTGTATATTCCAGAGCCGAGGATGGCTCTACTCTAAGGTGGTGGGATTGTAACACCCCGGGTCGACAGGTGGTTTGCCGAGGGGGTGGATCCTACGGTACCTAAGAGGAGGATGTCCTGACATTGGAATATAGGTATAGATCCATCATATATAATCACCGAGGCCTTTTGAGCTCACTTGGCTACAGAGTTCAAAAGAACTCCGGAGTTAAGCGTGCTCGGGTGGGAGAAGTCTCAGGATGGGTGACCTCCTGGGAAGCAGGCTGCTGCCCATAAAACTCCACACTGTCGGATGTCCGCAGTGGTTAAGTGGGGACAATATCGGTGGTGATATAGGTCGGGTCGCTACAACTGGTATCAGAGCCGACGACGGTTCACCTGTCGAGGGTGGGAGAGTATGCTGGAAAGGCGCCTAGCTAGGTAAAGGGGTGACGGTTGCGCCGGGTACTCGTCTCGCGAGGGGCAGGGAACATCGAAGATCTGGGGCTGTATATTCCAGAGTCGAGGACGGCTCTCCTCTAAGGTGGTGGGATTGTAACACCCCGGGTCGGCAGGTGGTTTGCCGAGGGGGTGGATCCTACGGTACCTAAGAGGAGGATGTCCTGACATTGGAATATAGGTATGGATCCGTCATATATAATCACCGAGGCCTTTTGGGCTCACTTGGCTATAGAGTTCGAAAGGACTCTAGAGTTAAGCGTGCTCGGGTGGGAGAAGTCTCAGGATGGGTGATCTCCTGGGAAGCAGGCTGCTGCCCATAAAACCCCACACTGTCGGATGTCCGCAGTGGTTAAGTGGGGACAATATCGGTGGTGATATAGGTCGGGTCGCTATATATAACTGGTATCAGAGCCGACGACGGTTCACCTGTCGAGAGTGGGAGAGTATGCTGGAAAGGCGCCTAGCTAGGTAAAGGGGTGACGGTTGCGCCGGGTACTCGTCTCGCGAGGGGCAGGGAACGTCGAAGATCTGGGGCTGTATATTCCAGAGCCGAGGATGGCTCTCCTCTAAGGTGGTGGGATTGTAACACCCCGGGTCGGCAGGTGGTTTGCCGAGGGGGTGGATCCTACGGTACCTAAGAGGAGGATGTCCTGACATTGGAATATAGGTATAGATCCGTCATATATAATCACTGAGGCCTTTTGGGCTCACTTGGCTACAGAGTTCGAAAGGACTCCAGAGATAAGCGTGTTCGGGTGGGAGAAGTCTCAGGATAGGTGACCTCCTGGGAAGCAGGCTGCTGCCAATAAAACCCCACACTGTCGGATGTCCGCAGTGGTTAAGTGGGGACAATATCGGTGGTGATATAGGTCGGGTCGCTACATTAAACAACTGGGATATCCTTCTTTTACCATGAAGATCATTTGTACTTGTTTTTTTTTCTGTAGGGTGAAATACTGTTTCACCAGTCCATCATCCACCTGGCGCCACATTTATGTGGGCTAATCAGGCTTGTAATTTTTAGATATTAATAAAGTCCCAACTTATCTAAAAAAAAAAAGTTACTTGATTACTAGTCAACCCAGTTGACCAAAGTCAAGTCATCTATAATTTTTTAATACCTAGACTATCCCTGCACGTGTCTAACATTGTGATATAACTTAAGCCTAAATTTATTTCCACGTGTTAACATTACATTCAAATTTTCAATCTAACAGATACAATATTGCCACATATTATAGTACGTTACTCGAGGATTCTATCTTTCAAACCCCCTAACCCCATATTTTTTTCTTCCCAACCACCACAATTGACTCAATAATCATTAACTACCCCTACACACCACCACCAACCCCATCAACACCACTATTCCAAAACCCCATATTTTATACCTTTAACTTAAACCCAATTTCTTATCTTCTTAAAAATTGGTTACAAATTGCAACTACCAATAAATTTGTTTAATGGGTTATAAATTGTAATGGAAAAGAAGTAGTATTTTAAAATTTTATGAGTTGGGAGAATTGTTGATCACTTGTCATTAATTTGTTGTTGTTGTTGTGAAAGAAGTTAGAATCAAGAATGGGTATAGCAAACATTTTTTTTCAATTCTCCAAATTTTTTCACATCACCACTAGTGTATAAAACTACACTATCAATTTTTTCTTTCTTTCAATTGTTCTTCTTGAGACAAAGACCGCTACCTTTGTGAAATGAGATTGTAATAGTCATTTTAATAGTTGAGGTTCAGATGATGATGGATTGAGATTGAAGTATGAAAATGAGTTATAATGAAGTTTTAGGGTTGTTGAAGGTAGTGGTTGTGTTTAAGTTGGAAGAGAAATGGTAATTTGGGCATTAGAAAAATATGAATGCCTTGACTCTAGTCAACTGTGTTGACTGACAATCAAGTAACGATTTTAGGAGTATTTTCTAATAAACAAAAAACTTTGGATCATATGTTAATTAGCAGTGCCGTATCTGAGATTTTAGTGGCCCTAGATTTTTTTTTCATTGTATGTACTTAGAAGGCACATAGCAGTGAGGCCTTTCACGCTCATATGAAATAACATAAAAATTATATACATGATATTAATAAATTTGAAGAGCATAGATAAAATTATATTAAACACAAAAGGTTTATATAATCTTAAAAGCGTTCAATTTTCCGTTGGACTTCAAAACAAAAAATAAACATGCGTGTGTTTACGTTACAGGGGCATCTCCGATGGTCGGGCTGAGTGCTGAGATTTTTAAGGTGGGACTAGCAGCTAGCAATGCATCAGCAGCAAAAGTGGAGAAACGTGATGGATCTTGTAGGGAAAACCAACATAGTTTCATCCCCTTTGTATTTGACACATTTGGATTGCTAGGCTCAAAAGCAGTTGAGCTCCTCAGAAGAGTGCATAAAGTAATGGATAGCAACGTGATGACTGTGGGTTCGAACGAATATGTATTTAAGAGACTCGGGTTTGCTATTCAGAAAGGACTTGCAACGCAGTTTGTAGTGCGTTTGTCCTCTACTTTTGTGTAATTCTTTGAGTTTATCAATAAAATATTTATTGTTTAAAAAAAAATTTAAAAAAAAACCTATTTAAAGAAAAAAAATTAAAACCTGGAATTGAAGAATAGAGAGAGAGAATTGAAGAGGCCTCTCTGTGTTTCTCACTAAAACGTGGGCTTGCAAAGTTGGGCTTTAAGAAAAACAAGAAATAGATAGAAAAGTAAGCTCTTTGGGTTGGATAAATAAGTGGCCCTCATGGTTGGGTGACCCTAGACACTTACCTAACTCGCTTAGGCCCAAATACGGGTCTGCTAATTAACCATCTTCTAGAGGGACCAAATACAAGAGAGCTTAAATATATTAGCATCTTCTAGAGGGACCAAATACAAGGGAGCTTGAATATTGCATTTCTTTGGGGGTAACATGTATAGAGTGGTTAGTGTATCATATCACTAGTAATATTAATATTTATAGTATAGTTTAGCCCTTAGAAATGGTTTAATTCAATTTAGTATACCATATATGAAGTACATATTATGGTTGTTAATTTTAGTTACCATAAAGTTGGAGTCTTGGAGATATATAGCCAGCTAAGGAACAGATATGATAGGAGATGTGTGATTCGTTTCTAGTTTGATTCTTCTCTATCTTTCTCTTCACATGTTGTACTACATAGTACATACACTGTAACACTGCACAGCTAGTTATATACATCGAAGGGTTTAAGTGCATGGGAGAATGCTTTTGGCATAATTAACCACAACCAAATATGGACATTTCAAAGATGCATACTTACGTAACCCAATATCATAATCAAACGTTGGCCTATGACATGCATTACTCATCTGTCTATTTAATGCACGTGATCATTTTTTGTTTAAGTTATGAAAAAAAACAATACATTTTTTTGTCTAAGAATAATAAGAAAATTACATTTTGAGGGTCCAAGCATACATTACTAATTTTGTTGGCAATGTTTCTCGTGACATCTAAATTTATTTGGATCACACAAAATTTTGAATCTATATGATCATTATAATTCCGATCGTTTGCACAACGACAACTAAAAACGTGTAGTCCAATAATAGATTGGTGGTAATTATTCTTAATTTTTTTTTTGGATATAATTCATCTAATCTCAAATAAAATTAATAATTCTTATTTAGAAAAAAAAAAAATATGATTTGTGAATATATTCTTGCTTTTCTCATTATTCATGAATTATTGTGGGCTTGTGGATTTGATTTTCTTATATAGGTAAGGTTACCATAGGTTCATGGAATTCATTATTTATCAATAAGTCACGTGAGCTGCTATATGTTGGGAAACGAAAGTACATTCACATGCAAATTTGTCAAATGGAACAAAATTTATTTATTAGAGTATAAAGTTGGAGATGTAAAAGTAGTACCTTGTGGAGACTGGAGAGAACATCACAGCTCATTTATTAGTTAAAACTTAAAAGAATCTAACGGAGATAAGATTTACAACAGAAACAAGTTTGGTTTGGTACAATCAGGCCTCCAGGGTTCCATGGAAAGTACTATACATAAGTTGGCTCTAGTGAGTAGTGAAGTAGTGAACCAACTGGGACAAACGTTCAAGGGAAAACAATCAAATGTATAGTTCAGCACTTCAGCATATATCAAGGATATACATATTATATATACTTGTGTATGTAATTAGATTATTAATTCTCAATTGGTTTAATTACTAGGTTATATATCTTTCTGCTAGCTCCTTGTAAGTAAATGGTTGCTTGCTATACATGTCTTTGCCAATAACACTACTGTAGGTTTGGATATTATATATGATATATGAAAGGTTGAGATTTTTGCAATGGGGCTTTGATGTCCAATTTTTCAGATAGTTGGAGCCTCGGAGATTTAAACCCCAGGAAACAAGCCGGAGATTTAAATGTGATAAGTCTTCAAAAGTGTATTTTTATTCTCCGAATATATAGTACTTTGTTTGTATAACACTTAGTTTATATTATTGTATAATATCTATTGATTGATTAGTGATTTTTTGTCATTTGTGTAGGTTTCAGGAGCAAAAAGTAGAATATTATGCTAAAATCTGTCTTTTCCGTTAAAAGAGTGTTATTTGCACAAATGAGAGAAATTACTATTTGCACATGTGCATTGCTGAAGACACCCCTTGGACCGGTTCTGTGGACGTGACTTTATGTCAAGATGGGCCGGGTGGTCACAATCCCACCTTAATCCAAGTTATATTGAAGCCCACAGGTCAAAAAATCCATTGAAACTGGTTACTTAAAGTCTAATCTTTAAAATGTTGTACATGATGATCCAAAACTCTAATTTGGGCCCGTAAACTGTGTATCTGAAGGTATTGATCCAAGATACAACTTAAACCCAAACAATTTAGGGTTCCACGTGGTCTTACTTCTACTAAATGTTCTACAGTAGCATCCACAAATTTTGACTTAATTTGAAGAGCTTGGGGAGCAAGGATATTTTGTGTACAAGCAAAGAAGTTTTCTATCTTATGAGGACTCATATATTGTAATATCTATATAAAGAGAAGTAGTAGCTAGGGTTTAATAAGTTTGCACTCTTGAGAAGAAGAAGCACTTCCCTTCTTCTTGAAGTTCAATCTTTTGTAGTATTTTTATAATAATAATAATAATAATCTATTCTTTTTCTTATTAATGAAGTTGTGTTTTTTTACTATTTCTTCCATGGTGTCATTATCAAAGATGAGTAGCTAATTTTCCTTTAGGGGGAATGGTTGAAGCACTCTAGATAATGCAAAAAGCACCATGATTGTTGTTTTATATTTATTGTGATTCAATTGCTTAATGTTTATTTATTTCAATCCTAGATAGAGAAGTAAACTTGATCATTTATGTATTTATTCCATCCATGTTATTAAATGTTATTGTTATAGTATTAAGAAGGGTCAAATAACTAAAAATGACAACAACGTTTGCAATAATTTCCACTTTTAACAATGTATTGCAAATCATAACAACCAAGTGAATTTTCATTTAATTGAGTTGAGTTTTATCAATACAAAGTATTCAATTGTCATTCAAAGTTCTTTGTTTCATTGTTTTTACTTTAAATTGTCATTCTTAAACCAACAGTAATGTTATGGCTTGAAAGTGTTATGTGAGCAAATACATCAATGATCAATGTGCTTTGAGTTTACATGATCAGATAGCTGAAACTGTAATGTCTATAGCGAATTAGCGTCAAGGGCGCGACATCAATTTATCTGCAAAACTAGGCTGGGATCATGATGCTCATTACTACAACCAATATAATCACACCAATTAACAACTTCAATTAATGATAACTGGAACAAAAATGGCATATAGGTACTAGGTAGGTATAAGCGGAGGTCTAGCATGCGAGCAATCCACAAACCATGCACCATTGTCTATTTCCTCTTCCACTCTAGATTACAGGACGAAAAGAACATTTCTCTGGAGCAAGGCTCGATCCATAACAGGTCCTTGAGCATACACCCTTCCCCTAGTATGTTAGTGTTAATTGGTTTTTCTGGAAACTGGCTAAGCTCATCTAGGTTAGCAAAATGATTTCATATGAGCGCGAAAGACCTCACTGCTATGTGCCTTCTAAGTACATACAATAAAAAAAAAATCTAGGGCCACTAAAATCTCAGATACGACATTGCTTTCTAGTTAAAAATCTGCAATCTATCATCTCATTGTTTTTTTTTTTTGGGTTGACAAGCGAGGTTGTGGGGACCCCTACCCCTTTTAAATTACGTGTAGAAACTTATATCAACAATCCGCTGTTGACGTGTTTCGAACCCACGACCTCTCCACTTTGTGAAAGAAGAGAAAGTGAAAGATGAACATCATCTTTACTCCCATTTACTTTGTGCATAACAGTTAGCAGTGATTTAGGTCTTTTTTAAAGAAAAAACATATTGAATTGAAGAAATTGATTAAAACTTAACACACAAGTACACAACCAATCAAATTACTATGGTGTTTCTTGTTCTTATCTTCAGTTCACCAAAGAAGCTTCTTCTGATGAATCAAAAAAAATCGAGCGTTGGATTGTGGCTAGAAATGGGGAATAATAAAAACTAAAGAACATACGAGATTATCATTATCCGGTGGTGGTGGTGGTAATAATAGTATTAATATGGAGATATCGACTTGTATTGAATCGAAGACGATGTAGTAAAGGAGGTGGAAGTGAAAAAGAGAAAGTAACAGAAGAAGAAGAAGAAATTCTAATACATCTGAATACAATAGGTTAAACTGTCGAGTTATGCAGCAAAGTAAGGTCGAATTCCCAATTTATGCAACAAACTAAATTAGGTTTGAAATCATCAGTAAACTTTTAAGTTTTCCCAATTTATGCAACGCCGTCGACTGAAATCTAACAAACGTTATTTTTTTGCTGATAGGATAATTTTTAATATTAAAAAATATTTTTTAAAAAAAAACAATAAAAAATAAATAAATTAATATTGGTTTTATCTCAAAAGAAGGCAAGTCTTGAGTTTCTAAACCCCCAATTTTTAATTTTCTACTTCTCAATCTATTGGATTCATCAAATCGAACTTAAAATCTTAGTTTACGGTTGTTTTTGGGTTAAATTATTTTTTTATGATTAAATCATTGTTTAATTTTGGGTTCTGCTTTTAAAAATCTTTTTTTTTTTGCTAAGTTTACACAATCAGCAACAAAAAAAAAAAAAAAAATACAGTCAGCAATAATAAATTATTACACAATCAGCAAACATAAAAATTATATACATGATATTAATAAATTTGAAGAACATAAATAAAACTATATTAAACACAAAAGATTTATATAATCTTAAAAGTGTTCAATTTTCTGTTGGACTTAAAAAAAAAAAAAAATTAAAACCTGGAATTGAGGGAGAGAGAGAATTGAAAGAGGCCTCTCTGTGTTTGAGTGTTTCTCACTGAAGCGTGGGCTTGCAAAGTTGGGCTTTAAGAAAAACAAGAAATAGATATAAGTAAGCTATTTGGGTTGGGTAAATAAGTGGCCTTCATGGTTGGGTGGCCTTAGACACTTGCCTAGCTCGCCTAGGCCCAAATACGGGTCTGCTAGAAAGGAAGACAAAAATGAATTAATTTCTTGTTTTTAAGCTTAATTAGGGTATGGGTATTTGTTTTTACGATATTTATTTTTTTTTTTTGTTGAATTTATAAGTTTTAATCTTGAATAAAAGTTCATGAAATCAATAAAGTTTGTTTTCTCTATGTAAAGAGGTTACGGATTTAGGGTAGTTCTGAGCTAGGGCTGCAATTTGAGCCGAGCGGCTCGGGCTCGGCTCGGCTCGCTCGTTTACCTAAATGAGCCGAGTTCGAGCTGGTTTTTCAGCTCGTCACGAGCCCGAGCCAAACTCGAGCTCTAAACGAGCCGAGCCGAGCCGCTCGTTAAATTATTACTATATGTACTGTTTTTATTTTATTTTATTTTTTATGAAAAATAAATGTGTAAATTGATCTATGTTTTAGAATTTTTTTATCAATATCATTTGTTGTAACATACATTTTACATCGGTGTTAGATCTGATCTATGGCTTTGTGGAGTCAGCCTATTCGAAACGAGCCGAAACAAGTCGAAACGAGCCGAAACGAGCCAAACCAGCCGAGCGAGCTAACGAGCTAAACGAGTCGAGCTCGAGTTTTAAAGTTGGCTCGCGAGCCGAGCTCGAGCTCATAATTCAGCTTGGTCTTCATTTTGAACTCGGCTCGTTTCGTAGCGAACCCTAGCTCGGCTCGTTTGGCTCGAATTGCACCCCTAATCTGAGCCATTCATCTAATGAGGATATGATTGGTATATTAGATGGTACTTTACTTAAAATTATTCCACGTCGATAAATAGTGGGTTCAGTAGATGGCTATATAACAGAAAAGTTGACAGCTTAGGGTAAGTAAACTCAAATAAAAAAAATAAAAAAAAAAAAAAAAAAAAAAGGTATATGCAAATTTAGACCATCTTTTCTGGGGTTAAGATAAATTCGCCCTTTTTTTAACTTGAATTTACTGATAGACTTTTCGTTTTAATAAAGTGTTGTTTGGATTTTAAATTGGTCACTTGATTTGATCAATAAATTTTATTATATCTTGATAAGTGAGTATAAATAATTAGATAGTGCAATGCACTTGTTAACTTATCAATAAATTTTGAAATGAGTAACAAAGACAACAGCAATGAAAATAAACAAACTATTTGTAATCTTTTCCCTCCCTGCATACAACAAGTGGATCATGACCACTTAATAAGAGAAGTCACCATGGAGGATATCCAACATGCTATCTTTAGTATTGGATCTCTCAAAGCCCCTGGTCCTGATGGATTCCCTGCTCTGTTCTACCAAAAATCTTGGAATATGGTCCAACTTCAACTTTATGAGCTAATGCATAGTATTTGGGAGAGAGATGCAAGCATTGAGCACATAAACCATACTAACATAGCTCTCATCCCTAAATCCTCTAATCCTTCCAGACCTGCTGATTTTAGACCCATAAGCCTTTGTAATGTGACTTACAAAGTGATCTCTAAGATTCTGGCCGAAAGAATAAAAAAATTTCTTCCTCAAATCATATGGCCTCTGCAGAGTGCTTTTGTCCCGAACAGACAAATTTCTGATAACATAATCATCACACATGAGATCATCCATACTATAAAAAGGAAGAAAGGCTTGGGTGGTCTCATGGCCATAAAAGTGGACATGTCTAAAGCCTTTGACAGAATTAATTGGGAATGCTTGTTAAATATTCTTACTTCGTTAGGTTTTCCTAACAAGATCACTCACCTCATAAATAAATGTATTTCATCCATTCACTCCTCTATAATGATCAATGGTACTCCTCATGGTTATTTTCAACCCACCATTGGCCTCAGACAAGGAGACCCCATCTCTCCTTCTTTGTTCATCATATGCATGGAAATCCTTTCAAGAATGATAAACTTGAAATGCTCTCAAAATAAGATCCATGGCATAAAAGCCTCTAGAACTTCACCTCCCATCTCCCATCTTCTATTTGCGGATGATATCTTCATATTCTGTAGAGCAAACCTCCAAGAAACTAGAGAAGTCTTGCTTACTCTACAAGAATTTAGTTCCATATCTGGCCAGCAAATAAACTTCACTAAGTCTGGAGTTCTCTTCAGCAATAACACTCATCCACCCCTTCAACAACAAATTCTTGACACCCTCCAAATGAATCCCTTAAACAAAGATGATCTTTACTTGGGAACCCCCCCCCCCCCCCCCCTTTTCCTAGGTCAAAAAAAGACTCATCTTTTTAATGGTCTTATTAAAATAGTTGAAACTAGACTTGCTGGGTGGAAAAGCAAAGTTCTATCCCAAGCTGGGAGAACAATTCTTATAAATCCTGTCACTTCTGCAATCCCTTCGTTCCAAATGACATGTTTCAAAATTCCCAAGGTTATAACTGATAACTTAAACAAACTCCAGAGAAACTTCTGGTGGGGAATGAAAGGAAACAACAAAAGAACCATGCATTTTAAAAACTGGAACGACATTTGTAAGCCCAAGAGACTGGGTGGTATTGGCATAAAGGATCTTAACCTCCAGAATGAAGCCCTCATTGCTAGGATTGTATGGAGGATACATGAAAATCCTGGGAACATGTGTTCCATTATCCTGAAACAAAAATACTTCAAAAATAAATCCTTAATGACAAAGCACAACACTTCCTCCTCCTCTTCTTGGATTTGGAAATCCATTACTTCTGTCATTCCCAAAATTATACCTCACACTTGTTGGGACATAGGGGATGGATCCTCTATAAACTTCAGGTATGACAGGTGGGTCCCATCTCTACCCCACTACTCTACTCCTATTCTTCACAACACCCACCCCAACATCACTCATGTTAACCAACTAATCATTAACAACTCCTCTTTGTGGAACCATAATCTCATTCACCACATCTTCGACCCGCAAACATCCCACCACATCAAAGCTACTACTATAAGGGGAAACCACCAAAGAGACAAACTCAGATGGATGGGCACTAAAAATGGCATATTCTCTGTGAAATCTATGTATAGGCTCCTCATTCCTCAAAATCCTACGCACACTCGGCTCCAAAAAAATAATTTGAGGCTTTGGCAAACTAAAGCAATCCCTAGGGCTATTCTTTTTGCTTGGAAATGCTTGAATGCAGTTGTTCCTACTAAGGAAGCCATAGGGAAACATGCTAGTATACCTTCCTTGAAATGCCCCATGTGTGATTTTAATTGTGAGAGTCTTCGTCATATGCTTATGGACTGCCCTTACACCCAATCTGTTTGGTCTCTTAGTAGTCTACACTTCAGACTTGTGCACTTCACAAATATGAATGTTACTGATTGGGTCAGACATTGGTTTAGCCCTCATAAATCTTGGTTGGTTCCCACACACTATTGGGCAGTTTTTTGTGTTACCACCACCTGGTCCATATGGAAATCCAGATGTTGCAGGGTGTTTCAGAACAGATTCATACCACCTTCAGTGGTGGCTCTGCAGATTGACACACTTGTATTCAGATTGGTTGGCAACTTAGCTAATCATACAATACCAACAGTAGAAACAATGCTCCGATCAAGATGGACTCCACCATTGATGCATTGCATGAAAATAAATGCCGACATTTCATTCATCAATGCAGACTCCCCAATTGGTATTGGTTATTGCAATGGTTCTTTCATCTTTGCAGGAACTGAATGTGGCTTTGCAAACTCCTCGGAAGTTGCAGAATGCAAGGGCATCCTCGCAGCTGTCAAGGGAGGAATTAACAAGCAACTGAAGAATGTCGAAGTGGAAACCGACAACCTCGCAGAGCCAATTATCTAACAGGGATACCTGCAAACTTATCATGGCAGTCTGTTAATATCTTAGAGGAAGTCAAAAACTTAATTTGTTATTTCAGTTCTGTAATATTTAAGCACTGCTCAAGGTCAGGGAACTGCCTAGCTCATATCCTGGCTCGCAGAAGGGATACAAGCTCCTCGGTTCCTATTTCCTTTGTTGTCCCACCCACCTGGTTATTAGATCAGTTGGCTACTGATAGTATGTACTGTAATAGGTTGAACTCTTAACCTTTCTATCTATATATTGGCCATTTAAAAAAAAAAAAAAAAAAATTATCAATAAATTAATCTCTCTAAGTTAATTTATGGAGGTTTAACTGTATAAAATAAGAATTTCCTAGATAATATGTCCGATGGAGGGAATGCATATATGTACCCTGACGTTGAGGTCAGGTTGGGGTGGTATGGATTTGAAAGCCATGCATTCCTCCCCTAAAACATCTGGACTCGCTTTTGCTCTATTTGAAAGAAATATTGGTATGAGCCTATGAGGGATGGCTATCCGGCGAGCAAAATTCAAATTGGTGTGATTCAAAGACCAAATTGGATTCAAATAAACTTTGGTGGAAATGTAAGTATTTGATTGATATGATCATGTACGAAGTCTGGACTGTCTGGAGAGATCTTAATATCAATGACGACTTACAACATTACCTTGTTTAATTGATAATGCAGGATATTAAACATGTTCTTCAAAAGTTTTGGTAGAAATTAACATCATATTCTCTAATGGGCTTAGAGATCCAATTAGTGCTGGAGGGTAAAAACATTTACCAAAATTTATATTTATACACACACTGATCGATATGTACTACGTACTATTGTTTTTACTTGCTTGTTTTCACTTAACAGGGTGCTACAAAATATATAAGACACTGTGGTTGCAGTTTGCGCAACTGGAGGTTTTCATTCATTTTACACCTCCTGTGTTTGAATATGAACACACACAATTGAACTGATAACTAAATAATGTGATGTTATTTCAGGATACTGTAGTTTGGACTTTATCACCTGCACAAATAGACGATCGGACTGAATGGTTGAAGGAAATGAGAGCTTCTGAATTCTGAAATGAATATCATCAAGCATTGGTTAACAAAGTACTATAACAACTATGCTTAAGCGGATTTAGATCTCAATTTTAAGGCTCATCTGATCAACTTGTTCCCTGTACGTATAGAGTTATATCTGTATGCTGTGTTTGTATGTATTCAACAGAAGAGAAACCATAGTACAGTTGACACATGCCAACATAATAAAGTCACAGCCATGCCAAATAAAGAGTCAATTTGAGGAACTAAATGAGATGTGGTTGCTTGTGATGTTTATTTCACCTAGTCCCAAGGCTGTTGCTTGTGATATTTATTTTCTAAAGTTCAAATTGAATCAGTTAAATTTACCAAGGGGTTTTCACACATTGTGAGGAGAGACTATATATATAAAATTTCCTGTGTCATTCATATATGTGTAAAATTAGTATAGATTAAATTACAGCATGTCGATCGCTTTGGTGCTAAACTCAACTTTTACAATTGTTGTATGTGTTACATTACATTGTATACATCCTATACTACAGAACCTATAAGGTTTATTACTTCTCTGTTCATAAACTCTGCTTATAAAATCTACGAGTCCGGTAGTAAAGTACATAAGAGAGTAGAGTTCCAACAGTGCAGATGGCTCCCCAGATGAGGAATGTGTTCTTGTAGCAATCATATCCCATGCAATTAGCATTTCCACCATGGTTAAAAGCTTCCTTCTGGTAAAGGATTGCTGCTAAGTATCCAAAACAAAAGGACCCGATAGGAATATTCGCCACAAGGATGTTATGGTTTACGTTGAAATTCTTAGTTCCAAAAAGCTCGGTTGTTGTAGTGACAGCAATAGAACTAATTGCTCCAGTACACACTCCTATTATTGCAGTACTTATGTATAGCGAGATGTGATGTTTGTGAAGAAGTAAGTAGAATGCCCCTGCCATTAGAGTAGTTAAGATCGCAATTGATCCTGTTCTTGATACCATGTACTTGCTCCTGCAATATAACAAAATACATTAAAATCTTGATAACTTCTAACCAACTGACAATATATATATTTATTACAAGCAATAATTTTTCATAACAAGAATACAGTGATGTGGCCAAATATTGTTGATATCTTGCCTGAATTAGTTGATCCTAACATTTTCTGATCCCATGTACTGGCTCTTTAAAAGAAAGTTTATAAGTGGATGAAAATTAACAAGAAAACTTAATTGTATGTAGCTTGCTGGCTAGTTCATTTCACACAAGAAGTTAGGTGCTCTAGCATTAGAGATTTGGTGATCAGGACTTGTAGATTACTAAGCTTCACATGTGGGAACAACACTTACCCTTCAATATCAAGAAATACTTGCGCAGGAATGATTTTGATATATTAAAGCTTCTACTTGCCTATATTTATAGAAGGGAAAAGGAAATAATATGTAATTTGGGATACCAGAAACTGTTTGGAACGCGAAAATGGGAATAAGTTTGGCAAACATAATATCAGAAAAACGACTCTCGAATCAAAGAAAAAAAAATTGTTGGTGTAGACATCTAACTGATTCATAAATGAGATTAAATAATATCAGAAAACGACATTTTTTTCGTGGTTACGTACGTGAATAACAATAAAAATGAAATGATTTTTCTAAAAAGATTTAGAAATTAGAAGTACTGATGAACATTAAAATAAATACAGTAACAAAATTTGATAGGGAGAAGAGAACTTACTTTGAAAAGAAATAGTGTAAGAGAGCTGGCATGAGACGTCCAAAGAAGCAGAATGAAGAAGATAATGAGACCAAAGTTGAAGTCTTGGAGTAGCCACGAGACTCAGCTATTTGACCCAAGTTATTCAAGTACACCATTCCAAGTGTTGCACCAAACATATAAACAAAGAAATAAAGCCAAAACTGCACTCTTCTAAGCATCAATTTCACACCAATCTCTTCCATCACTTTTGTTACATTTATTTCATCTTCATCATCATCAACCTCTTCACCTACTTTCTCTTCATTAGTATTCTCCCCTCTTTCTTCATCCACAGTAAAATCATGCACTCTACTCTCCATGATCTTATTCACACATATTTCATCAAAAACTTCTACAACCTTAGATGCCAATGGAATCACTAATGGTGTAACCAAGAGTAGTACTAAGCCGATCCCATGAAACAATGGTCGAACCATATCTAACAATCCCAAGGAACTGATCACAGCATATGTACCAGTGAATATCGTTATAATGAACAACGCAATGAACCCCCTTTCGAGTCCATTTGTTCTCTTGACACTAATCTCCCGAAGTAATGGTGCAGCTAACAGAGAAACCATTATAGGTAGAACTGAGTTGAGAAGTAAGTAAGTATTTGCCCTCTTTTTAGGATGTGGAGGAGAAACCACATCGACAATGTCTGTATAGATCTTTGCGCTTAATCCAACATAACTAGATGATAACCCGACTGCTATTTGTCGAGTATATGGAAAGTTCTTGATGACAATAGCATAACAAACTGTGTTAAGCCAACAAATACTGTTTCCAGCCAAAACAGTAAGCATGAAAATATGAAAATAAGATAGAAATGCAATCTTGTTCACTAGGAACAAATATTGAACACCATAACCAATTAGACCAAGAACCGCACCAACCACAAGGACTAACCATAGTGGTAAATAAAGGGTTGCAACACCAGATAACCATCCAAAAAGCTTCCCAGCATCGGACGCAAATGCAAGATTATTGAGCTGGATTTGAGATAGGGAGAGTAAGTTTTTGAATTCAGATGAATAAGCTGGGAAGTTAGTGTTTGTACCACTAATGGATTGTAACCAAATTATCCCTACCAAACTCAACCATTGAAGAGTTGATGAACTATGCATATTGTGTCGGGTTTTTTTTTCCCGAAGAGATCAAAGAAAGAAAAAGGAGTATTATATTACTACTACGACTGTTTAACAAAAGTTGGAGAGATAGTAATGGTGGCTATTAATACAGAAGATCGAAGATTTATAAGTTATGTGACACTCAAACAGAAAATTGGTGGTCACTGGTTGGCCAACAATTTTAATCAAGAACACAAAGGTTGTTGTTGATTGTTGATTATTATTGTTGCTGGTACTTGTGTTATATAACCATGCAATTAAACACAAAGAGTGAATATAAATTAAAACTACATGTGAAACGAAATAAAAAAGGGTTCAAGAAGGACAAACTATGTGTCATACAGTGATGAAAGTGATAACTATTAAACAGTACTACGTTATAGAGATTAGAGAGAGAGGTTTTGTTTTCTCATTAATCCAAAATCAAATCATATTAATTAGGGGAAGTAATTCAAGTAGAATGTTAGGTTGAATTTGGAGTGAATGACATGTGACATTAATATTAATTTGCCTAAAAATTTGATACGGGCCATTGTCTCATTTCTCATATATACATACAGTAGTATATAAATTAAAATGTATCATAAGGTTTAAAATGTGCCATAAGGTGGTCTTTTTCAGATTAGATGTTTTTAGTAAATGTGCCGTTAACGCTATGGAATGAAAATCCCAGACTCTACTACTACTTCACCCTCTTGCTCTGTCTTTTTCTACTCTGTTGTCTGTGGTCTGTTCCAAAACAACTGGAACTTAGTAACTTCAATGGCTAGTTTGATTTATAGTTAGAAACTTATAATTAAGTTTGGTTTAAGAGTATTTTTATCTAATCAATAAGAAAAAAAATAAATATTAGATGTCATGTTGACATCTATGTTGTGTGTAAATATTTTGGACAGTATCTCGATCATGCTCCATTGAGTGAAGGATCTAGAGCTTTGACATAAAAGTACTACTGTACGTACACATACTGTATGTCATACTGACATCTATGTTGTGTGTCAATGGTTTGGGTTATGCCGGCCGGATCGGGTCGGCTCTAATCCAAAGAGATAATATTTGTTGTATGTTTTTTTTTACCACACAAATTAAAGTTGGCAAGTTGTTTATATTCCATAGCTGCTTCTGAAAATTTAATCATTTTGGATGCAGATTTTCTGTACATATTGACACAGTAGGTGCACTCTTTTCAAGACGTCGATATTAAATGGCTATATAGATGCTGGACATTTCTCTAGTTCTGCAATTTAGAGTATGGTTAACCTAACAATTCTTAATAGAAGTAACCAAATACAGATGACATTCATCTGAGGTATTTGCATCACTATGACACAAGCTTCATGATAGTTTTGTGGTTCATATCTGCAATTCATGGCAGCTAGAACATGTACAGTTGCCTGCATTAAATGAGGGTGTGCAACGTATATCAAACAGCCTAAAAATAGTTGCATCAAAGTAGGCCAAAAAGAGAATATCTCACTTAAAATTCTTGTACACACCTGACTTCCAACAGAAAAAAGTTATTGATATCCAACCAATTCTGCCAATCATTAATCTCATTGTTCTGTTGGCCTACTAACTAAAAATTAACAGTCAATTAAAGGCCCTAGTCCCCAGTCTAAGTGTCACTCATATGTAGGCCTGTTAAGTGCCTCCCGTTTAACTTTTGTATTGGTATGTCATAATGTGCTTAGTTTAAACCGTTGTAAGAGCAATGCCAATGCTAAAAGTGCCAACCCTCCCACTCTGTATTCATTTTCTCCCCAAACTCCTTGATGCCTCCATGGTGGAAACTCTGGAATTCCTGGTAATACTGTTGGCACAATGATCTCTGAACGGACGACCTCACACAATTTGATATAGGCACCATTGGAGACCGTTTTTCTGATAAAAGATGAAGAGTTGGAAGATTTGGAAATGTTATACTTTGGCTCTGATCAGACTTGAAGGCTAGAACATGTTTCTAGATTTTCGGTTAGGCGCTTCATCTTCTTGTATCTCGGGCCAACAACACCTTTTTCTGAAAGTCCACTCTTCTCTTTAATTTTCTCTAGCCTAGACATTGGTCAGTTAAGCTTTTTAGGTTTCTGCAGGCTTTGGGTTTTTGCAGGTTCAGGCTTTAGCTTAACTCTGTAAGGGCTTTATGACCCAGGTTGTTTATCTTAAGCCCGTGGGCCTTTTGATTTGTATCAGGGGTCAGGTCTTATGCACCCCTCCCCCACCTTTCTTCAAGTTTTAATAAACAGGTAGGGGTCCATGCCCCCCTGTAGCTTCTTTTTTTTAAAAAAAAAAAAAAAAACCCATGCCAATCCAACATGTACAAGTACCTTAAATTGAGTCAAACATTTCCTAAGTCCCTGGAACCCCTCCATTTTTTAAAACCTCCTTAAAACTGTCCTTAAAACCTCCCATTGGCACTGCCCTAATCTGATCTTACATTCTTACCTTGAACTTCCACGGCTTGGACCCTGCAACAAACAAACCTCACATTTGTTTTCCTACCTTTGAATAATATAGTCCCACATTGTTTAGAAACAACGACATAACAAAATACAAGTATCCCTGCTGTAACATAACGTACAGAACAGTGATGAAATTGTGCTTATTGAGAGTGGGTCTCTTAACTAAACGTTCACGAGAACGAAACTAGCGCCACTGAGCTCTTTGGTTTTTTCTGCTCTCTCTTTCCTTCCTTCTTCCTTTCTCAGGTAAAAATCTCTGCTTTTTCAAATTTTTTTTGAAGAAATTTGAGTGTTAATCTTGTTTCTGCATGTCTTTTTACTGGAAAATTTTGTGTTTTTCTTCAATTTGTTTATAGAAAAAAGTTTGAAATTTGAAAAAGTTTCAATCTTTTTGAAGTGGAGATATCAACTTATACTAATTTGCATTGCACAGTTCACCAAATGTGTTGAATTGGATTGGTTTTAAATATTTTAGGATAAAAATCATATTTTGAGAAGTTTGACGGTTGATTAACCATTGTACTTGTGGTTTTAAGTATGATGATCACCATGAATCACTGTTTACGGATTAATTGATTGGAAACATAGTTTAATTGGGTGTTAGTTATTTTGGGGTTTCTATCTATGTATATCTTGTGTTTATGGATTTTTTTTTTTTTTCTTAATGCTTGCAATCTGTTCGATGAAATGCTTAAGCCATTATTTTGCCTTAATATAGCTAATTGTCACATTTTAATATTAGCACTACCTCGTTGAGACCATTTGGTTGACTTTATTAAGAGTAACTGAGTAAGTAGTTAGAGTAGTAATACCATCTCTGTCAGTCTCAATTTTTATCCACTATATACACAACTCTCTGAATCCCTTGTGCTCTTTCATTAGGTTAGCATGCATACTTGATAAGCAAGACGTTTAGCTAGAACCTAATGAATCTCGGTCAGTCTCAATTATTTTATTTTATAACCGACATTAGGTGTCTGAATGTGTAATTGGTAAGCAAGAACCTAATGCATGTCGAAGTAACTGTCAATCCAATTTACATGCCCATTGCTCCTTTAAAATTGATTAGTATGCATTAGCTGCCAGTTAAAATTTATGGACCTATTTTTTTTAATTGGGAATTCAATGAGTTATAATTAGGGACTAGAGCATAGCATTTTGGGTTTTAAATGTTTATGAACAAGTTAGTAATGCTATTTTTTAATCTTATTGGTGAATGAAAGCGTGTGAGGTAAATTAGTTATTTGGGGTGGGGAACAAGCTCAAATTCAGTAGTTGCTTGTAATGGGACCTGATATGCTTCTACATGTGAACTAGACTCCATCGAGTGTGCCTATGATAGGATCCTGCTGCTTAGGAAAGGACTCTAAGAGACTGATTGGCAGTAAACACTCCCTGTTCTACTATGAACAAAGTCATATAACCAAGTGTCCAAAGTACATAGATTTTCTTAGGCCCAAAGACAAAAATGAAAAGAAGGTTCTAACTTGAAGCCCAATTTCTTAAGAGCCTGCTTGTTTGAGAAAAGGTATATAACGTTGGTCCCCAACTTGTCACGTTTCTACATTCTATACCATTATTTGTGTCAAATATTGTTAGAAGCTGAAGCAATTCTACTATGTTGAAATGTTACTAGTACTACACACTATTGTTGCGAAACCCTACCTTTAATGTGTTTTACTCAATTACTCTTCTTTTCTATATAGGATTAGTTTCATGGCAGATAATGATGGGAGTGGTTCTTCTTCGAATTTGAATTCTGCCAATGTGAGGCCAGTGGTTGTTAGGGTAAAGAGGAAAATTTCTCAATCTCCGGTCGAAGCTTTCTGTAAGTCATAATTTTCCAACTTACTGAAGAATCCTTTTGTGTTTTATCTTGTAATTACATTCAACTTGAATATTATCAATGTCTCCAGGGTTGGAAATCAATGAAAGACCTTACAAGCGGTCATTGTTAGATTTAGCGAAACTTTCGCTTTCTGATTCACGTGAAAAGGGTAATTGAAAGACAGTAATATCTGTAGAATCTTAAATTTTTCCTTGTTATTAATTGAATGGTTATAAACTTATAATGTGAAGTCTATCTTATTTATCAATATCACTCTTTCGTGACAGAGGAACTGAAGAACACAAAGGTTTTTGTCCAACATGTCGAGACAGTAAGCAGCTCGGAGGCCACTGTTGATATTTTGCAATCTTTTGGGGTTAGTATATTGTTTATATTAAGGATTGGTTCTTTCATTTTATTTTCCTTTTCCAGCTAAGTTGAAATCCTGTAAGGATGTGGAGTTAATAATTGTGTTTCTTTAGCAGCCCGATTCTGGTGATTCGTCTGAATTCAGAACAAAGGTCGAGGAACGAAGACGTTTTTTCAAAGAAGGGAATGTATGTTCAATCTTTCCTGGAAAGACCATGCATTTGAATTTCATTTTCATCCTTTTAAATGGTTGAGCTGTGTTATTTAAGATTCTTTAATATATATTTGATTGTTCATTTGTTTTTCCATATTTAAGATTGCAATCACTGGAGTGTAGTGCTTTTAGGCACAATTGCCAAGTCTCACTGGTAGACAATGCAATTGACGTATAGGGAAACTTTAATGCATCAAGTGAATGTATTATATTTTCTTGAAACAGAAACATCACTACATCGATTAGCCCACTGAACATCTCTTTTTAGTTTGTAGTCACGATTTTATATTCCTCAAAAACTTGATGTGTGTTGAGTTAAAGTTAAGAAACTCATATATATCATATATGTAGGTGCAGCTGCGAAAACTTATTGTAAAGATTGTTTGAGCTTTAGTATTGTTCTACTATATTCCTTATAATAATAATTATAACAGAAATCATCTTGTAACCTCACCGTGTGTTATTAACAAATATAAGATATCTGGAAGAATCTGAAATATCACACATAAAGATAAAACAAAATTGGAAACTTGCCTTAGTATATGAACTTAATAATCAACATAGGATGGAAACACAAAGGAGCATTATCTTGGAAACACAAAGGAGCATTATAGATAAAATAAGCAAGTTGAAACTATAACTGTGTATCAAGTTTCAAGAACTAATATACTCAATCTTTGTTACTTTTGTAGAATGACTCTTTACACACAAGTTTTTTATGCTTATTTTGGGGCCGGATCTCAAACCTGTAAATAATACTGTAATGAAACCTATAGGACTGCTCTATATACTATTGTCTCTTTCAGGTCATGATTGAAACTAGTCCTTTGTGTTTTCCGTTTTTTGTTCTAACAGTTTGAAAATGTTGCCTGCAGAAACAAAATCAGCTTCTATCAAGATCCAAGCAAAATCACGAGGTACATTACCAGTAAGCTTAGTGTGCTTTCTATTTCATTTTGTTATACGTGCCAGGACATGCTTGTCACATAAATCATACTATCAAAGTTCCTGGAATTTGATATGTTTTTCAAATATGCTTGAGGTTGATGACATTGTTATTATATACCTTCAAGACCTTTCATTATTTTCGCCCTTTTAAACTGATATTGTCTTGTCTCTTATTTGATGTAGTCACATATAAACCTTTTGTTTTTACACCTGCAAAACACATGTACCTACTTTTTTTTGAAAGTACAAAATATTTCTGTTGCCTGGAAAACACATGCCTAAGTGCCTTAAAGTATTACAGAAGTCTGTGCATGTACCACTGTACCACTTATGATAACCTGATATACTTCCAAGTATATCATTATGGTACATCATCCTAATTCCTTGGAAAATAGGACTAAATTGTGGAAGACACAATTTTCAGGCTACTGGTGCTGAAACATATTTTGTCTTCATCAATAGGTATGACATCTATGTTAAAAGAAAAATCTGTTGTGATGCACGCAATATTCATTTTCATATATAAATCGGAACAATTATACCTAATTGTTATTTGTAAATGCCTTAGGGTGCACATATGGATACAACCCTGTTTGAGTTTAATGAAAATTATCTGGGACCTGAGTATAGATGAAATCTAAGACTTGAATGATTTCATTGTTTTATTGTTAGTTTCTGGCAAAAAATGCTCGCTTTGAACAAATATGGAAGAGCAGGAAGGCAAAGAACGAGACCATGGATAAGGATTTACGTGAAATGTGTCATCTTTATGATGTTGTTCGTGTTGACAATGCGGAAGACAACTCCAACAAGAAGGAAGAACCCAAGTATGAGAGCTATTATATAGTTGTTTTCCATTTTAGCTAATATATTTTGAGCTAGTACTTATTCCATTATTTGTAATGCAGAGATATATCTATGGAGGAGAGAACAATGCTCTGTGACTATTTGCCTATGCTAAGAGAGTTTCTTCCAAGCGTTGCAGAAGAAATTCAATCTGAGATGCAATCTTACGCTTCTAACCAAGGTATTACTCTTATCATTTCCTAGGCTAAAGAGATATGCTAGATTATAGAATGCCGTTTTCCATGTATATCTTATTGAATATGTTTCGGTTCATCATAAGCATAATTTTTACCAAATGATAGCTCAAGGAGTGATTCCTCATTCCTTTTACGGTCAAAAACTCAAAATAGCACAGCCGCCGTGAATGTCATATTGTGGAGACTTTTCTTTTCAGTTGGTCCATTCAAGTTGAGTTAATCGATCCTTGTTGTTTTTCTCATGTTTTGTTTTTGACATTTTTCTTTGAACAAATGCTGACAAGCAACCCACTTCAACAAATGCTTGGACTTCCACCTCGGCACCTCGGACTATAATGCCATGTAGCAAACAATTTCAGAACTAATAAGCTATGTGAAACGCCCCTAGTTAGACCAACAGACAATACTCAAATGAAAGTTTTACTTTACCTCCAAGAATAGTTTTAATATTCTGAGTCGTTTTGTAAGTATTCAAACTTTCTGGTCTATATTTATGTGCTTATGGTTTTTGAAAGATACGTCAGGTGGCATCACTACAATAGGGTTGCTTACTAGGATCTCTTATTCTTCTGAGATTTCATCTCACACTTTGCACCAGTTTATTATTAGTGAAATTAAAATTTTCCCAAGAAATTATAGAAAAATATTGGCTTTAAGTTCACCACTGCGTTAGTGATAGGGTTGCTACTAGGATCTCTTATTCTTCTGAGATTTCCACTCACACTTTACACCAATTTGTTATTAGTGAAATTTCATGTTTTATCAAGAATTTATAGAAAATATTGACTTTAAGTTCACACTGCGTTGATGATCAATTTGGAAAGAATATCTTCTTCTTGCCCTGTTATTAACCGATAAAGATGGTCTTCTTTATACATTCACCTAGTGAAAACGTTGTTTGATGAGTTTCTGATTCGTGCAGGTTCTGCAGATGGCTATGTTTTCGACTTGTATACTGTGCAGGATGAGTTCACCGACAGTCAAAAAGACCCTCCAAACACATTTCCTTTGTAAGAACTTAATATAGCATCCTTCCACTTCTGTCTTATGGTATTTAAAATGATTTGTAACAATGGAAGTCGTCCCAGGGTGCAAGTAAATGACGATGATGATTTTTATGATGGACCATCGGACTCTGAGTTTGAAAGTGATGATTCAAATGGTACGCACCACCTACTGCATGTCTTTCTTAGCTATGACTATGTTTTTGTGTTCATAGTTGACCCTTTAATTTGCTATGCTGTTCAGCTGAAGATAATCCACGAAATGATTATCCCGATGAGGAGTCATCTGATGATGAAGATGAAGAGGACAAGAGCCAAACATCCTGTGAAGATTCTGAAGAAGCCGGGGACAAAAGTTCTGATTATTTGTCTGATGAACTCCGAGATAGACTATGTGCTCTTGAGGATGATGATGCTGAAGAAGATGTTAGTGTTGATTATGATTATGACGAGAACCAAGAAGATGACTGGAGTTCTTGAGCCTAGGCTCCATGGGGTAATTTATTAATCTACACCATCGATTTAGACATTTTTTGAACTTGTCATATAACCTTAGTCTTTGGAGCCTGTATATTGTGTGAATAGGTCTTCATATTCCAGTCTTTTTCGGAAAGTAATGTAGGGACAAATGATATTAGGGTATTATATACACCAAAAAGGTGGACATTTTGCTAGCATAATTTTATTCAAAAAAAAAAAAGACAATGTTATGCCTGATTATACTTTTGCAGTAGCTTGAATGAAGTGAAGTCCAATATTCTAATGTTGATTACCAAATAATTATATTTGTAGTATATACATTATGCGTATTCAGCTGATTGTGGAATCCCCTTTCTTTTAGTTTTTTATTTTTATTTTTGCTATTCTCTTCCCGTAAAGTTCCTTACCTACAGATCCTAATTGGATGTCAGAAATGGTATGGGAGTTGGGACTTGGGAGGATAATTTTGACCCATTTGATTAGATCTGATTTAGCAGATCACGTGTTGTTCAATTTCCTAGGTTTAAACTTTTATAGTATTCAAAGTATCGAAGCCTGGAGGTTGATTAACAAAAATATAATCTCTAGTTACTAACATTGTTTCAAGCCTGCAGATCCATTAACTGTAACATAGTCCATTGACAGTAAAATAGACAATCTGAAAGTTCCCTAGCTCTGTGTAGTTGCCAGTGCCAACCTTGTTTCCTCATTGTTTGTCAAGATTTGAGAGAAATATTCCTTTTCTAGTTTCTTCGATTGGTTGTGGAAACATTTATCTGTTTTGACATTTTCAAAGTAGACCCACTTGTTAGGTATCCTTCTGGCAGAGATGATGATGCTGAAAATTGCACTGTCTTTATATGACCATGAGATCGAACACATTCATGCCACACTTCTGGTATTAACTTGCAATCTATAACCATTATTCACATTCCTCAATGTTTTTTCTCCTTCCTTTGGTTGATCCCGTTGGCCCTAATCCATCAAATAGATGCTTTGTCAGAGTTTTTCTTTCTGCCAAACAAACTGCACACAGTTTTGTTCAGTTAAAATACTCTGTATAAAATATAGAGGGCCAGCTTTGGGGAATAAGAGCATTGAGACTGCTTCATACCTAAAGACTAAAGTGATCAGAAGGCTTTGTATGTGCAATTACAATTTCAGGGCGATCATCTTGTTCCGTTTTATTAGTGCCTTGTAACATCATCGTCATGCAATCATAAAGATTGCTGTGTTGCTCAAAGAAATGACCAGATGTAATCTTATTTGAGACCATTTTTATTTTGTAGCACCAACATTATATCTCAACTAACCAGTTCTCAATCCCTATAGACTATTTCTTCTCCGAATCACAAACATATAGTACGCAAAGCCTCCCATGACCAACAGGATTACCAAGCCATCAATCACACCTCCTGTGATCAGAAGCCATGTTTTCGCATTCCAACTTTTCCCACTGTCCCCACCAACTCCCTTTGGAACCTTAACTAAATAACTCAATCCAATTCCTTGTTCCACCTGTTTTAAACCTCTGACAACTCCATAATGATAACATTCTTGCAAGAATATAGCAGTGCCGGTAACAGAATACAATACAGCAGCACATTTACAATCATGGACACACAGATTCAAGCACTCCTCTTTGCTGACATTTACCCTTTGAGGTGGAACTCTCAGAATGCTCTTTACACCCATTATCTCAACCATTTCAACAGGACTAGTGCTTTGGCAGAACTTGCTGGAAAAATCTTCGCTACAATTTGGATCATGGCGGTACATCTTTCTAGAAAATTGAATGCATGTACAATTGTTAGAGAACGTACAGATACCATAAGGTCCACATGCCATGGGAAGGTCGCAGGTGCTGTTTATTGCCTCAAAGGAGGCCTCAAATTTCCCCTTGAGAGCTGAATAATGGTAAAATTTCAGGTTCCCTGTGGTTTTCTCTAGTGCTAAAAATCTTAGGGGTTCAAGTCTTTTGGGCAATATTTGCGCGAGTTTCCTAACATTTCCATCAAATAGCTTTAATCCTGTTGAACCAAATTCTGCAAATGCTATGCTTCGGTTCTTGGTGAGCCTAAATTCCCAGTAGGAATATTTCTGCTTATCAGAATTTAAGTATAATGCTAATTTATTGTTTTGAATTTCAAAAGAATAGAATATGGATGAACTGTTGGAGAAAGAAGTTAAGAAAGTTGAGACGCTGAGTCTCTGCCCCCATAGCATGCCGTCTGTAGGAAAATTGTAACTCTGCCACTTAATTAGGTCCATAGCATCTGTGAGAACAAGATTGCCACTCCTTAGTAACTGCAGTCTCTGCTTCATATGGAAGGGGGAAAGATAATCAGGAACTTAATTTACAGTGTGAACATTTTAGTGGTATACTGAGGAAAATATCTTCAATGTACTTTACAATATCAGTAAATCTTACCTCTACACCTTGTAAAGAAGTCCCAGATCGCCATCCTATACCCCCTTTGGAATCTCTCAATTGCAGGTTCCCGTATTTAGTTAGTTCTAGCATGCATATCCCTCTCGCGTAAAACTGCATAAAATGTGCAGAATTCCACACTCTGTAGTCTCCAAGAAACACGCCGAGTGAACATGAATGATCCCCATTAACAGCTTCAACACTCAATCCCACCTTAAAATTTGGTACTTCATAGCTAGTCTCTATGAAAAAGGCTCTTCCTAGAAAGCTGCTGTTGTACATAGAAGGAACTGGAATCCTAACTTGAAATCCTATTGGAATATAAGATTTGCACAGACCTGGAGTGAAGAAGAAAACCATAAAACAAATGAAGTATACATCCATACGAAGAAATTTTGATCGAAAAACCTGGACTGCAACTGGTTGGTTGCTAGATTATTTGTGACAAAAATGTATGTCGTCAGGAGATTGAACATTCGACTGGGCTCAGAAATGTTTTGGTGGTTGAACAATGTTGGTATGAGTGGAGAGATCACTGTCAAGCAAGAGCACTAAATAAAGGTACCAACAGAATTTGTTTTGTTTACTCTTTCTTACTAATATTTTGCGCAAGTGTGTCTGATATTAGAATGGTCCCATTTTACTCCATTACAATTGGTCTAAAAGTACTTCTCCAGGTGGGGTTTGGAATTGTTTTGATGTTGGAATCATGGTGGACACATTGATTGTATAAGGTTCTGCAAAGTGGAGCATATACAGATAGTGGTATCTGGTGAGGTGAGATCTGAGGGTTGCATGACGCGCACACACTGTTTAGATGAGCACTAAGCTTGGATAGTTATAGGGTTTATTGACTATTGTGGCCTACGATCACCCACTGTGGTTACCCTTTTTATTGGATTTATTGTTAACTACATGTTTAAGGGGTCATGGACTTGAGGTTACCCTGATATCATCCCATAAGGCCATAATATATACTTGACTTTTTGGCACAATGACTGCATTGATAAACCATGCTTATCAATAATTAATCAAAGTAAGCATTTTGCAGGCTATGGGATAAGACGATAAGTACACCTAATTAGTTTATACTCAAAAGTAATATATAGAACTATAGAAGCCTCGTTTGAAGGACACCAATCAAGCATAAGCAAAACAGCAAATTATCGGTCCTCTAAAGTAAGAAAAAATAATAATTAGTGAAAATAATATGGGTTTATAGAGTAATAACATTTATTTTTATTTTTTTTCTGATTAAACTACTAATTAAATTCAAGATGCAATATATCCTACCAAACACATTTAAAATTACAACTAGTCCTATATAGTATATAGACTGCAGTCCAGCAAAAGTGGGCATTTGACATGAGCACTGGAATGAGACCAGGCTCACTTATGACTTGCCCTTGCATTCAAATCAACCTGTACACTTATGATTCATGAAGATGTATAAATTGAGGATGGTGCTCTTTGCTGAGTATTTTATCCCAATATCGCGGCTGCAGACATATTAGAACCATGGCAACTCTAAGTTCTACTTCTTTCAACCACGCCATCATTAACATCAGTGGCAATGTATATTGGACGAGAATCTGCTCTTTCTTGAAAAGAAGTTGATGTATTTGTATGGCAGTGTTTGTCCATGGTGATGAACTTGTCTATGTCTGTCTCACTGCACCAAATGATAGCTGTAAGTACTACTATTAATACAACCAATATAAGAAAAAATTGTACAAAAGGAGGATATGTTGGTGGTGTAGGTAGATGAAGTGGAGACATTGATGAAGATGTGCTCATCTTGATTAAAAACAAACAATTACTTGTTTGATTGGTATTTTTCTTAGATCAGTAAATAATACTGTAAGAAAGATTATATTTTCCCATTATTTTACCATAAACAGTGGGATTTTTATGGAGAGAATCCCATCTTAGAATCCAGTTTTGATATTGTTTTTCCAAACTTCTAAATCTTATGGCCCTGCTTGTTTGGGCTACAAAAAAAGGCAAATCTTTACCATCTATAGTTAGGTGCTGTTTGTTTTTCAGTAAGTCGGTCTGAATGACTGAACTTAACCATGGACCCAATGTATTCAGTCTTCAGACAGTTTGTTTTCTACCAATGGTTCAGTGCTTAATCCATCAATTAAGTGATACAGTGATTAAGTGGTTCAGCCAGAATTTCGGGCAGAATGGAAGTCTGAATTACTTAATAAGGTAAAAAGACTATTTTAACCTCGACCTTTGTTCTATTACTGTATCTTTTCTTCTTTTCTTTTGTTTTCTCTCTCTCTTCTGTTCTTTTGCTTATTCTTCTCGATCCAGGTTCTTTTCTGTTCTTTTGCGTTCTCTTCTGTTATTCTTCTCAATCCAGGTTCCTCTCTCTCTCTCTCTGAACTTTGCTTTTTAGTTTTTTTGTTTAATTTTTTCTAGAAATTGAAATATTGATTTGATGTTATATATTTCTCTCTTACAGGATTTAGGGCTAAAATTTTGCTCTCGAGAGATTAGTTATTGAAGACAACCTCCTTCTATCAAAGGTAAAAAAGTTCATTTTCGTTTCATTCACAGGTTGTAGTTTCCATGATAAGAAAATTCCTCTTTTTTTTTTTTTTTTTTTTCCAGCTCTAAAAGGCCAAGTTTTAGGATTTTCAGATACCATTTAAGCCTAATTTCAATGGGTTTTTCTAATTTTCCGATTTCACTATAATGAAAAAAAAATCCATGAATTGAAATGATGAGGGGGGGGGGGGGGGGGGGTGTTTAGATTACAAGTAGCAAAATATATTTTACTGTAATGGATCAGTTGTAACCTATTTTTATTTTTATAATGGATCAGTTGTAATAATGGTGGTGGTGATGACATTATTTTCTAGGATATTGAGTTTTCTGGTTCAGTTTATATTGGGTGGTTATTGTATGTATGCATCTGAGCATATATTCTGAGCTTATGCGTTTAATACCAAGTTTGCGAGACTACGGAGAAGTGAGAACATCACTTTTCTCACCATTGCTATATATGTCAGACCAAATGCATATGATCTCTTTGAGTGAGCTAGCACTTGGATATCATCAAAGTCTTTTTTCATTTAGGAGGGGATGTTTTGCAGTAACCAATATGCAGTATTTATGTATTCTATTTCTTCCTGAAGTAACAGATACATGTTATCAATATTCATTTGGTTCAATAAAATTATGATATCGACATCTCATTCCCACTGATATTCAATAGAATGCCACTGTTACATAGCCGCCACTGTCAGAGCAGTAATAGGAAGGTTATACAACTACGTATTATATCTGTACACACAATGATCCTAACAAGAACAACAATTATCGCTCTAGATTCTTTCTAGAGAGAGCTAGCTATAGGTTGATATAAAGGTCTTGAGTGTAAAGGTCAACTAATAAAACCCCTCATGCCCAGTGGCGGAACTAGGAAATTAGGTACTAGGTGAGGTGGAGGTAGAGTCCTAACCGGAAGTTGCAGGTGTGCAAAGGTCTTCACCCACATAATACATATCTTAGTCCAAGTGACTGTATTACATGGTTGGGATGTCTAACCCTGAACCTCACCTCACCACTGCCAATATGATTGAAACTCGTTTTTCAATAGAGTCCTAATCAAGAGAGTGATGGATAGGTTTATGTTCATTGAACATTTCCTTACAATTTAAGGCAAGACTAGATCATATATCATATACCAGTTCATGTGGCAGATTCCACCTTTGAATATCAGCTGTATGATATATCTAAGAGTTTTAGACCAACGAATTAAGGCGGGACGACTGATATTGATAGCATGGTTTTAATTGCTATTTCCATAGCAATTAATGAAACCCCCATGTTGTAGAAACATATTATTTTGTTTGTAGTTGTTCTTCATTGGTATCTCTTTTGTTCTTTGTTTTGTCGTGAAGGATGTCGGGTACCTAAGGGGTTGAGAGGAGTGAAAGTGAGATATCCGAGAGGGGTTGTTGTCTACGGACAATTAAATTTTCTTGTTTTTTTTTTTTTTTTGTAGTGATGAATCCTAAGGTATGGTTGCTTGTAAGTCTTGTGACATTATTGGTCTTGTATCGTCGTTGGCGACAATTAAAGACTAGGAATGTTCGACAAAGAATATGTGACTCTAGTTTAACTGGTGAAAACTATATAAATGAGCTTATGAGAGGTTCTGATAGACATCTATTTGATTTAATTAGAATGAAGAAAGACGCATTCAATAGTTTGTGTGATCACTTCATTGAAAGAGATTGGCTTCAAGATAGCAAACATGTCAAGGTTAGGGAGAAAATGTGTATGTTTCTTCGAACTCTTTCTCACAATGATCGGAATCGAGTGATTCAAGATAGGTTTCAACATTCTGGTCAAACCATTAGCAAGTACTTTCATGAAGTGTTGTGGGCAATGTTGAAATTTTCAAAAGAAATGATAGTTCCTCCAAACTTTAATGCACCAGTGGAAGAAATACATGATAGTAATAGGCGTCTTAAGGAGATATTCAAAGGTGCAGTTGGAGCACTCGATGGTACTCTAATCCATGCAAATGTCCCTAAACAAAAACAAATTCCTTATAAAGGGAGGGGGGGAGGAGAATGTTGGCAAAATGTGTTGGCTATCTGCAATTTCGATATGGAGTTTGTATTTGTGGTAGCCGGATGGGAGGGAACTGCAAATGATGCTAGAATCTTGTTGGAAACTATTCGAGATCCCGACAACAATTTCCCAACACCTCCTCGAGGTAGTTGTTTGCTTCTTAGTGGAAATTTTATTATTTTTATTATTAATTAAATCTAAATATTTATTCTTTTAATTGCTCATTGTTGATTTTGTAGATATGTATTACTTGTGCGATTTTGCTTTCACACACACAAGAGGGTTTATGTGTCCTTATAAAGGTGGTCCACGATATTGGCTACCTCAATTTCAAGCTGGAGGCCCTGCTAGAGGAAAGGAGGAGAAGATCAACCACGCTCATTCAAAGCTAAGGAATGTAATTGAAAGATCATTCGGTGTGTTAAAGGCACGATTTCCTATCTTAAAAAAAATGCCTCAATATGATTTACCAACTCAAAGGAATATAGTTATAGCAACAATGGCTATACATAATTATCTTCTTAGATATTCTTTTACAGATGATTTATTTCACAAGTACGAGAATGAAAATGTTGTACTAGAACTACTTCCGGAAATAGAATATGACGACCCACCTCCAACCGCTAATGATATATTTCGGAGGATAGAACAAGTGTATATGAAAGAATTACGCGAGCAAATTGCAAACCAGCTTTGAGTATGCAAGTTGGTGAGAAGTGGAGTACTATGAGAGGAGGAGTCTTATGATTAGAGATTCAGTATTTTGATTAAGTGAATATAGGACCATGGTATTTGGAAGTTGTGCAGTTTTGGGATTCCATTTTATTTTGGATGCATGTTAAACTTTTTTTTCTTTCTTGTGTTTTTGGTAAATGAAATGCGCAGCAGAAATGTTATATCAACATTTGTACTGTTGTAGTAGGTTGTTAGAGCTCTTGGCCTATAGTAAATGTTCATTTAGAGCAAATTTCATTTATAGTGCACTTCATTCAGTTTATAGTGGAAATTTATATTGTATATTTGGGTCTATGAAATCTTTCATTTGTAAATTTCATTTAGAGTGCACAAACTGTTTACAGACTGTTTGAAGTTCTTATAGCAAGTATAGTACTATATGGTGCACTAAAACAAAGTACAGTAAAAGAAAAAAAAAAAGACTCTTCTTTTTCTACTGAAGTTCTTCTATGAATATTGCAAAAACCAAATTTCTTCGACCATTAAATCATCTTTGCATCAGACTTTCACCTCAAAACCTACAATAATTATAGCAATTTTAGATACCCTTTTGTGGAAATGCAAGATTTAAAACAATTCAATCAAATTCATTAACAAATGATCATTTGTGGTTATATAAACGATACATTTGCTGCAAGCTTGCAAGTCGTCTTCTTAAGTATTCAACAGATTCATACTTCATTCCCATCAATCACACACTATATGCTTGATTCTATAAAAAAAACCCAAATGGGGTTTATTTGGAATACTATGATGAGAGCTTATTTGTAGAGAGATTTTGCTAAGGTGGTTGAGGCAGCAGATGGGACTTCTGGGACAAAAGTTGCTGACGTGCTTGAGAGGGGATTTTGCTTAACAAAATTTCAATTTAAGTGTAATTTAAATTTTAAATAGCTCTCTACAATAAAAAGGATAAAATAGACATTTAGTAATGATTAAGCACTTCATACAACAAACATTATTCGTGGTCCAACACTTAATTAAGTGTTGTATTCAGCATTTGTATTAAGTTCAATTAAGTGTACAAGTGATTAAGCAGCGTATTCAGCCGTTCAGAGCTTAACTTAATAAAAAACAAACAGCACCTTAGAGTGGTCCCTCCCAAGTTTACTCTTTGATTTGAATGTTCCCCCACCTATTTTAGTTTAAACCCTATTGGTCCCTCACTTAAACCTTGCATAAACATGAGATAATCATAGATGGTCCCCCACTAAGTTTATTAGAGAAAGGTGTAAAAATTTTGCACTTTTGAAATAGCACCAAATTTTTACATAAATTTTGTTCATAAAACTAATTATCAAGAGTTTCAAGCATATTAAATTAGGCTAAATTTCATGCAAATTTTTGCGGGATAACCAAGCAGAGCCAATCAAATTTCTTTCCCGATTTAAGAACCAATCAGTTTTTTTTTTTCAATTCAAAACAAATTTTATTGATAAAAATTTAAGGAATTACACAAAGTTAGAGGACAAACGCGGTACAAACTGCGCTGCAAACCTTTTCTGAATAGCAAAATGGGGTTGAGGGACCCTACCCATTTAAATTATCTGGGAAAACTTATATCAACAATCAGCCGTTGAAACCCACGACCTCTCCACTTTATGAGAGGGGTGGTACCATTGAGCCACAGGCTCGTTCGCAGGAACCAAACTTTTCTGATACCAAACATCAAAGCCCAAAACCAAAAAAGAAGCCTTGGGCCATGCCCCAACTCAAACCTAGAGTTCATACATTTAAGCCCATATACACATTTCGACATATTAGGATAAAGGTCTTAATCGGCTATCTCATTGCCCCATACACTGATTCAGTTTCAGTTGCACAAATGAGTGAAAGACAAAAAAAAAAAAAAAAAAAAACTCATCAGTTTCAGACAAGATGAGCTGCTTTTGATCTATCTATATATAATTTATACCATTCATTCCAAAATCATTTCAATATAAGTATATAACATTACCAACTCCTTGTTATCTCTTTCCAAAAGACTTGCTTTCACATGAATATTTTATTAGTTGATCATCACATTAACATATATAGAGTAACATATATTATCTTCATGGATCAAGATGTTAGGCGTCAGTTTTGTGTTGGTTTCAAGCTAGCTAATTAGATGTCAATATAAATATACCTAAATTATATTGGTGGTCATGGTTAAGTGGTTAATCCACTATAACTAATAAACTAAGAACATATATGCAATATGCTTTGATATGAAAAAAAAAATGCTCAAGGAATGTTAACTTACCAACCTTGAAAGCAATAACCTATTAGTTCCAAGTACACTCATATATTACTTAATTCTTAGACAAAAATGGAACTTTCAATCACATCTTAACGAAGAAATGATATTACTTGAAATTTGTTTGCAACGTTGGAGTTCCATTGCCATATATTGGTAATTCTATACGTTCGACAAAATCAAAGTGTCATCTTTTCCATCAGCCACGAGAAGTGATCAAGATTAAGGGAACAATATTATTACTTGTTGATCGATTTGATTATTAGTGTCTAGGTTCCTTATAATTTGCTCATATAGCTAGTGACAACTTTGCTCTATATATATTAATTATGGTTTATGCATGTCACTCAAATTCTTATCATCTATGTCTAATAATAATAGAAAAGTGGGTGTCTTTATCTTGATGTGTCAGACCACACAATGCATTATATGCTTGGTCTTGGATGTATTATTAGACACAAATGAACTCAATGCTGTAATCCATTGCATTATGAATGCAACCCGAATGTGCATAATATACATCCACAAGATGTGCATAATATATCAGTATAAATTGTCTAGACAAAATGAGAAAAAAAAATTATCTTATCAGATTATTTTCTTTGGTATGTAGAGCTCTCCTACAACAACAAAATTAATTAATTAATGTCATCATCCATGATTATATATGAGGAGAATGCCCAACGTTTTGTAGATTGGTTTTTATTTAGGGGTATTTAGGTTTTAGTCACTATATGTATATACTAATTAGGAAAATAGCACTTTTATTTCATTAATTAGGTTTTGATCACTTGGTCTAGCTGAACCTGATAAACAATCTAAAATGGCAAAATTGCCCTCAGTAGAATTTCACGTGAGAAGCACGAGACGTGTGTGTTAGCAGAGAATGTAATGACACGTTGCATTGTTGTTTCACCAGATTGTAACACGTGTGTTTGGTTTGAATTTGTTGGTGTTTAAGTTTATCACGCGTAAAACACGTTAGTTTCACAGGGGTAATTTAGGCATTTTAAAAAATAATCCAGTTAAACTCGGTTTTTTTGTAACTCGGGTCAAACCAAATGATCAAAACCTAATTAATGAAACAAAAGTGCTATTTCCCTAATTAGTATATACATATAGTGACTAAAACCTAAATATCCCTTTTATTTATTAAAAAAAATGAATGATATATGACCCCAACTAGATTTATAACCAAATAAGTGAAATACAGTAACATGTTATAATCCGGCTTCCCAAACAATTAATGGAAGGAATGTCTAATGGATCATATTATTATAGAAATGATGTTACCATTTACTCTTTTTTTTTTTTCTTTTGATAAAGACCATTTACCCTACATCTTAACTAGGTTCGTATATACGTGAACTATTAGAATTATGACTTAATAACTATTTGATTTTTTATATTCAAATATAAATCTTTTGGTTTTGAGTTTACGACCTGAACAACTGAACAAGAGAGCATATATGCATGGTTCTTCTTGTTTTCCATGACTCTTTTATGCATAACACTAAAACGAACAAGAGAGCATATATGCATGGTTCTTCTTGTTTTCCATGACTACTTTTATCCATAACACTAAAACGAAAAAGTCGAAGAGCACCCAACATGCATGCAGATTGCAGATGCAGAGAAAACGTGCCTTAAATTATCAAATGCGTTTATATTTCTGATACCATTTCATCAATATAATAGATTACCTACTAAACTTTGCATTTCCACTTATGTTAGTAAATCATATTGATTGCTATTAATTTGCATAAAATCTATATTCCATTTTTAACGGTTTGAAATTCTGTAGATACATCACATAAAAATAGCAATCTTTTAACAGTTAGAAATTTAGAATCAATTGAATTCATTTTCAATTTCCATATTCGTAATAATTTTAAATTTTAAAATTAATTAACATTTAATATTTGTTGTAAATATTTAAATTTTAAAAGATTTTATTTTCTCCACCAATCATTATTTTCCACGTGGTATATACTTAATGAATCTAATCATCGTGATTATCGAAAAATATCCACGTGGAGCCCAGTGATGAAAAAGTTTAAAGAATTACTGTACATCTTGGTGACACATACTCATCACAGTTTCCAACATCTATATAAACTCTTCTTCTCATCACCGTTCTTCTCTTATTCTTGTCTACCTCTGCAATTTCTTACTCTTTCTCTCTCTTAAAAAAAAAAAAAAAGATCCTGTTTTTCAGGAAAAATCTTTACAGAAGAGAGAGAAAGTAGAAGAAGAAGAAGATGATGTTGCAGAGATTAATGAAAAGGGCAGTTTTGGAAAAGAATGTTGGTTATAAGTGTCGTTCTTTTTCTCAACTAGCTCAAACTCAATCTACCTATTCAGAGAATGATGTTGTTTTACCAAAAATGCCCCCTTTCGATTACTCTCCTCCTCCTTATACAGGTCCTTCTGCTGCTGAGATCTTGCAGAAAAGAAAAGACTTTCTTAGCCCTTCTATGTTCACTTTTTACAAAAATCCTGTAAGTTCAGATCGAATTGTTTTTTTTTTTACTGATTCAGTGGTTTGGATTTAGTTTAATTATCTAACTTTTTGACATTTTACAGTTACACTTGGTTGATGGGAAGATGCAGTATTTATTTGATGAACAAGGTCGAAGATATCTTGATGGTTTTGGTGGAATTGCTACAGTGTGTTGTGGTCACTGCCACCCTGATGTGGTTGAAGCTATTATCAATCAGACTAAGAGGTTGCAACACTCTACTATATTGTATTTACATCATGCCATTGCCGAGTTTGCCGAAGCACTTGCTAAAAAGTTGCCTGGAGATCTCAATGTAATTTTCTTATCTTATCTTGATTGATTTTTTTTTGTTGAGTTTTCACTAATTTTTGTATCTGAAGTTTTTTGTGTTTTTTTTTTTTTTAATACCAATATACCATGTATCTGAAGATTTAAACAAGGAAAAAAATGTGCAGAAAAGGAATATTTGTTTTAGAGAAATTTAGATTAATATTTGTTAATTAACTTCCTAGTTTATCACTTAGGGGTTAGGTACTACAACTTAATTGTGTTTAATTGACATTTGATGTTTACCACCTTATATTGTTGTGGGCCCACACATATGAAATTGACATCTTGGCTCTGATGTTTTGTGGGGGGGGGCCCACTAAAGAAGCGTAATATGCCAATTGGCATACAATTTGGTTCAGCGTCTCGAAACGAGGAGTTGAGCAAGTGTATTTATGTATAGTTCTGCTTCTTCTGATAATTTATAGGACTTTTAGGAGCATAGATTGAAATTTTGATTTGAGTCAGTGTTCTGTTATTCTCATAAGTCGGAATATACTTTAAAATCAACAATATTCTGAGAATTTTTTTTTTTTTTTTACTTTAAATTCTTAGAATATTCTGATTCTAATTCTGATTTATGAAAAATGTGGTTAGATTGCCAACACTTCCAAAGTTACATGACAGTATGCCCTATTGTATAATTAAACATTTATCTTCACTCAAATAGTCAATTAATTGCGGTTGATATGCTTTCATGCTAAATCCAAAGTTTGATGGAATGGTAGGTTGTGTTCTTTACGAACTCTGGGACAGAAGCAAATGAGCTAGCAATGATGATGGCTCGACTGTATACTGGGTGCCATGACATCATATCACTAAGGAATGCTTACCATGGAAATGCAGCTGGAACAATGGGAGTCACTGCCCAATCTAATTGGAAGTTCAATGTCATACAGGTACACTTGGATCTCGGATCTTTTTTATTGAACTGCTTAAACAATGTAGCTATTAATTATGGCATTAATTTTGTTGTTTTGAAGCTCTACTAGTAACTAAGGTTCACCTGAAAAAATGCATTGCTTATTTCATTTCTCATTTTGCTTTATATGATCATTCTCTTTCATAACTACCATCCTTAGTTTTCGTTTTCTTTTCATAATTTGTTTGGTTTGGCATTTTCAAATCGTCTGTTTGTATGTGATCATTCTCTTTCATAACTACCAAAGTTTTTGTTTATACCAAGATTTATTGATTTAAATTAGCAATCAACTTTTCATGTCACCATCTAAACCATATCCCATGGACCAAGATTCTGAGGTTCTTCATCTTGCCGGACAAACAAATTGTTTTTTATTTTGAAGAGTTCGTTGATGATAGCATTGTTTTTCAATCTGCAAATAGAGATACTTATCCGCTTCCTGATATTTTACTGTATTATTTGTTCGTCATCAGAGTGGGGTTCACCATGCCTTGAACCCAGATCAATACAGAGGTGATTTTGGTTCAGATGGAGAAAAGTATGCCAAAGATGTCCAAAACCTCATTGACTTTGGAACTTGTGGTCGCGTTGGTGGTTTTATTGCAGAAGCCATACAGGTAATTTATGCGTCCTTGCACTATGTTTGTGACGGATATCTCCATCATCAATTGATATTGAAATACGTTGCTTTTAACAGGGTGTAGGTGGAATATTAGAGTTAGCACCTGGCTACTTACCTGCTGCCTATAGCAGTGTTAGGAAAGCTGGAGGCCTGTGTATAGCTGATGAAGTTCAATCAGGTTTTGCTCGCACAGGGAGTCATTTCTGGGGATTTGAGAACCAAGGTGTTGTGCCCGACATAGTGACAATGGCAAAGGTGAACGATCGTGATTGTATTCGGCGTATTGGCCTTCTTATCCGTTTTTTTCCCATACATGCTCTGTGATATTTGAATTACACGTGGCTGCACATAAAAATTTGACATAGAATTGTGTGCAAAGGGAAAGATGTGAAAAACTGTATGATTACAGTTACAATTTCTGCAATGCTCATGGCAAGTAGTTATTTGGCTAAACAAAATGTGGAGAATCTAGTGCATGGTACCATTGTTCAGAGGACAACAAGATGTTGTTTTGTAACACTGAATAATGATACTTGCTTACTGATGCACATTACCGTTGGCCTTTAGCTATTTTTTCTTCTTTTTTGAGGTGCTGACTTGTTTCTTGCTTGACTTGTTCAGGGCATTGGAAATGGGATTCCCATTGGTGCAGTAGTGACAACTCCTGAGATCGCACAGGTCTTGACCCGTAGTAGTTATTTCAATACCTTTGGCGGAAATCCTGTCTGTACAGCTGGAGCTCACGCAGTATTGAAAGTACTTGAGAAAGAAAAGCTTCAGGAGAATGCCTTTGTTGTTGGGTCGTATTTGAAACAACGCCTTACATCTCTTCAGGATAAGTATGAAAGTAAGTTTCGTATCACCTCCGTCTATACGATTCTCCAAAAGAATCTATGCATGTATGTCTGCTCTACAAGAGGCTTTATAGAGTTTTACTTTCTGATCACTTCAAGCTGTAGTTTTTAACTAGAAAACCTTTGGTTGATGGGTTGATCTATCTGCAGTTATCGGGGATGTCAGAGGAAGAGGCTTGATGCTTGGAGTTGAACTTGTCACTGATCGCCAGTTGAAAACTCCGGCCAAGGCTGAAACTGTGCATGTGATGGACCAGATGAAAGGTTAGTTTCTATCCCTTGCATTTAACTCGTGTTGTTGTATGCCTTGTGTATATATCTCAATCTGCTTACACTTTTTTTTGTCGTTAGAACTGGGAGTATTGATTGGGAAAGGTGGCTTTTACGGAAATGTGTTCAGAATCACACCTCCTCTTTGCTTCACCAAGGAAGATGCAGGTAACCCTTACTCACCCAGCTTGCAGCCAAAAAGTGTCAGAATGTATATGCATATTGTTTATGCTTCCTAACACATATTCATTAGATATTAAGATTTAGTCTCTTATATCTAATATTTTGTGCTGAGATTCACGAGTTATGCCTCTGTCTGTCTGTCTGTCTGTCTGTCTGTCTCTGTGTGTGTGTGTGTCTCTCTCTCTCTCTCTCTCTCTCTCTCTGTGTCTGTGTCTGTGTCTGTGTAACCATATTAAACAGTTACAAACTAAGGTGTTATTGATTAAGTGTTGTAAACATCTTAAAAAGATAAAGTGTAAGATTTGGCCTTTGGACGTGTCTGCTTCTCTCACTATATTTCTCTCTGTAACTCTGTTATTTTTTCTATCTTGCTTGCAGACTTCCTTGTGGATGCAATGGACTACACAATGTCGAAGATTTGATACTTCCTTCAAATGAAAAAAAGTAAAATGTGTCATTGATCAGCAGCCAATGTAATTTTTTTCTATCTTTCAATGGCAATTATCAATATATCAATAAATATTACTCTACATTTGATAGTTTAATAAAGGGATGTAATATATTGCAAGGAGAAGATGAGACACCACCTCGTTGTCTCTCTCTCCTCATATCTGCGTTAACTTGTAACTCCAGTATTACAGTTTCTCTCAACTTTTTTTTCCTTTTCTATTTCCGTGAATCCTATGAAGTTGTGTAATTTTCTGGTATATTTTTTGTGTTCCATCTTCTTCTGTTAATACTATTTGTACCAAATGTTGCTTGCATTTTTGTTTCCATGGAATTTATAGATTTTTGGCCAAAGGAAAACAGAATGTTATGGAAGGAAACTAACAAACTGCACTACTCTCTTCTCTTTGCACCTGGATATTCTTGTGTCTGTGCCTCTCTAGGTTGGTACACACAGTCACTGAGGATAAGATGTAGACTGATAATTAAGACGTATTTTAGTCCAATCGGAAAGAGTGAACAGAATGAAGACGAGCCCTGTTGCGGTGTTGCCTCTCTCTCTCTCCTCATATCTCTTTCTCCACGGCTATGAAGTTGTGGAATTCTCTGGTGTGTTTTTATCGGCTTTTTCTTAGTCAGTGAAACGTTGCTTTGCTTGCATTTGTTTCCATGAGAATAAATGAATAAAATTGATTTTGTTAAAAAAACCCAAAGCTTACCATTGGATACATCTTGGACAAAAATTAGCACTCACAAGCTACAAAAAAAAAGTTAGGCACAATCAACCCAGAATTATCTGAGGCCTTCTTCAATGTTATGAAAGGACACAAGTTAACATTATCTCTTTGCTCCAGAGATCAACTAGCCTGGAAGTCTTGGTCAGGGCTGGTGTTAACTTTTGAGCAGGTGTAATAGGAACATAAATTTTTTATTTTTGGACTTTGAGTTACCAATAAATTGAAGGTAAAATTGATAAAAAATACAACGTACTTTACACTATTTTCTACTTAATATAACGTAAAAAAAAACTGACCAAATGATACTTGAACTTTCAAAAAGTTTCCACGTTATACAACTTGTTAATTTCATGTTAACAGACTGCTTAGTTGTCAAAAATTTATCTACATAGCTTTATTTAATTAAAAAAAACTTAAAAATAATTTTCAACACAACAAAAAATTGCACGTGTGTCTCATGTGACAATTCAAAAATGACAAACTAATCTTTTTCTTTCTCTATTTAATTCTCTATTATTATTTATTATTCATATAAGATTGTTGGTTCTAACAACTTCATTACTACGTACTTCAATCGTTAAACACTTTCTCGATTTCTACATATAAGATTTCAAATAACCCCACACGTCTTCAATTTTCTTAAAACCAGAAGAAAAAAAAAATCGATTTTTTCAACCCAGTTTTTTTTCAATCCAATAAAGATTGTTGTTATTATTATAACCATTTATAAATTTTGAATTATGAACAATACCCATAACTGATTGTTTAAAAAAGTTATTTTATTTCAATTGGTCTTTGATTTGCTCAATTAACTTCATATTGACAAATAAAAAATGCATCTAATACATTTCAATAAAGAAAAACAAGATCTAAATTTATGAGAACAACAACAATTAACATTAAAAGATAAAGACATTGAGTTAAATTTGAGGAATTTTTAATTTAGGGTTTTTAAGTTTGAAATTGGGGTTTTGGTTTCAATTTGAGGGATTAGTCTTCTAATGAAAAGAAGGTGAAGGTCATGTGAGAAGCACATGCGTTCAATTGTTGTGTTGGATTTTTAAATTTTATTTCTTATTTTTCTCACCTGCCACGTAAATAAAAATTGTCCACGTCAATCAACCGTTAGTAAGAATTTAACAGATTGTATAACATGGAACTTTTTGAAAGTTCAAGTATCATTTGGTCAGTTTTTTTGTACATTGTATTAAGTGAAAAATAGTGTAAAATACATTGTATTTTTTATCAATTTTATCTAAACTGGATTTTGTATTTGATAAGTGGAGAAGTTTTATTTAAAGAAGAAGGTTGGAGTACAAAGTCCTGATCAGCATACACAGCTAAGTGTATCGTCAGGTGAAGGGTCAACTAAAAAAACAGGCTACCCTATTACAATTCTCACTGACTAAGCAGTTGTCTCCACTCGAAAATCGAATTACAAATTTATAACCCTTGTTCTTGTTCCGCAGTGGACCACTCATCCAGTACCTTAACTACTATCTGAAACTTGCAAACTTCAATATCCGGTTGTTGCGGAAAAGGTAGCAGTTTTCCTATCCGTCCACCGATAGGATTTGCGGAGAATGGGGGCCAGTGTTTGAACAAGTCTTCAATGGAATTGTTTAAACCGAGCAAGGCTGAGGTGATCTTATTAATTGAACATACAATAAATATATAAATCCTCTAATCTAATTGATTAAGTAATAATTAGGGGAGAAAAAAATGTTCAAAAAACTTTGAACAAGACCCTTTAATAAACTTTATAACCGACCCTGATTTTCATCAGAATGAAGCCGTAAGCAAATAGCATGATAGAACTCACAACAACCTTGACAGTTAACTTGATTACTGGGGATTACCTGAGAAATTTTATTACAGTTGGATCAGGCGGTGGTCGAAGCTGGAAGTAACGTTCAAGTAACACTTCTTTGCATGGTATCTTCACATTATTCACTTCCAAAACCTCTTTTGCTTCAAGCTCCACTCCTTCCATATAAGACATTTTCATACTCAAGATATCAATTTTGCCCAATAACCCTAGTTCTAAAACCTATACAATTCATACAGTAATTATAAAGTAATAAAATAAAAAGATTGACAAGCATGAAGTCGAAAGAAAAATAAAAACCTGATTATGTTCAGACTCGTCGATCATCATGATCAAGTTTCATGCCTTCAAGGATGGTTAATTTATTTAAAGCAACCTCAATTTTTGAACCAGTATGTATGCGCCTTTGATACTCCATTTATTTCTCTTTTATATCCGGGTGAATTCTGCTCACCAAAAAAAAATTCCAAATCATCAACAAAAATCATTAAAAGTTTTCAAAACACTAATCATTAATAAAAAAAGAGATTTTTGGACATACCCTATTTGAAAGTCAAAATTTGAGATACCCCATTTGAAGAAAAAAAATTTGAGATACCCTTTCTTTCAAGACAGAAGAGCTTTACAGCCGTAGGTTAGTTTTATAATGGACAACTAAGATAACACCACATCTTGAAATGGGTATCTCAATTTTTTTTTCAAATGGGTATCTCAAATTTCGACTTTCAAATGGGGGTATGTCCAAAAATCTCATAAAAAAAAAAAAAAACAGGTAAAGTATGTATACCTCTAAATCATAGTAATAAGTAGAAAAGCTATTAGGTTGAAGATCATCAGATTCAAATTAGATTACATCTAATAAATCTTTCAACCAATAATAACCCATGTCGAAGTCGAACATTAATAATACTACAACTTCTCAAAGTTTTTTCTCTTCTTCTTCACTATACCAGATACGTGGAACATACCGACTTACCAAGCACGTATCTCGAGGTGAATTTTTTTAACTCATTTTATGGGCTTGGGCTATTTACCTAGAGATTTTTGTGTGTTTAAGTCCAATAAAGCCCGGCCCAACAGTCCTGCTCGCCCGTTCGTTCAGTCTTCTTGTTCAACTCGGTAGCTCAGCTGCTCTCTCTCTCCCTCTCTCTCTCTCGTTCACATTAGCAAACGAAAGAAGATGCGCACATTAGCAAGACAACTCAGTACTGTAAGAAGTTCTAATTCTTCTTCTTATTATTATTATTATTGAAAGTTTAACTGTACTTTTTAAATTTTAATATCCGTTAAGTGTTTGATCAAATGCCTCAACTATGATCAAATGTATTATTTTTCTCAATTTGAATAAATTGGGATTTGGGGTCACACTGAGTTTCATTTGGTTTGTTTTCGCAGTATTTGTTTAGAAGAAATCCTGGTAATGAGAGAACAACCAAATTCTCCTTTTTTAATAATAGAGGTAAACTTAGCCTTCTACATTTTCCCCCTTTTTATTTATATTTATGTATATGATATGAAATTTATTAAATAAGGTCGAGAGCTTGGGTTTACTAACATAATGAAGAACCTCTAATAACACAACTAGTTACCTAGGTCTTGGATAATTGCATTTTGAGTTGTTTTTTAACTCATACTATTCATAAAGAGACATAGGATTTTGTAGAGTCTTTTGGGATTAGAGTAATGACGAGTAAGTAAAAATTTAGTGTATTGTCTCACTGATAAAGTTTATACATCTTCTATGGCATTTTACGTCGATTGATTTACTATAATGTCTGCAGATGATCGCTCGATTGAGGAGGAGGCTGAACGGAAGATAGGGTGGCTCTTGAAAATGATTTTTGTTGGGTCTGTGTCTACTATTGGGTACCATTTTTTTCCCTACATGGGTAATTCATCTTCGTCTAGCTGTTATTGTCATAATCATTTTGTATGTCAAAACTTTTCCTATGACAGTTTGTAATTTCCAGAGAGCCTAATTGTGATTTGTTCAATATTTCAGGAGAAAATGTGATGCAACAGTCGGTGTCACTCTTGAGAGTCAAGGATCCTTTATTCAAGAGAATGGGGGCATCTAGATTAGCACGCTTTGCTATTGATGGTATAGTCAGTTTATGCTATATTTAACAGGCTTGTGCATCTTTTCCTTATGTTCTGGCTAGCAACGCTCTGAATTTTGCTGATGTTTTTCATTATAATATTTGCAAAGGTATGCGGCCATATGTTTCCTTGGTCAGGACTGAAGAATTGCCAATCATCGTTTAGCAAGATTTCAGGACTTTTTTTATCCTAAGATCTTCATAGCCCTCGTGCTCTAAAATTTTATTAGAAGACTTAAGTTCAAGACGGCAAATATTCTAAGTGAGTTGCTCGAGTCTTAACAACTTAACGTAAACAAGATACAGTCTTATATTTTCAAGCCACCCAAGCAGTGCTTGCTTGAGACCATAAATGTCTTTTGCAACTTAAAAATCTTTTATAAAACATCCATACATAATTAGACATTGCCAACTATGAAAGGAGAAACACAATATTGGACTATTCTCCCTTATCGGTGTGGTGCTTGGAAAGGTAATTTGAAATTTCTCCACCTTTATGTGAGAGGTATCAGCTATTGTTTTGCGCTGGTGACAGAATTATATTTTGGAAGACCACGGGTAGGGTGATTAGGTGATTTGGGCTTTGGCTGTACTTTCACGGTATATTTTCCCAAGTCTGATTTCAAGAGGCACCGCACTAAAAACTGTACGATTATACTTACGGTTAGCATATCTTGGAACCTGGATTTAGTACATCTTTCACGGACTGGGAAAACTTCTTTAATAGCATCCTTTAAGGCTCAGCTTGGTGAGCTAGTTCGTGTGTTGTGGAGCCATGGTCCCATGATTAGAGTGTGGTCCCTTTGCTGAAAAATTTATATTCTTTCACTTGATCGTTCTATATGTATTTGTTTTGGTGATATACCCATGTCTAGCAGTCTGTACACATGGTGGGGATAGAACACCCTAGGCAATAACTAAGGCACATTTTAGTCCAGTTGGAAAGGGTGATCCTAGTGCCTAAGCGCTGCATGTTTTGGCTGCATATCTAGTAGTATGCCTTTATTTCCTTCTATGGTCCTAGGATTGGAATTTAAGTTTTATTCTCTTTTCGTGCGTGGTTGACTGGCTGTAATGGAGGATATCCTGGTCGTAGATGACCTTAGAAAGCACAAGGACTTTCAGTTATGTAGGATGGATTGGTAGTCAGTGAACCATGTGATTTCCTTTCTCTTGGAACATCTGAGCTGCTATTTTGAGTTGACTTGGTTTGCCCTGGACAGGTGTTGGATTTGATACCGTTAGAAATTTTCATTTTTTACTTGATAAAGAAATTGTTTAAAGCAAGATATGACCAACTTCTGAAAAACTCCGCTGCCTTTTAAAATGAGGATTGTGATTTTATAAATTTAGGCTACTCTAGGTTTAGTGGTGTGCTTTGGCTTGTACCTTTTATAAAAATTGTACTGTGGCTGGAAGTGGACTTTAGGTGTTGAAACCAAGGGGAGGGGGTTTTGAGTTTCAATTTATAGATTTAATATGTTTCAGTTTGGAGTAAAGTAAAACTTTCCCTGATTATAGATGAAAAAAGGAAGAAAATACTTGACTTGGGAGGAGCTGAAGCACTTATAAACATGCTGGAAGTTGCGAAAGATGACCGGACACGCAAAGAAGCTCTAAAGGCTCTCTCTGCCCTTTCTCAGTCAGGTCAGACTTTAATGTATTTTATGATATATTATGCTCCCCATTGTTTACACTTTCTTATACGAAATTGTTTTAACTTTAAACAATAAAAAAATCATGATTATTGCATCTTGTAAGATGTTACCGCATGCAAGTTCTTTCAGAATCCTGAACTTTAGTGCATGCTAAAGAGTAAATCTCCTTTGTCAAAAATGTGTTGTTATTACTATCAATATGCTAAAGACTGCTTATCCTTAGATGATTTTATCATTTTATCCTAGACGAAACACTGGCAGAAAAAAACAACTCTGCTTGTGACGGTAGCATGTTCAGTTGGGTGTTTTCTTTTTCCGAAGATTTGGATTAGATTTGGAAAATTTGTATTTTGGATGGGTGTGTTATGCTTCACATGGAGCATTCAATGGGTTAGATGGTGCAGAGAAATATGGGATTTCAGACATTCCTTACTATTATAATATAACACAAGATCTCCGCACAATCTGATGGCTTAAGCATACAATCTCAAGACCTATTTTGTGATATCATTTTTGAATGAAGAAGAGGCTCCTATTGGACTTCACTTAATGAACTAAATAAACATGAAGACAAGGAAAGCACAAATTATGTTTTCCTTTAATGCTCGCTTCTGCTAACCTAATACAGTCCACTCACTTCTGTATAAATTTTCAACGCAATATACGATAGGATGGAGATATCTATAACTAAAATTTCAATGAGACCACCTTTGGAGGCAGCTTCAAGATAATCTCCATTTAGTGGGTGGTTTACTGGATGTATAATAACTTTACCTCCCTTTTGATGGTTTTTCAATCTTGATGACATTGAAACATTCGTCGGTTCTATCACACTGAATATGACATTTTTATTGCAGTGGTCATCCAATGAGATGATCGAACTTCAGTGTTGAAAAGGTGTTTACTGTCAGAAATAACATCTTAATGGACCGGTGCCAAGTTCTTGCCTAACTGAATAGTGAATACTCAATGAGGTCACCTTGTTGGACTGTGGCACATTTTGTTAATGCATATAGCTCATCCCAATATGAATAGAACTAAAACTTTTGCCAAGTTCCTAATGGGGCTGTTAAGAATACAAGTTCCTGCTGTGGCTATACCACAAACAACTAGATGTAATCGTTCAACTTGGAAACTTTTCAGTTTTCAGTAGGGTGATAGGTACCGTCTTAGGCTCGTAGCTCTATATATTCTTGGTTTTTTTTTTTCTTGGTTATACTATTAGTAAAATCTTCTCAATCTATTAAAGTTGAGCATTCCTAATCTTTAACTACCTCTAATGATTTGCAGATGAAGTAGCTTTTTCATTGTGTCAGGCTGGAGCAAATTCAGTTATTAAATCTACTACAGATTCATCAGATGATACTGAACTCATGAGTTACAAGACCAACTTACTGAAGAAGTTCCAAGATCTGAAGTGTGATTCATCCTCTTGAGATAGAAATTATGTTTATGTTAATACATAAAAGCTGTTTATTATAAGTGGATTAAGACATGCAGCTCCAGATTGATGGTATTGCCCATCCGTTTTGTTTTGTTTTGTTTTTGTTTTTGTTTTTGTTTTTTTTGGGCATTGTGTACTTGACCGGCTAACCTTACGTTCTAAATAACTCTCCTTTCAAAGTTGATGAACGAAAAGTGATACTACACAAGTCTATTTTATATTAATGGCATCTCATCATAACTCATCTTTGGGTTGAAGTCATTTTATTTTTCATTTTTTCTTCTTTTTATATCCAAATATGAAATATGATGAATTTGTCATTCTATGACAGTTGGCCATAAATCTGCAAAATGAAATCCTTACCATGCACCTCAATGAATGATATTCCTAAGTGGAAGTATTCTTCCTTGTGGCATATGTCAGTTCTAACACTCTTGCAACTAATAAAACCATGAGAGAGTTACCGGCAAGCTGAGTGCAGTATTTCTGAGTTCTTCCAACTTCTGTTTCAGGAATATTCCAGTGAGGACGCTCTGTTGCATTGATAATCCTACGGAAGATATTCCTTACAACTCCTCACTTAGTACTGACAACTGTAGGCTTCTCAATATGCAGGCAGCTATGAACCCCCTCTGAATCTTGTAAGGCTGATGCATATGGGCAAATAATATCAGCCACGGCAGCAACGAGGCAACGCACTTCTAAACCCCAACTTTTTTCACCATGACTAGCAACATCAAATAGCATTTCCTCGGCTTTTTTCCACAGTTGTTCATCTGAACTCATACACAAATATCGCTACATCACAAGCTGCCAAGGATTCTTTACTAGATAATAGTGTTTGGAATCTTGCTTCTGGTATCTCTCGCAATATTAGGGTCTTTGTATTTCCATCAGTAGAAACAACAACATTTTCTGCAAAACACTCATTAGCTGTTGGAGCATAACTTTCAGTGAACTGCCTACTTAAGGAATGAATTCAATAATGCCGACTTCCCAGCTTTTCTAGGTCCAAAAACAAAGCACTGGAATACATTTCATTCAGCTTGTTGTTTTATGCGGTCTATTTATCTACTCCTTACTATGCGATGAGCTGAAGCTGAAGCTGAAGCTGAATCCCCTGGATAGTTAATGCATATCAAATTCGCCCAACTCTTAGCTGGTTCTAAAAGTGTCATAAGGGACCATTGAGCCAGAAATCCATTAAGAGGCAACCCTCCTACTGCAGTCTCCCCTGTAGTACCCTTATGAGTAGCATTACCACATGGATTTGCAGGTGCGGTAGAAAAGAGATCATCAAGCTCAGCAGGTTGTAGAATCCCATCAGCATCAAGGTCGAACAAAGGTTTTTGGACTATGCCTATACCTAATGATGTCTTTTGGGTCTGGAGATCAGTACTCAAGCTAAGAGAGACAGCCATGAGAAACGTGAGATACTTGATTGCAAATGGTCAGGATATAGACACCTGGGAGGACCCATGGAGCACATTAGGACCGTTGAAGTTGAATCAAGAAGTAAGTTGAGATGGGGACCTCCGATTCCATTGGGGTCATCTTTAGACACCATAATAAGCAATGGAGCACTACAAACCCAACTCAGCTCACTCTTGCCCAATGCCGAAGCTGAAGTATTAAGTCAGGTAACTATTCTAACTCAGTTAGGGAATGACAGACTCTTATGGAAACATAATCCTGCAGGTACATTCACGACCAAGAGTGCTTATAAAGCCATGATAAAGTAGAGTGGTACCAGTTAGTGTGGAGTAACAAAGTCATACCCAGGCACAAAATCACCACATGGATGCTACTCTCAGGAGCTCTTCCAACACAAGATAGGCTGATGAACAGGGGCATTTTAACATCCTCAAAATGCATTTTATGCAACACTAACAGAGAAAACAACAGACATCTCTTTTTTCAATGCCAAATATTCGAAGACAGTGTGGAGAGGTATAAAAGGATACATTGGACTAAACACAAATGATAGACCGGCACAGGAAGAATGGGAATCCATCATAAGAAGAAGCAGAATAGATGGCATGAAGGGGGAGGTGTACAATATCTTTACATGTGCCACAGTGTACTATTTATGGAGAGAAAAGAATCAGAGAAGATTTGCAGACAAATCCATGACAGCTGAATATGTAAGAGACAGATGCATAGCAGAGATGAGGACCTACACGCAAAACAAACTTGCAGAGGTAGAAGACACAGTTGCAAACAGAGTAATGACACATAATATGGGAATCAAAGTGCACTACAAGAAGAAACAAAGGAGATACTGCAAATGGGAGCCACCACCTGAAGGAACTATTAAGCTGAATGCAGACGGAGCTGTTAACACTAAGGGAGCTGGCTTTGGGGGACTACTAAGAGACCACAATGGTGAAGTACTGGCTGCATATACTGGGGGTGATACTTCTTCAGAAGTCATCCACCAAGAGATCAAAGGAGTTTTAGAAGGAATGAAACTAGCCAGTGGTTTGAGAATAAGAAAACTACAGATCTGCTATGATAGTTTATGGACTGTGAAGATTTTAAAGAATTTGATCAACTCACCATGGTACTGCATAGGACTTATTGCTACAATCTTTGAGTTGGCGCATGAATTTGAGGAAATTGAATATGAGCATGTCTTCAGGGAAAGCAACAACAGTGCAGATTACTTAGCTACTCTGGGTAGTGCTAATGGAGAGAACAAAATGTATTTTGTACCACCTTTGGATAAATTTCTGTACAAACATGTCAGTGATGACATGTTAGGAACTGTGTACGAGAGTGTAATTTATTTAATATGAATACAGGTGGGGGTTTGCCCAACCCCAGCGTAATTTGCAAAAAAAAATAAAAAAGGAGTCAGAACAAGGAAAAGATCCTCTTTAGGAACTCTATAGCTTCATTTGTTAGCTCCACGGTCTGATCAGCTGCTCGTAGGAATGAAACTTTAATGAAATTATCTCTAAGTTTTTTATCATCACCATATCAAAACGCCCTCAGTAGTATCCATGTGCTTTGAATATACCCATGTTGGTAGATTAAAATCATACATGTAAATAAATCTAGCCAAGGTGATACCAAACTCTTTAATCCCTTCCGGCATCTTATCTCTTAAAAGACTCTTAATCCTAGTTATTTCAAAAGTCATCCCAGAAGCATGATAATATTTTTCCTGTAAATCCTCCATCTCTGCATCACTAAGTGCCCCATCTTTGTCATGGTCAAGGTGAAAAAAAATCTGTTTCAATGCCCTTGTACATAAGGGCTTCATAGTTTGCGGCTTTGCACAACATGATCATACACTAGAGCTGCTGGATAATTCACTGCTTTTAATGTGTAATCGAAAAACTTTACTAGATCATGGGACGGGGTTTCTTCGATCCGAACTGTAACTTGATTAGTTCTTAGTATGATATCATCACTCTACCCAAAACGCGAAAGAACCCTCCATATTAAACTACAGTTCCTTTTAATAATATGTTCTGCATGGAAAAGAAAAAATCTTGACAAAGTGAGTCCATGATCATTAACCCCTTCCGATGACAGCTTCGCTTTTATTGGATTCTTAATTCGAGAAGGCTTAACCAGTGTGTCGAAACATATTGCCTGAAATTCATTCAACTCTTCATCATTAAGAGCACCATCTTTGTCACGATCACAACGTGTAAAAATCTGTTTCAGTGCACTTGTAGAAAAGGTAATATGTTTCGACACACTGGTTAACACTTGTATCTACTAATTAAGAAACACTAGAAGATACAAGTGTCGTGTATATATATGTGAAATAACTGTGAACCTTTTCTTGTCACCATATATAATGTTGGAAACTGTTTGCAGAATCTGTCAGATTTCTGACAGATTTCTGACAAGATCTTTGGCAGCCTATTTATATATGTTGTAGAGCTTCGTTGAGCGAGATCTTGGCATGTATGGATTCCTCGTTCCGAGTAGATTGTTGTAGAATATGAACGAGGAATTTATACATGCCAAGATCTCGCTCAACAGAGCTCTACAACATATATAAATATGCTGCCAAAGATCTTGTCAGAAATATGTCAGAATTCTGACAGATTCTGCAAACAGTTGCCAACATGTAAAACATCAGCAAAGACAGGTTTGTTTAATTTAAAATTTATATAGGTGTTGAATAATCTAACACAACTGATTCATTAATCGACATATGAACACAAAAGGTGGGATACAGTATGATGCACTGGCATACAAGAAATTCCTAAGTGGAGACACTCTTCCTTTTGACGTATGCCACTACTAAGCTTACAGTTCCTCCAACTAATAAACTCACGAGAGTGCTACTGACAAACCAATTGTAGAACGGAGTGCTAGTTCTTTCAACTTCTATTTCAGGAATATTCAAGTGAGGATGCTCGGCTGCGTTGACAATACAATGGAAGATATTATGCAGATCTCCTAGCTTAGTACTGATAAGAATAGGCTTCTCAATATGCATGCCGCTAACATCAGCCTTTGAAGCAACACTGAGGCAAGGGACTTCAAAACCATGACTACTGTCACCGTGACTAGCAACATCAAGTAGCAATTCCTGAGCTTTGTTCCACAGTTGTTCATCAGAACCATCATGGACAAATATTGCTACATCACAAGCTGCCAAGGATTCTTTACAAGATAATAGTGCTGGAATTTTGTCTTCTGGTATCTCTCGCAATATAAGGGTCTTCGTAGTTCCATCGGGGTGAGCAACAACATTTGCTGCAAAACGCTCATTAACCGTTGAAGCATAACTTTCTGTGAACTGCCTCCCAAGAAATGAATTCAATAATGCCGACTTTCCAGCTTTTCTTGGTCCAAAAACAAAGCACTGGAATACATTTCTTTCAGATTGTTGCTTCTTGCGGTCTACTTGTCTACGCCTTGTTGTACGGAGGGCTGAAGCTAAATTACCATGAAGCTAAATTACCATGATAGTTGATGTATATCAAATTCTCTAAACTCTTAACTGGTTCTAAAAGGGTCATAAGGGACCATTTAGCTAGAAACCCATTAAGAGACAACCCTTCTAATGCAGTTATCTCTGCAGCATCCTTATAAGGAGGTTTATCCCATGGATTTTCAGGTGCGGTAGAAAACAGATCTTCAAGCTCAGCGGGTTGTAGAATCCCATCAGCATCAAGGTCGAATGAGCTGAAAATCCTCTTCAGGAACTCTATGGCTTCGTTTGTTAGCTCCACAGTCTGATCAGGTGCTCGGTTGAATGAAACTTTAATGAAACCATCTTTGAGTTTAATATCATCACCGTATCCAAACTTCCTCAGTAGCATCCATGTGAATTGAAAGTCCCCTTCTCGTAGATTTAATTCATACATGTAAATAAATCCAGCTAATGTAATGCCACGGTCATTAACCCCTTCGGGCATCTTCTGTTGTAAAAGCATCTTAAACCTAGCTATTTCAGAAGTTTGCAGAGAAGCATCATGAAATTTTTCTAGTACATCCTTCATCTCTGTATCACTAAGAGCTCCATCCTTGTCATGATCACATAGTAAAAAAATCCGTTTCAATGCCCTTACACATAACGGCTTCAAAGTTTGCGCCTCATGATCATACACCGGAGCTGGTGGATAACGCATAGCCTTTAATGTGTAAGCGAAAAGCTTAAGTAGCTCATAATCAGATGTTTCTTCAATTGATACTGTAACTTCATTATTAGTTCTTAGTACAATATCATCACTATATCCAAATCCCCTTAGAACCATCCATATAGTATTATAGTGTCCTTTTAAAATATGTTGCGCATGCAATAAAAAAAATCCCGATAAAGTGATGCAACCATCATGATTAACCCCTTCAGACAACTTAGATTGTATGTAGTTCTTAATCTTTGTTACTTGAAAAGTGCTAAGATGATGGTTGAAACTTGAAACACTTTAACTGGAATTTAATCAACTCTGCATCATTAAGAACACCATCTTTATCACTATCACTAAGCGTAAATATCCGTTTTAAAGCGATTATGAATTGCGGCTTCACTGTTTTTGTTCCTGGAACAAACAATGGATCTGTCTGGTGAAGTCTACGTAACTGCTTCTGCATCATTAACGACTCCATTAGATAGCTAACTAGGGTCTGAATCTGATGTTCGACGAGAAAAAACCTTAGTTTCTGACAGAGAGAGAGATTTGTTTGTATTATTCCACACAACTCGGGTCGGGTTGGAATTTATTAGATACAGATGGGCCTGAATAGTATGGGCTCAGATAGGATCAATCAAGGCCCAATTAAAACCAAAGGAGATCTACGCTTTGTTCACTCTCTCCTCTTCTAGACTTCTACAGTTCTACCTCTCGCTGCTGCTTTTTCTTCGCATGATGGTTGTTATGTGCTATTGAGATTTATTCTCAATTAATTATTGAAATTCCAAGTTGATCTGAGTGAATAAATTGATTCTTACGAGGTGAGTTAGTTTATATTTATGATAGAATCAATTCTCATTTTCGATATTTATAGATGGTTACGATAAGCTTTATATTGCATTTTGTTTTTAAACTACTTTTATTTATTGCAGAGATTTTTGAAACTTGGGAGTACATTTTTTCTATTGGATATAGAGAATGGGAGGAACTGATGATAATAGTAATGTAAGATCAGTGAAAATGGTATTTGTGACAGTTGGGACGACTTGTTTTGATGCACTAGTTGAAGCTGTTGACACTCAAGAAGTTAAAGAGGAGTTGTTAAAAAAAGGTTACACTCATCTTCTAATTCAGATGGGTCGTGGATCCTATTTCCCCAAGAAGGTATTTATTATTTATTCCGGCTTGCGCCTTGCAACCTATCTTCAAATTTAGTCGTTTGGTTATTATCCATGATATAAAATCAATCTTGTGAATTGTTTGAGACTGTTAATAATCCAGTTTGTGTTGCCACATTTTTTTTTTCTTTATCAATATTTGATCTGTGGATAAAAATTGAGGAGTTCAAATTATTATTTTCTGTGGAGTTGTAGTTCTTTCTGTTGTTATTGGCTTGTTACATGCTCTAGTTATGAAAGTTGATGTGTCAGTTTCTTGTTTGCACTTTTTCTCTGAAGCTACCATTACATATCAACCCCAATTTTACTTTTGTCCGTCCGTAAACTATGTTTAAGTCATATTTTGTTCTCAAGATGGTTGTAAACATGCCATGCGAACAGCATGGCGTACACAAACTGATTGGACTCCTTTAAGTGATTCTTATTATGTGTCACTTTTTACCTTCGTAACACAAGTCGAAATCATCCACAGTGACCATGTTACTGATCACACGGTTTCACTTGTGGCCAAATGGCCAATACATATACATGGGTAGGAAGTAATAGAGCTACTCTTATACTTTGTAACTTCTTTGGAACGCTTACCAGAATCAGTTATGTTGGTGTCTCAAAGTATTTATTAATGTTTCCTTGTAATCTAGTCTGCAGGAGGATCGGGGTGTCTTGCCGTGAATTACTTCACGTTTTCATCAAGTATTGCTGACAACTTGAAATCAGCATCTCTTGTGATTAGTCATGCAGGTAATCTCCTTTTCTGCTTGTGATATTTAATTTAGGTAAAGTTTTAATTGTGTCTGTTATTTTCTAATGGAGGTGGTAATAGAGCACAACTTTACCAATATTATGGTAGTATGTATTTTGGATAGGTCCTAGTTGCAGGATACATCTGTATAAAATTTACTAAAGGAGTTCCTTTAACAAGTAACTGCATATCGAAGAAAGAAAAAACTGGTATAACATTATGTTTCATATATGATGCACTTTCTGTATTCTAAATGTAACACAAGCAATACACTTGTCTTATATAAATATATATTTTTTTCCTTGTCTTTTGTACTTTATTTCATTTCATTAAAACTTAGTGTACTTGTAGACATAGCTTAAAATGCCGATTTCGAGCGAAATTTCGAATCCTGGAAAAACGGTATATGCCGATATTTCGACACTAAATTTTTTTTGAAATCTAAGTATTCGCAGATATTCACGGATATTTATATATCCGATTTCTCAAATCTCGGCATAATTCGTGGGATATCCGCGGATATCGGCTAATGGCCATCTTTGTTATTTAAAACAGTGTTATGATTCTTAAAAGTTTTCCACAATTTTCGATTTTGATGGTTCCCTAAAAACAAATGTAGTTGAAGCTTCTCAGAACAGGCACCTTAGACTTAGATAGTGTTTGAAAGAAATAGAACTGACCTATATCATTTTGCTATGGATGAAAAGTACTCATGCTAATTCTAACAGTCCCAGATTTTCTAAAAAATGCTTCTCCTATTTAAGCACTAAAGTACCAGAGGTTTGAAGGAATATTCCCATTCCCCCCATTTAGGGCCAAACAATCCGTTCCGCCGAATTCGAGCCTTAGGTTGAATCCTAATGGTAGTTCCAATTACAATAGCATAACACAATTTTTTTTACAAAAATAGGTCATTGAAGCTTTTATAGATTATAAACTTACAAATATTATCTTGGATCAGTAGTATTAGATATAAATATTATCTCATTAAATGGAAACTGATAGGTTTGTGCCTATAAAATGTGGTCTAGGTTCAGGAAGCATATTTGAAACATTGAGGTTGGGGAAACCTCTGATTGTGGCGGTTAATGAGGATTTGATGGACAATCATCAGAGCGAATTAGCAGAAGAACTAGCTGAAAGGAAGCATCTGTTTTGTGCTTATCCTCAAACACTCCGCAGTACCATTGTGATCATGAATGTGGATGCTCTTCTTCCTTACCCACCTGCAGATGCTAAGCCGGTTGCAAAACTCATAAACAGGTTCTTAGGATTCCCTGATGATTAATAAACATGTAAGATATGTAATTAATGTGTTTTCTTGAGGAATTTATCGATATGTACAATTGGGGCTTGGGCAATTGGGCTTGTGTAGAGGTAAAAATGATAATTTACCATTGACGAGTGGCCTCAGCTCAAATAACACCTGAGCTGGAGGATCAGAATGAGGATGGGTCGATGGAACCCTGCCACCCAGGTGTGTATTTCAGAGGAATCAATACCCAAAATGAAGATGTAGGTGCATCGTGTTTTGTTCAACACTTTCGGCAGTTTTTCTGTGGCAATAACAAGAATCAGACAACAGTAGTTGTAAGGTTGTGTTTTGGCATATGTAAAAGCTGCTAAGAAAATGCCATTGCACTAGCATTTATGCAATGGCATTCAGCTCATTGGGTAAAGGGTTATAAAACTCTGCCAGCATGTAACCATCCATCCATGATGCTCTTAAAGTTGTATTTTACAACTGATACATCTTACTACATGTTTTTTTAACTCTACTTCAAATCTATATAGCTGAAAAAAAATTCCAGTTCAATTTCTCTGTATATATATCTCCAGTATAACACATTCACTGGACTCTTCCAGTACATTCTCCATAAATGGCATATGTAACATCAGCATTGCCTGTTCGCAATGGTCTTCATACTTCTCCACCATTCAGGAGGCAGTGTGAAACTGTGAATGAAAGCTGATCCAGTTTGATAAAAGGGTTTCCCAAGAGCTCTGCATATTCTGAATTGTTCTAGTTTGAGTTCTTCAAGTTTGACATTCTGAGAGAGGTTTTGGAATACATTATACATGTAGAATCAAAGCAGCAGTTGAACATCTTTGCTAAGGAAAATAAGTATTGTGCATTTTCTTTTGAAATTTAAAAATTAATATGGAAGCCATGAATCGTGACTGTATCGGAATTCAAACTAACAGGTCTTGTGATTCTCTGTTCTCTTTGTCTTATGAAAACTATTGTTTTAAGCAAATAAAATTCAGCACAGCTGCACAACCAGATTGAACTGTTGCATGTGGTCAAACCTTAATCTGATAAATAGATAATATAGTTTTTGAACCATATACATAATTTTATGGTTGTGCTCAATATAGACGACCATGGCAGTCAGTATTTAAGTAGCATGTCTTCTCATTACACTGAGTAATAATAGTGTCTTATGTTGAGCTGGTTCATTAGAGAATCTGGATTTTGCTGAGATTAGTTGGCTTACAAGGAGTTCTTCAAATGAGAATTGGACACTTTTGGCATGAATTGCCATGGTAGGTAGTTGATCATGATGAGTTCAGCATCAGAACAATATCTTTAATGATTAAGGAAGATTTAGGTTTCTTTTTACCAATTTCTCAGCATACATTGAGTTGGCATAAGAAATATAGTAACATAGTGCTGCATGCTTGACAATTTTTAAAAATAACTAAGTGGTGCATGGTAAGGTAAGGCATCTATTCAAATAGTGAAATAGGCCTAAAGCATGTGGAGTTACTAAACAAGTTGATCTCTTCTTCTGTTCTCCACACTCTTCATGTCTTTAGTTTAATGCACAAAAAGCAAGAGGGGAGAAAAGCTGGATATGATGCAGAAGTGATGAATTATAATAAGCTTTTGCTTAAATTTTGTGTTGGATTTCTAGGTCAACAACCTTTTTCCTTTTCACTTTTTAAGTATTGCTTAAAGAAAGTGAGACCTTTCTCTTTGAAGCTGGATTATAGGGATGAGAGTGAGTCCACTAATTTGATTCCCTCAATACCTTTGTCTACTTCACATTTGATTCTTCATGCCCCACATGCTTCATTGCAGTGCCTTGCTTGCTCAACCCTGTAAAATTGGACTAATGATACTGCAAGACATATCTTATGTGAGGTCATGTGTACTTGTTTGTTTTGCTTCTATAATGGATTCTCTAAGGTCAAATGCACATACTCAAGTTGCTAGTCTGGAATGCATTGTGGTCATTTTCACTACTACCATCTTGTCAGTAAATTGGTTCAACAACCATCTAATTGATTGCTTGATTGGCCCCAGCCAGATGTTTTCACAAATCTATGAAACACATCTGCACTCTGCAGTGCTTTTATTAGACTTGGAACTTCTGGGTCCAATGCATGGCCTCTCTTCAATTGAACTCGATCTGTTGGAGAGAACAGAAGAACTGAAACCATGTTGGCTTGGGTGGTCATCCAATGGAGCCTTCATGGGGACAAGTGTACTGGAATTTTTGCACCCAAGCTAAGCAACCTTGGGGTATTCTTCTTATTAAGCTGCTTCTTTTCATTTGGGTGGTATCACTTACTGATCGGATGTGCTGATAGAGCTGAAAATTTTACATTATTCTGAGGGAAAATTGGCGATAACCCCCCACATTATGGTCACTCTTGGCAAAAACCCCCTCTTTTGTCCATTTTTTGCGTTAACCCCCCAACCCCCAAAATTAGACCTTATGTTGCCCAGTTTACCCCTGACCCCTCCTATTTGAGTAAACCCCCTAATTTAACGTCAACATAAGTTAACTAACAGATGTTAACTCCGTTTACACCAACTCTTATTTGCATAAACCCCCCCGAAAAGTAAAAAAATTGAAAACCAAAATTGAAAATTTTACTTCACCACCAATCCACGTGTCGCCCATCCACCTACTCCTCCTCCTCCTCCTCCTCCTTCTTCTTCTTCTCCTCCTCCTCCTCCTCCTCCTCCTCCTCCTCCTCCTTCTTCTTCTTCTTCTTCCTCCTCCTCCTCATCCTCCTCCTCCTTCTTCTTCTTCCTCTTCCTCCTCCTCCTCTTCCTCCTCCTCCTCCGGCCTCCTCCTCCTCCTCCTTCTTCTTCTTCATCTTCTTCTCCTCCTCCTCCTCCTCCTCCTTCTTCTTCTTCTTCTTCCTCCTCCTCCTCCTCCGGCCTCCTCCTCCTCCTTCTTCTTCTTCTTCTTCTTCTTCTTCTTCTTCTTCCTCCGGCCTCCTCCTCCTCCTCCTCCTCCTCCTTCTTCTTCTTCTTCTTCTTCTTCTTCTTCCTCCTTCTTCCTCCTCCTCCTCCTCCTTCTTCTTCTTCTTCTTCTTCTTCTTCTTCTCCTCCCCCTCCTCCTCCTCCTTCTTCTTCTTCTTCTTCTTCTTCCTCCTCCTCCTCCTCCTCCTTCTTCCTCTTCTTCTTCTTCTTCTTCTTCTTCCTCCTCCTCCTCCTTCTTCTTCTTCTTCTCTGTTGCAAATAGGGGGGTTTAGGCAAATACTAAGATAAATGGGGGTTTATGCAAATAAACGTTGGTGTAAACGGAGTTAACATCTGTTAGTTAACTTATGTTGACGTTAAATTAGGGGGTTTACTCAAATAGGAGGGGTCAGGGGTAAACTGGGCAACATAAGGTCTAATTTTGGGGGTTGGGGGGTTAACGCCAAAAATGAACAAAAGAGGGGGTTTTTTGCCAAGAGTGACCATAATGTGGGGGGTTATCGCCAATTTTCCCTTATTCTGATTCTGATGCTATTAAAAGGAGCAAACATGTATCACTAACTGTTACAAACGGTTTTTTTTATCCTCATGGGCTTTGTGAACGACTAAACAAAGCAAAGATTCTAAAGCTTAGTAATATACATTATACATGGATAAAGATCTCTTACTCCTGTTCACTGGGAACTAGAAGATAATATGTGTATATTATATATTTTCCATTTACTGTATGTAGAAATGAAAAATATAATATGTCCTGAGGTAGAAATTCATAAATGGAGAATATTCAGTGATATTAATCTTTCACAGTTTAGCTAACCATTGATATTGAAGATACCACTGTTGAACCATTTGTACTTATTGTCGTAAAAATCAAAGTGAGGGGATGAAATCAATATCTAATGGGATTATCTGGATTATAGAGCTATAGGTGATCGAAAATACCATTCTTATTGTGAAATTTTATATATAATATAGAAGAGCTATAGGGGCATAAAGCCTTATTTTTCATTTTTATCTCTAAGCACAATTTTACCTTGCACTCAATAAGAAATCATGGTCTATTGTTTTGATTATGAAGGTATGTATGTTCATTTTGCTCAAAATAACACATGAGAGTTTCCAGAATTCCAGGTATGTTCATTGAATCTTTTATATTCTAGTTGATTTTGTCCCTATAATTGTTGATAAGGATATCTTCTTCTACTTGTAGTTAATTAGATGGTCATTGTCATTTCACAACCAAGAAAGTTCAGTTATCTTAAAATACTAACAAATTACAATTTAAAAGTATCTTATAATTCAATTCAACTACAATACTGTATGTAGAGTGAAACTGTGAAAGAGACACAGAAAGGAGGGGGGAAAGATAGGGGTGGCAAAAGAGAGGGAATCTATAGAAAGGAAGCAATGTGGGAGTGGATGAGTCTTGAGAATCACATTGGCACATTGACCTTAAAAACAAAATGAAGCATTTTTCAATGTGCTACATTAACTTGGTTGCAATTAAAAGTGATAGAAGAACAAAGTAATAGACATATATGGTGAACAAAGGGGACCCAATGCTTTCCTTTGATTTCCACAAAACTAAAACAAAGCAAATCTTTATATTTTACTAAACCAATTTGCCACCCCACTCCAAGAAAATATGATTTTCAAAAAACCCAACTTAGTATCTAGAAGATAGCTATTTGAGACATGTTGTATTATGCATTGGAAAGATATGGATGTCACATTTGTTGACCAAACTATCCTTGTTATTTATAAGGGCTTTATAGTCATTATGTAATGATAAATGTACAGTATTAGAAATGAAAGGGATTGCTAGTCTATCATGCATAAGACAATGACAAAAACACTTGGAGCATAAAGCACGCGTTTAGTGAGAAGGATTAAAACGACTTGAATAATGATCAATTGCTAATCATGGGGATTTATCCTTGTATGAACCGATAAGATCATAAGATTAACAATGGTAATAATATACTTAGTGCCTTATAGTTTCAAACTTGGATAAAATTGCACTTATTAATGATTTGATATGCATTTTTGACTCTGATTTATTAGACAAAGGCAACGTATTATCATATTAAGACTCAAAATGTCTAAAAAAACTTTAAGGTATTCATCTATTGTACTTTATAAGGGCATCCCTAATGACCATCAAATCTGGTATCAAACTCAAATTTGGTAAAAAAACAACAAAACTCATCTCTAATGGACCATCAAATTTGAGTTGGTAGCAAATTTTAACCAAATTTGATGTTTTTGAAGAAATTTGATACCACACTTGAGCAGGCAATAGAGAACCGCTCAAGTTAAGCGACTCATGAACACCCACTTTGAGCGGTCCTTCATTACCCGCTCAAGTTTACACCCTCTTTGAGCGGTCCTTCATTACCCGCTCAAGTTTAAACTAACTTTAAGCGGCTCTTGGTTGCCCGCTCAAGTCCAACTTAACCAAACATTGTGTTGAGCGGCACCCCATTGCCCGCCCTATAACATGATTTTTTTACTAAGAATATGAGTGACTCTCTTTTGCCCGCCCCATAACATGCAAACGGGTGTTAAAAGCCCACCCCAAATAAGCAGGTTTTAAATGACTGCTTAACCAAAGCGGTTTTTTATTGCTCGCTCAAGTTTGATGAACCAATAGAGAAAACGATTTTTGGTAGTAAATAAAACACAAAATGGGTATCAAATGTGCTTAGGTGGACCACCAAAACAAAAAAACCATTAGGGATGCCCTAAAGAGGGGTGAAGATAGCTATAATGTTTTTTGTTCAACTTCGGTAACTCCAATCCAATTATGACACTTGTTCATTTAGTTTTAAGGGAGGAGTTCCAGGGACTCAGAAAATATTTGACTCAATCCTGTTTAGGGTACTTGTACATATTGGATTGACATGATTTTTGGTAGATATGATCTCTTTACTATAAAGATCTACTACATAAAAAATCAGCTCATTTGAATATATTTAGACTCATCAAATGTAATATAAAATTCAACGGTAAAAATGAATGTTCCACAATACATTAACTTGTAATATGATTTTTCTAGGGTTAGAAAATTCAGATTCTGATAAATTTTGGTGAAGATGTCGTACATAATGAGAACATTCATCCTACAAAAAATCATGTCAATCCAACATGTGTAAGTACCCTAAATAAGATTGAGTCAAACATTTCCTGAGTCCCTGGAACCCTTCCCTAGTTTTAATATATTAATAGACTATCCAATTTATTATGGGAGCAATAAATCAAGTCGTCAACAAAATATATACCCAACAACTATTTTTCGATTTTGTAAAAGTAATAAAAACTGATGCACTTGCAGGGCACGTGCATATTCACATAGTATTTTGTAATGCATGTGTGTGTTTAAGAGTGAGTGGAACAATACTCTCCATCAAATGAAACCACTTGTCCATATATAGGTGTGTTTTATTTATACCCATATATGGACACGTGGCTTCATCTAGTGGAGAGTATTGTTCCACACTCTATAAAAAGTGTGGGTTTTGCAACCTTTAACATCCAAACAACACGAAACTAAGCTTTAAACCTCAGTTTTATCCATGGTTTGATTGTAGGTAATGTCTGGATTGCCTTGCGCATATCTCCACTTGGCCCTATGGTATGTTTAGGCAACTTGTCATTAGTATATAGTGACATCCACACAATAAATACACAAGTCACACATTACTTCTTCTATATGTAGGCCATGAAATAGTTTCTGGAATACTAGACCAGATCGAATCCACATTTTTTGGTGTTATGTACATGTATTTTGGAATACTGTATAGACATAATATTTTGAGTAACTATTATATTAGCGCGAGGCAAGTAAGTAGGAATTTTTTTCTTCTTACATGAGCTGAATATAGCTAAATAGATCAAAGTTTCAAAATAAATACCCACAAATATAATAACATAAGTTTAAAGTCACATTATTCTTATTCTTATAGTACGTAACATTGAACATAATGTATTAATATTTGTCAATAACTAATGTATAAAATGTGGTATTTTTATTATTAAAATAAAGATACAATAAAACCTCTCCATAAGAATACTCTATATATATATGAATAACCTCTACATAGTCATAAGAAATTTGGGCCATATAGTAATAATTAATAAGTTATAATTTTTCTTGGTCTCATCTAAAGAAATTTGCCTTCATATAGTAATAATTAATAATGTATTAGCAAAAAATATATTATATAGAGAGAAAATTATGAAAGAAAATATCAAATTTAAATTTTTTAATATGATTTTTTATATTTCTAACTTTTTCCAACACTAAATTACTAAATTAGTATATGCACATTATAATTTAACACTCTATTATTGTTGAAATTATAAAATAATTTTTCTAGGTACAACTCTATTAAGTTATAACCTCTTTATACTAATAATTTTTCTTAGTTCCAAGAATATGACCATAGAGAGGTTTTACTGTATATGTAATTATTTTTCTTTACGATATTGATATTATTTTTTTACATATTCTTTATACTAATTAGTCACCGCCTAGGTCGATTAATCTTCATCTAGTCCGATTAATTGCTGTCTAGGTGCCATGATCGATTTTTTTTCAACTGAGTAGGGGCTAGTCGAGTCGGCCTTATAGATGATGTAGGAAACACTTGAGGATTTCTACATATTCCCAGAATCCTTGGAGAATATTCATATAATCATATGTTTAGTTTAGGACTTAAAAAAAAGGTTTAGGACTTAAAAAAATGTTGTAATTATTGCACACAGTACTGTAGTATACACCAGAAAAAAACATCATTCGTTCTTGAAATTTAAGCTTAGTACGTCACTGTATACTACGTAGTATTCATATTACAAAACTCATCCTTGTAAGTTGTACGCATCAACGCATGTATGTATGCTGAACTGGCAAGCACGTCACGCACAAAGAGAATTTCAATTTCAATCTTTCTTTGTGGTGGTGGATGCTGAGCTGTTATCTTACTACCACTTACGGGCAACCGGTCAGTCTCGCTAATTTAATAAAATAAAAACATTTTTTTTTTCTGAAAAAATAAAAATAATTAACACAGACACACTGGGTTTTTTAGGTTTGTTTGTTTTATTTTCTTCTTTCTCTCGAAATCTCTTGTCGTTCATTTTGCGTTGTTTCTCTTCACTACCGCCATTCTCTTTCATTCTCTTCTCTAGCATTCTATCGTTTTGTTTATAAAACTGAAGATTTGTTTGAATTTGTGAAAAGATTTTATTAGGGTTTTGAATCTTTTAACCGAGCTGGATTCTCTATCTTTTCTCCGAAGAATCTCTATGCGCCGCTGGTTTAGCGGCTTTGTCGATTAGGCAACCGAACCAAGAGAGAAAGAATTAAGAATTCAGAAACAGAGAGAGAGAGAGAGAGAGAGAGAGAGAGAATAGTTTTCAAATCATTTTTTCGAAAAAAAAAAAAAAAACACTAATTTCGTGTTTTTTTTTTTTTTTTATAATTATTTCGTGTAAATTTTATGGTGAAAAAGATTATTGATTAGGTTTTGGATTTATAAAAAGTGGAATTGGATGGCATTGGGAGATCTAATGGCGTCCCGATTATCGCAATCTACAACTTCTGTATCTAATCATTTAGATGATTTTTCAAGTCGAGATGATGGAGATTTTCTTGGACAAAGAAGAGTTGGAGGAAGTGGTGGTGGTGGTGATTCTGAGACTGCAAGTAGTAATGGTGGTGGTAGTGGTAGTGTTAGTGGTGGTGTTAATGTGGCTCAAACCACAACGACGATGACGACAACTAGTATGGCCTATTTGCCACAAACTATAGTATTGTGTGAACTGCGACATGAAGCTTTTGAAGCTTATACACCTACTGGTCCACCTGATACTGGGATTTACTCAAGATGGAGGCCGAAAGACAGGGTAAACCCTAGTTCCATTACTTTTAATTTTTTTTTTTCATTTGTGTTTTATAGCTATTGGTTGAATTGTTAGAATTGTTATCAGTTGTAATCCGAGTGTATATAGAATGTTTAGAGTTACATCAATGTAGTGGTTAATATTATTATCCCAGATATGTTTTGTATGAGTACGATTTATTAATGTGATCGTGGAGCTATTGGAAAAACATTGTATTAACTAATATATTTGTCACTTAATTTAACTATCAAAAAAGCAATTCTATAAGAACATTCAAAATGTTTTGTTTTTCTTAGTTTTCCAATTATAGGTTAGGATTATGACACAAAGGTAGATTTATTTCTCTAATATAGCGAATGTGTTATATCGAATTACTATAGCGAATGCAGAAATTCAAAAGGTTTCCTTGTTGACCTGCAACTTATTGCCCTTTTTGAGAGTTTTAAAGTCTTGTGTTGCTTGGAATGCTGATTAGATATCCTATATATCTTAAAATAAGAATGGCCATTGTAATCACAGTTGCTGTAAAGGAAGCACAACTTAGTTTAAAGCAATGTGTATACAAAATAGAGAGCCATAACATTCAATTTCTTTGTTCGACACTTCGACTGGCCAATTTCAATAATTTGTTAGTGTAGAGTTAAGAGTTACCCTTTCGAAATAAAGTAGTTGATATATTTTGTTGTCTAACAGACTAATACATTAAAGCTCAATATTTTAGGAGAATAAATAGAAGATTTTTTTTTTCATCTGCATGGTATAGGTAGAGACAAACGATTGAATGGAATCATATTATTATGAATATACATAAAGACACTAACATCAACTTTTTTTTTCTTGAGAGGTAAACGAGCGTAATATATAGTTGATAAAAGAATCAATACAATGATTACCGAGGGGTGAGATATCCCTGGTTACGACACAACAATAAAACTACAAAGAAAACAAAACTACATCAAGGCTAAAAAATAACAGACTCCCGAGAAAAGATAAAAGAGGTAAAAGGTATTTCTGCGTAGTCCGACCACCTCTTACACCAAAGCCATGACAGACCTTTGATTTCAAGAATGCTACATTTCCACTTGGGGTTTCCTCTCAATTCTGGGGAACATTTGTTGTAGGATTGAGGATTTTATTTATTGTTGATGTTTTTGATGGATTCATGGCAGGGATGGATGGCGAAATCCTGGGGTTTTGCTTTCCCATTGGGAGTGACATTTTTTTTTTCCCCTGATTTATTTTGTGGTGATGTTTCAAATGACCAAGTATGGGTTTTTACTTGTTTAATCTGGGAATGGGATCAGTGTACTTGGTACATGCCCCAGTGAACTTACAAGTCGAGTAAATGGCTTATATTTGGTGAGCATGATCTTTCTATGATAGAGACCATGCGACAGATATCATCCCGAAAAGCGAGATCATAGTTAAATATAAGCTCTGGACTGTTAGTTGTTTCTCTGATTAATCAGCATCATGTTAATAAATCTTATTTGGACCCTCTTGACAGGGTTAGAAATCCTAATTACATATTTTGTTCTTATTTTACACTAATGAAAATGTAGTAATTCTGTTTACTTGATTACATCTGGTGTGATATCTTCACAATATTAGTTTAACACTGAATCTTAGTGCAGATGAAGACGGGATGTGTAGCATTGGTTTTATGTTTAAACATAAGTGTTGATCCACCTGATGTAATCAAAATCTCTCCTTGTGCGAGAATGGAGTGCTGGATAGGTAAACTGTTTCCATTGTGTTATACTTCCTCATTATTTCCATCTCTATATTTATGACTATCTTGTATTACTTAGTTTTTCTCTTACCATTGATTTTTTTTTCATTTGACTCCCAAATTGCTGTATATTTTCTTAGTCTAGACCCTTACTCTTAATTTTTAAAGGACTGACCATGGATGTGTTGCTAATAATAATTGCAATGTTCAAAGGCCTTTGTTGTAGTTATCCAATTCTTTGGCTAACAGTTAATATATATAAGTGAATTCTCTTGGACAATGGCTTCTAAGAACGTGCAAGTGTGAAGTGTCACACTTCACCTTGAAGATTCATTCTTTGAAATTCTATTATTTTTTTATTTGGGTTCGATTCTTGCTCAGTAGTTTCTAGTTTTGGTTTATTGAGTTACTTGTAATATTTCTAGTTTAGCAAATAGCAATTTCCCATCACATTGACCACTCACACAAACTTTTGAGGAAAGGTGGTTGTCCTCCTATTCGTCTGACACACATGATCAAACTCATGGCAATTTGTGTTTGCAAATTAGTTTGTCTAGCTCAAAGAGTACGACATCATTGTAAATTGATTTGTTGATCAAACTATATGGTATCTGAAATTTAATTGGATTGATAATTACAAGTGACACAAGTTTCTTCCTTTACAACAAGTGTACCTTAAGTATCTTTTTGGTTTTTACTACAGAGTCATGTAAGTTGAGGTTACTGATCAAGTAAAATTCATTGTCTTAAGAATTGCTTTGGGGATTTCATGAGTTTAATTTATCCTTACCGAGATATGGCTTTGGAGGTTTGGCGAGGGCGGGTAGGTCATGGAGGGTTGTGAAGTCTAGATTGGAGAGATTAGCTTTGGTTGGATCTCTTGCCAGCTGGCTGGATCTGATGGGTGCGGAGGGGGATTAAAGACTTAATAAGGGATGGGAATTGTAGTCGTTATTGGGAATGTAAGGGGCTTGAGGAGAGGCCTTTGTCTCTGAATTTACTCCATTTCTGTCTCTTAATATCTCTACGCGACCTCCTGATAATTTATAATTGTAATCTTAGGTAAAGTGGATGTCATGTTTACCGAGAGCCTTATTTTTCTGTTTCGCTCCTTGTTTCGTCTTCCAGATCTTGTTGACTCTGACCCATCTTGGAGTTTCCTAGTAGTTATACTTAGGGTTCTAAAATTCTTCCTCAGTTTTTTTTCTGTTGTGGGTGGCGCCGGATGGTAATTTTACCACGAACATTCTTATTAGATGGTTATTGATTGGAAACATTTGTCCTTTGGGCATGTCAGATGGTGAGTCGGCTACTATAATACTTATGCATTGTCCTTTGTCTTGGGTGGTATACTGGTAGTGCTAGTTTTTGCATCCGTTCGGGGGGGTGGGTTGTGATGTTGTGTGTGTCCCCACATGGTAAAAGTTTGTTTAACCTCATTGTCCATGAGATCCATGGAGTTGGATAGATTGTGGTTGTGGTGCTTGGTTATGCTGCTTGTATGCAGAAGGTTTTGGGTGTGTCTACTCTATATACTGAGAACATATGTCATATCTTTTTTTTTGGGAACCCTGTTTTTATTGATATCAGTAACTCAATGATGCTGGGGGATCGAACCCCCGGCCTCTGGTATCATCAGACTTAGGTTTTACAAAATGATAAATGTTATCTTTGCTTTTAGCCTCTCATTAGTTATCACCATTTGCTGCATTTGATATCAAAATTCTTTAAATTCTGGATCGTCGGTATTGAAAGAACATGGATTTATGTGCTCATTCCATTTTTTTTCTTTGATGGGCAGATCCATTTTCCATGGCGGCTCCAAAAGCCCTTGATTCAATTGGAAAAGCTTTAGTTAATCAATACGAAAGATGGCAGCCCAAGGTAATAAAGTTCTTTATTCTTTGTTGATCTATGTTTCATTTTCTGGTTTTGGTCCTTAAAAAGTTAAAATCCTTTGATATTTACAGGCCCGTTATAGGCTTCAACCTGATCCTACTGTGGATGAAGTGAGGAAACTTTGTCTTGCCTGTCGCAAACATGCTAAGGGTGAGAGGGTTCTCTTTCATTACAATGGCCATGGAGTACCAAAACCAACAGCTAACGGGGAAATTTGGGTTTTTAATAAGGTTTGTAGCTAATTAAGGTCTTTCCTTTTCTTTCTCTGTCTTTTTTTTTTCTTTTTTTTTTTTGTAAAAATATTATGGCTAATGCGTCTTTATTTTCTCCTATTGATCTACTTATGCGTTTCAGAGTTACACACAGTACATTCCGTTGCCAATCAGTGACCTGGACTCTTGGCTGAAGACACCTTCAATTTATGTAATCGACTGCTCTGCTGCAGGAATGATAGTGAATGCCTTTATAGAGGTTAGCATAATATTCATAGGTAGTTTATTCAGTATAAACAGTTGACCGGACTCTGTTCAATAGTGGTCACTAATCTTACTATTCTTGCCTCTAAATAGCGCCAAGATTGGGGATCCTCAAGCTCCTCTGGCTCCTCTGGATCTTCCTTAAAAGACTGCATTTTGCTTGGTGCCTGTGAAGCGCACGAGTCTCTTCCCCAGAGTGCAGAATTTCCTGCAGATGTGTTTACTTCCTGTCTCACAACACCAATCAAGATGGCATTGAGATGGTAAATCTGTTTATTCATCTCTTGACCTCATGTTCATTCTTTGCAATTAACGATATCTCTTTGTGCCTTAGCATCATCAAATCTTTTTACTCATCTCTTAACCTCATGACCATTCTTTTCAATTACATATGAACTATTTAGCCAAACATATGAACTATCTCTCTTTGTGCTATAGCATCAACATATTTTCTTAGTATAATTATTTTGTTTTCCAAGCGGCTAGTTTATTAACCTCTTCATTATATATTGTTCGATAATTGCTTAGATACAGTTCTTTTTCAAAATACTACACTCATGACTCATCCTTTTCTCATTCTTACGGTCTTACCAAACAGGGAAAAAAATGGTTTTCTACAAATAGATTAACTTTCCTCCATTCATTGAGTCAAATTTAACTCTGAATAATGGCTTGTTCCAATTGTGACCTACTAATCATGCCAATGATTTTTTTTCCTTAAATATTTCTATTTCCGTTTTTTGGTTTCTAAATATTTAGTATTAAATTTTAATTTCTACTGTAATTTATATTTCCAGTTTTCTAGATTTGATCATTGGTTGATCACTGGTTGATCACTTGATCTTTTAGTGGTCTAATACAATTTATGGGTAGAGTTAAGTCTAAAGGTCAAGATATATCTTACATCTAACCAGAAAAGCTAGTCGGAAAATTCTAGGTTATTCACTATGAATAGCATATGTTGTAAAGTTACTCTGTAGAATGTTCCCCTTTAGTTTCTTGCTAAGGTAATTTGTATTGGAAAATGAAAAGAAGACAACAAAGTATCCAATGAGGACCTGACAGATCAGGCCTCTTACAAAGTCATGTACAGTGAAACCTGTCTAAATGCACAGCCTTCGGACCAAGAAACAATGTGCATTGGCAGAGGGTGCGCGTTTATAAAGTAAAAATAAACATACTCTTATTATATATGGGACTGATATTTTTTGTGCGCTTATATAGGGTGTCCATTTAGACAGGTTTTACTGTAAATCTATTGTAGACACTATCAGGGTTTTCCAGGGCATTAATAAATGGAGGAGTGTCCATTTTTTCTCATCTTTAGCTAGAAAAACCTTTTTTTTTTGGCACAGGTATCAGTTGAGAAGTTGGCTTCTCGCATGTTCACAAGGAGAACGATGCTCCTATCCTTATGCAGGTTGCCCACTTTGTCATAAACCAAGGAACTTGATTTTATTAGAACTCTTGAATTACTGTTGGCGAGTATATTCCCCTTAGTTGATATACTGTTTCAATTTATTTTCAATAGGTTTTATTTTCTTCTTTTGTGGTGTTTGACAATTCATTTGTTGGATTTTACATTAGTACTGTTTGTGCTTCTTGTGAATTGTAATATGTAATATTCTAGTTTCACTGGCATTGTCGCATTGCATATTGATTCTGTTTGCTACATTTTCTTTACCAGGTTTTGCTCACGTTCGTTGCTACGTGATACCATCAACCATTCTCTTATAGATAGAATTCCTGGCCGCCAAAATGACCGCAAAACATTACTTGGTGAGCTGAACTGGATTTTTACTGCGGTAACGGACACAATTGCCTGGAATGTCCTCCCACATGGTAATTTCTGTGTTATTAAATTCAATCTTGGCCACCGATCTTTGAAACTGGTCTTCTTTTTCTTTCCTTTCATTTTTTTTGTTCCAACATCATACTTTTACTCTGTACAGATCTTTTTCAGAGGCTGTTTAGGCAAGACCTACTAGTGGCTAGTCTGTTCCGTAACTTCTTACTTGCTGAGCGAATCATGCGATCTGCAAATTGTTCTCCAGTTTCATATCCTGTGTTGCCTTCAACGCATCAACATCATATGTGGTTGATATTTAACCTCTTCTATAATGAAAACATTTTCATATGCATTCACTTATGTATTATTTGGTTTGGTTAATCAAATATTATGTGCATTTTAGGGATGCGTGGGACATGGCTGCCGAAATCTGCCTTACTCAGCTTCCCTCATTGCTTGACGATCCTAATGCAGAATTTCAGGTGTCTATCTTACTATATTTTGTTATCCTATGATGAGATTGTGAGTAGTCAATAATGTTATGCTTGTTATTTGGCCTTAATGCACTTGAAAATGGTGGTTACTATTGGTTTGATGGTTATTAATGTACTCTCTTTCATGAGATTGATTTGGCTTTGTAGTTGATTAATTTGTATAGAAAATGGTGATTCCAATTCTGTTGCTAGATCCTAGAATATACTAATTTTGTTACTGATTTGAATTCCAGCCCAGTCCCTTTTTCACGGAACAGCTAACAGCTTTTGAGGTATGGCTTGATCATGGATCTGAACACAAAAAACCACCGGAGCAATTGCCTATTGTTCTTCAGGTGAGGTTTTTTCGCATCTCTGATTATAAATTTTCTAAGTACATCAAGTATGTCTTTTAATATAAAGATCGATGGGTTTACATAAAATTAGTGCAGTGAGCAGAATGTCTATATCTTTAAATATAGGGGTATTTTGTATTTGGTCCCTCTAGGAGATGAGTAATTAGCATTTGGTCGAATCTTTATCGTTTATTAGTAAATGGTCCCTTTTTCGTCACTTGACTGTCAGTCAACCCAGTTGACCAGAGTCAAGGCATCTATATTTTCTTAATGACCAAACTACCCTTTCACGTGCCTAGCACGTGGTAAAACTTAAAATTAGGGGTGTTAAATGAGCTGAACGAGCCGAGCTTTGTATGTTCAAGCTCGGTTCATTTATAAACGAGCCGAGCTTGAGCCGAGCCCAAATTTTATATCGAACTTTATTTTATGTTCAAGCTTGGCTCGTTTAGCTATACGAACGAGCTCGAGCCGAGCTTTTAACGAGTCGAGCCCGAGCCGAGCTCGAGCTACTCGATTAAATTACACATAAAAGTACGATTTTATCTAAATGAGCCGAGCTTTGGTATGTTCGAGCTCGGTTCGTTTATAAACGAGCTGAGCTCGAGCCGAGCCCAAAATTTATACGAGCTTTATTTTATGTTAAAGCTCGGCTCGTTTAGCTATTCGAACGAGCTCGAGTTGAGCTTTTAACGAGCCGAGCTCGAGCTGTTCGGTTCGTTTAACAGCCCTACTTAAAACTCAAAAAACACAATTTAGTTGTTTGTAAACATGCAAAATTAGTTTATGGTCCTCTTTTTTCATATTTCGTTTCAAATATAGTCCCTGTAAAAAATAATGAAAATAACCATGGCAGTTATCTTACCTTAGTTGGAGTGAATTAGAACATGTAAGTATGTAACCACCACCCATGGAACCTCTAGAAGTTTATTCTCTTGTGTTTACAAGTGAAGATGACAATCAAGTGAAGAAAAATTTTAGACATTCCATGGGTCGTGGTTACATGTTCAAGTTCAATCCGATAAGATAACTTTCATGGTTATTTTCATTACTGTTTACAGGGACTGTATTTAAAACGAAATATGAAAAAGGAGGACTATAAACTAATTTTGCATGTTTACAAACAACAAAATTGTGTTTTTTGAGTTTTAAGTTTTACCACATGCTAGGCACGTGAAAGGGTAGTTTGGTCATTAAGAAAATATGGATGCCTTGACTCTGGTCAACTGGGTTGACTGACAGTCAAGTGACGGAAAAGGGACCATTTACTAATAAACGATAAAGATTGGACCAAATGCTAATTACCCATCTTCTAGAGGGACCAAATACAAAATAACCCTTAAATATATTTATGTATTATTCTAGCATTATCATTTATCGCCTTATCGGTCATCTTCCTATACCTTGGCTTTGTTCACCTAGATAAGGAGTCAGATGTTCACTGTTTAATCTGAATATGTATCATAAGTATTCTAAAACATCTTCCCTCTAGCCTGGCAAAACATGCCTTGGTTCTCCTAAGTCCTAACATAAGGAATTCCCTTGACAAGGCATGCCTCATGCCTGCCAACTCCAGGCACTAAGCCATCATTTCTTGGCTTGTAGATATGCCTCTTCTGTTTCATGTAGTTGGTATGGCGATCCTGTATGTTAGGTTGATTATGAGATCCAGTATCTTACCTCTTGTTTAGTTATCAAAAGCACACATTCAGAAATCACGATTGAGGCCACAAGGTAGGTAGTATTGTGCTGATAGTTGAAAAGAATTAGTACTCCCATGGGACTGAATGTCTGTGCATACGTTGAAACACAACATTGACAACAAACAGCTATGCTGTCAGGGGCTCCGCCTGAGCGCCGCGTAGGCGCTATATTTTAAGGGGAACGCTCCGCTTGGTAAAAACAGCGCTTAAAACGCTCTGGGCCGCCTGGGCGGCGCTTAGGTCCAGCGCTCTGTGCAAAGTGGCCCATAGAAACGCGCTCAGGGGCGGCCCAACCCTAAAAGCCCATATAAAAACTTAAAAGAAAAAATGAAATCTTTTGTTCTCTCTCTGCTGCTACTTCGTTCTCTGCTGTATGTTCAATTCTTCTTCTTCTTCTTCTCAAATCAAATCCATATCTTCTTCTAATCTTCTCAATTTTTCAAATCAAATCCAAATCTTTTTTTTTTCTTTATTTATTTTTTGTTTGTTTCTTTAACTTCAATTGAAGTTAAAGTTTATTGGGTTGTTTATTCAAGGGAAAGTATACTGTGCTAGGTTTTTCACGTCTGGTCGGAGCGCCCCCTGAGCGGTGGAGGCGGTCTTCAAAAATCTGGGCGCCTCGCTCCGCCCTTGACAGCATAGACAAACACTAGACATGATTGTTCCTTATTTTGCCCATTTCTTATATCATGTCTGTTCTGAGTAAAAGATGGTCACAAATTTGTTGTTTTCCTTTTAGCACCTTTGGCTAAGTGAAGCAACTTCCAAAAGAAACTGTATTGGTTTTGTGGACGGAAAAGTATAATAGGGCAAGGGACTTGCAAAGGTTTCAAAGAGGTGTTATTTGATTGGGCAGTTGGGAATTTAGTATTTAATGGCTATGGATTTTCGACTTTGTGTGTAATTGGGATGCAGTTGTATTACACTTCATTAGGTGAGCAAGAGGTGGATGGCTTAGGGTAAGTGGGTTAAGGGGTGCCAACCTAGCTGGATGTTGTAGTTACCTTGCAGATCCCCTCTCTGAGGTATATTGTACTTGACATGATCCTTGGAATTTATTTTTATCAACAAAAGAGAAGAAGAATTCCAACCTACTTTCATCCGTATAGTTCTTTAAAGAGGTTCTTAAGAATTTCATGCTAGGCCTATTAGGGTAAGAAATTGATCTTATAATGATTTAATCCCAATTCTTTCAGCAGATGATGTCTCACCATAGAGTACTTATTTACACAAATTATATCGTGTAACTAAAGTTAATCGTAAAAAACGCTAGTTGTATCTAATTGTTTTGCATTTGCTTTATATTATGTAGGTACTTTCTGTTTTGTACTTCTTTTGGTTGCATTAATGAATAAATTTAAATTTATCCATTTCAGGTTTTACTTAGTCAATGCCATCGATTTAGAGCACTTGTGCTTCTTGGGAGATTTCTTGACATGGGACCTTGGGCTGTTGATCTGGTAATCTTCTCTCTTGGTCTTCTAAATTTTGTTAGATATAAATTTAAAATCATGTATTTCATGGTTTCATTTATAAGGAACTTCATCCACAGTATGAGGAGTATGAAGTATCATCCTTATATTACCGTGTTGGTACACTTCCTTTCGATGCATACTGCCTACTCTTTTTTCGTATGGTATGTAAAGTTCGGGTTTGTTGTTCTTGTAGGCCTTATCTGTTGGAATCTTTCCATATGTTCTAAAGTTACTTCAAACATCAGCTATGGAGTTGAGGCAAATTCTTGTTTTCATATGGACGAAGATCCTGGCTCTTGATAAGGTATAGTTAAGTAAAAGCCCTTTACCTTGTTCTTCTGATGATAGCTTACAATTTCCTATTTCAATCCGATGCCAAATTCCAAGAGATTTTTTTCTTTTATTTTGTGGAATAGCAGTCATGTCAGGTTGATCTGGTGAAGGATGGCGGACACACATACTTCATTAGGTTTCTTGATAGCATGGATGCGTATCCAGAGCAGCGTGCGATGGCTGCCTTTGTTTTGGCTGTTGTTGTTGATGGGCATAGACGAGGACAGGAAGCGTGTATTAGCGCAGATTTGATTCATGTTTGCTTAAAGCATCTTCAACTTGCAAACCCACATGATGCACAGACTGAACCATTACTTCTTCAATGGCTCTGTCTCTGTCTAGGGAAGCTTTGGGAGGATTTCCCAGAGGCCCAAATGATAGGTTTGCAAGCAGATGCCCCTGCAGTTTATGCACCTTTACTTTCAGAGCCCCAACCTGAGGTTATCTTCCATACATTTGTCTTTTTTTTTTCTGTCATTTTATAATGCACTTGCATCTTCATAGCAATACAATTGAATCTTTGTTTCAGGTTAGGGCTTCTGCTGTTTTTGGTCTAAGCACCCTTCTTGACATTGGATCTGATTCCTTCAGAGATGGTGGAGGTGATGAAGATTGTGATGATGATGAAAGGGTTCGGGCTGAGCTAAATATTGTCAAAAGTCTATTGACTGTTGTCTCAGATGGAAGCCCTTTGGTTAGGGCTGAAGTTGCTTGTGGTAAGTAATTTAATGCCGTGATTTCAGTACATAAGCATCTCATAATTCGAAAGCATTATGCAGGAGTCTTTGCATCTTAAGTATTGCCATTGTGTCAGAATTTGTATGTGATTCCCGTCTTGCCATAAAACGGACATGTCTCAATACCAGAACTATACTGAAGTGTTATTCCTAATTTGGGTTTTTCCATCACACTTGATCAAAATTGCATGAAATGGGTGATATAGCTTATTATTCCACACTTACATAATTCTAGGAGCATATGTAGGTCGTTGATGATTTAACTTATATAAGTTACAACCTTATTGTGCAGAATGGCCAAACTCCTATATATGAAATTATGAATATGATTTAATATGTACCCTTAATTCTTGCTTCACATGTCCTGTTTTGTAAAATATTAGGATGCAATCTTTTTCTTTCAAAAATATAAACTATGTTACAATGACACAAAGGTATTAAAGGCATGTTTTGGGATCCGACAAGAGAATTCGTAAAATAGGATGTGTACTTGTTTGATTTAATATGTGCTTTTTTTTTCTAATTGATAAATAAAATATATAAATGAATTGAAAAGAAAAAGGATTACAACCTGTTGAACAGCGCACTAGATGTGGCATCAGTCCATCAGATAAAACAACAAGCAAAAGCACGAGTCATCATATTCCTACTTAGCGACCAAAAAAAATAAAAAAAAATCTTTCCTACTTAACGATTTAGAATACAATTTTAGGAATTGTCCAATCATTGGTTTTTGAGCTTCAGTTTGTCATGAAACTTTTGGATGTAATGAAGTTAAAGCACAGGTTGACATTAAGCAGGCCAAACGTGTGTTTTCATTTTGCACAGACCACTAGGGTTATTATGTGACTTGTATCGTGTATCTTGGAAGATTAGTTCTGTTATAAAAATTAATAATGTAATCTTTGTGCCAACACTATACGTCTTGTGCATTTTGGTTTGGGATGGTTAGAGGTCTGCTAATGTTGGCAAACACGTAAGATCTTTGATAATCTACATGATGACAGTTTCGCCTTACATGCTGTGTTGTCTGACTGTTTGAAAACATTTGGACTTGTGTGGTGATGTCGAAAGTGAGCAAATATTAAAATATTTTCAGCTAGATCTTGGGAGATCAATTTTAATGGGTTTATTCTTTTGACAGCTTTTGCACGCTTTGCCTTTGGTCACAATAAGCACTTAAAGTCGATTGCTTCGGCATATTGGAAACCGCATTCTAATTCCCTCCTGAGTTCCTTACCTTCTTTGGCCAATATCAATAGCTCAGGTGGACAGCCTGGGAGTAACATTCCCTCCCAAATTGGTCCCGTATTGAGGGTTGGCAGTGATAGTGCAACTGCAGGTCGAGATGGAAGGGTGCCCACAAGCAGCCCTCTTGCAACTCCTGGTATAATGCACGGGTCTCCATTATCGGATGATTCATCTCAGCATTCTGACTCTGGCATATTATTAAATGATAGTGCTAGTAATGGTGTTATGAACTATTCAAGACCGAGACCTCTTGACAACGGGATGTATTCTCAATGTGTTTTGGCCATGTGTACTCTAGCAAAGGACCCCTCACCTCGCATTGCAGGTCTTGGCCGACGAATACTCTCAATGATCGGTATTGAGCAAGTAATTACGAAGACACATCGATTTGGCGGTAGCAGTGTTCGCCAGGGTGATCCTAGCACATCATCTCCTTCACCTCACCTTGGTGCACTAGCCCGGTCGTCTTCATGGTTTGACATGAATGCAGGTATATATTGAATTTTGTTGGAATTGAAATTGATTTGTATGTTGACCTAGTCTTCATTCCCAGATCATTTACGTACCTTACATCTACCCTAGTCGTTTTAATGCTGATGCATATAATTTTACGCTGTCTTTAAAGCATGCTCTATTTCATCACATGTTAACCGACGTATATTTTCACTGGCTTCTTTCTGATAGGTCATTTACCTCTGACATTTCGAACTCCGCCTGTTAGCCCCCCTCGACAGAATTTTCTGACTACTGGAATGCGTAGGGTTTGCTCTTTAGAGTTTAGACCACACTTGCTGAACTCTCCAGACTCAGGATTAGCTGATCCTCTATTAGGTTCTACCATTGGCGAATCGGAACGCAGTTTGCTTCCCCAATCAACCATATACAATGGGAGCTGTGGTCATTTCTCAAGGCCGCTCCTAACTGCACCAGATGATAATGATGAAATATTAATACGAAGAGAACAGAAGGAGAAATTGGCACTTGACCGAATAGCTAAATGTCAACACTCTTGTGAGTATTTTTCTTTGTTACAAAAGGATGTATATATCTTATATTTCTTTGCTTGCACATTGTTTGTTTTGTGAAAAATTACAACTCTGGGAAGTTTGCATTGGAACGACACAATAAAAACAGGAAAGATGAAATACCTTTATATTTAATTTTTTTTTTAAAAAAAAAAAAATTGGTGACTAGAATCAATGCCCAAAAACACCATCATCGACATGCAAAAGTAGGACGCGCTTGTTATATAAATAAAGTGATAATTATTATTTAACATCTTTTCCCTTGTAGACTTTTCAGATTTCCAGCAAATGACAAGTTTCATATAATTCTAACCGAATTTAAAATGGTTAATTTGCAGTCCTTTCATATAACTCCAATAGTGTCAACAAGTTCCAGCATATTACAAAATTTCAGATGTTTCAGCAAATACAAAGGGTTCGCAGCTCATGTCATCATTTCCACCGATTTTAGCTATCTGTTTATTTGGATAAAGTTTTTTTAGAGCCCTTACCTTATAGTTAATTAGTTTTACCCCCGTTTAATTACTAAATTCTGTTTTGCTTCTGTTTTAGAAAATAATTGTCAACGAACCCTTTCTTTCCATGTTGGAAAATAACTACTACATTAAAAATATAGGACACCTTTAACGCTTTGGAAGCTTGTTGGTGTCGCAAATGGCAGATGTGCTTGACTCTGACACTATGTTCGTGTAGAGGTGTCGGTGCTTCTTAGTGTGTCAGTGCCAGTGTGCCACCACAACCAATGGTACTACCATCATGGTGTTGCTGTATCATAATCATTGCCGCCACCACCAAAGCTACCACATCACGACTACCTCCATTCCATCGCCACCAAAGCAAAAAATTGACAACTGCATCCCTATCACCACTACCATGACTATCATATTGCATTATTGCCACTTCATCAATCCCACAACCACCCCACTCATCATCTAACCTTTGTTACACCTATGTGAAAATGATTTTTTCTAATTCTATTTTGGGTTATATATGTTGGTTTGAAGTAATTAAACACAGAAAGATCTAAAGGATATTAGTTGAAAAAAAAAATAATTCTAGAATAGTAAATGCCAGAATTGAATTTCCTCGAACAAATGTAGCGTGGTGAGCTTGGTTATTTTCATTGTGTTGCAGCTGTAAGCAAGCTTAACAATCAAATTGCAAGTTGGGACACCAAGTTTGAAACTGGTACAAAAACAGCATTGATGCAACCGTTCTCGCCTGTAATAATTGCTGCAGATGAGAGTGAAAGGATCAGGTATTTGTTAAGTATTCTTTTGTAGATTTTTGTTTTGCTTTTCCTGAAATCCATTTTTACGTAATACGACACCATAGTAAATTTTATTACTTCAACTTTATATAGATTGTATAAAACCTCAATCTAAGGTGGCTTGTGCATCTGTCTATTTCAGACTACTTCTGCTTGTGCATTTTTCTTTTCTCATCAAGTTTATCATTTAGTCATTTATTGTGGGTAGGAGCATTTTCCATGTTTATTATTCACCTTATCTTACTAAAACACGCCCAAATTTGATGAGCCTGAGTGTAAAGTGGCTAAAAGAGTAAAAGACTCCCTACTGCATAGGATCATTATATCAGAAGACCACAGCTGTCATGTGTGGGTTAGTAGGCCATAGGCCAGAAGTGGCGACTTGGCAAATCACTGGGTAGAGTGTGCCAAAGGTTGTCCATTGTCCTTAAGGAGTTCAACAGAAGTCCATACTCTTGAACTAAGTATGATTTCCCAGATATAAGCAGTTGTACAATTTTGGGAAAATCTGATAATTATGTGGTTCACTATTATCCATTGATTTGGGTGCAATAATAAGAAACTTTACCTGAGGAGAATACAATGGATAGTTTCTTTTCAAGTGCCCAAAAAACAATTTCACTTCATAACTATTTATTTCCTTTTCTTTATGATTCTTTAAAGTTATATAGGAAATTATTAAGTTTTATATAGCAACAAGGTAGTCAGGGGGGAAGTAGAACATAGTGTTTATGTGCCACAAGAACAATGTAAAACGTTTCTACCTGCTCAAATGGAAGTCAAATATGCCATAAATAACTATGACTCAAACTTGCTCTGAGTTTGGTTTGCAGGAAAATGGGGCAAAGGAAGGAAAACAGATTTGTGAAGAAAGTTAGGTGAAGAAGGGATGAGGGTGGAGTAAAGAGTGAAGAGAGCCTAGAATCTGGATTCCGGGAAAAGAGATACTTAGACATTTAAAAAGGAAGTGTTTTCTTCAAAGCGGAAGTGAAACCAGCTTCCATATGAAACCCTGATAAACACCCGATAAATCTGTTTCTCCCCGTTTTTTTCCAAGTAGTTCGACACATATAGAGTTATCCTCTCTGTTGCTCGTGTTTTCTTGGACTTTAGATTCCATGGAAGCAAGTACAACCATATCAATCATTCCATCTATTCAAGCTCTTTAAAATATATTATACAACAATGATGCTGGGGAAAATGAGAAATTGACGTAGCGGAAGCGATTAAAAATCAAACCTTGAATAACCCAAGGGGAGGATTGCCTTGAAACAAGGAAGAACTAAAACAAAACTAAAGAAAAATAAATTGTAGAGACAAATCTTAATTGTATTGATTGAATAATTGAATTGGTTCTACAAAGCATGACTCTTTATATAGACTAAAGACTAAGACCAACTAGCACTAGGACTTCCTAAACAAAGAAATCAAAATACAAATCCTACTTTGAATTGTATTACTAATATCAACTTAGTAGTAAACCAACTATTCTAGAACTTCTAAACTCTAAATAGAAATCCTAAACTTATAACTTATAATGACTTCTAAATAAACATTAACCCAAATAGGAAACCAATTGGTGTAGGTAGGATGTCCTACATCAGTCCCCCATTCTTCAAAAGAATTCGTCCTCGAATTTATGTTGTATTGATATCGTCCGCTCCATAAGAAAAAATACTTTGAATAACACAGACTCTTGTAAACATTCCTCATATTAATGGAAGTTGTAGTTTCATTTTTTGATTCAAAACCTTGGACTTGAAGAACAAAAAGAACTTTTTGTGATAGTATATGATCAATTCCAATAAAATCATAATGTTGAACATCTAGAGGCAATGAATCTTTCGCAGCGATTTCAACTTTATGATAATTGTCTTCAGTAAAAATTGGTTTTTGTTCATCAATTTTGGCCACGATATTTGAAGAATCTTCCATTGGTGGCTCTCCATTAAAACTTGGTAGCTCTCTGTTATAACATTTTTCTTCTTTAAGACAAACATGATTTGTTGGTGGTGTGGTTGAAAGTAGGGCTTGACTTTGAGATTGTGAGGGAGAATTAATGGTGGTATAGGTTGTGGCAACTTGTGGAGTAATGGAAATTTGAGATGGTTGAGAGGTATTACAAGGTTGTGAGTATTGGTAGTTGTAGTGTTGGGGGTGTGAGGCTAGGTTTTGTAATGGTTGAGGGTTGACATTAATAGGGAGAGATGTGAAGTCAATATTGGAAACTTGTGGTAAAGTTGTGGTGGTGGTGGAAAATTGGGGTGGTTGAGATATATTGGTCATAGTAGAGGGTGGGAGGGTGGGAGCATCAACATTAGGTTGCTTACCTTCCAACTTATCAAATCGAAGAGTAAGTTTATCGATTGAAGCGGTGAGACGATTAATAGCCGAATTGAATTCAACCTTAGTCACATAATCTCCAAGATTACTGACTTGGAAGCGGGGTGAAGAATCTCCGTCATTAACCATTGTAGGATCGAAACGAAGCTCTTGATACCAATTGACGTAGCGGAAGCGATTAAAAATCAAACCTTGAATAACCCAAGAGGAGGATTGCCTTGAAACAAGGAAGAACTAAAACAAAACTAAAGAAAAATAAATTGTAGAGACAAATCTTAATTGTATTGATTGAATAATTGAATTGGTTCTACAAAGCATGACTCTTTATATAGACTAAAGACTAAGACCAACTAGCACTAGGACTTCCTAAACAAAGAAATCAAAATACAAATCCTACTTTGAATTGTATTACTAATATCAACTTAGTAGTAAACCAACTATTCTAGAACTTCTAAACTCTAAATAGAAATCCTAAACTTATAACTTATAATGAGTTCTAAATAAACATTAACCCAAATAGGAAACCAATTGGTGTAGGTAGGATGTCCTACATCAGAAAATCAGGCCTTCCTTAGAGTTGTCACTGAGTGCATTATGTTTTCTGTATGGTTTCAATATTGGATTAATAATATCTCACATGACCTTGCTCCAATCTGAATGTGTTCATCTTTTCTGCAATTTGAACTTTCGTGGTCAAGTTGTTTTTCAGTAAATTTAACTGCAGTAGGAACCAAGATATTGATTTATAATAATACTTTACTATCCTTGGTTCTATAGCATTCTAGACCAAGGTAGATCTATTGCAGAAACTAGTGTACTAGGCTAATAATATTGCAGAAACTTGTATGGTAAAACCGTAAAACTTAATTGCTTGTATGCACTTGCTTTTATGTCGACTTACTTTTATTGATCTGTGAAGATCTCTATGAGCGTCTGATAAAATAGAAGAAAGTGAAGAGGTTCATAACTAGAAGAAAGTGTAGGTAATAATGAGAAACTGAACCTTCCACCCCTTTTGTAAGCAAGCTTAGGACTCCTAATTTTGATATAGTAAGACTTAAAACCTCTCTACAAGAATACTTTGAACTAGGAAACCGAGAAATTGAGATAGATACTAAGACCCATTGCCTGGACGAGTTAACCTAATTGGAACTAAATATAAATAAATTACATCTCTGACTAAATAGGTCTGCCCCCATTGGGTTGACCTGGTCAATGGTTCAATTGAATTCTGGAGTTTCAAGCTAGGAAGCACGGACACTCCTTCTAGGCTGGAGTGTCGGTGTCGGACATGGACATGGCTCGGACACGGCCGGCCGGACACGGCAAAATCAGTGTCCTATTTTTTAATATTTTTTTTATTCGGACACGTTGGGGACACGTTGGGGACACGCCAAGGACACCTCTGGGACACACATAAGGGTGTTTTTGTTGATTTTTTTTTTTTTTTAAAGTAGATTTTAATAATACTAGAAATTTTGAAAGAGGTGAAAATAAAAACTAACAACTTAAAACACATAAATATCTATTAAACCAATACCCATTACTTGGTTTTGCTTGAGATGTGAAAGAAAAGAGGGTTTAGGTGACTAAGTATGTAGAGATCTCTTCCTTTTTCTCCCTCTATCTAATAACATCATATGCTTCTCTCTATGAAACTCTATTCCTCTCTTCTTCAAGTTGTTGTTTGACTTGTTTCTCTTCACTTCTCCACTTGAGATCTAAAAGAAGATAAGGTTTGGTAATTTGAAATTATCTACGATATGATCTAGTAAGTCAGTACTGACTTTTTGGATATGTTAGTTCTTTTAAACTTTGTAATTTGCTTGAACTCTTGAATATTAATATATTATACATACAATACGTAAACGTGTCCTCAACGTGTCCTTGTCCTATATATTTCAAAAATCTCGTGTCGCTGTGTCCGTGTCGTCTCGCATCCGTGTCTGTGCAACTTAGGTTTCAAGTCTAATTCGACCCGAAGTCTTTCTTCCTTAATGTCATACCGGAATATCATTGATCAAGATGTTCATCACAGCTATTAGAAGATTTGCTAGATAAAAGAGGTTGTATAGAAGCAAGTTTATCCTTGTGCCGCATTTAAACTTCATCTAAACTTTTTAGAGCCTCTTGCATTTCTTTGGGTGTGTAAACTCATACGTGAGGTTTGCAAACAATGTACTGTTGTCTCATACTGTTTATATCCCCAAGTGGTTTTGACTTGTGAAAGCAGTTGCAATGTACCAAGTTACAAGTGAAGGTTATTTTTACGTAGAAATCATCTTGTTGGCCATTTCCCCTAAATCAGTTGAAGAAAGTTATGCTGTGTGTCATTATTTTATATATTTTATCTGTCGTATTTGTAGTTTCTATTGATCAAATTTTGTTACGTATATCAGGATTTGGAACTATGAAGAAGCTACCCTTCTCAACAGTTTTGATAACCACAGTTTTCCTGACAAAGGAATTTCTAAGCTTTGCCTGTTGAATGAGCTAGATGACAGCTTGCTTCTTGTCGCTTCAAGTAAGATTGTTTACCGGGTTTCGAGAAGCGGCTTTATTGTTATAGGGTTCCCCCCCCTTTTTTTCAAATGTGACAATATATTGGAAATAATTCTGATGGTATGTTTATATTACATAGGTGATGGGAATATTCGTATTTGGAAAGACTACAGTTTGAAGGGTAAACAGAAGCTTGTAACTGCATTCTCTTCCATTCAGGGTCATAGGCCTGGTGTGCGTTGTCTAAATGCTGTTGTAGATTGGCAGCAACAGTCTGGATATTTGGTACAGACAACAAACTCAGAGACTTTTTTATATAATTTATATTCATATCTAGTAATCCATTAAGGTTTTAAGGGTGGGGTCGTCTTGCATTTGAACGCCTTATTGGATTCTTCTTTCTATGAATAGAAGTCATACGTAAATTGTTGTTTTATAATTTTTTATTTTATCGTAACCAGTATGCTTCTGGAGAGATATCATCTATCATGCTTTGGGATTTGGATAAAGAGCAGCTTGTAAACTCTATTCCTTCGTCATCAGAAACTAGCATATCAGCGATGGTGAGTTTCATATTCATAGGTTTAATCTGTCTAACAAGCATTTGCAGAAGTAAGATGCTTTGTATTAATTTTCCATATGGTTTGTATATGTTTTATTGTACTGGGTTTTTGTAGTGTTCTTAAATTTGGCCCAGGAGCCAAGCCTTGGCTCAGCAACTCTCTAAGGCCTCTAGTCAATCAGGAAATCTGTTTTGCCCACCTACTACTCAGGCTAGACGTAGATTTATTCGATCTGTATAAAGAAACAACGAATAGCGAGCTAAATTCCCATAGCTCTCAATTTCCTTTCAAGTGGAACAGCAGAAATATTCTTTGCAACTCTCTCACGCGACTACAGTCTTCTATTCTCTTTCTTTCCTTTTCCTCTTGATTATTGAGAATCTCAAGAAGCTGACAAAAAAACACATCGATTATCTCATTCTTTACATGCTTCTAGTATTAGAATACAAAACACATTAATATGATTTCTTGTTATATTAATGTTTGTTTGGAAAGTAAATTCTTGTAAGATTTGCCATGGCAGTTTTGTCCTACAGGTAGAAATAATTTAGGTAACTGCTTTAATGGTACGACCAGCTTGGGATTAGGAAAGTTATTTCCTGCCAGATATTTCCGGATATTTCTGTCCTATAATAGTGATAATATTTGTTTTACTGAGTACCTTTCAGACTGCCTAGGAGAGTGTGCCTAGCTATATTCCACAGCAAATTCCATCATTATTGTGCATTGTCCACATATGCGTATATGACTATTATAAACCCTGATGGTTAAGAAATCTGTTTTTGGTTGGTTACTGTTAAAAGCTTAAATTTGGTTAGCTTTGAATGTTCACTCATTTTCGTGTCATCCAAACCTTAAATAATCAGTATTGTGTTATCCATTCTCTAACAATATCATCGAATCCATGGCATTTTACAGTCGGCTTCTCAGGTTCACGGGGGCCAGCTTGTAGCTGGTTATGTTGATGGTACTGTCAGATTGTTTGACATTCGAACTCCTGAGATGTAAGCTCTTTGTGTGTACCCATTGATTTATGTGAATCTACTGCTGTTTTTATGATATATATCCAGCCGTTATTTAGCAAAAGATTATTGATAACTGAATGGCATCTTGTTTTAAAAGCTTCACCATTAACCTTTCTTATTTTATTTTCTTTGGTTGGTAGGCTTGTTTGTACAACAGATCCACACAGGCCAAAAGTAGAAAGAGCTGTGGCGCAAAAAGTAGAAAGAGTCGTGGGGATTGGCTTTCAACCTGGACTAGATCCTGGAAAGGTACATCAGTGCATCCTACTCCTCAATTTTAGTTTTAGATCAACTGTGGAAATAATATCTTGTGGGGGACCTGAATGCTGCTAGTTTAAGATTAGTTTAAATTAGTCTCTTTCTTTCAGACCTCAAATAGGTCATTCCAGTTTCAGAGACTGATGAAATCATTTTCACTCACTCTTAGTTTGGCTGTTATTATAATTGGTTAGTCTTATGAAAGAGGCACAAGTTATGGCATGCATCACACTCACCCCAAAATCATCCTATGGCAAAAAGTGGAAAAAGGCCAATTCTTTTTAGTAACTAGGTTACTGAAATTGAACCAACATGAACAATGTGGATGGTAAGAAAATATTCTATGTCTTTTTAGTAACTAGGCCAAATCTAATTTAAACAGTTACTGAATGGATTGGATATGGTTCTACTGATGCGACTTTTTCAAAATCATTTCAAGAATAGTTGGATCTGTGATTAAAATTTGTTATGCATTGATCTCAAGTAATAGTCAAATCTGTGCAATTCTGTAAGCCAAGTCCAGTCTCTTGTTATGATTGATTGAGGCTATGAGGATGCTATTTTGATTGAAATTGATGATTAATATATCTTTATTAATTTCTATGTAGATTGTCAGCGCGTCCCTGGCAGGTGACATTCGGTTTCTCGATATCAGAAGTAGCACTGATCCCTACCTAACTATCGACGCCCACAGGGGTTCTCTCACTGCTTTGGCAATTCATCGCCATGCTCCTGTTATTGCCAGCGGCTCGGCAAAACAGCTAATAAAAGTTTTCAGCCTGGGGGGTGCTCAACTTGGCAGTATACGATACTATCCCACCTTCATGGGCCAGAAGATTGGTTCGGTCAGCTGTCTCACCTTCCATCCATACCGATTCTTCCTCGCAGCTGGAGCAGCTGATGCCTGTGTTTCTATCTATGCTGATGATAGCTCCCAAGCAAAATGATCATGTCCACCCACCTAGATGAATTTCTTCACGTGAGGAATTGTTTGCTCAGTCTCACACGTCAATCAGGCAGAATGTGGCTCTATGCAAGCAATCTGTTTGGCCTATCAATCTCACCCTTCTTCCGCCGCTCACTTGTGCATCTGGAATGATAGATACAGGATGGGGCCCTACATGTGAAGATATGTTATATATTTATTAGCCTCTACAGCTGAGGGCTCACACATGTTGGGCCCTGGAGGCTTTTGCAAATAATCTGATATATAGGTAAAAGCTGTAAATAGTTTCTCCTTTTTTTTTTCCCTCTCGTGTTCTTTTAATTTATCAATATGTTAATTTCTTATTTCTTCTACCCCTTTGTCCAAGCTGTAAATTGCATCCATGTTATTCACTTCTTTTTTTATTATCAAGGTGTTGCTTATATAGATGCAGAGATGTGCATATTTGCACTCTTGCCCACGCGCTCCAAACTATTTACTTGTATCATTTTGTATTTGATAGTTAATTTATCAAATTTCAAGTCTATAGTGAACATGTTAGTGGATTCTGGAACTGTTTTCGATTTAGCTTTATAATGCAGTCAGGAAGAATTGAAAGACTTACAAAGCCCTTAGCCCTCTTGATTTTGGTCCGGATGGTTTTCATTGATAAAAGAGCATATGACAGGCCATTTTCTCAATGCTGGGAAGGTATGCCCTTTACCTTGGTTGCAGTTCTTTGTTTATGATTGGTGTTGGAAGGGCAACACCCAGTAACTGAAGAACTTAAGCTGCTTTCAGGGAGATGAAATTGAACATGCCTAAGTTTATGCTAGTCAGAATTTGAATCTGGTTTCAGTATGTAGTCTGGATTGTACCTCAGAGTTGAAGGGTGCGCCTTATAGAATATCAACGCCTTATAGAATATCAACTCGAAACTCTGCTTCACTGGTGCTATTTTTTGTGCTCATACATTTTAGAAAAGGAAGTAATGTTCTTACTGATAGTATTATCCTTGTTAGATGGAGTATAATATTTATTTCGTTGGAAATTCACCTTTTCTCCTTTTGGTGTCTGGCTGTGTTTGAAATGTTTTATTGGATTAGATTCAGCAGCAGATCTTGAAATTGTTTAATGCAAGTAGTTTAGCCATTTCATTGGAGATGTACAAGAGAATTCTAGACATGGTAGAGTGACATTTGTAGTTAATTTTAATGGCTGACACTTGTATCGGTTATAAAGGGAGAAAGGTTTGAAGGCATAAGCAGTGGAGAGTTATTTATACATGTACACAGTAGGGTGGAATCTAATTGATTGCATTTGTGTTGGCCTAAACGTTTTAGCCTTATTCCAATGGAAGATGAGTTGTGTAATCCCATTTTGACCAAGCACACGGAACTACTGAGGAACTGTTTGGACGTGAAGAAAACTTGCATGTATTTTGTCCCATGTATGTCTGGGTACATGATTATATTCAAGGGGAAAAGCCTTACAAACAGTAGTATCTCTAGCTTAGAGCATCTCTAATGGGTCTCCCATATTTAGCCGACACATAGGACGATTTAGCCTCCACGTAGGTGCCACCTATTTTCCCATCACTTTTTTTAGCAGGTCTTCCATACCTATATCAGGGGTAACCCTAACGCAAAACCTATTTTTTTTGCCAAATTTTTATCTTCCACGCTGGTCCAACCAGCGTGGAAATGTTTTTCTGTTCCACGCTGGTTCAACCAGCGTGGAATACTTGGGCTTCGCGTGTCTGGGCTTGGGGCAGTGGGCTGGGAGGCGTGGGCTGGGCTTGGGGCAGGCTGGGATGGGAGGGACAGGATCTGTTATATGTTCCACGCTGGTTGAACCAGCGTGAAACTTAAATGAAGTGTTTTTTTTAACAAACAGCAATCAGCAACCACCGTCTTCTCCCTCTTTCCGCCGCCATTCTTCTTCCTCTTCCGCAATTTTCAACTTCTTTCATCTTGATTTTAGCCGTTCGGAAAATATGACCGTTGAAATTTAGGGTTCCACGCTGGTTAGACATGCGTGGAATTAAAAAAAAAAAAAAAAAAAATGTTCCACGCTGGTTTGACCTGCGTGGAATAAAAAAAAAAAGGGTTCCACGCTGGTACATTTTATTTTCCCCATTCCTATAATCCTATCTTTGGTTCGATTTTGAACGAAGTTTTAGCAGACCGGCCTTCCACATCCTACGTGGATAGCCGGCTGCTAAAAATATAGAAGACGCGTTAGGGTGCTGTTTTTTTCGGAATTCCTAAATTAAAGGTTTTAGGAGACCCATTAGAGATGCTCTTAGATCAGATGTTTTGGCAGACAAATGCAAACACATTTTACAAGCATCAATCAAGACTGCTATTTCAATGCTTTTAGTAAAAATGTGTTCCTTGCAAGCAAAATCTTTTGAACTTCTGTACAACTGCCATTACTGGACCTTAATGAACTGGCTTCTTTCCAACCACCTGAGATGTGACTTATATGATTGCCAAAATTTGAATTTTTCTTTTCTTTTTATAGGTATTTTCTTTTTATCTGACAAAAGGAAACAGACCATTTATGAATTCAGTGATGGGAGTCTACTGTCTATTTTCTTTTTCCCATTGTTTGTTAAAACTTAAAAGTTAGAACACACTCCTGGAGAGATGTCCATCGTTCAGTTTTTAGTGGTTAACCCTTGTAACATTCGCCCACCACCCCTGCTATTGCTATTGTACACATTTCACACATGTTTTTTTTTTTTTTGGTTGGCAAGCGAGGTTGTGGGGACCCCTACCCCTTTTAAATTACATGTGGAAACTTATATCAACAATCCGCTGTTGACGTGTTTCGAACCCACGACCTCTCCACTTTGTGAGAGGGGTGCTACCATTGAGCCACTGGCTCATTCGCCTAAATGGTGTGGTAAGCCATTTAGGCGAATATATATATAAAAAAAATCAGTCTCCAGACAAGGGTTAAAAATCACAACTATTTGCCTGCCTACGTGTTTGTCAAAGAACAATAATCAATTCAAACACAGAGCATCCTGTAAACTCTGATTTTCGCAAGTTCAAAAGATGAAATTCTTTACCAGTACAAGCAATCAATGATAGGGCAAGATTAGTACAGTGGCAGACTGGTACTGTTAGAGATGATTATGTATCATTCAATAATGGTATAAAGGGGCTTTCAAATAGATAACATTTAAATAAGATAGTAAATATACAGTAATTCACATATCAGAATCAGTCTGCAAAATAACTCACTGAGGAATAGCAGTACAATCAGTTCCAGTCAATGTGTATATATTTACACAGAATGTCATCGTAAAGCAGCAAGAATAATTCAGTCCAGAAAAAGACCCAAAAAACCATCGCTAAACTAGAACAATACATGAACTGTCACTTCCTTCCACCCACCATACTTTGTCCAGTCATTCCTGACAATGAAGACGTATTTGTTTTATGTCCTGCATCTGAATTGCCGAGAACATTTAGATCTTCAAATAGTCTGTAAGAGGGAATAAATGGTTTTGGGCCACTTGGAGGACTGGATTGCTGCTGACTAGAATGCATATGTGGTTCCCTATACACTGCCGACACATTTTCTCCTCTTGCAGGGAATGAGTTATAGTTTTGTAAAGGCCTTGCCATGTTCATAGGCATGTAGGAAGCAGAGGCATTGGCACGAGGGGTCAGGAATGGATATGGGGATGTTGCAGGTGTTGGGTTTTCGTTTGAATTAGCGGGGCCGGTTGCCCAGGGAGGTGGAGGATAGTTATATGAGTACTGGGGATATTGTGGTTGTGTTTGCATTTGCGGTTGGTGTTGCAGTTGTGATTGAGAAACGGATTGAGGCTGAGGCTGGGCCCATGGGGCAACATAATTGTTGAACGATGCCTGTCCTTGGTATCCGAGAGACGCCTGGGATCCGTAAGGATACCCCTGTGTTGTGGGGGAAGCAGGCACCTGATGTGTTCCCTGGTTAGAAGTGGATGGAGGCGTATGAGGGGAGACTGAGCTTGTTGACAAGGTGATGCTTAGAAGATCAATCATGTCCTGTTCTTTAGTGGTGGTCTTAACTGGATTAGGTGGATCGGGAAGAGCCAGTGCATTGCTTAAACTGGGGTTTGCCGTTTCTGCTGCTGCTGTTGTTTGGCTTATGATTTGGTTGACTTCAGACGAAGGCACGCCTTCACCAAATCCAGTAGGTGTACTTTCAGAAGGCATGACTTGGTTTTTTGTTCGCCTGCATTCATTAACCCAAACTGCATTTAATAACCTAAACTAATATGCAAATCAAACGAAAAATCAAACTTATAGTTTTCAGGTAGGCCTTCAAAAAAATAAATAAAAAAAAGAACGAGAAGTATAACATAACATTATCCCCAACACTCATCCTTGATCCATATTTATGTGTGCCCCCATTATTTAGTATAGTGTCATTATCATCATACCAATCATTATCAAATCTTCAGATATCCCTCAAACTTTTAGCCCTATCAATGCCTTCCATGGATAACTTGTGTTACACAGCAATTAGATGAAGTAAAATAAATATTTTTGAATTGTGACTGACCTGCGAGCTAGCTGTGCGAAGTCATCGTCCTCTTCTTCCTCCTCTTCCAGCTGGCTATTTGCCACAACAGCAAGGGGAGAAGTTGGGGTGGCATATGATCTGGGGCTGAGGTCTCTTGCTTCAGTTGACCTGGGGTAAGAGCTTCTTCTTTCAGTTGATATAGAGCTAAGGTCTCTCACTTCAGTCGGAAGTGGTGAACCAGATGCTATAGCATCATGTTTCACAAGAACACTTTGAAGGCTATCATTTAGAGAAAGGCCTTGAAAAAGGAGCTCCTCATCTCTACCACACCAGAAAGAAACAAAACGATAAGTATGAGTGAAGCTTGATATATAATAATACGAAAGATGGTTAGCACTTTTATTTTAGCAAGATCATATTGAGAGAGAGAAATAAGAGGCAAGGGGAGAAAGGAGAGACGAGTACAAGAGTGGTTAAGACTTCGCTCTTGTATAGTAAAGAACCCAATAGATGTGTCCAGTACTCCAGTTCACTAGTATTCATAGGAATGTGGAATCCTAGAAAATAGTTCTTAAACGAGAGGCTGAAAAAAATCTTCACTTGTATATATATAGAGCGAGTATTTCTCTCCCGCTTTTTTCTCTTCTTCTGGATTCCTACCTGTAGTTTCCCTAACGTCTACATTGTCTATGAAACCTCAAGGTAAGTAGGCCATGCCACATGACATCTTGTAACTTACCAATTTGATTTAAAAGTAAAAGTACTTATCTAGTATCTACTATTCTAAAATAAGGATAAAGATGGTAGAATTCACAGAAGGCTCACCCAGTTGAGGTTAGCATCTGCATAAGCTTCTTCTGGTTGGAGCGACATTGTCTGACAAGATCAGCAATAACTTCATCTTTAACTGCCTACATGTAATAGATCAATATGCAGCATTAGCTCCGGATTATTCATTGAAACGAAAGCATCATAACAAATTGATAGGACCACTGTTCCATATATTCATTAGGGAACTTCTAGTGTCCAATATTTTTACAGTCTGGTTCTTTGTCAGTTGATAAACATACGAGACTAAGTTTGCAGTTAGACTTAAGCCTAGAAAATTGGCTAATCTAAGACTGGTAGAACATAACTGAAAGCCTCTGTTAATGAGTTGCAAAAAGTACCACAACAGCACAACTAATGGGTCTAAATGGGTTATGTCAAAATAGACCACCCAGCAAAATTTACCATAAACCAAGCCAACACCCTTTTTCTTGGTACGGCACTTAAATTGAACCATTTTCCTGTTGAAGATATTAGACCATAACCTTAAGGTACTATTTTGGTCCTAAGCATGTTGGCATGCGTATATATGCACAGGCCCAAGCCTGAGATTGACTAATTTAGAAATTATAACCACCAGATCTTTACATTCCTTCACGTACTCTGGTTATCACTTCTAACTTTTGGAAAAAAAGTACTTGTGAATAGCCTGGATAGAGGTTCAAAAAGACTTATAATCAGGCTGTTAGGTTGAATTCAAATCAGACGGAGAATCTTTGGTCATCTCAGGTCAGGTCATGACGAGGGCGTTTAAATGTTTTAATTAGCTCTGAACTTATAGCAATCTCATGAGTTAAGCCTATATTTCTCACCAAGATGCAAAACACTTAATTTGGATCTCGAATTCTACAATGGGATGCTATGAGTTTTTTAATGCATTTGTTAATGTTGGGAGTTCTGCTTGAGACTAACGCCCATCTGTAACACTCAGGACATGGTTTAGCACCAGCAAACATTACAAAGAATAAGCACCACAACTGCACATACCTCACGATCATTCGGGTCCACAGCCTGCAACATGTCAGCTAAGAGCTCCATGACACTCCGCATAGAATCTAAGTTTGATAAACTGAAAAGGGAACAGAAGACAATGGGTATACTCAGAAAATTGAAGACCTGGACAGAAAATAAAAATTTCAAAACAAAGTAGAGAGGATCAAGATGGTAAAACAGCCTAGAATCCAAAATCAAATCCTCACCTTAAATTTTCCATTTCAGATGCCATTGCTTCATCAAGCCTTATTGAAGTATTGCTTGGCATTCCATAACCTGCCTGAGAGTGTCTCATCAAAGGATTTGTAACAGGTGGTGTAAATATTGGAGCAGCATCTTTTGAACGTGGAGGAAATTGTACTCCAGAACGCTGTCATCATCACAATTTCCATATATCAAATGATTCCTATTTCAACACAGGCCTGATTTAATTTCATTTTCATATGTATGCTCATTACGTTGCATCATGTTGCAAACGATCAGCAACACTTCTATAGCATATTAGACCAAAGTGCCCAATAACAAACTAATGGAATTTTTAAATGTTCTTAACAAAATAAAAATCCCCTGCCTGAACGTGAGACTATTCAGAATGAATGTGCCAACAGCAAACGTGATACTATTGATAATGTATTGTTGAAAAACCAAAATAAATTCTTAGCAAGTTACAATGCATCATCAAATATGCAAAGCAATTTAGTTCAAGCAACAGATACCATCCAATAGCTAGAAAGAGGGTGACATCCTTTTTCCCTATTTTTTTCTATTTGAAAAAAAAGAACCCATGCCAGTGAGAAGAAGGGTCAGGCAGAATCGTAGGTTTGGAAGAAGCTGAAAAACAATTCTATCTGTTAACTAGACGTTGCAAATACAGAGGGGAGTCACTATGGGCCTATCAAATGGCAGGATAACTAAAACAGAACAGGTTGATGTTACATGTAGGAGGAATATATAGGATGAATAAAATAAAATTGATCTGTGTCGGTAGATGCTTACCCTCAATTCTTCATATGCCCAATAGTATTGAGGATATTTTCCTCCAGGCCCACCAAATGCTTCTTGCCAAGAGTCTAACAGATCCAAAATTTTATTCCTAACTTGCATATCTGTCTACAATACAAAAAATAAAATAAGAGTAAGAATAAAACAGATAAGATAATGCAAAAGACATTCACAAAGAAGGGTATATTGCAGCTTCCAAAAATTCAAGAGGTGTCAGGCAAGAAGACTGAGACACCAAAAATACTGATGCCGCTGTCGATTAGTCTAACAAATGTGTTGATTTTATTTTGATCAGATTTCTGGCTTATTGGGTAATTTTTGGAGAAATTAAGCTCAACAAAAGATCTTTTGTGAGTATAAGCAGTCAATAGCTTAATGGACAAAACAACATATTGTGCAAAATCTGTTTCACAAGCACAAAAGATGTCATGTCTACAGGAAAATACATGCTAGGATAAGTACAAGGTTCACATCAATGCCATGCTTCGGAGATCAGATTGATGCTTCATAACTCAGTGGCGTGAACTTCGATTGCATGGTAACACTCAGAATAGTAATGTGTAGATAAAAATAAATTTCATAAGTTGCAAAAAAAAGAGTCAGTCCTGTGGGTATACACAGTTATGAGCTATAAAGGATACTTTCATCTGGAAGACAAAAACAAGGGTCATTCTTTAGGAAAACTACCTACTTTGTGTTGAAAAGGGAAAAGGAGAAACTTTCTAGTATATTCCTGGATGTCAATGATTCTCTTCCAAGTTGCAACTTTAAAAGTAACCTTATTTAAGAATTAAAACCAACTCGTAATAACTACTGTAGTAAGAGAAGTTTGCCACCATCTTACCTTCTTTCGTACAATTTTGATCATCTCCTGTAGAATATTCCTTTCTGTAATCTGGAAGTGTACATAATCACCACAATTCTTTATCATTGTCTCCAACAGCTGCAAGTTTAAAAACATAAAGCCTATAAATCATTATAATCACGTCATTAACTACCACTAATTCAAATATATTCAACAACCAATCTACATCTTGTTCAATAACCAATACAGCGTTATATAGATATCAAGACTATTCGTCTAATCATACACTCATAATTCATCATAATTAAAATATTTTCTTTAAGGAAAAGGGTAAGAGAGTATACCGTCAAAGAAAGCATCTGAACTTTGGGGTTTTTATGCTGTAAGCGTTTTTTCACAGCTTTAACTACATCTTTCGCTTGCCTGATCAAAATTCAACAAAAACTCTTTAACAAAAATTCAATTTTATCCATAAAATTCTACAATCAAATTAACAAAAAAAACATCAATTATCACAAAAAAAAAAACTAAATAATCTAATCATCAAAGAAACCCTAGAATTGAAACAAAAGAGAGAAATAAACTTTGACTTTTAATCTTCTATATAATATATATAATATAACGGTTTGATGTTCTTAGAAAATTACCAGTGATTAGAGTTGATAGAATCACATATATTGATGTTCATAGTCCAATCAGGTCCAATTAATAACTCACTTGTTGCTTTATCAACTCGAACCGTAGCTGAACCTGATGATGATGATGATGATGAAGACGACATCATCTTTCTTACAATTCTCTTTCTCTCTCTATTGAATTTTCTCTATTCAAGAAAAAATTCGTTTGGTTTTCGATGATCCGAAGTTTGGTAATTTATATAAGGAGTTTCTGTTTGTATGAAGTTGGTTTCTCGGTTCTTTCTATTTGACTCTGACATTCTATTTTTGGAATATGTTTTTTCGGGTTTTATTTTTGTTTTATTTAATTTATTAATTTTTTTTTGTTTTGTTTTGTTTTGGACCTGCACCTGCACCACACAAAGAGTTTGTTTTTGTAACAACTACTTCGTTGGAGTTAGACCCCAGAATATCTGGTGTCAACTTAGATAACTTGTTTACAATCATGCTGCACTTCACTTGCTTCTTAATTCACTTCTACTCTTCTTTGTTTGCCATGGACCATATTGAATCATAGTTGAGAAAATTGTTTGTATTTGGGAAATTTCGGCGAATATATCTGATAGAGGAGAGAAAAATTGTAGAAAACAAGAAACTAAAATAAATTAAAAACAAGAAACTAAAATAAATTGTTTTTATGAAATTGTTTAGTGAGCACAAGAAGCTTGATTGTCGTATTAAAAACAAACTCAAGCTACTCGTGCTCAAAATTGGTTCATATGTTAAATAAATTTATTTAAAATAATTTTGAATTATGTTTAAGTGATGAGGTATATGATTTTGACATTTTCTAAAATAAAGATTGACAAAATGTTGGCCTAATGTGTCATCCACAAATAATTTTAAGTCAAGTATTGCGGCAAAATATTATTAGTTCACATCATTGATACTTGACCTAGGCCATCAATTTCTTTGTAATGGTTTTAAAAAAGAAAATGAAAATAAAAATTTCTTTGTAATGGTCCACAGTTCTATACTCCATACATAGTACTCTATTAAAAAGGCTTTTCAATACTTTCATTTTGCTTAGAAGAAGGTATCAAGAGTGAGGACTAAACTCACCTAACAATCATGATTGAAATATAGAAAGTGGTATATATATTTTGGGTGCTTAATGATGTTTCAGCAATAACAGCACTTTTCAGGTGGAGGTGGAGGTGGAGATTGGAAATTGGAAGAGTCAAATTGTCAAAACCACAAGTTTGCATGGCTCAGATGTTGCAAGTGTTTGATGTTTATTTAGTGGATTGGAGCAATCTCATGGCATAATCTTTATCAGGATGCAATAGTTTGTAATTGTAGCAATCCTTCTAAAGTATTTACCTTCTTCCAATGTTCCATTCTCAATGGTTATAGGGAATGAGCAAGGACCCAGGTTTGAGTCAATCTTGATCGTAAACTAGCTACAGATATTCTGCTACGGAGTAAGAGGAAATGCCACCCGCCTCGTCAACTAGCTTCATGCTATTGCAAAACCAGTTGCATGGATTTGTTTCGCCGATTAAACACCAATTGACTGTAACAAAGCATAATGGTGCCTGATAAAGTGATAAGACACTATAAGTGGCCCACATTCATTGGATCGCAGATTGTCTGTAGCAAATTGCATACAATATAACCGACAACATAACCCACTGGTTCTACAAATTAAATTAAAATTCACTCAACAATTAATAGATAAACACTTGGGAACTTTCAGAATGGGGCATTAACTGAAGTTGAAGCTGGTTATAATGGTTTAATCAGGCACTGATAAGGTCAGATGATATTGGCCTACTGTTCAAATTGTACTGTCAGATCAGTTCAATACTCTTGGAATTGGAGGCAATAGCTGAAGGACAATCAGACTGGGATTCACCAAGATTAGTGTAAGACTGTAAGAGCATATTCAAGCCAAGCAGTTTAAGATTGTAACAATGAAAGCACCACTAACCTGGAGAGTTGAGGCAGTTGCTGCAGACATACAGAAGTCACTTGAAACGCTTCAAGATTATGAGATTCAGCACAGCTACAGGCAATGCAGCCAGGCTGCAGACTTTTTTGCAGGCTTGGGAGCTAGTATGATTGGTTCTATTACCTTTTGTAATCCTATACAGAAGGATCTTTTTGCTAAACTATACATGGATGCCTCAGGGCATGTGTACTCTAGAACCTAATTCATTTGAATAAAATCTGGTCGGGGTCTGCCAAACTCCAGCTTGCTCATTGCAAGAAAAACTTTCAAAATGCTTGAGTAGCAAATACATAACAAGCTTTACAGATGAACGTACTCGCCGTATTTCTAATTTACGCACGCACCAAGGACATCATTACAGGCAAGATACGTGATTAGAAACAACAACATCAGTACATGCAGTGAAAACTGATAAGTAGTATAGTTCCTCCAGATCAGTTGGTATCATTTGTATCCTCATTGATCTCGTTGAGAATCACAATTAAAGCCACGATGAAAGCATAGTCAATATGTGGATACACAGTCACCATGAAGGTGTCCTTCCCAAGCACTATGCTCTGAACACTATGTTTCTTGTGCATCTGCATCAACACAGTTAATTATACAGCCATTTGCGACAATAATTTATCTGACATAATGACATCTGTATAAGCCTATTTAAACCATTACATATCTATATAACAAACAAAAGGGCGGTCACTTGTGATTCTTACTTGAGCAACGATGTTTGTAGAGTCTCCAAAATAGACAGTGCATGATCTCTCTAACCAGCTTCCTTTGATCTTGAAGTCACATACATCTCCATCTTGGTTCGATGCAAGAAACACATCTAATTTAGTCCTAAATTGAAGCATGGAAGACTTCTTAACGCTAAATAATAGATCATTGTCATCTGAGCTATCTCCCCTGTACACTTGCCACCTCCTATGTGCACTCAATATCTGAAAGAAAATTAAAATGAAATTAATTCACTTACAGAGAATCATGAAACACAAACTTTGCAAAAAATGAGAGCATAAAGCAAATCTTCATAGAGTAACATAACATGGCTACTTTAGTGATGTAGAAGCGATGTCGATACTTGTAATAACAAGCATAGCCTATAGGCCTAGTTTCAAATGTAACCCTTCGGGAGCGTATGATGTAGCCTTGGGGACTTGAAACTTAGAAAAAAAAATAAAAAAAAAGATTCATATGAAGCATCAATTATCCAAGTGTGTAATACAAATTATCTAGTGTCTAGGTTTACTGGTTAGTATGATGACGAGTATAAAGCACCAAAACTTCAACCATGAATGAAATCAGCTCAAACTCGAAAACTGGAAGGCTAATATAAAGTCACAATTATATCAAAATAAGTTCAAGTCTATTAAAGATGTACTCGTATTAATGAGTAAAATGAATTAAAATAAGAGTGGTTAAAGGGATGGAGGAATTAACGGTTTGAAACCTTTTGGCGCATGGAGAGAAGAGGATTGCCTGCACTATCAAGCAGCACACGTTTATCATGAAGACTAAACAGAGCACCTTTCACTTTAAAAACAATATTTCCATTAACATCAGAAACGGCAAAGTTGCCATCTGTTATAGTCTTAACTTTCCTCACAATGGTAAGATCAACTGGGTATGATGAGAAACTACAAATAATGCTAGTATAACAATTGTAAATTCAAACAAGCAATCAAACAATACGCAGAAAGTAAATAACACGCAGAGATTTTTAACGTGGTAAAACCCAAACAGGGAAACGTCCACGGTTGTCCTCGCGACAACAAAATAATCCACTACATGAAAAGAGATGTACAAACCTATCAACTACCTGCACTCACTGTGAGTTGATACTCCTGGTTATCTCTAACACCATGACTTCACCAGAGCACCTTGATGTACGCACAAGACACTCGACTTCTTGATGAACACACAAGAAGACTCGAAGCCGAATTCACAATAACTCTTGAAGTTCACAGAGATATGAATTGAGAGAAGGGGGAAGAAAGGGAATTGAGTTCAATAGCCACAAACACTTTCAATATCAAAACCTAAACCAAAACACATGAACTAGAAGAAGAATGGACGGCCAAAGAACTGACTTGTTCTTTGGAAGAGAAACCCTATTTATACTTAGGGTTGGAAACCAAGGAAAATGGGCCGAAATACCGAAAATCCATATTGGACGTACGTATGTCGAATCAACGTTCGTACGTCCCCACACGGTAAAAATTTGCTGCCTGCTTGGACGTACGAACGTCCTAACTGCGTACGTACGTCCTGACCAAAAGATGTTTGCTGCCTCAGTGGACGTACGTCCTAACTCGGTACGTACGTCCAGTACCCAATAACTTTTCCTAGACAGAACCAAGAGACACGAAGGACACGAGACGACCATGCGTACATCTTGATTTTCCTAACAATGAATTCAAGGCGAGATAACCAAAGACACTTTGTCACAAAATTGATGTCAAACCACTTCATGCCGGTTTCAATCTCCCCATTTGACATTGATTTTGTGACAAAAACCTATGACTCTTATAGCACTTATAAAACGTGCTTACAAGCCCAAACCATGGCATTTATAAAACATGCCTACAAAATCACTCAAGATAGAAACACATAACAAGTCACTAATTCTTGTTATCCAGCTTTAGCAAGATGCTTTAACCATCAGAGACCGAACGGAAGCAACTAGGAATTTCCGAAGCAATCAAGGATTCAACAGAAGTTCCTTCGAGCAACTCCCCAATACTTCATGAGCTCCAAAATATTTTTGACACTCGAACTCCCCCATAACTATATAACGTCTAAAATCATCAACACGTTCACTCCCCCATACGTGTAGCATACCTGAAACATGACCCAAAAATAACCTAACAACATGAAGACGATTGTTAGTAATTAGAGTCATAAATCTCCCCCTTTTTGTCACAACAAGTGAACAAAATAACCAACCAACAAAAGAAACGATAAAATAACAACAATAAACAAAGAACCAAGAAAAAGAAACAATACCAAACAATAAAGACAAAACAGATAAAAAGATAAACCTATCCCAACTTTTAAAAGTTCATGAAATCAACTAATAACCAAACATAAAAGAAATCAACTAATAACCAAACATAGGAATCCATAAATATAAAAGACAAAACGAGAAAAACACAAGACTTAAGTTAACGAATTCGAAAAACCCGTTCCCAATGACCTAGAGGAAGCTTGGAGAAGTAAGCTTCCGCACGAGCCGAAGGCCTATTCCACCGAGCAATCACATGATCATCATAATCCTCCAGCCATTCACTCTTACAAAATAACTCCTCAATTCTGCTGTCCAAGCCACAGTCGGTAAGTGGAGCAGCAAGTCCTGGAACCTTCGGATAACCAACCAACTCCAAGATGTGATTTTGAAGATGTCCCGGTAATCTCTCCCAATGATTGACATGAACCAAACAAGGATTAAGAAAAGGGCGATGAATATAGTCATACCCATGGGGAATGCGACATAAACGACAAACCTTAGCATTGTTTTTGTATTCCATCACCATAAACGACACATACCCAACACCCGGAACAAATACACCATGAAGTTCATATTCTGCCATTGAAAATTCTGAAGAACAAAGAGAGAACTAGCAGGAGGTAAGAAGATACAATAGGAGTAAAAGAAGAGAAGACTCCACTATATATAGGAAAAACAAGAGTAAACCTAACATGGGCCCAATAAGAGAGGTCAATTACCTAAATAGCAGAAATTTACTGCAAAACAAAAAAAACTTGAACTAATATTAAAATAGCAATATCCAATAACATGCTCAATATCCAAAAAAAAATAGAAACAAACCGATATAGCAAAAGAGCAAAGTTAAGTACAAAAATGGGGAGAGTAAACCAGAAAACCAACTACTCGGACTCCGAGGCACCATCACTGTGGTCACCATCACCCTCGTCCTCACTCTCTGAGTCATCACCATCACTCTCACCTGGAACTGGAGGCACCTCTTCCGGAAATGGAGGCAAGTTGGTGGGAGTGAAGGCCAGCTGTAGATGACGCATCTGAGCAACGTTCATCGCATGAATATCACTGATCATGACATCATGACGAGAGAGAATGACCCCAAAACGATCTAACCGAGCATCCATATGATCCTGACGACGTCGGAGAGAGGAAACCCGAGCATCAATTGCTGCAACAGCCCGATTGCCCCTAGCAGAGGCTGAGATGGGGCGTCCAGAGGTCAAAGCCCGATCAAAATCATCATGGCGAACAAGAGCCCTGCCTCCCCAAATTAGGTGATACGTCAGACGCGCACCCACGGACTCAAAGGCCGACTTTCTAGACTGACAGCCCTTCTTGATGGCGTTGACCCAATCATGGCCAACGAACCTTGGAGGGCTCACCCCCATATATTGTCCCTGAAAACCCAAGTGCTTGAGTATAGTCATTATAAAGCTAGGGAAAGGAAGAGTACCCTTAGCTGCATCGATCTGAAGCATTCGTGTGTAGATGACCTCAGAAAGATGAAGATGATACACCGACATACAAACCACTAATTTTACCATGTCGTCGGTCATGATGATCTTGTTGCCCTTGGAGGGGTAGATGTTGGAGTGGGCAACCATGTGCAAGAGGATGGCGCTGTAGTGCTTGGCATGATACCTTTCCGTGACACCATCAATAAACATCTGTTGAACTTGATTGACAAAGTGAATTTGAATCGTATCCGGAACGGGCCATCTGACAGAAACAACACCTTCAGGAATAAAATCACCGTCAATACCCAACGCCTCACGTACCACCTTAGGAGAAATAGTGTATCTCCGACCTTCAATCAAGACCGAAAAACTCGACCGATTCTGCAAGGGTGTCTTCGTCTCATAGAAGGCTATCGTATGCTCAACCGAGTACTTGGTGATTGGTTGAGCCACCCTTAGCCAATTCCGAGTCTCAAAGAATAGGGTTATGTTGCCAAGTTGAGTAGTCCCAAGAGGGGTAGCAGCTATGTCTGCCAAGTCAAAGAATCGCTCAGGAACAATAGCTTTTGCTCGAGGATGAGCACCAAGAGATGTGGGAGGAGGCGACAAGGCCGGAGTGGAGCTTCGACCCCGTGGAGCACGAGAAGACGCACACTTAGATGTGGAGGCCGTGGTGGTGGGAGTGGTGCGTGCACGCTTCGAAGCCATTGTCTACACAAACACAACAGCAAACAATTCAACAATGTAAGAAAAACGACAAAATAAACAATAACCATGGCATTGAGGCATTTAATCAAACACTTGATGTGCAGAAACAAGACTCATGTAATCGACAACAATGTAGAATGTCAAACGCCCAAACACACGACCAAATAGACCCAACAATAGAGTAGAAGTTACATTAAACAGAGAGAGCCAAGTTGTCCACCAATTTCAAGGAGATGAAGTGAAAGACTAACCAACACAATCAATATAAACCGAAACAAACATTTCCAAAAAAAATTTAAACTAACCATGCAATTCAACAAAACCAAGAGAATAATCATGCAATACCAAGAGAGGAAGGAGAGGGAGAAAAAGAAGAATGTGGGAAGGAGTCGAGTTCACTTACTTGATAAAGAACAGAGTGGACACCAAGGAGAAAAACTGCTTGAGTGAAGCAATAAACAACCACCAAGGAAGAAGAGGAAGAGAAAGACCAAACAAAATACGGTGAGGGAAGGTGGGGACTTCCTAATGTTCGTGCAAGAGAGAAGAAAGGGGCACGATTGATGTAACAGTTAGCCTTTGGTTCAAAATAAAATTTGAATTTAAACACAAATGGGCCGGACTGTATGACGAACGTTCGTACGTTCTGAAAACGTTCGAACGTCGGGACCCAAAAACCAAACATCTGACTAAGATCACGTTCGTACGTCCTAGGAGCGTTCGTACGTTTAAAAAGGATCTGCCCACCTAAACGTACGAACGTCATGAAAGCGTTCGTACGAAACCCTTTTTTTTTTTTTTTGTTTAAATATATATATATATAAAAAATGAAGAACCACCCAAACAGTCAGATAATAAACCAAAGAACTACCAAGAACAAATATTGAGAGACATCACAAGAGAACACTTCTACTTATCATAAGGATTCCAATTACAGCCGAATACAGTATAAACAACCCTCAATCTCAAGACAATGCAAAATCGAAGAACGACATCATACACCATGGCATGGTACTTACTAGAATGATGCAAGCATGTAGAAGAACCTGATAGACCAATACCAACCTCCGGAAACAAACTAAAAAAAATGATTATTGACATTGAAAGTCTTTTGCAAGTAGACCAAGGAGAAGGTGAAACCGAGCACAACAAAACCAAGGAAACACAGAAAAATTGTTTTTCTTCTTGTCTTCCAACTAGACAAGAGCGACAGACACTTATCATTCCCCTTTTTTTTTTTTTATTATTATTATTATTTTTTTTTTTTTTTGTTAAAAAAATGCCATTCCCGTGTGGGAGTATAAAGTATCTCCATCTTTTACCAGAACACGAGGGTAGGATGTAGCCTACATCTTTTCGGCAAAACACACTCAAGAAGTGCAATACCATGATAACGTGCAACAAAAGAACTAACATCTCCTGAGTGCATCCGTCAGAGCATGACCCTCACAGCCCCAACGGGTTCTTAGCCAAATGAGTATGCTCTCAAGACATTCAAATGGCTGGGGATTTTGTGAGTAATTGACCACTTACAAGAGGTGAGTAAATATAAAAGAAAAACAACGATCATGAAAAGAAACCATAGAAAACTGGAGTTATGCAGGTATTGAAAAAGACAAGCCAACCACATGTAAATGCATCATGCAAGAAACTACCAATACGAAGAGAGTATAATGTAACCCTACAACTATGCATGACACAAAAACAGTTGAGGACGCCAAACTAGAAACATCTGTAAAATGGAATCCACACAATAGAGAATGTAGTATGTCCTCAATACCAACAACAATAATAAATGACTGAACCTAAACATCCTAAACACAAACAGTTCCAATGAACACATTAGGTATATGAATGCGGAAGAGGTGTAGTGACAATGAAACAGTTATCAGATGAGCGACTACCAGTTAACACCAAGATATGATTGGAATAAAAAACATCACACCTATTATCCTCAAACACAACCTTAAACTTAGCATCACATAACTGACTAATACTCAATAGATTGGACTTAAGACCCTTAACAAAAAGAAGCTCATGACTATTGAGCGATCCAACCTCAGAAAAGTTACCTTTACCTTCAACCGGAAGCATTTTACCATTACCAAACCTAACCTTACCTCCATAACCAAGAGTCAGGTTATCAATTAGAGTCTTATCACCTGTCATATGACGCGAACAACCGCTGTCAAGATACCATGATAAAGGCATTGGTTCAACCAAACGAGCCATGTGAGATACCATTTTCCTGGATGCATCCATACTCCTATCCCAGAAATGTGGTGGTGGAGTAGGCATGGGTGTTGTTTGAGGACGATTTCCATAAGGAGAAGTTCTGGGTAAACCCTACGGAGCATAGCCATTCCACATGTATGGAGCCTGCATGGAGAAAGTAGAAGACTTGTTCCAATATGAATTACCTGCAAAAGAGGGATGATGAGCAGGATACAAATTATTCCAACAAAAAGCAGAAGTGTGACCCATGCGACCACATGTTAGACATTTAAAGCCTTTGTGTCTAAAATTCTTTTTCGGGACATGCTTTACATGAGTAACCTTGGGTGGTGATACCACACTAGACACCTGCACAGGAGCAGGAAGAGCGACACTTGTTGGTCGCACAAAGGTAGTGCGGGAAGTGCTACCAGTAGAAAGAGGAACAGATGTGTCATAACCTAAACTAGATTTATCTGAATGGGATTTACCAATTCCCAACAGAGAGTTTAGATTAGCACTTGCTTTACCAAACCCAACCAATTGTTTGTTAGCAGCAAACAACTCAGCTTTTACTTTCTCATGCTCCAATACAAGGGATCGATACCGTGTCTCCAGATCATTATTCAGTTTTTCCAGAGTGGCAATACGCACTTGAAAATCTTCCTTTTCCTTCACAAATTCTTCCTTCAACATGTTGGAGTCACCTGTAAGATTGCATATATCCTGCCCAAGACTATCTACCTGATCCTGCAAGACGGTGTTAGTTTTTTCAAGCAACTTTACTTGTTGCATGGAAAACTTATACATATCACATAATTCACTAGTAGTAGCATGAACACCAGAATCAGAAACATTAATATCATCAGTAGAGGATACAATACCTCCTGGATGTTCATCCAGGGATGCACTGAAGACCACATAATTGGAGACAACATTTGAGAGATTTCCATCATCATCTTCATCTGAATCATCCCATGTTACTGTGAGGTTCGCTTTGGAATTATCACCAGGTTTGCGATCCACCTTCTTGTCACATTCATTTGCAAAGTGTCCATATTCACGACACTTGTAACATTGGACATCTTTACGATCAACTCGAGCTCTTCTCCCATCCACAGAGAATCGCTCAAAACCACGACTCCTAGGAGCATTTGAGGAATCAGGAAATCGCTTTCGAGGGTCTCGATTCTGTTGATATTTCAGAATCTTCTGAAAGCTACGTGACAGAAACGCATAGTTATCATCCACATCCTGTTCTTCATCATCAGAAGGTCCTGTGGAAGGTTCTTTAGACGATGTAGCTTTGAATGCTACAGATTTGTTCTTCAAAGGTTCTTCCAAGGCCTGTTCCATCTCACATGTCCTTAGTTTCCCAGCAAGTGTCTCGATGGACATGTTCTTAATCACATTACTCTCAGTGATGGCATCCTTACGAGAACGAAACCGAGGAGGCAAAGCACGCAATATCTTATGTACCACTTGTGTGTCAGTATATGCATGACCAATAGCCGCACTGCAGTTTATGATGTCTTGGAGACGAATAAAGAAATCATCAAAGGTTTCAGAATTATCCATCCGTAGATTCTCAAACTGAGATGTTAACAGTTCCAGCTTACTTTCTTTGACTGTTTCGTCACCTTCATGTGTACAGATAAGCCTGTTCCATGCATCTTTAGCCTTTTCACAGCCTTGCACCCGACGAAACTCATTAGCATTTAATGCCATGAAAATAGCATTGAGTGCCTTGTTGTTATAATTTGCCAACAACTTCTGTTCAGGCGTCCACTTTTCACGTGGCGTCAGTGATGTAACAGCAGTATCACCAGTACCTGTAGTAGTCAGAGGTTCTTTCCACCCTGTGACAACAGAAAGCCAGACTTCTTCTCCTAAGGCTTGGAGATAAGCTCACATCCGTACTTTCCAATGACCAAAGTCTTTTCCACTGAATTGTGGCGGAAGACTTGAAGTAGCAACCTTGTGAGGTTCCATAAAGCACTATTGATCGTTAGCGTGAGCCTTTACGCTCCTTAACCAGCCCCCAGCGACTGATACCAATTGAGAAACTACAAATAGTGCTAGTATAACAATTGTAAATTCAAACAAGCAATCAAACAATACGCAGAAAGTAAATAACACGCAGAGATTTTTAACGTGGTAAAACCCAAACAGGGAAACGTCCACGGTTGTCCTCGCGACAACAAAATAATCCACTAGATGAAAAGAGATGTACAAACCTATCAACTACCTGCACTCACTGCGAGTTGATACTCCTGGTTATCTCTAACACCTTAACTTCACCAGAGCACCTTGATGTACGCACAAGACACTCGACTTCTTGATGAACACACAAGAAGACTCGAAGCCGAATTCACAATAACTCTTGAAGTTCACAGAGATATGAATTGAGAGAAGGGGGAAGAAAGGGAATTGAGTTCAATAGCCACAAACACTTTCAATATCAAAACCTAAACCAAAACACATGAACTAGAAGAAGAATGGACGGCCAAAGAACTGACTTGTTCTTTGGAAGAGAAACCCTATTTATACTTAGGGTTGGAAACCAAGGAAAATGGGCCGAAATACCGAAAATCCATATTGGACGTACGTATGTCGAATCAACGTTCGTACGTCCCCACACGGTAAAAATTTGCTGCCTGCTTGGACGTACGAACGTCCTAACTGCGTACGTACGTCCTGACCAAAAGATGTTTGCTGCCTCAGTGGACGTACGTACGTCCTAACTCGGTACGTACGTCCAGTACCCAATAACTTTTCCTAGACAGAACCAAGAGACACGAAGGACACGAGACGACCATGCGTACATCTTGATTTTCCTAACAATGAATTCAAGGCGAGATAACCAAGGACACTTTGTCACAAAATTGATGTCAAACCACTTCATGCCGGTTTCATATGATGCACAGTATTGTGCTCCAACAACACTGATTGGGTTTACTACAACATAACCAGCCATCGTGGTGGTGACTGGTGTGTGAATTCAGTTGGATAAAGAAGAGGGAGGTGGTGGTACTGGAACTGGACTAATGTTGGTGATCAAGAAATAGTTTTCAAACAGATTATATAGACACTTGACTCCGTCTTAAAAACGTTGTGAGTGCAGACCTAGTAAAAGTCTCTATACAGAATCAATGGGTCAATTTACGTATTATCAATAATTACAAAGCAAACCATAAAAGGCATTGAACCGTGTAGAATGGGTAACTTGACAATGAGATCAAACAATCCTCTGCCTCAAAGCAGAGGAGCTGAGCTTCCTGGAATCTAGCTTCCAACTTTTAAAAGAAGTTAGAACTCCCTACGAAAGGAATCATGAATTCCCTTCAATGTACTTACATTCTTCTGTCCTCTCAGACTCCATACCACCTAAGGTGTTGTTTATCTATCAGTATATACTTGATAAAGACAACCATAACTAGTAATTAGGCAGACAATACTTCTGGGACTTCCCTGCCCAACCGCGGTTAATATTAAGGGGACAAAAATAGGTCCGTTGAAGGACTAATTTAAATCAATGAGTACTTAAAAAAAACTTTATGCTTAGCAGTGCAGTCATATCTGACTACAACTTTTAGATTTAGAAATCACCAGATGCTAGTTTCAACAAAATATATTCAGAGAAAAAAGATATAAACGCTTCAATTATCATTCAAGTGATGCCGGTATAGTGGACAAATATTGATGAGACCACCACAAAGAATGCAAACCTAGTCTGAACTGGAAAACAATTACCTGGTTTGCACTTATGTGAAGCACATGGCGTCTCATTACTTCTTTTGCTCCTAACTGGTGCAAGAGGAAATGCAGAGTGAAATGAGCAATGCTGGTTTGAGCTCAATTTCTATGTAAACTAGAGACACATTTTTTTGCTACTAAATGGTGTAAGACGAAATGGGGCCTGCCTCGTCCACCTGCTATTGAAAAACAGTTGCATGGATATGTTTTCGAGATTAAAAACCATTTGACAGTAACTGAATGCATAACGATGCCTGATAGACAGTATAAGTGGCATAAACTCTGATTCTAGATTGTCCAGAGCATACAATAAAAATTCACTCAAAGAAGAAGAGATAACATGTTGGAACTTTCAAAATCCTTGAGTACAATTACATAAACAAGCTTTACAGATGAACTAGACATAGTATTTCTAATATACGCGCACACGAAGGACATTATTACAGGCAAGATACATGATTAGAAACGTCAACAACACTAACATTAATACATTGACAAGTAGTCTGGTTCATCCAGATCAGTCCGTATCATTTCTATCCTCGTTGATCTCATTGAGAATCACAATTAAAGCCACAATGAAAGCATAGTCAACATGTGGATACACAGTCACCATGAACGTGTCCTTCCCAAGCACTATACTCTGAACACTATGTTTCTTGTGCATCTGCATCAACACAATTATACACCCATTTGAGACAATAATTTATCTGAAATAGTGTGACATTTGCATAAGCCTATCCAAAATCATGTACATATATATAACAAACAAAAAGGCAGTCTGTTTATGATTCTTACTTGAGCAACGATGTTTGTAGAGTCTTCAAGATAGACAACACATGATCTCTCCAACCAGCTTCCTTTGATCTTGAAATCACATACATTTTCGCTTTTGTTTGATGCAAGAAACACATCTAAACTAGTCTTAAACTGAAGCATGGAAGACTTCTTAACACTAAATAATAGATCTCTGTCATCTGAGCTATCTCCCCTGTGCACTTCCCACCTCCTATGTGCACTCATTAACTGAGAGAAAATTAAAATTCAATTTAGTCACTTACAGAAAATCATGACAACATAAACTTTGTGCAAAAAGTGCGAGCAATGATCCCATTTAATTAATTCATATAATCATATAAATCATCAATTAACGAGTGTTTATCTAATGTCTAGGTTTTCAACATTTACAGATATAAGTATGATAATCATTAAAGCACCAGAGACTGGAAATCTTCAAAATAATTTCAATAATAAGTGATTGAATTAAAATAGAGTGGATCAAAAGGGGGGTGGAAATGAACCTTTTGACGCATAGAAAGAAGAGGATTGCCAGCACCATCAAGAAGCACACGTTTATCATGAAGACTAAACAAAGCACCTTTAACTTTAAAAATGATATTTCCATTAACATCAGAAGCAGCAAAGTTACCATCTGTTATAGTCATAACTTTCCTCATAATAGTAAGATCTATTGGGTATGGTGCACAATATTGTGCTCCAACAACATTTATTGGGTTTGCTAATGGAGCTCCAGCAGGATAACTTGGTTGAGCCATCATAGTTGTAACTAGGTGTGTTGATGAAGAAGAAGAAGAAGAAGAGAGAATTGGTGGTTTTGATCAAGAAAGATTTTCCAAGAGGTACCATATCTATACTACTTTGTAAAGGCGCCCCCATACCGAGGCGTTCATGAGGCCTTACGTGGCAGCAGAATATGCATCACTGAACCACATACAGTATTTACTTATTTATTATTATTATATATATTTATATAATTTCAATTTTACCCCTATTATATTAATGTATACTGTAATAAAAAAGGGTAGTAAGGTAATTTTAAAAAGTAGGGCCTAAAAAAATATTATAAAATAATATGCAGGTTCTGTTAAAAAAAATCTGCAGAAAAAAAAATCATTTTACTTTTAATATTATATCATTTTACTTTTAATATTATGGTTATATATAAACCCAATTTTTTTTTTTTTTGATCGTTTTCTAATTGTCTGTTATTTTATCGCACGCTACGCGTGCACACTCACATAGTATATATATATATATATAGGTAGAGACACCTAAATTAATGGCTTCTGGGCCCTACAAACAACTCGTTGGTTTCTTGATTTTGGATAGAGTCAAAAGCAGCTTTCTTCAAATACAAGTAAAATGTATTAAACATTTCGGTTTATCACATAAGAAATGCCGACTATGAACCGCGTATTCTCTGAAGAATTAAAACAAACATGTGTTTACAAAGCAGAGGATCTGAGCTTCTTCTTGGAATTTACTTCAACTTTTATGAATAGAATCAAATATATTCTTCTTTGCCTACTTTACCATCCAAAAATGCTTTTTATTACTTTATCTTATCTATGTATGTATGCTTGATAGTCGACATAGACAACCATGATTAGTAATTTGGCAGGACAATAATCCTGTGTGAATTTTTTAAGGGCTCGTTCGGCAATCTTTGAGAAACAGGGAAGGAATTTTGGAAACAATGATTTCTGAGAAAGAAGAAAGACAGAAGTAGAAAGCAAGAAAATAAAACTTCAACAAAAATGTATTTTTCAGCTTTCTGGGAATTCTTTTTTTATTTTTAATTGTTGGTTACCGAATGAGGTTATCACTTTCCTACTTCCAGAAAGACACAAGAAATGCATTTCTGGGTCCTTACCGAACGGGCCCTAAGTGTTTATGATGGAAAATGTAAAAAACATGATAGATTGTTGCACATAATTAACTTGAAGATTTCTAAAAATTATGTTCATGCATGCATAGTGTAGTTTAATCTAATGAAGTTTATATGTTGTGATTTTTTGGTGTAGGATTTGTGCGACCAAAAAAATACTACCACGTATGGGTGCTGTTGACCTAGTGGTTTATTGCTGAATCTTCAGGTGGGAGAGGGAGCTTACAAGATTGAGTTGGTTGTGATCGACAGTTTACTGATCGAGACCAGGGTTGTGCAAAGATCAAGCAACCTGGTTCTGCAGAAGACAGCGGTCTACTGTATAGTTGTGTAGTCTTTTCTCTTAGGGTGTGTTTGATTGGTGGGAATAACTACTTGTGGGAATTTTTATAGTTGAAAATATTCCCACATAAAATAATTTTCACTAATGGGTCGTTTGATTGGACATAAAAACACAAGAAAAATTTTATGTGGGAAAGATTTTAGTTATTTGATTAGACATAAAAACATGAGGAAAATTTTATGTGGGAAAGATTTTAGTTGTTTGATTAGACAAAAAAATATTCCCTTACAAGTTTGAGAATTTTTTTTAGGGGTGGGTCAAGGAAAGATTCATGAGAAATGTTTTTATCATGGAATTTTTACATGACCCAACTTTACCAATCAAACAGGCATCTGGGAATTTCTGGGGTAATGTTTGATGTGGGAATTTTTCCCACGACCAATCAAACAGACCCTTACATTATTACTTGGGTATTACTTGGGTGTGCTTGATTGTTGCAAGCTGATAAGGATTATGCGTGGGTTTTATTTATACAAGAAAAAGAAAGAAAATTAACAACAACAAGTCAACAACAAAAGCTTGCATAGTTGCATTAGTTTAGCACTTTAGTTATGGATCAGGTGAAAACACCCATATTTTTGGCTTAATCACATGACACAATTCTTAGTCATTGGTATCAGCCTTTTACATATGTATGAAGGTCATCAGAAATATGCAACTAAGGGAAGCAGTTGACATACACATACTGTCGAATTTCTAGCCATTTGGCGGCTATACATAACCAACTTGCCAGCATGCATTTGGCAACCTATTTTAATCATGCATCAAAATTAGTTTTTACATAAATTTCAAATAAAACACACAACTGATTTAACCTTTAAATTGAACTCTGTACTCATCGATCTGACTGCATCTATGGTTAAAAATGTCACCAAGCCCGGCCAGTCGCTCAAAAGTTGTTTTTTTTTTTTTTTTGTTAAAACATGCAGAACTGTGTAAGCAAGCAACACACACCCTAACACACACCTACAATACAAATCCTAAATCTTCTACAATCCACTCTCTTTTTTACTAAAACCTACAGAGGCTGCAGGTGTTGTTAATCATGCTTACAACAGTCTCCGTCCTTTGATTCATAGCGCCTTTTGGCGGCCTTCTTTGATTCACAGCTGCTGATGGCCTTCTTTGATTCACAGCTGGTGATGGCATCAGTGCCTCTATGGCGATATCCAATGTCAATTGATGATTTGAAAATCACAATTAAAGCAATGATGAAAGCATAGTCGACATGTGGGTTTACATGCACCACATTAAACACCCCCCTATGTTTTTCGTGCATCTGCAATAACACCGGCCATTAGACATTTAATTGATACAATAATTTGTCAATCAACATCCCTACAAGTATATAGATAAAAAAAGGGGGGTATATATAGATACCAATTACATAAACAACAAACAAAAAGAGATGTATAGGAGTCTTACTTGAGCAATGCTAACTGAAGAATGACCAAGATAAACAACACATGATCTCTCCTGTTTGGGAAAGTACTCTCGAGCTCCCTTGATCTTGAAATCACATATTCTTTGTTCGGTGTTGGCTGCAAGGAATACATCTAAAGAGGTCTCACTCATGGAGGACTTCTGAACACTAAATAGTAGATCATTGTCGTCTGTGCTATCTCCCTTGTACACTTGCCATCCTCTACCAAATATTGTCTATAAGAAATCCAAGGGAAATAAGAATTATGAATAAGCAGAAAACAATAATTTGACAAACAAAGGAAAACAAATTATTGAAACAAGTAAGAGTGTAAGGGTTAAGGGTTAAACCTTTGTTTGCATAGTGACTAGAGGTTTGCCTGCACTATCAAGCAGAGCACACTTACTGTGAAGGGTAAAAAAAACGTCTTTGATGATAAAGATTTTGTTATTACTAACATTATCAGAAATAACATAGCTATAGCTCAAATTCTCCGAGGCTCCGTACACCATGCTGAGATCAACTGCATAAGGTGCACAATACTTAGATCCAATCACGTTAACGGGTTCTGCTAATGGTGGTAGTATGTATCTTGGTTGAGCTAGGTTGACTGTCACACTTTGAGATTCATCCTCATTATAGTACTTGTTATCCATCATAGAAGAAGATCTGAAGCGCTAAAAAGTTTGCAGTTTTGTAAACCTGTGTGTACTTTTAGGTTATATATTGTGCATAACTATAAAAATCCATGTGTGTTACAAATTCTACTTCGATTACAATTCGAGGCAGTGATTAAATTAGCCATCCCAAACTGGGATGGGCATTATCAATTAGTCCCGTCAAACAATCCCAATAATGACTAGTCATTTTTTTTTTATCAAAAGTTAGTTTACAACATAGGTGAAAATGTCGTTTAAACGCGGATATCCGACCTCCCAAAAAACGATATATTCCGCGAATATCCGACCTCCCATGTCGGATATGGGAGTTTTGGTAAATTCAAATGTACCGGAATTTTTCGCGGATATTCGCGAAAAATTCGGAAAATTGGGAGGTTTTCTCCACTTTTCGTGTTTTTCTTCTGATTTCAATATATAAACTTATAATTAAAAGAAAAACATACATTACAAATTAAACACACGATAAATCATACAAGGAAGCTAAGACGGAACTATTACACAAGATAGTTTTACTCATAGGTGAAAAAATCGTAAATATCGGGCGGATATTCATAAAACTTTTATATGTTTCTAATACAAGAACTAAACACAAACAACCTCATTACAACTCAACCCATAGTTTTATTTTAATAATCAAAATAAAAGACACATGCTAACCCCAGAATGATAGACGCCCCATGTCAAACCGATGAGCTTCGAGTCGCATACGTGTGGGGACGAACTCAGTACAGTAATATTCCCATGACATTGTTTGCTCGTACGACCTGAATTGGTCAATATGCATATCATATGCATCTTGATCCATACAATACGGAGCAAATGATTCAAAGATAGGATCTCGAGTATTGTTGAACTGACATTAATGTATCGGCTGACTGCACGTCCGACCCACTTGTCATTGGGGCCAACCAACTCCCTATATTAGGAAACCAAGAACCTCTGGAATCTGGTTGGGTTTGGTAGGATGGTACACTGAAATCATCACTTTGGGAGGTTCCCATGTTACCATAAGAAAAATGAGGGTAAACATAGGTAGGTTGGATGTTGCTTTGAGAATAAGGGAGGTTCCACGAACCTTGGGAAGAAAACTGGCCAGGAATGTTCCATGAACCTTGGGAAGATACCCTAGATGATTCTGTTTCCGTTTTAGGATGCAGTTTTTTCTGTCGAGGTCGTTTTCCTTCTCTTGGTTGTTGCCATGCAACATGGTCTTCATCTTGGGTGGCAAAAAGAAATTGAGACTCCCCCGTAAAATGAATGAAAACTTTATAAAAGTGAGAGAGAACTTCACTTTGGCATGGGCGTGCTTTTTTTTTTTTCGTTTCTTTCTGATATATTGCTCTACAATGATGATAGTTATAGAAAATAGAGAACTCATTTAATAATCATATGACACATGCATTCCTTCCTACATTCTGACTTGCTAACCTTAGAAGCATTAATTGTTATTTTCAATTGAGCGGGAAAATGATCGATGAAATTTAACTTTCTTTATATTATATCAATTGAGAGGGCCATGAAGTTCGTCGCGAAAGTTTCCAAACATCTAGTGCCTTTTGGACCTTTTTTTGATAATCTCATCGAAAATTCTAGTTCGGGGGGAATTAAAAATAAATGTGTTAATTTCAAATCGAAAATGTCGTAAATTTCGGTTTTTGCCGAATATTTCGTGAATATCCGATAAATTCCGAACGGCATGGGGTGTTTTAAATTTCGTTTATATGTCGTATGCCGTACCGATCCGAATAGCCAAAAAACGGAATATTTCGTGAATATCCGGGCGGCAAATTCGATTTTTTCACCTATGGTTTACAATAATACCCTCTATTACTAGTATTTAAAGTTTGAAATTACTATTAGAATAGGAAACCACCAGTGTTGTTTGTTTTTTCAGTTATACTAGTTATGATAGCTTATAAGCTATTAGAAAACCCAAATGTATGTTTGTTTTTACTTCTAGTTAGAGCATCTCTAATGGGTCTCCTAAAACTTATAATTTAGGAATTCCGAAAAAAACAGCACCCTAACGCGTCTTCAATATTTTTAGCAGCCGGCTATCCACGTAGGATGTGGTGGGCCGGTCTGCTAAAACTTCGTCCAAAATCGAACCAAAGATAGGACTATAGGAATGTGGAAAATAAAATGTTCCACCCTGGTTCAACCAGCGTGGAATACTTGGGCTTCGCGTGTCTGGGCTTGGGGCAGTAGGCTGGGAGGCGTGGGCTGGGCTTGGGGTGTAACAACTAAATTTGTGCGTGGAAGATAAAAATTTGGCAAAAAAAAAGGTTTTGCGTTAGGGTTACCCCTGATATAGGTATGGAAGACCTGCTAAAAAAAGTGATGGAAAAGTAGGTGGCACCTACGTGGAGGCTAAACCGTCCTATGTGTCGGCTAAATATGGGAGACCCATTAGAGATGCTCTTAGTGTCTTATAAGCTTTTCTAGTAGAAATTGGCTAAAAAATATGGCGGTTACTATAAGCTCCATCCCCAAGCTTATAGCTAGTAGCTAGTAGCTTATAGACAAAAAAACAAACAACACCCTAGTATTGCAACAAGTAGAATTGCTATCAAAAATTGAAACCACACATTAGTGTATTGCAATTTAGTAGAATTGCTATTACCATTTTTTATAATTACATAATTAAAAGTTAGCAATTCTTAGAATTACATATATAAATAATTAGCAAATATTTCGAATTGTTCATAAAGTTAGCAATTTTTTAGAATTGCAAAGAAAATTTGTATGTTTTAATAAAATCTAGAAGAACCTATGTATGGGTGTAAATTTTTTTTTTTTATAAATTCAAAGCTTTATTGATGAACAAATCGAAAGAGGATACAAGGTGAGAAAGGTACTCACCTGGGATACATGAAAAACCAATTAGAGCAAACTTACATCTTACTACTACCCTCCCATATGTGAGCATCCCAGTCAAGGAACAATTCAAGTAGATGATGACCTCTTTTGGATTCAGAGCAAGCAAGCCAATACCAGAGGTACCATTTAACCTCCTGACATACCCTTTGTACAGTTCTGCATCTACCCTTAAAGATCTTTTCATTCCGAGCTTTCCAGATTGCCCAAATGACTGCATACGAAGCTAAATCCCACAGTTTAGCACCCAAAAGTGATGGAGACACAACATGCCAACTCTCCAACCACCTTTGAACCCCTATAACTGTTCTTGAGTCAGGTTTCAAATTCCCCAAAGGACACAAGATCATCTCCCATACCTGTCTGGCAAAGTTACATTGTAGAAAAATATGAGACATAGACTCATCTGCACTGTTACACATCACACATTCAGCGTCAAGATTCATTCCCTTCCTATTCAACTAATTTATAAACACCCAATCACAAAACACTACATGTCAATAATTAAATATAACATATGTATGGGTGTAGTTAACCCTAATGGACTTAAATTAGTTATCCAATCCAAGTAGAAAAAATTTAGTAGCAATTTTTTAGAATTGCAAGTGTCAATGATTAGCAATTTTTTAGAATTGCGTAGTTAAATAATTAACAACTTTTTAGAATTGCAAGTGTTAATGATTAGCAATTTTTGGGGATTGCATAGTTAGATAGTTAGCAATGTTTTAGAATTGCATAGTTAGATAGTTAAATAAAAAAAATGGTTAAAAACGATTTAAAAAGATAGTATTGTCATTTAAAAATTTGAAAATTTTAGTTTGGGATAAATTAAGTCAAAGATTAGTTAATAAACTTTTTCAAAAAAATAAATATGAGATTAAGTAATATTAGAAAATAGGACTAATCATTAAAGAGAAAGTCAATCATAACTAATTCATAAGTAGGGTGGGCTCATTCTTTGTATATATAAACCAACTGTGTAACTGGCTACAAATCCATATGTTAAAAACTCTACTTAGATTACAATAGGATGACCGGATGACTAATTTAATTAAAGGATTGGGCTTTATTCATAACCCGCTATAATGAAATAGGTCGTACATTTACCCATATCCATACCCATACCCATATCTTCTTCTTCTTTGTTTTGTTAATAAGTTGCTTGTTTGTGTTTAACAAGTTGATTGATCATGGCTGGTTCTGTGATATGTGAAATACCAATAGATCTATTCATCTCGAGAAAACGTCGTTTGGGTTTTACACATGGTGATCTTACTTTCACAGATGGAAGTGGTAATCTTATCTTCCGGTTGTTAGATCATCATCGATCTTCTTCTTCTTCTTCAATTACTTCTATAATAACAACAAAAGATAAGATTAAGAAGAGATCACCACATGTTTTTCAACTGGTTGATTCCAAAGGAAACCCTCTCATCTCTATCTCCCGTAACGATGTAAGTATTAGTATCGGAATTGGCGAATTAAGGTTTAAAGACTCCAATGAATGTTCTCCCGTAACGATGTAAGTATTAGTATCGGAATTGGCGAATTAAGGTTTAAAGACTCCAATGAATGTTTATGCGCAAAGTGTATAACTGTATATGAATTGTATAGCTACTTAGTCCAAGTAGTTTATATGCAGCTTTTTATGGAAATTGAGTTTTTACGGTAATGGGAGCAGTGCAGATACATCTGAGGTATTGAGGGTAATGGTTAATTTTCTTGATATTAGAGTAGATGAGTGTTTTGTTAATAATCTTACTTTTTTTTGAATCTTGGTTTAGTAGTGAGAGGAATGGGATGGGATCATATTAAAAAGTGAAATAGGTTATAGTGCAATTTTAATTTTATAAATCAGATTATAATGCTAAATGCAAGTATGCAACTCTTAGAGCATTAGGTAAATTACCTACCCTTAATGCAAAATTTCACATTGGACATTTTTTTTCGCAGGTTGGTTGGCAAGGATGTAAAGCGGATAGTAAAGAATTAATTTTTGAGGCGAAGAAAACCTTGCAATCATTTCGGAGAAGGGAGGTAGAAGTGTTCTTAGGTAGTGACAGTTCTGGTGGCCTCAGTTCTAGTTTGAAGATGAGAGGTTTCCCCTTCCAGAGATCTTGCACTATCTACGAAGGCAATTCAGTTGTTGGTCAGGTAATTTTAAACAATGACTTTTTTTTTATTTGGACCAATTTTTGAGTTTAGCTTTACTAATTACTATAGTTGGAGTAATGTAGAGAAAACATTTTTTTTTTTTTTTTTTTTTGAGTTTAGCTTTAGTTGGGTCCCCTCAACCCCGCTTGCCAATCAAAAAAAAAAAAAAAAATGTAGAGAAAACATGTTTGATTGTATAGTTGATGTTATGTTTTTGTTTTCTTTGGATAGTGTGTTCATTGAAGTCCATGACTTAATAGTGGTATCTGGTACACATGATGCGAGTGTTTGTCATGGGATCATTTGTTACTAGGCCTTCTGTCAATACATAATCAGCTAAAACTCTTAATCTTGCACGACTTGTATATGTTCTGCAATCATTTCCATGTCACAAGCAGACCCTTAAAAACATTACATCATTTCGAACCTCCTATATATTCCTAAGAAAATGATGGATATAGGTAAAACACAAACTGAAAACACAAACTGAAAGTATGTTTTGGAGGAATTAAAAGAATAACGAAAGCAACAGTTTGCAAAAAAAAAATGACTACTTTGTAATCAATATCTAATTTTTTTGACAATTATTGATCTATATGATCTTTAACTAAAAATAAGCAAATTCTTGGATCCAACAATGGATTCATCCCTTTGATATCTACATGCCAAGGTTATTACGTATGTTGTTATCTGAAACGACACCTGAAGACGTGGAAATTGGGACACAGCTTGTGTTTTCAGTTGTAGCACATGATTTAGACAGATATCTTTTTATTTCACACTTCTTTTTCTCTTTTCATTTAGCTGTAATTTGATGAGTGAATAAAAGTAATTTCAATCCCTCTTCTACTTTTCTCCCTTTTCTTTGTGTTTAATATTTTGGTCTATTAAGGGAACTCTAATCTGAAATCATATGAGTTTCTCAGTGTGTGTGGCATGAGTGTCGCTTGTCCACGTATCCAATACAGAACATTTCGAAATTATGGTGTGTCCATGTTACACGGATGGTCCTCCATTGCCATAATTGGTGCCACTCAGACCACCTGAATGACATTGTTGACAGTTAAAAAAAATCCTTAAAAGTATTCCATTCCACTAATGTAATTTGGGTGGGTAGAGCATTTCTGAGCCACATACCAGGACATGGAAAAAAAATGATAGGTAAACATCAGGTATAGAGTAAGAGGTTCACAGAAGGCTATATTAAGAATTTTTGGGGCCATAATGTCTGATTAGTATTTCCTATATAGTCAAGTTTAATAAAGAACAACCTATGTGGCTTTGAGATGAGTACGCCAGGCTTAGAGTTTCAGTCGACCCCCTTAATTCGGTTCCAGATATGCTGGATTTCAGGTATCCTGAATTGATCAGGAATCCTCCGGTACTTGTGGTTCTATGTTTTATACCTTTCCTCCACTCTCAAAGTGATGTTAACTATATATTGCCGAATGCCAAGGGAAGACCATAGATCATTTATAAATGAAGTGCTCCGAATATTTATCCTCTTTTGTGGAGAAGTGTACATCTATAAATCCTAGAGAAATTTCTTGTTGGATCCATTGTGCAGAAGTAGACTGCTCTTTGATCAAGAGTAGAGATTCCTACAACAGTCTTGTTATGTTCCAGATCTCAAATCTTTGAGGCCTAGTCCCCCTTTAGAAAGAGGTTATACATTTTGCCAGCTTATTCTGTGAAATTTTGTGTGTGCAATTACCTGACCATAAACGATCTGTTGCATGAGCTGGTTTATTTCTTTGACAACTTCCTTTGTAATGCAAACACGCTGCATGGTATTCAAGACTAGACTCAGAAGTTGGATTCCTGCAGCAAAAAACATATTCTAGTTAAATGTAGATGCACTAATGGGATTGCCAGCTAGATAGTAGGAGGTGCAACTAATGAAAGACCAACTGAGCACACAAGCTCGTTCTTTGATATCTGGTCCATCCACAAAGGGATAGCACTTGTGAAGGACATCAATATTAAGCTCTCGTCTGATCTAACCGTTGCAATTTTGAGTCAGATCTATCTAAATAATGTCTTTCCTGGAATTTAATATTTTTGTTGCAAGGGACGATTTATTTATATGAAAAGCTCACACAATGTTGAACCTCTCTTAGATAAAGTTGAGATTGTCTAACTTTGCACGGTTTTATCTTATGCAGACAAGTCTCATGTACAAGCTTGGGATGGCTATAGTAGGGAGACGTAGATTTCGACTTACCATATTTCCTGGAACCATTGATCATGCTTTGTTGGTAGCTTTAATTGTAATATTCTACAATGGAAGTATATAAATAATAAAACATTCACCTTCGTATATACATTTTTTGCCTTGTCTGGCTGCTTTACCCTTCACTTTACTCTCCGACAACACTTTCAGAGTTATATGATGACCTACATAGATTGGTCTGTTGGAAATGTTTTTGAGTGGTCAAAATATTTGTATATGAATGAGAAATTAAAGTCCTAAGTTATCCACTGATCATGGCTAACTTGTGTTATAGTAGATAAATATGTATGTATTTCACATACATTGTATTTGGTCCAACCCATCCCAATGGGTGTGTCTTTCCCCAATAGACACATACTTTGTAGACACTCATTCCTAATGGGCGTGTCTGTTCCCAACATATGTGTACATTGTATTGGGTCAAGTGTCTATTCAAATATGCATTTAATAGACATGTGTCTTTTCTACTATTTAAATATGCATTGAATAGACATGTGCCTTTTGAAAATGTGTATTTTTTACTATATAAGTGTGTCTTGTGTTTGTAGTCAAATTACTTTTCAATTAATTGTTTTTCCATCTTCTAGTGTCTGTGTCTTGTCTATAACAAAGAATTGGTTCACTGTCTTCTATGCGTTTGAAGTGCTGCTACGCTAAGAAGGATAGATCGTTGTATCCTGGGAGACAGTCCGTCATTGATAAACTGTTCGGCACATGTACGGGGCGAATAATGTCTTAAGAAGAGAGATTTTATCTCGACTCGATCTAAATCTTGTCCTTCATCCATTTATTCTGGTTTGCATCATCTATTCTCTTTTTATTTATTTTAGAACAGTAATATATCGGTGTATATTTTCCTACAATCTTAAGACATTATTTCGTATTATATGTTTTACTGTTCTAACACTTTTCTGATACAGAATATTGGTTTTTCAATTAAATTCAAAAATTTTATATTTTTTTCTCAAGATATGATACTCTTTTCCAAGATCGGTACTAGAAGTCTAGAACCTGCATGTTAGCATGTTTACATGTCAGTGAAAAACCTATATTTTATTTGTGCATAATAGACATGCATTCTAGAATTTGTTCTTGACATAATACATGGTGTATTGTATTTTTCGGAACCTGGAAGATTTATGCTCAAGTTTGTTTAAGAGTTTTCAAATGAACCCATCCACATGACGGCTTGTGGTGTTAGTAATGAACATGCATTGGGCATCATGTTCAGTAAAGAGATAATAATTTATCTGGTATTTTATTCTGTTTTGTAATTATTTTGTTGAACCAAGTTTCTCATCAGAGTTGTGATGGTTCATATGATGGAACTGTTTATATTCATCTACAATGGGTTAATACTATTGCCCATAGATTTCTTGTGAGTTGGAAAAGGTTCAAATGCAGTAAGGCACCGTTAGGCCTGAATAGTTTATATGGGTGTTTTTCTGGCCCATATCCAACAGTGAAGAGTTGCCTTTTCTGAACTTTCTCATTGTATGGTGTGAATTTGTTCTTCAGACATACGGTTTGGTCTTAAAACAAGATAAGTCCAAACCAAGAACCAAGGAACTGGTTAGTTTGCTTTGACCAAAAGGCTAATGGAGAGTCAAGTCGCTGTTTGACAATTTTTGCTTTGGCCAAGTGTCTTTTGAAGAACATTAGTTTTGTTGAGCAAGTTTAAACACCTATGCTGAACAAGGTGTACTTTGACCACTGTCAGGTTGATTGAACACACCTATTTTTTTTTTTTAGTAATCAGGTGGTGGTTCCATGGCTTCTTTCATCTCGAAGAACAGAGAGAGAGTGGAGTTTTGAGTTTTTGAACACACCTATTTGTTCATACATTTTGAATGAATGCACGCATCTCTTCGCTAGAGAAGGAAGTGTTTTGGCAACAATGCCTTTCGAAGTATAAAGCCTTGAAAGGTTTTCTATAACTTTGAATTTGTGTCGTAGAACCGAGCACAGAACAGACTAATCTCTTGAAGAGATGCATTATTTTGGAATAGACATACCTTTTGAAGAGGTGTACTATACAAGATTTCTTGTTCTCTCTCTCTTCAAATTGTTAATTTTTAGAAGAACAAAGTCAGAGAGAAGAAGAAAATAAAATCAGGAAGAAAGGAGTAGAGAAACTACTTCGAAAATTCAGAAGGAGTTGTCTGAAGTTCGTGGATGAAGGTCTATCTTTTCTCTGATCGAGTTGAAATTTTTACAGTAATTGCATAACGTCTAATGCAATAATATATTCAAATTTCGTGATCATTCAACGATTGGATTGTCAGAAACAATTAAAACGGTGTTACTGTTTATCAGTGACAGTATTTCGAATTTTGAGTTACTCAATGACTTAATTACTATAATTATTTGTAGAATTTGATTTGATTTGAATGATGTGAATGGGTTATCTTTGGATGCATCTAGACATAGAAATCAGAAATCAGGTTGATGGTATCAAACCAAAGAACCAACTAAGTTGGAAGATGAATCAGTTGTCTAATTTGATCTGATTCTCATATGAATAAATGAATTGGAGTTCAAAGAAATATATATAAACATGTTTCATTGGCTTGAAATGATATTGCACATAGTTGTACAAACGGTATCAACACGCGTAAAAGACAAAACATCATGGTGATGGTCTTATGTACAACGTTACAAGTAATTGTTACTTGTAAAATCTTTGAGAAAATTAATTTTTCTTAGAATGAAATACACATTAAATTGCCTTGTGTAAACATCTTTGGTGTCCAAAGGTGCAATTGGTTCAAAGTGTGCAAACTTTTATTTGGCCTATGGTGAATTGCCTATATGGTTTCATATAGTTCTATAATTTACTCCATATTATTATTGGTAGTAACATTTTCCAAGTATATTTGAAAAATATGGGGGATCTTTATGACTCATGTCATACTTAATGTATGTACATTTTCTTTGATAAATGTTCATTCATAGAGACGTCTTGATGGAAATGGATAGATATTTTTATTTGTATATTTACAAAGAATAAAATACCAAATGAACGAAATTTGTAAATATATGATTTGCAATGTTCTTTGTATTCATGTAATATGTCTCAAATGTGGAGGTATTTCGCTCAGTTACATTTGTAGACTTGAAATTTGTCTCAATAGAAAAAATTATTTTCTAAATATTGACATGAAACTTGTAGATGTGTAACCAGATTGTGGGAGCCACATCTAGTATTTATATATGCATAAATTAACTATTTGAGTAACAATGAATTTGATGAATATTTGTACTCAATGTTTTGGTATTATGCAATTACAATTTTGGGTACTTGCCTAGCAAGCTTTAGAGTAAGTGTAAAGCTTATGTTCTTGTAGAGGCACTATCTAAGTAATATAAAGAAAATGTTCTTGTTTACTTAGAAATGTGTGGGTGACTGAAAGTCTCGAAATGGTTAACAATTGTAACCATTCAATGTGGCTATGCTAATCACAAATGTACATTTGAATAAATGAGATTCAAAATGTTGTAGGGCTAAGGATTGAAGATGATCGTATTTCTGAACAGACTAACGATTTCTTTATAGAATCGTATTTCTGTAAAGACTAATGATTTTCATTTCTATAAATCTTAAAGCCGTTATAAGGAAGTATGGATGAAGAATTATATTCTAAATTATTTGGCCTAAGTCCCAACAAGCAGTCTAAATTAATTTCTCAAGTGAAATTATTTAAATAATTGTGACAACATATGCTATAGAAACACTTAATAGTGAAAGTGACTTCATCACAAACACTACAAACGAGGGTTAGTTGATTTCCCATGCCACCTGAAGCTAAAGCTTTAGTTAGCAAAAGATTCTTCAAAATGGATATGGAACCTAATGGTTCACAACAAAGCTAGACTTGTAGTCGAAGGTCACAAGCAAAACAGAAGCTTGGATTGTTTGACAAATATTCTCTAATCATGAGAATAACTTCTTTCAGAATGCTAAGTGCAGTCATTATATATTCTACACAACCTTGAAAATACATCAAATGGATGTACAAATGCCTTTTAAAATGGTGACATAGAGGAAGAAACCTATATGGCTCAACCAAAAAGGTTTTATTGTTCCTGGATAGGAAATGAAGGTTTGTAGATATGTACAAACATGACATGGTTTTAAAACAAACTCTGAAGAAATAACATGGAAAATTTGATAATGATATGTCGTTATCATTTTAATTTTAAATCAATGAGAGTGACAAATGTGCTTCCATTACAGTCACAAATCTGGATATGCTATCATGTTTCTATATGTAGATGACATGCATGTTCACTTTTGGTAGTCATAATGATTTCATTAAAGCTACAAAGAATATGTTACACAGTAAGTTTTGATATGAAAGACTTGGGAGTTGATGATGTGATACTAGGATTTAAAATCACTAGGACATCATATTTGTTTTGTTATCTCAATCACACTATCTTGAGAAGATTCTTGAGAAGTTCAAGAATGATATACTCGTGTGGTTAATACACCTGATGATCCCAATTTTTATTTAACTAAGATTGATGGGGATAGCATATCACAGTTAAATATGCTTATGTAATTCGCAACTAGATGTACATCACAAATTGCAAGAGACAAGACACATGATACATGTTGCGAGTGTTCTAAGTTGTTACATGAGCATTCCAGAAATAAGTTACTGGAAAGTAATAACTAAGGTATTAAATTATCTGAAATATAACTTCAGTTATGACTTGTACTACAAATATGTTCACCTGTACATGAAGGATACAGTGATGCAATTTGGATATTGATTACCAAAACCTCAAAAGCCATGAGTGGTTGTGGTTTTAACTTTGGTAGTGCAACGTTATCTTGAAAATCCTCTAAGCAAAAATGTATTGTTAGATCCACTATGGAATCTGAATTTGTTGTTTTACATAAAACACATAAATAAGCACAATGGCTTTAAAAACATCTTAGAGGATATTTTCATGTGAAAATAACTAGTGCCAAATACTTGCATGTATTACAATACATAATTTCATACGTGTTGGGCACCGAGTTGTATGAATAACGGTAAGTCTCAGTCAATAACAAGAGACACAAAACCGTTAAACAACTACTCTCTAATGGAAAATCTTTATAGAGTAAATTATTTCGATTGACAACCTAGCGGATCCAACTACTAAAGGTTAGTCACGAGAGTAAGTTGAATCATCGAAAGGAATGGGTTTACAACCTATGACGAAAGAGTAGGCTTGATGGCAACCCAACCTAGTTGACTGGAGATCCCAAGATCTAGGTTCAAAGGGACAACCGAATCTCGCTTTACTCGACGAAAGCACTGAGATATTACATATCTCTTACCCTTTCCTAGGATGATGAGAACAGTGATGCCTGTATTGATGGAACATGATAAGTTATACTTTTAATGATTCCCATAGCTTCGTAACACAAGTGGGGTATGACAGGATACTCTTCATGGGCAATCACCTTATGAGTGAGAAAAAAGGGTCGTTTTCTGTGAGAATGTTGAAGGTTGCATTTCTCTAAGAGCACTCATGAATACCAGGAAGTTCAAGGCCAATATGAACACAACCATAGAACCCAAGTTTTTTGAGGAAGGGAAATTGTGTGTTAGCCATTGTCTCGGTTTACACAAACAGTTGAGCGGTTCAAGACATCATGTTCACCGATTAGCTAGTAAATCCGATGGTTATTCACTAGGGTAGGTTCAAGGCTGAAAAATTGCTACCTATACCGAAGCAACTACTTTCCGTTTATACTCTCTCAAGTTTCATCTGTTTTCTCGATTGTTTTATGAGTTGGTAATTTCCATTAATGTGGGGGATTGTTGGAAATATTTTTGAGTGGTCAAAACATTTGTATATGAATGAGAAATTAAAGTCCTAAGTTATCCACTGATCATGGTTAACTTGTGTTATAGTAGATAAATATGTATCTATTTCATATACATTGTATTTGGTTCAACCCATCCCAATGGGTGTGTCTTTCCCCAATAGACACATACTTTGTAGACACTCATTCCCAATGGGTGTGTCTGTTCCCAACAGATGTGTACATTGTATTGGGTCAAGTATCTATTCAAATATGCATTGAATAGACATGTGCCTTTTGAAAAGGTGTCTTTTCTACTATATAAGTGTGTCTTGTGTTTGTAGTCAAATCACTTTTCAATCAATTGTTTTTCCATCTTCTAGTGTCTGTGTCTTGTCATGAGAGAGTATAACAAAGAATTGGTTCGCCGTCTTCTATGCGTTTGAAGCATAGGTGAAAAAATCGAAAATGTCGAGCGGATATTCACGAAATATTCCGGTTTTTGGGAATTCGGAGCGGTACGGCATACGAATAATAAACGAAATATAAACCTCTCCATGCCGCTCGGATTTTTACGAATATTCGGCAAAATACGAAATTTACGAAATTTTCGATTTTGAAATTAACACATTTATTTTTAATTCCAACCAAACTAGAACTTTCGACAAGGTTATCAAAAAAGGGTCCAAACGCGGATCATCAACGAAGATGGACCGATAAGGATGATGCACCGATGGATTGGATCGTCAACGAAGATAGACTTGATCTCGAACTGGATCAAACACCTCGGATCCCAAACGCGAAAATTGCTGCGAGGCTTAATGTGAGGGTTGAAAACAATATTTTGCCCGAAGAACCACGACACACAATGTTTGACGTCCGCGATTCTCCTGATGACCCTGTTGGAGACCATCCCAATATTCGTGGTGATGGTAGTGACCTGTTCAGAAGTAAATCAATTTCACGTTCACGTTCACCTTCTGATGATGATGATGATGGAGGCGGTGACAAAACGTAGATGTTGGTCGTCAAAGGGGAAGATCAGAAGCAAGTGATTCACTAAGAGAGCGCACCCCAGAAGCGATCTGTTTCACGGGGGAGACTCAATTTTTTTTGCCACCCAAGATGAAGACCATGCTGGATGGCAACAACCAAGAGAAGAAAAACGACCTCGACAGAAAAGACTGCATCCTAAAACGGAAACAGAATCATCTAGGGTATCTTCCCAAGGTTCATGGAACATTCCTGACCAGTTTTCTTCCCAAGGTTCGTGAAACCTCCCTTATTCTCAAGGCAACATCCAACCTACCTATGTTTACCCTCATTTTTCTTATGGTAACATGGGAACCTCCCAAAGTGATGATTCCAGTGTACCATCCTACCAAACCCAACCAGATTCCAGTGGTTCGTGGTTCCCTAATATAGGGAGTTGGTTGGCCCCAATGACAAGTGGGTCGGATGTGCAGTCAGCCGATACATTAATACCGGTTCAACAATACTCGGGATTTCCTATCTTTGAATCATTTGCTCCGTATTGTATGGATCAATATGCATATGATATGCATATTGACCAATTTAGGTCGTACGAGCAAACAATGTCATGGGAATATTACTGTACTGAGTTCGTCCCCACACGTATGCGACTCGAAGCTCATCGGTTTGACTTGGGGCGTATCTATCATTCTGGGGTTAACATGTCTTTTATTTTGATTATTAAAATAAAACTATGGGTTGAGTTGTTATAAGGTTGTTTGTGTTTAGTTCTTATATTAGAAACAAATAAAAGTTCCGTGAATATCCGCCCGATATTTACGATTTTTTCACCTATGAGTAAAACTATCTTGTGTAATAGTTCCTTCTTAGCTTCCTTGTATGATTTGTCGCGTGTTTAATTTGCAATGTATGTTTTTCTTTTAATTATAAGTTTATACATTGAAACCAGAAGAAAAACATGACAATAGCAAAAAACCTCCCAATTTTTCGCGAATATTCGCGAAATATTTCGTGAGAACCATTTTTGTCAAACCTCCCATATCCGACATTGGGGTCCGGATATTCGCGGAATATTCCGGTTTTTCCAAGGTCGGATATTCGGATATATTCGAAATTTTCACCTATGGTTGTAAGTGTTGCTACGCTAAGAAGGATAGATCGTTGTATCCTGGGAGACAGTTCGCCATTGATAAACTGTTCGGCACATGTACGGGGCGAATAATGTCTTAAGGAGAGAGATTTTATCTCGACTCGATCTAAATCTTGTCCTTCATCCATTTATTCTGGTTTGCATCATCTATTCTCTTTTTATTTATTTTAGAACAGTAATATATCGGTGTATATTTTCCTACATGGTCTCTGGCTAAAAAGGTGGATATAAAGATAAGCTCATAAGCTGGTTTTTAGGGCTTCGGTTTTCTTTTTAGATGCCTGTACAGAAAAAAATTGCAAAAACTAGGCTGTTGTGACATTGAATAACTCTTGTTTCTATCAGTTAACCTATAAGTTTCTTTTTGAATAAACTTTCTTTGTGAGATACTGAGTACTGACAAGTGACAACTATCTCCTATTACTGTTATAAACATTTGAGTTGTGATTATGAAAGTGGGGAAACTACCATAGATTCTAAATTTAGTTGGAAAGTCTGATATAAATAGTTGAATCCAATGATTATTTTGTTGGAAGGTATCAAGTTATCAACAAGGAATAAACCAGATGGACCCAAAGAGTTATTGAACCATGCGGTGATGGACCACATAACCAAAATATTAAACATGGGTGTTGAATGCTACTGCAGTTTTACCAGAGATCCCAAGGCAACCAAACATGCATATCTATTCTTGGCCTTGAATCCAAAAAGATGTATAGGCAAATATTTCTAACACAGTAAAAGATCTATTATTTTGTGTCTTTAGTCTTTACATTATGGAGCTAGCTGTAATAGAAGATGGCTTGAAGTTGTAAAGCTCTGTCTCAGCCTCTTGGGTGTCATTTGTGGGCTCTAAATGTAATAACTGACAGTGTCTTGTAGCAAAAGATGCGAAATGTTTTCATTGATAACAACATGCTGAAATGTACCAATTTGGTTAGCCCTGGTCACTGAGAAACCTCTGCAACAAGAATTATATATTGCATTCCTTCTAAAATCCACGGCGAGGCGGCAAAACTTCTGAGACTTGCATGTATTAGGAGTTTTGGACTTCAAATATGATGCAGAGTCAGTAGTAAGTACTAAGTAGTAACTCTATAACAATTTATATAAAACCTGCTTCAGAAATGTCAACTCAAATGGAAACTTCTAATCCTGGAGTATAATAATTAGTTTCCAGATGGTCCCTGATCTTTAAACTTGATCAAATCATGAATAAATAGAATCCAATTTTGATTTACTAATATAGTTAATAAAGTAGTGGGAAACATAAGTAAATATTATTTGGTCGGCCAGATTACCATCATCATACCAATCAAAACTCACCACTATTACCATTGCAAGCAGCAAAATGCTACCTAACCCTCATACTAATGCTTAGACTAAGTATAAAAAACCTGTTGATAATCTCGTCGCAATGAGACAATCCTTATCAATACATCGAGCAATGCATAAAATATCGCGATTATTACAAGACTAGCTAGCTTTTGAATATGATGTTAGTATGAATATGAGGTTTGATACCCACCAGCATTACTGAGTTACTGATCTCATCTAAAACATTTTCACCAAGGATGAAATAACTTATCGTAAGTGAATAGTTTCGACTGAAAATGCTTTATTATATTGGTCACTGGAAAAATGGAGGGTGTCGTCTCTTCCAGAAGAGGATGGCCTATAATTATGTTACATTATCCTGAATCTATTATTCTAAAAAAATCTCTGTTCAAAATGTGGCATTCTCCTATTATGGATTTACTTCTCTTCTGATCAGTTAAATCCAGCACTAGAGATATGGTAATGTGTTAGTGATCACTGACCAACAATTCTGGTCAGTGGTGATTGGGAGCTAAGTGTCTCTCGAGTAATGGCTCCGCACAACACTGCTGACCCAGATGATAGCTACTGGCTTATGCCTATCCCTGACGCCTATGCAAAATGCGTGGCAGAGCTATAGTGGAGATGCATGATGGTGACTGCACCAATCCGAGTAGAAAACTAAGGTCGTCATCGTGTACTTTGTATTAGCATACAGAGTTAAAAATTAGTACTAAATCGATAGCAGTTTTCTTCCATTATTGATCCATGAATTCCCTTTCTTCAAATTCGAGGATGGTTTGTACGTACCCAAGTGCTAGAAAATGGACTAGTTTTTACTCAAATGATGATTTCATCTATAATGTATATTGGAAATATTGAGCTAAAAATATTGAAAAAAAGGACTAATCATTAATCACTAACATACCTTGAAATGCAGCATCAATAAGCAAGCAGCTAGCTTCTTCTTCTTCTTCTTCTTAAAAAAGGTGGGATGGGCTTGATGGAGAATGGGGGCACATGAAAAGCTAACTAACTGGTTAGCTAACCTTCAAAACTCACCTTATTTAGGTAGCAATTAGGTATATATAAGTGTATATTATCACTACTGTTAGCTAGTAATGCACGTGCCCTGCTTCTCCATCTTGCATTACACACCTAGCTAGCTTGTTGTCTTGTTGTTTTGCCATGGAAGGAAGAATTGAACTAGCACAGAAGAAGCAAATACTTTAGAAAGAATATAAAGCCTGGACTTTGTTGTGCACAGCAGAAGTTGAGATAGATGTTAGTGATGATATATAGATAATAAATCTTATAGCTCCACACATGTGATTCATTCACCCCATCTATCTCTATTCTCTACCATATCACCTTCCATTCCATCTAACTCTTTTTATATCTAAACAAGTAGCATGTGGGTCTTAAAAAGGGAACATCAAAGCTTAAGTGGGGTTGGGACCATTTGTGTTTGTTTGTAATCCTGCCAACTTTTACAACTAGCATGTTATTGGACTATTTGGTGTGATGAACTACTCTTGAGTCCTTTTTAATTTCCAATTTTTTTTTTTAATCTTTACATCTATAAACCAACTTTGATCTCAATATAAGTTTGGTGGTAAGTTGTTTATTCACTAATTAAGAACTGTGTCTGACCCTTGGGTTTGTTCTTGTGCTTTACATCAAAGAGGACTAAACATGAGTACAAATGTTGTGCACTTAAACAGTTTTTTTTTTGTATGAGGGTGGGAATGTTGGTCTTGCTTACACTCTAGATCAAAATAATATATGAGCTTTGGAGGGCCATAATGGCATTCTATATGTAATGTATCACCAAAAATGGGGGAAAAGGGGACCTAGTTGATTCCATATATAGAAAGAAAATTTTGAAATATTTGGGGCGGTTGCCAACCCTGGCGGTGACGGTTCCGCCCCACCGGAGTCAATCCATGAAGTAGGATTAAAGTATAAAAACCAAAAAAAATTGCTTTATTAATTAGTATACAGGTCCAATTAGTCTATGACATTGTAACATTGTTGCCTCATCTTATCTCTAAAAGCGTCATAGGTGACTTTAGATCATCTTGTGTATTACTTTTCTAAATGGTTGGAGGGTATTGTAATCCCATGTTTTTATTATTTTCAAAAACAATATTAGATTGTCAATTTCATGTTAGTTATATATTTAATTGCAAACCCAATAGTAAGTAGGTATGACACCTAAAGTAGGTCAAATTTTTAACAGGGTACAACTGACATATTTATGAAGGGATGGATCAATTATTTTAATTTAAATGACAAATATGTCCATACACTTGGTAACTAAAATGTAAATTTTGAATTGTTATCTAGGTATAAACTAGGGTAATTTGGTAAAAGAAATCAAAGTTGAATCTAAACACACCCCCACCACATATCCAAGGAAGGTGATTATGTTCATGCATGTCATGACTCATGTCTCATGAGCATGCAATCTTGAAATGATGCAGACTATATGGACGGTTTGTCCCTTTCTTTTCTGTTCTTGCCGTGGATATATGATGCAGACTATATTGATAAATGATGCAGCATGAATCTCTACCTCATTGTGATGATCTCAATTTAAATCACACTTCACTTTTTGTTAGTTACGCAAAAGCCCCACAATTTCTATTGCCTTGATTATATTAGAATTCATCTAATAAAGTGGTACTTTGATCCTTAAGTTGTTGTAATACATCATAGTAAAAAAACTGTATTGCTATATTGCCACGCTACCAAAATTTTCCAGTGATTAAATTAGCCATCCCAAATTGCAATGGACATTATCAATTAGTCCCGTCAAACTATCACATTAATGATTAGTCCTGTTTTTTTGACCAAAAGTTAGTTTACAATAATATCCTCTACTACTAGTATTTAAAGTTTAAAATTGTTATTAGAATTGGAAACCGCCAAGTTAGTGGTAGTGTAACAAGTGGAATTGCTGTCAAGAATCGCTATCAAAAATTGAAACCACACATTAGTGGTATTGCAATTTAGTGGAATTGCTATTATAATTTTTTAGAATTACATAATTAAAAGTTAGCAATTCTTAGAATTGCACATATAAATAAGGCATTAGCAAATTTTTAGAATTGCACATAAAGTTAGCAATTTTTTAGAATTGCAAAGAAAATTTGTATGTTTTAATAAAAACTATAACCTATGTATGGGTGTAATTAACCCTAATGAATTTGAATTAATTGTCCAACTAATTTATAGACACCCAATCACAAAACACCACATATCAATAAATAAATATAACCTATGTATGGGTGTAGTTAACCCTAGTGGACTTAAATTAGTTACGCAATCCAAGTAGCAATTACAAGTGTCAATGATTAGCAATTTTTTAGAATTGCATAGTTAAATAGTTATCAACTTTTGAGAATTGCAAGTGTTAATGATTAGCAATTTTTTGGAATTGTATAGTTAAATAGGGCCTTAAATAGTTTAATTTCTTAGAATTGTATAATTAAATGAAGAAATGGTTAAAAACAATTTAAAAGGGTAGTATTGCCATTTAAAAATATAAAATTTGAAAATTTTAGTGGGATAAATTGAGTCAAGGATTAGTTAATAATTTTTTCAAAGAAACAAGATCTAAGATTAAATAATATTAGAAAGTGGGACTAATCATTAAAGCCAAAGTCAAACCGGACTAATTCATAAGTAGGGTGGGCTAAATGGGATGTAGGACTCATTCTTTGCAAAATTTTCTATCTAGACATGCAGTTGCTAGAACTCTAGAAGTACCTGGACATCACTATACTATAGTGTTACTTGTATAAACTGCAAAACCTTGAAGGTAATACATTCAGCTATAAATATGATATAGTTAGGTTTGGAATTGGATGGCACCAGCTACTAAGAAGATAACCATGGCTGCATGCGAATGAGCCTGTGCCTCAATGGTAACACCCCTCTCACAAAGTGGAGAGGTTGTGGATTCGAAACATGCCAACAGATGATTGTTGATATAAGTTTTCACACTATGTAATTGTAATTTAAAGGGGTAGGGGTCCCCTCAACCTCGCTTGCCAATTAAAGAAAAAAAAAATTGATAACCATGGCCATTTGCGCACTTTGGACCACCCTTATATATGTTTAATCTTAAGCCTTTAAGAGTTCCTACCAACTATGATGGATTGATGGCATGCATCAATATGTCTACTACTTATGCGCCTTTGGAGACTAAAGTTATTGAAGAGAAGCATTACACCAACAATCCAGCATGAAGATTCCAGTAAGAAGTCTTGTTGGGTTGCACATGAGAAACAAAATATGGTTGCTTTCAAGATGAGAGAAGATGTGGTTCCATTGTCTCGATCACTATTTTGTATCCTTTTGGATTTTTATTTTCTGTGTTTTTTTTGTTATATATGAATGATAGATGTAGGGTCTTGATATGTTGTGGGTCAATTTTGTATGATGTCGATCGATCCCCACTTTCTTAATAAAAGTTCAACTTTTCTAGTCATGTCCAAGTCAACTTCCAAATTGTTGAGTAGAGACTAGAAATGTTAATAAAGATTTTATTGTTTGTTACAGAGAGATGCTTAAATGACAATAAAAAAAAAAACAGTTTACAAGACTAGTTTGAGATGCATTATCTGAAATGGTGATGTGGTTTCATTGCAGTGGCAGTGACCTTAGGATTACTTGTGTCTTACATAACATACATTGGATATAAATGTGTTGAAAACAACATTTTGAACATGCTTAGTGCACTAATATTATAGTTAATTTGATGCTTTAATTAGAAGATTCGTAAAGAAAGACATAATGAGAGAACTATATATCAAATATTAGTAGTCCAGTCTATTTTACTTAGTGGAAGATCAAAATGATGGTTCAGATGTGATTTGTTGTCGACGAAAAGAAAATAACTGTTTGAATACGTACTGTATGATTTTTTTTTTATATTCAAATAGAAACCTTAACAACAGAATTTACTTAGAAAAGAGTTTGTATCTTTAAATCTTTTGATTCAAAGTGTAGAAGGGAAGAAAATAAGGTTAGAATTAATTGTCTGAAGTGATATAGTTAGTGCTTCATGAGGTGGTAATCTATGAAAAGTGAAGACAAGACAAGATGCTATTAATTAGCTAATTTGTGTATAATGGACAGATCACTTAAAAACAAAATTTCCAAGAATTGATAGTGGTGTCATGTTTGAAGTAACAAAAGTGTATATTAGAGCTGTGCAAACACAAGAAAATAATGCTTTTATATATTCTCAACTTGACTTGTAAAATGAAACTCAATTAGTGGATGTACCACCTTTAAAATGAGACAAATTAAAACCATAATCTTTTGGACCCAGAACTACTCATGAATAAGCACTTTTATTTATCAATTAGTATTCTCTATCCAGAGGACCAGGAATCCTGTTGTATCTATGATTTGAAGATGTAGGACCAAAACAACATCATATTATATAATTGGTGACTTAGAAAGCATTGTCAATGGGTAGCTATCTGGTTTCTGGTTTGTTTCTCTGCCAGAGTAGCCACTATACAACCAGAACCATTAACATTGGTTTAGAAAGGACTTGGAACAGCTGGACAGGTTGTTCACTACTTGTTGTCTTTCGATTGCTTTAATCCGGCTTACCACCAGAACCGATAGTCCAAAGTCCAAACCCCCCCCATTGCAGTCGACACCCTTGGTCAGCTTGTCTTATCAACTACAAGTCTACAATGGTGTTGGTCCCATAAGATATAACTACTCTTTAGAAGATTACATTCACATTACCGATGTATTTGCTTAATCTTCAGTTTAAGACCAGTGTAATCTTATAGCAATCAAAACAAGCAATAAGACTAGTTGAAAATTTGAAATGAATTAACTAGTTCTAATCTTCAGTTTAATATATAATTATTATTCTAAAAAAAAAAAAAACAATTAACTCTGCTGACATGCATTCTATGATAAGAAATACGTCATGTCATCGCAATGTTAGCATCACTATCAAATTTGCCTAGATGATTGCATGCTTCAATATATAAAAAAGAAATATACGTAGCAGTGTAGCACTAACAAGCATATAGCTTCTCTAAATCTTACCTAACCAATGAAATTATGAAAGGGAAATTTAAATGTGCTTACTCGTGCCGCAATATTCTCTTTTTCATTTAGAAAGCAAGTGTGTGTCTCCCTCCTTCATCACTTTCTATTGGCATACTTATTGTGAGAATCTAACCATACCTGTATGGTGCTGTAAGATGTAGCTAGAAAGAAGGATTTTAGTCTTCTATATTTGGTGCACCGTGCACACCTTCTAAAAGAGCTTAGACAGATACCATCATACTACAACACTACTGCATGCTGTGTTCTGTAAAGTTTTAGAACTTTAGGTTGTTATTGATTAGTATGTTAGCTTAACTATATTATTGCAGTAAGACCACTACAAGCTGTAGCTTTCTATGGTGTAATATGATCAGAATCCAAAGTGTTGTTTATGGTAGAGACTGTTTAGTTGATCATATAAATCTAGCTGGCTAAAACACTCAATGTGGTGGTTGTAGAATCATCATATATCATGTGACTTCAACTGTAATTTGCAACAAGGAGACCAGAGTAATAGTATAGTCCTTTGAGTTTAGATGTAATTGAATTGGAAGGACAAATACTTTATGGGACTTATTAAACCACATAATATTAGATCCTTTTGGTATGTTATAGATATGTAGGACACTATAAGATCATCACGAAGAATTGTCCATAAAGCTTTCCTTTTCAACTGTTACAGTGAAAAGACAGCAATGAAGTCAGAAACCCAACCCTCGTATCTCTGTAGCACTCTGCAATTTCGGCTCAAACCTCTTTTAGGTATATATCTCTTTTTGTCTCAAAGAATGTGTCCTGTGTCATAACCGAGTGATATTTCAGCCACTGTAAATGAAATAAATTTTCATTGATTAAAATGGACTCTGGCACAGGGGGCATGTTGATTTGTGAGATGTTGAGAACCACTTGTAGAGGCATGCTGAATGGAACTTGTGCTTGCAGGTCCTGCAAGCAAGTCGAGGAAGACTATTGTTGGAAGTGTGGACGATGCTGTAACAAATGGGGCACTCCTCAACACCTTCAAATTCTTTATCAAAGTTGTTTTTCCATCTTCGAATAGCTTCAGCTAGGGCTCCATTCTGTGTTACATCAATAAGGCAGAAAAATGAAAACAAAAAACTGTTATTTTCTCAAAAGATCGAAGTAAAAAACTCGCAAGATGCTAACTAATCATATGCTTCATCCAGGCTTCAAAGTATTAGCATGCTTTGATGCTAACTAATCATATATATTCCTGGTGCAATATATGGTTTGATGCTAAATAATCATATCAAATTAATTGCAGTAACACGAAGCGAAGCAAAACAGGGTAAGCCACAAATGAAACTATCAAGAAGCCAAAGGAGCTTGCTGATATGATGTTCACACTGCAAAGAATAAATAAAGACAACAACCAGGATGATCATAGAAGATACCTGACTACGAACAAATGCAATCATAGACAAAAACCATTTTCTCTGCTTTTGCTCAGCAATGCCAAGACTTCTTGTGCAGACAACATCCACAGGTCGCAATGGGTAAGATAAAGGAAGGCTGATGACCAAATCCATCCCTGTTTCCTCCTTTTTATAGGTAGCAACAACTTCAAACACAGATTTGCTCACACTAACAGAAAAGTTTTCATCGGCAAGAGAGGCCCTTTTTATCTGCAAATATAAAATTATATTCATAATGGCTTAATGGTATAATAATGTTCAGTAGAAAATCGTCGAGAAAACATTCAGTGTCCAAACATTATAGATGAAGACGGGAATAAGAGATAATGGAAAATCCAACTTTTTAGCACCTACAAGCAAGTAGTTTTTCATATCTATCACCCAGTGATGTATAGAATAAGTCAATAGACAACTTTTCAAGCTATAGTACATTATTTGAGTGTCAATTTGTAGCAAGCTTATTTCCTTATTGCTAAACGAAGAGCAGAGGTCTTGTACACAGTTATACATTACCCACCGGAGTCTCTTGTTTTCTTTCGGTTTTTATAATAATCATTATCATTGTTATTACTTGTATTATATGAACTATTGTTATTAAAGCCTACTTTTCAAACTCATATATCTTTTCTTCATTGGATTGCAAAATCTGTATCCAAATTTAATATCTTTGGGGATAATGCAAAGAAGGTTTTTTTCTTTGAATAAAAAGTACAAAGAACTTATTCTCAACAAATCAACTATCTTAGATACCATCTGCAGGTTGTTTCTACTCCATGACCGTCTTCACTTGTGATAATATAATTGCTTATAACAACAGTAAAATGCAAATTACAACACATCATTTTGTAATCCTTATAGCAAAGTCAGTCACGCACCTGAGAAAGTTCATCTGCAAGTAAAGGGGGACTGCACCATGTTTTTGTGAATGATTCAATTGCAGCAGATGTTGACCGATCACGCAAACTAGTAAACCAATCCCGAACATAAGCCGGAAGAGAATGGAGCATCAAACCATATATTGCACCAGCAAGTGATGCCATTGCCTCTCTTCCAACAAGATATAGTGATTCAACAGAAAACAGTAAAGAACCTGTCGTGATAGCACGTGTTGCTGCTGAAGCAGCCTGAGATACTTCTGCTGGAAGCTCCACATCCTTCCTCTTCAAGCCATGTGTTATACCAGCCTTCAATGGAATATGCTCAAAAAGACAATCCAATATTTTCGAATTGGCAGAATCCTGTATACACTGAATCAATCTCTGCTTTGCTGGTGAAGTTGATGGTAGAGATTGAAGATGAGACAGAAGCAAGGCCCAGGAAATGAAGACATTAACCTGTGCATATAAACACTGAAACCATCATTATCAGAAGGCTCCCAAACAAAGAATACGATTCCGAAGCAAGTCAGCAAGTGACAATGAATGACACTAACAGAAAATCATTTGTTTAGCTGAATAAAACTTTTATTGATTTCGGATAGTTTACAAACAGAAATTCATTTGTTGCAGCAATTTACCTGATCTTGTGCCACCAAATCCATCTCCAGATGCTTAGATGGTGAATTTTTAATCAAACAAGAAATCTCCTCTCTCAAATGCATGGTTTCGTCTGAAGATGATTCAAGACGAGATTGGTCAATTTCCTGCTCCAGAGTATCCTCCTCAGCCAAACACCCAGCAGTATCTTCGTTGGTGACAGATAATTGTGAAATCGGATCAGTTGAAAGTGTAACATAAGCAGCAAACTGTAATGCAGAATTAGGGATGGGTGAAAATAGGATAGCATACAAAGAGCCAATAGGCCCTTTACTTAGCTGCCAAAGTCCCATCGATTGTACTGCTGAATTTCTCACATGTGGCGGGGAATTAACAACAGTTGAAGCCACTAACTCCCAAAAATGAGGATGCAAAAGCCGAGATGACGCTACAATAGAAGACGCCTCCCGACAACTTGAACTTGCAATGGCTTCAGTAGCACCTGTGGCAAAGAATAAGCGAAGGACAATTTCAAAAATTTGGTCTTTAAGATTAAGCCATTTTTCTGTTTTCAAAAAGCTCAGTCTCGGAATCTCCGATTCTTCCTCGTTTGGGCCATCAAGGAGCCCAGTGATTAAGGAGAATGTAAAAAGCCCACTGCTAGCAATATCCATAAGAGATTGGTCACTAGCATGAACTACTTCGTCAAGTTTATGTATGACCATTTCCAAGTTATCAGTGGATTCCATAATAATTTCATCTACATTTTCTGCTATTTCCTCAATCACCACTACTGCAGAATCTATGCATTCCCGTATCAGAGACAATACAAACTCCCAATCATCTTCACTAAACTCCTTCCAGCAGTAACCGATTGAGATTGATGTTAACTTCGATAATGTTGTCAGTACCGATGGTGACTTATTGACTGTAAGTAAGTTATTCTCATCAGTTTGTTGTTTTCTATATAAATCCACCAACAATATTCTCTCTGAATCGCTGATGTAACTTTGAGAGGCAACGTTTAGAGCTTCAACTCCTCCTTTTGGATCCAGGGGATAACATGATATGATAACATGAATCCATTCTTCAAAATCTGCATAATGAGATAAATATTTTTATTATTATAGCTATGTAAAAACAACAATAAGTACCATAAAGACGATTCAAAGTGATGGTCAACAAATAACCATAGTGGTGTATACACCATATGATCTCAATCCAAAGCAACAAGACCACTTCACTTTCTGTTCCAATCGACCAACCAAAAATTGTATATTGTATCAGGGATCTGGGTCAGTTAAATTTACAGATATTTCAATTATATCTTCAACTATAGTAATGTAATCCGCATGACCTCTTAGGGTGACTTGATTTTCAAAGATTATAATCTCTTCACAATATAGATAATCTCAATGGAAAAAAAAAAAAAAAAAAAAAAACAAAACAAAACGTACTAGCAACATAGTGGGTTACACCATTCATAAGGTAAAAAAAATTGTTGACTGTGTTCTAACACTTGCTAGTGGGTCAAGTCACTCGGGTGTTGCCCAAAAGGATAACCCACGCAGAATCAATCTATCCTCTGTTTTGGTTTGAGTCTTCATTGAAACAAGTGCAAAAATTTTACTTAATTACAACTATTAGTATGAGGAAAAATGACCAACCTTTTCCTGGTAGCCATGATGTTATAGGAGGCAATAAGAGTGCTCTTTGAAGCCAATCATTCATAATAGCCGACATCTGGTTTTCGTTGAAAGAATCTAGTGGAGCATCTTTAAAACTTTTGTCCGGTACTCTATCCTTATGCCGCAAGGGTAAAGCAAGAACATTCATAATATAAGGTAAGATTCTCAAACAGTTTCTATTGACCATCATTCCGGCAAAGAGCTTATCTACAAGTTGATTAAAGAGTACTGCAGACTTCCTCTTTCCCCATATATTATCTCTGACTACTAGGGTCAAAAGAAAAGATACAAGGGCCCTCAAGAATGGGTTTTGAATACTCTCTACTTCATCATCCGAGGTAAACCACACCTTCAGGAAACAGAGTTCATCACTGATTCCATGAACAAGAGCACCATCAAGTAAAATATTCACAATCGAGTCTAGCAGGTTCTTGGAAGAAGAATCTTCTCTCCTTGCAAATTCACTTATTAATGGTAAGAAAGAATCTAGGACACTGCCAGCTCTCCACTTCCATGTGCATAATACTTCCACAGCAAGCCATGCTCGAGACTGTGAAGGAACCAGCTGATGTGGTGCTTCAACTGAGGAAGACAGGCTAGATTGTGAGATAGAACCAGCAATAACTCGACCCACCCCGAGTTTTGAAATAAGCTCGGAAATAAAAGCAACAAAACTGTTATGCCTGGATATCTGCATTCAAAAAAATCACTATTAATTCAAGCTTAGGGTCCAAATCTTTAAGAAGTTAACACATAAAAACAGTATTGTGCAATGGAATAACTACGAAAGCTAGGGAATCGGGATCCTACATTACTCCCATAAGCAAAGCACTTATTGACTAATAATAGTTTAAAATTATCAAACTGATAAATATATCTTGGGAGCGGTAGACAGCAGATAACACCAGAAGCGCAGTAGTGATATAAAGCATTATTGATGCAAGTATTGTACAATTAAATGAATGACTGCTGTTGCTTACAATCTTTCAGCCCTTTCTAAAAAAGAGTTTTATTGAAGTGAAAACTGTTTAGAAAATGGAGAATTATCCAGAAAACAACCCCACATAGGGAGCTTTGATTGGGGGGACTGGCTAGTAATCGGCATATACAGCCTAAGATTTTACGAATTAGAGGAGCTGCTTTAAATAACAGGCATTCATAATCAAGTCAAGAGATAAATGAGATAAAATGCAGAATACGAAATGGACTCCAGTCACAGCCTTCTTCTTGGTAAAGGTGATCATATATCATCATGAAAGGGCGTCACAAAGTGCAATGGGACAAGATTTCCCTCTGAAATGGAGAAAAGAAAAAGAACCTACTGCTATCTGCTCAATACAAAAGACAGGGTGATAACCCCCTCCAACATTTCACTAAAAGATCCACCATTACAAGTATAAACTAGATAATTAACTCAAAGATGATTATTTCCGCACTTGCACATCAAAAACATATCCTCTTTTGATGAGGTCGAAGTTCGTGTTGACTGATATTTTGAACTATAATGAAATATATACCTTAAATTGTCTATATACTTAAAAGAGATCCTCCATGCCAAGGATTCAAGTAAGAATTTTAGTTATAATACTAGGATTCAGGAAAAACTTACATATTATTGTGTTTCATATAGGCACAATAGAAATGCATCTTTGTATCATTTAAGACTAAATGTCTCTTACAGTAAAATTGTTATCATCAACGACAATGACACTTTGACCAATGTAAAAAAGTAAACTTGCGCAGTTTACAGTTGTGAAAACCTGAAACACTCACCATTAGACAGACAAAAGTACAGATAAAAAAAAAAGGTGTTACGAATTGTGATACACTAATAATATTCCAGCACAAGAACTAAACTATAGTATTGAGTTCAAACGCATGAAAACTGAGTATAGTGTGGAACACTACAAGGAAGTAGGAACAGTAAAACTAATTGCATAGCACTGAAAAAGAAAATATTATATAAACAACCAAAGGCGACAAAGAGAAGTGAGAAAAAAGTCTCACTTGTGCATCTGTAGTCAGGGTTTCAAATTTCAAAGTAGCTGATCTTGAATCATCATTTAGAGAGGGCTCAACCCACAAAGGCCAAACTTCACTCTCATCCAACAACTTGTCTAAGAGAATTTGCTCTTCGCAAGAATCACAATCAAAGGACTCAAGCACTTCCAGCATCAACTGGCAGCACAAAGATGGGGCTTTATCTGAACCATAGGTACCTGTTTCAAAGACGGCAGACCTAATTGTCTGAATTAAGATAGCTTCCAACCTCCTCACACTCTGAATAGAGAGATGTTTCCAAAACTGAGCAGATTTCCCATACAGAAAAGTGTGGATAGATTTAGAAAAGAGATTCTGCTTAAGCAACTCAACTTGTATATTTTCATACATCTTTGAGCTTGTATTTACAGCAATATGTGATGACATCCTGGATTCCCAGTCAATTATAAAGATTGCAGCTGAAATGCATGGAACCAGCTCAGGTTCGTCCTCAAATTTCTTTAAGCAATAGACGCTCCCCTCAAGAACCTCAAGAGAAAATTCGGCCAACTCAAGAATGTTTGCTTGGGATTCATATTTTACCATTACATCTTTCCATCCAGTACCCAATATCAATGAGGATGCATCCTTTGCCCAAGTAAAAGTGGAACCATTTAGAAGTTGGACAAACTTGTTGAGCAACTCTCTAAATATCAGGATCATTGAATCTCTAGAAACAAAAGAAATTTGATCATCCTCTGCTGAACCACCAAGAACAGCCCTGCAGAAGTAAATGAAGAGAATATATTATAGCACGAAACAAGCAGAAGTAACTAAAATTATAGGATTACAAGACCTTGGTACTTGCAAAGCCATTAAGAACGTATGCCACTATTTCTTCCCAGTGAAATATGAAAACATGCTCAAAAATACATTTCATAACTTTACCAAAAAAAACAAAAAACATTTCATAAGCCATCTTCCACTTGCTTTTAATATTACAAAGACTTTTCTATTACACATAGTACTCGCTTTCCAACTTACTGCTTGCCAATCAAGAAAAATACCGAGATGCCCAAGTGGCCAAGACATTTCTCAAATATTTACCGTAGCTACTTGTGCTCGTGAATTCTAATTTCCTATCACATTAGGTGTCAACAGTTCCATGGCACTCGTCTACTCGACGTTATCCAATATACCATATCAAAAATCATCACATACATAACTACAAAGTTCATATATCTTCACATTCCTGTAAAAAAACACCAGTCTTCCACAAGCATTTTCTTTTATTTCCAATATCTTCCAATGCTCTAATTACTAATGTAGCAATAGCGCAATCTAGAGTTCAAAAACCTTGTTTGTGTCTGAATTGGCTACCACATGCTTTTAGAGGAGATTTTAGAAGTACATTTAATAGTTATTTTTTAATACCCAGGGTTATTATATGCTCATGTTAGCTTTATTATAAAATTAAGCATAATATAATATATCTTGGGGTTTGGAGTAGAATTTAGTTTTCCTTATTACCAAGACTTTTTAGCCTCTACTGTAGGGAGTGCCAACTTGTATCAGACTATCAGTTGTATGAAAATTACAAGTTTTCCATGATGTGGAAAATCTATCCGCGTGTTACTATCACTGGGTAAGAGGTACTACTAAAAGCAGCAGCAATAGTAGGAAATGCCAACTGGTATGAAAAAATTACAAGTTTTCCACGATGTGGAAAATCTATCCCGCTGTTACTAAACATCACTGGGTAAGAGTGCACTACTACTAAAAGCAGCAGCAATAGTGATAGTATCTTTGTTATGTTTCTACTTTCTAGCAAAGAAGAAAATTACATACCGTAGGAAACGGGTGGACGACATCTGGTAGGGAGGAGAAAGGCGGGCAAGAGAAACAGCCGTCAAATCCAAAAGCTCATGATGCCAAAGCTCTAGACTGTGCAGGTTACTTCCAACTCTCATCTTACCTCTCACCAGTTCTCTTACTTTCTCCATGAGCATGGCCAACACAGAAATATGATTGAAATCTGAAGATTCAATTTTGTGATCATGATTTTCATTTAGTCTAGTTGCATATCTTACGATACTAGACCATTGTTCGGCAAAAAGCTCATCATCAAGCAAGGCAAGTAAGAGATCCAAACGTGCACTAGTAGAGGGATTACTTTCACGCAAACACCATGGGATAAAAACTTCCTTGAAAACACACAAAAAAGGATCTGACAATGACCCATCATCAACTTCATCAGACTCATGATTGGCAGTGCTTTTGTTCCAAACAGAGAGTGGTGAAACTATTTTTCTTGGTCCAAATATTGAAATTGTGACGGATAAAAGTTTGACAGCATCCGGGGAATCCTGCCATTATGAAGAACAAAATAATAACAGATTAGTTTTACAATGGACAAATAAATCAGATAATGTTGCTGATGATGATCGCAGAAAATTTTATTATACCATAACCATGTAAAGCCTATTTAATATCACACATTAATTATACCATTTATAGTCAATTGCTTAAACTTCAACACCCAAAATAAGCTATTGTTACATGGTCCAAACTATTTTGAGTTTCATTATTAGACATCCGTGATCCAGAGTTCTAACAACATAAGCCTTACCAATATTTGAATACTTGGAATACCCCAAAAAGACATGGTGCAGATAATCCACATGGAATTTAGGCAATAGCTATCTCAACTCTTCAGGCTCGATGCAATTCTCGAGGGGTATGAGATAAGTATGGAGAACCCACCACCGAAGGAGCATTGGAACCCCATACCCACCACACCCTGCTCTCATGACAATCTGTCATTGAACACAGAGGAGGGACAACAGATCTCTCCCATCAGAAATCAACTACGTAGTACCATGTTTACTTACTGTGAGGTTAAGCATGCCTAGCTGGGCTGGTTCTAAAATTGGATATGATGAAGGCTTATGATAATTTTCCTTAGAACATTCCTGATTATGTGATGGAGAAAATAGGTTAGAACTTTGTCATCTCATTTTCAATTCTTGTGTATTTTGTCCTACAGAGGTTTACTAGAACCACTAGGGAATTAAGCCACCCTCTTCTCATAACAACTGAGGTCCTTAGTAAAATGATAACTACATTTGGTGGATGAGATTTCCTGGTTTTAATGCTTCTAGTAAGTGCAGATAGCATAAACTTCATCCCACGAGTATTTCCGTCTTCAATTTGAGGATGACACGGTGTTCTTTCTAAGTACCACACAAGAGAAGGCATATCCTTAAAATATGTCTTCAGTTGTTTGAAATGGGTTCTGCTTTGTGAGTCAATATGTCCAATGCCGAGTTTTATGGTGTAAGGGTGGTTCCAAATACCCAAGACGTGATGTATGAAACAGGAAAAACCTTAATTATCTTCAAATATAATAAATTGCTAAAAACCTGATGTTTCAACAATAAATTGACAATGAAGTGCTCAAGGTGGACTAGCCTTTGGGCCTTATTTTGTGGTTGGCCTTAGGGGCCTGGTTAAGGGAACCTGGCTGCATACGTGGGCCCAAAGCAAAAGCATGTCTTTCAAGAGTGACATGGCCGTTCTAGTGATGTGGAGGCGCTGGAGAAGCTTAGGTGGCAAAAATCATAGGGCCTAGCCAGATGTAATATCCATTGGGAATGGTAATGTAGGCCTTGTTTAAGATGTAGCCGACAGGCCTTGTTTAAGATGAAGTTTTCGGGCCTTGAAATTTAATGGAAAAAAACATTTATAAACAACAAAAAATGATAGGGTTTGCCTTGGGCAGACGAGCTTGTCAAGATAAATTCAGTAAGCATAAGGAGGAGTTCCACGCAAAAAGTCTTTTATAATGATGACTTATTCACATGGTATCCAAACCAAAATGATCATAACATGGGAAGGAGTTCGATTCTTCTTGAAGAAACCATTGTATAAGTGGCAAAGACCCACTGACCCAGTGATTGAGCAACATTGTAATCACGTGGGGCATGCAACCCGCCCAGAATTTTAACAAAGTATTGTGTATACAGTGAGTTTTAATGAGAGTGCCCCGCCTCTTGACCCATTTTTATTTCCTTTTACAATTTCTAGTCTCTACACTCAATTTGTATATGTTCTTAGCTCTCTTTTATTTTCTTTATTGGTGTTTTTATGATACAATTCCTAATATTAGTGATTTTGTAATAAATTAGTGATGTTTATATGATGTCCTCCAACTCGCACAAGGAAATTATACATTGTATGTTAACAAAACATAATAAGATAATTTTTGTTATGTTCATCAATATTAAAATCGCTACTTTCTCAAAGATCCAATTAATACTTTCAATTACTTGTTATGTCAAAAAAACGATACACTAGCATTATGGTATTTCAAGTTAAATGAGGTCATAAAATTTGTGGTTGTACAAACAAAAATGATTTTTTCGAGTGTCCCACTCAAAAAAAATCTGACTTCGCTACTGTAAAGACCGCTATAACGTTATAGTTCGAACCGGGAAAACAATAATAAAATTATCTAACGGTACTACAGTAGGCATATAGAAAGAAAATGGGGAAAATTTACCAGAGATCTGATAGATGAAAAGGCTTTTGTCATCATTGGTACTGCTAAGAACTCCAATGGCCATGTTTCACCTTTTTGCACAGCATGTTTGTCCAGTAAAATCAAGAAATTTTCAATCTGGACTACATGTTCAGAGGGTCTTTCTAACTCCGCTTGCTGAATAATCTCCAGGCATTTCTCCTGGAATGCTCTACTAAAGGTGGCAAGCAAACCACATTCCTTCAGAGATATGACAGACAGAACATCAATGATGCAGATCCCTAAATCTTGCATGTAGTCCAAGGAATATTTAGCACCCAACTTTTCTATTCTTCTTTCTGGAGAATGTGGTGATATTTCTTCCAATGAACTACAAGACTTTCCTGAAGAAACTCCACCTTGATTCTTCAAGTCGGCTATAAGAAGGTAGTCATGCCACAACAGATTTACAAGAATACTGTCAACAAGACTGATTTGGAAATGGTGAACGTCATCTATTCCTTTGGAGTATCTGCACTTCAATGAGGGGCAAAATAAGAAAAGTGATGAATTTACAAACTTGACATGTTCTGAACCAAAAAATAAAAAAAATCCATAGCATCCCATTAAAAAAAAAAATTACTGAAATAATGTTGTGAAAGATTCACACCTTGATGCGTTATGTATTGCCCAAAGTAAACATTCTTTAAGTGCCTTGAAAAAAGCCAAACGATCTACAGCGGAAGAATAGGATGGGTTCCTTCCTTGCCACAGATTCTTGAAGAAGGTTAAGAAAAATTGCTCTCCCTCAATTGCTTTAGGGGGTATATTATCTAAGTACACAATCAAAATTGGGTAGGAAACTGGTTGTGATCCATAACATCCATTCCTCAAAAAATGCCAAAATCGATTCATAACAGTCTTCTGGATGTTGTTTAAGCCCCAACTATCGGGAAACCTTTTACAAAATAACAAAATTGTATCCCACATTGAAGGATGACATGATGGATCCTTTTCTTGAAAAGCACCAAGTATCGACGCAGACAATGTTTTCATATTTTCTTCATTAAACAAATGAGGTATATATTTAATGAGACTCCCGAGAGCTGAATATGTAGCTGACCGAACAGCAGGACTTTTAGACTTGAGAAAATCTAGCAGATATTTGTGAGTAGAAAATATCTTTTCAGCAGAAGATGAAACAATTTCCCTTGCCTTTGACGCATTTTTCGGTTCATAAGTCACCTTATCGAAACCTAGTCTTTGCAATTGCCTCCCAAATAAAATATCTACAAGTGTGGCTAATGCCAGCAAGGACGTCGAAATTACCTGCAATCAAAGGAACTGGGAACATAAACAAGGGCTGAAAAACTAGATCAGCAATATTTAGATGTTCATTTATAAGTTTTGTTACTACATTATTATATCGTCCACCTGCTCTCTCTATATATAGAAGTAAAAAAATATCAGATTATGACGAGGTGGTGTCGTGGCAATTTTGGCATCAAGGTCTTTGAGAAATCACAGTCGCAAGAGCATTGGACATACAAACTTACCATGAAAGACTAATAATATAAACATAAAAAGTGAGGCTTATATCTGGCACCAAGATTGTAGGAGTTATTAAGTGTTTCATTTCCAATCAGAAAGGAGAAAACTGTACACGCCACAAGACACCAAGGATTCAGCAAAATTGTTCATGAGGCTTATATTTTGCTAACTTGGAATATCACCAAGCATTGTATATAAAGAACTTGTGTGTTTCCATTTGTGCTAAATCGAGCACTACATCATCTTCACAGATGTAAGAGCCTATCCTATTTTTATTCATGTCGATGCCGTGAAAGATGAAAGCATTTCAAGTTTCAAACAACTGCTTGCATGATGCCAGAAACAGATAGGAAAGTGCTTCATCTTCAAGATGGTCACCAACCCTAGCTACAACTTGCGGGTAGCATGGTTCCATCTTTGGGAACCCACTGGTTTTAAAAGATCAACTTAACAGAAAAAGGATCATACTGCCAGAGATGTGCGCTATATGTGACTAAGTTCCAGAGACATTATCTCATCATCTCTACCACTTTCACAAGTCAAAGAATGATACAGGATCACTTGGTAGATGCAAGAGGAAGGGATTTAATACAGCTTATTGATGATACAATGCGGGTAATCTGATTTAGTATTGGTCTAAAAGTGGCAGGACCCCTTTTGTTGAAGGCATTATCGAGAAGGGAATAAGAGAATGGAAATAGCTTACACCAGTAGATCCTAAATATTCGTGCTGAAAGGTAACAAAATTAACAATCTTGATCAAATAAGAGCATAGTAACAGCAAGAACATCATACGTACGCAGAAGTGTATCTCTTCCAATTCGTCTAATGGGGCCGATTTATCAGAAGAAATAGTCTCTGGAGTGAGCTTTAGGTTTTCCTCTAGATACGTAAATATTTCATTTGTGCACAAAATTAAGGCGTCCAATCTCTTCTCCTGCACTGGAAAGGCTTCCTGACATTTATAACTAACAGTCAGTATATTATACTTACACAAGCTAACACAAGTATAGTTAGCATAGTCTCAAAAAAGTTCAATTAAAATGAGCCATGAGTGCTACAAATTATGCAAGCATGACTTGTGAGAAAACAGTACAATCTCAACATGGTATAATGGTATATCATGGCTGGGTCAGATTTTACAAATAAATGGCCAGCACGAGAAACAATAAGAATTACTTCTATCAAAATTACAATTACTTAATTGAAGCGCATTTCATTTTAGTAGTACATTTGGTGTTAAAAGGTTGGCGAGCAAACAAACTTACTTGGAAGTCATGGTATCAGTGTACAAGGGATCTGAACATGGTGTATTGTGATTGATGCTAAGTATGTGCATGTATGGAGGGGCAAATACGTCATTGTGTGGATAATTATACCTAAAGGGAAGGGACCAGCATTCTACAAGAACAATGAAGACATTTTCATCTATAGACACCAAGAATTTACAATCTTCCTCCATAAAATTGCCAATTGCAGCTCTGACTATCTTTCAAAGCAATTGACAAAAATTTGATCAAAATTAAATCAACTATAAGCCCTCCTGTAAGTCTTCATTTTTTGAGTGGCTGAAAGACTGAAACGTACTAAGTTTCTAGTATTTTCATGACTGTTATACTGAATACAAGAGTTTCGCTAGACAGGGTAATATACACGATTAAAACTTAAAATCATCAATGTCTAGGTGTTTCAAGGGTCCTTCTCAACACTTCTTCTCATTTCCAGTTTATTCTACATGGTACGCCACCACTTTTACCTGATGAAGATATAGAACTATCTGGAACGGAATAATGATGATAACAAGAAACGAATTCCTACACAATGTCTTATGGCCAAATTTTGTTCCTTGAAAAAAAAAAGGAGTGAAATAGTAATAAAAAACCTGTAATGATCGCCTTGCAGCTTGAGAAACTTCAGAAACTGGATCCAACTGGGAAAGCCACCATGGTCCCATCAAAGACTTCAGATACGGAGCTAAACCTCTCCTGCGAAAGATGTTTAGTTCATAAAAAAAAAGCTCCATACAAAGCTACAGTAACAATTCCACAATCCTTTTTTCCCATCGGTTTAATCAATTTAAGCAGTAAAAAGTAAACACTGCAGATTTGGCACGAATTTAGATTATAAATAAATGATGCAAAAACATTTTTAATGTGTTCTCAATTTCGAAGTTTCATAGTTCAAGACATGCTAAAGTACATTATCGGGTATACATACATGATTATTTTAAATATGATGACAGAAAAAAAAAATCTGTTTCTTACAACTTCTACCAAACATGCCTGAAACATGCTTGGTATAATATGGGCAAAAATCGGTCAAGTCTAGACATCTCTATGTCATGGTTTGGCCAGCCAAATACTATCATCTTGTCCAAAAAAAGTAAGGTCCTAATGGCAGCCATACTTTCCTTTTTATTCTTTTGAAAGGTAAAGATTATCATTTTTTTGACAGGTAAAATAAGACCAGGGTTATTAGGCGCTTATGCTTCTATGCATCTGGCCATTAAACATGCATACTACCAAACAACCAGGGGTTGTTAGGCGCTTAGTTTAGTGTTGTATCTGGTCATAGGTTATCAACACAGGGAGTTTATGCGCTATAGCATTATGCTGTACAGGTGCTGGTTAGATCATACAATGTTGTGGTCCTTGGAACAGTGCTGCATTTATTAGCAATACACAATTGTGAAATCAAATGCGTATATGCTTTCAAGATCCCCAACAAAATTTGATGTTTAGCTTCACAACTTATCAAACTTTTATTTACGATCTTAAACTTTGTAGAATTTCTTGTATCTATTACAAAAATAAGCTTGGTTTTCCAAAATTCTTATTGAGTAGCATATGACAAAAAGCATATTTTAACATTGAACCGCGTTTTATTTTGTTCAGAAGAAAACACTAACAAGAAGCTTCGTACTTGTGGGATCAGGTTTTGAATTTGATGTCTGGTGAGACATCACATTCAGACTTCAGAGCTTTCATGCAATACTCGATAAAATTATAAGAAGGTCCAATGCAACTATGAATTAGCCAACGGTATCCAATGTTGATCCTTTCATTATTGTTTAATGTTTACAGATGATTTAGAATGATTATATGACCATTCATTGTAAGTTCACAATGCATAAATGTATTACTACGCCAAACTAGTGACCAGATAAACCTTTACTAATCTATGAATGGCCATAAATGGGTAGTTAATAACGCAAAAGATGAGCACAAACCCGACAGTTATGACAAGATTAGTCATGGTGTCATGCGTAGCTCTCCGAACTTCTCTGTTGTAGTCTTGCACCAACCTTTTGTATTCAAATGCCTGTGTAGGGGGGAGCATAATGTTGCATCACCAAAATAGCCAAATGGGAAAAAAAATTAATAACTCCAACTTCACAAGGATGCTCAAGAAATTGTTTTATGACATCCCTAAGTATTCTAAAGCAAAACTGGTGTTGCCATCTCAAAATCTTGTATATGCTCAAACGGTCGTTTTTTATTTCCTAACAAGCATTTTCTTCAGAAATAATAGAGCAAATACATTGAATTAAATAAATTAAAGTTACTATTCAGTGGCTAGACATGTATAACTATATTTGGTGCTAACTATTATAAAGGTAGCTTATCAACTGGTGGTCTTTCATAAGTTTCATGTCATAGAGACACTGACAGTTTATTGTTGGCTAAATATTTTTATTTAAGTTTAAAGTTTAAACAGCCAATAGAGGTGGTAGAGTGAGAGAGGAACCACACCAAACCCAAATACAAGCCATTATACTAGAGGTTTACAAAAGTAAAAAATAGGAATGAAAAGCAACAATCTGGATCGCATCATGCGACCATTATGTGCAACCATTATAGGCTTGCCAATATATGCTAAGATTGTTTGTATTGGCGGAATATAAATATACACACACACACACACACACACATTAAAAACAAAATTCGCATAAGGGGTCTAAGAAGGGGATACAAAATTATAAATATTATTTTCTATTTTAAACAGCAAGAACTTCCTGATGTGATAACCATGTGACAAACATGTCTAAGGGTGATACAGATTTGTTTCAAAATAAATAGCAAAACATACAAAATGAGGAAGAATTACCCATTGTGGAATGATCTGCACAATGTCCTCTTTGTTTTTCTGCTTGAAAAGTTCAGATAAAGATGCCAAAGCTTTAATCTGTGCAAGAACAAACATATAGACAAATTTCAAAGGATGATAAGAAGCCAAAGAAATAAATATAACATAGAAAGTAAAGTGCACCACTGAAGCAAGTAAGTGTTGAGCCACTTCACCATCAACATCTTATCGCTTGAAGATTACTTGTTGCATAATAGTAGTAACGTAAATACGTAATAATTAGTACCTTTGTTATAGGGTCCTTCCTACCAAGCCTCTTTAAATGTTGAGCAACCTCACCATCTACATCCTACATAACCAAATTTACAAGAACATTGACAACTCATCATATAAATAATAACTAACAACCTATTTCTACAATATAGCTGTTTATATTTTCAATTCAATGTATCATGTCAACATGTCATTCTAGGTTTAAGTAAGTGATAGTGTGATTGCATAGTAATTTTACCACAAATGGTGTTGCGGCGACAGCTTCTTCTGTCAAATCAAGACGAGAACTTCCAATATAACCTCCAAATCCAACTGTAGCTACTCCCGTCGGTAAAACAGATGCTGCAAGACTATGTGTTTGATCCAAAATAGCAAAAATTATCAAAAATCAATTCTATTAACAATCAATAAAGCAAGAGATAGAAAGAGAAAAAAAGAAAGAAACCTGCTACTTGAAGGACGATTCTTGTTTCTTGCTGGGTCTCCCTTTGGTCTTCCCATCTTTTACAAAAATTCAAACTTTTTCAGCTAGAAGAAAGAGAGAGAGAGAGAGAGAGAGAGAAACGAAGAACAAAGAAGAGATTTGCTTGAAAACCTTTTTCTTCAACGAAGAAATTTCTACAACACTTTACAACCTACTTCGAAAAAAATGAAACTGCCAAGGAAAGAAGAAGAAGAAGAATGAAGAAACAGAATTTCTATTATACACACCCAATTACACCGCTTTAGGGCACCCTCATATTATGGGCTTGAATAGTAAACATGGGCCAACACACATATATATAAAAAAACAAAGTTCAAGAACTTTCTAGACTGTGAAAGTGTGAAGTATAGTTTCAATGTTTCATGAAATTGAAGCAATTTTAGTTGTTTGTAGTGATTTGAAGCTTTGTTGATTGTTGTTGGCTTTTGGTGTTAATGGATAAGTTATGGAAGATACTTGGTATGAGTAGTAATAGAGCAAAATCAGTTGTTGTAAACAATCAAAAGAAGAGTCATTTTATTGGTATTAATTTAGGTAGTACCAATTCATATCTAGCAATTCTTGAAAATGAAGGAAACAACAACTACAAACCAAAGGTAATCAAGAAATTCCCATCAGTTATTTATTTAAAAGGTAATGATACTACTACATTAAACCCGATTTACGGGTTTAAACGTTTTGTTGGAAGAAATTTTAATGATCTTATTATACAAAAAGAAATTATGAGGAATAAGATTCTTCCATTTACATTTCCATATAAGATTGTTAAGTCAAAAATTAATGAAGGGGAAGCTTGGGTTGAAACTACTTATGGGCATTTATGTTCTCCTGTTAAAATGTTACAAGGGTTTTTAGCGAAAATGAAAGAAACTGCGGAGAATTATATTGGAGATGATTCTGTTGTTGCTGGTGCTGTGATTACGTATCCACCCGCGAAGTTTACTGTTTCTGTTTTAGAAGCTACTTTGGAAGCTGCTGTTATGGCAGGGTTAGTTAAGAATTATGTTTTCACTATTTTGGAGCCTATTGCTGTTGCGACTTCGTATGGGTTGCAGAAGGAAGTGGAGGGGACTCTTGTTGCGGTTGTTGATCTTGGTGGTAGGAGTTTAGATGTTTCTATATTAGAAAGAGTTAATTCTTATACTTGTTTCAAGACTAAAGGTAGAGCAGTTAGTGAGATGTTCTTAGGAGGGGAAGATTTTGATAATATTTTAGTGGCGTATTTTTTGAACAAGATTACGAATGAGTGTAGTATAACTGAGGAGCTTTCATTGTCAGACCTTCAGAAAATACGTCGATTAGCTGAACAGGCTAAGATACATCTTTCTTCTGCAGGTGAAACTGAGATTATCTTGCCTTTTGTTTGCACTAGTGATACCGTAGAAGGGGGTGCTGAAAAACATCTAAACATCAAACTTACAAGATCAAAATTTGAGAGTTTGGTAAGTGGTTTGATTGATAGGATCAAACTCGAATGTCTGAGCTGTTTGAAAGATGCTGGTCTTAGTGCCAAGGATGTCGACAAGGTCCTCCTTGTTGGAGGGATGGCAAGAGTTCCCATTGTTGAAAAGGTTGTTACAGAGATATTTGAAAAGAGTCCAATCAGAGGACCGATTGCTCCTGATGAGGCGGCTGCTTTGGGTGCTACTGCTGCTTTATATCAACGAGGATGTGTGGGAATTCACGAGAGTGATTTTAAGGCTTTATGTGAAGAGCGTTTGTAGTACGTAAGTATTTATCTTCCATAACTCATTGATAACTTTCATACCCTGACAGGTTTTCAACTAGTCAAATTAATTTCAGTAAAACCATACTGATCCCTCAACATAACATATTTAGTTACTTGTTCAAGCTTTACTAAGAAGCAAGAGACAATTTAAGCATACCAGGAGTCAAATCTTTCAAATTTCAATTAGGTGAATATCAGGATGTGTAAATGTTCTTGTTCATGTTTTGGGTTTGTTAACTTCGTGAGATTATATACAATGGCTATATTGTCCATATACTTTTCGTTCTTTATCATCATAACTGAGAAAAAACCTCTGCAAAAACTCTTTTGGCGGAGAAATGCTTAAAGAAAGGGTTGCACGGATTCCAACTCAAATCAAATTGCCATGTGACTACCATTTTCATAATCTAACCGTGCGCTAATGTGGATATCACTTGTTTGACCAAGTACCAAAATGGTTTTGTTGTGTTATGATTCATTACTTCATTAGGTTAAACATTCACCGTTTATATTTTTCACAAGTTCAATTTTTAAACTCTTTTAAAAGCATCAACCTAGAGGAGGAGTTGCATGTAGACATTTAGCCTCAGGTGGAATGTATGCAAATATGGGTGTGGGAGGCCCTTTTACTGGCACTGGTCTGATTAGATAAAGGACTGGTATCTCAATCCTCAAATACCCTCAGGTAGATTCTCTGCGCAAAGTGTAAGTTATTATAATTCCCATGTCCTAGTTTCTAAGTTCCATGCAAATGCCAACTGTCAAAATGATTACAGTTCTGTCTAACTAGGTACCGAATGATTCGGAATCTCAAAAAGAACACTAGTGCCCTGTACTCGCAATGGCTAATGTTTTTCCAGTTGTCAAAAGATGGCATTATTGTCTTAAAACCAACATTTTATTGGAATGATTCCATGATGTAAAACTATCTGTTCTGATCATTTTGTTTTTCAACTTCACAACTATAATATCAAGCCTTTACAGAACCTTTTTTCTTTTTATGAAGATTTGTATTAGCTATGAAAGTATTAAGCATACAGATTACATAACAAGCCTGGGTATGGCCTAAATTATCAAACAAAAGAGAAGAACTTAGAAAACTGAGTGGTTTGAGCCACCAAAAACCAGTCCAAAGTCCCAGTAACTGCTGCAGCTCCTCTGGATATGGTTGTGTATGTACATGAATTGTCTCTCCCTTGAGCAGAGATTGTGTTTGTGAAGTTGCAAATTTAGAATCGACGTCGGTGACAACAGTTCCTTCTCCATACCTACACTGGATCTCCATATGCTGAAATTGTTCCATTAGTTGAAATGTGTCTGTTATGACGGTGTGAACACTCGCTGGACATGTATGCTTTGTCTTCAACAGGTGAGCCACAGTTTTGGAATCTGTTTAAATCAATAGACTGAAAATTTAATGCTACTGCCGCTTGGAGTTCAATCTTAAGCGCAACGCATTCAGCCATGAAGGCTGAAGAATGTAATATTGGCTGGGATAAAGCGAGGACATGATTATAGCTGCAGCTCCCATTGTACCTGGATTAGGTGATGCTGAACCATCTGTGTTAACCTTGAACTCAAAACCCTGTCATAGCCCAATTCCCATCTAAAATTAGCCACCGCAGTTTGGAAGGTAATTTGAACTAGACCCTTTACAGCCTTCAGCAATATTCCATCCAGAAGGTGAAACAGAATCCATCGACTTAAGAACTCTTTTTCACTCCAAAGATATCAGAAATGTGATTAATTATGATCTCGTCAAATCTTGATTTGTTTCTAGCACACCAATCTGCCATAATCCAGCAACAAAAAAATAGGTAGTCCCATTATAGTGATCATAAAAGCCAAACATTCATCATCCATAACATAAATAATCCAGCTAAATAAGTTTGTATCTCTGAAGTTTGTTAGCCCTTGGTACAATCTTTTAAACTCGACATTCGACAATGGCCTTTCTTCCAACAAATCCCCTGAAGGTAATAGTTGATGTAGAGCTTGCCAAGTTCTCATGAACCACAGGTTTTTTCTCCCACATAAGAAGGTAAGATTGATGCCAACATTCTATGATATGCAGACTTAACAGTATAGTTTTCCATACTTATCTGGCCTTGTCAGAATTTATGAAATCATCGACTCTATTGGGCCTGGATACTTTTATTGAGCCTGGATACTTTTATAAAAAGCCCAACATCAAATCTTCATGTAGGCCCATATTCAAGCACTCAAGTGACAACTCAAGCACTTTGCTTCATCATCACTTTGAAAGAAGAAGAAGAAGAAGAAGAAGAAGAGCTAGGGTTTTTCAATTTCAATACAAAGGTTGGTGAAACTTCAATCTTTCAAACATTCTAGAGTTCAAATTGCTGATTAGTGTTATATGATATAAGTAATGCGGATGTTGACGAGATTTATTCGTGGTGTTTATAAACCAAAATCAGTTGGAAATGGATATAATTATATTGCTATCAATTTAGGTACAACTAACACATATTTATCAATTTTAGAAGAAGGTAAGAATAACAATAACCCTAAAGTTATTCAGAAAATCCCATCAGCAGTTCAATTGAAATCTGGTTCTAGTCCAATAAACACGATTTACGGGTTTAAACGTTTTATTGGAAGAAATTTTGATGACCCAATTATACAAAATGAGATTAAAAGAAATGAACAGCTTTCAATTCCATTACCTTATAAGATTGTTAGATGCCCTAATGCAAATGAACCTTGGATTGAAACATCTTATGGACATATTTGTTCTCCATCAAAAATGTTACATGGGTATTTGAAAAAGATGAAGGAGATGGCAGAGACTTATCTTGGAGATAATTCTGTTGTTTCTACTGCTGTGTTAACGTTTCCAGCAAATGTAAGTGCTTTGGAGTTAAAGGCGACGAGGTTAGCTGCGCAGAACACAGGGTTAGATAATGGAGTTTTTATTATTGAGCCTACTGCTGCTGCAACGATATATGGACTACATGAGAAGAAAGAAGGGAGTCTTGTTGCAGTTGTGGATCTTGGAGGCAGGACACTTGATGTTTCGGTATTAGAACGAGTCCCGGCAATGCCTTGTTTCAAGCTGAAAGGACCGGCAATTAGTGACTTGTTTTTGGGAGGGGAAGACTTTGACAATGTATTAATGGAGTATTTGGCGAGCCAGGCGGGGAATGATATTATTTCAATTAAAGATGTTTCGTCGGCCACCCTTCAGAGACTTCTTCGAGTAGCTGAACAGGCAAAGAAACAACTCTCATCTGCATATGAAACTGAGATTACCCTGCCTTCTATTTTACCCACTGATGCATCAGGAGGCGAAGATAGAGATCTAAAGATCACACTCACTAGAACCAAGTTTGAGAGTTTGGTAAGCAATTTGATTGATAGGATCAGAATTCATTGTCACAACTGTTTGAAAGGAGCTGGCATAACATCCAAGGATATCGACCACGTTCTTCTCGTAGGAGGGATGGCTGGAGTTCCAATAGTAGAAAGAGTTGTTACGGAGATGTTTGGGAAGAGCCCAAGCAGGGGAGGCGTTAATCCTGATGAGGCGGTTTCTTTGGGTGCTGCTGCTGCTGCAGTTCAAACTAAATGCTTGGGGCTTACCATGAAGTATAGTGATCTTGGAACTTTAAACGCAGATGTCTAGTATGTAAGTACTCATCCCTCATTTGTTACTTTCATAGCCGAAATGCTTTTTAACTATTGTTGTTATTCTTTGTGAAACTATAATGATCATTCAACCTAACATTTTTTGTAGGTTGTACATTCTTTACCAAGATACTAAGTTAGCGTATTCTTCATCAGGATATGGAGTTTTCTTTTTTTATTATACTCATGCTTCAAAATTTCAAGATCGGTCAAATGCTTATAAATGCATTGAACCTAGTGATGACCACACAGTTCTCACTCTATCGTGGGAATGGATACAGTTCTATCCTTGTTTCAAAGGATTTATGTAGCGAAAACTAATATTTAGTGAATGATTCCTTGATCAATGTGACTCATCTTGTAATAGACCTTGCTATCTGTATCGTCTGTATCTACACATACCTGATTGTTCGATGGCATTGAACATTCTTTACCAAGAGACCAAGTTAGCAATTAGGCATTCTATTTTGTCACACCATCAATGTACTTCACTTATGTTTTGTGTCCTGTTGTTGTTTTGGTTTGTTGTACTATCTGCAGTAATCCTTCCCTTCATTCATAAATGCACTATCAAGCATTTGAAGAACCTTGGGGTGATGTACCTTTCCATTTTGATAATATGGGCATGGGCGTCTCAATTATCGGCAGTCGACACATCCTGATCTCCTCATCCTAGTTTCGTACTTTCTTTCATCTCTGTGTTTATATATAGAGACGATTTAATCCTGTCGAAATAGTCCATTCAAGAATACAAGCACCACTTCTCACTCTCTACACAGGATGACTACCTATTCTCCGATTGTAGTGTAAAAGATGTAATTATTTTCTACCTCTCCTGATAGATGCGACTCATAAGGCCGTAGTTTTGATATTCTAGTCACGACCCAGTACTTTGAGTGTCAAGATAATTTAGAAGGTTGGGAACATGTGAGCTTGATAAGTTTTAATGTCTAGGCGAGAAAGAAAGTGCCACCACCCTATTGTGGATGTATATGTTAATATTGCCTTCATATTAGTGGCTTACTTGCTTAAATTTATGTGTAGGTAAATCTGTCCTTACATCTGGCTAGTGGAGTTATAAAATCTTGAATATTTTTCACCCAAAAAGAAGAAAATCATTGTTGTAATTGCCCATTCTTTTCAATAAATTGATAGAATATCTATAAACCCCTCAGACAAACGTTTCTCTTCTGCAGATCATACTTTTGAGGGCACAGAAGAATTGGAGTACTTGCAGGCTAGGGCATAAGATACACAACTAACAAACATATATGTGCTTTTGAAAAGGACTTTTTTCTCATCCAGAACTGGCTGTTTTAGATTCGACCTCCGACGGTTTGATGTAATGTAGTTTTGCAAAGGTCAGTTGTATCAACTTCAGGTATTCAGTAATACAATCGTACTGGATTGAGAAACTTTGTTTCTTTGGGGATGTTATCATTTATAGTATGTATCGAGTAGACATCAATCCATATGTGGCATGCTAGGCCCTGCTTTTGTATTGGATGTTGTGTTCTCCAACTATGTTGATTATGTACAACTAGACTGCTTACTTTATAATATGAATTTAACCTTTTGACCAAAACAAAAGCTCAAGGACCACGTACTGGAAGATCTCAATGCTGTTGTCATTGTTCTTATGGGACCCTAAGATCTACACTTGGAAAAGAAAAAACAGTCTTTAAAAGCTTTTAAAATGAGATGTGCCTGCATTGGCCATTATATAAACAACAAAGTTCATGAGTGATCTTTCAAAGGAAGCTCATGTTTCATTTCATACTTACTGTTTCAACTTTCAACCTCGAGCCAATATTGCTTACTTATACATAAATATTGATTTCCTAGTAGCAATGATCTGTTAAAAATGATTGGGTTAGAGTTGGCAGCTGTATGTTTAGCTCTTTTTTACTATGAACCGTGTCTGCCAGCTCTGCAGACACTAGACATGGATATCAGAATTTGTGTGCTCCTCTTCTGACCTCAATGGTCTACAAAATAAAACTTGGGAGAGATGCAGTGGCATCCTTGTTGAGAGGAATGTAATGTCTCATTTTTTGGCTTCTATCAAATTTCTCCTTGTCCTTTAACATGACTCAGCTTCAGATGAAGTTGGTATGTCGCTTCAGACGTGAATCTATGTAGTAAAGAAGATAACATTTTTCTTGAATCAACATGCCAGCAAGAAGGACCAGTTCCAGACTTTCAATGGAATCTTTTATACTTGAAGGAAAAGCAAACTCTTTTAAAAAACCCAAGCTGGATTGAATTCTTTCTACCACAGTCCACAAAAGAAGATAAGAGGAGAGAGAAAAATAAACAGAAAATGTTAAAAAGAAAACCAAGAACTTGAAGACAAAGAAGAACTAGAAGAAGCTCGCACCACCACCACCACAACCACAATCAGCGGCGCCGCTTCGCTTCTCCACCACTTAAGCATCTACTAAGAAAGAAACAAGGGGCCAGAAATGGAAATTGAAGTTAAACTTCGTCTTCCTAACTCTACGTCACACCAAAAACTCTCAGATCTTCTTTCTCAATTCTATATAAAATCCCATTTACAAGAAAACATCTTCTTTGATGGATCTTCTAAAGAACTCTCATCAAAACTAGCTGTATTAAGAATTCGTTTTTATAATAGTGATTCACGTTGTGTAATATCTCTTAAAGCTAAAGCTATTCTTATTAATGGTATTAGTCATGTTGAAGAAGATGAAGAAGATATTGATTCATCTATTGCTCGTGCTTGTGTTGCTGAACCATGGAGACTATTTTCTATTGATTCTTCAAGAATATTGAAAAGGGTTAGAGATGAATTCAGTGTACTACCTCAGTGTTGGAGGGTTTGTTTGTTTACGTGGATTTAGAAATGTTAGAAATGTTTATGATTGGAATGGATTGAAATTGGAATTAGATGAAACTCAATTTGATTTTGGTACTTGTTATGAAATTGAATGCGAGAGTACTGAACCTGAACAAGTGAAGACATTGCTGGAGGAATTTCTTAAAGAAAATGGAGTTGATTATTCTTACTCAACTGTTTCGAAATTTGCGATATTTCGATCTGGGAAGCTTCCTCAGTGAGTAAATAATGATTTGTTGTTTCGTGCTTTTGTTGTTTGAATTGAAAAATGTTCATGTTTGCTTGTTTGAGTGATTTATCATTAAATAGTATTACTTATATATTCATTTCATCTGGTTCAAATGAATGGTTCTTGGTTATGAATGAGTTCTTAGTTCTTACCATATTGCATTACTTTTATGTTCACTTAAAAAAAGTATTCGAGTTTATGGTTTATGAATGATCACACTAAGAGAAATATAGATTCATGGAAGTCTTATTTGTTGAATCAAAACATCTTCTGATCAAGGATCAGTATCGCCCTTTGAGGTTCACGTTCTGCTTGATTTATTGAAGCATCTTTTCCTTTCAATTCCTATCAGCTGGCTCAAATGACTGTTACTTGTGGGTGAGTGGTGTCTTATTTCCAATTGTATTTCACTATTATATTCAAAAGATGGGAGTTTGGATGAGTATGGCTTTACGTGCAAGGTGGTTCTATTGTTCTACCTGTCCTTTTCCTTTTATTTGATGTGGTCATGGAAGCCTCGAGTACAATGACCCTATATTTATTCAGAAAATTCCCTCAGCAGTTCAATTGAAATCCGGTTCTAGTTTAATAAACACGATTTATGGGTTTAAACGTCTCGTTGGAAAATGTTTTGATGACCCATTATACAAAAAGAGATCAGGAGAAATGAGCTTCTTCCGATTTCATTACTTAATAAGATTGTTAGATGTCCTAACGCAAATGAGCCTTGGATTGAAACTTCTTATGGACATGTGTTCTCCATTTATATTGTTACAGGGTTGTCTTACAAAAATGAAGGAGATATCGGAGACTTATCTTGGAAACAATTCTGTTGTTTCTACTGCTGTATTAACGTTTTCCCCAAATGTCAAAATTAAGGATTTTGACAATGTGTTAGTGGAGTATTTGGTGAGCCAGGCGGGAAATGATGTTATTGCAACTAAAGATGTTCTGTTGTCCGCCCTTCAAAGGCTTCGTCGAGTAGCTGAACACGCTAAAAAACAACTCTCATCTGCATATGCAACTGAGATTGCCTGCCTTCTATTTTACCCACTGATGCATTGGGAGGCGAAGATAGAGATTTAAAGATCACACTTACTAGACCAAATTGGCCAGTGCCATTATATAAACAAGAAAGTTCATGAGTACTTACTGTTTTCTACCTCATACAGCATGTGCCAATATTGCTTACTTTACATATATAATTATTGATTTTCATGTAGCAATGATCTCTCAGACTTAAAATGCTTGGGTTGGAGTTGCAACTGTCAATCTCTTAATCATATGCTAAGATCTGCAACTTTTATGAACACTGATGGTTATGCATACCTGATCAGGTTGATCATTCAGATCGTGAAATGTTTCTTTGTAATAGTTTGTAAAACCATTAAGCGTGTTTATCCCTTTTACTATGGACAGTATCTGCCAGGTCTGCAGACACTAGACTTGGAGTTTGTCCTTCTGAATGTATGCAGGTTCACGTCTTGGTATCAGAATTTGTGTGCTTCTCTTCTGACCTCAATGCTCTACAACATGAAACTTGGGAGGGAAGCAGTGGATCCTTGTCCATTAACATGACTCAGCTTCAGATGAAGTTGGTATGTTGTTTCAGACGTGATTCTTTGCTGTAAAGAAATGATTATCAGATACGTTTTTTCTTGAATCAATATGCCAGCAAACCCAAAGTAATGTTATAGAGCACAATATTGTTTGTTATACATTAGCTGCACGTAGCGCAGAGGTCTTTACAGGGTCAATGGTGGAGAATAGTTGAGAGCATAGAGGTTGCCATTTCTGTAGGAAACTCAGATTTGGAAGCCGCAATACAATCCTACAATTTAGTATTTCATTATTAATTCCAAGGTGGAATAGGGTTTCAGACTTTCAGTGGTATCATTGCAATACTTGAAGGCTCTTTTAAGAAACCATGCTACCAAGTCTGTACGTTTCGAGTATTGTGCAAAGAGGAACTTTCCTTCAGGAAATCAGGAGTTTGCTCAGTATACTTTTTAGTTTCAGACTTTCAATAGGTACTTTGGCACGTACTTCGTAGTTTCAAACTCTATATATGCAATAGCTCTAGCTATCTGTTTGGATGCATACCTGACAGTCGGAAGGCATTGAGTAGGTTCACTCTTTACCAAGAGACCATGTTGGCAAAGAGTTATTTTATTCTTGTTGCACCACAAATAAGTGTCCGAGTCTTATGTTTCAGCCTTTTGGGTCCCTTAGATGAGAGATCATGGGGAGCTTTTACCCCAGTTATTCAACTCTCACCCTCCTTAGTCTTAACCCAACCTTAGTTGCAGCTAGCATCAGCTCAACTGTCCTCTTTCCAGACATTGTAGAAGAGGCAAAATTAGAGGGTCTTCCTTTCATCATAACAGGAGGTCTGAAGTATTGTACATACAATTTCTTCACTAATAAGATAGAAGTTTATGTAAGTTTATCTAGAAACAGTTTCACCAAATTTGATCCAAGATGTATTTCAGAAGTGGTCTTGGCATCCCTAGTGTCGAGTGTCGACCAAGTCGAAAATGATAATTATGATGTCTGTGGCCTCAAACAAAACTCTGCCATCCAAACTCAACCTCAATTTATTGCTTCTCATCACACTGCCACCACAACAAAGGGTGGCAAGACTCCAGGTATATCTAAAAATCCACATCCATTTTGGACAAGATGAAAACCCCCACCACCACCATTCGCAGCAGTGTTGGGAAACCTGTCTCATGTGAGCATTGGATGACAAGGCCCATTTCCAAACCTTAATGGTTCATTCAGGCCCGCTTTATATATATATATTCTCTCTATTTCACCCTCCAACTTCTCCTCAAGTTAAGACAAACTTTTCTTTCATTCTTTTCATTTCAAAGCTTGTTCAGTGTTTTTTCTTGTTGTACGTTTTACAGACTTTACCAACTTTGCTTGCAATCCTCTTCAAAACAAGGTTAGTGATATGCATTTTTATACTTCTCAAGTTTCCATCTGCTTACTAACTACTACTAGTCTTATTTAGCTTAAATCAACTTATTTATTTTCTTCAAAACTTCATTTTTGAACAGGGTTAATGAAATGCTTTTTTTTTTCCCTCAAGGTTCCAATTGTTTATTAACTACTGTATTGTTTATTTGCTTAAATTAACTTATTTATCTTCTTTAAAAAAATTGCTTTTTTTTTCATTAATTAATCTTAAAAAAAACAAGGTTGGTGCTTTACATTCCATTATACTTGTTTGGGTTTCAATTGGTTATGATTTATTAATGTTTGCTTAGAAATAATTTTTTACAGAAATTTCACTACTCTTTTTGTAGGATAGAAAGATTGTTGATAATGGTGAAGATGAAACCTGGTCATTTTGAGTCTATTGCAAATGTTGTAGGTATCAATTTGGGTAGCACCAATTCATATCTATCGGTTTTAGGGTACAATGGAAACAAGCACATACCCATGGTTATTAAGAAGTTTCCATCATTAATTCACTTGAAGTCCGGTAGTGATCCAGGAAATACCGTTTATGGTCTTATGCGTCTCGTAGGCAGAAGTTTCGATGATCCCATTGTACAGAAAGATATGAAAAGGAATGAACATTGTCGATTTTCATTGCCTTACAAAATTGTCAGGTTTCCTCCTAATGATGCTAATGGAAACAATGATTTAGCTTGGGTTAAAACCTCTTATGGACACCTATGTTCCCCAGTTACAATGTTACAAAGCTTTCTTGCTGGCATGAAACAGACTGCAGAATCTTACATTGGGTATGAAAATGTTGTTTCTGGTGCCATGTTCGCCTTTCCTCGGGCAAAAATTCCTCTTCAGTGATAATAGCGATCATGGAAGCTGCAAATATGGCAGGGCTAGTTAATAATGGCATCACCTTTGAGTCTACTGCTGCGGTTACCTATGGGTTGCATAACAAGGAGGAGTGTCGTCTTTTTGCAGTAGTTGATCTTGGTGCTAGGGCTTTCAATGTTTCTATAATTGAGCGGGTCAACTCCAAGCCTTGTTTCAAGACCAAAGGACATGCAATGGGTGATTTGTTCTTAGGAGGGGAAGACTTTGACAATGTTTTAATGGAGCATTTGGTGAGTGAAGCGAAGAAAGGGAATGGTCTTACTTCAACAAAGGACATTCCTCTGTTAGCCCTTCAGAAATTCCGCCGACTAGCTGAGCAGGCTAAGATACAACTCTCTTTAGCGTCTGAAACTGAGATTACCCTTCTCCCCATTACCTCAACGGATGATGCATCAAGGGGTGTTGAAAAACTTATTAGTATCAGACTAACTAGATCCACGTTTGAGGATTTGGTAGGCAATTTGATTGAGAGAATCAAAGTCGAATGTTGGAGGTGTTTGGCAGATGCTGGTATTACTGCCAAGGACGTGGATGAGGTTCTTCTTGTAGGAGGGATGGCAAGAGTTCCCAGTGTAGAAAGGAGTGTTATGGAGATATTTGGAAAGACTCCATGCAGAGGACCGGTTGCTCCTGATGAGGCAGTTGCTTAAGGTGCTATTTCTGCTGCAGTTCATGAAAAGTGCTTGGGAATTCACGACGATGATATATGGACTTTATATGATAGTACGTATCCTTCCCCGATTGAATACTAATTTATGCATCAAGTGATAATTAAATAACTGCGCCTATATCAGGACGTGTATTATTCTTCTTTCCAGTTTGCTTTTGTCTGTTATACGCATGGATTTCCAAAATTGGCAAATTTTAACGCGTTCAATAGGAACAATATTTTGCCAAACTTGGGAGGAAAAAGGTTAACCTTAATGGCGAAATATACACCTGTCTAATAAATTTAAACTGTTTTTCTCCTTTTTTATTGGGGAAACAAGAAAATATGCCAAACTTTCTGAGATTTTATACCATGGTTATATTATTCATATTTATTTCCATGCTTAAGTTCATAACTGCACAATTAAGCTTTGCAGAACCATAGAGAAATGCTTATAAGAAATTAAAAAAACTTAGTATGTTACATTATTGTACCAAAATACTATGACCAAATGGTTTTCTCATGTAATCTATTAGATTTAATTATTTTAACCAAAATGTTTGCTCGTTGGATGCTGAAACCTTTTTAAAACACATAAATGAAGAGACTATAGATTTCAATCTTCTAATTTCCCATGCATCAGTCCATCAAAGTTTCTGTACATATCTGTATGGCCCAGCTATGAAAATGGAGTTGCATAAAGTATTTGGCTCGGGGAGGCATGTATGTAACTCTTTCTATAATTTACTTGTTAGCATTAGGTTGCTAGTTAGCATCTTCCTCGTGGTGATATTCTAATCTCATTACCACGTAGCAGTTTAGGTATCAATGATGTATGTAGAAGTCCATATTACTGGCACCACCTTGTTTGATCTGATAAAGGAAACTTATATCTTTGTTCTCAAAACTATGCAGAGCATAAACTTCTCTGATTCCCACACCTTAGTTTCTGATCCATATATGTGGATTATGGTAGTTTTGCTCGACTACACTTTAAATTGAACCTCAAAAGAAACACACAGTTCTCACTGTCTACTCGGAATGGCTACCACTTTTTCATTTGGTGAAAAGATGACAATGTTTAGCCAAAGCTAGTCTCTTAAATATTCTATTATCAGTGTGACTCATCTTGCGATAGATATCACAATCGTCTAAAATGGTATTGATTACGTTCACCTTTATGAGGAGACCATGTTAGCAAGCAGGTTTTTCATTCTTCTCACACCACCAATAAGTACTTTATTGGATTATTTGTTTTGTTATACTAGCTGTAGATATCGTTCCCTATTCTATTTCTTAACTGCACTATCGAGTTTGCAGAACCATTTGTGGTGAGCTTCCAATCAAATACATTTAAATTGGGTAGTGCATATCCTTGTCCTGCTCAGATTCAGAAAAAAGGGTATTCAAACATTCTTAAAGTAAATACCCTAGCATTTTCTATTCTGATCTCTTCATCCTAGTTTGTTATCCTTTTTGTGAAAATATAAATATGATGACATGATCCTGCCTAACTTCATTCAATCTGATGCAAGCACCACTTTTTTTTCTCTCTCTCTACATGGAATGATTACATCTTGAATTATAGTTAAATAGATTATTGTTAAAATTCTCTCCTGATCAACGCCACTCTGCTGCGATAATTTTATTTTTCCAGTCACCACCCTTTGCTTTTTCTGTAACAAGAATTCAAAAGGTGTGGAACATGTATGCCTGATGCCTAATAAGTCATAACAGACTTCCATGTGTTGGTAGCTAACATGCAAAAGCAGGACATAGAGTCATGTTATTTGATTCGTAAAACCAAGAAAATCTCAATAGGTTACAGCTTCTGGATAAGGCATAAAACCTCTGCGACAACCTGAAATCAGTTTGTGCTCTGGTGTAACCATCCAATTTTTAACTAGAATCGCAGTTTCTCAGTATATGTTCCACTTGTGCAGATCCAAATAAACTGATGACACCGTGGATTCGTGGACAGCTCAGAAACTAGGCACTACTGAGATTTTGTGTATATACGACATTTAAAAAGGGATGCTTTTGTCAGAGAGATTTGGCTGTTTAAGCTGCGACATCTGTTAAATGCGACATCTGTTGGTGTTTGTTGTGTAGTTTTTGGAAGGTCAGTCACATCTAATTCACGGATATCAACATCTTATGTTATGCAGTAGGTATTAATGAAGTTTATGTTTGGTGTGCTTGGCTACCCTTTGTATTCCTACATCAGTTATGTACAACTAGACTCATTTCTTTTAATATGATTTAACAAACATATTCTGTCAAAGATCGTTCTCAAGTTTTGTAATAACATGCATTATGAAATGGCTGGCGTAGTGGCATTGGTTCTATTCATTATCCCATGAATCCCAAACTTCTTGAAAAACTTGGAACATCAGGCTGATCCAATAGCAATGTTTACACTGATGCAATGAGCTTCTGGTTTCTCTCAGCTTGCTGGCAATGAACACTGTTTGTGTTCAACAATATCCTGTTGTCATAATTTTCACTACTACATTAGCAAAAATTGAAATGCGAAAGTAGGTAGAATATGGTGTAACGTTATGTTGATATAGAGATAAATCATATGAGAGATCATGCGGAGCTTTTAGTTTTACCCCATTTATTCTACTTTCACCCTCCAAAAGTCTTGACCCAACCTTAGTTGCAGCTAGAAGCATCAGCAGAGAAACTGTCCTCTTTCCAGACATGGTAGAAGAGGCAAAATTAGAGGGTCTTCCTTGCATCATAACAGAAGGTCTGAAGTATTGAGCCATTTATTCAATACATTTTTAACTCAGTACATTACGGTGCGAGCAGCATTTTCGTCCACACAATGTGACTAGGACAACTTGGTAACCGGTTTTGCAATTTTCATTGTTTCTTTTAGTTTTTCAGTCAAACATACAGGTGGCGGCTGTATGGATGACAAAATTGCTATATGGATGACAAAATTCAAGAAAGAATAAGAGCAAATTTTTGTTGACTTTAGACTAACCGGTAGCAAGTTTCCACTTGAGTCCACGTGGAAGATTGTGTGGTGTACAAGCAAATGTACCGTAATACACCATACCGAAAATGTACCGAATAACAGCTAGAAGTATTGTACATACAATTTCTTCACCCAAGTCGAAAATGATAATTATGATGTCTGTGGCATCAAACAAAACTCTGCCATCTAATATGGCCTTCATTCTTTAAATATCTTCGATCTTCCGAAGACCCATCGACCTCAATTTACCGCTTTACTCATCACATTGCCACCACAATAAGTGGTGGCAAAACTGCAAGTATATCTGCGAGCACAAGCACGACAGCTTCTCAGTGGATGGTTTGCGAGCACAAGCACGACAGCTAGAGCACTCTCTCAGAAACTTCTGGGCCAGTTCAATCCATTCCTCACAAAACTCCTTATACAGCTGACCGGTGCCGTCGTTGAGCCAGACTTTGAAAAATCTCCAAGAATTTCTGGTGGTTTTGTACGGATAACGGGGAAAGAAATCATCGATCATCCCTCTCGCATCATAATTTGTTTCATCTACTGCATCAGCGAAACTGAACACAGTCTCTTCACCTGCAATGTTGATGACCAGCCTCTGTCTCCTCAAACACGCGACAACAGCTTCTCCATGCATCTTACCCTCGTCAGCACACAATGATCGGAGAATTGCAGCGCATACTCGCTCAGATAGATATGGAGAAGCCATGGAGAACCTTGCTTAGAATGAGAATGGACATGAATCTACTCTGTAACTGGGTTGATTTATTGCTTCTCGTCTCCCCATACAAGCTAAGTCAGCAGCCACCCACTTTCCTTAAATGGCAATTAAGAGGTTATAGTTCTAGGTACTAGGTACTAGGTGGCTGTACTTATCTCCCCCTTTAGGCATAATTGTAACTCTCTATTTCTTTACTAATGAAAATCCAAAAAGGTTAAAATTAAAAAAAAAAAAAAAAAAAAAATATCTGCGAATGAGCCTGTGGCTAAATAGTAGCACCCCTCTTACAAAGTGGAGAGGTTGTGGGTTCGAAACAATCAGCTCCAGGTCGTGGGTTCCGCACGTAATTTTAAGGGGTAGGGTCCCTTAAAACCACCACCTTTTCCGTTTGCAGCAGTGTTGGGAAACCTCATGTAGTCGTGTGAGCATTGGATGACAAGGCCCATTTCCAAACCTTAATGGGCTCATTCAGGCCTGCTTGCTTTAAGTATATAATATTTTCTCTCTCTTTCCCTCTCCAATTTCTTCTCAAAGTATTTAGTACTACTTTACTAACTTTGCTTGAAACTTGAAACTTGAAACCATCATCTTGTTAGGGGTTTTTCAAACACAAGAACAAGGTTAGTGACCTGCATTTTCTTACTTCTGAAAGCTTCCATCATCTAATTAACCACTGTTATTTGCTTAAATTAACTTATTTATCTTCTTAAAAACATTGCTTTTTTTTCATTAATTTGTCTTAAAAAACAAGTTTGGTGCTTTACATTCTATTATACTTGTTTGGGTTTTAATTAGTTATGATTTACTAATGTTTGCTTAAAAAGATTGATTTTTTACAGAAATTTCACTACCCCTTTTTGTAGGAAGGAAAGATTGTTGATAATGGTGAAGATGAAACCTGGTCATTTTGAGTCTATTGGGAGTGTTATAGGTATCCATTTGGGTAGCACTAATTCATATTTATCGGTTTTAGAGTTCGAGGGAAACAAGCAAATACCCAAGGTTATTAAGAAATTTCCATCAGTGGTTCACTTGAAGTCTGGTGACAATCCAGAAAATGTCATTTACGGGTTCAAACGTCTCGTAGGCAGAAATTTTGATGATCCCATTGTACAGAAAGAAATGAAAAGGAATGAGTTTCTTCCATTTCCATTACCATACAAGATTGTTAAGTCTCCTTCTAATGCTTCGGCGTGGGTTAAAACTTCTTATGGACATCTCTGTTCCCCAGTTACAATGTTACAAGGCTTTATTACCAACATGAAAGAGACTGCAGAATCTTACATTGGAAAGAAGAATGTTGTTACTGGTGCTATCTTCACTTCTCCTCGCGCAAAATTTACTCTTGATGTGCTAAAGGCAACGGAAAAAGCCACGAATATGGCAGGGCTAGTTAGGGTTGGTACCATGTTTGAGTCTAATGCTGCTGCGATTGCCTATGGGTTGCATAACAAAGAGGAGGGCTGTCTTTTTGCTGTTGTTGATCTTGGTGGTAGGACTTTCGATGTTTCCATAATGGAGCGCGTCAACTCCAGGCCTTGTTTCAAGCCCAAAGGACATGCTATGGGTGACATCTTCTTAGGTGGGGAAGACTTTGACAATGTTTTAATGGAGTATTTGGTGAGTGCAGCAATGACAGGGAATGGTCTTACTACATCAAAGGACATTCCTCTGTTAGCCCTTCAGAAATTTCGCCTACTAGCTGAGCAGGCTAAGATACAGCTCTCTTCTGCATCTGAAACTGAGATTACCCTGCCTCCCATTACCTCGACTGATGATGCATCAAAAGGTGTTGAAAAACATATTAGTATCAGACTGACTAGATCCAAGTTTGAGGGTTTGGTAGGCAATTTGATTGAGAGAATCAAATTTGAATGTTGGAACTGTTTGGCAGATGCTGGTGTTACTGCCAGGGATGTGGATGAGGTCCTTCTTGTAGGAGGGATGGCAAGAGTTCCCATTGTTGAAAGGAGTGTTACAGAGATATTCGGGAAGAGTCCATGCAGAGGATTGGTTGCTCCTGATGAGGCGGTTGCTTTGGGTGCTATTACTGATGTGCTTCATCAGAGATGCTTCGGCATTCACAATGATGATGCATGGACTTTATGTGAAGAACTTGATCCTGATCTTGTTTGTAAGTATCCTTTTCTTGTTGTTTACTTTCATAGTCCGATTGCTTTTTTAACTATTAAAATGAATTAGTGAAATCATAATGAACACTCTTTAATAGGTTGTTCACCGTTTAGCAAGAGACTGTGTTAGCATACGTTAACTATTGAACATGTTAAATAACTGCTCCTATATCAGGATATGTGTAGTCTTAGCACTGACACAGATTCTTGACATAGAATCTTTACCAGGAGACTGTGTTAGCATAAGCCAATGTTTTTTATATAGAATCCATGATCAACTTTGAGTACCACTGTACCGCACAATATCTTAGCACTGACACAGATTCTACCCTGGATATTAATAATTGTCACTGCATATAATGATTGATACACTGGTTAAATTCAATAACCAAAATGAAGAATTGTTCATACATCAATAGAATCTGACCTTACACTTTTACAAAGCAATACAAATCAACGAAGAACATTTTAAGTGAATATTTCGTCATAGTAGCCTATTATGATGGACTGTAACTTGTAGGAATTACATGCAAGTTTTGTTTTAGCCTGACTACACTACCAAAGACCTCGGTCATGTCAAGTTGTTCTGGCTTGGCACCATTTGCAAGTTTCCAGTCGAAGTGGTATAGTAACAGAGCAAGTGGAAACTCAACATTGGCAATTCCAAACAGTATTCCTGGACATATCCTCCTACCAGCCCCAAATGGGATGTATTTGAAGTTAGTTCCCTTAAAATCAATAGATAGATCTTGGAACCTCTCTGGTTCAAAGCTCTCGGGATCTTTCCAGTTCTCCGGATCTCTTCCCATCGCCCAGGCATTGACCAAGACTTTACTTCCCTTGGGTATCTTATACCCTTCTATTTCGCATGTCTCCCTACATTCTCTTGGGACAAGCAATGGAGTAGGCGGATGTAGTCTTAGAGATTCTTTGATAACTAACTTCAAGTAGTTCAACTCATTGATATCTGCTTGATCGATCTTCTTTTTCCCATTAAAATGCAGTCTCACCTCTGTCTGTGCCTTTATCATAACTCTGGGATTTCTTAGCAATTCTGCAAATGTCCATTCGAGTACAGTCGAGGAAGTATCAGTCCCTGCAATAAAGATGTCCTGCAGAAAAATTAAGTGGAAAGATTCAAGAGAGAATCACATATATAATAGAGGCTATTGAAAGTTTGAAACATGACAGTTTGGTTTACTCAGTTAAACATCATGAACTGAATAAATCTCCTTGTTTATACTTACAAAGGTGACAGCTTTGACACTATCCATTGTGATTGGAAATTCAAGTTCCCCACCCTCTTGAATTCTTAGAAGCACATCCACTAGATCCTCATCAATAACTTCACCCTCAATATTCCCAATTTTCATCCTTTTCTCTTTATGCTCATTAATGATATCTACAAGCATCATATTGATCTTCTGATGTATCGTCTCTATTTTCACTTTTATTCCGCTGATCACTTCCAAAAATTTCATCGAAGGAAATAAATCAGCAATGGAAAAGCCAGAACCCAATATTATGTGTTCTTTTGTTTCTGAAAGGCAGCCCGGGCTGTTATATCATTTGTTAATGAGAAAATGCTCTCACTCAGATTCATCTGCGAGCCAGTCACCAAGGAAATTCTTCCAATGAGATGTGATACCTCTTCATCCCTTACCGACCATAGTGATTGAACTTTCTTTGCGCTTAATAGTTCTAAGACACAAATCTTCCTTAATTGCCTCCAATATTCGCCATAGGGTGCCATTATAACATCTTTGCTGCCGTAAGTCACAATATTTGCGGCAAGGTTGAAAGGTCTGTCTACAAACATGAGGTCATGTGTCTTCATCATCTGTTTGGCAACTCCAGGAGAAGAAATTACTACAGCTGAAGTCTCCCCAAGTTTAAGGTACATAATAGGTCCATGTATCTTAGCTAGATCTTTGAGTTTGTGATGAGGTAGGCCTCCTAGCAGGTTGTGTAAATGTCCTAGAAGTGGTAGCTTGAATGGCCCTGGTGGTAATGGTGAACTGGAATGTGTGCTTCTGGATTTCTTACTGATCTTCACCAGCATGAGCAAGAAGAAGATGAAAGTCAAGATGAAGGGGAAGGTTGTGAGTTGCTTCAGCTCCATTATATTGTTAGGATATTAGTATGATTCATTAACTGATTCCCTTAGAATTTATAGTGCATTAGGGACTTGAACCCTTGATCTCAGATTAGAAAAAAATATATAATAGGTCGAGATTTAAATCAAATTGCTTCGAAAATTACAGATGTGAACTGTTTAAGTCATCGGTCTTCTTCAGCATCAGAAGATGCAAGTGTTAAAATATTCTAGTATGGTTTTCCAAGCTTTAGATAAATTATTCTTCATTCAGTTGACAGCTCATTGCATACATGTCACCCAAAAATTAGTCACACAAGTAGCCTGTGAAGGGGTAAGTCATTGCTTAGAACTTAACATTATGGTTTACCTCAGGTTGTGAAACCATGTCATTAGTTGCATTGAACGACCAATAAATTTTACCTCAAGGTGTTTTGTTTTGTTTTGGTTTGTAGTTTGTTATATTATCTATAGATGTCCTTCCCTTGCTCAATTTCATAACTGCACAATCAAGAATTTGCACAACCTTTTGTCATGAAATTCGAAGCATATTATCTTCAATTTATAGTGGATGTGGTCCTTCAATTCACCTGCATGTCCACCTTCTCTTCGGATTCGAAGAAGGTTGTCTCAAACATTCTTAAGTAAACCCTGTTAACAACCTTGGATATTCTGATCTCTTTCAACCTGGTTTCTATTTTTTTTTTTTTTTTTTTTTTTGTTTGTAGAAAATATAAATATGACTTGATCCTTCATAACTCCATTCAATTCAAAACGATACAAGCACCACTTCTTGTTCTCTAAATAGAATGATAATTTCTTCATCAATTTTAGTTAAATAGATTAGTATTTCATTTATCTCCTGACCAATTCCACTTTTCTAAAATTATTTTCCACTCTTTATCATGTGCTTAGGTGAGAAAGGAAATGACACCACCTATTGCAGAATTCTGATATATTGGCTAAAAATTATATATTGTATATGGATGACACAGTGACATACGATTTGATTGATAAAAGTAAACAAAATAATATCTCATTCGGTCATTGCTTCTGGATAAAACACCAAAACTCTGCAGCAATGACAATTGTAGTGACCTAAAATCAAATAGAACTGTGGTTTTTCACCGTCATAACCTCATGACCATCCATTTTTTTTTTTCTAATGATAGATAAAATTCTCAATATAACCCAGATATATGTTTCTCTTGTGCAGTTCCAGAAAACCTGACGACACCATGGAAGGATTGGTATTATTGCAAGTACAGGTCAGAGAATAGGCACAACTAACATGACAAATATAGCAATTGAAAATGGATGCTTTTGTCACAGAGTTCTGGCTGTTTCAGATGCCACGTCTGTTAATATGTTAGTGATTTTAAGGTTTGTCACGTCTAGTTCATGGGTATTACCATCTTTTATTGATATGAAGAAACTCATGTTTTGGAGGGTGCTGTCAAAATTTAGTACATTGTGCAGTATGCCTTAATGAAATTCCTATATGGCATGCTAGGCCACCTTTTGTATTTCTACATGATTAAACACTACTACACTAATTCCTTTTTAGTATCATTTAACATTTTGACTATAAAAAAATGCTGGTGAATCTCTGTTACCATCTCAATGTTGTCTCATTTATACACTGTTATTATGGAAAAAGTGAGTAAATTTGCTCCTGCAAAAGCAACTAGAATACCTTGTATCTGTGTCGGCAATGGCAATTAGTCACAGAAAGGAATTCTGCAAGGTAGCTCAAATGTATGATCTCAAAATGGTCATTTTTATCCTCAGCAAGTCCCAGTAGCAATGTACAATGCTGTTGGAAAGCTCGGATTGGAAGTTGGTACTAGGTACAATTTTGCAATCCTCATATATTACGACCACCAACTTTTCGAATGATTTGGATCATCAGACTGACCCAATGGCTAATGTTTACTCGTATACAACTTACAACAGGTTCACATCTTTTACTACAGTTTTCATCCGAGTTATCTCTTTTGGCCTATAACAACAAACTTGAGATGGATGCAGTGGGATTTTGGAGGACCTTGTTGTGCTGCAAACTTATGTCCCTTGCCTTTCTAGATATATGTTCTTCAGACATTATAATCAATCCTTACAAGTATGTGAGATCGAAGGCAGAAAAAATGTGTTTGAATTTTTGTCTGCAGATCAGCAGACACAAGATCTGGACTTTGTCCTTTGAATGAAGCAAATTTTAGTATTGATCTTCTATCTGCTTTAGTTTCCTATCTTTTTTTTTTCTTTGAGTATTTTCTTTAGTTATTTATTTGTGTTTGTACTTAATCTTATGGTCTAACAGTTCAGCTTGAGCTCTGTTTTCCGAAAATTTCCCTTTCTACATGATTAATGCAGAAACTATATGCTCTCCTACACAACTTTGTTGCTGGTAGTAGTGGTTTTCATTATTAGCTCAGACACAATCACATAAAAGACTGATCATAGAGGAAAAAATCATTTCTTTCTTTGCATTTTTTTTTTTTCTGGACTCTGGAGCCTTTTTTCACACAACCTGGTGTTGTGCATATCTTTCTAAAGAATTTTTGTGAATAACATGGGTAGGAAAGCTATTGGAACAGTAATACGGAGTTGTGGTTCTTAGATATATGTCTGTATTCATGGATAGGAAAGCTGTTGGAGCATTCTCTTTACAGGGTTTGAAAACCAGAAGATGCCGAAGGGCCTCAGCGGCAGTTAGTCTTCTTTTGTTCACCATGCCCCTTCTATTGTCAAATCCTCCCCCCCCCCCCCCCCCCCCCCCCCCTGCTAAAGGCAATAAATCAGCTATATTGCAATTTGGTGGACTCTTACCTGGTCATAGTGGAAATCCCAGAAGTTCAAAAATTGTTTGTATTGGTTTTTGGTGAATAGAATCAATCACATTTGGTACATTTCATTCAATTCCTTTAATCACCAATATTGTGAGATTACAAACTTATAAGAGAGAAACAGAGGGCATACACTACATTCTAAAGTCATCTACTTATAGGAAATTGTTACAGGTTGGCTCTAACTAAGTAAACTCAATACATTGGAGGAAATGGCAATTGAACTTGCTACTACAGCAAGGCCGATCATTACTGCCGCTAATATTCTGTCTCTTCTTGTTGATATTCCATGAACATCTCTGCAAATACAATGAGAAAAAAAAGACGACGGGCATTTGTATCAATATTAACAAGCAATCAGATAAGAATAAATGTTCAAATCTATGGAAATCTTGGAGGTGTACCTTAGAACAATTGCGCCTGGAAAGACAAAAGCGAGGCAGACAGCTGTTGTTGAGCCAAGTAACTGAAAGAAATACCAGATGTTTGGAATGGCTATGGCGGCTATATAGATAAATGCTAGAAGAAAAAAGGTAAGCGATGTAAATCTAATGGTGTGCGTTGACAGCAAGGGCCACTTTGGGAAGAGTAGTCCATCAATATTGACCCTAAGAGCAAAGTTGAGAAGAGGAAACACCAAAATGAGATGTAGAGCATAGCTCAACCGAACTGTGTCATTAAGTAATGGTCCTACGGTGGAAGTAAAACTTTGATCGAAGTTGGCGAGTATGTCTGTCATGGTTGAATCTCCAAATAGTGCATAACCAAAATATCCAACAGCGCAGTATATGCAAGCACATAGTACTAATGAGATCCGCACGGCAGAGACCATATCAGATGGTTTACTTAGCTCTGCCACAATTGGATGAACTGCAATATGTGTGCCAATAAGGCCCGGTAAGCAAAATCCTCAGGAAAATCAAATCACATTAATCTTTTTATTGCTTTCACCTTTATAGTAAGAAAGAACACATACCGTTAAAATGGAATGTGAAAGCAGTCACAATGACAGGAACGGCGGTGAAAAGCTCCAGAAAGTTGGTTTGATGAGCCAAGTCTGGTAACAGTTTTGGGGTTCTTGTTGTCCCTTGCCACAATGCAGAGATAGCCATCACCGAGCTTATGACGACAAAAACCACCGCAAGGAACACTGATATTGCTGAAGTGAATCTCAAAGACTCTGGGAAAAAACCACATCAAACCAATCAGACCACAATTAGTACTACACCGGAAGTTTACGCCAAATTGAGTCCCGCAACCCAACTATTAATTAGATAGCAGTACCCAGTCTCCAATATGGTGTATCTGGGATTGGGATTAAGTAGTGTGTAGTGGGAAATTTCAGAGGGGAAACTAATTATTCTTAGAGGCCTAGCGTCAAGCTAGCCTCTCAGCATTATGGACTCATACTTTGTTGATCATGAAGTTTTCATCGTTTATTTGATTGTTCAGCAAGGACTAGCGTAGTAGATGACATGCTATATTGTGACGTCGTTTGAACACGTTCATAGATAAAAACATGTCACAGATTTCACTGATTAACTGCTCATTATGTTTACATTATTGAACTACCACCAATCTTTTTAGATTACTTACCAACTCGCCTAAGCAACACAAGGGGAAGCATGATAAATATGACAGTGCAGAACAAAGTGAAAGCTCGCGAGTTCCACCAATGTATTCCAAACCACTCTTGCAGGATTCCCAAGTGCACATTTCCATTAGACTCACTTCCGGAAAGTACATCACCTGCCAAACAATTTCAAGACGTATAATTTGATTGTATTCAGACTATTAAAGTTTTTTGAAGGGGTAATTCAAATTTCTTATTGTAAAAGGCGTAACGCCAACTTGTTGATGCTAATCAAACTGCAGCTAATAAATTTCTACAGACATGACATTCTTTTTAACGAAGTTTATAAACTGCAAATTTGGTGTTGCATTGATGCATTCCATGTTTTTTTGGAGTCTAGATCAACATATATAAGCCAAGAGAAATAAATTAATTTTTTTTTTTCAAAATTTGTATAATTTAGTTGGCAGGGTGTGAAACATGCATATTTTCTGATCTCAATCCATATTTATTATACCAAGGAATATGATAACATTATCCTTCTGCATTTTCTTATTTATTATTGAATCTAGATTTTATAATCTCTGCATTCTCTTATGAACATTATCCTTCTGCATTCTCTTCTTTATTAATGTCACTAAATATTATCTCTGCATTTATAGATGGGTTGTACATATGGTAATATTATCCCATGCTTATGTTCTTTCCAAAAAAAAAAAAAAAAAAAATCAAGCTAATAAATCAATCTGTCAAGTTGATACCTAAACAAAATGGTCTAATTTTGTTCTGACTTCTGATTCAAGTATTATGGTCTAAGTTCATTATAAACATAAACTCAAAAATTCTCAAACTTGCCACACTAATTGTAGCGATTTTCCATTCCTGACAAATTGGAATGAAATGTCGCGACATTTTGTGTTATGCACTTAGTCAACAAAGTCCCAAAAATGATGCATATACAACTACAATGAGCTATATAGCACCAACTCCTCAAGTCTATAATTAGATTTTAACATGTATGATCCACCTTACAGTACTTAAAATCCTTAAAAACGCGTGATTTTAAAAAGCTAGAACTAATTAAAGAACACTAGAAATGAACAGATGTACATACCAATTATAATGAGATAGATAATCAAGCTGCCAAGAGTAGTTACCATGACGCAAACTTGCAACGCAACCGATCCAACTTTTCCAAATGACTCACCCATTACTCCGGCATATGACTTACCGGAATTTGTATATCTTAAAAGAAAGTCTACCGATATATCGGACAATACTGCTACAAATAATATAAGAATGAATGATGGAAGTACACCTAATACTTTTAGTGTAGCTGGTATTGACATAATTCCAGCACCAATAATACTTGTTGAAACATTAAAAACTGCACCGGAAACCGATGCACTGCCTGTGTCCGATATACTCTCTATTTGTTTTTCTGCTGCTTCTTCATGTTGTTGTTGCCGGAATTTTGGTAGAAGTGGTGCATTAACACCGGAATCTTTTGCTGAAGTTTTCTTCATATTGAATGAAGAAAGAAGAGAACAATGAGTTTCACGTGGGTTTCTTTCTAGCTATTGTATTGCATTATTGTAATGATGTTGTTTCTCTGCTTGTATAAAAATAAGCAGCATGCCAGGTTAGTATGATGAATGAGATAGATAATATAATTGGGCAGTTTTTGTGGAATATCTAAAATGACCTTGTTTTAGTTAGAGATCATAGGATATTTATAGTGATATTTGAGGATAGATTGGGAAATTGAAGTGGTAGGGTAGTTGGAATTGATAGGGGATTGGATGTATTTGGACGAAATGTAGGGTAGGTTAGAGTTTGGAAACATGATATGTCTAGATTAAACATTTTAAGTTTGTTTGATTGTGAGTTGTTAGTTAGAAGCCAGAAAATGCAAGCTATTTGGTACATTTGAAGAGCCAAGATGTCTCATGCAAATAATTGAATTTTATTGAAATTTGAAACAAACATATCTCTAATACTGTTGTCAAATTGTTAATGAGTCAGCATAGATCTAGAAATTCTAGAGGTATATTATAGAACCATAATCAGCTTTTAGTAATTTTTTTTTTTTAATTGCTAAGCCTGTTTTTAACGAGATCAGTAATTCAAAGATGCAGTGCCTGAGTTCGATCCCCAAACCTTTGGTATCATCGTATTGAGGTATTACCAACTGTGCTCAACTGGCATTCGTAGATTTTAGAAATTTGTTTGCAAGTGAGATTGAGGGAAATCGTACACTTTTAAATTACGTGAGAGATTTTTTTGTCAAACTGTCAACATATTTCCTAGTCGTTGGCGGCGTAGTTATGGTTTGTAGATCTGCCTGCTCCTTGTTATCAGTCTATGGATAGCTGATTATGGACAGAGGGAGGCCTCGAGCTTCCCTGAGGAGTAGATCTGTTCGAGTGGAGGAGAAATCTTTTGTTTTTGGAGTTCACAACTCTGTAGTTGATAGGATTCAGATCACAGAGAAGGGGGTTAATGGTATCTTCAAAGGTTGTTTATCTTTGGAGGGGGGCATTTGGTTGGGAAAGTGTTTGTGTCAGGCATCTATTGAGGAGTATGCCTCTGGAACAACTTTTAGATTCTATGATGAACTCAGATCTGTTACGGCCACTGTTAGGAAGAACAGAGGTGGGTTCTACCTGCAGCTTTTTCTGGTAGCTCGTGCAAGAAAGAAGAAATCTTACTCCACTTTGTGTTTTCCGGCGGGAGAGAGTAAGAAAGGTTGGTCGGATTTGGGTTCTACTCTTAGATCTCTGGTGGATCTCCCTATTCCACATACCCAAGGGAAAGAAGCTCCGGGGAGAGCTACGTCCTGGACTCCCAATGCTTCTTATGCTGATGTTTGTGGCAGAAGCTCCGGTAATGGCCTGGGGCAACATAAGGTTTCAGTTGAGTCTATGTGTGGCCTGTTTTATGCGTCTTGGTGGGTTACAACTATTATATGCTCAACAGATTGCACAAACCCAGACTGGAATTGGGTGGTAGGAAGGATTAATTAAGAGTGTATTTCATCAAGCATCAGTGAAGTTACTGGAAAAGGGTGGGGCTTTGATCTTCCTTGAGTCGGAGAATGATGTGAACAAAATCATGAATTTGCCACCCCTGTCGTCTTGGAATGGTTCTTTCTATTTTCATAAGTGGAGCCCCGATGCTGGCTCAATTAACTTACCTGAAAGGGAAAAGGAAGCTAAGGTGGTGTTCTATGGTATTCCGTTCCATCTCCGGGTGGCTCAGGTGGTGGAATCTCTGGCCAAATACTGCGGAAGGGTTGTACAAATTGTGGATGGCTTAGTTATTTCAAACTCTGAGCAATGTAGTGCTCTGATTAGCGTGAAAGATCTTGAAGGAATTCCGAGGAAGATCAATCTGGAGGAAAGAGGTCACATTTACCCGATCTGGGTGATTCTTGATTTCCGACGACTAATCGGAGAAGATGGGTCTGCTGCACCGCCTGCACCTACCTCTGCTGCTACTGTCCAGCCGAGCCATCAGGGCCATACTCCGGTATTAGCTATTGGGCCTCCAGTGCCTTCTAACATTAGTAATGGGTCATCCTCTGCTCTATCTAGGCCCCCTGGGTTTCATAATCAGGGTGGGCCTATTGTTACTCTTAATCAATGTGGGCCGATAGTTAATACCCATCATCAGCAAGGCCTTTACTTGCAAGCGAGAGCCTCAACTGTGAATCAAGGCCTATCTGGATCCATCTCAAGAGTTTCTGACTCTCTCTTGGGCCCTGAGCTGTTAAGCCCAATTACAGAATCTAACCGGTATGCAGTTCTGAATGCTGATCCAATGGAAGACTCTGCTATCATTGAAAGGGGACATGAGACTCATGAAGATAATTTCCACCTTGGAGAAGATGAAGAACTTTTAACTCCCATTGTGAGGGTTAATACTGATGAGAATGGTGAGGGTGCACCTACGGCCAGATACAACAATCGCCAGTACAAAGGGAGACTTCACCCATTAGCTTTCAAACAATTGTGGAGGGGGAGAGCACACAATGGCAGGGGGAGATCTCAGAATGGCAGGGCAAAGTCCAAATCTAGACCTCGAACTATTCTTTTACGGCCTGCTGCACAGGTTAACCCGGTGATCGCAGCAGACATTCCATCATCTAGTAGCTGCCCAACTCCCAATGATCCATGTCACCAGAATGAGGGTGGTTTTTTTTTTTTTTTTTTTTTTTCTGAAGTTGATCGAGATGCCATCGTGGAGAGCCTTTTAAACTGCAAAACTGATGGGGATGTAACTAACTGGATTAAGTTTATGGTGATTCCTACCTCTAAGGAGTTGGGGATGACAACCTCCATGTCACAGGATGCCCAACAAACAATGTTCACTGAGTTACATAATGTTGGGAATAAGGCTCCAATGGTTGATGAGATAGTTGATATACAGCAGGAAAGCACCTTGGGAGGCAATGATGTGTCTGGGAAGGAAATTGTTGATCATGTCGATTAAACTCTTAACGTGGAATGTCCGAGGACTTAACAATGCTGATACTATGGGACACTTGAGATCTTTGCTCAAAGAGGAACGCCCAGATATAGTTCTTCTACAAGAAACAAAAATTTCTTCCAACTCACATAATTGTTTGGATGATCTTTTCAGGTTTCCGTGGTCGTTTCTGCAAGTTCCCTCCTTTGGTCTGTCAGGTGGTCTGGCGCTGGCATGGAACTCTGACTCAATTGAAATGCTTGATTATGTGGAGGGTGCATACTCTATTTCTATTTTATGCTCAGTGAAAGACAATGGGTCAAGTTGCTTAGTGACAGGGGTGTATGGGCCTCAAAAGAATTTTGAAAGGGATCACTTCTTTGAAGAGTTGGAGGATATCAGAGCTTGGTCTAACGCACCATGGGTGATTGGTGGCGATTTTAACTTGATCAGATTCGGTCATGAACGCACAGGGAATGGAAACAGAGTTTCGAAATACATGGCTATATTCGATGAGTTTGTTCAAAAACACGATTTAGTGGATCATACCCTCAAGGGGGCTCGAATACACCTGGTCTAATTCTCTCTCTAAAAGCCGTATTGACAGATTTTTGACGTCGATTGACTGGGATGAACAGTTCCCACTACAGAGGAGATTGCTTTAGCAAAATTATCGTCGGATCATAGAGTTATAGTGTTAAATTCTATGAAGAAACAGAGAGGCCCGTTACCATTTCGCTTCGAAATTATGTGGTTTGAAGACCCATCTCTTATGGGGTTGATCGATGTCTGGTGGAAGGAAATGACCTTTGAGGGCTCTCCGAGCTATAGTTGGTGGAAGAAAATCAAACTGCTGAAGACAAAGCTGAGAGAGTGGAAAATCTTCTGATAAAGGATAAAAAGATGAAGATAGCAGATCTTGACAATAAGGAGGAACTAGGCCCACTGACTGAGGACAAGGTGGTTTTTCGTAGTATTCTTCAAGCTGAATTAGCCATGTTGGTTAAGAAGTGGGAGATTTCATGGCGCCAGAAGTCGAGGGTTAAGTGGCGTGTAGAAGGGGACGAGAACTCTGTTTTTTTTCATAAGATTGCCAATGCTAGGCATCGAACTAATTTGATCAGTATGCTAGACATTGATGGGGTTGCTGTCACAGATCAGGATGTTATTAAAGATCACATCTTATGCTACTACGAGAATCTCTACTCGATAGATTACAGGAACAAACCCTCAGTTGATAATTTAGACTTTACACCTATGGAGGCCGGTACAACAGACCAGATGGTTACACCATTTACGGAAGAAGAGGTCCTGAATGCTATTAATGAATTCAATGGCGAGCTCCTGGTCCGGATGGGTTCCCGATGATTGTATTTCAGAAGTGTTGGAACACCTTCAAAGGAGACATTATGTCGGTCATGGGGGAATTCTTTGAGAAGGAGTTCATCGATTGGCGCAACAACACGACTTTTATCTCTTTGGTCCCCAAAAAGTCAGCAGTTTCTTCCCTGGTAGATTACAGACCTATAAGTCTAGTGGGAGGAGTTTACAAAATTCTCTCAAAGGTTCTTGCATCCAGGCTCCGACTAATTCTTCCCCCCCCCTCATCTCTCCGGAGCAATGTGCCTTTGTAGGCAAGAGACAAATCTTGGATGGCGTTCTAATCGCGAATAAATGCATTGATTCACGATTAAGGACAAAGGAAGATGGCGTGATATGCAAAGTGGATATCTCAAAGGCGTATGATTGCGTACTATGGGATTTTCTGGATTATGTGATGCTACGTATGGGCTTTCATGTTAAATGGAGGAGCTGGATTGCTACTTGTATCTCCTCTGCGCACTTTTCTGTTCTAATCGATGGATCCCCCATTGGTAATTTCAAGAGTCAACGTGGCCTTCGTCAAGGGGATCCAATATCCCCATTTCTGTTCAACATGGTTATGGAATCTTTAACGAGATTGGTGAACAGGGCAGTTCATTTGGGTTTTTTGAGTGGCTTCAAACCTGCTCCTACGGGTTCTGAAATCGCAGTCTTGCAGTTTGCTGATGATACCCTATTGCTCATTGATGCGACGACTAATCAAGTGCTTATGGTCAAATCCATTCTTCTGATCTTTGAAGCAATCTCCGGTTTAAGGAGTAACTTTTCAAAAACCAAACTTATTCCGGTGGGTAGGGTCCCTAATATCGACGAGCTGGCTCGGCTTATGGGGTGTGGGACTGAGCTCCTGCCTTCTAAATATTTGGGGATGCCGCTTGGGGCTAGTTTCAAAGCTAAAGATGTCTGGAATCCAGTCCTTGAGAGAGTGCAGTCTCGGCTTTCCCTGTGGCAGCGCCGGTTCCTTTCGAAAGGAGGGCGATTGATCCTTCTTCATAGTACTCTGGTGAATCTTCCTATATATCAAATGTCCCTTATGGTTATCCCAAGTGGAGTAGCGAACAAGATTGAAATGCACATGAAAAACTTCCTGTGGGGCTCTACTGGTGACAAAAGAAAGTATCATTTGATAGGGTGGAATAGGGTTTGTGAGAAGAAAGAGCATGGTGGCCTCGGTTTGAGGAGAATTCAACAGATGAACAGAGCCTTAAGGGACAAATGGTTGTGGCGTTTTGGTAGTGAACAGGACAGCATGTGGAGATCTGTGATCGAGTCTAAATATGGGTTGGATGAGTCTAGTTGGTGGCCTAGGCCAGTCTCCCGACCATACGACACATCCCTTTGGAAGGGAATCATGGATACCTTCATTTTGTTCAAAACAGGAATTAGTTGTAGACTTGGTAATGGAAACATGATCAGTTTCTGGTTTGACGACTGGTTAGGAGAGCAGCCACTCCACCAGAGGTACCCTGCTATATTCAATATCTCAAATAATAAGTATGGGTCTGTTAGCAGTTTCTCTTCCCATGACCTTTCTTTGGGGGCCTAGAATTTGGAGTTCAGAAGAACACTTTATGATTGGGAGATTCCAGAATGGGAAAGCCTGCAGAACTTGCTGAACGTTGTTGTACTTGATGAAAATGATGACTCATGGCTCTGGAAAGGCTCGAGAGATGGTCGTTTTTCAGTCAAGGCTTTCTATGATCATGTGGTGACTATGGAAAGAGGGCCTGGTAGTAATATCAGTCTGTTTCCCTCCAGTTTAGTGTGGGGATTTAAGATGCCATCAAAATGCAAGATGCTATTTTGGTGCTCCCTGTCGGGAAGCATCTTAACAAAGGACATTTTGATCCGTAGGGGTACAGCAGTGGATCCCTCTTGCTCGGGGTGTAGGCTTATGGAGGAGTCGATTTGCCATGTTTTCTTACATTGCCCCACTGCTCTGCAGCTCTGGCATGAACTGCTGAGTCCTAGAATTCGCTGCTACACATTAATCTTGACGGCTGATTCTGTAGAGGAACTCCTCATAGCCTGGCCACAAAGCTTGGGCTTGCATTTGGGCAAAAGAGTTTGGTCTCTACTACCCTATGCTGTGATGTGGGTTTTGTGGAAGGCGCGTAATGGACATATTTTCAGGTCAAGGATGGTGTCGTTGGAACGTATGGTGGTGGAAGTCAAGGCCACGCTTTGGTATTGGGTTGGGTGTTGGCCAGGACGGCGTTTCTATAATTGTGCGCAGCGGAAATTTATGCACCAATACCCAAGATTGGAATAGTGTATGAATTAAACAAAACAAAATAAAGAAGATGAAACTCCTACTACTATCAAACAAACCCACACAAAACACAAGATTTACGTGGTTCGGCTAATATTGCCTACGTCCACGGACAAACAAATAGAACTTTTACTATTGGAGAAGATAGTACAAAGCTCTCAAACAAATGGAGAAACCGTAGGTTTCCTCCCTTCTCAAATCCTCACCAAATCTCTCAAAGAGACAATCACAAATTGAGGATACAAACTCTCTCTCACATCCAAGATCCTCACAACTCTCACAAGGAGACAAACAACAAATATGGATTGAGGATACTAAACCAATCCCTAAGACCTTATATTTATAGCCTTTAGGGTGTACAAAACAAATTCCTAATAGGAATACCAAACTTAATCAATTTGGAAGTCATATTCCAATACCAAATTCTAAATCCTTAATATGGACTTAGAAATCCAAATATGAAACGGATTCCCTTATAGAACCGGTTTCCCAACAATTCTCCACCTCGGTGAAGATTTCCCAAATCTAAGCCGATCTTCAAAAAAACCGACGAACAACCAAACCAAAGCGGCCGGACCATCAAGTGGCTGCCTACGTACCCTCCATGGGATCAAGCCATCTTAGTTCTTCCAAACGAACATCTTTCAATGCCCACAATGCCCTGAAAGGCCAAATCCCCCTAAGGGGCCAAATCAAAACCAAATGCCCACCAATGCCCTATAGGGCTCACAAACAACTTTAACACAATGTGGTCCAAGCTACCAAATACCATCTCCACCTCAACAAAGTTCTCCATCGAAGATGATCCAATGCCCCGAAAAACTAACCTCTCAAGAGTTTTTTCTATGAAGTTCAACCAAGTGGGGTACAAATTCAAATTACTATGCATAGATTTACCAAATACGTCTTCCTTACTAAGCGCCAAACAAACATCACATGAGAGATTACCAACAATAGGAAGTACGTACACAAAACCCCCAAACAAAGGTTTCACGGCTTCATAAGGTTCTTGGGAGATAACCTTGGTACTAACAATGGTGCCTTCAACTTTCTTCTTTGCCGTGTCACCTAACAAACCAATCAAATGTGGAGCGACATCAATCTCCACCCGAACAAATGACGCTTCAACAAAATGCCTACCAACTATGCATGCCTTGCCACCCGCAAACAAATCTGTCTTCACTTGCATAGTACCATCAACGGTATGCCCCATATTACTATGCAATTCCTTCGTAGAATCGACAGACAAATCAGCAACTGAACTATGCAAACCACATGTAATTGCACTTCCTTTCAAGTAGTACAACTTACCCTTTCTAATGTCTTTCGTAACAACTCGTGCACCTACAACAACTTTTAGAGCTCCATCAATACATGTAATTTTCATACCATCGGACTTTAAAACACCCAATGAGATTTAATTCGTAGTCAACTCTGGTACATACCAAACATCTTCTAACTTTCGAGTGCATCAATCTTCCAACTTCAATCGAACTGTACCTATCCCAAAAGTTTTGCAAGTATGATCATTACCAAGCAAAACACAAGCATCTAGCTCCTGAAAGCTATCAAATAACTCCCTATTGGGACACATATGATAGGAACAACCCGAATCCAAAATCCACTCATTAGTAGAATGACTAACTGAAGATGAAGCCAACAACGAAACACCAACACATGAATCCTCATCTCTTCGATGTACACGAACAATCTTCTTTTGCAACTTTGGACAATTAATTTTCCAATGTCCCCAACAATGACAATAGGCACATTCATTCTTTGCAAGAGTTCTTCGACTTCTCAATTTACATTGAGAACCAACCAATCTACCAATACTATCATCAACCACATAGAGCCGGTCCTCTGTATTTTTCAAAGCGTACTTGTCTTCCAACTTGGACAACATAACTATTACAATGGTTTCCAATTTGACAATGTACCACAAATCTTCTACCCAACAATACCGGACAAATTCACAAGCCTTTAAATTTAGAATTAACCATTCATCATCATTCATATTTCTCGATTTATCATCAAGAACATCCACATAGCCATTAATGGCTAACCAATCTTGTACCTCCGTCTTCCGCATAGCAAAGTCGAGGTTACCATCAAATTTATGAATGTCAACATCTAACAACAAGGTTTGATCAAACAAACTATCAAACTCCTTTCCAAAATCACTCGAATCCGAAATATGATCCGACATGATACCAATCAATTTCATATACCAGCAAACCAAACAAACAAACTAAACCAAAGGAGTTTCACCAAGTACCACAAGAAAAATCCAAGATTGGATTTTTACCAAAATTAAGAAAACAAAACCGTCAACTTCAAAGAATTACTGGGAATAGAATACTTTGAAACAGAAAAAGTACCATACACCGTTGGAAAGCCTGAAGAGTCTTCTTTCCAACCCAAAAAACGGATCAACGTTTCGATATCCGAGAACAGAGTTATGGCCGTTTTACCACAGAGTATCGAATCTGGACAGATTCCTCAAAACCCTTTAACCAATGTTCTGCAATCCCTCTTTAACCCAAGGAACTAACCTTCGGCTCTGATGCCACTTGTTGTGCGCAGCGGAAACTTATGCACCAATACCCAAGATTGGAATAGTGTATGAATTAAACAAAACAAAATAGAGAAGATGAAACTCCTACTACTATCAAACAAACCCACACAAAACACAAGATTTACGTGGTTCGGCTAATATTGCCTACGTCCACGGACAAACAAATAGAACTTTTACTATTGGAGAAGATAGTACAAAGCTCTCAAACAAATGAAGAAACCCTAGGTTTCCTCCCTTCTCAAATCCTCACCAAATCTCTCAAAGAGACAATCACAAATTGAGGATACAAACCCTCTCTCACATCCAAGATCCTCACAACTCTCACAAGGAGACAAACAACAAATATGGATTGAGGATACTAAACCAATCCCTAAGACCTTATATTTATAGCCTTTAGGGTGTACAACAAATTCCTAATAGAAATACCAAACTTAATCAAATTGGAAGTCATATTCCAATACCAAATTCTAAATCCTTAATATGGACTTAGAAATCCAAATATGAAACGGATTCCCTTATAGAACCGGTTTCCCAACATCTATGTCTTTCAAGATCTGCTCTTGAACTGGTTCGAATTGCTTAACGGCTTGCTCGTTAAAAATGGGTCAACTGAGATGCAGTGAAATATAGCATTGAGATGTATGTGGGGTTTTTCTGTTCCTGTTGGTTGTACCTGACGATGCCTTTGGCATGCTGATCAGGATGTAATTCTTTGGTTTGTTACCTCTAATAAATTTCTACTTATCAAAAAAAAATATTTTGAACCCAAGACGCTTCTCCCATTTTCGACAAGGATGCATCCATTGTGCCACAGGCTCATATGAGCTAGGTAGCAACTCAGTATAAAATAGAACCATAAATCCATAATCATATATATATTTTTTTTCTTTTTAGAAATTTATAGCAAAATGTAAATTTTAATCAAGTTAAACCTCTTTGTTACAATTTTGTGAAGTTTTATAAAACTGGCCCATAGCCCAACCTATAATTAGCCCATTCAAAAAGTATCCTAAACAAAGTCCAACACAATTTGCAATTTGCATATATAAATACTAAAAAAAATCTCTAAAAACTCCAAAACTGTAAAGAATATAAAACCCGCGAAAGAGAAAGTGAAGAAGATGGTTGTTTGTGAATGTGATAATGCTGAACGATTTGTTAAAGGAGAAGAATTTGAGAAAAAAACAGAGAAGAAAATTAATAGTAGTTGGTATTTCTTCTTTGATTCTTCTTCTTCTAGATATGAAGATGCTGCTGAATTGTACGAAAAAGCTGCCAATTCTTATAAAACTTGCCAAAGCACTTAAGTACTAAGTAGTACCTCACTTTCCTTTACATCAACTTGATGAATGATGATGCTCTGCTTGTTTACTTTGTTTCCCTTTTTATCTTACTTGATTAATAATATATGATCTTTTTTTCTTTCACAAAACCCTATATATATGTATAATAAGTATGACCAACCCGAGTAATATGACCTGTCACGCGACGAGCATGGACTAGCAGGGGAATTCGAATAGTGACCATATTTTCATGAAAAGATAATTGATCAATACATGTGTCTCAATAAATAGGCACTTTAAGTACGTATGTTTTCGCTACTTTTTGGACTCAATTGATCACATTATTTATGATAGTCGAATCTGGTTTTTTTGGGGCCAAGCCAGTAGAGGTAACTTGAAGCCTGACCCAAATATGTAGTAGCTTCTGGACTATAATCTTGGTGCTGCTTTTTGCCAGGCGAGATTAAACAGCATATGTGAAGGGGGTATTGGTTATCCAGGGAGGGATTCATGACCATACACATGTATAATGTATTCCATGTTGGGATGAATGAAATCTATGTGTGCATAAACAATGTATAGGAATATAAATTGTTCAAAGCAATACAGGCCAATCTTGAGTACCGACCAAGTGGTGTTTTTTAAGCAATCGCTTAATAATGTTACTGTCATCAGTGATCTGTGATTAAAATGAGAAATTTTCTACTTGAATACATATTGAGAATGATATATAAAATTCAAAAACAAGAAGAGAATGATATGCAAGAATCTGTAACTAGCTAAGTCCCCTCGCCTTGGAGCCACATGAGGTCGAGCGGGCGCAGCTGACCCTCCTTAAATTTGGTATTACTTCCTACATTAAGTTAATGAGCTAACAGCTAACCCTCAAAATGGTTTCAGGGGATAAAGCAGCTGCAGTCTACATCAAATTGGCTGGCTGCTATACAGAGGTTAGTGGTTTTCAGTGTTACATCTTTACCACTGCATATCTTAAAGCACCCCTGAAACGGTTTGATTTTGTTGTGTATTTCAGTTGAAATGCTATCAGCAAGCTGCTTCGGCGTATGTCAATGCTGCACACAGCTACAAGAAGATATGTCCTGAAGGTAAGCTGTCAGCTCATATATGTAGTAATTCCCTAAAAGTTTCATGGGCGCTGAGTATATTATGTTTATAGTCTTATGTATGGCTCGACTCCATTTTCTTTAAGAATTGGGGGTATTAGTAACTCACAATGGAGGAATTGTTAAAATGCCAGCTGCTTGAATTTTCGTTATAATTTAAACTCATCTTTTATTTTCTCTTCTTGATATTGTGGTATTCACAGAGGCAATATCGTGCTTTCAGCAAGCAGTAAATTGTTCTGTGGAAGGTGGACAGTTCTGTATGGCAGCTGTTGGGTTTTTGTGGAAAAGAGGACGGAGGGAAGTTTTGTTTCAGGAACGTACGTACGTAGTTAGGGCGTACGTACGTCCTGTATCACAGATAACTTTCATGAGATAGACCGTACGTACGTAGTTAAGGCGTACGTACGTCCTCATTGTGTTTGCTGCATATGGGCCTGTTTAAGCCTAATTCGGTTTCTATTGTAAGACTATGCTATAAAGCCACTAGAAGAAGAGAAAAACCTAATCTTGATGTGAGAGAGATTGTGAGAAGCCATTAGAGAGTTTGAGAGAACTTTTGTGAGGAAGAACACTTTGGTTTCTTCGTGAGGGCTTGTATAATCGTCTCCATCCAAGTGTGAGAGAGAGTTTGTATCATCAATTTGTGATTGTCTCTTTGAGAGATTTGGTGAGGATTTGAGAAGGGGGGAAACCTAGGGTTTCTCCATTTGTTTGAGAGTTTTGTACTATCTTCTCCAATAGTAAAAGTTCTATTTGTTTGTCCGTGGACGTAGGCAATATTAGCCGAACCACGTAAATCTTGTGTTTTGTGTGGGTTTGTTTGATAGTAGTAGGAGTTTCATCTTCTCTATTTTGTTTTGTTTAATTCATACACTATTACAATCTTGGGTATTGGTGCAATAAGTTTCCGCTGCGCACAACAGCAGCCAGATACTTGAAGGTAATAATATTTCTACATTTTTGTTATCAAAAAATTTTAAATACTTATCTAACTGACTAATACAAATGAAAACCTGTTAATTGATTACATTTCTAAATGATGATTATGGCTGATAAGAAGTTCTTTCATATTGACATGACTATAGAGTGTTACATACCATTGATATTTTCAAAGTGAAGAACTATAGAGTGTTACATACCATTGATATTTTCAAAGTGAAGAAGCGACTTCTTCGGCGATCCCATGCAAATTGAAAGTGGCAAAGCTTTCTGCTCAACTAGAACAGTATGGGCCCTCTTATAGTATCGTTATTCTTCATTTTTATCATGTTATAATGAAGGAAAGGTATTTAAAAATTTATTTTTGACTAAACATATTTTATTTTTGCGATTTATAGGTATTTAAAAGCTATCGAGATTTTTGACAAAATAGCACGCCATTCAATTAACAATAGCCTTCTAAAGTATAGTGTCAAAGAGGATCTACTCAATGCTGGCCTTTGCCAACTCTGTAAACTTGACTTTGTTGCGATAACTAACGCATTGGAGCAATATCAGGTTTTGTATGTCTATTATTGAGGCTTTATTTTACCTGATGAGTTAGTCAAGCTCAATATGTTTGCAATTGCTTGTGCAGGAACTGGATCCAACATTTTCAGGAACTCGCGAGTACAAGTTTTTAGCAGTAAGTCATGCACCCTTTTGTTTATACTGAACTTGAATTATATTGTTAAAATTACCAGATCTAAAAACTGGCGAGTGTGATTTTTCTGAATTTGGCCACAAGATCGGTAAGCTTTCTCTTTGGGTGAGAAAATTAAACTGGACCTGGTACTCGTTCGAACTACCTGTGGATATTTGTAATGTGAGTTCAGTTTTCATGTCACATGATTTATGAAAACTTGTTTTATTGAAATGAGAAAAGACAAACCTTTTCATAATCATATCGAACAAAAAATTATAATATCTCTGTAGAAATCAATCGAGCGTTGATTGCACGTTGTTTCTCTAAGTGTTTAGGATTTCTACAGATTAGAATTTGGCATTTGGAAGTTTTGATAGATTCTGGCAACACGGGGTAAGGAGCATGGGTGGCAAATAATCTGGGAGAAGGAATGCTTCTGAAATCATCAGGAGATTTGTTATCCTTGTAAATTACCTCTAAGAAGAGGATCATACCATGAGGATTGGTGGTAAGAAAGGGATGGTTTTGATCAGAAAGCTTATACTGGGCACGATGAATACTTAAAAACACAAGGGACTTCAAGTCTTCAACCATGTTGTACCAATTTTTGGGTGCAGTATCGGTACCTTGTGCACGGAAGTGCTGTTGGCAGGCCATAACCGATTCCAAACTAACTGCACAATACCAGAAGCCTTGGTAAAGGTAAAGAGGCTAATTAGATATCCCATTCTCATGGTGAAGAGATTAAAGTAGTTCTGAAAATTCATTGCTTTGAGGTACCACCCTGCCTTCTGCCTTGAGGGAAATCCATGATATGTGATATACCAGGCATGAACGATGAGTTTTGCAAATAGGTTGGATCCAATCTTCTTATATACAGAGACTTGGTTAGATCTTACTAAAGTATTTAAAGGTGATCGAAGCTAGTCTTCCATTTACCTTTTTCCAATAGTAAAGTGTGTTTAATTGAATAATTCCATGCAGCTTGAAAATTAAAGATTAAGAGCGCTCACGACTTGAGCTTCATTACTGTGATATTAGTAGATAGATAAAATATAAAACAACAACAGAGTACCAACATGGATTCTTTTCATTTGATTTTAACAGTGTTGAAAGATACAGGATGGGTGTTAGGTGTGATTATACTTTCACAGATCGAGACTGAGATGAAAATTATTATGTATTTTATATTTATACACATGTTTCAGGAAATTCTATAAAGAAAGCACTTGTACTTAGGAATAGAGTAATGTCAAATCGAGCCTTGGCCCTTGCAGCCTTGCCTGTGGTTGGTTCATGGGCACGCAACACAAGAGTGTCGATCAATGGCGCTTGCTTTAGAATTTACACTAGACATTTGAAATTTGCTCATTTTACAATATCCTCGGGATGTTTTTAATGTACTAGCGTTCAAGGCTCATTTATGTCTGAATCTATAATAAGAAGAAACACCAATGGCTACTCTCAGAATTTCTTTGTCAAAGAATGATGACTTTCTGCTTGCATCTCAGTCTCCCTTAGTTAGTGACATTTTTCTGAATATCAATTACAGTATATTGTATCTGTATCACACCCATGTCTGTACCCAGTTTCTTTGGCCTGATTCAAATGTGCACAACTTCATTAATCCAATGCCAAGTTCTGATTGTTTGCAGCCTCAAATTTTGTTGAAAACAGATCCACACTACCAGGTAACACTACTATAAACAAGGGAAGCCCCTAAACTCTGACAGAAACAAGAGATAACTTCTGGCACACACACACTAACTTACCACAGTTTGCCATTCAAGATTAACTGCCCAATGCCTTGTGTAAGCCCTCTCCTTGATGAGCTTAGCTGAGTTCCTTACTGCTTCACCGCTACTACCTACAATGACCACCGGACAATGACCGGTGGATAAAGCTCCAACGATCAAGTCAGTAAGCGGCTAGGTTTAGAAAATAGGTTTTAGCAAGGAATGAACAGTTACCTTTAGCGAACCCTAACGCGATCCTTTTATAGCGATATTCACCGCCTTCCTTTAACCGTAAGATCCCCCTATGCATCCTATGGTTCTCTCATCTCCTACGTGTTTCATTCTCCATCACATACTATAAGGTGAATGCTTGACAGCCAGACATCACGTGCTCTATCCGTGATACTCTAGAATGTTCTGTATTTTGATTGGGTACCTCCCGGTTTGCTCTCCTTATCTGGCTCCTGTATCCTCAATATTCCACCTAGCATGACTTGGTACTTACATCGCCCCTCCTTTGACAGTTATCAATATACCTTTGATGGCGGCTCAAAGGCTTTTTCTCTAAACGTAGACTCCTTATGGCGACGGGAGACCGTCATGATTCCTTTTCATCACTTAATCTATCACCTGCTTCTCACGTGCCCTTAGTCTTATCTTATCCTTATCTTTCCAGCTGTTCATTAATTACGCATGCCCTCGTGTCCCGTGCTTCCGACGCATGCCTCTTTGACTTCCCCTAGGCGTAATCATAATTCGGACGGCTACCCTTCCACTTCCCAACGCAGTTGTCCTGTCATCACTGATCTTCCTTTATTTTCTTCCCATATTACCCCTTCATCTACATTTGTATAAAAACCAAATCTTTAACCTACTTCCCCCATTTCCATTCTTCTCTTCTTGTTTATTTTTCTCTTCCGCCTCCGACTTGTTTACAGCATCTCACACCGTCCGAAATCCTGAAAAGCTCGATTTTCTTCTCTATTTCTCCCTTCGTCGACTATCTCAGGTTATTCTTTCTTCCTTACTTGCTTGATTTTAATTTAACCACTACTAGATTTAGATTTTCCGTTTTTCATTTTTCTTCTCCTTGCTATATATTCCAAATTACGTTTGCTGTAAGTTACCAATTTATTCTTCTCCTCTCTTTTCCTCCTCTAGGAGTCACCCTGTACACGCCCCTAATCTTTCTTTCCTTACGATTTTGGTGAGCCTTTCTTTATATAAATGGCTTCTCATCAAAAACAGAAGAAGAAAGATTCTTCGAAAAAGTCGGTTGAAAGAGGTCAAGGTGATGGCGGTGTTCATCCCTCTCCTTCCGGTTACTACCTTGATTCGTATGAGCCCAGCACTTATCCATATAGGCCTGATTTAGACTTATTCTGTGAGTTGTACGACATCCCCGAAGACATAAAAATTTTCAACTACCGACATGCCCTACGTTTTGCACATCACGAATTTCGCCGCCAAGATGCTATTATGGTGACAGCCCACCAAATAGCTTTTGGTTGCCGGTTTCCTTTCTCTGATTTAGTCCGTGATGTGCTCAACTTTTACCAAGTCGCCCCTGGACAATGTATTGGTAACTTCTGGCGTATCTTGCGTGCCATAGACCAACTTAATAACGAAGGAACCACCGTTTCCCTAGCTGACATACGTCAATGTTATTATCTTCGGGTCTGCGAAGAAAAATGTGGTCAACCTTACTATTATTTCGTCCAACGCCCCGGTAGGCGGTCCATTATTGAAAAATTGCCGGAAAGTGACAAGGAATGGCATGACTTTCCTATGATTGTCTTCGGCAACTTCGGGGGAGAAGGACCTGGCATTTCCAACCCCTTAAAATACTGGCGATTTAATTTAGGAGGTTTTTTCTTTCCTTTTTCTATTAACATTTCTAGGATGAAAATCCTTTTGATTGTGTCTTTCTAATTCTTACCATATTTTCTTTTTTCTGCCATCCCAGAAGTTCGCGGTGACGGTAAGGCCATAAAACCCCGCAAAGACGCCCCTTGGGAGCCCTTGACAGGGTCTGGAACTGACGGTTACTCCGCCCTTCGTGAGCTTACTCTATCAAGGAAAGACGGTACCCCACTTGCTAAGGATCTTGACCTAGGGGAATATGTCTTGCCCGTCTGCTGCCACAAAGATTATCTAAAGGATAAGAAAGGCAGGTCTTCTACTATTCCTCCTACTTCCCGATCAACACAAAGGAAGGGTAAGGCTTCTGCTGCTGCCGCTACTGAGTTGGAGAGAGAATCTGATGATGGCGGAGATAATATCCCACTTCAGAAGATCTTAGCTAAAAAGAGAACTCGTGAACCTCCTTCCGGAATTCCAGCGCCATCCGAGAAGAAGAAGCAAAAAAGAGTAACAGCCCAACTTCCTCCTTTCTTATCTGCTCTTCGAGTTCAAAAGATTGTCAGGCATTGTAGTCGTGATCTATCTTCTTCTTCAACTGAGAATTCTGATTTTCAGGCAGCTCAAGGTGAACCAGAGACATTGCCGGAATCTCCTGAATTTCCCCTGGCGCGTCCAAAGCATCCTGGTCCAAGCATTCCTAGAGTGAAAAGGTCCACAATGGCTGAAGCTTCTGCTTCATTTCCGGCATCTCCTTCTACCCCTTCCAGCAATTCCATGGAACTACCTGGTCCACCAGATTTTAGTGGTATGAAGATTTCCGTGAACCTTGATGAACTCGGGTTTGGAGACATCGGCCCAGATGACGTTGCACAACCAGGTTCAACTTCTCATCCTTCATTTTCTCGTCTTCAAGAATTTTCCATGGCTCTCATTGATCCTAACGAGCCCTCTACTGTTGGTGTGATGCCCCCACCACTCCCTGTTGATCATGAAATTTTTGATGTTGCTACATTTGTTACACCCATTCGTGAAGCGCCTAAGTACACCTTTCATCGTTCTTCTAATTACTCTTCGTCTGGACCAGGTGACCAAGTCGGGGATGACCAGCAATTCTCTCCAATCCCTGATGCTGAGACTAATCCGGCACCAGCTGCTGACGATGCTTCTACACTTCCTGCCGGTGTTACTTCTCAAACTTCTTTTTCATTCTCGGAGTCCATGCCGGTCCCAGACCCTGACAAGGTTGGCTCCTCTTCTCGTGGTAATGTATTTGCTGATCCTCTGTCTTCCCAGTCTCCAAGCCAGACTCCTGCCGCTCCTCCTCCTCACGGTCCCTCCGATTCAGCTTTTGATAATGGAGCAGCTGCTTTATCTGCTATTCATAATTCTATTTTTCCCTCTGATCAAGCTAACATTGACCAGATGAACTTTGAGGAAAGCCGGGACACGTTTTTCCGGGGTTTAGCTCTCGTAAGTTTCTCTGCCATTTTTTTTTTTTTTTTTTTTTTTTTACACCAACTCTTTTATTGAATTGTAGGTTAACGGTCTTTCCGTGAAGTCTTTTTCGTATACTTCTAGCCTGAAAACTGAGCGAGAAAGAATTTTAAAAGAGAAGCATGACCTTACAGTGGAAAAGAATCGTTTAATCCGCGAGAAATGGGCCCTTCAAGCCGAGATTGAGCAACTTAAGATTGAACGAAAGGAAGCAGCCGCGTCTCGTGAGGCCGAAATCGAGAAGAATCGGAAAAGGCTGGTGGGCGAGCACCGTGAGCGTATTGCTGCATTGGAGGGCGAGCACCGTGAGCGCATTGTTGCACTTGAGGCTACTCACGCCACGGAGATAGCGAAGTGGGAAGGGAAATATCATGATCAGATAATCAAGATAGATGAACTCAAAGCCCATCATGAAATTGACTATGAACAATACCGGCTCGAAATAAAGGAGCAAAAGGAAACTCTTTTGGCCGAGTATAAAACTAAATACGACGAGCTGGTGGCGAAATCTAAAGAGCAGCTCGCCATACAAGTGAAAGCTCAGGTGAAAGAGAACTTGTCCTCCATTCTTGCTTCCAAGAGAATGCGGATAACTCCTTCATCTCCAAGTGCTTCCACCCGTGACCCCCTTCCTTGAGGTGTAATTTGATTAATTTTTCGGCAATACTCTTATGTAATTGCAAACTCCTATCATTTTGAACTGAAACTTTGTAATTGTTACCAATTAATGCTAATTTCTGATATTAGTTTCTCATGTGTTAACATTAGGTTATACTTCTACTGATCCCGTCGTCACGGTTCAGCAAGTGCAACCCCGTTAACACATTAGCACTATTGCTCTTCTCTCTTTGAGGCACCCCATTGTATTGTCTAAATCAAACTCAATGGGGAAGAAATAATCATATAGAGACTTTAACATTTAGTTAACGGCTTGCCTTGCCGAGTCTACACTTATGTTATTTCCCACCAACCTTAGTTGGATTTCTTCTATGCCTGACCTTTGGCCTGGTCTCAGACAATACTGATATATATAACTGGATAAATCAACAAAAACAAACTTATATTTTCATTGAAACTCAAACGCAGTTACATATACTACAAGAAAATCTAATATATACCACGGACCGACGACTTGCTTTGCCACGGTCCGGGTCAGTGGCCTAATTACCTACGGTTAGGATCTGTGGTAGTGTTGGTATCGTCCGTGGCTAACGATTATCCCAATTTTTAATATTTCGATAAATATATCAACAGTTTCTAACCGTGGCCAAGAGCAGGATTTACAACCTTACGATTGTTATTTCACATCTCGAAGAGTTATCTACAGTTCAGAAATTCAGCCAGCAAAAATAAAATAATAAACCAAAACCAACACCTTTCTTCTACCTTATGTAAAAAAAGATAACTTCTTTGAGTTCTTTCTTCTTCCCATTGTTCTTCCTTCTTTCTTCCCATTGCCTACAAGATCCTCAAGAAATAATAATGAAAATTGTGTCTTTCGTTCTCTTGAAGGAAGTATTTTTCAGCCCCTTTCAGAGAATCCTCTTCTATGCTCTTCTTCGTTAATATGAGTAAAAATCTCTTTCTGGATTATGCTTGTTGTTCAATTTTTGATGGAACTTTTTGGTGAACAATTCAACTTGATTTTGAGGTATTTTTTGGTGAACAATTCAACTTGATTTACTTTGAATGAACTTATTAAACTTGTCTTCCTTCTTCTCTAATTTTTTTAATTATCAAAATCGCTAAGCCGGTTCATTTTTTCCCTATAGAAGTCTGAAACTAAATTTTCAAATTCATCACAATATCTTGACATTCACCACATTGAAGGTAAACCTTTTATGATTCATGTTTTGATTTGTGATTCAGGTTATAATCTACTTTTTTTTCTTTCGCAATCTCTCTCTAAGAATACGATTCTAATTTTTGTTTGAAAAGTTCTTTGCTAGGGTTTTGACTGATTGAGCGACTCTTCGATGATTCTGTTCTAATTGATTAAGTTTGCGATGTCTAAGAAAGGTAATTTAAATTTTTGATGATTTGGGAGTATTGTGTTTATGGAGTCCGACTTTGTTCCACACAGCAAGATTCGTGTGGAACATAACCTCAAACTTCATTGGTCCAAATTTTGATTTTGTTTTATTTAATTAAAAATGATGTGTCATCATATAAAATTTGGACCAATGAGGTTTGAGGTTATGTTCCACAAGAATCTTGTTGTGTGGAACAAAGTCGGACTCGTGTTTATGATCATTGTTGGCTTGGATTCTCTGTGATATCCTTAAAGTTGTTTAATTGCCGCACCTCCACCTGTACCTTTGACTCTTTCATTTGCAATTTTGTCAATAGAAATGATAAATTGATAATCCTCCCATAATTTTTTTTTATAATAGAGATAATTGGCACATATCATGAACATTATATATCTTGCAAGATATAAATTACATGGCTGGAGACGGAGAAAAATGACGATTTAAACTTGTAGCTAGCTAGTAGCCTAGTAGTACAATTCACACAGACTTGACAGCCACAAGTGTCTGTGTTGCTGGCCTAGCTGACATTAGCTAAATACAGTAATAATGTTTTACAACATTATGTAGATGGTGTCTAACCATTTGGCGTGTTTAAAGCGTGGATCGATGCAGATGGCCTGGTATGTTTGTATCAAGAGAAACAGGCTGTTTCCATCCAATTGTAAAGTGGTTGGTGCAAGTGCATGGCATGTTGTGGTATTGTTGGCAGCTTCTATTTACAATTAGTTGAAATGGTTAAGTACTCAGGTAAGCATAAAGCATTTGTTATAAATTTAAATGAACTCAAAACTTTTATTTACATATTGTTTTAACTTACAAAATTAAGTCCCAAACATAATTTTCATAGTTTTCTTCATGTAGAATAGAAAATATATAAATTTTAGAAAACTTACAGAACTAATTATGGAAGCTTACAGATACTGCATCATGGCAACTTGAGGTTCTCCTTCAGATGTACTAGCAGGCTACTAATGGACAATTATGTAGATGGTGCCAGAGTTCCAAATAAACACAGTACTTGTGACCCTTCTTAGGCCTCAGACGCGGTGATGCACATCTTCTGACGCGGTGACTGCCAAGTATCATACCAGTTACCCCGCCAAAAAATCCGTGCGAGAGCAGATTACAAGGCAAAACTACAGCGGCAGTATAGTCTATGTTGGGGATGATCCAGTGCAGCAGAGTGGGCTCTGCCCAGTAGTGAAGCAGTGTAGTCGCTGGTGTATAGTGCTACATGCAGCAGTGTAGCAGCACAACGATAGTGTTTATAGAGTCTGTTGTGTCGTCGTTTGTGTTTTATTGGTGTGAAATGTTATGAACTGACTATGTATCCTACATGCTTACAAGGAATGTAATTGGTTTTGCTCAAATATTAATAAAATTATATCTTTCATTAAAAAATTCTTGAAATAGCAATTACTAATTTTTACTATTATATATGTTCTTAACAAAATACAACAGATTACCCACGGCCAAGAGAGTAGCAAATTAAGTTTTTTATCGAAACAAATTAAAGATTTCCCACGGTCCAAAGCAGTAGCTAACTTGAAATTTCCCACGGTTGATATCCGTGGCTAGGCCCACGGACCCGAACCGTGGCTAATATAGTAAGGTTGCCATAGACCCGGACCGTGGCAAACAATTTAGCTACGCCCCTAACCGCCACGGTCTTGCCACGGATTTCGACAGTGGCTAATTGCGTTTTGCCACCGTTTCGGTCCGTGGCGAATTTACAGTATTCTTGTAGTTACTTTCTACTCTTTTCAGCGAATCAACGCCTACTATCTTGTTGATTTAATACATCTCTGCCCTCTAGGCATAGTATTTCTTTAAATTGCTAATACTCCATGGCTTGTCGAGAGGGGTACCGTCTTGGTAGGTCAAGTAGTATGCTCCATTCGTTCCCACCTTGTCTATCACAAAAGGCCCTTCCCAGTTTGGCTCTAGCTTGGCTGGAGGCGGATTCTGTTTTCTTAGCACAAGATCCCCTGGAACAAGGCTTCTTGGCTTGACTTTTTTGTTGTAAGTCCTTTCTAGCTGTCGGTGATAACTCTCCAATCTGAGCTTGGCACGCTCCCGTACCTCCTCTGCTAAGACCAGCTCTCTCTCTATTATCTCATTATTCTTCCCCAGGTCGACTACCATCCTTCTAGCCGTATGTACCAACATTTCTTGAGGGATCACAGCTTCCATGCCGTAGGTGAGAGAAAATGGAGTCGCCCCTGTAGATCTTCTTGGTGTCGTCCGATAAGCCCATAGCACTTCCCAAAGATTTTCGTACCACTTTTCTTTCTTGTCCTCCAGCTTCTTTTTCAATACCTCCAGTATGGCTTTGTTTGATGCTTCCGCCTGCCCATTTCCTTGCGGGTGAATGGGTGTACACATTTCAGTAACGGTCCAGTTGGTGAACGCCTATATAGGTCTTCCCCTATCATTGCATATCTTTTGGATTGCTCCACAATAGATCTAGCTTCTGCTTTCTCTTCCGGAAGAAAACCACTTCTTAAGTAGGTTACTATTGGGTCCATCCAGCTTGCTCCCAAGCTCTGAATGAGGTTGACAGTCACTTCCTTCACCTCTATCATTGGCTGAGATCTCTGCATGAACGTTATAGTTTTGGTTGAACTTTCTTCTGTTGCCGTTGCCAGGTAAGCCAATGCATCAGCATGCCGGTTCTCTCCCCTAAACAGATGTACAATCTCCACCTTCGAGAATTTTGCTACACTTTTCTTCAATGTATCCAAGTACTGCATCATCTTCCCAGTTTGAGCTCTATATGTTCCGTAGAATTGTTCTACCACCAATTTCGAGTCCGTGAAAACCGTTACCTCCTTTGCCTCCAATTTCATCAATACTTCCAATGCTTTCAGTATTGCCTCGTATTCTGTCTCATTGTTGGTAGCCGGAAAAGCTAAGTTTTCTGCGATCTCAATCTTAGTGTCCTCTGGAGTTACCACTACTATCCCAATTGCTGATCTTCCTTTATTTACTGATCCATCTGTGAACACCTTCCATCCCTTTACATTCTTCCAGCCGGTATCCTGAGTTTCTAGAGACTCTAGTTGTTCTTCCTCTTGCATTTCTGCATCCTCGGTTACATCCTCCACTGGGAAATCTGCCAAGAAATCCGCCAGCACTTGTGACTTTTCCGCCTTCTTGGACTCATACTGAATGTGATATTTACTTAATGAAACTGCCCATTTTTCCATTCTCCCAGAACGCTCGATTTTTGGCATCACTTGATTGAGAGGGAGGTTTGAAACCACTGTCAGACTATAAGCTTCAAAATAAGGTCTTAACCTTTGAGCTGCAAAGAGTAAGGCGAGAGCATACTTTTCAACTCTTGAATACCTTGTCTCTGGTGAAGTCATCTTTTTGCTGAGGAAATAGACCGGGCTCTCCTTTGAGGCTTCTCTTCTAGTTAGGACTGCACTTACTGCAACGTCCGATACTGCCAGATAAACATAGAGTGTCTCCCCTGGTAACGGCTTTGATAGAACTGGTGGCTTACTCAGGTATTCTTTCAATTTCTGGAAAGCTTCTTCGCATTCATCATTCCAAGTAAAGGATAAATTCTTTCTCAAGAGTCTCAGAATTGGCTTGCATTTATCTGTGGATCTTGATATGAATCTTCCCAATGCTCTAATTCGGCCAGCTAGAACCTGTACTTCTTTCTGTGTTCTTGGTGATGTCATATCTGTGAGTGCCCTGATCTGCTCCTGACTAACCTCTATCCCTCTCTTTGTCACAATGTAACCAAGGAACTTACCCGACTGTACCCCAAACGTGCACTTCTCTGGATTGAGTTTCATGTTAAACTGCCGCAATGTTTGAAAGGTTTTTTCCAGGTCTCTTAGATGATCATCCGACTCCTTGGACTTGACCAACATATCATCAATGTAAACTTCTACTGTCTTCCTTAGCTGATTTTCGAACATCATCTCTACTAGCCTCTGGTAAGTAGCACCTGCATTCTTCAAACCAAATGGCATTTTGGTATAACATAACGTTTTCTTACCAGCATAGAAGGCGGTTTTCTGTTGATCTGGACCATATAGAGGAATCTGGTTGTAACCGGAATAGCCATCCATGAATGACAGTAACCCAAAGCCTGCTGTTCTGTCCACTAGCTCGTCTACCCTCGGCATCACGTATCTATCTTTGGGGCATGCTTTGTTTAAGTTTGTGAAGTCTATACAGATCCGAACCTTTCCGTTTTTCTTAGGTACCGCCACTATGTTAGATACCCATTCTGGATACTGAACTTCTCTTGTTATTCCAGCTAACTCCATCTTTTCGATCTCTTGTTGTACTGCTTCTACTAATGTAGGTTTCATAGTTCTCACTTTCTGTGTAACTGGTTTGAAATTTGGACTGACATTTAACTTGTGACATGCTATATCTGGATCGATTCCTGTCATATCATTCATAGACCAAGCAAATACATCTATATTAGCTTTTAAGAATTGTAAAAAGTCATGCCTCACCTTCAAATCCAAGCTTGTTCCCATATAGGTGATCTGTTGACCCCCTACTTCACTGAGGTTGACGGGTTCCGTTTGTTCTTCTGTCTTTAAAGCTTCACGTGGGAACCCGTCATCCTCCTTCTGTCGTTGCTATGCAGGGACAGATGACGGCCCAGCACCTGTTGTGCCATGCCTCATACTTTTTACTGTTGCTATCTTCAAATTCTTGGCCATGGCTTGATTACTCCTTATCTCATATTGCCCGTCTTCAGTCGGGAAACGGATTTTCTGGTAGTAACTTGACGGAATTGCCTTCATGAGATGAATCCACTCTCTCCCCAAGATTGCATTGTACTCTGTTGGTGCATCTATAACCACAAATCTTGACATGACGGTTCTGGTGTGTGCTGTAACCGATAAGACTATCTCTCCAACTGGCTGTACTGCTCCCCCATTGAATCCATAAATGTCTCCAGACGAATTTGTCAAGCTGCCTCTTTCTAGTTTCATTTGATCCAAGCCCCTGGTGAACAGAACATCTACCTCACTTCCACAATCTACTAACACTTTCGTGACATTCCAATTTCCAATGAGTATGGAAATGACCAATGGGTCATTATGTGGTGTAACTACTCCTTTGAGATCTTCCTCAGAAAACCCCATCGGATTACTCTGATGCACTGGCTTGCCGTTTCGCATGACTGGTACGGCTCCTACCGTTCGCGGATCTTCTCTTATCTGCATCACTCATCGTATCTTCCTCCTGACCTCGTTCATGGATTCTCTCGCTCCTTCTAAGATCATGTTAACGGTCCCTCTGACCTGAATTTCTGTTCTGTCTTCCTCCCTGTTCTTTTCCACTATAAACTCTCTTAAATGGCCCTCCTCCATCCATTTCCATATCAAGGATTTGAACTCATAACAATCTCCAGTAGGGTGGTTGTAAGTCTAATGATACTCACAGAATGGCTTTCCCCTGACTGTTCTACATCTTACCGACGGCTCCTGGAAGTACTTTCTTCCTCTTATTCTCTTCAAGATTTGATCCAGTGACATTGTGAGTTGCGGTAGCGGTTTTGGTGGTGTTAGCTTTCTTGGCGAAGCATCTCTATCTTCTCTCCTTTCTCTTTTGTCCTGACCTCTCGATCCATCTCTGTTTCCCCTTCTGCCAGAATCTCTTGGTGGTGTATTACTTCGTGAGCCAACTTCTCCTTTCTTTCTTTTTTCCGCCACTGTGTTTACGGAAGCCAACAACACCTTGGGAGCTCTCCGCAACGCTATGTCCTCTAGTCTGATGTATTTCTCTGTCTTTTGAAAAAGTTCATCTAGAGTCGCCATCCGTGATGACACAATCGAGTCATATGCTGGAGATTTCTTACTTATGCCTTTCTGAAATGCTACCACTCCTGTTCTTTCATCTACTCCGCCATCTGTCCTCAAAATCTCATTTTTGAAATTAGTAACATATTTTCTAAGAGACTCACCTGGAGCTTGTTCCAAATCAAACAATGATGCTATATCTGCAGCCTGCCTCTTCTGATGAATATAGTGCTTCACAAACATCTCACTTAGCTGAGCGAAGCTTGACACACTCCCTGGTGATAAACTGAGATACCAGTCTGTAGCGTTGTCCTTCAAACTGCTAGGGAATAATCGACACCACATCCCGTCATACTGACTTCCTTCCCAAGCCGCCATCTTTTGCTTGAAATTGTTTAAGTGCTGCACAGGGTCAGTTGTTCCATCATACTCATTAAACTTAGGAGGTTGAAACTTACTTGGGAACCCATGACGGTAGCACACTTCAGCTAATGGCCTCTTGCCCAATCTCTCCAGGTCTTGAGTCACTTCTATGTTCTTTCCCTTAGTCTGCGCCCTCATGTCCTCTTGGACCTTGCATATCATATCGAAAAGTCTGGTATACGGATCAACCGCCGGAATCTCTTCATCGTTCACTCCTTCCTTTCGATTCCCTTCGCGAACTCTTACCCTTGATTCATCTGACCCTTCTTCTTCATTCATTCTTAGATCTGGAATCCGACGCCTTACTCCTCCTTCCCCTTCTCCTAGTGTTATTCCCTCCATAGGTCTCTGACGGTTTTCATTTCTGACCGCCTCGTTCTCTCCCTCCTGAAGATTCTGACGTTCCATATCTTCCATCCTTCTTAGTTGCTCCCTCAATCGGGAGTTCTCTTCCCTCAGCCTGTTCGTCTCTTCTCCTCCTTCTTGGAGAGTTTGAGGATGATCAACTTGAGGAGCTTCTCCCCCAGCTGCACCTCCAAGATATGTTGATGATCTGGTTTGTGTCACCATCACTCTCTATTTGCTTCTTTCCACCTTCTTCTCAAAACCCTAGATTTGGAAGCAGTCTGCCCTTCTTCTAGCGCCAAATGTAAGCCCTCTCCTTGATGAGCTTAGCTGAGTTCCTTACTGCTTCACCGCTACTACCTACAATGACCACCGGACAATGACCGGTGGATAAAGCTCCAACGATCAAGTCAGTAAGCGGCTAGGTTTAGAAAATAGGTTTTAGCAAGGAATGAACAGTTACCTTTAGCGAACCCTAACGCGATCCTTTTATAGCGATATTCACCGCCTTCCTTTAACCGTAGGATCCCCCTATGCATCCTATGGTTCTCTCATCTCCTACGTGTTTCATTCTCCATCACATACTATAAGGTGAATGCTTGACAGCCAGACATCACGTGCTCTATCCGTGATACTCTAGAATGTTCTGTATTCTGATTGGGTACCTCCCGGTTTGCTCTCCTTATCTGGCTCCTGTTTCCTCAATGTTCCACCTAGCATGACTTGGTACTTACACCTTGCACGCAGTACACCGAGCAAGAAGAAACTCCTAAACTACTGCCCATTCAAAATTAACCACCACACATGCATCTTACTACAGCTCTGCTATAGATTAGTAAAACATTCCTGGTTCAGCTCATTTCTGCTAAGAAGACAAAACAGTCTACACCAGCAGCAGAACGCACTCAGAAAGAAAGAAGTTCGAGTTTGTGGATTTGGCTAATAATTGGGACAATGTTATTTTAGGGCATATTTATCGCTGCTCTAGTTTTGGTTTGTACTGTAAGATTGTATCCTGATTCCTGACAGTGCATTTTTCGTGCACAGTTTTATCAGGATTTGTTTTCTAAATTTCAATAAATTTCAACTTATCAAAAATAATAATAATAATAATAATAAAAACAACCACACCATGGCAGTAAGTAGCATTTCACTACTCAAGTCTGTCTCAGCAAAGCTCTGCCAATATCCTGTCCCAATACAATTGAACTATAGAAAGGTCATGATTTACTACTTTCCGATACATTTAATTCTCCGAAGAAGTTGATGAATTTTTGTTACCCACCCAACTCTTTCACTTGCTAACATAGTCAGCTCATGATCATTGTCTCTTTCCTTAATAAGTATATCACATATTCACATGGTGGAGAAAAACGTATCATGGCACACTTTTAACAACGCATTCGATTAGAAGCTATGCCCTCATTATTGTATAAGAAGGCCTACGTGTGCCCGCAAAACATGAAATTGCTTTACAATTCAACAGCACAAACAACCTTCAATGTTTTACTGGATGATCACTGGATCCAACAACTATCATCATCTCTGTCAAATCATGAGACCATCTGATCGATGAATCTGTTTGAAACTGGTCCGTTTCTTGAACCTGGAATTGCAAAATGTGCATGTTCTAGGCTCTTGTATGTATGTGTTTTGTTAGGTGGAGAAGGTCAGATGATAAATAAATAACTATAATCCATAAAAAATAACAAAAAGGGGATGTAGCTCAGATGGTAGAGCGCTCGCTTAGCATGCGAGAGGTACGGGGATCGATACCCCGCATCTCCATATTATTTTTTCTTTTGTTCTTCTCTTCACCTTTGCTCAAAAAGTGTGTTGAAAGGGAAACTGCAAGGCTGGCTTTTAGCTTTAATTCTTTGTTTCTTTGTTTCTTAACAGACAAAAAGATTGGAACTTGAAACCTTCTTAAAGTCCACATGTTCAACTTTCCCAAACTCTTCTTCTTCTTCAAATCAAATTAAACCTTAGTGTATGACAAATCTCTTTTTTTTGGTATTTTTTTAATTTTCTTTCTAATTTAGTCGAAATAGATGGTTGTCAGCCTTTGACATTTAACCAAAAAAACTCATTGATATCATCAACACAACACAACACACATCTTCTTCTGTCATGGAACATCAACAATAACAACAACTCAAGCCAACTCAGAGGTATGAATAGTTTTTTTTTTTTAACAAAAAAAAAAAAAAAAAAATCTTATTTGCTTGAATTCCCCCTTTTCTAAACTTTGGGTATGAAAAGCTTTATTTGTTGTTTTAATGATGTTTTATGAACTAGATTCTTTACTTATGTTTGTGGGTTGTTCTTTGTTTTGAATTTAAAACAGTATTTTATGAAATCTACAGTTTGGGTTTACTGTATTATAATATATTATTACCCTAGTTCATGTGCTCTTGCCTTTAAGTGAAGATTACTTGTTGTGTATTGCTAGTTTGTGATTATTGCTTTTTGAGTTTCAAGTAGATTCGTTTTATGTTACTGGGTTTTCTTCAAATTTCAGTTTATAACAAGTTTAGTATAGAATTAAATTAGAATTTGTCAAATCTACAGTTTGGGACTTAGGTTAGACCCACTTTAGGCTGTGAGGGAGAGGAAGAGGAGTTGAACGACAGATCCTAAAGTCCGTCGATTATAGTGAAGATTACTTGTGTAAAGTTCTTATGTTTTGCTAGTTTGTGATTATGGCTTTTTGGGTATGAAGTAGATTCCTTTTATGTTAGTGTTGTTTATCTTTAAATTTCAGTTTGTATTTGTTGTTTGTTTATATGTTGTTATATATGGATTCCTCCTTTATCTATGAAAAATTGCAGTTGGAAATGACCAGAAGATTGATTTAAACTTTTTTTTTTGCTCGTTTTGATAAGGTCTTTGGGATCTCTAATGCTAATCAACAAACGAAAGACAGTGGAGAATCGTGAAATACAGTACATGGGAGATTTTGACTGCGTTTGTTGATAAACATCGGGACTGACTGTCACACTTAGCTATACAGAATACAAGAGATTATCTCTATGTTGTATAGCTTATGAGCTCCATTGTTGGATTGTAATTTCCTTCATCTTTGAAAAGTTTGTGGAAGTTTAAAATTTCATTGTAGAATGGTTTCAACTGGTACTAAAGAAGATGTGGAGGAACTTGGTGAAGGTTCTGGTCCAGTTGTGACCACCAATGGTGGTAAAGTGAAGGGCCGTGTTCCTTTGCACATTTCAACATCTCAGAGGGGACTACTAGGCGATAAAGCCGCCCAAAAAGGTTTTTTAAAGTCCTTAGCAGTTGTGGGCAGCAGAGTCAGCTTCCTGAAATTTGATTCATCTCGCTCTAATTTATCTTCACCATCAGCTAAGTTCCGACAGATTGTGGGTGACAAGGAGAACATTTCACGTTCAGTTCCGTCTTCTTCAAGCCATGGATTCAGTGAGCGTTTCAATGTGCCCTTTGTTCGAAAAATTAATTGGGAATCCCTGAAGAAAATGTGCAAAGAATGGATCAGGAACCCTATGAACATGGCCCTTTTTGTTTGGATTAGCTGTGTTGCTGTCTCAGGCGCCATCTTGTTCATGGTCATGATAGGCATGTTAAACCATGCCATACCAAAGAAATCTCAGAGGAATGCCTGGTTTGAAGTCAATAATCAAATCCTGAACGCCTTATTTACTCTTATGTGCCTATACCAACACCCTCAGCGGTTTTATCACCTAGTTCTATTATGTAGATGGAAAACAGAGGACATTTCTAAACTCAGAAACATTTACTGCAAGAATGGCACCTACAAACCCCACGAATGGGGTCACATGATGGTTGTTGTAGCGTTGCTTCACTTGAACTGTTTTGCGCAGTATGCATTATGTGGTCTTAACTTGGGATACAAGAGATCTGCTCGACCTCCAATTGGAGTTGGTATTTGCATATCTGTTGCAATTGGATCTGTAGCAGCTGCTGGAGTGTACACTATCATGAGTCCATTAGGAAGGGACTATGATTGTGAAATGGATGAAGAAGCACAGGACCAGATTCCTATTGTTGATATTGACAGAACTAGCCGTTCGAGGATGATGTCCCTTGAGAAAAGATTTTCATTTTCAATAAGAAACGATCAGAAGGTCATTGAGGAGAGACCCAAGTGGAAAGGAGGGTTGTGGGACTTATGGGATGATATCTATCTGGCGTATCTTTCGCTTTTCTGTAGTTTCTGTGTCTTCGGTTCGAATATGGAAAGACTTGGATTTGGGAATATGTATGTACACATTGCAACATTTGCTCTGTTCTGTACGGCTCCTTTCTGGATCTTCAACCTGGCTGCCATCAACATTGACAATGACGCTGTCCAGGAGGCACTGGGATTGGCAGGAGTAGTGCTTTGCATTTTTGGTTTACTCTATGGGGGTTTCTGGAGGATTCAGTTTCGAAAAAGATACAATTTGCCTGCGAATAACCTTTGTTGTGGTAGCCCAGCAGTGACTGATTGTGCGCAGTGGCTTTTCTGTTGTTGGTGTTCGCTTGCCCAGGAGGTGAGAACTGCGGATTACTATGACATTGTGGAAAATAAGTTTTGCATTAAACAAGTGAATGAGCCTGACCAACCTCAGCTGTCTCCTTTGCCACGCGAAGGTGGATCAGTTCAGTCAAGACTGGGCCAGGGTTTACCACTTGGGGGAGATTCTCGCCTGTCTGGGCCTGGTATGATAAATTCTTCTAGCCCTAGCAGATTGTCGAAAGGATATGACAGGAAATTGGCCATGGTGGAGGAAGAGTCTTCTGTGAGAGATCATGATATTGTTTTGACAGCACCAGTACCATCATTGATACAAAGAGAAGATAATCGGCCAGCATCCTTTTGAATCTGCACTTCTATATGCGTGGAGGCTGGAGCTAATGAGTGTATGTACTTGTAAGTTTTTAGGACCTCAGTTTTTGTACTTTTTGCACTATTTTTTTTTCCTTTGAGTATCTCTGTGCTATTGTCTCCATCCGATGATTGTGAACAACTTGATTTTTGGCAAGTATTATACAAGCTTTTAGCTACTTTCTTTAAGTACAATTTGAGAACCACAATTCTATCGTAGAAGCTTTTAGCTACTTTCTTAGCTACGAATCATGGTTTTGTATCTGCCTTTGGATTTGATGATATAGCTTCAATTTGGGTTTTGATTATATAAATTTGAAATTGATAGTTTGGCGATGTGCTTTAGAATAACAATTACACTTACTGGCCAGCTTCAATTCAATATCTACAAATGTAGTATTTAAACTCCCCAAACCTTGGGCCTACATCCCTGTAGGTGCCAATGGATCCATTTTTGCTGACATTGCCTCACCTTAACATGACTAAGCCTTGCCAACGGTGTAGAACTTTACGTATCTAAAATTGCATCAGTACTATCACACGCCAACAGTGTAGAACTTTTGCTGACATTGTCCCACCTTAAGGATGTAAAACATACAATGAATGTATAATAGATTTGTCTGTGCTTATATCCTTGAACTTGTTTCTTCTCGATGAGGGGCAATATCCTTTCACATACCAACAAGTGAAAGGAGAAGGGTATACAATTTAATGAAATGTTAATTGGTCCCAGCTGGTTGTAATATTTTCCCGTGGATATAGATGGTATTAATGGGGATCCATCACTCCACACAATTTCATTAGAGACCCACACTTAATAGAGAAAAGAGGTGTATTGGTTAAAACTTAAAAGTGAGTCTGTTTAATTGAGATTGATATCATTTAAGTATCTGAGAAAACCCAAATAATGTCTGGAAGTTTGAATTACACCTGCACTTGAACGAACCATTGGGGGGTGGGGGGGGGGGGGGGGGGGGGGTTGGGGGGTGGGTGTAGTTATAGTGGAAGGCAGGCACAACCTGCACCAGAGCTTGCTGCATAGATGAAAGCATTGAAAGCTGAGTTTTGAAGAGACTCTGTGGAGGCCAAGTCTTTACTATAGTTTAGAACAAAAACATGAACTGCAACTTCTGTAAAAACACGCATAAACCGCTGCATTAATAAAATTAGCTATGCAAAGAATATCCTATCCAGTGCTATGACTGCCTGCCTAGGTGAAAAACACTATGAACGCAAAATTTTGAAGGGACTCTATAGAGACTGAATTTAATACTTTTGGATGGGGTATGCTAAAGTACATGAGCTGGACTAATATAATCAGCTAAGAAAGTAATATCCTATGTTTATTCAGTCTATTGCTATGTTTCCATATAAGATCTTTCTTTTTTAGTTTGTTCTTTGTTGGTGAGGTATATCATTAAACGATAGCCGTCATTTGTTTGGTGGATGCATTTTCATCTTGTTTGATTAGAATTGGTTACTGAAAGTGGGTCCGCTTACATTTTTGTGACTAACCTCTTACATGGTTAGTTCTAATCGTGGTTACATCTCTTACATAGTTAAAATCAAACAGTACATTGGTGACAAATGAGAGAATTTTGATTTGAAGATTTTTTTTTATTGTAAATTGATTTGCATGGGGAAACTGTAAGTCATTTTTATCCAAGATGAATATAGTAGAATGAAAGCCTACTAATTTCCAACTAACACAGGCTTCTTTCTGTCTGACACATCATGTCAGAGTGGCAAAGTTAAGTGAAAAGGTTACTCCTTTCATCACCTGATAGAATTTGCAGTGATAAGAAAAAAAAAAGATTATTATGCCAAGAAAAAGGATACTAGTTGAAGCAAACTAACTTGGAAAGAATACAGAGGTTTGTGCATTTATAGTAGCCTCAGTGTGATACCGCTGACCCCACCAGATAATATTTTAGGAATGTTATATTGACATACTGTTATGTATTATCATCACTGAAAACTTTGCATGTTCTCCTCTGATAATGTTCTGTTCGCCTTGTGAACGCCTGTCTTTTCAGTTTTTTGCTCTAGTGATTATTTGAGTAGTTATTTTTTATATGAATGGAAGTGATGCAATAAAATTTAAAATAAACAGATAGTGCAGGAGCCGAGGATAATCTACTACTAACATGTACTCTTGAAATGATTCTATGAACTGCATATTCTCTACTAGTGACGAAGAATCAGTGTATTGGACTGTGTATTTTCATCTGCTTATGCTTTATCTTATGTTGACATGAGCATGCTTGTTTGCCTTTTGAATATCTGTTTTTTAAAATTTGTGTAATTATGATTAATTTTCCAAGAAAGAAAAGAAAAATGTTTAGAAGTTAGAGGCTGTTGCTCAAACCACAAGAAACCAGGTGATAACGAATTGAAATGACCATCCCACCTTGATGCAAGTTAGGAAGCAAATCCAATACGGCAATACCTCCCGGTACAAGCACTAGAGTCCTGACCAGCTGGGCTGCTAGACACTTGCAAGAATGGGATTAGCAAAAGAAATCTTTTTTGAGGGATTATTCTTCAATGGAAGCGATAAGCTACTGACAGAAACCATGGATGACCAGGTACTCATTGAATGATTGTAGGTGACTGCAATATATTATTTGCCAGTGATATGTGTTTGTGTTGTGCTAACCTTCGTATCTATGGGGTAACCCTACCTTCTCAGAAGATGAGAACCACCCAGTGCACGATGACTGAGTCACTTACCACAGAAGGAATTAAGTAAAACAAAATTGCCAGCCCTGTAGCACTATCACAAGGACCACATAAAATGGACTGAACCTATGGACAAGTACATGGTGGTGGTCTGGTGGAGGTTTCACTACTTGTGCTAGTTGCTGTTTGTTTTGTCATTTGTAGGTGAACTTCTGCCTGTCATATATTGAACTGTTAGCGGGCAGAAACAATGTTATCTGCTTGATGAAATCCATTAATATAGAAATGAAAACAATGTTATCTGCTTGATGAAATCCATTAATAAAGAAATGAAACTCCATCACGGCAGTTGGATTAAAAGCATAGTTTCCCTTGTCAATTTGTCCATCACATTGTTTAAATGATATGAATGCAGCTTTTTCACGTAGACTGTTGTTAGTGACTTAGTGCTGCTCGCAACAGGAGAAAACATAAGTGACATAGTTTTCACATAAAATTGATTGTTTATAAAATTATTGTAGGCAAGTTAATCATTGAAATATATTAAATTAGGGTTAAGAAGCCAAGTTAACTTCTTGAAATAATTGACTAAAAATTAGTTTGAAAGGACAACAAAGAAAGGGCGGTGTGTATTAAGTGTGCGCCGATTGTTTTTACTTTTTATGTTACAGAAGTGGAGGTGGAGGTCGTATTCATATTTGGTCATTAGCAATACAGTTTAGAATGAAAAGATTGTCTTAACAGATTAATTTTATAGGGACATACAATGGGAAGCTTACACGTAAAAGGGTGATTATGTTAATGACAAGATTAACACTTAAACAGAATCATCTGAAAGGTCAGTGCACAATCAATCAACTTTAGGACTAAGTGGAGGGGTTGGTGTGTTTTTTATTCAACAAAGAAAATATGTGCAGTAAGTTATCAAACGTTTTATAAGACAAGTTTTTCATGGTGTAGAAGAAAGGAAATGAGGAAATGGAGAATAACTTATCAAATATCAATTTGTAGGGTTATTATTTACGTAAAGGTAACAAACAGAAAGAAAACTCCAACCAAAGCTATTGAATTGTTTGTCACACCACATTAGTAAAAAGAGAAGTTTAAAACAAAGCCTATGTTAATTGAGAAACGCAGCGCAGAAAGCATTAGAGTTCTTCATCAACACGTTCAACTTACTCTGAATTACACACTACCTTATCCACGACACAAAATATAATGTATTTCAGGAAGTGGATGAGGAACTCTATCACTTGTTCATAGATGAACTAGGGTTGAACTCTCACTTCAAAGGCAAACTAAAGTTGTATAAGCATGTTAGTGATGACATGTTAAGGAAGCTGTATGAAAGACTGTAACCCCAGCTTACTTGTAAAAAAAAAAAAAAAAAAAAAAAATTTGAAAATAGTGACAAAGTTCACTCTAATGAGGAATGGTTGTCTATATTGGATCCAAGTGGGTCTCTATGTAGGCCCAAAAAAATAGTGGCCCAAAATGTGGTTGTTAACTGTTGACCGGAATTTTGATGTTATGTGGAATTGGGACCTGAAATTGATTGGAGGTGCACTTTTGTGTTGGTGGATAATCTATATCTATCTATATCTATCTATATCTATAGTACAGCGATTGAACATCTCGAGGATTGGGAAAGACATCGGGCGATAGAAAAGGTGTTCCCAGACGAGCCAAACAGCGGTCAGGATCGAGCGGTCCGAATCGACGGCCCAGGGTCTTTGCGTATTTGGACCTGGGCTCCACTGGGAGAGGAATAAGGGTCACGATCTGTCGCGCTGGCATGGCTTGCCAATCCTACGGTCCGGACTTAACTTTGGGCGTGGTCCCACTCAGATATTCAGATATTGTATTTTCCAGTTTTTTGTTTTGGGAATAGACGAGGAGCGGCTGGGATCTGTTGCGTCGGAATCCGACGGCCCCGGCGTGCTCGTGGTCGCGAAGTTCATTTTCGCTTTCTCCTCTTCCCCCTCGACGCCACGCAGCTCTCTGCGTCCTCCTCCCCCGGCCGACCTTGCCAGCGGTCCGGATTTATTTAATGATTCGATCCGACGGCTCTGAGGGACGGAGACCGGATGGTCTTCGTTTGATTTGTTTATTCTTTCTTCCGGTCGCTGTCGCCTCTTTTTGTGTTCTGTTTCTATCTTCTTCTCTTCTCTGTTTTGATGCCACACACCTCTCTTCTTCCTTCTTTTCTGAACCGACCTTCGTCGTCTATATATATCTCGTCTGCTAGGTTTGATTTGGAGGTCGTTTGTTCTTCTGCTTTCCGTATCTTCATCGGGATTTGCTTTTTCCCTTTTGGAAATTCCTCATCAGATTCTGTATTAGCCTACAGTGTGTGTCGCCATTTCTTCCGGTTTTATATAGATTGGTTTGGTTGAATATTTGTTTGTTTGTAATTTGGCTTTTACAAATAGTTTTCTCCTAGGAGAATTTTGTTTGTAATTGCTGGTTTACAATTATTCGGTATTTTTATATCCATTGATATATTCATTGTTGCTTCCTTTTTTCTATTTGGCCTTTATTTCCCATTTTTATTCATTGAGAAGGCATACAGTATTTGTGGAAGAAATCATATTAATATATTTATTTTTTGGTTATTATTTACCGGCCATTTTGTCATGCCCTTGGTTTGTAGCTGATCAGATGGTTTGTTCCACATATATTGGTTATTATTCATTTCAGGTAGACATTCCCACCTGTCTCCATTGTTGTGATTGTTGTCATGCGGTCGCGGATTGAGCCAAAGCAGGTTCGTATATCTAACGTGTTCTCGCTCTGATGATTGATTTGTCTTTATTTTATAGCCAACTTTTTATGTGTCCAGGTTGGTTCTGGTATTCCAGGCGTGCACAATATTGGCACCGTTCGAAATAACCTATTTCGTCGTCCAATTGTTGTTGGCCATCATTTGCCCTCGGCTGCTGAGTTGTCCTTGTCGACCATCAATGCCTCTGGTTTGGAGGCATTTCCATGCTTTGTCCGGTGGGCGCTTTTTCCCTGTTTTTTTTTTTTTTTTTTTTTTTTTCATTCTATATTTAGTCTGGAGTTTTTCCCTCTTTAGGTCCAGCGGACCGAGTTCAGGGGATGTCGATACCGGTGGCCCTGTCACTGTAGGATGTGAGGTTTGCTGTCGTCCATGTTTTTTAATATTTACTCTTTGTGTCGCTCTGTTTTATTTGATCATATACATTCGGTGTTCGCGCCCAGGTTGGTTTGCATTCTTCCAACCAACTGGCCCAGGTTGGTCTGGACCGTTAGATTTCGATGGAATAGATCGTGACCCCTCTTTGTTTTCATGTGGGACCACATCAACGGTTAACTCTGGACCGTAGATTTGTAAGCTACAGATCGCAGCCGTTATTTGTCACCACACAGAAGAACACCTTTTCCGCCGCCGGATCCGCGCGGAATCCTCGACATACATACGGTAATCTTCTCTCCATATCCTTGAGAGAGGTAATTGCTTATTTACAACTGCTTAGTTGGAATTAACAATTATGTAGGTCGGTTAACTTTTCCTTTCTTTTTTTTGGTTTTTTGTTTCAAAGTTGTCTTCTCAGTTCAATTTTGGATTTAATTTATTTGTTTTTGTATAAATTCCTCAAAACATTCATATTTCTTTTAGTAATAATAGAATTTTTTTTTTTTTTTATAAATATGATCAATGAGCAGTTTTAGGTTCTCACACCCACCCACCCGTAACATGTAGGGGCTGTTTGTTTTTTTGGGGTCCCTCTTGTAAGAGGTTGCCTCTTTTAAGAGGTATGTCTTGTAAGAGGTTGCCTCTTATAAGAGGTACATGTAAATCGTTTGTTTTTTTCTCTTGCAAGAGTTTATAAGATGTAAGGTGTTTGTTTTTAAAACCTCTTATAAGAGGTAAACTTTACAATTATATCCTCTTCTAAAATATATTTTTTAATTCCATAAATGTATAAAAAAAAATTTAAAAATTAATTTTTTAGCTTAAGAAAAAGAAAATTCCATAAATATAAGATAGATAGAAAAATATGTGAAAGGGAGAGAAATTTAAAAAAGATTTAAGGTATTATATATTTAAGGACTAGGGGTAGGAAAACGTTATAAAGATCATGGGTAGGATAGGTATTTTAAAAATATCTACCTCTTATAAGAGGCTAATAGCAAGGTTATTGCCACTACCAAAAATCAACCTCTTATAAGAGGCAAACCTCTAGTAACCTCTTATAAGAGGTGAAAAACAAACACCTCATTTTAGTGGTCCACCTCTTAATAGAGGCTCTAGTAAATCCAACCTCTTGTAAGAGATAAAAACAAACAACACGTAGACTTGGGCAAAACAACTCCTGTATTTGGGCGAAAACAATACTTATTCAGATTTGTCGTCTTACTCTAAAACAAATTCATCAAATTCAACCTTTTTGATTCCACAAATTTAAAATTTTAACAAAATTAGAGAAAAAAAATGTTGATTTATTTACAATATCCTCAACATTCTGTGGCCCTTTCTTCTTCTGGTGAAGATTTATCATCACAGGCAACACCAACCATCTTTGAGGTATATAAATGGTTTAAAACTTACTTTGGTTCATTTCCAAAATTGTATTCAGAGAGGTATTCCACAGTTTGAGTATTTTGTATATTCACAGAAAACAGAGAAATGATAATATTACCAATGAAATAGATTTTGTCTATTCTATCTTACAATATTACCAATTTTTCAGGATGTAAGTCCAGCTGTACTTAGTTTCGGGAATCGTGAAAGTGAGAAAAGGCCTCAAAAGCATAGGTGAAAATATCGTGCGTGCCGGGCGGATATTTGCGATATTTTCCGTTTTTTCAGAGATCGGCACGGTACGGATCACGGCATATATTCGGATATTAAAACACCCCATGCCGGTCGGCATTTATCGGATATTCGCGGCATAAATCGGCAAAAACCGATATTTATCGAAATTTTGGAAATTTTCGATTTTAAAATTAACACATTTATTTTTAATCCCCCGAACTAGAATTTTCGATGAGATTATCAAAAAAAGGTCCAAAAGGCACTAGACGTTTGGAAACTTTCGCGACGAACTTGATGGCCCTCCAAGAGCAATATATCAGAAAGAAACGAAAAAAAAGCACGCCCATGCCAAGTTCTCTCTCACTTTTGGCAAACCAGTATACTGTTTGTATCCAAGGTTTGGTTTTGTGTAATGAATAATTGGTATCGAATTGGTTTTTCACACATAATTGGTTTGCCTTTGTGTAAGACCAGTGGGCCTTGCAAGTTACCTTTTTGTCTCCCCACTTTAATAATTCTTTTCAATAATATATAAAGGCATACACAGTATACTGGATTGGATCGTTAACGAAGATGAACTTGATCTTGAACTGGATCAAGCACCTCGGATCCCAAACGCGGAAATTGCTGCGAGGCTTAATGTAAGGTTCGAAGACAATATTTTGCCCGAAGAACCACGACACACAATGTTTGACGTCCGTGATTCTCCTGATGACCCCGTTGGGGACCATCCCAATATTCGTGGTGATGGTAGTGACCTGTTCAGAAGTAAATCAGTTCTACGTTCACGTTCACCTTCCGATGATGATGATGGAGATGGTGACCAAAACGTAGATGTTGGTCGTCAAAGGGGAAGATCAGAAGCCAGTGATTCACTAAGAGAACGCACCCCAGAAGCGATTCGTTTTACGGGGGAGTCTCAATTTCTTTTTGCCACCCAAGATGAAGACCATGCTGGATGGCAACAACCAAGAGAAGGAAAACGACCTCGACAGAAAAGACCGCATCCTAAAACGGAAACAGAATCATCTAGGGTATCTTCCCAAGGTTCATGGAACATTCCTGACCAGTTTTCTTCCCAAGGTTCGTGGAACCTCCCTTATTCTCAAAGCAACATCCAACCTACCTATGTTTACCCTCATTTTTCTTATGGTAACATGGGAACCTCCTAAAGTGATGATTCCAGTGTACCATCCTACCAAACCCAACCAGATGACAGTGGTTCTTGGTTTCCTAATATAGGGAGTTGGTTGGCCCCAATGACAAGTGGGTCCGACGTGCAGTCAGCCGATACATTAATGCCGGTTCAACAATACTCGAGATTTCCTATCTTTGAATCATTTGCTCCGTATTGTATGGATCAAGATGCATATGATATGCATATTGACCAATTCAGGTCGTACGAGCAAACAATGTCATGGGAATATTACTGTACTGAGTTCGTCCCCACACGTATGCGACTTGAAGCTCATCGGTTTGACAAGGGGCGTCTATCATTCTGCGGTTAGCATGTCTTTTATTTTGATTATTAAAATAAAACTAAGGGTTGAGTTGTAATGAGGTTGTTTGTGTTTAGTTCTTGTATTGTAAACATATAAAATTTCTACGAATATCCGCCCGATATTTACGATTTTTTCACCTATGAGTAAAACTATCTTGTGTAATAGTTCCGTCTTAGCTTCCTTGTATGATTTGTCGTGTGTTTAATTTGTAATGTATGTTTTTCTTTTAATTATAAGTTTATATATCGAAATCCGCGAAAAAACACGTAAAGTGCAGAAAACCTCCCAATTTGCCGAAGTATTCGCGAATATCCGCGGCATAAACCGATTTTTTCGAATTTGCCAAACCAATACAATCCGACACATGAGGTCGGATATCCGCGATATTTTCCGGTTTTTGGGGGATCGGATATCCGCCCCTAAACGATATTTTCACCTATGCTCAAAAGTCATTTAGTCAGAAGCAGCAGGTAATAGGTAGCTGTAAAATTTATCAATTCTTCATTCTACACATCTTTTGAGTCAGAACCAAACCTTAGAAGTACGTTTTTTTTTTTTTTTTTTTTGTTGCAAACCTTAGAAGTACGTTAGTTGTTTAAAGTTTTGTGTTGTTACAGGAGAACCAAAACTTACTGATAAAGTGTATTTCTCAAGATCTGCGTTTTTCTGCAAGAACCTGTTAGTTGATTTCTCATATATAAATATCTGCTTCACTGGAAGTCATTAGAGGTCGAAATAACCAACCTTCTTGATCGTTTGATTCAATAAATTGACTTCACTCTGTTAGTTGATTTCTCATATATAAATATCTGCTTCACTGGAAGTCATTAGAGGTCGAAATAACCAACCTTCTTGATCGTTTGATTCAATAAATTGACTTCACTTACATCTAGAATTTATAGAGTTGTTTTAGTTCAAATCAGTTTGGGCTTGACCCCAAAATGTTCCACTAGCACCTTGCATATATTGGATTTTATTTCGATATAAGAGGAATGCCATCTGCTACCCAGCCATTTTGTTGCCTTTTGTACTCAAAGTGTAGGCTGTCACACTAACAAGCTGGCTACTACCAAAGCGACCATATTGAGTTTTTGGCCTGTGTCTATGATAATGGCTGACTTACCAATTTTTTTCACTACGCCAGATTGAACACAAAATACGTCTGTGGAAAGCCAAGAAAAAATAACCTTACCCTACTACTATATATTTCCTGATGTGTTGGATCCATTTCTTCTATTGTATTAACCATTTTTGTGAGGTTGGTCAATACATTAATGAATGATGATGATGTGTATGATATGAACAATAATAATAAAGTAGAAACGTGAACACCATTATATACGTGGTTTGGCAATTGGAGTTGTTGGGACCTTACTACAGTGTCAAGGTAGGTATTCAACTCTTCATTTCATGATAATTGGAAATATAGACTTTGTTCATGCATTTTGAATATTGTTTTAACTTTTAATGTTTATGTTGCAAATGATCATAGTTTTGCTTTGCCTAATATCAATTACAGTATTGGGTATATATCAAGGTTGCAGAGGAGAAGGGGCTTATTACGTGGGGGGCAGGTTAGTTAAATTTTGGATATCTCAGTTGTATTTCATATTGATGAAAAAGTTGTGTTTTCAAATATTATGAGGTATCACCATAATATTGTTAATTGGTGATCAAGTTCAACTAATAAAAAAAAATTTCGATACGAAAGAATGTTCTCATTGAGCCTAACAGGCTACCGGTGGTGATACTGGAATAGGGTTGTCTTGAAGCGAAAACTATTAAATTTTTACATCAAATTTCCTGAATTTTGCATCAAGTGAATAAGTTTGTCTCAAATGGGATTCATTTGGATAACCAATGCAATAGACATTGTTCTCAAGCTTGCATATTACATTTACATTTGAGTTTGTTTGTCTTTATTATATGTTTGCTTGGGTATCAACACAGATTTTAATATAATATCTAGGAGTCGAAAAATGCTGAATAGTAGTTACTTCTCGGTCATCTGCATTTTATAACATGATGACCACTATGACCATATTGTTACTTTGTTTTCCTTATTAGTCTTTCCTCTGCTTATGTAATACTCTCATTTCTTTGTTTCGTTGAAAACTCAAGACATCCCTGCTGCTTCTCAATCTAATATCTCAAATTGCTCCCTCCGTTGAGCTTAAAATTGCTGATTTCCTATTTGATTGCTGGTTCCTACTTGCTTGCTGCCTGTCAATCCAATACCGCTAATTTTCAAAGCCTAAAATTATTGTTAATTTCCTATTTGAACCTGCTTCTCAATTATCCTACTTGATTCCTGCTTCTCGATTCCATACCTCAAATTACTGCTTCTCTACTCATTTCAGGTTGTTGTTATCAACATTTTTGAGTTTATAGGGTCTCCAAACATCAGACTATTACCGAGGTAATAATATTGCTGTGCTTATCTACATGTTCCCGTTTTTGTTAAAGAAAGAAGGCATATTAGATGCAATTTCCTTATGTCTCCATGTTTTTTGGAGGGTGATTAATTACTTTTATTTTTAATTCTTGCTGTAGGAATCTACTTCAATATTCTTTTACACAATATTAAGTTTCGTTCCTTGATTTGAAATTATTAAAGATTCTTACTAAATAATGGTTTCCTTCGCAACCCCGGAACAGAAAATTTTCATGTCCAAATCAACATACAGTATAACCTCTTTCAATTAATGGCCTTGGGACTACCTTAATTTTATAAAAAATTAATTAACTTAGAGATTATCAACTTACCCAGTCCTTAATTAGCATGTCCATCCCAAGTTGGGACCAGAAAATTTTATTAACTTAGAGAGATTGTTAACAAATCGAGTATTAATTTAAAGAGGTTCTACTGTATATATATCATCAGATAGTGTAGCAACTCCAACTGAAGGGGACACAAATAATATGGAAAAGTCAGATTACTATGATCACATCCTTGGTCCATACGTAGAACAATTTTGGATAAAATTTGTTTCGTGAGTAATATGAGGTTTCAGTTTAAACTGCAAAAACTTGTGTTGTGGTACTGTTTATTACATTATGCTATTTTGTTGTGTACACATCAGGGAAGAGGCCATTTTTTTTTTCCAGCTTATTTATATTTTGTTTTTATAATACGTCTTTTTTGCATTCTATTTATGACCTGTTCTGTTCAGTTGTGGTAATGTTTATTATATTTCTTTGGTAGCAGTTGATTCTTGAAAATATTAAACGCATTCAAGCTTCTCCTTCAATTATGAATTAGGCTCTTATGTTCCTACTGTTATGCTTGGAAGGTGAAGACCCTTAAGAAGAAATTTATAAGGTATGTTGCTTTCCTTTATCATGTTTAAGTATTACACATGGATTTTTTTAATGAACATCCAGGATATTGTTTGCTGATTATTTTACCATTGAGTTGTTTCCAAGTGTTCCACACACGTGGTACAGGTAGCAAACTGTATAGATTGCTACCTAGCAATCATGTATTCAATGCTGCCCAAGCTTTGATAATGCAAACATGATCATGGCCTTCAACCAAAGATGACACATTTGCCTGCTTAGTCCACAGTAATTGTTTCCACACTTCTCTAATTACTCAACACAAAAATAACAGATGCTCAACAGTTTCAACTGTTCTTTTACACCATACACACTTCACATTAGTCGTTTTAAATGGAACAAATCTTTTCTAATTACTATGCAATAGTATTCGTCTCTCAAAATAACTTTTTTTGTCAGTCAATTATAAGATTTAACACATACCTTCTTTAAATGTAAGCGTGTGTGCCTTTAAAAATGTCAACACTATCACTAATGATATTTCCTCCAAAGGGTGGATTCAGAAATTATAAGAATAAAGTGGCCTTTTTAGGCAAGGCTGTTAATACTCATAAATGGCTTACCTACGTCTATCCACAAAGGACATAGATACCACTTACACATCGCAAATAATATGATAGCATTTTTTCGAGTACTCATTGTATTGCACGGTACTGCTAATGTAATGCAGAGTCTACCATATTAGAAGTTTACAATTACAACAATTTAGAACTTCTCATAACAAAACTCCAGCCCTGAGATTGCTCTTTTCCGGTGCGTAGTCCATCTATATATCTAACTACCATATGTTCTAATATGTGTCAACTCTTCATCCATCTTTCTTTCTATATTATTTTATTTCTTTCTTTCTTTGTAATCATTGCTTTCTCTCTCATATATTGATTTCTTTCTTAAAAGGCGAAGTTTCTCCTTGCTGTACATACTTACTGCTTTCAAAAAAATATCTTTCGGAAGGAACTCAACAATCCGGTAAATATCTATTTATTTTTCTTTATTGATCCTGATGTGTTTTTTGTGCCATTGTGTCCATTCCTATGCTTTGCGTTTGTGTTCAATATCGCAAAAGCAGTTAAAGTCAACAAATGCTTATGAAGGTTCTGGTTAATAAAATTAAACAATGGCATTTTGTTTTTCCAGTTTGATCCTCCCATTTGATTGATCTCGCTGCGTTTTTTTCTTCTAAGCCTAAGAAATTTTAGATTTTTTCTGAGATATCAAATATGATCAGATTAATAAAATCATTTTGTATTTGGGTTATATCTTTGTGCTATTTTTCGTGCATAAATCTAAATGCCTTCCTATAGGCAGTCTGGACTACATACTACAAAAACTGATTATAAGCTGGTTTTGGCATCTACGTACATTTTTTCTTGGAAAATGTCATCAACAATTAATTCATATAGTATTGTTAGCTTCAGTTTGAAAACATGCATTTGATGCATAAACCTTTAAGGCAGACAAAATACGGATAAGAACATACGGCTCTTTTTCAACCATTCTCTTTCCATCTCCTGCGACATTTTCCGTACTTTATTATGTCATTCGTAAATTGCTAACTATTCTTTTCTACTTTTAAGTTGCTAAAAATATTTGCATTCTAACCGACATTTATCATGTTAACTGAAATTTTTGCACTATTTTTTTTTCACTTGCTCTAGGAGATCCAGCTCATTGTGTGTTCTTTTTTGTATATATATCTCTTCACACAGTGCTATGTAGTCCTATGACATACCCATTTTATGAGGCCATCATTGTTGGTACTGCAACAGATAGTGTTTTTGTTGCATCTGACGTGGAAGACCTGGACAACATTGCAGAGACAAAAGGTATTTGTTGTTTGACGTTTGTGTTGTTTATGAGCATATATCTCCTGCAGATTCCTGATTGTTGAATTTATCTGGTGGTGGAGGCAAGGAATTGGCGCATTCAACAGAAGAACATTAAGCCAACCTAAACTGGAGGCAGGAAGCTCATCTGTTCAAAATGAAGCTCAGGATGTAGAGCAGCAGCCGTTGGTGACACAAAGATCCAGACGTGTCTCTTTTCGATCCGATTCTATTAAAGAAAGCTTCAGAAATGGATGATGCCAACCCTCCATCTATCCCGGGACCGCATGATATCGGTGACCACCCCCAAGATAATGGAGCACCCTTCCCTACTGAGGTATGATCAATAGCAATTAATGAGATCAACAGTGATTCCCAAGTTTAAGATATAAAAGGATTATTGTTCTATGGTGTTGCTATGATGTAGTGGGGATTGCATGATGAGGCAGTTACTCTTGAGGATGCACTTTTTGGTGGCATTCCCGAGGGGACTGCATATCGTTTCGGATACCCATCTCAGAAAGGTATGCAAATGGGTTCAGATAGAGGTCTTTATCCTTGGCCTGTACCTCAGCCTCCATCACTAACTCCGGAAGCACAATGCTTACTGAGAGAGCAGCAGGTCTATTCTTTGTCTCATAATTGTTGGAGTGGTCATATTTGTTATCCATCACCCTTTTTATGCTTAGATCTAACTTTGCAGGACGATTAGTATCTTGCGAAATGACATAAACCCTGACAAACTGGATGCTGAAGACTGGTTATTGGTATTGATGCATTCTTTTTGGTAAAAAAATATGTATATATAATGTAAACTTCTTTAGGGTATGATCACTTGGCCGTATATGTGCTTAGCTAAGAAGCTTTCGATAAATACTGCACCGTTGGTTATAGAATTTCTGAAGATTAAGCCAATCTGAAATGCAATAAATATAGAGTCTTGGAGCGACTTTGTGAGGATTCTTTCTTGGATCTGATACTGGCAAATTAGAAATACTGTAGCATCATCCAACTGTTAAAACAGGGGTCTGCAAGTGGGCTTGGATAGTAGAACAAAGGTGTAGGGGATGAAATGCCATTACTATCCCTTTTCCTTCCCTTCGTGAAACATTAGTCATAGTATTTATTTAATGAATGGTTTCTTCTACACATTTTTAAGTTTCATTTCTTGGTTTGGAATTAATGTGTTATTGTATTCTGCAGCTACAACCATTAGTTCCACTTCATCAGATTGATAAGTTTCCTAGCTATTTCATTTTTGCCAAACAGTTCATCATACTTTCTCAGGTATGTATCTTTCCTTTGGGCATTTTAATTAGAGTTGTATGTCGTTACATATTTCGCCTGGGGAAAACAGTGATTTTTCATTGATTGTTACTCATTGATCCTTTGTTATTGCTATCGAGGATATTGTTTTCTGAGGTCTTTACTCCGGTGCAACTCAAGAGGCTATATCGTCAACAAAGTATGTCACATGATCTGTTCTCTTTTCTAAGTCAAGTAATTATTAATCTTTTTATCTTAAATTTTGAATTTAAATGATCCAATGATTTTTTTTCTTTCTGGACATCCCCATAGCTAATAGCCTAATACCATATACTAGCTTTAGTTTGCATAATTGGGTATTGCATCATTGAATATAATAGCATTACGTTTGCACACACAATTGCTACAGGTAGAAAACTCTATAGATTTCTACCTAACAATAATCAAATTGACTATTAGGGCTGATTTGATTAGTCATTTAACTAAATATTAGCTAATGTTGGTGTATGAGATATTATAAATAGTACGATATTTATTAGTTATAACAATGATACCATTATGACGGTTCATCTACATGCACATTCACGAGAGGTGTTACTGTGCATGCAGACTCCTGGTGTATGTGATCTACTATCAACAATTTTAGTAGGTAAGATCGCCCCAAGATAGAAAATTAACTACTGTAAAGATGAACTATCCCCTTTTTGTAGATGTAAAAACTCACTAGGGAAATATTATTGCCTAATGATTACAAATTGGCGAGGGAAAAAATTTAGGATTCTGTGTTTGTTTAAAGTTAGTAAAATAAATACCTCAATATATATGTGGTGCATATGGTTTTTTGTAGTCTACATGAATGTACCTTGCTAAAGCCACACCGGGATTTGTTATCTTGATGGGTGCAGTTTTGTTGTCTGAACTAATATTAAATTTGAATGTTAGAAATAGGATTTTCATCTTTAGAGTAACTGGTCAATAGCATTAAGAGCGGAAAATAATTCAGCTCTACTGACCCAACACACTCACCTATGACCAGCTGTACCTCCTATTGCGAAGACATTATTTTTTGAACGAAACAAACATCTTTGAATATGGCAACACCTAGCGTCCACCACTGAAGTTTTATTATCCTCTAATAAGGTAATAAATACATAGGAGCTGAATTGATTGAGGGCTAATAAAAAAATTGGTTCCCGGTACTAACAAAAAATATTATACAAAAAATATTATTTTCTGTAGAACATATTCTACCCACTTTAATTTAACATATTTAAATAAAATGCATAGATTTTAAAGATTAAGATTTATCAAATTAGTGATAAATCTTTGATGTGTTGTTCTTGTGAATTCTTTACTTATGACTTTATGCATTCAAAAATTGATTTCTATTCCAGTAAAGTGATTACACATTATGACACCCAATACAACTTGCCAATGGGTTTTACCTTTTCGTTTGCGTACTAAAAACTAATATCTTATTACTTTAACATTCTGACAGACTATTTATAATTTCCCTCGCAACCTCCTCCATTGCAATTTAAACATATGCTTAACAAGATTGGTTATGGAAAGTTTGTAAGTACTAAGGTGGTTACTGAATGTATATTCTGATATATTGCAAACCAGATGATTAGATTGTGATCGTTATTGGCGATCGACTGCCATTAACGAATATATTTGTCGTTCTTATCAAGTTTGCGTGACTATTTTGTTCTGAATGTTTTATCCATGAACTCAAGGTTTCAATGTTAAAATATTTTATTCAAACTTGCATCTAACATGGTTTGCTGAAAGTGCATCAGTAGATGACTATCTGATAGTAAAATAAACTCTAAGAAAAACACAATATTTAATAACTTCGTGGATTGCAAATGGACATTCTTTCTTAGTGGAAGTAACTCTAAACTCAGGAAAACACAATATTTATCACACAAAGTCCGTAACATGGAGAAAATTCCTTTTTTTTCTTTTCTTAGCTTGATAATCATGCGTCAATCTATGCAGTGATACTAATACAATTTTTATTTATGTTATTGTTTACTTCAAAGTTTTTTTTATAATTCACATCCATATAGCTTCAAAGTGTCATTTATGAAATTTGTATGGTACAGGTCATATACGTTGTTGTTAATCAACTTCAGTGAGAGAAAGCAACTAAGCCAACTGAAGTTCGCAATTCTTATATTTTTTTATAACATCCAGTTGGAAGCCAGGATACCATGTGTGGCATAAACACAAGTTTGTATCGTAAGATATATCAACATGAGCAAGGGAAGAAAGTACGAGTACAAAGGATCAGCACCATGACATATTTTGACAGGTATGAAATTCGAGGTATGACATCCATATAGCTTCAAAATGTTTCACGTTCTTCTCAACTTCCAAATTCAACTAATATAAAAACTGTCTTACAATCTTCTCTTCCACCTCTTCCTTTTTCCTCTTTGTAGATATGGACTCAATATGCCAATTATTTCAGACGAAGATTCATCCAAAACTTGCTGCAGGTTAGATTTAGTTACTTCTCAATAACCTTTATTTTGTCATTTTTTAATCTCTCTAAAGTTTTATTTGTTGATTTTTCAAAGTCCTTAGATACTTGGATCTGATTAGTAGTATTAGCATTTAGTGCATTCTTAGCAAACAAGTCATGTATGTTAATCAACTTCAAAGAAAAAAAAGGTAATTGCATTGTAATTTGTCAGCAAAAATTTCTCCATTGTTGATCCATGTTTAAAAGTCATTGGATTTAACATTGGTTTAGGGTTCTACATGTTATTAAGTTTAAAGTTCCTTGAAATTTGATGCCAGGTGAAGCCAGGGACCTTGATGCCAGGTGTGGGACAGATCATGTACGTTGTTAATCGACTTCAGGGAAAGAAAGTAATTAAGGCAACTGAACTTTGCACTTATGGATAGGTAGTGTTATCTATAATTTTAACGAAATATGATATTTGTTGCGAAAAGGTAGTGCATTGTGTTGGACAGATTAATACAAAGGAAGAAAACTGTCTAACCGATATTCATTTCTATTAAGATATTGTTTCCAATCAATTGAAGATAATCACCTACCGTTCTTAGTTTCCAGGGATAGGTCTGGCTTCAAATTTCTAAATGAAACTTTCTCTTTGTTTTCATTTGTTTTGTTAAATTTTGTTGTTCATGATGAATTGAATAAGGTTGTATATTGGACTGGAGATTTTACGTTTATTGTTAGGTTACAGAGGACGGTGCCTTCAATCTACAGAGAGAGACGCAGATGAACAACTATTTATTTATCTTCCTTCTAACAACTTCAGTAATTTCTCATCAAAGATTCAAAGTTCCTCAAGAGGAAGGTAAGATTTGGTGTTTTTGTTTGTTCTCAACGTAAAGTTTATGTTGAACCCATCATGGCTATGATTGACATATGCTCTTTTAGCGTGTTTGCTGCTTTAGTTCATATATTGTATAAGTCTGTAATTTGTTTGTATTGTATATCTATTTCTACATTGACCCTACCAAGCGAATTTATGTTTTCCGGTTTGGAAGTCAATAGTTACTAAAAAGTAAGAACGAAGAGACCTACAGGGATGAGGCTGAACGTTTTCTAATTTGGCTAAATCAAAATTTCTTAAGTAAGTGAAATGTTTTTTTTTTTTTTCATTTCAATTGAATTTGATCATTGGGTTTTGTCTCAAAGTAAAATCTATTAAATTTTACATAAACATTCCTGAGGTTTGCATCATCTCATTTACATTCCTCTCAGATCTATGCCCGTATACGACTGGATTTGTGGCAGTCAAGGTCTGTATAAGCAATCAAATTGGCGGCCCCAAAACAATCGACTTTGTTCTTAACGTTTGTTATCAAATTTGAATTCTTACTTCTCTATTATATATTTGTTGGTGATCAACCTGAGTTTTAGTCAAAATTTTATTAATTACTTCTCCTATCTAAATTTAGCATTCGAAAAAATGTTTAACTGACATATCTTTCCCTTGCAGCTCTCGGTAAACACTATGATCATATTTATTTCTTAATACCTTGTTTTCCTGATTTCTATGATCTAATATAATTCTCTTAATACTTTGTTTTCCTGATTTCTTTTTTCTACACTATCAAGAACACACGACACGTTGGCAGGAATTGGTTTAGAATACGACATTATGACCAGAATGTCATGTTTGTTTAGAATATTTCAATAGCTTTACCATATTTTACCTAATTCGCTGGTGTAGCTCAGTTGATTAGAGCATGTGGCTTTTAAACCACAAGGTCGAAGGTTCAAGCCCTTCCTCCAGCATTTGCAATTTTTTGGAATAGTTTTGACGTTCAGCATTATGAGCATATTTAATTGAAGGACCTGCTAGATCGGAGATTTTAAACTCAATTTTTTCTTTGATTCATGTGCCTTAATGATTGCAGTATTTACACGTAAATAGGATTATTTTAAACTGTTTTTTATCAAACAACCACCTCTAAATCTATAAAAAAAAAAAATTTAAAAAGTGCATTTTCTGTCAACTAATTGTCAAACCAGATTTTCGTCAAATTTCATTGCAAAGGGAGTCAGAAGAGCATTTCATTTAGTTGCCAGTAATAAAACCGATGATGATGTTTATGTCCAAACACCTATGAGCGAACTGGATTTTCATCGTAAACACTCCTGTATTGCTACCAGCTTATGGAGTTTTGGAAGAGGATCATGGACCTTCAAGTGTAAGAGATCAAGTATTAAGTGGATTTGGGAATCTCCTCCGAATTCAGAAGGTAAGCATTGGTTTCCATAGGTACAGGAATTTACAAGAAAAGTTTCATAGTCTGTTCACGATAGTCTACATATTGTAGAAATGTCGATTAGATTTCTTTAATCACTAGACCCTCTAATGTAATCATATGTTTTTCGTAACATGTAGCAAAGGATGAAAAACATCTTAAACCGGCCAACATTGCAGACAAGTTGAAGCCAACCAAGGATGTGGGTGGATTAAAACAAACCATGTCTTTGCAGAAGCTAATATTCATAGCAAACCATCCACTTTGCAGAAGTGGATTAAAACAAACCATCCACTTTGCAGAAGTGTGCAAATATTCATAGCAATGCCCAAATTTAAATGGTTCCCCTTCCACAGTTTGGTAGACTGAACGAGCAGTTGTCCACTAAAAAAATATAATTTAAAAAAACTAATTAAGAAATAAACTATTTATGAATTTAAAATATTAGAATTAAAAACATAGAACCCTAAAAATTACAGTTAAAAATATACCTTGTCTTCCTGACTGGTTCCAGATCTATTGATGCGGACTTCTCGATTAATATGACATAAAATTTTTGTACAATCAGGACTTATTTTCGCCCATTTCGACATAATTGAGTCGAGCGACCTTTTTTTTGGATTTTCATTGGAGAGTAGAACAAATTCTTCCAAAATTTTGTCCTAAAATGCCTGTTTGGGTTGACCAGCGCCGACGACAGCATCTTCAGAAATTTTTACCCAAGCTTTACATAACGCAATATCTTCTGCTTTACTAAAATTAGACGTTCGTGGCGCCATGTTTGAGAAAAGAGTTTTGATAAAGTTTCAAGAAAAGAATTCCGATGAAGAAAAGAGTTTTGATAAAGTTTAAAGAAAAGAATTCCGATGAAGAAGAGAGTATCGATGAAGAGTTTATATAGACGTCGAAATTATATCCGTTCAAGATTATAGCCGTTGATGGTAGCCGTTCGTTCCACGATGGTTAAACTGGCGTGTAACAAATAAATTTGTTTGAAAAGGTTCCACGTTGGTTTGACCTGCGTGGAATAAAAAAAAAAAGGTTCCACGCCGGTTTGACCAGCGTGGAATTAAAAAAATAATAAAAAAAATGTTCCACGCTGGTTGAACCAGCGTGGAACATTTTATTTTCCACATTCCTATAATCCTATCTTTGGTTCGATTTTGGACGAAGTTTTAGCAGACCAGCCCACCACATCCTACGTGGATAGCCGGCTGCTAAAAATATAGAAGACGCGTTAGGGTGCTGTTTTTTTCGGAATTCCTAAATTATTGGTTAAAACAATTATGCACCTCAATGCGTATATGTCTTCACAATGTCTGGCCTACTGGATTATCTTGTAGAGTTCACCTACTAAATCTAAACTATCACCTGCAGGGCTGCATAGGTTGCAGGGATTTCTCAAATATCTTTGCAGAAGCTAATCCTCAAAATGTGCAAAAGAAAAAAACACATCCCCAAAGTCGCATAAAGTGACATATATATTGTAAATCTATTTCAAATCAAACCCAACTCACAGTTGGGGATACCAAACTAGCAAATACATGCCCAACCTAAAATACAAAAATTTGAATTTGAATCCCAACACCACCACCAGCCCACATCAAATTCATTTTGCAGACTCTGCACTTGCGCAAGTGCCAAATCCCCAGGTCAACGGCTCCCTGGAACAAACCCACTGGCACGCCTAGCTGCAAGTGCCGAAGGCACGGGTCAGTTGCTAGTATATATATAAGGTGAACAGTCATAAAATGGTCAAAAAAATTGAACTCTAATTAAACAGTTTTTGTCGCCTTTAAGCGACATTTTTTGATATTTAATTAGATATTAATGCATTCCAATAATAATAATGTACATTAAGTTAAAAACAGATTGGAAATAGATGGAATGCATCGATATCTAACTGAAGTCGAAATCGGGACAGTAAACCTAAATGTATGGATCATGGATAAATTATGACAACTATAAGATTAGATTAGGTCAAAATTAAGCTTAACATGCTAAAAATACAAGTTTTGGATTTTTCAAATGTAAATCAATTTCATGTCCTCCTCACACACTGAACCAATCTTAGAAGAAGCTGACAAGACCAACGTGTTTAAGTTGTGAACTGTTTAACATTAAATAACACCAGGCCGGCTGAAGCAAATTGGAGGCCATAGGCATTTGAAAACTGAGGCATTTTATAATTTAGAATATTAATAACAAAAATTTATCAAATAAAAAATTACCAATATTGTTTTATTTTATTAAATACAAACTCACCACCCACTAATATAATCCATTCTGCCAAAACTGTAGAGCCGCCTCTGAATAACACCAAAGTGGGGTCAATTATATGTAGCTTGACTTTAATATTTTTCCTTTAAGTACACCCCATAAAATTATTTATACACCCCCATGTCCAACTCTATATAAACCTCCTTACCTCAATCTTTTCTCCAATCCATTCTCTCCCAACTACAGCTCTTCTTCTTGTTTCTCACTCTTTCTTGTTCTTGAATCTTGCTTGCTTGCATTGTTTGTTTTTTTTTCTGGACATATTACCTTGTAAACTAGAACTGGCTAACATACAGGAAAAAATTCTGGAGGAAGAAAAAACCAATATAAGGCTTGTATTAGGCCTATATGAAGCGCTAAGCAATCGAGACGTAGATACTGTTCATCGATTGCTTGCGCCTGATATTGAATGGTGGTTTCATGGTCCACCTTGTCATCAACAACATATGAACCAATTACTTACTGGAGGTGATACTGATAGGGATACAACAAGCCAACAACAAGCTTTTTTATTTGTGCCAAGTAATATTACTGCTATTGGTTCAACAGTTTTAGCTGAAGGTTTTGATCAGAAACGTTCTGTGTCTTGGGTACATGCTTGGACAGTTAATACTGATGGGGTGATTACACAGATTAGGGAGTATTTTAATACATCACTTACTGTTGCGCGCTTCGAGAATCAGGGTTCTTCATCATCATCATCACCGTCGATACCTCGATCCTCGAATAAAGCAATCCATTGGGAGAGTAAGTTGTCTGGAGAATCTGTACCAGGTCTTGTTCTGGCAATTTAATTTAAGGTTGAGGATATTATAGTCATTAAATAAATAAACATGTGAAGTGTGTGTGTGTGTTGAATATGTAAAAGTCCTGTTTGGTTTGGCTTGGTTATCTTATTTGTGGTCTGAAAGTTGGTTACTTACTTGGTTTGATGATGATGATGCGTGGTTGTAGTCTTTGGTCTTTATGTTTGATGTTTTGGGTCTATAATAAAACTTGTCATTGTGTTGTGTTACAAACTTGTCAGATTTTTTATTCTTTCAATCCAGTAATAGGCATTGTTCGCTTAAATATCATCGCGAACAATGCACCACCTTACTCATTTATTTGAAGTCAGAATTAAACAACCAAGATAATTTATGAGGTCAAAACAACAAAGAATGTATGTACTCCTTTGCTAGTGGAGAAAGATTAGCAAAACTTGAACAAAAATCTTAAGAGAGCCAAACTCTTGCTTGTGAAAAACTAGCATCTTTTGTGATTTTGAGAAAGTGACAAAATGTTAAATTTCCAGAGTCAAATATCAGTTACAAAGAGGTTCTTAGAAAGCATATACTGTGAATATATTTTGGACCATAGTCACCATTGTCGACGATGTGGATGAATTGGTTTTGTTCCAAAAGAAAAACAAAATTGTCAGTTGCGCTTGAATACACCTCATTGTTTGTCCTGGCTAGCTACTTTTGTTGTGGTTGCAATGCTTGCATGGAAGACAGATGTTCATAAAAGGGAGTATTGAACATATGGCCTTCCTCCCTTTCTCTCTGCTTTTCAGAGAGAACAACACTCAACACCTAGCTAGCTAGCTTGTCTTTAGTTCCATTTTGAACATTTTTATTAACAACATGGTTTGCTTAAACATTCTCATTAGAATCACATCTTAATTAGTCTAATTCAAATATAATGCAAAACAATCAAATATGATAGATATAACTGATATACAGATCACTTTGAGCAAACCAGGCCTTGATACTTGATTTGATTATCTTCTACAGTAGGTTTTTTTTTTTTTTTTTTTGTGATTTGATTGATTGCTTATTATTTTAACAAATTTGCTTATCAAGTCAGTTGGATAAGAAGCAAGTAGATTTGTTGAGGATAAGCTCATAAGCACATCAAAAATTCTTGAATTGATTATAAAAAAAAGTTAAATATGTTTAAGTAGAATAGGCATATTCACTGAATACTGACAATGAATTCGAATATGGAAGACTAGTAGAATTAATAAATAGTTGCTACCACTTTGGTGCATATGATGCAGAATAGTTCTGATTCCTGTTACCCTTTCTATCCCAACATCTTTTGTTGGCAATGTCCTATTCTAATTACTTTTAAGCAACTATCCTGTTTCAACAAGGGGTCCCAAGGTTTGTTTAGCATATCATACCGCATATATATCCTCGTGGGAATAAGATGATGGTCACCTTACTCTGATAGTCTGATTCACAAATCACTTTAATTTCAGAGCTTCAGTTAGCATGATCACATGTGTGGATAGTGATCTAATATGGGCTTTCTAAGTTTTGTGGATTTAGCTTAATTAATATGGAACTATGGAATGTTTCACTTAAGAGCATACCCAATAGAATCTGCTGTATATAGCAAGCCCTGTACTGTACAAGCATAGGATTGATCATAGACTGGTGGCTATATATAACTTACTCAGTTACTCTGGTTGCAATACTTAGTCAATCATGCATGCTACTAAAAGAAACAGAAGTGTGTACACAGCAGGCTCACTGGCTCACTCTCTTAGTGTCCATGTTCTTCTTCCAATATATATGGTTTCAACTTTCAATTGTTTGTTTCTAAAGTTATTTATGAAATGTTGTATATTTTTTTCAGTTGCATTACTGCTGTTTATCATCACTCTTCATCACCTATGGAGCTAAAGCTCTAAAAGAAGTTATTAAAAGCTAGACTAGCTAGTTTGGCAGATTCAGAGGATATGTTTAGGGTCCAGCTAGGGAAGCAAATTTCAGCCTTACTTGCAACCTTCCGTACTTCATTTTTAGAGCAAAATACAGATTTTATGTACAATTTAGAAACAACAGCTGATACAAATACATCCCCCACCATCACTTCACACAATTAACACCCAGGGGAAACACCTTGACGTCGGCTGCATTGGAAGTCGACACAACAAGGTGTTGCACCCGGATATATCACGATATATCGCGATATTTATCGGTTTTCAAAGAAAACGATACGATATATTCCCGAAATTTTTGCCTTAAAGTATCTGTAAAATATCGGCCGATATTTTTCGATATATTCCGATATATTCGACATTTTCCGATATTTACTGATATTTTCCGAAATTTTCTGGAAATATTATTTTTTTTCAAATTTTTTTTCTTGAAAATAATTTGTTTATTCTATTTTTAGTAGATATGATGTTTTTTAGGTAAATACTATGAAAATATACTTCCAAATTTGATTTTAAATATATTTTGTATAACAAATTGATATATTAGTCGATACATTCCATGTAAAATATCCACCGATAGATTCCAATATATCCCGATATATTTATTTTTTGGAGATCGATACATTAGTCGATAACAATATTTTGTACTATGGTTGCACCTAAGAGGATATTGGATTTGGCTGTCAGCCTAAAATTATTGATTTTAATTTGATCTCATGGGGGCCAATTTGCAAGACATGTGGGTCCAGTACGTGCAAAACTACAGCTAACACCAATCTCAGATTGCCAAAACAAGACCCGGCAAAGATCGAGTGAGATGCTCACTTGGCTCACTCTGCCACAGTGTATGTGTTGCATTCATCTCCTGCCTCACTTCCCACACTGATTGCTTACTCTCGCTATCTCTCAGATCTCTTACTGTCAGCCATGTGTTAAAGTACTCACGAAACTGAGTGATTAGTCCATCTTTTAGACTCCAAACATGGACCCAATAAGCTTGGTCACCTTCCCAACCTTCTACAATCACCCTTTCATCAATTGCTGTAATGCTTCGTGGCTCGAACTTGAATTCCAAGTAAATAGACATACCTGTTAACACCCTCATCATATGTTCACAACGTGGTGGTCCATGGAACCACCACTCAAGATCACTAGCAAGAAGACTGGCGGCACTTTCTGTGTCGCCACGTCTTAAAGCTTTGTATAACACTTCTACAATAGCTTTATTCCGAATTTGTTTTTCCATTGCAAGAATTTCCATATTTAGAGTAGCCATTGTGAATGAAGAAGAAAAGAAATGCTTTATGGAATTTGGAAGTGATACTGATACACTACTCTTTGTGAAACAAGAAGATGTGTGGGGTGGTTTTTATAGTACAAATTTTGGGACCCAGATGATGAGATGGAAGATCCAATGGATGAGATTTGTTCCTAGAACTTGGAGGACTTAATCTGCTGAATCAACATGCTTTCCTAGGAAAAAAACATTGTAGTTAGCTCCTTTACCAGATACATACAAGCTACTTTTTCTAAAATTTTAATTTTAATGATTGATGTTCGAAGGGGACTCTTGGAGATGTTTTCTTTGATTCTGTTTTTTAGAAGATTGATTTTGACCATATTTCTTCCTTAAACACATGTTAATACAAAAAAAAAAAAAAAAAAAAAATATTAATCAATGTTGATTAGTACATGGATTATGAATCATGCCAATTATTGGACTAATGAGCAATCAAGTCACATTATGGCCTAGTGAATGATTAACATGTTTTTACTAATTTGCATGTAAATCAAGCAGAGTCTATACCATGGGAAACCAAGAATAAGATTCAGAGATCTATGCGCTAAGGAGCGGAGTTTTTCTATCTCCTATATTAACAATTTTGAACTATAAGTCTATAAAAACACACTCACAATGGCAGGTGCGAGCTGAACTCAACTCGTAAAATGTTTCCCATTAAAAACAGGCTTACCTCCAAAAAAAAATTCTAAACTCAGTATGATAATGTATCTTATATTCAAGAAAGTTCGATTACCCTGAGAGTTTAATATATAGAAAAGTTAATATTTCAGTCATTCTGGATATAACATAACTACATAATGCAGAAAACATGAAATTTTTTTGATCATCATCCTAGTTACTTAAAAGTTGAAACAATAATTAAGAAATAAATAATGTGTTAATTAATTTTGACTTAGTAGTTGCAGATGTGATTATCAGTGAAACGGACAAAACTTAAGCTCCTTGGTGATGTAGTCTTTGATTACTAAGGTTTTTTCTGAAGTTATCCTATTGTTATATTCAGCAAATTGTGCAGAAGGCTACAAACCTCTCCTTTTCAGTCAAGTCCATTTTATATCGATATAGTGTATGTGTTTGATTGCATTCGGGAATTATTCTTCCCTTTAAACGAAGAAAAAGCGGATTACAAAAGAATAATTCCCGTGTGCAATCAACGATGATTTAATTAGTCTTGTAATCAAAAGCTGAAGATTGTGTTGTGATTCTGAACCACACGATGGTTTTTAGAATGTGCAGGAACTAGCTAGGAAGTGTGATGTAGGGTAGATAATCGATGATTGAGTTAGTACAATCATCATCAATCAATTTTGATTTGAGTCATATGTTAGCTGGAAGACAACCTGGCATAGACCTATTGACTGCATGCTTTAGCACCTTCTACCAAATCATTTTGTGAGTTGGCCTCTTGGGTGTCACTTTCGACGCTCAAATATGGGTGCGTGAGCGTGACTGTGCCAGTGAGGTGTAAATCGAAACTTTAGTGCTCTCAATGGTTACCTGGTTAACCCGAACTGAACAAAACCAATGCCGATTATGGCAATTATATGCTATATTGTAATTTCAGGCGGATTGCATTCATACATGCCGAGAAGGAAATAGGAAGATCTAGGGACAGGTCCCCCCGCACGCTCATATATCTGAGAAGACAGCTAAGGTAATGACTGAATCAGATACGGATGTCTTTGTTAGCCTAACTACCAGTGATGTGGTCTTTGCACCTACCGTCCTCATTGCACTTGACCCCAATGGGGCACATAGCTAGACTTCATGATTTATGATGAATGCTCCACCAGCTTATATCAACCCTCCATCATGGCCCTAGTTTTGTGTTAGGTATCCAATGTCCTCAATTTCATGGACCCAAAATATTTTTTGAGTGGTTCAATTGGTTTCTGGCCAATAAAATTTGGGATTTAATGTCTTCCAACTTTCAATATAAGACTAGCTTTTCCATAAATAATTTGATCAATTATTTTCATACAAAAACAAAATGGTTGATGGCAAATTTGTTGATTTGTTGGGCATATTCATTCATAAACGAAGATATGAAATATAGATCAAATAGTCTTGCACGTCGATGATGAACTTGCCATGGCCTGTTCATCAACAGAACATTACGTTACAGTGTATATTTACACACAAATGCATAATGAATAATGTTGCAGAGATTTTCATATCCCAAAGATCTCTTTGGGAAGCAGATATGAAAGTATCTGCAGCAATATTTTTCATGAAGGTCCCTCACATTTGATTGAAGTTGTCGTGGATTCCTGAAGGTAAGATTTTAAGAATAATAGCATAGGTTCCCATAACTCATAAGCCCCACCAGGCACCTACCATATACATTATCTAGCTATTTGCTATGAAAAACATTCTTTTAAACCATAGACCAAATGGCTGTAGAAACTTAATAGATTCTATGCACCCATCATCCATGCATGCAGGTGACCCAGACATATGCCAGAATCTGGAGTTTTTAAGTCTAAACTACTAGATTGAATGGTCTGCATATATGAGCCCAAATCTCCAGTTGTGCAGTAGATATGAGATATAAATGCGCGCATCATGCACCGGCCTACTGATCCATGCACAGCCATACTATATGCTTCCTCAGTTCCTCTCCCCACAGCCACTTAACCACCTTGGGTGAACATCAAAGTGGGGGGGGGGGGGCTTATTAATGGCATTAATTTTATTACTGAAAAGGCCTCGACACTAGCTAGAGGCCGGTCTTCGAGATTATTTATGTGCTCCGGAGTTTCTTCCTCTGTTCCTCCAATCCGTGGGCAGTGTGAGGGCAGCTAGGTTATAGCCTCCCTTGTGTACATGATACTGCCTGCGCCTCACATTGGGTCTAGAAAGCTACATAGTTAGAGCATCTCTAATGGGTCTTCTATATCCAAAATTATAAGAATTCGGTAAAACCAACCCTAACGCGTCGTCTATGCAAAAAGCAGTCGGCCATCCACGTAGGACGTGGTGGGCCGGTCTGCTAAAAGTTTGGTTAAAATTGCTGGAGAGATAGGATTATAGAAAAAATCTAAAATCTTTTGTTCCACGCTAGTCTAACCAACGTGGAACCATTTTAATCGATTTTTTTTTTGTTTCGCACTGGTTGCACCAGCGTGGAACATAATTTTCAAACGGCTATAATTTCCATGTTTGAGTTAGAAGAATGATAAAAATGGCGAAAATAAGAGGTAGAAGATGAAGATGATAAACTACTGGAACTATGTCGTTTGTTAATGAAAAATTGGATTTGTTGTTCCACGCCAGTTCAACCAGCGTAGAACGTAAATATGGGCCGGATTTAAACGGGTTTAAACAGATCTAGATCCACAAACTTTAGTTATGTGCCAAACGTAAATACGGGCCAAACTTTAATTGGGCCGAACTGTAATTATCTAGATCCAGCAAAATAAAAACATTCCACGCAGGTTCAACCAGCGTGGAAGAAGTAATTTTAGAAAAAAAATAAAACTGCGTTAGGGATGCCCCTAATATAAGTTTGAACGACGTTCATAATTTTTTTTTGAGAAAGGATGTGGCACCTATGTGTCGTTCATAATGGTCTATGTGTCGTTCAAATATAGAAGACCCGTTAGAGATGCTCTTAGATAGCTAACCCAATTACTAAATCAAGATTTTGTATATATATATATATATATATAGCATGACTGCAAAGTGCAAAACTGCCTTTATTCGATGCATTAAGTCCACATTCGAGGATAGTTCCCAGTCAAAATAGATAAACACACTGTTAAAATATTTAGCATGAACAAAAGATTAATGAATGCTTACAAAACAGTAGATTAGCTTTTATGAAAAAGTTGATGGCATCATTTAGTATACAAAAATATGTGTTAAATGGTTGATCATAACCCCTGGTATTGATAGGTAACATGATCCACAATCTTATCTTGAAATGTCACAATTTCATTTATATTTGAATTATTAGTTATATATGTTCAATCAATTCTTCACGTGTACATGTTGTTATTTGGACATTCTCCTAACCTAGCTCCTCCAAACATTATTGAGTCCCCAATGTCAGCAACTTTGACCCATGTACATTGGAACTGAACCACATATCTTCTTCTTCTGTACTATATCATTGCTGAACAATCTGAACTTATTTAAGCTAATATATATTGCCCAAGAAGATTGTTTCTGGAGGACCCCTTGAGGTGATATATTAACACCCACTTGAGTTGGGTTTTTCTCATTAATATGAGCATTTAAAGATGATAAAATGAACAAGATTGAGTCTAAAACAGTCTTATTGCTCTCAACCTACCATTTCAATTCTTTGGTTGGTGTTATGAACGATCTTTTCCTTTTTCTTTATCCAAATCCTTTGGAGCACAACATACTACGTCCCTCTAACTAATACAGCTCGGTTGGCTGTGTTTGAATAAAGCCTCATTTACTTGGGGACGTTGTATGTTGCGCTAAGAGGCATTTCACGTTTAGGTCCTTCTAGTGGAGGGGCTTATCACCTTGTTAGTTGTTACATGGACACAATCATTCTTGAATTGCATCACTTGTCATTTCATCAAATTGGCCTATTGCTCAATTATGAACTGCTTTACTACTTCATACGTGAGCCGTGTGTAATGTTATGAACTGGTTTTAAAGATGTACATGATCCAATATCTTCCAGAATAACAGAGGGTAAGAAGGCTAATTTAGATGTGGATATGTACCAGTCATGGTTTTAGTTCACTGCAAAATAGTATCACAACTAATACATGCTAATGCGAAATACATGAATTTTTTTCCTCTCAGTTCTGCTATAAAAAGAAATTTAGATGATGGTGAATTGGTGATGAAGCGAACTGACATTGAAAGGTGCAATACATATACAAATCTGAGGTCGGTGTCTAATTGATCAAATAACTGTTATGTTGCTCATTAAGATATCTGAGGAAACCAATTAAATGATTGCATCTTAATTGGGTATGCATCAAACCAGTGAAGTGATTGCTGCAATGGTGTGAAGAGATTCGTAAGGGTTGGGATATTATTGTGGTATTCATTCTTTGAATAGCTGACACTGCTTAACTGCATAGTTTGGTTAATAGTCTGAATAGTCTGATTACAACCTTTGTTTGAAAATAAACGAAAACTGCCGCTTGAATACTTTGGTTACATTTTTAAACGAAAATAACAGAAACATTAAATCTTAGTTGCCTATCACTGAAGTGTCTCATCTCAATGTGATAAAAAAATGTAGGTAATACCCCAAATCAGTTCACCATGAAATTAGTTCATACTTCATACTATTAGTAGTAGTAGAACGTAGGTTATGGATATAAGCATAATAACATTATCAATAAACAATAAGGATCATGAATCATATAATTAATCACTACACATACCTTTATTTGTCCATAGCCATTGATGATCTGAGAAGCTGCACAAGATTTAGGCTTCTCTCTCCTTGCCTCTTAAAACCTTAATATGTGTTGTAATAGTAAATGTATGAGGATGGAGATCATACACCAACCAATTTATAGAGGTGGAGAGAGGACCTAAATCTACAAACCTAAGCCCATTAGATCTAGACCGTCCATCATAGTTAAGATCTACGGTAGATATGACTTCCACATAACCTATTACTAATTAGCTTATTTCTATATTAAACCAAGGTTAAAGGTACATGGACCACATTATGGGTTGGGCTTTATATGTGGAAATTCCAACAGTCTCCCACTTGGTCCATAGTAAAATCTCACATACGGTTTAATGTAGAATACATAAGGCGCGCAATAAGAGCTTAATTAGTTTCCGAAATGGTTATCATAATACCGTCATTAATTAAACCACTAATATGAGTCATGGTGGTTCCACATCACATAAATAACATGGCTCCTTCCATGTACTACGATATCAACAATTTAATTAACTAGGTCTATAAGCAGAAGTAACAATAATGGTCCAGTAATGTCTTCGCAAAAGACTATTTCTGTCAACAATTATCCATTCACATACATGTACATAAACAATGGAAAACAGAAAATTCAGAACTTAATCAATAATAATGAGCTCAAAATAATGTCAAATAATAAGCACTAAGTAATCCACAAAATCATTAAGTTATGGGTTACATTCAAACCCAACTTGTTAACATGATTCTAGAATATCATTATTTCTAGTTCTTAAGTTAGTGGATTTATTAACACGTGTACTAATGTGTTCCATTGACACTCACTTGTTCTAAACTTAAGCCATAATCGATAGGTATTTTATATCATGTGCTAAACATTAGAATACCTATCATTCTTACAAAGGCATATAGTTGCAACATTATTACAATAAAATTCAAACGACTTAGAAATTAATAACTCTAAGACATGATATAAAGTTTTGCAACTATACAACATTACATGTAGTTATTTTACAACATGCTACAAATTCGGCTTCTATGGTGGGTGAAACAATAATGTTTTATCGACTATCCACACACCCATTAAATTCCGAATTTGTAAAACCAATCACCTCAAGGTGATTAAATCTCTTAAAATATGAGCATACGGTTTCTCTTTCATTCGTTCTTGTTCCAATTCATTCATAGGATCTTGATTTAATTCAAATATTCCCCCTCTGAATTGGAACATCATTACAATTATGCCTTAACACATTAAATCTATCCAAAACTTTATTAATGAAATCTTTCTGAGACGTTCCAACAATTATTGTGATAAATCCCGAAATATTTTTATTTCTATCACATATGACGCATCACCATAACTTTCATTGCAAAGTGTTTAGACAGAAAAAAATGTTTACATAAACGAAAATCACTGCTGCGAAACAATAAATCATCAACATACATAATCAAAATAATAAACTTACTCCCACTGAACTTTGGGTATGTACATTAAACCCAAACGTTTGATACTATTAATCATTAGGTACCATTTTCGAGAAGCTTGTTTTAAGTCTGTATATTGACTTTTTTAACAAATAGATTATGTGTTCTTGTTCTTCCTTTATGAAGTTGTGTGGCTAATTAAACCATGTAGACTTTATCTAAACTTTCATTCAAAATATCATTTTCACATTTATTTGGTGTAACTCTAAATCGAAATGAGTCACCAATGCCATAATGATTCTACGATAATTCTTCTTTAACACATAAGTGAAGGTTTCACGCACGAGAAAGTAATGCCACCATATTGAGTAAACTGTTTGGATACAAGTCTTGTTTTATGGCATTCAATAGAACATTTTGAGTCAATTCTACTAACCCCAGACTTAGTTAAAATCCACACTTAATTTATCTCTTCATTCATGGCATGAATCTTTTTATCAAAATTACTATAAGTAATGGCTTGTGAAAATGTAACTAGATCATTAAATTCAAATTCTTGTAAATACAACACGTGGTCATCCAAAGTAGCTGGTCGTGATCTTTAAGATCTTTTTAATGCTACTTCTTGTGTGTGTTTACATTCAGTTCAATGACATTAATTTCATTAAGTGGTTGAGGATCAACTTGTTGTTTATTGTTGTTAAGCGGTGCAACAACATGAGGAACAACAGAAGTAACAATAATATCATTACAAAATTGAGGTAACAAAATTGGTACCATAATTTCTTTAATGATTACCTATTTGATATGATCACTCCCACTTATTTTGTCATTCATAACGAATCAATAATTTCCAGTTTCAATAATTCTAGTGGCCGGTATGGTTAGGATAGTAAAATCTATACACTTTGGACTTTTTTGGATAAACCCTAAATGTGTAAATGTCTTGAACTAGGTTTCCAACTTTTTCACAGTTCAAAAAAAAGTGTCTTTGTAACTGTCTTACTAGGAACCTAATTCAATATATACACTACAGTTCATAAAGTATACATCCAAAATGATATGGGTAAATTAAAATTACTCATCATGCTTCAAACCATATCCATAAGAGTTTGATTATGCCTTTGAGCTACACTATTCTGTCATGGAGAACCAGACATTGTGTATTAGGCATAAATTCCTAACCGTTCTAGAAGTTTGGTAAAAAGACCGGGATGTTGTCCTGTGTCATCGATCATACCTTCCAAGAAATTCACTACCTCTATCAAAAGTATAGTTTTCACCTTTCTATCTAATTGTCTCTTAACTTCAGTTATGTAAATTTCAATAACATTTACATATGAGACTTATTATGCAATAGATATATACAATAACGAGAAAAAATCATCAATAAAAGTAATGAAATACTTTTCTCCACTAAAAGATGGAACATCAAAAGTTCACATATGTCTATTTGAATTATTTCAAGAAGCGTACTTCCTATGGCTCTTCTTAGTGTGTTTGGTTTGCTTGACTTAATGCATTCCACACACACACACACCAAAATTAGTAAAGTTAAGGTTCGGGAAAACCCCTTCTTTTACTAGTCTACTTTTCATCTAGATGTATAATCCAGTCTTTTATGCCATAATAAAGATAAACATTAATCATAATCAATTCACTAAGGGTTAGGAATACCAATTAAGTTTGATCGAACCATACTAAAACCAAAAGCTTACCTTTTATATCAAACAAACGCCATATTCACATAAATGGCATTGGCACACACATAGTGTATATCCAAACACAATTAGAGAATTGTTCATTCAACTTCTTGAAACATGAATTAAACTTGAGTGACATGATTATAATGTTGTTTAAGTCTTGCCTATACTTGAACTAGTAGTCTCGCCATTTAATTCACATTCCACTTGTTTTTAATAGTGAAATAGTGAAACTAAACATACTATGTAGACAAGAAATTTAGAACAAATTGGAGGACAAAGTAATCATCCACTAACATGCCTAAATTCTTTGATTTAACAACTAAATTGGAAAACTTAAGGATACAATCATGCATACTATAAATGAGTACTATCAATAGTAATCAGTTCAACAATTAACTTTTCAGCTAGCAGTGCCAAAATGATTTTTAATATTATTCATCAACAATTATTCACATAAACATTGAGTTTAATTTGCATGTTCAATCGAGTTCATGCATAATGCATAATTTTCTCCTTTTTACTGTTTTTATAAAAAATAACAGTAGATTCAACAATAAGGAAACATATGCCAAGATCTAGAACTCCCACTAAAATCAACTAGACTTATTCATTCTAGTTCATTACATTAGTCTTCTTAAGGATAAAAACATACAAAATATACCAAATATAAGAATAATAGAACGTGAAGAATAAACATGCTCACAACATTAGTCAACACATTAATTAAACAAATATGACTAAGATTTTTAGTAATACTATAAATGGGTGACATATCACATGATCAAAATAAGCATGGTATCTGTGGATATCTTACACTCATTTAATCACAAATACGTCCAACCCCTTAAGTTTATCCAATGTAACATATGTTTGATCTACCTGTGGGTAGCTCAATAATGCAAGTGAATAAATAGGCAATAAGGTACTTAGTCTAACATTCAACACAATATTTAGTTCACTGTGGTGAAAACCAAATCATAATATGAATGGTCAAGGAAGTTTTAATATTCATTAAACATATTGGAATCACTGCAATGGATACCAATAGAAAACTTGATATGAATATAAAACAGAAAACAATGTCAATAATCGTAATTGGTTCACTGTGGTGATACCAAATCATGATGATATGAATCTTAAGGGAATAAACATGCCGCCGAATAAATGCTACAAGATCAAAATATCATAATGCATCTTAATCATAAGAAGTGCACAATCTAATAAATTCAACTAGGGCACATGCATAATATGTGTCTTAAAACGAAAGAATAATCATAAGCATACAAGTATGAATTAGGCATAGAAGTAAATGACATTATAATATAAACTATTACAAAAAAAAATCTAACTGTAAGTCCCAAACACATTAACTATGGTTGTGACTGTAAGGCTTATGCAAACATTAATTCGAAAATCTTGTGCAAAGAGTAATTGAAAATACCAAACTACAAAACACTAATGGACAAAGCGTTAAATCCAAAACAAAAATTGGTTCAGTTTTACTTTATGGTATATTCATAAAAATCAATATTCATAAACATACTTGGTTTCACTATGGTGAATACCAATAAAAACCTTAACACGAATATTGAATAAGAAAAAACAATTTTGATAACACTTTAGTTAGAACCACTACTGTGAATACCAATGCGTTTCTTGTTATAAATATTACCATTATAATTTTGCACAATATTTAATCAGTAAAATACATCATCATAATACAATTGGTTGGGTTCTTGTCACTAAGTGAGGCACAAAAACCCAAAGTAATAGTATACTATAGGACCAAAAATACTTAATATGGGTTGTAACAGTAAGGCCCAAAACCTAAAGAATGATATACCAGATTATCATCTCCTTTGGAAAGATGTGTACTACGGCAGTAATTGAAGTAGGAAAATTACCCCAAAAAAACATTAAATTTTAGCCAGTAAGAATGAATGGGGTCTTTGGAACCGGGTTACATAAGAATTTAACATTCTACGGATTAACATTAAACTTCAACTAGTAAAGAAAGTCCAGATTAATAAGGATTATACGTTACTTAAAAGGGGTACTACCAGACATGCTAATATCAATCAATTTTGGGACTACAAAGCATTATATTAGGCTAGCAATAAAGCCCACAATTGGACTTATATTGTAGTACACACCAAAACCATAACCCAACAAGATTAACAAAGTCACTACTGGACGAAACATGATGTTATAATTAATGACAGTAATCCTGCTAGCTTCAAACAGTAATCATAATAATCATGAATTAATTCTAGAAGAAGCAGCTAAAACCATATATTGCATTAAACAAAACTTTGTTGAGGTTGTTCTGTCCTTATTATCCAACTAATCATGCATCGAGAATTCATGCACCATAACACCATATATATTACTGCCAACCATTAACCAAAAATTCATAAGTGTTCATAATACCCAAAGGTCCCATATCAATTAATTAGTGATCACGTACAGTCAAAAATTTATGAGTCCAAAAGCATACTAATGCTAATCTTGATGTAATTTATAACGGAAAGAAATACTACCGTATTTAATCACAAGGAATATCATCTTAATCATACGAATCATCAACCATAAAAATAAGAATTATTGTTTTCTTTAATGCGGAATCATAATAAACAGTATTAAATTAAACGAGGATGATAGAACTAATAACATGATTCATATTGGCGACTGATACCACATATAAGCATAATAACATTATCAATAAACAATAAGGATCATGAATCATATAATTAATCACTACACATACATTTATTTGTCCATAGCCATTGATGATCTAAGAAGCTGCACAAGATTTAGGCTTCTCTCTCCTTGCCTCTTAAAACCCTAATATGTGTTGTAATAGTAAGTGTATGAGGATGGAGATCATACACCAATTTATAGAGGTGGAGAGAGGACCTAAATCTATAAACCTAAGCCCATTAGATCTAGACCGTCCATCATAGTTAAGATCTACGGTAGATATGACTTCCACATAACCTATTACTAATTAGCTTATTTCTATATTAAACCAAGGTTAAAGGTACATGGACCACATTATGGGTTGGGCTTTATATGTGGAAATTCCAACAATGGACCCTCCAAAGCACCACAATCCTCATCACACCCTATCATAGCCAACACAAGTAACCAAACCAAAGGCTATAGGCTAAACAAGGCCTTATCATTTGAATCGGCAATGCCTCTCATACTCTCATATCTTTTTATTGGGCTGGCTATAATTTCCCTAGGTTAAGCCCAATAATATCGTACATGATTCGATAGGGCTGACTATGAGCAGTGTGACTGGTTGAGAACCATTTCATTGGTCTTGGAGATTATGCACAATTTTCTACTTATTTCATGTAAAAAGGCACCCTGCCAGTGTAGTAGTATACAGTTTCAATCAATAATAGTACATATATGGCATTTGATTTAGAAAAATGCTTTTAGTTAATAATACATGTTTTGCAGAGTGATAGAGGTTAAATGGCTAAGTTAAGAAGTATCACAACCATCACATGCCTAGCTTGGAACATTTATGGCATGAGAAAATCATATAGTGATGAATCTTTTTCTCACAGTTTTGTTATATAAAGAAGAAGTGATGACCCAAGTTGCGGCAAATATAATTTTGAGAGAGAAGCAATATCTTAGCATCAATGTTTAATTGTGCAAACAGATGTTATATATTATACTAACCGAGATATCTGAGGTAACCAAAATGGAGTAACGAAAAACATAAAAACTGCAAAGACGTTTGCTGAATTGAGAATTCAGTGCAATTAGCAAACTACAAGAGATTGCAAGAGGGGACAAAAAGGGTTAGAATGAGAATACCGGGTTTTATTTGACACTGGCTTTCGAATACTGGGTTTTATTTGACACTGTGCGTCTATGCACCCATCATCCATGCATGCAGATGCAGGTGACCGGCGACATATTCCAGAATCTGGAATGCGGAATGCTGAAGTGAAGTCTGAACTACTAGATTGAATGGTCTGCATATATGAGCCCAAATCTCCAGTTGAACAGTAGATATGAGATATAAATGTGTTCATGCACTGATGCACCGTCCTAGCTACTGATCCATGCACCCAACCAAAGGCTCTAGGCTAAGCCAGGCCACCCAAGTACCCAACCAAAGGCTTTAGGCTAAGCCAGGCCCTGTCATTTGAGTCAGCACTCAGCAATGCCCACAGTATGTAGAACTGGCTGAAATCGTTTCATTGGCTAAGATACAACATTTCCCTAGCTAGGCTAAGCCCACTATTTGCTCATATCATTAGATATAAAATATTATACTGCATTACTGCCCTATGTTTCCTCTGGGAACTTGGTACAAATATCCACAGAGCAGTGTGACTGGTTAAGAACCATTCCATTGGCCTTGAAGATTATACGCAGACCAAAAAAATTCTTGTTGTTTCATGTAAAGGCACCCTGCCAGTGCCAGTGTAGTACAGTAGTATACAATTTCAATTACCCGGATTCATAATGGTCATCTGATGATCTGGAAGCCAATAATTAGTATGGTAAAATACTAAAATGTAAATGGGCATATAAAAATGATTTTGGTGAATATATAATACATGTTTTGCAGAATAACACAGATTAAAAGGCTAACAAGGTGGTGGACTGGATATGTGAAACAAGCTATGTGAAACCTAGACCAGTTGACCATTTCATTGCCAACAGCCCAACAGTATCACAATTCACAACCATCACATGCCATAGAACATATATGGCGTGAAAAAAATCAAATATATACTCACAACCATCAATCTTTTTTGGTAAGCAAATAGAGTTTGAGGCAATATAGTAGCGTCAGTGTTTAATCCTAAAACTAGATGTTATTAGGCTAGCTGAGAATCTGAGATACCAGAGGTAACCAAAGAACCACTCTGGGTAAGATTGCTTTTGGGTGAATCAATGGAGTCTGGGTAAGATTGCTTTCGGGTGAATCAATGCATGGAGTCTCGTGGGATTAATTTTACAGTAAACCCACAACTCTATGTGATATGAGCATAAGAGGAGCATAAGAGTTACAAAGATAAGTAAAAGGTGAGCAACCATGCTCATGCTGTAAAAGGATAAAAACATTAGAACAGATAAGCTCTTAAAGTAAATGTTGATCAGCAAAAAAACTATACTGACACCAATGGTTCAAAATTTCTTTGATATCCGCTTTTAATTTGGTTTTTAGTGTGTCAATCATCTACTTAAAATATAAGGGTTCCCAAATGGGCATTTTGAACTATAGGTATCAAAACAAACAATGGTGAAACCTATCTAAATGCACACACTGTAAATGCCCACCCTTTATAAATGCACACAAAATATTGATCTTATACATATAGTGGCACACCATTAAAGCAGTCTTTTACTGCTCTAACTGGCATCTAGTAGATTAGCTTGAGTATACTAGCTCCCCCCATTCCGCACAACCTAGCTCCTAGCAAGCGCTTAACTCTCCTACTGAGCCAACTGGCCACACCTAGGGAGAGGGCTGTCTTCCAGTTCTAGTTCACCACCGTAGGGGCTTTGGTGGCGGTGGTGGTGGTTGGGGGAAGACTGGAGGGAACAGAGCGCTTCTGCACCTCCACTCCACAACTGAAAATATGTATCGAACATGATCCTGACTCACAACACTTCCACTCTCCATGTTTCAACCTTCACTGAAAAATATATAGATAAGGAAATAACTACATTATAGAAGATTAATCCTATCCATATAGTACTCTTTACCAGGAACTAGATCATGGATTTGACTCAAAAGCTAAAATTCAGTTCAATATTCCTACTCGCTGTAATTGGCCTGGTTTGATGTTTAATTGCATTTTACATCAAATATAAGTATTATCTTCTTGTAAAATTCTGAAATAGACTAGTTATATTATATAAGAAACAGAACACTGGTCACTGAACAATACAACATAACAAATTAAAAAACAAATGACAGAGAAGCATATGTTATATACAAATTATCAACAATACATGTTAACCTAATAAAAAGAAGCATATATAATATTGAGCAACATTATAGGAAAAAAAAACTTTCTCACACAATACATATCAAACCTTCTATGTTGTTTCATTTTGATCTAAAATCTCATCACTTGCAGGAACTGTCAACCACTCATCCAGTACAGATGTCTGATCTTCCATCTCCAAATAAGAATGTGGATCTCCATGCAATGAACTATTCTCAAACTTGTTATAAATCCCATCACCAAATAATGGTTTTTTCCCTTCATCATCATGATCAATATTTCCCTTTTTACCATCTAAGCTTTTCAAAAATCCCATCCACCAAGTATAAGAAGAAGCAAAATTATTATCTCCCCACTCAAATAATTCTTGAATCTCCATAGATACTAATGGAGTTGGATGTATGGATGGTGGTGTTGTAGACCATGTAGGTTGTGTACATGGCAATGGCTCCATTAACAAAGAGTATTGTTGATGATGAGCACTATTACTAGTACTACTGTTGTTATTAACAGGAATAACAGCAACTTCTTTAGGCACCCTTGGTTTAACATATGAACATGGTAATGTTGTTGTTGTTGATGATGATGATGCTCTATGAAGATGTAAAGCATTAACAATCTCTCTTCTAGCTTCAGCTATGTTGATTATATAATCTTTAGGAATTTTTCTTGAATGAGATCTTCTTCTTAGAGGTTTTTTTGATGAAATTTTCTGAATGCCCAACTCATTCATCTTTTCTTTGCTAGCTAGCTTCTTGATTCTTGAATATAGTGAGTGATACAGAATTACAGATTACAGAGAGAATTATTGTATATAGATAGATTGAAAAGGAGTGAAGAAAGCAGAGATCTGTCATCTGTCTGTAATCTAATCTAATGGATTAAATTAAAAGTAGACAAGTGTTGATATTGGCAGGTGGCAATAGCAATGGCAAAAAGAGTGGTCTGGTCAGAAAGAGTTGCATGTACAATGGCACGTGGTTTGATTTCCATGAGTCACATTAAAAGCAACGCTTTCTTCTCTCAGCTTTTATTATATTTTGGTCTTGGGCTTGGTCTTTTCTAACCCAGCCCAATAGCCCATGTGTATTTTATCCGGTGTTTGGTCATTATCTCGAGGACAATCGTAAACCTTTTGTTTTTCTTCTCTTCTTCTTCTAAGCTCTCTCTGCTCTCTGCTCTCTGCTCTCTGTGAGAAACAAATCGGCAGCAAAGATGCTTTCAGGCGATGTTCCACCAAACCAGACCATTTACATCAGAAACATTAATGAAAAGGTGAAGAAAGATGGTAAGTCTTATTAAACCCTAAACCCTCTTTTTTTTTTCCAATTTGCCCATTATTCTTTTTTGCATTAGGGTTTTGATTGAAATTAGTTGTAAATGTTTATTACTTGAAATGGGTATTCATTAGATGACAATTACATTAGATTTCAAATTTGGGTTTATGCTCTTTTTGTATTTTATCTTTGTTTTACAAAGATATGGGATTTTTAATGTTCTATAGAACCATAGAACAAAAGGGGTACTTGAGAAATTGTCTCACATTACTTGTTTAGAAAAAAAATTAAACTAGTTGGTAAGTTGAATTACTTACTATCATACTGTATGTGTTTATTCCCTTAAAGGTGAGGGTAAGGTAGCTAGGTCAGACTGTGACAGAGTTTTTAGAGTGAATAAGTATAGGCATTTTAGCTTATATCTAAAGAGGGAAGAATTGTTTTGAACACAATGGAGATATTAAAGGGTTTGAAATATGTGGATGTTGATTTTCGCTTTGATTCGATGTTAAATGTTTCTTTTGGGATTCTTACAAGATTAGGTTATGGCATTGCCGTTCTAAAGTAAATTCTCGCACTTTTTGGTTTTAGTTAAAGCATGACCCTCTTTAGATGTTCATTTGGATTTATGGACTTGATTACTAAAAGTGATTACAGTGGTTAGTGGTTACAACGTGAGAGTTTGACTAGTAAGAGATCAACGCTGTTAATACTAAATGAATATCTAAAAGGAACTTTCCTCAAATTAAACTCATGGTTGAGTTCGCAAGGCAAGTTTTGCAGGGTCGGAGCCAGGATTTTTTTTGGGGGGGGGGGTTGGGCATTTAGAAAATCTTGGCACTCAAATCTTTCTGTCAATGTATCATGCCTTTTCTAATTAACAATTACTTGAACAATTTTACCAGTAAAGCATCTATTATTTTTCTAAATGCAATAAATATTTTCAAAACATGATTAACTACTATTCTTATTTCTTTTATATGTTCAAATTATAAAAGAATATTTTTCTGTATACACTATTGTATGTTATTTAATGAATTTTTGTACGTTTCGAACTGAATTTACCTAGGAAACATAGAGATATGTCAGATGTAAATGCATTTTACCTTAAAATACCATGTAGCAAAAGGATTATCAAAATCAAAAAACAAAGATATGGGGCCAAATATTACCTTTAACTCAATTCTAAACCTTAAAAGGTTTTGATAAATTATCTAACAACACGTCAGCTCCCCTTTCTCTAATAATTGTGTTTATTATCTTGTCGTGATGCTTAAGCAAACAAATGAACAGAAGTAAAAAAAACTGTTCCTATTATTGACTAAGAGAAATTCTTTGGCAGTTTGGATGAGTTGAAACTTGGAAGTATGATTTTTTGCTTTTAAGTCTCAAGTCATAAGTTTCACCTCACCTGAAAGAAGCAGAAACAGTGCTATCTATGAATACCTTCTAAGTTCTATCTATTGGCTTTGAGTGCTGAGAAGGAATGGAGCATGACACATTTTAAGCTACGGATATCTGGTCGTGAATTTGAGAGCCAAAATAGAATTAAAAATTTTGATTTCTGGTTGGGCCCTTTCAATTCCTTGGGTTTGACAGCTTGTGTGTATATATGATGAAACTTTACAAAAACAATTTTGGGTGCCTTGAGTCCTGGACACCCACTCTTTCTGCCTCATGTACCACATGTGATTAGTTGATATAAATCAATTTTTTTTATGAGTAAAAGACTATCAGAACCATCATAGAAGACTTGGCCTGGAGAATTCTGTATCACGTCATGACTACTTATCAATCTTATCTATTTACATCCACACGATATGTCTTCATCTGCTTATTAAAATGATCCTTCACACCTTTTATGATTTCATATATGCACCAACCACCGTTGTTTAATGATCATAGTAAGAAATATACAATTTTAGTTATAACGTATATGATAATTTTGAATTCTGTCAGATGGTTTGGGGGTTGGTCATTTTGTAGTATTTTATTGGGTTGTGGATGCTTGTTGAAATTTTGAAGTTTGAACCATAGATTTTATAGTAGAATAAAATTTAGGGACCAACTGAAAAGACAACTCAAAGACCATCCAATTCTTTTGGAAAGTAGAACTGTCATAGGGAGGACTATGGAGTATGAACAAACGTAAAGAGAGATTTGTGAGTCTATATTTTATTTTATTGTTTTTGATAAGAAATTTATTGATAGAAAAAATAAAATAATACATCCTGAACCGCATGCTTCACAGCATCGTGAGGTTAAACACCAAGAACCCAGACAAAGACTAATACACAACCAAAATGTAGAGAACTAGTCCTGCAACTGTTGCGTCCCACCTCTGCTTAATAACCCATTAAGCACTTCAAACCGTCGTGAGTCTATTGGCCTCCTCTTCTCCCCTTACATACCTAAATTCTTAATACTGTGCATATTTTGCTTGTGTTAAAATTGGAAAGTGTTATTATGATATTATTATTACTTATAGTGTATCCGTTTTGATGATAGCTCCTACCTTTATGGGTTAATGCTTAACCCTTCCCTCCCCTTGCATGTTTTATATCGTTATGTTTATCTATGAAAATCTGGAATGAGATATAAAAGAAGTGGCCTGGAATCAAAAAATTCTTTTACTCCACACATGTCGTGAAAACAGAAACTTGTTATCATGCGCTTATATTGCCCCTACATATTTGTTTTGCTAGTATCCTTTAACTTAGAAAATGTCTGTTGCCATGTAATTCACAGATTAATCACATCTGTTTACTTTGCTTTTGCCAGAATTGAAGAGATCTCTATATGCTTTATTCTCTCAATATGGAAGGATTCTGGATGTTGTTGCCTTAAAAACTGCCAAGCTTCGAGGTCAAGCATGGGTTGTATTTAGTGAAGTTACAGCTGCTAGCAATGCAGTGCGTCAGATGCAAAGTTTTCCATTTTATGACAAACCCATGGTAAGTCTCCTAATTCAAATTAGTCTTATACTTCAATTCTAAGAGTCGGTTCACATGTACACTCGATTCTCTCTTCCTTCAGTCATTTAATATATTTTGGTGTTGTGGCTGATTGGTTTACCTCAAAATAAAGATCTGGTGATCTGGATAATACCAATTATACCATTGGTCAGTGGAACACCATTGATTCTCATACTAACATGTATTTAATGATCTGCTATTCTTTACCTCTCAAAATAAACAATGTACTACTCTTTTGGTGACACTTTTATACCATTTGATGGAACCATAGTTAGTGCAAGAGCATATCTCTAGTTCAGGAGGTTTCTGTCGAAGTCTAAAAGTTCCCACTGCATCATGTCATACAAATGGAGTTATATAAGTATGGATCACAAGTCGAGGCAAAAGTTCCTCACCATTTTTCTTGGATAAAAAAACATCATATTGGGGAAGGGGATTGCAAAATAGGGAGAAAGGATCACACGCACGATCACACACACACGTAAAGGAAATAAGAAACATATGAGAACAACATAGATGTATTAATTGGTTCCTACTATCATCTCACCTCAGTCAATGATGAGTGTTTGAATGAAGATGCTCATGTTTTTAGCTCACCCACAGACTACATCTATAATAATGCCTTGGTCCGGATTCATATGCCCCTTCTGTTATGTTCATGATGAGTTCCAATAGGAAGGAAGAATAGTATTTGCCCAAGCTCGATGAATCGATGATCTGAATACTTAATCCTTCCTCTTCTTCTGAGATTTGCTGTATATAATTGGGTGAAGGAGGAGGGATTTTGTTGCTGTAGCTGTTTTTCACTCAAAAGTGTTATTCCTGGTCTTCCAAAGGGACCACCAGGTAGCATATGGTAGTATGGTACCGATGCCAAAGATGGCTACCCAATGCTAAATTAGTTGGTTGAATTTACCCTTCTAAACACCCAGCCACTACTTGATAGCTAGCTATCTGGTTAACATGGTACTCACTGATTGCAATAAGTCCTTTCAAACTTTTCTACTGAATTGCCATTGAAGAATAATAGTCGATGGCTTCAACTTGCTGCCCAGTGCCCACAAAACTTACGGATAGGTGAAAGAACTTGTCCTTTTGTAGTCAGCCACTTCTTGGTCAAAACTTTGTGTTGTAAGAAACACCAACATAATATTGTACTCTAGGTGGGACGCCTTTTTTTCTATGCAAACAGCATTGAGCTGATACATCTTGAGTAGTAAATAAGTAGTAATGAGTAGTGATTAAATATCTGTATGAAGTTCTGGCCGTAAACCTCCCATTCCTGGACATTTTCCACATCTATTAATGACAGTGTGAGTTTATAGCGTCAAACACACAGTTTCGTGTACATGCCACTACCTCCCATTCCTGCTCTGCTACATATATTTGGGATATTTACTTGGATAGTTTTGGTGTCAGGATGCCCACCAAAGAAAGATAACATTGGTCAAGGTTTTGGCTGAATAGATTTGTTTATCTGCTCCAATGTGTTCGCAATGTGTGTATGTACTTATATTGATCCTATATTCAATAATATGCATATTACACCGAGAACTATGTATATAACTATATATATTGACTTCTGTTATGCAGTGCCGGTTCTGAGTTTTAAAGGGCCCTGTACAAAACAAAAATGCAAAATTTTCAATGCCGTTAAGGGCTTTAAATTTAAACTAGATTTAGCAGAAGAAGCAAAAATATACTTCAATTTTAATAGTTATGTTTAGAAATCTCAACGTTTATGTGGTTAGTATGGAAGAACCACTTTTTTTTTTTTTTTTTGGTTGGCAAGCGAGGTTGTGGGACCCCTACCCCTTTTAAATTACGTGTGGAAACTTATATCAACAGTCCGCTGTTGACATGTTTCGAACCCCCTCTCCACTTTGTGAGAGGGGTGCTACCATTGAGCCACAGGCTCATTCGCTAAAAATGGTTTGGTAAGCCTGTTTTTAAAAAAATGGTGTGGTAAGCCTGTTTTTAAAAAAATCAGTAACTCTATAATGCTGGCGGGATTCGAACCCCAGACCTCTAGTATCATCTCCCAAAGGTTTTACCAGTTGAGCCCAACTGGCACCTGCAAAAAAAAAAAAATTTGGTGGTAAGCCTGTTTTTAATGAGATCAGTAACTCGGTAATGCTAGCGGGATTCGAACCCCAGACCTCTGGTATCATCACCCAAAGGTTTTACCAGTTGAGCCCAACTGACACCTGCAAAAAATGGTGTGGTAAGCCTGTTTTTAATGAGATCAGTAACTCTGTAATGCTGGCGGGATTCGAACCCCAGACCTCTAGTATCATCACCCAAAGGTTTTACCAAGAACCACTTTTGTAATGCCTATGGGCCCATTTTGTAAACGTTCTCATTTTTTTTTTTTTTAACGATCTCTTTATATGAATAAAAACCAAAAATTCTAACAAAAAAAATTGTATGAATTAAAAATTATCTTTTGAGATATTGCTGTGTTTAGAAATCTCCAAATTAAGACATTTAGCTAAAAAATAGGTATTTTCCTAAAATATCTCTTAAAATCTTATTAAGCTAAAAACATGGGTCTATCATGTATATACGTATAACTAAGTTGCCACAAATTTCGGGCCCACATCTCCAACGGGCCCTGTACCGTCGCTCACCTTGTACCTGCCCAGAACCGGCTCTGCCGTTATGCTAAAAGAACATTTGCTGAGAGTATTGTTAAGCAACATCTTTGATTCATCTGATATAAATAGTGTTATAATCAGTGGCAGTTGTAGTACCTTCACTTTATAGGTAATATAAGAGTACTGATACCTTAGCTTGATATTTAAAGACGGTATGTTTTGCATTGACACCAATTTTGTTTTCCATGGAGCAGCGGATTCAATATGCAAAGACGAAGTCCGATTGTATTGCCAAAGCAGATGGCACATTTAAACCAAGAGAAAAGAAAAAGAAGCAAGAAGAAAAGGGTTAGTAGATTTTTATTTTACTCCCCGCCCTCTCCTCCCAGATAAAACTGGTTGCAACAATTTTAACTTCGCCTGAAAAGAAGGTCGATTTCAAGTGTCAAGTTTGTTAAGATAGCTAAACATTGCTGTCTGCCACTGTGTCTTTGTTAAGGATGGATGATGGATTATTCCAGTTCATTATAACTTTACTATGTTTTGGATGTGGGGTACCCAATATTTTAATATTCTTCTTATGTTGGCAGCTGAAAGAAAGCGTAAAGCCGAGGAACCACAACAATCAGCTGCCACAGCTAATGGTTCAAGTGCCCATAGTAATGGTGCTCCTGCTGTAAGTCTCTATGCTTCTTTGGTTTGATATATTTTATTTTTGTAACAAAAAGAAATATAGCTTCATTCCTCAATCTCCACACGGCCTAGAGCATACCTGGGGATCTTGGTGGTTAGTTTTTAATTCATTGTCCATTATTCATGCTATGAGCTATCTGAAGTTAATCTTGAGTTGGTGAGTTGGTTTCTACACCTTGTGTTGGTCTGGTGTCGGTGTAAGAGGATAAGATCTTTATTTGATTGATCTGAATCACTGCCATCACCTTAGTAGCTGAGGAATGAATCAAAGAATGTGACTATCATTCATTTCCTTGGTCTTTGGGTTATATGGTTGGAGAGAACAGTAGAGTCTCAATCACACAAAATATAATAACTTTCACTTTACTTAACGAGTCACACCTTGTAAGCACTCCACATAAGATGTTTGCCTTTGTTGCTATGTGTGGGTGGACTTTTGTGCTGTTTGCTTTCCATGCAATATTTTGTTTATTTTCCTCTCACCTATTGTTATTGTTAGGAGTAATATAAAAGTACATCTGAGCAAAATCCACACAGTTAATTATGATTTTGCCACATTAAGAATGCTGGATGATTCTTATATATAATGGTTTGCAGTTCTATTTAAGTCTGACTCAGGTCCCCATGGATTTTAATTATTATTTGAACTTGACAATTCTTGCTTTAAAGTTGAAAATTTTGTATGCCATTTGCAGCCTTCTTATCGCCAAGGAAGGACGGGTGCACAAGAAACTGTAGCTCCAAATTCGATACTCTTCATCCAGAATTTGCCCTATGAAACTACTAGCATGATGCTGCAAATGCTGTTCGAACAATATCCAGGATTCAAGGAAATTAGGATGATTGAAGCAAAGCCCGGTATTGCATTTGTAGAGTATGGTGATGATGTGCAATCGTCAGTTGCCATGCAGGCCCTTCAGGGATTTAAGATTACTCCACAGTGTGCCATGACCATCACTTATGCTAAGAAGTAGAAGACCCTTCAGTGGATGAGAGTCAATTTTTTCTTCAAGTTTATGTTTTGGGGATCAGGAATTTTTTTTCAGAGCAGGTTCTCTAACTTGGTTGAAGATAGGACTACATGGCTTCTAAAGAATGTAACAATATGGGGTCTTGGTCTTCAACCTTGGTTTGTTTTCTTAAATATACAAGAACTCGGAAAACTACTAACTAAAAGAGGAACCATTTCTGCATGTAACAGAGGAATTCATTGGTTGTCTGATTGTAACATTTTATTTTTGCGAATCTTGTAATTTAGGGTTGCTACCTTATGATTAAGAACCTAAACCAGAATGGACGTCTCTCTATGCAAGTGTATCTCTCTGTGTGGTTTCCATATAGTATTGTCTAATCTTCTAAGTTAACTGGTTTTGGCCTCAAAAGGAAGCTTGATCTCTTTCATGCAACATTGCAACCATTGCTTCACTGTTTTTAGACTGTTTAAAGTGGCATCTGAGTGCGAGCGGTGGTTGGGCAAATAAAGAAGAAATGCAGATATTGCGCACTAACATAGATAGATTTTGAGGGGAGGGGAGGGGAGAGTATTAGAGTAATGCAAAAGGAACAAAAAGAAGAAAACTTTAAGGCAACGATTACATGATTTATATATGTATTGTATTGTGTTTTATATATCTTTTGTGCCTGCTCGAAAGTAACAAGTCGTTGGTGTCATGATTGTAATCTCCACACCTATGAACCTATCTTTGCCGCCCCTGCAAAATCTATCATATTCTACTTGTTGCCATTATATGTATCAAGGGGTATTGCCATTAGATTAATCAATTGATCTTGTGGACATACGTAATTATAGGTCCTTTGCAATACAACCCAATGGAACACACTAAATTGAAATTGGACCCTCCCCCATCCACTTATTTTACGCGCTCGAAAATTTATTTGATATTAGCATTTAGCAATACCCCTAAATTAATAAAGTTCAAGCCAGTGAAGTTCACTTGCTATTGATTGAACCCATCATCCTTAATTACTTTGTGAGCTCATGGTAAAAATACAACATCGTCTTTCATACCTTTTCTTATTAATGTCGTCGATATTAATACCAAACACCCAGTAGGCGAATTAAGTAGCTATGCAGACCAATGTGGTCGAGTTGGGGATTATATTGGATCATCATCATTCATGTCATGTGCCTTCTATTATGATGGGATATTAGAACAATGGAAACCGAAATTAGGCAGACACGTTCCATCTGTTTTAATTAAGGAAATGATTATGGCTAACCGCGTGATCAAATGTTCATACAATCTTCTGAAAGACTTGAAAATGCAAAGGCAAAGGGGATACAGGTGATATTGCATGATTATGTTCAGTTAACATTACATCCACCAGCTATACTGACCCGAGATACTCACCAGTAGTATACACAGTGTAGTGTTCTGGCAAATGGCAATGTGGTGTGGTACATAATGTGGTTTGTAAAGGAACCAGGAAGTCAGGAACCCTTCAAAACAAGTAGGTGGCCCTTCAATTGAAGTTTATTTGTTGCCTTGTTGGTACAAAATACACTAATTGTCTAATAATGCATGGTGTTGTGGTGAACATGTAAGGATGTGCCAACTGTTATTTAGGTTGTCATACTCATACATACATACATACATACATATACCTCAGAGTGATACGCCACATCAATGTATACATCATCATCTATCACAAGTCATCAAGTCTTTTGGCCTTTCATGTGTGGTTTACAAAACTTGTCAGCCACTAGATATCAACCAATTAACCTGCTTTAGTGCTTCATGTATATTCTAGCTGCTTGAATAAAGGGAAATAATACATCAATTATATTGTTATATAACCATGAGTCCATCTTCTATTTTTTTTTTTTTTTTTTTATTGGCAAACGGGATTGAGGGGACTCTACCCCTTTGAATTACCCCTTTAAATTACGTGTACAATCAGTTGTTGACGTATTTCGAACCCACAACTTCTCCATTTTGCGACAGGGTACTAATATTGAGCCACAGGCTCATTCACCGTCCATCTTCACATGATCACATCTATTCTATCTATGTACAATCTCTTACATTTCTTGGTTGTTTTTCTCCTTTTTAAAGCTTCATACGTGTATTTGCATGATAAAATAGAATGAAGACTTAGCCACTTAGGTTTACCTGATTAAGGAAGATTTGTCACGTCAAGATGTGATTACATATGGTCTGCTAAAGTGCTAAGCATCAGTGAAGTTAAACTAACTGTTCACACACGTGTATGATGTATCAATATTAATTCTAAATCAAAATGCATTATTTAAAAACTCACATAAATTAATTAATTAGTATTTGAGTGTCATATTAATATTTATATATTTTTATTTAGATATTGCTATGATTTCAATATTTCAATATTTTTATTTAGATGTGAGCGTCATGTCACCAACTAGTTCCATAAAAAAGGTACTGTTTGAGGTAGATATATGGTGCACTGAAATGGTCCCAAGACCACTTAAAACTCTTTTTGCTTTTGCTTTGGAGGGTTTCTACAAGACATTTGCTAGTGTTTTTTTGTGTTGGTGACAAGACTCAAGAGAGGTGATATTGCCACTAATCCAGCTTATTTGTATCATTTTTCATTCAATGTGAAAAATACCTTACAAACTTCACCCAATGTGGTGGTGAATTGAAAGGGAGATCTTATTGAGATTCGTCAAAAACCCAATCAGACCAAATTGCTTTGGAAAATTCAATTAGACAATTATTTTATTACGAAAATACATTTTTTCATCAAATTTGTTGAAAACCCAATATTAATAAAACTCATTTTCAATCTGATTTTTCTCCTAATAAATCGAATAAGAGATACCTAAACCCTTATAGCACTTTTTTTTAATTGTGTTTCTCTCTTTTCTTTGATCTTGTAATTTGGTTTATCTTTTTGTGTTTGATAATATAGATTTTTTTTCTCAAAAATTTTGAATTTGTTTTTCTTTTCCCTTCTTTGTTTTGTGATTATAAACCAATATCATCTAAAGATGAAGATTATTCAAATGTAACCCAAGATTGATTAATTAGAAAGGTGAGAAGAATACAAATTGTTTTCCACCAATACATTATTAAGTTTTGTGGTAGAGTTAAGGATATCACATAAATTCAGTTTTGATTTTTAAATGAGTTTTTGATAAATAATAGTGGGTGTTTTACGAAAATAAATAATTAATTAAAGAGGTATAATTGATAATTTTTCACAATTTTTACATGATTGGGTTTTAGACGAGTTACTTGGGTGACAATAAGATTTGATTTCCCTAAAAGTGCCATGTCTCCTAAATTAAAGGGAAAGAAAGATCCATAAACCGGTAAATTAGGAATTGATTAGATTTAGCAGTGCACATAACATAATTAATTAATTTAGGACAGATACTGTATAATCAAATGTAGTTCCACAGTTACTTTGAAAACATTTCTACTCTCATGCCAGCCATTACCATAATTCATAAACCACAAGTCCACAACCATATTAAAATACAGTAGTTGTGTACACACAGAAAGACAGAACTACAGAAAGAAAAAAAGAATACTTTATGGCTTATGAGTAGTAGTATTCCGTTATTATTATCAATTTATCATCATTAACATTTAACAACCTCACCGCTCCGAAATTCAACTCTCAAGAAGAAAATTATTTTCACAAAATCCAAAAATAATTCTCTCTCTCTCTCTCTCTCTCTCTCTCTGTTTTTGTAGTTTATTGAGTTTAATGGAGAAAATGAAGAGGTGAGGGAAAACCAAAAACCACCTGACAAAGAAAAAGAAGAATTGGTTTGAAGAAGAAGAAGAAGAAGAAGAAGAAGAAGAAATGCCATTGAGAAGATATGAAATAAGAAATGAATATAGTTTGGCGGATCCAGAGTTGTATAGAGCTGCTGATAAAGATGATCCAGAAGCACTTCTTGAAGGTGTTGCCATGGCTGGTCTTGTTGGTCTTTTACGCCAGTTGGGTGACCTAGCTGAGTATGTCCCCCTTCCCTTTTCTCCTCTCTCTCTCTCTCTCTCTCTCTCTCTCTCTTATATATGCACTCAACTTCTTCTAAACTTTTTTTTTTCTCTTTCAATTTGATTTTGAACTGAAATGAATGTGAAAGTTGGTTTAGGGTTTATTCAATTTTTTGCAATTAGAAGTAGGAGGGAATTTGGGTTTGGGATTATGGGAATTATAAATGAAGAATCGAATTTGGGTTTTGGTTTTTAGATCCATTTTTTAATTTATAGTTGGAGAATCTGTCTTTAGTGGATTCTATAAGAGGATTAGAGTTTAGCATTTGGTGTTTTTAGCTATTGGATTATGCATTTAGGTGCTTTCTAAAGAATCCAATAAGTTATGTTGCGATTAGATCTGTTAAAGACTTGAAGTACAAGTTCTATCTGTTTTTTCATTTAAAATGACTTTTGTATTCTTTTGGGCTGGTTTGTATCAATTTTGTTGGTTGGGAATGTGTTTTTTTGGAGGGGAGGGGTTGCTAGAGTTTATACAATTGATCAATCAAATTATGGACATTCTTACTGATACAAATTAAAAGTTTAAAATCAAGTATCAACGCAGACAAATATTAGTATACTGTACTGGTAATCATTTGGAAGTCAGTAATCCTCTTATCATTTGGGAATATAAACCCAAGGAAGGCCTCTCGCCTATATATGACAGATTTCTGTTTTGGTGTTTTAAATGATGCAGATTTGCTGCAGAAATATTTCACGACTTGCATGAAGAAGTGATGGCCACTGCTGCTAGGGGCCATGGACTGACACTTCGTGTTCAACAACTAGAGGCAGAATTTCCAGTAATGGAGAAGGCATTTCTCTCCCAAATTAACCATTCAATATTTCTTCATAATTCAGGTGAGCTTGCTCTTTTAGATAATTGCTCCTATACTTAAAAAAGGTGTGTTAATTAAGTTCTTCGTTGAATTTGAAAAGATTACTTTGCAGGTATAGTAAGTTGTAACTTAATGCTATCATTTTAAAATTAAGTATATGATTATTATAGAGCCTCTCACTTAACACACATACAAATATGAAACGATTAGGATTACACTATCAAAAAGTGAGATTCACTCACCTGTTGAGAACATTGCTTACAGATGTAACCGCGGGGGGGGGGGGGGGGGGGGGGGGGGGGGGTGTTATTAAAATGATTTGACCAAAGCACATGAACATGTCAACCAAAGCTTTCTAAACTGTTTCTAGCATATCATTTTCCTTTCAAAACCTGTGCAAAACATTACTGATCTGGACTTTCTAACATATCATTTTCCTTTCACAGATTTTAACCCTATCAAGTTTACTAATTACACAGAATGTCAGAATGTTATAACTTATAAGTCGTGCTGATAAAAAAAAAAAAAAAGAGGGAGGGAGAGAGAATTTTTGATTTCCTTAGAAGATCACAAATGAGATATATTTTAAACCTGTTAAACTTGCTTACACTTTACAGATGTTCTTTGTTCTGTTGAGTCCTTTGGTCCCTGCTCTTGACATTGTAATTTTTTTTTCTGCCGTTCTGGGTCATGGTCATGCTTTTTTGTTACAGGTGTTGACTGGCATCCTAATCTCAGACTGGATGGCAGTCTAGTTACTCAGGGAGATTTACCTCGGTTTGTCATGGATTCTTACGAAGAATGCCGAGGTCCACCACGGTTATTCCTGCTAGACAAGTATGAGTTTTGTAGATGCTTTCTTTGAACTTTATATGTATTTAAGTGATTCTCTGCTAAAGTTTGTCATCACTCATAAATTGTCAATCCTCTCAGGTTTGACATTGCGGGTGCTGGGGCTTGTTTAAAGAGATATACTGATCCTTCTTTCTTCAAAGCTGAGTTCACTGCCTCTGAAGTGGCTAAAGAAAAACTTAAGAGGGAAAATAAACCCTTCAAAGTCAAGGTATATGTTTGAAATGAATTTGAAAGTCATGTAGACTGAATTAGTATTGATCTCATGGAGTACAAGTGTTAAGTCTAATACTGCTTTAGACTCTTAGTAAGAATAGTAAAACCCAAATTTCCCATGAATAATTATTTTCACCGCTCCCATTACCAATTCACAAAATAAGTGATGCCATATATGAGTACTTTTTACAATTTGGACTTGTCCCATTCTTCTAGTATATCGCTATGAGATTGCGGAGAATAAAGAGCATGCACTGAAATTAAACAGTGTTGATTGACACAATTTTTACTTTGTAAGCCCAAGAGCTACCTTGTTAATCGAACAGGCTGTCTAATGCTTTATGCTTGTGGCATATTTAGCTCATTGTCAAACTTGAGTTTTTGCATTTCTCACTGTACACTTTCATCTTTTGAAATTGTAATTGATGGTCTTACAATGGAATATGGTCATTTTGTATTTTTAGAAGAAACCATCTCGCTGGAGAAATGGAGACAATCCAGAAGCAACAGCTTCTCATTCCAAGTAAGGCCTCTTTACTTTTAAATGTGAATGTTTTGTTAATTAATTTTTTTTCCTGTTGTGAGGTGTTTGGTTATTAAGTTTATTAGTTGTTAACTCTATGCCATTCTGAAGTCGCAGATTGCACGAGTTGCTCTTGGAAGAGCGTTGTCAGTCTGAGAATAATGTGCATACACATCATGTGAAATTGAAGAGACGACATTCTACCAACTCTCTTGTTGATTCAGCTTCTGGTAAAAGCTACATGGAGAGATTCATAAATAGTCATTCACCTGATAGCAAATTTGTTTGTGAAAGTTCTGCAATTTCTTCACGCTCAAAGACGGGATCTATTGATATTAGTGGACTGATGTCTGAGCGCGAGATCCATGAAATGAGTCTTTCTAACGAATTGGTAACAAGAGAAAGAAGCCTGGTCCCATCTCGTAGTAAAGATCAAACAGTCCCAAGAGCATCGTTGGATGAATTTGATGTGGATGTCATTGAAGAAAGAAATCCAAAGAAATTGTTTGAGTCAGGACCTGCCATTGAGTTAGAGAATATTCCATCGTTTTTCTTTAACGTGGAAAACAAAGAAGAAATAGTTGTTAAGACAACTGGTGATGCTGAAGCCACTGTTGATGGATATCATTCTGATGATGTCAATAGTGAAATGGAAAATTACACCGATGCCCTGACAACAATGGATTCAGAAAATGAAACAGATACAGAGAGTAAACCAAAGAATGAGCAGGGAGGCTTTAAGATAGGAGGGAAGAGTGGCGAGTTTGAGACAAATGAAGAACAGAAAGATATCCAAGCTCAGTTTTCAGATGCCCAGTCTATAGGAAGTTCTGTAGTATCAGAGGATGGAAACGATTCCCTACAAAAGGGTAGATTTAATTCATCTTACCCTGACATTTTTTGTAATGCAGTTGAGAATATATCGTCTGATAGAGATCTAGCAGGTAAAGCACAGCCATCTGCTGAAATTGATGATATTTCTACAAAGACCTCTGATATCAGGAATGCTTCTGAACATGCTATTTCCAGTGGCTCTGGTAATGAAATATCTGAGAGTGATGGACATTTATCTCTCAACTCTGAAAATGATAAAAGTAGAGGTCGTGATTTTTCACGTATGACCGATGTCTCTGACACTCTTTCTCATTCAAGAGATAACTCTCTTTCCGTGCGGTCTCATAAAGGTGATACAAGAAGAATGCTTGATAAAGTAAATCTTGATGCTTCTCATGAGAATTCTATTCATCTATCTAACGGCAGTGGTTCTGTTGAGGAAGGGAAAGATGTTGATGAAAAACTTCCCATCGGTTTTGCTGTTGATAAACATAATGAAAATCAAATGAATGTGAAACTTGATTCACCAGATTCAGTGCTTGTGAATTCCGATACAGAGCTGAATGACGTGGTACAAGGAGACATTGAAGCTAGGTTTGGCACACGATGGGCTCCTACATGTGGTTCTGATTCCCCAACTGATGATGATATGCATGATCGAAGATCTGATTGCACTGTTGTGAATTTGAAGGAAGTAATGCCATCTGGCGAGAAAGCAGAGTACTTGACATCAATGGTAGATTGTCCTGAAAATGGCTACTTTAGAGAACGGAAAGATCTAAAAGAAACAGATCAGACCCCATCGCTTGAATTGGACAAGGCAGAAATTGCCATTGAGGATACCTCTGTGGAAGCACCGCACAACAACTTGGAGTCTAGTGGGTCAAATTATTTTGGAGTAATGGAAACCTTAAGCAGTATTGATATATCTCATGAATTGCCATTTAGATGTAATACATCTGATGCAACAGAATCAGTTTCGGCAGCAGAGGCTCCTTTAGAAGTAGTTTATGCAGAAACAACAAATTTCTGTTCAGAAGACGTTGAGGATACTGTCATGCACAATAGTCTTACTGGTTCTAGCTATGCAGATTTAAACCAGGATAAGGTGGAAACCACTGGGGCCTTTGATGTAAATATTTTAGCCAGATCAAATGGCAACAAGGTAGTGGAGCATAATCGTTTAGCTACCTCGTCAGATTGGAATGACCAGCTATGTAACCAGGAGAAAAGCTATCCATCTCGTCATGAGTTTCTGGCTGATGCTCATGATCCACTAATGGTTGAATGCACCGAAATGCATTTGGATATCACTGAAGATACGGAAGTTCCCTCATCATTGAAGGAACATGATCAAAGCAAAGAACTGAAACAGCCTTTGGAGAGTTTCCGTTTTGTGAATGTGAAAGCATTGTCTACCCATTCGGCTGAAGCAGAAGTTCTTCGTGAAGGTCAGGAATATGAACGCGCAGAATCTCCAAATCACATGTATTGTGATGAATGCTCTACTGCACCTCCAAAGTCTTCATCCATGGACTTTGACAGTCAATCGGCAGATTTGAATTTGTTTTCACCAACAATTAGTTACGAGTTTGATAGCTCTGAACCATCTGTGCTCCCCTCGGAAACAATGTGTCAGGGCGTTGCCCTGCATCCTGATACAACAAACCAACCACATTTACCAATCTTAGCTATTTCACTGCCTGATAATAATGCTCCCCAAGACTCTGTTGAGGCTCCCCTTCCACCTCTTCCTCCTATGCTGTGGAGGACAGGAAAGTTGCGATCTCCTACTTCAGGGGGAGACACAACCCTACCAAGTTTTAGCAGATCTTCTCTTCTATCAGCAGATACGACCGATTGTATGGCTCAAGAGAGCTATCCAACATCTCATAGTTCATTTGCACACCCCACCTCAGACATTGAAAATCCTCAGCACGATTTTCAAGTAATAGAAAGTGAATTGGTGCAACCTAATTTGATCCCGTCTTCCTCACTGGTTCCAGCTGTTGAATATCCGAATATTAGAAAGGATCCTAGTTTAGATTCGACAACAAAGCTTCTGAATCCATTCTTACCTCTAATGGATGAGGATCTTCAACATGGTTCATCTAATTCTGAAGAAGAGGTGTTGCAGCATATTAGTATGAATCAAATCACACCAGGATCACCTACTGAAGATTCGAATACTCGATATGTTTCTTTAACTTCACAGGAAGAACTAGAGCAGTCTGTGGACTCATTAACTCCATTAAATTATAGAGAAGATGACAAGTTGCGCCCGCAGATCTCAACAACACCACCAACCATGGGAAATGAGAAGGATGGGCATGAATCACAAACTCTTGAAGGGGAACTAAAATGGCAATCAAACTCATCGGCAGATGTACCTACCATAGACTATGGGAAGCCAAATGGAAGTATCAAGTCCAGGATTCCCCGTCCTAGAGACCCTCTCATTGAAGCTGTTGCATCTCATGACAAAAGCAATGTAGTGTTTGTTCAGCTCATGGTACTTCATTTATTTATAGATTCTTCATAGTTGATTTCTTATGGAGCAACTATTTATATTTTGCAGTTGAGGAAGGTGACAGAACGAATTATACCTCAGATCCGCCCACAGGTAGATGAAAGGAATTCATTGCTTGAGCAGATAAGAACAAAGGTTGAACATAAATTTCTTTAAGAATATATTATCGCCCTTCCACTAGGAAAACTATTGCCAGTTCTAATGTCAATAAACTTTTTGATTCTGTCAGTCTTTCAACTTGAAACCTGCTGTTGCAACAAGACCCAGCATTCATGGTCCTAAAACCAACTTAAAGGTGGTTGCGATTTTGGAAAAAGCAAATGCGATTCGCCAGGTTGGTTTCAGTTGTAGATTCTATACTCTGCCACTATTCTTTTCTTATTCGAACTCTAAAGGGAGAATGACCACTGTTGAAAAATTTCATTTGTTGTATCAGGCATTGGCTGGTAGTGATGATGAGGATGATGATGAAGATGGTTGGAGTGATTCTTAAATACCATTTTCAGTATGTTGCGTCACTTGAAAACGGACAAGATGATGTTGTATTTTCCTCCCTCCATATTTTAAGGTGATTGACTGATGATGTCTGATCTTTCCAGTTTATATAGTGATCAGGTTGCATTGGAGATGCTGGAGGTCAAATCTGTTCTAATTTTTATACTTGTATGATATCTTTTTTGTTTGTCTGTTGAAAAGTGTATCCAATAGTTAGAGTTGCTGATCCAGAAAATTCAGTGGAATCAATACGCATATTCCTGCATGATTTCCCAGGATCTCCCTTAAGTTTGGGTCTAGTCTAGATCTTTTGCCTTGACATATATTTTTGGTTGGGTGGGTTGGGGGTTGTAAATTGTTATATTGGCGTTAAGCCTGATATCATACACTTCAATTCATAAATTAGTATACAGTCTTTTGCTGAAGGAAAGAGAAGTATGCAGATATCGAATTGTGATTTACTTGGTTTATAATCATCTACATGCACCAGTACCATTGAGAGTTTTTGTTTTATTACAAAGGGTATCAGGTATTTTCGTTCATGGTATTGTGCATTGAGTTTCTCTGTAAGGTTGTTGTTGACATCAAAGGCGTGCATCTTTTGAGAAGTGAAATTTTCTATACAAGAACTGAAAGTTCAGATTTAATTTCTGCAAAAGTAAATCTTTTTGCTGGTTGCACTTGTTTATTGTTCTTTGATATCATAAAATTAGTTGTAATAGTTTTGCATTGCTTAATTAATTTTAGCGTCAAGTTTCTTTCAAGAAATTATCACGATGGTAAAGAAAGTAAGGAATAATACCTAGATGGAAGAATGTGAATTTCATGCCCCGTATGCTTTAATAGGGAAGAAGAAGTAGGAGCATACTGCATATCCTTAACAGGTTTCATGCATACTTTAATAGTACTGCTACAGAACTATTTTACACAATATATACTTGAGAAGAACTTTCTGGCTTTGGCTTAAACTGGTGATAATCACTCTGCTATAATTCCAGTCTCAAACTAATGCCTGCTGAGAAATTGCATTAAACAGTAGCTAAAATCGTATAATATTCTTCACCTTCACTGGGTAACGAAGCTTTGGTCTAGATTCTGGCAATATGAACATGGCCAAACCATTGTTTTCCAATATCTATATGACATCAGATGTTTATCTTTTGCAGGTCATGTTGGGAAACCTATCATAGGACATTTAGCAAAGCATTGTGAAATTAGGTATTGACAGAGGAATGTAATGTATGAGGATAAGTTTCATAGGACATTTAGCATAGCTAGGCCTGTCAACTATCCAAACCGATCTATGATCCAAAACCGATCCAATCCATTATTTTTCTGTTTTGGATATCCATTTTGGATTATTGGATCATATGGAATGGTTTTTGGATATCCATTATGTTTTCGGATCGGTTTGGATAATAACAAAGAAAAAACCAATCCGATAACAAGAAATTTCAATCGATATCTTTCTCTTTCCCCAAATTCTCTTTTGTTCTCAAAAATTATAATTGATTTTCCCAAACTTGAAGAATTTCGATTAGATCATCATCATATAACCCAATTTTGGAGATAAAGAAGACGTTTCGACCTTCGATTGCTGCTCGCTTTCAATCTTATTAGAAGATGAAATAGACCCATTTTTGTTGAGAAAATTGGTAGAATTTTCTTCTTCAAACTTCACAGGTCTTGGTCTTTTTCTCTTGATGGTTATTTGATATCGAAAAAGAAATGTTGAGAAACCAGTTTAACTTGATGGTCAGCGGAATTACTTACCAAAAGCAGACATGGGGTAGTTGATGAACTAGAATTTTGTGGCATATTTAGAATGAAGGGGTTGTGGAGAAGATGGTGAAGCTGAAATGGCAGAAGAAACTCTGGACTTTGCATCATTTCCTGATCCATTAGTATCTCTTGAATCTAGCTTTTGCGAAGAATTTGTTGCAATTTCTTTGAAATAAGTTTGGGGTGTTAATTGAATTTTATTTTATTTTGTTAAAGAGTGTTAATTGATTTAATTTTAAAACCTTCTTAAAATTTTTGTATTTGAAAAAATTCAAATTTTTAACAAAATTAGAGTAAAGATTTTTTATATTAAAAAAAAAAATAATAATTTTATATTTAAAAAAGAAAAAAATAAATACAGATAGAGATTTTCGGATCGGTTTGGATCGGATATCCAATAATATCAAATGGATCGGTTCGCTATCCAAAGAGTATGATCCACTCTATATTGGATCGGATTGGTTTGGATCATAAATATTTTGGATCGGTTTTGGATCAGTGGAAAACCAAACCGAACCGATCCATTGACAGGCCTACACATTGCTATGCAGCATAGCAATGTGAAATTACGTATTGACAGGGGAATGGAATGTATGAGGATAAGTATGTGATTAGGGGTGCTCAACTTGCCCCGTGACCCGGACCCGCCCCGTTCCCCGCCCCGTTTTTTATCTCCCCGCCCCGCCCCAATATTTGCCCCCCCCCGTATCCGCCCCAATGGGTAGCAGGGCAGGGATGGGTTTCATTGTATAAATTGAAACCCCGCCCCGTTCCCCGCCCCGTTCAAAGTAGTATTTCTGGTACAAAATGCGTAGATACTAGTGAATCTGTTCATAATGAAATATTTAGGCTTTATGATGAATATATTGTGATTTCCCAAAATAATGTTGTCGATACACCTACTAGTAGTGCAAATAATGTTGCTACATCAAGTACAAGTGGTTACAACAGTGCATGGGCTTTTTTACAAACTCAAATCAACAATGTTAGTGGGAGTGCATCGAATGAGCTACAAAGGTATCTTTCTGAACCTATTCTTACTGCATTTGATAAAGAGTTTGATGTTTTATCTTGGTGGAGAGCAAACAAACAAAGATTTCCTATTCTTTCTATGATGGCTCGTGATGTACTAGCGGTCCCCGTCTCTACCGTTGCATCAGAATCAGCTTTTTCAGCGGGTAGACGAGTATTATTTGATTATCGGAGTAGATTGGTGCCTCCTTTGGTTGAAGCTTCTGTATGTTTAAAAGATTGGTTTGAAGCTGAAGATCGTGATATTGCAATCCAAAAGGAAGAAGAGAGTATTATAGGATTAGAAATGGAATTTTTGAATTTAGATTAGATTATTTTGATTCCCACTTATGTAATTTTTTTTCATCACACTTTTGTAATTTACCATTGCATTTTAGAATATGAAGTAGTATTATTCAAGAATAATTGTTTCAAATTTTTGGAAAAACTATATAAATATTCAGTATTAAGCAGCATATATGGTGTCACATTCCCCGTCCCCGCCCCGCCCCGTTCCCCGTCCCCCGACCTGTACAGGGCAGGGATAGGGGTGAACTTTCTTAAGCCCCCGTTCCCCGCCCCGCCCCAACCTTGCACACTATTCCCCCGCCCCGTCCTGCCCCGCCCCAATCAGCACCCCTACCTGTATAGGTCGGGGGACGGGGAACGGGGTGGGGCGGGGGACGGGGAATGTGACACCATATATGCTTAATACTGAATATTTATATAGTTTTTCCAAAAATTTGAAACAATTATTCTTGAATAATACTACTTCATATTCTAAAATGCAATGGTAAATTACAAAAGTGTGATGAAAAAAAAATTACATAAGTTGGAATCAAAATAATCTAATCTAAATTCAAAAATTCAATTTCTAATCCTATAATACTCTCTTCTTCCTTTTGGATTGCAATATCACGATCTTCAGCTTCAAACCAATCTTTTAAACATACAGAAGCTTCAACCAAAGGAGGCACCAATCTACTCCGATAATCAGATAATACTCGTCTACTCGCTGAAAAAGCTGATTCTGATGCAACGGTAAAGACGCGGACCGCTAGTACATCACGAGCCATCATAGAAAGAATAGGAAATCTTTGTTTGTTTGCTCTCCACCAAGATAAAACATCAAACTCTTTATCAAATTCAGTAAGAATAGGTTCAGAAAAATACCTTTGTAGCTCATTCGATGCACTCCCACTAACATTGTTGATTTGAGTTTGTATAAAGCCCATGCACTGTTGTAACCACTTGTACTTGATGTAGCAACATTATTTGCACTACTAGTAGGTGTATCGACAACATTATTTTGGGAAATCACAACATATTCATCATAAAGCCTAAATATTTCATTATGAACAGATTCACTAGTATCTACGCATTTTGTACCAGAAATACTACTTTGAACGGGGCGGGGAACGGGGCGGGGTTTCAATCTATACAATGAAACCCATCCCTGCCCTGCTACCCATTGGGGCGGATACGGGGAGGGGCAAATATTGGGGCGGGGCAGGGCGTGGAGATAAAAAACGGGGCGGGGAACGAGGCGGGTTCGGGTCACGGGGCAAGTTGAGCACCCCTATGTACAGGGCAGGGATGGGGGTGAACTTTCTTAAGCCCCCGTTCCCCGCCCCGCCCCGCCTAAGAACGGGGATTATTTGGCCCCGCCCCGCCCCGCCCCAACCCCGCACACTATTCCCCCGCCCCAATCAGCACCCCTATATGTGATATAGAATATTTTTGCATTGACACAATTCCTATTCAGATAGTGATCACCATCTAGGGTGGTGTCTAGGTGATAGACTTTAAAACAAGAAATGCCCGATAATCATCCTAATAATAACTGAAATTGCATGTGAACCGTGAACGACTCAACTGTAATCTATTCCTCTCACTTCAAGGAGAGGTCGTAAGATTGAAACTCCTCAACAGCTGATTCTTGACAGAGTTACTTCACGTTAAGGGTTGTAATACACACCTTCACCCAATTAATGAACTTTGTTGGCAATCCGATCCTCTGCATTGCAAAGATCACAACTTCCCACTTGATAGAATCATATGCTTTTTGAAAGTCTATTTTGGCAGCTACCCGGGCAGGGAAACCATTTCTATGATAATTATGAAGCAATTCATGTGACAAGAGGATGTTGTCTTGAATCTGCCTTCCTGGGACAAATGCTGACTGATTGAGAGCAACCACATCAGGTAATAACTGCTTCATTCTATTAGTCAACACTTTAGTGATGCATTTGTATACCACACTACAACATGTTATGGGCCTGTAATCACTCAAAGAAAGAGGATTAATAACTTTAGGAATCAAAGTAATACAAGTAGAATTAACTTCTTGTAGTAATTTTCTAGATTTAAAGAAGTTACTAATAGCCTCGACCATGTCATCTCCTACAATTCTCCAAGCGGATTTGAAGAAGTGAGAAGAGAACCCGTCACTGCCAAGTGCTTTGTTGCTACCAATGCTTGAAAGAGCTGCAGTTATCTCATCTCTCGTGACATCAGACTGCAAAAATGCTGCCATATCGCCACTTATAGTTATCTCTGGTATTATATTATCAAAACACGAGAAGTCTGGTGGTTGCATGTTGCCTGGACTGTACATGTTCTCATAGTATTCAACGCAAGCTGCTCCTATCTGGCCAATATCATCAATTACATTGCCTTGTCCATCCTTCAAACAAGATATTTTGTTCACCATTCTTCTAGTCTGAATTGACTTGAAGAAGTAAGAATTGCATCCATCTCCAAGTGTCACTACTTGGTCCCTTGATTTCTGTTTCTGACATAATTCCTCCGCTAGTGATGCTTCTACATAGCTTTTAGCTGCAGTTCTTTCTTCTCGTATAACAGTAGCATCGAGTGGTGCAGTTTGTAATCTGGTTTGCGCTTGATCTAGTGCAAGTTTTGTTTCTTTGACTCTAGATGATATATTACCAATTCTCTGCTTATTCCATTCAATGAGAGCCACCTTAACAAATCTAAGTCTGCGCATGAAAGTATACATTGGGTTGCCCACAGCTGAACACTTCCATGCCTTATCAACCACTTCCATGAACCCTTGTTCTTGAGTCCAAAAATTAAGAAATCTAAATGATCTTTTATTTTGGTTTCATTGCTGCATGGAGTACACAACCATAGTTGAGTGATCAGAAGTAGTGCCAGGGTTAATGAATTCTGCTTCAAAATCTGGATATTCATCAATCCATTCTGTATTTACCATAACTCTATCAAGCTTACAAGCTATTCTGTCATTCTGTCTATTGTTCCAGGTAAATAGGTTACCTTTATATCTAAGGTCCATTAAACCAGCTATAGATACACAATTCAAAAGGTCCAACATATGATTTCCATTCACTATAGCTCCTCCTACCTTTTCTTGTGGATTCATGATTGAATTGTAGTCTCCCATAAGCAGCCATGGCCCTTGTATTCTACATGACAGGTCCATTATATTATTTCATATTTTCATCTGCCACTATTGTCTAGCATTTGCCCTATAAACAACAAGTCTAACAATACCAGTGCTGCGCCTGGTTTGAACCTGGGATGTAAAAAAACACAGCAACAAAAAAAATAAATAAATCCTGTAACCTTTGACTAGATGGTTAATCTCGAGATAGATATTGTTAATCTCGAGAACCATCATAGATCAAAACCTGTTCAAATCAAAATATCAAATCATTCTTCCAAGTTGGAAAACGACTTTGAGAAATTGAGATTGCTTTGCTTCTTTTACTTTTCTTCCAAGTTCCAACCAAAACCCTACTAAATTCTCAATTAATCTTATCTTTTTTTCATTTCTTTCCATAAATGGAAATCAATTGAATTCCACAATCATCTTTCTCAAAACCCCTCTTTCCCTTTTTCTCTATGTATGGGAAAATCACTTCTTTTTACAACAACAACAAAGCTTCTTCATCAATTTCATACTAAGTTTATCACAACAACACACAAATTAATCAACAACAATCAAATACCCTTATATCAAAATCGAAACTTTACTACAAAAGAATCATACAAATTATGTAATTTAGATCAATTCAAGTTCAAAATGAATAACCCAGATATGCAACAACAGCAACAGCAACAGCAACAGCAACAGCAACAGCAACATCAACAGCAGCAAAGTAGAGTACCTTTATCTGATGTGGTTTCAGATTGTGCAAAGCGATGGTTTCAAGATACACTTAAAGATGCAAAAGCTGGAGATAGTAGTATGCAGATTCTTGTTGGTCAGATGTATTGTAATGGTTATGGAGTTTCTAGAGATTCTCAAAAGGTCAACTTTTAACACTTTTTTTTGTTTCTTGGGTTATTGGGTTATTCTGCTTGTTTTTAGTTTAAAATTGATACTCCATTATTATTGATTGTGTTGTGAATGATTAGGGAAGAGCTTGGTTTACAAGAGCATCCAAACATCGATCTTCAGTTTGGAAGGTTACTGATAAACGTCCAGGTTAGTTGGATTAACTTTAATTTTATAATTATCATTAGCTTTGTTTCTCTGTCAAGGGTTTTATTTTGAATTTTTTTTTATTGGTTGTTTAGGTTATAATGCCAGTGATTCAGATTCGGATGATTTGGATGATAAAGATGTGTTATAGTGAAGATGTGAGTAGTAATGTTCACTGGTTTTTACTGTTCTTTGCTATCTTATTCTTAATTAATGAATTGCTTCTTATTGTTATTTGCTTCTGTACTTGTTAAATCATTTTTTCCCTTCTTATAGAACTATTTTTGTAGTTCTTTGCATCTTCTTAATGCACCTCCAGTGGTTACACTGCTACTTAAGAGATATTGATAGATTAAGCAAGTTTGCGCACACACAATACTGTACTTGATGATTGTGAATTATACCTGCCAGGTTGCTTGGCAAAAACCCTGTTAGTTTTGCCTGTTTTTCATCTTTTTGGATTGGTTATTTTTTATGGCTGTGTGGGAGAGATTTTTTTTTTTTTTTTAATTTTCTTTTATTTTTTTATTGGCTTTGGGAAGTGGGAGAAGCCAGTAAATGACTTATAAGCAGCTGCAGTACAGATGCTATGAGTATCATCCTACTTCTTCTCTCTAAAACGGTTTATTAATGCTCCAAGAGACCCTACTTTGAAACAAGTAACTATTTGAATGGGAATATATTTGTTTTCTCTTAATTTTCTCCTATCAATCGTTTCCTACTTTCTACAACCATTTGAGCCTTTAATATATGGATTTAGGGCAGATGGAGAGGATGGATGTGGAGATATATTTTTATGTCGTCTTTCTATACAGTCATCTTTAGTTTTCCATCTAAATTCTTGAGGAGAATCTAGAGTGATTAGACGAGGGAACACTATATAGGGAACCCTACATTTTCTATGTTATAAGAAGGCCCATCCAAAGTGGTTGACTGAGACCGAGATCTTTTTGGCGTCTTTCTATATTGTACAAGAAAACTTAGTATATTAGGAGCAGATCTAAAACTATAAAGCCCAACGTGGTGATATCACATTTCCTTGCTAAATCTCAAGTTCAACCAAGTGGGCAACTTGAGACGGTGAGACCCCAATTTCACATTCATCTGGAATGCGTTTTGGGCGGTATGGATACACTATGAGAAACTATTCGAAGTGATGAAATTCATACCTACCAAGATCTTGCACAATGGAGATGTGGGACCCACTGAAAAGTGGTCTCAAATTCATGTCAGTAAGCTGCCCACTGCATTTTTTGGACTAATTTTCACAATTTCCCAAATACATGTTCCAAAGACCAATTTTCAAAATCTGAATTATAATGTATATTTAGATCAGGACTCTTAATTGAGAATGAATGGAGGCCTCTTCCTTTTCTTATTAAGTATGCCATATTTTCCCATTGATTAGAAATTCGGAATATTCAGTTGAAGAGAAAAATCAAACTCTTTGTTGAGGGAATAGCCGAATCTGAGAAAAAAAGCAACCTTATGGTACACAAGATATTGCTTTTTGAAGGACATTGACTTCAAGAATTAATTTTTAGTTGGACTGGTGTTAGCAGTATCCAAGCATAAATAACATGTGTGTTTCCTTTTGTTTTAATACTATCACAGCTTGACTTATTTCATCTTTTTGTATTGATCAAACTCCTAAAATTAACATGAAAATAGATGCATGACTTGTGCAAAATGTAAAATGTGAAAGGAAGTTTGAAAATGATATACTTTAAACACCTATGAGCATCTCTAACATGTTGTGCATTCTAGGATGGCTTTTAGAGTACAGTTTAACGCCACATAGGATATAGATGCCCTTATAAAACGTTCAGAAAAAGTTATGAATACATGATTTAAGTTTTCCATAATACTATGCACAGGTCTAACTTATATGCATAATTTTGTTACATACAGTCTGTAGGTAAAATATATTCTAATTTAAATTTTTTCTAAGTTATATGTTGTTCATTCGTGCGTATGTCTGAAAAAAATTGAAAAAAGGTTTATACGCAGATCATTCTTGCTTATGAATGTTAATTATATGATAGAAGCCTTCCAAAAGTACTCTAAAGACTAAGAGCATCTGTAACGTGTTGTGCAAAATAGGATTTCCTATTTTCGGTCTTTAACACGTTATGCAAAATTGGATAAGGTTTCAGATCATTGTCTTTCTAAACTTTGGAGCCTTTTTAGAAGATTTCTATCCTATAATTAACACTCATACGTAGGAATGAATTGTGCATAAACCTTTTTTTCACTTTTTTATTTTCAAACATACATGTAAATGAATTGTGTATAACTTATGATTAATTCAAAATAAAATAAATTTACATTCATACGCAACAAGATTCTGGGTATAACTTAGAACAAAAAACATACACAACAAAAACCTACGTGTAACATGAAATCATAGAGAACTGAAATTTGTACATAAGGGATTGTTTAGGATAAAATTTTCTGAACACTTAATAAGGGCTTTGCTATCTTATGGGCAATGACGTGTATCATAGAAGCCCTCCTAAAATGCACAACACGTTAGTGATGCCTTAAATTTATGACTTTTAGAAGCATTTGACTGTTGGGCCCATGGTCCACCCACTATTCCACTGATATTGTCCCCACTTAGTCACCACTAGGCCAAAGGCCATATCCAGGGCGTGGGGTTTTGTCGTTGGGCTTTCATTACCCAAAAGGCCTCGATAATAGTAGGTTCTAGAACATAACTTATAAATCCCTTGGAGATCCATTGTTTAGCTGATGTGGGACTATTTGTTCCACACACCCAACAATTTCCACCTTAGACCAAATTCCGGCCTAAGCACCTTCCAATTAAGGGTTTTATAAGTTATGGTGGTCCGGTACCTACTATTGTTGAGGCCTTTTGGATAATGGAAACCCATTGACAAAACCCCACACCATGGATATGGCCTTGTGCCTAGTGGTGACTAAGTGGGGATAATATTGGGAGAATAGTGGGTGGACTATGGGCCCACCACCGACACCTTTTTCTATTTTGCATAATGTGTTGGGGACAATAATCCTATTTTGTACAACGGATTATTAGAGATGATATAATGGTGCATATCTATATTAGTTTTGATTTTTAGAAAGGTTTAAGCCCGTTCAACTGAAGGAAAAGAACGTTGTGTCAATTATGATCCATACCAGATTTTATTCCATAGCCTTGTTTGGGTTCAAACTTTGATTTGAATCAGATCATATCCCTTTTAGGAACCATTCTTGTTTGATTGGCTGACCTTGTCCCCTCTGCACTTTAATAACTTCTCACACAAAAAGTTGTAGACCCTTTTCTAATGCTTGTTTTTACCTGGATTAAGTGAAGCTTCTTTATCACATGGATACCATGTAACTGTTTCAGGAAAGAAAGTTGGGATAAAAGTCATGTGTCAACATCTTTTGACTGTTCTATTTTTCAATTAATGCTCAAATTCTTACTGATTTAATAAAAATCATTTGTGACTGTTATTTCCTTAGTCTTGTTATTGATTCAGAAATAGATGTCAGCGCTCGTAAATAGTTATGCCTACTATCCATGCCACATACAGGTAATAACTAATTAAAGAATTACAAGTTACAACTATTAGACACTTCTAATCAGTAGTTGCCTCTTTGTCATAACTTACGGCATTTTTTATTAGATCTTCAACATTTGCCATTAGATATGTTGAACACATTAATAATTAATTGTTCTCAAAAGGTGCAATTGCTATTTTCCAGTTTCATTGACCACAGCGTCAAATAGAATTTAGTTCTTTTTGAAATTCTTGTATGAACCAGTCTGCAGTCGTGTCAAGACCTAAACGCTTGAACTGTCACGCATGTTAACAGGATATAAACCTGTGTTTTAAAGGGTACAAAGGTATAGCCTTGTAGATTGAAACATGTATATTTACAACACCAAAGCATCCTTTGATTACTAATTGAAGAATGATGGTTACTGATTACCTGCTGCTAATAATTGTTGTTGTTCAATAATAGAAGGCTTTATAATAGTGTGTATAACATTACATCTTATTTACGTATAATAAATAAAATTTACCAATTATTTTATCAAGATAAGTAATTTAATTAGGAATTCTTTTTGAAATTATATTATCCGACAGCTTATAAGTGCTTAAAGACTTGGGTTTGATTTGTTGTTAAAAATAATCAAAGTCAGCTGCTTTAAAATAAGTGCTACGACCTAAGCACTAATAAGCTTAGACAATCAAATTTTTGATGTTGTTGTCGTGAGGAATGAAACATTCATTTGCATGCTTATTGAAAATGCGGCTTACATTTTGTTATTTTGCAAGATTAATGATCTTGGAATTCTGCAAGCCTATTGTAGTGAAGTTTTTCTAGAGTTACTTACCCGACATCCTACAAGTTCTTCAAGACTTGCTTTTGATTGTTAAAAACGGCAAAAATAATCAAAGTTCAGCCGCTTTGAAATAAGTGCGACGACCTCAACATTAATAAGCTTTAGGCAATCTAATTTTTATTGTTATTGTGAGGGATAAAATATTCACTTGCATACTTGCCGAGAAATAAAGAAATTGATTTGCGTGCTTCTTGCATATGTGGCTTAGGCAATGTAATTTGTATTGGTAGTTTTGCAAGATCAATGGTCTTGAAATTTTGCAAGCCTACTTGTAGTGAAGTTTTTCTGGAGTGAGTTAATGCTTCAATCTGATCAATTTACTTTTGTTATGCACTAATGCTGTTTTCTCTTTGTTCCAGTGTCTGCTGGAATTGTGTTTACTCCCCCATTTTAAGGTGTGCACCTATCCCGAGGATGCTTAATTTGCATTTTCCTATTTTCTTGTTGTATACATAGTACGTTGACTCTTCGTTGTATTGTATAATTACCAGAGAGCGGTGCTCTCATGGTGCAACTTGTAAGTTTAACATCTTTTAAAATTATATAATTTTCTTCACATTCTCGTTTCTGAGTTTTTCTTTATGTTCATCAATAAATCCTTGCATATGTGAAAAGTGGTATCGAGGGTATGATATTTGACTGAAAACAAGAAGTAGATATAAATCATATAATAGTTTTAACCATAGTTAAAAATATCGAGGAGATTTGTGAAGATTTGTCGGATTGTGCCGGTTTTGTACAAATCGGTTCGAAGAATTAAACGGATATACAACTGACATGTGAAACTTCCCAATTCGAGAAAAAATTGCAAAATTAGAGGCGAAATTAATGGATAATATCGGATTCAACCGGATTTTTGCGGATTCTACCATATTTCTACTTGTCTGTTCATCTCCTTGTTATAATTCTGTTCTTGGCAGATCTTTTTCAACTTCTTCTTCTTCTTTTTAACTTATTAATGTTCTTCATTGCAGATCTTTCTGAGAGATCTTCTTGATTTTGTTGTTCAATCCTATTTTCCAAATATCAAATCTCTGATTGTTTCTTCTTTTTTATTTTGGCGAAGATATAATTTTTTGCTAACAATGAAACTTAGAACGAATCTGTGAAGGAAGATTTGATGGTAGATTGATGATGATTAAGGTTTTTATAAGCAATTGGGTAGATTGATAGATTGATGATGATTAAGGTTTTTATAAGCAATTGGGTAGATTGATGATGTTGAAGGTTAAATTGACATGAAAATCTCTGAATTCAACCAGTATGAAGAAGAAATTTAACTGGTATTTGAAGATTTGATGGTAGATTGATGATGATGAAGGTTATTATGTTGAAGTTGGTCTATTCTATCAAATATTATAAATAAAAAACAGAAAAATCAGAGAAAAACTCTCCATTTCGACACATGGACTCGGATATACAGGGCAGAATCCGTTTATATTCGCCCAAATGCGGCATTTTAAACTATGGTTATAACCGAGCAGATTGCCCTTATTGTTTAGTTTGAAAGAAAACCTTGCTGAGGCCACCCCACAGAACAACCATTGAACTCTAACTAAGCAACATTTATAGCAGTTTGGGGGTGAAGCAAATAAGATGGTAGCGTTGTCGGTATCAGTTTGGGGGTGAAGCAAAAGCTAAATTTGATCCTCCGTTTCCAGCAGACAGGAGACCTGATTTTCAGTTAGAATAGATTGCTTTTGTTAGTGACTCTAGTGCAGCTAGGTCATTACAATACACAGTATTCAGCGGGAAGCAAAGGAAACTTTAAAGAATATTGAACCCACAACATGATAAGGGCGTAGAAGAATGACTATGCTTTGGACTGGACAGCTAACATCCCAACTGGTTTGGTCCCTTGGCCTCCATCCATCCATTGAACAACCTCTTCTTTAGATGTCAAATCTGAAAATGAGCTTTGAGGGACTTCCTATAGTTCATAAGAAACCTGATCTGCTCTAGCATGAAGTTCTGCTTAAGATCATTCTTAGAGACTTGGGCTAATCATGAAGTTTTAAAGTTTTCTCTAAGCTAGTAACTTAAAGTGGCTTCTTCACCTAAATTATGTTCGTAACGTTCACCCTTGACCATAGACCCCTACCTAGGAATACACTGCCCATATGAGATGAGGTAGTGAACATTCAGCATCCAGAATACACTGCCCATCTCTGTAAAATTTGGAAGCAGCAGTTGCTAAGACATATATGCCTGATCTGCTCTGCTCTGGTCTACTTTCATTCGCCCCCTTGGGGATTGGCACTGTAAAAGATGAATCAAGTTAATGTGCAACATTGTTAGACTTTACTGTTTTGGTGGAACTCCTAAAAGGACTCCAAATTCAAGTCAGATGAGCAGTCAGATAAACCTGGCTTCTATACTTCGAAATTATTAGTGTGGAACCGTACACATGACAAACACAAAGTGCAGTTTCTAAATCAAGATACAGCCAGCTGTTCCTAAATGAAGAAGAAAACGAGAAACAAGTGGAGATAGATTCGGCGTCGTCATAAGAAATTTCTAAGAAATAGATGCATTATGGGGCTTGATGAATTTGCTTCCTTTTCTTGCAGGAACTTTTTGTCATATTCTAATACGTATATTAGGTACTAAGTTTTAGTTATTCAATTCTGTTGCAAATTTTTTAAAAACTAGTGTAATTAGGCGTTCCATCAGGATGGAATTGCTCTATGTAAAAGTGAGTTAATTTATATGCGATATATAATGTGAATGACAAACACAAAGTGCAGAGGAAATTGATAGCTGCAAATTCCATTGTTACATGATGCCTATGCCTAACTGTTTCAATTTGTGCTAAGTTAACACCACTGTATGAAGAAAATAGCTGCAAATTCAATTAGTCCATATGTGCTACACTAATGTCTTCTGTATGAAGAAAATCTTTCCATTGTTGAATATTTCGACTCTGTGGGGCATCCGGCATCTGCACAGCATTTCGCATTTTACTACACATCTTTGTTCCTCCGCTTCTTTCTCCACTCCCAAGGCTCTTCAGGGTTCGATGAAGACCACAATCCAACTCGAGCTGTTCGAGCGGCTTTCTCCCACTATGAAGTGTTGCAGATTGGTGTTAGAAAACAGATACTTGTTTCACAAAAGAACACATACTCTTGAGTAAATATATGGTAACCTACCGATGCGAGTTCAGGGCGCTTATCGTAGGCTGTGTAATGCCAGACGAGACCTTTCTTGAGCATTGATTCCTGAATAGGAAAAAACTTTCCATGAAATTGAAGGACCAATATCTAAACTATATGGAACAAGGGCTTGCTGTTGAGGTATTTTACCTGAACAAATTTGTTATTGCAATAGATATCCCCCACATAACGATTGTAACGATCTTCCCCATAAACAAGAACTCGCAAGCACTTACCTTGAACAAGCTTAGTCATCTCATCTTTCGCCTCTTTTCCAAAAGGCATTGAACTCTCTGGTGCATCAATGCCTCTGTTCTCTTAGAAAACAGGATGTTAATTGAAGAAAGAAACTGCTACATTTACTTGTATCTAATCACATTAATTTCATTACCTTAGTCGAATTCGATATTTTCGGGCAAGAATGTCTTCGTTATTTGGACCAGTCAAGACTCTGAAACAAAAGAAGACATTTCAGAATTAATGTAGAATATGCCAGAAAAGAACATTCGATTAAATCTGAAGTAGTAATAGGCAAAAGAACCTATATCCAGCATCGACAATTTTCTTCTGCAAGGCATCTGCTTTCACATAGTCCCTCACTGCCCGTGCTTTTGCTCTTTGTGTCGCTGCCAACTTTACATCTCTGGGAAGGTTAGCTGCTTCCCTTGGATCCACTGTGTTGACATATACTGTAACAGTATCCCCATCGGCAACAGCTTTTGCGTCCACCTATAGTTTAAGGAGAAGTAATTAATTATATGACCTGAATCTAGAAAAGGAGCCAAAGTTTAAGGAGAGTGGTCTCACTGGCAGTGTTTGCAACTCGAACTTTACTCCTTGTGGGGGTTGTGAATTCGAAGGTGGTAGTAACTCCGAAGTTTGAACAAGAGCTTGTGGAGACGGAAGACCATAGTAGGCCAAAAGACCCTAAAGAAACACAAGTTCTGCTTGATCAGAAAGATTGTTTTCATCTACACATAACAAGCTCATATGTATGTAACTATGTAAGTAGTAGGTACCTCTACATCTGCCTTTAGATGGTTCTTTAATGTCAAAATGACAAGTCTTGCAGCTTCATCAGGTGTTCTTGGTGGTGGTTTTGCTGCTTTCCATGCTTCTGCCAATTTTTTATACCTTTGTTTCCAAACAAAATTGAATTAAAAGATGAAGAAAGAAAATTATATTACAAAACTAATTATTAATTATAGCAAATTAGTTTTGCGTGCCAGTTTATACCAATTAGCTTGAGCCTTCTTTGATGATACAACATGCCTACCAAGTCCTTCTGGCACCTATAAATTTCATATTAGTATCTAAAATATGTTAAAAAAAGGCGATATGATCTTTTGATCGAATTATAATTATACCCGAGATGATATATATATATATATATATATATATATATATATATATATATATATATATATATATATATATATATATATATATATATATATATATATTGAGGACAATATTAAAAAACAAATTAATCAAATTTTAGATAATAATGACACTTCATATATATATACCTGAGATGTGGTTTCAAAATGATATATATCATGAACAAGAGCTGAAAGTCCATCTGTATAGGTCGGAACGCCATAACCGTAACCATATTCCTGAGTTGTAGGCTTACAACAATTACCATATAGAAATCTAAGAGCATTTCCCATTAATTCTCTAGCTTTTGTTAATTAAACTGTGATGCAGAGAAAGAAAAAAATCAAGAAGAAAGAAGAGACTGTAAGCAAAGTTGATTAAGAGGAGGAAGATGGAAGTCGTCGAAAGGTAGATAGGAGGAAAGAAAGATGGGTGTGATGGGTACCCCCTACCCCCACCACCCTAAATCTAAAGAAGTTGCTTGGAATCACTTGAATTCAATCAGAAGAAACAATAAACGTATGAAAGCAACCAATTATAATAAAGTTAGGAGGACAAGTGGTGTCTTTTTAATGGGTGTCACAAGAGAACCCAAACTTTTATCAAAGGAAGATCTGTATTGATTTCTGCATCTGGTTATTATATATAACAATTTTACATAAAGTCTTGTTTTAAACCAGATTAATTAGCAACTTTGTCAAATATTTAGGAGGCTATATATCAATATATGGTGGGTACCCTAGTGAAGGTGGGACTTGGGATTAGATCTCATCCCATACTCTATAAATAATAATGCATGGTGAGTAATAGATTAATTAAGATATATAAACAATGAGTTTAATTAGTGAAAGTCAAATAGACATTGGTTGATTTTAAACTTTACAGGGAAATGATTGAAAAATGTAAAAATGCATGGGTGTCTGGTGATGAATGACTTTTGAATTGAAATGAAAAGGTGTCAACTGTTTGAACTTTCAAGTGTAAGTAACAAGTTTGGATTAAAAACAAAAGAAATTTGCCTGAAAAAGATTTTCCTTTGATAAGTGGAATATATAGAAATTTTCAACCAAGCCCATGGCCCTGGCAGTCCAATCTAATAAACATTGAAATTTTACAATCAAGACCATTGACAGGCGACAACACTTGTGTAGTTGTGTTACAAAGTGTTAGGACATGAACTTGATTGAACATTTGAACATGCCTTTTTTGTTTTTTTTTGTTTTTTTTTTAAATCGGGGTCTAATACTCTAACGCATGGCAGACATGAATCATCTCATCTCAAAAATCTTATGCATGACTCATGAGCCAGTAGTCCAGTACTAGTGTATTAGATCTTAAGGGTCTGTTTGATTCGAGCGGTAAATCAGTTTACCGATGAAAAAAGAGGACAAGGGATGAAATTAGTTAAAATCGGAAAACATAAAAAAGAGAAGTAACGAAGGGAGAGATCGACGGAGTCTTCTTCTTACTATATTATGTAATAAAGAAGTCACCCCTCATACAAGCTAAAATTGATTAATATGTGCCGACATTAATCAATATATAAGCTAAAATCGATCTGCTAAACGATCCGTCGTTGAGTAAAATATATACAACTATTGTACACAAGCGGTTTAAAACTTTCAATTTTTACAACTTTGATTGGATCTGAAGCTGACCTGAACATATTATATATATATACTTCGAAACCACCAACTACTGATACTGAAACTAATCATAAATCATGCAGATGCAGTTGTAAACTTAAAAGACAAATAAAAAATACAATAGGTTAGGTCGTTAGGTTAGTGTATCCCACCAAAGACAAACTATTTATATATTTATTTATTTTTTGAATTACAACTAATAGTTGACTTTGCTTAGGGTCTGTTTGATTCGGGTGGGATTCTTTCTCAGTAAACTTTTACAAGGGGTGACTTTTTTATTACATATCATCGTGTATCTTCTTCCAAATACAACCATTCTTTGCCGATCGACAGTTGGTCGTTACAATAACGTTGTTACTCGGTTATCTCAAAAGAAAAAAAAAAAAAAAAAAAAAAACCTTGTTCCTTAGAGTCGTCGACAATGGTTAAGATTTTATACAGTAAAATGTAAAATCTGTCTTCTATAATTTTCATCTGAATAGCTCAACAAAACAATATTTAATTTTCCAACCACCCTTACCTTAAAGTGTAAAACACTAAAACCTACCTAACTAGGTTTGTTTTGTGTACCTTAATTTACAAGTCAACGTAGGTCCTTGGTTTGGGGCAATAGTTATCCGATCATGTATGGCCAATCATTACATACATACATACATATATACATACATACATACAGTCATTGAATTCTATAGGGACTCACTCGGAAGTCTGGGGTTTTTCTCTACTACGTTGTGGTTTTGTGTGTTGGGTTTTATCTTCTCTTTCTTCCTACTAGTTCCTTCCATCCATCATGACGCATCATCACCATCACCATCACCATGGTGGTCACCATCATCATGGTCACCATCACCATGGCCACCATCATCGTAACCATGACTCGATCATCTATATTCCTACAACTACAAATACAAGTACTACTACTAGAAATACTACTGACAGAAGAGAGGAAAATACAATGAGGCAACCTCTTCTATGCAATTCACAGAAACAAGATTCAAAAACTAATGATCCTGTTTCTTCTCTGCTCATATATTTGTATGTTGGACACTTTCTTTCAAGATGGGGTGCAAGGTAATATATATATCTCTCACTCTTACACTCATGTTCTTATTCACTTCAATTGGACTATATTACCTTTAATCAGAACTATGTCTATGATTGTATGAAAAATCCATTTGGTTTCAGTTTGTGATGCAATCAATCTTTTTTATAGGCAAACACAATTGTGCATTATGATGTTAAATTATTGGTGCTTCTTCAAGCAATATAGGGTTCTGTAAAACCAATAACCAGGAATCTGAGTTTGGGGGTGCAGAATTACATGTAACCTATATGCTCAGATTCTGGGGAGTGCGATTCTATGTGTTTTAGCAAACAAATATTTGAATGTACAAAAAACATAGGGAAAATAATGAAAATTTCCAATTTTGGGGGGTGAGGTCTCACCCCGGCGCACCCCCCTGGATCCGTCCTTGCTAGTAACCAAAGATTGATAAATATTGATCATGTATTGGATATTCAAGTAATCATCGATTTGAAAGCAAATCCGAATTATTTATTACTCCTACATGAAGCTTTATCTTAGTTGAATGCAAATCTTAGTTGGAAAGCCTGAGATCATCATGATCCTAATTATTAAGTCTTCCGAGTAGATTCAGTAAACAACTGTTTTTTTTTGTTTTTTCAAGCAATTGGACTATATTCCTTTTTTTTGTTTTGTATTTTTTACAAAATTTTTCCATAATCATCCTTGACTTTTTTTCTTTCTTTTGAGTTTGTACCTTCAATCAGAATTATGTCTATTATTGTATGGAAAATCCATTTGGCTTCAATTTGTGATGTGATCAATCCTTTTTATAGGCAAACACAATTGTGCATTATGATGTTAAATTATTGTGCTTCTTCAAGCAATATACATTCCGTAAAACCAATATATTGCTGAAAATTTGTCCTAAACCAAGTAACCAAAGACTGATAAATATTGATCATGTATTGGATATTCAAGTTGAATGCAAATCCTAATTATCCTACGTGAAGCTTTATCTTAATTGAATGCAAATCTTAGTTGGAAAGCCTGAGATCATGCATTGCAAAATTAAGAGTAGTTTTTGGTTGTCTTTGAAGCCTCACAAGCAAGGTGTCCAAGTTTTGTTATTGTTTGAAATTAATTGAATTTTCTTTTATCCTCTCTTTGTCTGCAGAATGTGGGAATTCTCAGTTGGTTTATATATGATCAATATTTGGCCAGATTCTTTACTAGTCACTGCAATCTATGGTGCTGCTGAAGCTGCTTCTACAATGTTATTTGGTCCTATAATTGGAAGATTGGTGGATAGATTATCATATATACAGGTTGATTATAATGTTCACGTAATCTACTATTGTGTGCAGTTTCAGATAGAGATAAGTATATAACATCTTGGCATTGGCATTTTGTAGGTTCTTCGGCTTTGGTTATTCATCCAAAATATTTCGTTCATTGTGGCTGGGGGAACTGTGACCGCATTATTACTCTACCCGGGCTTGAGGATATCACATTTTCCACTATTTATTTCACTCATTATAATAACCAATATCTCTGGAGCAGTTGGTGTGCTTGCAACTTTAGCTGGAACTATCTTGGTTGAAAGAGAATGGTACAGTAATACATGCTGATTAAGAATTTGTTCTATTAAGAAAAACTGGTTTATTATTTACAATTCTTGCTTTTATTATATGTGATGTTTGCAATCATATATTTACATGTTACGTTAGTTGAGATCATTGTGTGTTCTTCTGTGGATCATAATAATTTAGTTTTTATTTATAGATGTTATCAAATATAAACTGTGTCTTACTCAAAGTAGAACTGAAATACAGGGTCGTTGTGATTTCAAATGGCCAACCTCCAGAAGCACTTACCCAGATGAACTCAGTTATTCGAAGAATTGATCTTGTCTGCAAACTATTTGCTCCTGTTGTCAGTGGTTTTATCATCAGCTTTATATCACTTACGGATTCCGCAGTGACTTTTACCCTCTGGAATATTGTCTCTGTTTCAGTCATATACTGGCTTTTGAGTTCTGTTTACAATGGGATTCCAGCTCTAATTGAAAACAGCCAAAAGAGAAATGCAAGATTTCCACCAAATGATTCAATTGAAAGTCCACCTAGCTTACAGGAAACCGAGAGTTTGCTCCCTCATAAAGGAAGTGATTCAGCAGTGAGACATCATTTGATTGAACGCTTTTCAAAAATCCCCTATGTTCAGGCATGGACTGTGTACTTGCAGCAGGATGTGGTCTTACCTGCAATAGCTCTTGCTTTATTGTTTTTTACAGTACTCAGGTGAGTCCTCTTGCTTTATGGAAAGTAAGCTTAAAACCTTGTCATGTCCTTATTTTGGAGGGCATAATATGAAGTAGAGGTTGTTGGTAGAGGATTAGGAAGCCAATCGGATTGGTTCTTAGCCTGGGATATGTCCTTGCAGCTCTTTCCTTTTAAAGGCATGTATTGTAACCCTACTATGATCCTAACTCGATCTTACAATTCTAAATTCTTTTGCAGTTTTGGGACACTAATGACCGCTACCCTACAATGGGAGGGCATACCTGCTTATGTTATTGGTATAATGCGTGGAATAAGCGCTACAATTGGTATCGCTGCAACTCTTTTGTATCCCATTTTGCATTCACGTATCTCAACTCTGAGGACAGGGCTATGGTCTATCTGGATGCAGGTAAATTCCTCTGTTATAAATATGGTTTTTAAGAGCTACTAATTTCTTCGACCTGGAAAACTCTCGGTAAATACAAATTAATCAACAAAATATTCTAGTTTGTCCCTTTGGGGGTCTGGTTCATTTACCAAATGGGATCAACTAATGCAGTAAGTATAAGAGATAAATCTTTTTGTTTATCCACTTAAGCTGGATATTTAGTATACAACATCTAGCTTCTACTCACTGGCCAATCACTATTAGCCCTCGTAACAAACTGGGACTCAGCGATATCTACTATTTAAGAAGAATCCCTACTAAATAATATAGTTGCTGCTCACTTACCTGCAATTCACATATAAGCGGTCCTAATGTAAACTCTTTAATAGAAATAAAACAGAATATCAAGAAGCTGATATGGGTGTCATTGCAGCAATATGGTCAGTGACATTGTTTTCTATACCCAGCAGATTATGCCTTGTCTGTCATTCGAGATCAGCTGTAGTACTTTCCATGTTCCATCGTGTTCACTTCTCTTCAATAATCGCAGCATCATAATCTATCTATACAATCAGTATGCTTTTTAGGGAAATGAAATTATCAGAATAATTGCATTGGACGAATAGAATGGAGAAGATTCATTCAGCCGACCCAGACTTTGGGGATTAAAAAATGTCTTGACTTGCAATTTATGATACTCAGATACTATGTTACATACACAAAATAATTGGCTTTATCTACTTATGTTGCTGTGCAGTGGACCTTTCTCCTGGTATGTGTTGCTTCTGTTTGGGTTCGAAATAGCTATCTATCAGCATGGCTGCTGATGGGTGGGGTTGCGGCATCACGTCTTGGGCTGTGGATGTTTGACTTGTCTGTCATGCAACAAATGCAGGTATAACTATTTTTATACACATCTAAGTAGCTCCAAACTAGAAAAATAACCTTTTTCTGCTCGAGCGACAAGTTAATTGTAAATTGAACTGTCAAGCCCTCTTTGATTACCTAAGCTTCTTATGTAAATTTTATTTTCTGTTTTACCTTTTCTCTTTTCTAATGGACATAAAATGTCTGGTTCAGTAATAACTACTTTTCATCATCTTCAAATTTGTTATGCTCTATAACCAGGATCATGTTCGGGAATCTGATCGTTGTGTTGTTGGAGGTGTCCAGCATTCGATTCAGTCCATGATGGATTTATTGACTTGTATAATGGGAATATTTATCTCGAATCCAAAGGTAATTAATTTTTGTATATATTTGATATAAACAATGTGAAACATTAATTTTAGGAGTAATATTTAACTAGAAGGTGTGACGTTTGTTAAATTGCAAGTACAGAACTTTGTTCAGTCTGTTGTCGAGGGACTTTAAAAGATAAAATTTGTTGTAACCAAAAGTGATCTCGCAAACACTGTTAGCAATAAAGATCTATGAACAAAATCTGTTATATACAGAGTTTCAAATTTAACTTTGTTGAAAACAAGCTTAAACTTTAACTGCATTGGAAACATAGGTTTGTTCTCTGCTTACAATTTCGAAAACATCAAACCACAATGGTCCTCCAAGGCGTGCAGTCATAGCTCTAAGCTTTGAGTTGGTAAACGAGTAGCTGTACTCTGAGTCAAGTTGACAGTTCGAGCTACAGTTATCTTAGTTTTGAATCTAGAATAGATAAAAGTACAATGACAATTATATCTACTTCAGTGGCTCCATAATACTAATATATTTCTTACAGGATTTTTGGAAGCTGTCAGTACTGTCCTTTTCGTCGGTAACCCTGGCTGCAGTCCTCTATTGTTTCCATATCTATCGCGTTCGAAAGCACCTGTTTCACTTTGAAAAGCTGTTATCTGTGATTCCTTGGTCAATACGACAATCTTAGTGTGCATGGAAAAGGTTAGATCAGTTTTGGATGATCGGTGATTTGTTATCTGCAAACTATTGAGTTATGCCCTATAAACGTATACTAATGTACGAGTAATGAAGGGATTCAAATCTGTATATTCACTCAATCAAACTCGTTATTTTTTCTTACCATGTTTTGCATGAGTTTCCTCACCAACTCACTTCTATGCTATTTATTGAATGCTTGTTTTTTGTTTTTTTTTATTGAACTGCATTATTTATCTAATACAGCTTATCCGATGTTTATTTTGAGGATGACTGGACATTGCAATTGCATGCTGTTGTTTATAGACTTACTTTTAAGATGACTATTGTTGATGAAGTCACCTCGAAAAGTTTAGTTTCGGTTCTGTTGTTGATTAATAGGTTGAATAGTTTGGTATATAAAGAGAATGTTAACAAAAGGAGGTAGGTGTGCAAGGAAACAGGGCCATTTTCTTTCCTTATGGCAGTGCAAAATCTACACCATTCTTTTTAGTACTATATTTCCCAATAATGCAATTGAAGAAAGGTGTATTCGAACTTTTGTCTTAACTTTCGGCTGGCAGAAAGAACATTTCTGTTTGACAATAGCTTGATAGCATATAAAAGCAACGGTGTTTAGCCATCCCCTTGTCCATGGCTTGGATTCTCTTAATCTGTTGTCTTTGGTTAATCTTAATTTTGTGATGATCCTGTAAATAATTTTCGAATTGCCCCTAAAAAAAACTCTGTTCATATGATGATCGTTTGCTCCTAGACGGCAAGAGTTACATGGTGCAGACTTCAACCAGTTCATATATAGCTGAACTCTATATATATCATAGGACATTAGGACTTGGTGCTAGATGCCGGAAACTGGAAAGTTGACATACAGATGTCGTGAACAGAAGAAATATCCGACCAGTAAATACTATTCTTCGATGCTAAGCTCGCCAGCTTAAGGCCATGCCCACTACTCTGATACCACACACTGAAAATAATTTTCTTTAGGTTGCCCTTTTCTTGACTTTTGTTGCAACAAAATCCAAAAACTCTGCTTATGCTTTTGTTAACTTTATATAAAGTAAATTGATCATCAACAAAGAAAAGAATATGAAGTCACATCCATCCTTGTTTCTACATCGAAAAACTATCAAAAAGCCAGAGCTACAAAGGTGCTCCTCCCACTCACATATGGCATAAGCATTTGCCCATACAGAATCTTGCCGGTTCTTCTATTTAAGCCCAACCTTTCATTTCAAATTGGAACCAAACTCAATAGGACAAACCTACTCCAAATCACACACCAGCAAAAAAAACCATGGCTAATGTAAGTACTGTTTTCTATCTTTCTCTTCATTTTGGTTGTTTTTTCTAGTTAGCAACTTAGCATCAATAAAATTATTAGTATTGCTTTCATTTTCTTTCAAATAATTTTAAGTTGTTTGTATTAGGTGGTGGAATTGAAGGTTGGCATGCATTGTGATCAATGCATCAAAAAAATTATGAAGGCCATCAAGAAGATTGACGGTATGTTCGCCTTTTAATCACCTGCAAAAGAAATCTGTATCTTCTTCTATATAATTTTTCAATACTTGGATGCAAGCCATATTAAGCATACTCAGGAGATAAGAAAAGTACATCGTTCCACATGATCTGCACAATTTTAATGGTACTACCTATACGCTTATCTACTATGCAAACAATCCAACCGGCTAAATATGCTTGAATCTTGATCATCAATTTTACAGACTCATGGTTGGTATATGGGATCAATTCTTGTGATATAGAAATGCATCTTTGGTTCTCATCGCTGTCACTTCTTTCCTGTGATATTGTTATAAATTGTGGACTAGCTAGTATATCCATAAATCATATATATATATGTCAGCCAGGTTTTTCGATTTTGTATTTCAGTATACAAAACAGTTAGAAATTCTTTCCTTTTAGTTCAGGAATATGGAAGTTTGGCTTAGTAAAGAAGCAGGGCCTAGAGTTTGAACTGACGCCATGGTTATTCATGCCATGGCAGGATGGCACCCCTCTTCTTCTAGTTAAAAACATCGGAGATACTGAGATATCTTTCAGATACAGAACACTTCTGCTAGGCTGCTATATCTGTTCAAATTGTTATCATGACATGCAATTTACATTTCAACTGATCATGTTTATTATTTTGATTGCAGATATTGAGACATATGATCTTAATATAGAACTAAACAAGATCACGGTGACAGGGAACGTTACATCCGAAGAAGTCATAAAAGCCCTCCAGAAAATCGGAAAAACTGCAAGCAACTGGGAAGAAAGTTCAAATTCTGGTGATGGGACGCACTAGATGAAATGATGTACTTTCACTCAGATAGTGGGAATTTTGATAAATATGTTAAACCTAACTAGGAAAACAAGGTGGATTAGCTTGTATGTACAAGTTACTAGTTTATGTCCTTATTGCTTATGAAAGTAACAGTTAATTAGTTTATGCACTTGACTTAATGCTAATTCAACTATTTTATACATACACAGTACTCTGAATTCTCTGTACCTACCATGCCAAGTGACTGACATGTTGTCACGTAGTGGGCCTCCTCTCCCTACATCGATATCTTTGGAGGCCCATTATCTGGTTCATGAGCTAACATTATCAAGCAGCATAGACCAGTCCATAGAAAGACGATATAAGTAGAGAACATTACATGAGACTGGTTTCTGATCAAGCTCTAACATTTTCTGTCCAAATGTTCCTAGGCTCCAGTGTCTCTTTCTAATTCCAGTTGCAAAATCTGCAAATGACTATATCCTCGATCAAGTCCTAATCTATATTAAACACAATGACTTTCAGCTTTGACTCATTTATGGGCAGAAGTAGTATTGATTTTGTTGACATGATGATATATAAAGAAATCTGATGCATGGACGAAAATCACGTCTGTCGGCCTAAGGGTGAGAATGCTATTGTATTGGAATTAAGCACTGGAAAAACTGTTGAACCTCAGGTAATTTAATTAAGATGAGGGAGATTTGCATGCCCAAGAATTTTTCTTTTTCTGGTACAATGTGGTGGTTCAATGTTGTGTTGGTTGCCAAAAAACATAAGATGTGTACTCAATCTTTCCCACAGAAATAGTATAAAGGAGATTGTTTAGAGCTATGTTGGGAAGTTTGAATGCATGGACAACATATGTAGACCCCTTTTTCAAAGGAAAGGGAGCCTCACGTGTGCTGTGGTCATCAGTCTTCTAGAGACACTAGAGCATTTTTACTCTAAATGCCCATGACTGAAATATCTTCAAAAAGTTATCTCATGAACTTGCTATGATATGCCACTGCTAGTTGGTCAATTTAGTTCTATTCAAAGAAAAATAAAAGTCAATCTAATTTGGTCCAAGGGTATATATTTGTATTTTTTTTTTTTTATAAAAGGTATATTAGGATGTTTATACATGAAAACTTTTGATGACTATATTTGGACTTTGGATCACCATATTCTTGAACTGTCTCATATCAGCCATAAATAAATTTTCTTTGTATTTCTCTTTTAGATAAACTTGGAAAGCAAATACCAACAATTTCAACAAAATTCTAATTTTATTTATTAAAATCACAACTGATTTATCACGCTACTTTTGTAATTTTCAAAGGAAATTAATAGCCAACCAAAACAAAATTACAATATTCATCGTCGCCAGGTATTTTGCATTTTATTTATTTTGTCTAAAAATAAATTTCTTTCTCAAAATGCATACATATATACAAATCCTAAACAAATTTTAACTCAACTGAGCTAGTAAAACTTATAAATAATATCATGATCTAATATATTTTTTTTTATTAGCAAATGAGGTTGAAACTTGAAAGGGACACTCGTTAAATTATATGAAAAAACTTTTTATCAAACAATCATCTATTCGACCCAAGGTCTCATTTTTTTTTGGAAAAAGATGCAAATTTTTTTTTTCCCCCTTCAAATGAACATTGAGCTATCAATTAATCTACTTAAAAAAAAGGAGATTTACACAAATAATCAAAAAAGTCATTTATTAAACAGCGAAATATCATTTTTACTATTACTGGTATGGTCATTTTTAAAGTCAAAAAAAGTCAACGTATGTTTTAACCAGAAAAAATAAAAAATGAAATGAGGACAAAACTGGAAATTCATATGAACACGTGAGAGAGAACTATCTCAGTTCAGCCGCCTCTCTCCCAGTCAAACATTCATAAAAATGTTTGACCAAAAATAAATAAAATTTTCCACGGTCAAACATTTCTCTAGCTTCCAAGAAGATGCTCTGCCTCCTTTAATCAATTAAAGACGTGACCTTCTTCTTTCTTCTCTCTTAATTATTCTTCTTCTTCTTCTTCTTCTTCTTCTTCAACCTCTTCTTCTCTTCTTCAAACTTCAAACTTCTCTCTCTTCTTTCTTCATTCATGGCTTCTTCAACTGGAAGCTTAGATACATCAGCTAACTCTCATCCTTACAATCCTCATCATCAAACTTTTTCATTTTCAAACCAATACATGAATTCATCTTTTTCTGATCTTCTTTCAACTGGAACTGGTGATGATGATGAAAACAATAGAATTATGTTAAGAAGAAGTGGAGGTAGTGGTGGTGGACTTAATGATAGAATTGCTGATAGAACTGGTTCTGGTATACCTAAATTTAAATCAATTCCACCTCCTTCATTACCTATTTCACCTCCTTCTGTTTCTCCTTCTTCTTATTTTTCTATTCCACCTGGTCTTAGTCCTACTGAACTCTTGGATTCACCTGTACTTCTCTCTTCTTCTAATGTAAGTGAGGATCATTTCTTTTCTATGTATAGAAAATCTACTTTTTCTCTGACTTTTCATGTTTTTTTTTCCAGAAAAAGTAAGATTTTAAGATTTAAGATTTAAGATCATATCCAATCATTTATATCAACTATTTATTATCTTTATTAAGTTATTATTCAATTTGAATCATTGGGTCTTTGTTTTGTTATGTAGATTTAGCAAAAACAATGAGTTCTTATGTAGAAAGTTCGTTTTTTTTTTTTTTTTTATGGTTTTGCAGCTTTTACCATCTCCAACAACTGGAACATTCCCTACTCAAGCATTCAATTGGAGAGCTAATTCTAATAGTTTTCAACAAGGAGTTAAGCAAGAAGATAGAAATTATTCTGATTTCTCATTCCAACCACAAACAAAGTCGTCGTCTGGATCGATCTTTCAGTCGTCTATGTCTGCGGTATATTTTCGATCTGTTCTTTCGATTTCTATATAATCATCTCCATTTTCATTTGATTTTAATATTTGAATTTTGTTCTAAACTTAATACAATTTGATTTCAATTAATAGGGAGATATGTATAAAGGACAGCAGCAACAACAACAACCATGGAGTTTCCAAGAACCTACTAAGCAATCTGATTTCTCTACTGGAAAGCCGATTGTGAAGCCTGAAACCGCTTCGTTACAAAACAATGGTGCACCTCAATCTGATTATAATCAGTATGCTCAACCAACACAAACTTTAAGAGAGCAGAGAAGATCAGATGATGGATACAATTGGAGAAAATATGGACAGAAACAAGTAAAGGGTAGTGAAAATCCACGAAGTTATTACAAGTGTACATTTCCAAATTGCCCAACTAAGAAGAAGGTTGAGAGGTCTTTAGATGGGCAAATTACTGAGATTGTATATAAAGGTAGCCATAACCACGCTAAACCTCAATCTACTAGGAGATCATCCGCGTCTTCTCAATCTATTCAAGCTGCTGTTGTTCCTTCTTCATCTGAAGTCTCTGATCACTTTGGATCACATGGAAATACACAAATGGACTCTGTGAATACTCCAGAGAATTCATCAATCTCAATTGGAGACGAAGACTTGGACCGAAGCTCTCAAAGAAGTAGGTCAGGGGGTGATGAGTTTGATGAAGATGAACCTGAGGCTAAAAAATGGTATAAATTCTAGCACAAATAGAATTTAATTTCTTAGTTTTATTGTGTGTATACTTATTGATTTACTATTAGCTATATTGATTAGTGGACTAATTGGTTTCAATGCTGATTTTGGCAGGAAGAAAGAGAGTGAAAATGAAGTGATCTCAGCTTCTGGAAGTAGAACTGTGAGGGAACCTAGAGTTGTAGTTCAAACAACTAGTGACATTGATATTCTTGATGATGGCTATAGATGGAGAAAATATGGACAGAAAGTTGTAAAAGGGAATCCCAATCCAAGGTGAGAAGCATGCTTCTTCATGCCTTGCCTAACTTTTCTGAAAGTTGGTTATCTTTCAACTATAATAATTATTCTTTATGCATAAGTAGGCTAATAAAGACATTTATCCAATTGAATCTATTATCTATATGACTATCTTGTTCACATTGCTTTAATGTCTTGTACTAGATGCTTTGCTTATAGACAGAAAGTTGTTTAACATGTTTCTTTCTTAATTTGATTATAGGAGCTACTACAAGTGTACAAATGCCGGATGTCCAGTGCGAAAGCATGTCGAGAGAGCATCCCATGATCTAAGAGCAGTGATCACAACGTACGAAGGGAAGCACAACCATGATGTCCCAGCAGCTCGTGGTAGTGGTAATCATGCAGTCAATAGGCCATTACCAGATAACAGTAACCACAACAATGCAACAATGCCTATAAGGCCATCAGCTACAACTACTCAGTCTAATCACAATGCAAACAACACATTTCGCAATGGCAGGCTACCGACATCAGAAGGACAAACACCCTTCACTTTAGAAATGTTGCAGGCTCCTGCAGGAGGGTATGGTTTCTCATCAGGATATAATAATTCAATGAACTCATTCATGAATCAACAGCAACAAACTGACAACAATGTGTTCCCTAGAACAAAAGAAGAACCAAGGGACGACATGTTCATGGAATCATTGCTATACTAAATTGGCAGTCTAGGAGAAAGAAGTCAACTTATACAATAAAATGCACAATCTGGTTCATTTACTAGGCTTGTTCTTTGCTAATTTATGTATATTAAATAGGAGTTTGTGTTGTAAAAAAGTGATATAGGTGTTGTTAGTATCATTTGTTCATTTGTTGTATCACATGGTTAAGAAGATTATATAAAACACTCTCAAGTTTTGATTTGCTTTCATGTCATTCATCTTCATTACTAGTGTTAAACTGTTAACTACTGTATCTTCATTGACTTTCTATGTTCTAAGGACATTGTTGGTACGTATTTGATTAGAACCCTTGTCACCACCAATCCAGTACATGATCTCCATGTGTCTATTAATCATGTGGCTAATTCATGTTTAATATTAGCTTACAAGAGTTGGTTTGTGATTTAATATAATTTTGACCAAGTCAAAGATTTGTAGCTGTGGTTAGCAAGTTGGTCAAGTCATCAATGAAAACCATTTGCTATGTGGACTTTATGGACCTAAAGCATCATATTCAACCCCTGAAATTACTATACAAACCCTTGTAGAGATAGAAATATGACAAATAAATGTGGGGTTATGATAGTATTATTATTATTATTAAAGTCAAATATAGTGACGCGGATTAGAAAGATAAGATGGAGACAAAGACATTGCTTGAGAAACACGACTGGTTAATGTAGTGGTTGAGGTACGACACCCCAACAACCGAGCTTTACCATCTAAAGGACAAATTACGCGCTAAAGATTTGTCTTACTTTATTACTCCATAATTGTGCTCGTGATGTCTTAGCAATATTAATTAGCACATAGTTTTTTAGGGTTTTTGTATTATGAAAAAGGCACATTTTTACTAATCTAAATTTCTTCTGTCACCTTAATTATCCACGAATAATGGTCTTTTATGTTTGAACTTTGAAGAAAGTCTGTCAACAATCACCTTTTCTTTCTCAAAATGAGAAAAACTAATATTATGATTTCTTATATGTTCTTCAACTGGTATTTTATAATGATTCTTAACTAGTTCACTACTTAGAATTAAGGTTGTATGGTGCATGCGGTTGAACTCGATGCCTAATTGCCAATGACTTCAAAATTAGGGTCCACTTTTAGAGGACCACATGCAAAAACAGTAGTAGCTAGATCGATCAGTACTTGTCTACTAGACCACTGACCACCGGAGGCTCGCGGACCAGATGCAGGGTAGCGATCATGTTGTATTAATTAATAATACAGTCTACACTGTACATATTTTGGTAGGAACAGTGTACATATTTGTATGAGACACAGATCATTACATTACACTCGCTTAAACTTAACTAAGAGCATTCCCAATGGAGGGTGGATTTTGGAGGTGGGGTGGATAAATCCACCTTGTAGACAAAAAGAGTTTCCCAAGGGGAGGTGGATTTCGGAGGTGGGCTGCCCACAGGTGGATTTGAAGGTGGATAAATCCACCTTCAAATCCACCTGTGGGTGGTAGAACCGGACGGCATGTAACATGCCGTCCATTTGTTTTTTTAAGTTTTAAGTAGTGTTTTAAAATTTTTGGACTCTCGGACGGCATGTTACATGCCGTCCGTTTGTTTTTTTAAGTTTTAAGTAGTGTTTTAAAATTTTTGGACTCTCGGACGGCATGTGACATGCCGTCTCCCTATTTTTTTGCAAAAAAAAATGGGACGGCATATGTGACATGCCGTCCGGATTTTTAAAAAAATCCACTTTCTATACCAAAGAGTCCACTCTGCGTTGGGAAACTACCACCCAAGTGCAAATACACCTCTCTCTTTGAGGTGGATTTTGCCTAGGTGGACCTACGTGGAGGTGGATTTATCCACCCTCCATTGGGAATACTCTAAGAGGGGCACCATAAAGGCATAAATTAATAAAAGGTCGAGTTTTGCTCATATTCCTTGACAAACAAAGAGCCATGATGAGTTGACAACTAGGTGTCCAGCAGTCCAGGCCAGCTTAGATTAGTCATTAAATAGTAGATACACTTCTACTAGCAGACATCTCACCCTTTTATAACTCGATCTGAGTTTCTGACTTGCCAAAATGAAGATTTGAACTTGTGACCCAAATTAGGGACAGAGTCAGACATGGTTAATGGTTTGGCGATGCATCACGCTCTTTATTCATTGTTTGGGCACATTTAACCCTAAAAAAGGGTATATCAAGTTTAAACTTGGGTCTGCAGTGGCAAATAGATTCAGGTACAAACATTAGATTCTGGCAGGACCCATGGTTATCTCATAAGCCTCTGTAGTCTTGCTACCCAGACCTTGTGACTGACTCTAATGCCAACTGGAAATTGAGTGATGTTATTGTTGCACAACATTGGGATGTCTAGGCTCTTAATACTATGCTGCCCCTGACTGTATTTCAGCAAATTAAGTGCATACCCTTACCCACAACTAGCTTGAAACCTGATACTTTGAAATGGGGGCTGCACCCTTCAGGAAATGTTACAGTGTCATCTTTATATAGATCCCTTGCTCTAAATAAGTTTGCCCATATGCACAAGTCCACATTCTGGAGAAATTTGTGCATTTGCCTTGCCCACCTAAAGTAAGACTCTTCCTTTGGTCTTGTATGATGAATAAGCTACCATTTAAAACTAATATTGCCTTTAAACTTCAGCTAGATAATGATCTCTGTGTATTTTGTATGCACCGCCGCTCTGAATCTCTCACTCATTTATTTTTTGAGTGTTCTATTCTGCAGCCTATTTTTTCCTCCTTTATCAACTTTTTTGCAGTTAGTTGGCCGAATGGAAACCTCAACTGTGATTGGATTAGGATGTTGATAAGACTTAATAAATATAACCAAGTTGGTATTGTAAGTACCAAATCATGCTAGGTGGAACATTGAGGATACAGGAGCCAGATAAGGAGAGCAAACCGGGAGGTACCCAATCAGAATACAGAACATTCTAGAGTATCACGGATAGAGCACGTGATGTCTGGCTGTCAAGCATTCACCTTATAGTATGTGATGGAGAATGAAACACGTAGGAGATGAGAGAACCATAGGATCCATAGGGGGATCCTACGGTTGAAGGAAGGCGATGAATATCGCTATAAAAGGATCGCGCTAGGGTTCGCTAAAGGTAACTGTTCATTCCTTGCTAAAACCTATTTTCTAAACCTAGCCGCTTACTGACTTGATCGTTGGAGCTTTATCCACCGGTCATTGTCCGGTGGTCATTGCAGGTAGTAGCGGTGAAGCAGTAAGGAACTCAGCTAAGCTCATCAAGGAAAGGGCTTACATTTGGCGCTAGAAGAAGGGCAGACTGCTTCCAAATCTAGGGTTTTGAGAAGAAGGTTGAAAGAAGCAAATAGAGAGTGATGGTGACACAAACCAGGTCATCAACATATCTTGGAGGTGCAGCTGGGGGAGAAGCTCCTCAAGTTGATCATCCTCAAACTCTCCAAGAAGGAGGAGAAGAGACGAACAGGCTGAGGGAAGAGAACTCCCGATTGAGGGAGCAACTAAGAAGGATGGAAGATATGGAACGTCAGAATCTTCAGGAGGGAGAGAACGAAGCGATCAGAAATGAAAACCGTCAGAGACCTATGGAGGGAATAACACTAGGAGAAGGGGAAGGAGGAGTAAGGCGTCGGATTCCAGATCTAAGAATGAATGAAGAAGAAGGGTCAGATGAATCAAGGGTAAGAGCTCGCGAAGGGAATCGAAAGGAAGGAGTGAACGATGAAGAGATTCCGGCAGCTGATCCGTATACCAGACTTTTCGATATGATATGCAAGGTCCAAGAGGACATGAGGGCGCAGACTAAGGGAAAGAACATAGAAGTGACTCAAGAAATGTTGGTACATACGGCTAGAAGGACGGTAGTCGACCTGGGGAAAAATAATGAGATAATAGAGAGAGAGAGCTGGTCTTAGCAGAGGAGGTACGGGAGCGTGCCAAGCTCAGGTTGGAGAGTTATCACCAACAACCAGAAAGGACTTACAACAAAAAAGTCAAGCCAAGAAGCCTTGTTCCAGGGGACCTTGTGCTAAGAAAACAGAATCCGCCTCCAGCCAAGCTAGAGCCAAACTGGGAAGGGCCTTTTGTGATAGACAAGGTGGGAGCGAATGGAGCATACTACTTGACCTACCAAGATGATACGCCTCTCGACAAGCCATGGAGTATTAGCAATTTAAAGAAATACTATGCCTAGAGGGCAGAGATGTATTAAATCAACAAGATAGTAGGCGTTGATTCGCTAAAAAGAGTAGAAAGTATGTAACTGCGTTTGAGTTTCAATGAAAATATAAGTTTGTTTTTGTTGATTTATCCAGTTATATATATCAGTATTGTCTGAGACCAGGCCAAAGGTCAGGCATAGAAGAAATCCAACTAAGGTTGGTGGGAAATAACATAAGTGTAGACTCGGCAAGGCAAGCCGTTAACTAAATGTTAAAGTCTCTATATGATTATTTCTTCCCCATTGAGTTTGATTTAGACAATACAATGGGGTGCCTCAAAGAGAGAAGAGCAATAGTGTTAATGTGTTAACGGGGTTGCACTTGCTGAACCGTGACGACGGGATCAGTAGAAGTATAACCTAATGTTAACACATGAGAAACTAATATCAGAAATTAGCATTAATTGGTAACAATTACAAAGTTTCAGTTCAAAATGATAGGAGTTTGCAATTACATAAGAGTATTGCCGAAAAATTAATCAAATTACACCTCAAGGAAGGGGGTCACGGGTGGAAGCACTTGGAGATGAAGGAGTTATCCGCATTCTCTTGGAAGCAAGAATGGAGGACAAGTTCTCTTTCACCTGAGCTTTCACTTGTATGGCGAGCTGCTCTTTAGATTTCGCCACCAGCTCGTCGTATTTAGTTTTATACTCGGCCAAAAGAGTTTCCTTTTGCTCTTTTATTTCGAGCCGGTATTGTTCATAGTCAATTTCATGATGGGCTTTGAGTTCATCTATCTTGATTATCTGATCATGATATTTCCCTTCCCACTTCGCTATCTCCGTGGCGTGAGTAGCCTCAAGTGCAACAATGCGCTCACGGTGCTCGCCCTCCAATGCAGCAATACGCTTACGGTGCTCGCCCACCAGCCTTTTCCGATTCTTCTCGATTTCGGCCTCACGAGACGCGGCTGCTTCCTTTCGTTCAATCTTAAGTTGCTCAATCTCGGCTTGAAGGGCCCATTTCTCGCGGATTAAACGATTCTTTTCCACTGTAAGGTCATGCTTCTCTTTTAAAATTCTTTCTCGCTCAGTTTTCAGGCTAGAAGTATACGAAAAAGACTTCACGGAAAGACCGTTAACCTACAATTCAATAAAAGAGTTGGTGTAAAAAAATAAAAATAAATAAAAAATGGCAGAGAAACTTACGAGAGCTAAACCCCGGAAAAACGTATCCCGGCTTTCCTCAAAGTTCATCTGGTCAATGTTAGCTTGATCAGAGGGAAAAATAGAATTATGAATAGCAGATAAAGCAGCTGCTCCATTATCAAAAGCTGAATCGGAGGGACCGTGAGGAGGAGGAGCGGCAGGAGTCTGGCTTGGAGACTGGGAAGACAGAGGATCAGCAAATACATTACCACGAGAAGAGGAGCCAACCTTGTCAGGGTCTGGGACCGGCATGGACTCCGAGAATGAAAAAGGAGTTTGAGAAGTAACACCGGCAGGAAGTGTAGAAGCATCGCCAGCAGCTGGTGCCGGATTAGTCTCAGCATCAGGGATTGGAGAGAATTGCTGGTCATCCCCGACTTGGTCACCTGGTCCAGACGAAGAGTAATTAGAAGAACGATGAAAGGTGTACTTAGACGCTTCACGAATGGGTGTAATAAATGTAGCAACATCAAAAATTTCATGATCAACATGGAGTGGTGGGGGCATCACACCAACAGTAGGGGGCTCGTTAGGATCAATGAGAGCCATGGAAAATTCTTGAAGACGAGAAAATGAAGGATGAGAAGTTGAACCTGGTTGTGCAACGTCATCCGGGCCGATATCTCCAAACCCGAGTTCATCAAGGTTCACGGAAATCTTCATACCACTAAAATCTGGTGGACCAGGTAGTTCCATGGAATTGCTGGAAGGGGTAGAAGGAGATGCCGGAAATGAAGCAGAAGCTTCAGCCATTGTGGACCTTTTCACTCTAGGAATGCTTGGACCAGGATGCTTTGGACGCGCCAGGGGAAATTCAGGAGATTCCGGCAATGTCTCTGGTTCACCTTGAACTGCCTAAAAATCAGAACTCTCAGTTGAAGAAGAAGATAGATCACGACTACAATGCCTGACAATCTTTTGAACACGAAGAGCAGATAAGAAAGGAGGAAGTTGGGCTGTTACTCTTTTTTGCTTCTTCTTCTCGGATGGCGCTGGAATTCCGGAAGGAGGTTCACGAGTTCTCTTTTTAGCTAAGATCTTCTGAAGTGGGATATTATCTCCGCCATCATCAGATTCTCTCTCCAACTCAGTAGCGGCAGCAGCAGAAGCCTTACCCTTCCTTTGTGTTGATCGGGAAGTAGGAGGAATAGTAGAAGACCTGCCTTTCTTATCCTTTAGATAATCTTTGTGGCAGCAGACGGGCAAGACGTATTCCCCTAGGTCAAGATCCTTAGCAAGCGGGGTACCGTCTTTCCTTGATAGAGTAAGCTCACGAAGGGCGGAGTAACCGTCAGTTCCAGACCCTATCAAGGGCTCCCAAGGGGCGTCTTTGCGGGGTTTTATGGCCTTACCGTCACCGCGAACTTCTGGGATGGCAGAAAAAAGAAAATATGGTAAGAATTAGAAAGACACAATCAAAATGATTTTCATCTTAGAAATGTTAATAGAAAAAGGAAAGAAAAAACCTCCTAAATTAAATCGCCAGTATTTTAAGGGGTTGGAAATGCCAGGTCCTTCTCCCCCGAAGTTGCCGAAGACAATCATAGAAAAGTCAGGCCATTCCTTATCACTTTCCGGCAATTTTTCAATAATGGACTGCCTACCGGGGCGTTTGACGAAATAATAGTAAGGTTGACCACATTTTTCTTCGCAAACCCGAAGATAATAACATTGACGTATGTCAGCTAGGGAAACGGTGGTTCCATCTTTATTAAGTTGATCTATGGCCCGCAAGATACGCCAGAAGTTACCAATACATTGTCCAGGGGCGACTTGGTAAAAGTTGAGCACATCACGGACTAAATCAGAGAAAGGAAACCGGCAACCAAAAGCTATTTGGTGGGCTGTCACCATAATAGCATCTTGGCGGCGAAATTCGTGATGTGCAAAACGTAGGGCATGTCGGTAGTTGAAAATTTTTATGTCTTCGGGGATGTCGTACAACTCACAGAATAAGTCTAAATCAGGCCTATATGGATAAGTGCTGGGCTCATAGGAATCAAGGTAGTAACCGGAAGGAGAGGGATGTACACCGCCATCACCTTGACCTCTTTCAACCGACTTCTTCGAAGAATATTTCTTCTTCTGATTTTGATGAGAAGCCATTTATATAAAGAAAGGCTCACCAAAATCGTAAGGAAAGAAAGATTAGGGGCGTGTACAGGGTGACTCCTAGAGGAGGAAAAGAGAAGAGAAGAATAAATTGGTAACTTACAGCAAACGTAATTTGGAATATATAGCAAGGAGAAGAAAAATGAAAAACGGAAAATCTAAATCTAGTAGTGGTTAAATTAAAATCAAGCAAGTAAGGAAGAAAGAATAACCTGAGATAGTCGACGAAGGGAGAAATAGAGAAGAAAATCGAGCTTTTCAGGATTCCGGACGGTGTGAGATGCTGTAAACAAGTCGGAGGCGGAAGAGAAAAATAAACAAGAAGAGAAGAATGGAAGAGGATGAAAGCAAATGGGGGAAGTAGGTTAAAGATTTGGTTTTTATACAAATGTAGATGAAGGGGTAATATAGGAAGAAAATAAAGGAAGATCAGTGATGACAAGACAACTGCGTTGGGAAGTGGAAGGGTAGTCGTCCGAATTATGATTACGCCTAGGGGAAGTCAAAGAGGCATGCGTCGGAAGCACGGGACACGAGGGCATGCGTAATTAATGAACAGCTGGAAAGATAAGGATAAGATAAGACTAAGGGCACGTGAGAAGCAGGTGATAGATTAAGTGATGAAAAAGAATCATGACGGTCTCCCGCCGCCATAAGGAGTCTACGTTTAGAGAAAAAGCCTTTGAGCCGCCATCAAAGGTATATTGATAACGGTCAAAGGAGGGGCGATGTAAGTACCAAGTCATGCTAGGTGGAACATTGAGGATACAGGAGCCAGATAAGGAGAGCAAACCGGGAGGTACCCAATCAGAATACAGAACATTCTAGAGTATCACGGATAGAGCACGTGATGTCTGGCTGTCAAGCATTCACCTTATAGTATGTGATGGAGAATGAAACACGTAGGAGATGAGAGAACCATAGGATGCATAGGGGGATCCTACAGTTGAAGGAAGGCGGTGAATATCGCTATAAAAGGATCGCGTTAGGGTTCGCTAAAGGTAACTGTTCATTCCTTGCTAAAACCTATTTTCTAAACCTAGCCGCTTACTGACTTGATCGTTGGAGCTTTATCCACCGGTCATTGTCCGGTGGTCATTGCAGGTAGTAGCGGTGAAGCAGTAAGGAACTCAGCTAAGCTCATCAAGGAAAGGGCTTACATTTGGCGCTAGAAGAAGGGCAGACTGCTTCCAAATCTAGGGTTTTGAGAAGAAGGTTGAAAGAAGCAAATAGAGAGTGATGGTGACACAAACCAGGTCATCAACATATCTTGGAGGTGCAGCTGGGGGAGAAGCTCCTCAAGTTGATCATCCTCAAACTCTCCAAGAAGGAGGAGAAGAGACGAACAGGCTGAGGGAAGAGAACTCCCGATTGAGGGAGCAACTAAGAAGGATGGAAGATATGGAACGTTAGAATCTTCAGGAGGGAGAGAACGAAGCGATCAGAAATGAAAACCGTCAGAGACCTATGGAGGGAATAACACTAGGAGAAGGGGAAGGAGGAGTAAGGCGTCGGATTCCAGATCTAAGAATGAATGAAGAAGAAGGGTTAGATGAATCAAGGGTAAGAGCTCGCGAAGGGAATCGAAAGGAAGGAGTGAACGATGAAGAGATTCCTGCGGCTGATCCGTATACCAGACTTTTCGATATGATATGCAAGGTCCAAGAGGACATGAGGCCGCAGACTAAGGGAAAGAACATAGAAGTGACTCAAGTATGTCAGACTGAGGGTATTGAGCGTCACTTCACTGTGAGAAAGACATTGCAACAGAATAGGGTGGCGGAACACATGTTGTCTATGGCTGGATTAGGCAAAGTGTTTCGGGTTGAGACATGTCATCTTATTAACAGGTTGCATTTGATTGTGATAAGTGGTAAAACTCTTATGGAGGTTTCTATGTTGAAGCCTGAGAGTTCTCAGCAGGTGGAGAACAAGACCAAAGAGGTTTTGCAGTGGGTGGAGATTTGCATATCTCCATATGTTCCAGTGGGTTCTGTATCTAATGTGGAAACTCTTGTAAGGGTTTTGGGTGTTTCAAATTCTGATGACACGACAGATGATCTGCATCTAATGTGGAAACTCTTGTAAGGGTTTTGGGTGTTTCAAATTCTGATGACATGACAGATGATGAGACGATTGGAGATGCAGAAAATGGTGATCCTATTGATGAGGGTCCAATTGCAACTATATTACCTAAGAAGGAAGAAGAATCTCCAGGTAAATATGTGCACTTGAAGGTAAACGTTTGCATCCTTATGGCCTTGGTAGTGCGATCTGATTGTGTATTAGCTCTGTTTGATGTGAAAACGGTTGTTTTACATGGTGAGCTAGATGAGGAGATATATATGTCTCAGCCTAGTGGTTTTGGAGTTGCAAAGTATGATGAGTTGGTGTGTTTCAAACCATATATTTCACGAGCAGTGGGCATTGTAGGTAGATACATGCATAATCCTGGTGAGAAACATTGGGAAGCTGTGAAATGGATCTTGCGCTACATTCAAGGTAGTGTAGAGGTTGGTTTACTATTCCAGAAGGGAAGGGATTTGACTCAGTTGTGTGTTGGTTATGTGGACGCTGATTATGATGGTCAGATAGAGAGACGTCGGTCTACTACTGGATATGTTTTTACATTGGCAGGTGGTCCTATTGGTTGGCGGTCTACATTACATTCTATGGTTACTTTGTCTCCGACAGAAGCTTGGAATATTACCGTGACTAAAGTGGTGTATGGGACTAAGTTCTATTGGTTAGAATTGGTCCATATCATTCCTTCGAGTTGATAGTATATCTTGATGTGAACTACGGTGGCTTGATCCCTTAGAAGGAGGGTACGTAGGCAACCATGAGGTGGTGCAGCCGAGGTGGTCCTTCGGGACATGTGTGGGAGTTTGTGACTTGTGATTCTTGTTTGTCGGCTTAGATTTATTGAATCTTCGCCGAGGTGGAGAATTGTTGGGTTTTATATGCATAATCAGGAGAAGGGGAAGTTTTTTGTTCAGGAACGTACGAATGGCTTTAGGGCGTTCGTACGTCCAAACTGGCAGACAACTTTTTCGGGACAGAACGTACTGACGTGGTTAGGGCGTTCGAACGTCCCGTACGCCAGATCTTTGTTACGTGTTGTACACGTACGTACGTGATTTCGACGTACGTACGTCCTCCTCCAGTTTTGTGCAATTGGGCCTGTTTTGAGCCCAACTCGTGGTCTATTGTAAGGCTATACTATAAAGCCAAATAGAAGTGGAAAAACCTAAATATGTTTTTTTCTAGTAGAGAGATTGTGAGAAGCAATTAGAGAGTTGGAGAACTTTTGTGAGGAAAAAGACTTCGGTTTCTTCGTGAGGGCTTGTACAATTGCCTTGGAAAAGAAAAGCATCATCCTTTCTCCCCGTGGACGTAGGCATATTGCCGAACCACGTATATCTTGTGTCTTGTGTGTGGTTGCTTGTTTATTTTGTCGTTTTTCTGTTTTACTTTCATACACTAGTTCAATCATATTTGTGCATTAGTTTCCGCTGCGCACAACAAGTGGCATCAGAGCTTCGGTTAGACCTTGAGCGTCTTGAAGGTGTTTGAAGAAATTCCGCAGTGAGTTTCTTAATTGTGTTTCATGTCCAAGGTTCTACCTTTTGTTCGTGGGTTGCATAGAAGGTGTTTGTTGAAATTCCGGTGTGAATTTCAGATTTGTTTACCTTCGGTTGGTGATTGTTTAGTGCATAAAAGTTGGTGGTAAGATGACAAAAGAATTGAATTTGAAGGATTCGAAGGGGGAAACCAAGACAATGGTTTACCATCAAGCAAAGATTGATGTAGAGAAGTTTACCGGCACCAATAACTTTGGCATGTGGAGGTGTGAGGTAATGGATGCTCTATGTCAACAAGACCTAGAAGATGTTCTGGAGGATAAGCCAGAAGATGTGGAAGAGAAGGATTGGAAAAAGATGAACAAACGAGCTTGTGGAATCATAAGATCGTGTTTGGCACAAGACGTTAAATATCTTGTGATGAATGATGTTTCTGCAAAGGAGATGTGGCGAAAATTGGAGGAGAAGTACATGACAAAGAATATCCACAATAAAAACTATCTACTTCGAAAGTTTTATCGAATAGATATAAGAACAGGTATTTCCATGGCGGAGCATCTTAATGATTTTACCAAGGTAATTGCCGACTTGGTGAATCTTGGAGCAGATGTAAGTGATGAAAGCAAGGCAGTGTGTCTCCTCAATTCGTTACCGGACGAATATGAACACTTGGCTATCACACTTACATATGGAAAAGACAAGTTGGTGTATAGTGAGATTTCTGCAGCATTGTTAAATCATGCGTGTATGAAGAAGGACAAAGAAGAGTCCAAAAGCTCAACACCAGAGGTCTTAGTGGCAAGGGGAAGCTACATTAGTAGGGGTGAGTCTCGTAGGGAGCCGAAGAGGGGGTTTCTAGCAAAGGATGAATGTTCCTTTTGTCATGAGAAAGGGCATTGGAAGAAAGATTGTCTTCAAGCCAAGGCAAAGGACAAGAAGAATAACTCTGAGGTAAATATTGCACGTAATAATAGAGATGAAGATGATGGTTCTGATTACTCTTTATTTGTTTCATCCATCGATTGTTCCACTAATGCTAAAGAGTGGATATTATATTCGGCTGGTACTTATCATGTGTGTCCCATAAGGGAATGGTTTTCTAGCTTTAAAAGGCTAGATAATGGTGCAGTAGTGATGGGGAATGATCAACCTTGTCATGTATTGGGGATAGGTACTATTCGATTGAAGATGTTTGATGGAAAGATAAGAGAGTTGAGGAATGTAAGATATGTTCCTGATTTGAAGAAGAACCTTATTTCACTTGGTACTTTAAAAGCCAAAGGTTACAAGGTAGTAGCTCAGAATGGTGTTCTAAAGGTTATGGTTGGTGCAATGGTATTACTAAAGGGTACTCGACGAAGTAACCTGTACTTCTTGCAGGGTAGTACAGTTACATGTGATGTGGCCATGTCAGAGGCTACAACGAAGTTTGCTAGAGAGACTACCAAATTGTGGCATATGAGGTTGACGCATAAATGTGAAAAATCTTTCCAGACAATGACAAAGCAAAGGTTTTTTATGGGTGCTATCGCCTGCAAGTTAGAGTTCGGTGAGCATTGTGGTCTGGGCAAGCAGACAAGAGCAAAGTTTGGCACAACTATCCATTGTATGAGTGGAGTTCTTGATTATGTTCACATGAATGTCTGGAGACCTACCAAGTACACAGCTTGGAGAGGTAAGTCTTATTTTGTGTCTTTAGTTGATGAGTTTTCTAGGCGTGCGTGGATGTACATCATGAAGCATAAGGATGAAGTCCTAGAAATATTGAAGTGGAAGAAGCTAGTTGAGGCCCGAATTGACAGAAAGATCATGGTATTGTGCTTAGATAATAGCATAGAGTACAAAGATGATCCGGTCTTGCAAGTATGTCAGACTGAGGGTATTGAGCGTCACTTCACTGTGAGAAAGACACTGCAACAGAATAGGGTGGCAGAACACATGTTGTCTATGGCTGGATTAGGCAAAGTGTTTCGGGTTGAGACATGTCATCTTATTAACAGGTTGCATTTGATTGTGATAAGTGGTAAAACTCTTATGGAGGTTTCTATGTTGAAGCCTGAGAGTTCTCAGCAGGTGGAGAACAAGACCAAAGAGGTTTTGCAGTGGGTGGAGATTTGCATATCTCCATATGTTCCAGTGGGTTCTGTATCTAATGTGGAAACTCTTGTAAGGGTTTTGGGTGTTTCAAATTCTGATGACACGACAGATGATCTGTATCTAATGTGGAAACTCTTGTAAGGGTTTTGGGTGTTTCAAATTCTGATGACATGACAGATGATGAGACGATTGGAGATGCAGAAAATGGTGATCCTATTGATGAGGGTCCAATTGCAACTATATTACCTAAGAAGGAAGAAGAATCTCCAGGTAAATATGTGCACTTGAAGGTAAACGTTTGCATCCTTATGGCCTTGGTAGTGCGATCTGATTGTGTATTAGCTCTGTTTGATGTGAAAACGGTTGTTTTACATGGTGAGCTAGATGAGGAGATATATATGTCTCAGCCTAGTGGTTTTGGAGTTGCAAAGTATGATGAGTTGGTGTGTTTCAAACCATATATTTCACGAGCAGTGGGCATTGTAGGTAGATACATGCATAATCCTGGTGAGAAACATTGGGAAGCTGTGAAATGGATCTTGCGCTACATTCAAGGTAGTGTGGAGGTTGGTTTACTATTCCAGAAGGGAAGGGATTTGACTCAGTTGTGTGTTGGTTATGTGGACGCTGATTATGATGGTCAGATAGAGAGACGTCGGTCTACTACTGGATATGTTTTTACATTGGCAGGTGGTCCTATTGGTTGGCGGTCTACATTACATTCTATGGTTACTTTGTCTCCGACAGAAGCTTGGAATATTACCGTGACTAAAGTGGTGTATGGGACTAAGTTCTATTGGTTAGAATTGGTCCATATCATTCCTTCGAGTTGATAGTATATCTTGATGTGAACTACGGTGGCTTGATCCCTTAGAAGGAGGGTACGTAGGCAACCATGAGGTGGTGCAGCCGAGGTGGTCCTTCGGGACATGTGTGGGAGTTTGTGACTTGTGATTCTTGTTTGTCGGCTTAGATTTATTGAATCTTCGCCGAGGTGGAGAATTGTTGGGTTTTATATGCATAATCAGGAGAAGGGTAAGTTTTTTGTTCAGGAACGTACGAATGGCTTTAGGGCGTTCGTACGTCCAAACTGGCAGACAACTTTTTCGGGACAGAACGTACGGACGTGGTTAGGGCGTTCGAACGTCCCGTACGCCAGATCTTTGTTACGTGTTGTACACGTACGTACGTGATTTCGACGTACGTACGTCCTCCTCCAGTTTTGTGCAATTGGGCCTGTTTTGAGCCCAACTCGTGGTCTATTGTAAGGCTATACTATAAAGCCAAATAGAAGTGGAAAAACCTAAATATGTTTTTTTCTAGTAGAGAGATTGTGAGAAGCCATTAGAGAGTTGGAGAACTTTTGTGAGGAAGAAGACTTCGGTTTCTTCGTGAGGGCTTGTACAATTGTCTTGGAAAAGAAAAGCATCATCCTTTCTCCCCGTGGACGTAGGCATATTGCCGAACCACGTATATCTTGTGTCTTGTGTGTGGTTGCTTGTTTATTTTGTCGTTTTTCTGTTTTACTTTCATACACTAGTTCAATCATATTTGTGCATTAGTTTCCGCTGCGCACAACAGAGAGATCCAGGCCTTTGTTCTCGAAAATGATGGCATTCCGTGTGATCCATACAATCCATAGAATTGCATAGGGAAGACAGTTCCAGATGGATTACTCATCTGGGATTCTGGGGCATAACTTGGTTACAGATTCAGATTTGTATCTTCTTCACTTGCACAGCCCAATCAAGTTTTGATCTAATAATAATAATATTTCTTTGTTTTGGATGAGAAAAGAAAATTAAAGATTTGGGTTTTGTAGATGAGATTGAGATTGAAGGAATTGAAGGTTTTGAAAGAGATTGATTAATCATATTGAGAGAAAAATTTCTAAGAGATTTGTGTGAATGTGAAGAAGAAGAGTTGTGTCAATGTCCCGAACGAGCCGAGCTCGAGTTTTACTGTTGGCTCGCGAGCCGAGTTAGAGCTCATAGTTCAGCTCGATCTTAATTTTGAGCTCGGCTCGAGCTCGGCTCGGTTAGTAACGAGCCGAGTTCGAGCATACCTTAGCTCGGCTCTAGCGGCTCGAATTGCACCCCTAAATTGATCCATGCAGGGAGAAATGGAAAAGATCTCCCATTTTTATGAGTCCATGCATTCTTAATATCTAAAAATGGGCCCAATATTCTTTTGTTTTGAAATTTAATTCACATCTAACACAACCCAAAAATAAAGGAAAATCATATTGCCACCCCGACTGTTTACTATGAGCTCTCCCAAAACTTTTGAGCAGTCCACCCAAAATTACAATCTTATTAGCACACCCAAATTTGTTAAGTACCACCCAGTCTCTTTCTTTTTCTTTCTTCTTCGCCTCCAACTTTTCTTTCTCTTTAATTACTAAAAAAAAATTTACTCTTATTTTATTGAAAAAATTGCTAAAATTAACCAATTAAAATGGATTAATATTGTAATTCATGTAAATGGTTCGATCATAAAATCTGTTATTTTTATCTTTTTATTTAAAACACAATTATGGTTTTCTGGTCTGTTGAGTACTTGAGCAGCCTACTCATAGTTTTTGCATTCTCAAGTCTCTTGCTTTGTTAAAAAAAAAAATTATTATATAATTCCTTCATTGCAAATCAAATGAATGGCACATAGAAATGTTACGATTAGATCAATCAATCACTAAACTACAAAAAAAAACCTAAATAAATAGATAAAGATAAACAGAGTATTAGTGAAGGTATATCGTATATAAATAAGATTAAAATTGGAGAAAGAGATTGATAAATAAAAACCCTTTATATAATAAAAAATTAAAAATTTCAGTTTACGGGTGGCTCTTAACATATAAGAGCTTTTGGGTGTAAATTATTTTTGGTAGGTGGCTATTAAGATTTGGGATAGCTCTTCGTAAAGAGCGGGGTGGCAAAATAAATAGGCCCAAAATTTTCTTTGAACATTTCAAAATCCAAATAGTTTCTAGTTTCTACCCACCACTTTGATGGATCTTTAAAACAGGCGTTGCTCAGTAGTCATAGCTTGCAGCTTTAGGTTATGGGGGCTCTAAGATTTAACTATTCTATTCTCCTTTTGAGCCCAACCCAACCCAACCCAACCCAGCGACACTCCGGGGATGTCAGTTGTTACACTGGAAGTGGAACTGGATAGAGTCTAGTAGTCTACATCATGCTACTAGTAACTGATAAGGTTGAAAATTTCCAAATTCCGACAAGATAAAGTCTGACAGTGATTAATTAATAATAATTTAATCTTTCCCAACCAAAAAAATATAATTTAATCTAATGGCCATTAAGTAAATGACACTACCAATATTAACGGTTCAGATCAAATTTTCTTATCAACATTTACATGGAAAATCAGAGTTTTTATTTCATTTATCAACAAACTAAACATGAACAAACAAAGGTTAATGAACAAATCTGAACTAACAAACGTTGTACATTAATACACACAAATCAACACCACTCCGATTTCCTTCTCTCTCTCTCTCTCTAACTGGGTCAGCTGATTGAGTTCGAGTTCATTCACCTTGGTTGCTGAATGGGTCTTGGATTCACTTTCACATTCACAAACTTGGGTACTTTCTCAAAATATTTTGGACTTACAGCTACCCCTCCTCCTCCTCGAGATCTATTATACTTCAACGCTCCCATAGAAACTAACTCCTTGTAATAATCCTTCTCTTCTTCCTCGGGATCTGCAAGACAAAACAAATTCATACATAAGAACATACTGTAACCTAGTTAACTCAGAGAACTGAATCGGCTATCTTCTAAACTTACCTTTTGTTGAGTAGTCGTGGAAAACGGATTCAACATCTGGTAGAAGGATAGGATCGTCATATTGATCAAAGTCGAGGTTAGTTTCGGGATCTTCGAAACATTCTTGAAGCCAATAATCACGAAACCAAGCAGAAGAATTAACAAGTTCCCACCATTGGTCGGAAAAATCTTCAACTTCCCGATATACCCCTGGAATGAACAAAGGAGCGTTTGGATTTAAAGAAGACGATGTTCTTCGCGAAATTACTTCCATTGCCACGATAAGAATAAAGATTGGAACACAAAACAATACTTATAGAGGGAGAGAAAGTAAATAAGACTTGAAATGTTGAATAATTACAGCAATGGCATTTGATGATAAGAATGAGTTGGAATTGGAAAGGTAGTATTGTAAATATGATGAATTCTTTGCGCATTTGTTGTAAGAGCATTCCCAATGCAAGGTGGATTTTGGAGGTGGGGTGGATAAATCCACCTTGTAGACAAAAAGAGCTTCCCAAGGGGAGGTGGATTTCGGAGGTGGGCTGCCCACAGGTGGATTTAAGGGGAGGTGGATTTCGGAGGTGGGCTGCCCACAGGTGGATTTATTAAAACCAAACAGACGGCATGTTACATGCCGTCCGAAATATAAAACCTAGAGACGGCATGAAACATGCCGTCCGAAATCTAAAAACAATCAGACGGCATGTTACATGCCGTCCGACCTGTAACGGCTATAAAATTCAAATTTTGCAGCAACGGTCATCTACTGGTTCATTTTTTTGCCAAATCTATATAAATATGGACATCATGTATGAAGTTCATACTATGAACTACTAAAAATATTTTTCTACTAAAAATATGGCTACTTCTTCTCAAAAAGCTGCACAAATTGCTTGGACAATGCAAGAAGATGAAGCTTTGTGTCGTGCTTGGGTCACAATTTTCGAAGATCCATCCAAAGGGCGATTTCAACCCGTTAGTGGGTTTTGGGCACGAATTCAAAACGAATTCGTTTCGATGCAACCTTCTAGTAATGAGAGGACTCCCGATGCTCTATCTTGTCGTTATAAGCATATCCAAAAGCATCTAAACAAATTTGTTGGATTTATTGAAGGTATTGAAGCAAATCCACCAAGTGGATCAAATCACGAAGATTGGGTAAGTAAATTCTTTTGAGTTTGAAATATTTTATTTATTTTCCAAGCTAGAATTTTAGTGTGTTTTGACCTTATTTTAATTCTATAATTTTTCCTTTTCATGATCAAATTATAGGTTAATATGGCTAGAAGTGCTTATCAACTTGAAACTCGAAAAGCATTTGGTTTTGATCATGCATATGCAATCTTACAACATTCACCAAAGTGGAATGCGTCATTTGAAACAAAGAAAACGAAGAAAAAGTCTGTTGTGCAAGAAAGTCCACCTCCTACTTTTGGTCAAAGTCCAATATTCAATGACTCACCAATTGTCATTGAACGTCCAGAAGGAAAGAAATTGGAGAAGGATAAGAAAAGAAAGGGTCAAGAATCGCTTAAGCTTATGGAAGGGTTTATTCAACGTTTGGAAGGAAAGTTTGAAGTTGATGATGCGGTCATTGCTTCTTCGCTTGAAATTAGGAAACAGGAGCTTGAGGCGCAAAAGGAAAGGACTAGGGTCCAAGATGAGAAAAACCGAATCAAGCTTTTCGAAACCGAATCCAAAATCTTAGCGACCGATTTAACAATCCTTGATCCGCGAGCACGTGAACTAATGAGAATGAGGCAAACCCATATTAAGAACAAATGGGGGAAGGAATTTAATGATATTGGGTTTAGTGGTTATGATTCTTCCGAATCTTTGTAAGCCCTTTGGGCCTTGTCTTTGTAAGCCCTTTGGGCCTTGTCTTTGTAAGCCTTTTAGGCCATGTCCTTGTAAGCCTTCGGGCCATGATTAATATAAAAAAAAAATTCAAAAAAACAAATATATATATAATCAGATATATATATAGGTCAAATACATTTAATAACCATCAAATACATTTAATAACCATAGTGTCAAATAGGTTACATCGTGATTTAAAATGGCTCTATAGTGCCATTAAAATAAAACACACACTACACATCAAGGGGTTCGTTACCATCCCGATTCCAAAGATGCTCTATCAAATCGGCTTGGAGTTGGGCATTTTGAACTGCATTTCTAATAATACCTCTTTGGGTAACATAATGAATCACATATGCCATACCAACTGGTATAAACCTTGCAGGTTCATTTTCCCCTTCCTCAGGTTCCCAATTTTCAACTCCGGTCAAGCGTTCATCATCAACAATCATATTGTGCAAAATTATACAAGTTTTCATAATTCTCCCAAGTTTTTCAACTGAATGGCATAGTGCAGAATTTTTCACTATATGCCATCTAGCTTGCAAGACACCAAATGCTCTTTCAATATCTTTTCTCGCAGATTCTTGTCTTGATGTGAAATGACGCGCTTTAAGTGTTCTTGGGTCCTTAATTGCTTTAATCAATGTTGCCCAATTGGGATAGATGCAATCGGATAGATAATAACCTAAGTTATAGTTTCTACCATTAACTACATAGTTGCAATTAGGAGTAGCACCTGATAGAAGAGTGTCAAATACATCTGAGCGTTGTAGCACGTTGATATCATTATGAGAGCCCGGCATGCCGAAGAACATGTGCCAAATCCAAAGATCTTTATCAGCTACTGCTTCAAGAATAAGAGTAGGGTCTTTCATATGCCCTTTATGTTGCCCTGCCCAACCAGTCGGGCAATTCTTCCAAGTCCAGTGCATGCAGTCAATAGAACCAAGCATTCCAGGAAATCCACGTGCCTCATTTTGTGCAAGAATGCGATTTGTATCGTCTTGATTAGGTGTCCGCAAAAACTCGTCTTCAAACACACCAATAACTGCATTACAAAATTTATGTAAAGACTCAATCGCTGTGGAATCTCCAATTTGGTGGTATTCATCACAACCATCAGCTGCACACCCTGATGCTAATTGCTTCACTGCAGCCATACACTTCAACAACCCAGGAACCCCCCATTTACCAACTGCATCTTTCTTATCAACAAAATAAGGATAATTTTTCCTTACTTTAAGATAAATGTACCAAAAAAGCTCTCTTCTCATTCTATAGCGACGTCGAAATTTGTCGGGATCATACTTTGGTTTTTCGGCAAAATAGAAACCATATTATTGAAAATGATATTTTATATTCAATATATTATTTAACTCTATAATTAAATAAAATGATACTAACCATATCCATATCCTGGAATTGTTGAGTGAGCTCGTTCATGTAAGTCTCGGGAGGTGAGTGGACTGGTATATACGTCTCTAAGCCGTGTGAAGTAACCACCGAGCACTGCGTAGGGTCATCGGGATTGGGAACTTGGGGTACATGATCATATCCACCAGAGTGTGAACCGTACGTAGACGAGAACTGAATGTGTACATCACTACGCAATGTCTGACTAGTAACACCGTCAAAGTTCGGTCCTCGATAGGTAGTCGGTGGTAGTAGAGTCCCACGACTAACTCTAGCCCAATATCTCATATACTCCCTCTCATCCTCAATAGGTAATAAAAAGTCCGATGCTAGTGGCCATTCCAAGTGCTTCTTAAACCATGCCAAGGTACAAAGATCAACATCCATAGCTGTCATGTCAGATGGTGGTGGATAAGGAATCTGTGGTGTCCCAGTACACCGTCTCCAACACCTATCACCTAGGTACCAAGTCCTAAACCCATCGGGGGCCATCAACACCATCCTACATCGACTCATTTCCCTAGCATGGTAAACATCTCTAGATCGACGTCTAAGTGGTCCCTCAGTCACATCCATTGTGTCTATCTTAAACACTGATGCATCACTCCACGGTTGCCAATTAACTCCCCTATCACCCCTAAGCTCTATTTGGCCTCGTGCAAAATGGACATTGTGTTTCATTTCATTAAAATGTGGGATCCTACGATCTTTACCCCAAGCACGGATACGAGGTATAATATCATGATCCATAGTTTCATCCAGTGAGGGGTTCATTGTACGAAAGTACTCATACCACCAAAACTATAAGCAAAAAATAAATGCATGCGTGTAAGCAAAAACTAAATATAAATGTATCTAGTAAACACCTCAACTAGCATCACGTAAATGCAAAAAAAAAAGATAGGAAATATTTAAAAACTTACCGGTAAAATAACCACAAAGCCAGCAAGAGATCCGTGACCACTAGGTCGAACGGCGGCATCAAGACCATGGTACAAATGGGTCATAGTGGCTCCCCCCCAATCAAAGTCCCACATCTTATCAAAATTTAATAATCCACGTAGCCACCCCATACGAATATAACTATCTCGATTCTTAAAAAGAAATTACCCACAAAGTAAAAAAGGTATGCAAGAACATACTCATAAACACACTCATCCGGTAATGCCCAATCTTTTGGCTTACTTCTCAAAAAATCAATATATCTATTTTTGAACCAAGCCGCCCTAATTCCCCCATTCTTCCAATCTTTTTTTCTATCAAATCTTGCCGATGGATTGTCAAGACATGGAAAATAGTTGTGAAGATCATCAAACATCTCCATTGTATCATCAAATGGAACCGTATCCTCAATACCCACACCTAACCCCGTTAGCATAGTAAAATCAAGTGGGGTTATCCCGGCTTCACCCCATGGAAAATGGAATGTATGTGTACTATCCCACCACCTCTCTACTAAAGCATACTCTAAAGACACATCATTCTTTCCCCAAGCTATAATTGGACCTAAGGGTGTACATGATAAAATAGCACATACCCGACCGAAATTGGGATGAGTTTTGCTCGTAAGTAATTTCCACCAACCTTGAGCCGTTTGATGAGCGCAACGAATCTTCCATTGATGGATTTTCTAAAAAACAATTAACAAACAACAAAACAATGAAAACGACATTCGTTTATGTATTTTTATTTCTAATGGGCATTTAATCAAACACTTTATAAACAACACTACCAAACCCCTAAATAAAGACAAAAAAATTGTAAATTCTTACCTGTGTGTTTTCCATTTCAAAGGTAACATGTGTCTCCCTACTTGGGCAAAGGGTAGGATGCAAATTGGGTGCAATTGGGTCGGGAAATTGTAAATGCGGCACAAATGCCTCATTTTCATCAATTGCTTCCGTATTGAGATTACGAGGTGTTGAAGATGACCCTCTACTTGATTTATGGGTCATCTTCTTCCTATTTAACCATCTAGATACTGGTTTAAATAGGTCTGACATTTTTCTTTCCGGTAAAACAGCAAGAAAATGGAAGAAAGCTTGGGGAAGATAACAATGGAGGTAAAAAAGAAGAAAGAAAGGAAAGATCTGTCTACTGATTCGAATGGTTTGGGTTATATATGAAATACGGACGGCATGTGACATGCCGTCCGGTCTTAACAACATACGGACGGCATGTTACATGCCGTCTGAAGTTAAAAAACAAAGGGACGGCATGTCACATGCCGTCCGCACGTTTAAATTTTTTTTTAAAGTGCGGACGGCATGTCACATGCCGTCCGCATTTTAAATCCACTCGAACCCCCCACCCTGCGTTGGGAGACTACCACCCAGGTGCATATCCACCTCTCTCTTTGAGGTGGATTTTGCCTTTTTAGTCCGACGTGGCGCCTATGTGGAGGTGGATTTATCCACCCTCCATTGGGAATGCTCTAAAAGTGACCGTGTTTGACTAGTTTGGATAAACAGTCAAAAGTCAAAGATGGTTTGCAGCTGAATTGAACAATCCAACGAGCCCAACCCACTGTTTTCTTTGGTTGTACTGGACCGTTGGATTGGCCAGAAACCCAGAATATCTTAGAAAACCTGCACCTGTAAACTACTAAGCTAGAAGCAAAAAATGTTCTCCAACCTGCACCTGCCCACCGCGCTACACCATACACTTGATGTAGGAAATAAAACACCAGATCTGCACCAAATTCATGGTTTGATGTTGAGTGACATAAAATTTGTTTTCTCGCATTAATATATTTTTGCTCACAATATTCAATATTCGCAAAATTTCCAATTCATAAAAAAAAAAAAAAAAATACACATCCAATAATCCAATACTATTTAAACTATAATGGAATAACATGACATGCGAAACAATCAACTGCAACAAATCTCAATTGATCCATTAACAGGTTTTTGTATCGAAAGGTTACCTAGCAGTGTTTCGTTGAAAGCCATCTACAAGTAACCATGCACTTCTATATTTCCGCAATAGATGTATAAAGAGACTTTTTTTTTTTTCCGGTTAAGTACGTAGCGCATTCATTGTATTACAAACCAGGTTATATAGAGGAAAATACAAAGTAAAAACAAAAGAATCAGCTCCAACACATCCTTCTACCAGATGTTGTAAAAAGATGAACCCAGTCACACACAAGATCCTGAAAATGGTGATCTCTATTCATTGTATTACCTCCAATCCAATTCCATATAAAACCTTTAAATGTCATAATGTATTTGTCGCTAATGGGGTCAACATTTCTGAATACAGTACGTAATAATTTCTGAGTTTCGAGATAGACCATGTAATATAGTTAGGCCAGGTTGTAAAGAGCTTGTCTGCAGTCTGCAAAATGTCCAGGAAGCCTTCTATATCGAGACTGTTGTGCGCAGCAGAAGCTTATGCACCAATACCCAAGATTGGAATAATGTATGAATTAAACAAAGCAAAACAAAACAAACACAAAACACAAGATTTACGTGGTTCGGCTAATATTGCCTACGTCCACGACCAAAACAACAATCTTCCACATAGAGACGATTATACAAGCCCTCACGAAGAAACCAAAGTGTTCTTCCTCACAAGAGTTCTCTCAAACTCACCAATGGCTTCTCACAATCTCTCTCTCACATGAAGATTAGGTTTTCCAACCTTCTCAATTGGCTTTATAACATAGCCATACAAACACACACGAAATGGGCTTAAACCGGCCCATATACACAAAACCAAGAGAGGACGTACGTACGTCGAAATCACGTACGTACGTTCAGCTTCAAAAACCAACATCTGTGCTACGGGACGTACGTACGCCCTAACTACGTATGTACGTTCCTTCCCACCAAAGTTATCTGTCGAATGGAACGTACGAACGTCCTAACTGCGTACGTACGTTCCTGAACAAAAAAGTTCCCTCCTCCAAAAAATCCAACAATTCTCCACCTCGGCGAAGATTCAATAAATCTAAGCCGACACCAAGTCCCAAACTCCCATACTTGTCCCGAAGGACCAAAGCGGTTGCACCACCTCATGGTTGTCTACGTACCCTTCTTCTAAGGGATCAAACCACCGTAGTTTACTCCAATGGCATCTATACGATGCCCACCATACCCCGAAGGGTCAAATTCCCACAAGGGGCCAAATCAAAACCAAATGCCCACCAATGTCGGGGCCAAATCAAAACCAAATGCCCACCTATGCCGGGGCCAAATCAAAGACAAATGCCCACCAATGCCCGTAGAGGGCCAACAAACAACTTCAACACAATGGGGTCCAAGCTACCAAATACCATCTCCACCTCAACAAAGTTCTCCATCGAAGATGATCCAATGCCCCGAAAAACTAACCTCTCAAGAGTTTTTCCTATGAAGTTCAACCAAGTAGGGTACAAATTCAAATCACTATGCATAGATTTACCAAATACGTCTTCCTTACTAAGCGCCAAACAAACATCACATGAGAGATTACCAACAATAGGAAGTACGTACACAAAACCCCCAAACAAAGGTTTCACGGCTTCATAAGGTTCTTGGGTGATAACCTTTGCTACTAACAATGGTGGCTTCAACTTTCTTCTTTGCCGTGTTACCTAACAAACCAATCAAATGTGGAGCGACATCAATCTCCACTCGAACAAATGACGCTTCAACAAAATGCCTACCAACTATGCATGCCTTGCCACCCGCAAACAAATCTGTCTTCACTTGCATAGTACCATCAATGGCATGCCCCATATTACTATGCAATTCCTTGGTAGAATCGACAGACAAATCAACAACTGAACTATGCAAACCACATGTAATTGCACTTCCTTTCAAATAGTACAACTTACCCTTTCTAATGCCTTTCATAACAACTCGTGCACCTACAACAACTTTTAGAGCTCCACCAATACATGTAATTTTCATACCATCGGACTCTAAAATACCCAATGAGATTTGATTCGTAGTCAACTCTGGTACATACCAAACATCTTCTAACTTTCGAGTGCATCCATCTTCCAACTTCAATCGAACTGTACATATCCCAAAAGTTTTGCAAGTATGATCATTATCAAGCAAAACACAAGCATCTAGCTCCTGAAAGCTATCAAACAACTCCCTATTGGGACACATATGATAGGAACAACCCGAATCCAAAATCCACTCATTAGTAGAATGACTAACTGAAGATGAAGCCAACAACGAAACACCAACACATGAATCCTCATCTCTTCGATGTACACGAACAATCTTCTTCTGCAACTTTGGACAATTAATTTTCCAATGTCCCCAACAATGACAATAGGCACATTCATTCTTTGCAAGAGTTCTTCGACTTCTCAATTTACATTGAGAACCAACCAATCTACCAATACTATCATCAACCACATAGAGCCGGTCCTCTATATTTTTCAAAGTGTACTTGTCTTCCAACTTGGACAGCATAACCATTACAATGGTTTCCAATTTGACAATGTACCACAAATCTTCTACCAAACAATACCGGACAAATTCACAAGCCTTTAAATTTAGAGTTAACCATTCATCATCATTCATATTTCTCGATTTATCATCAAGAACATCCACATAGCCATTAATGGCTAACCAATCTTGTACCTCCGTCTTCCAAATAGCAAAGTCGAGGTTACCATCAAATTTATGAATGTCAACATCTAACAATGATCAAACAAACTATCAACCTCCTTTCCAAATTCACTCGAATCCGAAATATGATCCGACATGATACCAATCAATTTCATACACCAAACAATCACCAAACGAAGGTAAACAAATTTGAAAATTCACACAGGAATTTCAACAAACACCTTCTTGACACTCACCTGCAGAAATTTCTTCAAACACCTTCAACCACACCCACGGATACAAGATAGTTTTTTTGCCTTAAACCACAAATAAGAAACTCACCTGCAGAAATTTCTTCAAACACCTTCAAGGCTCTCAAGATCTAGCCTGCAGCTCTGATGCCACTTGTTGTGCGCAGCGGAAGCTTATGCACCAATACCCAAGATTGGAATAGTGTATGAATTAAACAAAGCAAAACAAAACAAACACAAAACACAAGATTTACGTGGTTCGGCTAATATTGCCTACGTCCACGACCAAAACAACAATCTTCCAAATAGAGACGATTATACAAGCCCTCACGAAGAAACCAAAGTGTTCTTCCTCACAAGAGTTCTCTCAAACTCACCAATGGCCTCTCACAATCTCTCTCTCACATGAAGATTAGGTTTTCCAACCTTCTCAATTGGCTTTATAACATAGCCATACAAACACACACGAAATGGGCTTAAACCGGCCCATATACACAAAACCAAGAGAGGACGTACGTACGTCGAAATCACGTACGTACGTTCAGCTTCAAAAACCAACATCTGTGCTACGGGACGTACGTACGCCCTAACTACGTACGTACGTTCCTTCCCACCAAAGTTATCTGTCGAATGGAACGTACGAACGTCCTTACTGCGTACGTACGTTCCTGAACAAAAAAGTTCCCTCCTCCAAAAAATCCAACAGAGACTATCGTAAACATCCTGTAGCAGTCTGCACCAAATACCTATAGAAAAGGTGCATCGAAGAAAGATGGGGTCTGCAGATTCAGGAGCTCCCTTACATAAGCTACGTACAAACAGGGTCAACAGTCATCACTCTGTACCTTTACTAATAAGTTTTTCTTCAGTCTGCAGCCTGCCGTGGACTATTTGAATCTTCTTAATTTAGTACTTATGTGTACAGAGATTATATCCTGATATCACAGCACACAATGCTGAAGTGATGAATGCAATGAAACACATGCTAATAGACACAGGTAGATAACACATGAATTTAAATACTAATGGGTTTTTTTTAATTAACCCCACACCAGCTTTAGGTATCATCGCAATTGGAATCCAATTCAGCTGAAAGTAAAAACTATGCCATAATCTGCAGCATTAATTATTAAGACCTACGAGGCCTAATAATATAATTAAAATAGGAGTGTACTGTGCAAAAACAAATTCGATAACCTACTTGATCTCCCAAGAATTCCCGCAATTTAGATTTTTCATCTGAAATCAAATCATTTCCAGTAAAAAATTCATAGATTTGACGGCAGACTATGTATCCATAGTAAAAAATGGAGAAGAAGGTTACAAAAAAGATATGCATGCCTCACAAAACAGTATAATTCCATTATTGATGAGAAATAAGATGATGACCAAGCGAATGATTTCTATTGAATGAATGCATCTCCAACGTGCTAATTGCATGCAAGATATATACAGTATTATCACCCTACTTGATTAGGGCAGGAATTTGGTCGGGTACTGGGGCAGGATTTACTGATTTAGTATACCTGAACCAAATTCTTCAGAAACTCCTAAATGACTATTCATTGTGCTCAGTTTGAATATATATGTTACCAATAGCTACAATAAGCATTACTAGTAACGTTAAATAAAGTTGTTACAGTAGTTCTGCCAAATGCCAATGATAGTACTTACAATAGAAAAGATCAAACCACACATTGGAGATATGAAGGCAGGAAGCCCATTAAGCGATGATCAACATTATACAAACATTTCTTTCCTTGTTAATATTGCTCGACACCTTCAAATGGTCAGAAGGGGGATTGCCAGGGATCCCTTTGGTACCATCATCAGTAACAATAAGTAATAACATTGGCAACAGGAAAAGCATTAACCTACACTGTAGGTCTGCGGATGATGACTTTGGCGAGATTAATTTCCACGAGGGAATGACAAAGACATGGAAATTTAGAAATTATGTCACACATATTTCGTGTGAGTTCAACAAAGATGAGTATAGGTTGTTGTCGCAAAGTAATAGGTTGTTGTTATTGCAACTTAATGATGCTACCCTGTTTAATGTTGGTTATTATGGCTATAACCCTGAGTGGAGCATTAGAGGAGATGGTCTCTATCGTTGGCAGGGTAAGAACGTATTTGCATTTGCATTACGGACCCATAACGAATGGGTGAGAGAGTATTATACTGTTTAAACTACAATCAGGATATGTACGTTACTAATACTAGCTGCTTGTTTTCTTTTTGTGTTTAAACACCAAGCTGAACTCAAATGGATGACAAATTAATTAATCTAAGTTATAATCCTAAATTTCAAACCTGTTATAAAATCGGAAGGTTTAATTTATCCAAATTTGGCCATTCAATATATCATAGGACATGTCCATGTTAAGGTAATCAGAGAGGTTGGGCAAGCCAAGGACATAGACGATATCAATGATGATCCCATAGAAATGTAGAATCTGAATTCAAACATGCAACTTGCAAGTAAGCGTTGTTTGAATAATATAATTATAGGGAGGTCTTAATAAGTTTTTTTTTTTTTTTTTTTTTATACTAGCCAGACTAGGTTGTAAAATGTCAGTTATGAATATGAGAAATGTATAAGAGGAGGACCAAGTGAAGGTTACCAGTTACATGATCATCAAATGCATCTTTAAGGTGCTAAACACATACATATTATTTTCAGATATTCTTTATTGGCATGTTGGCAGGAATTGATCGGAATATATCCAAATCTCTGGTCGTCATTCAAAAATTTTATCAACGGCTACTTGTCGACCTACTTAAAAATGAAAAGAAAAAAAAACTTACAGCATGCATTTTTTAGGTTTGTGGACAGAATGGTAGCCAAGCTAACCATCTAATTAAACTAATATTTTTCTGTTTTATATCTTGGACTTTAATGCATATAGTGCAACTTGTTCTTTGATCTTTCACAAAAAAAAAAAAAAAAAAAAAAAAAAAAAACTTGTTCTTGGATCTCAATGTAAAGAGCTTGTCGTTTTAATACCTTCGATTTCCTAAAAATGTGTTTCTTTCTTGTTAGATTATAGTTTAATTTGAAATCTCTAAACACCTTTAGGCATATTCCCCTTAAACAAAACCCAAGTGGTACTAGTAAGGTTAAGAGACTTCCCTGTAGTTCTTCACATGGATAAATGTCTTTGCATGTTCTTCATTATAGCCTAGGAAAATACTTATACAACTTGTAATACTCAACCAAGATCATAATTTGAAAGAAAGGGTTGTTCACTTGTTTGGTGTTAGTATTTTCCACAGATTGTAGACTACTTGAATAGGAATTTATTTGCTTATCTGATTGTACTTGTTCATCTCTTATTGTTACTGCCACCATACACTTAAGTCTCTAGTCGGGGAACATCAACAAACATCCTCTTGAAAGAAAGTATCAAGCCAAGTTGATATGTGGTCAATGGAGTTTGGGAAGTATTATATTACAACACAGCATGCACCATTATTTTGAATCTTGGATGTTACATTAGTTCCAAATTTGATCAAGTTGAGTTAAATTATACTAACAAGATTCCTAGCCAGGAATATTCAGTCTTAAAAAGGTAAGCATAGAAGTATAGAATATTGTTCTTGGATTCAGTATTGCAGTTTCATAGAAACTAGATAAGTAATTGTACAATTTCCAACTTCCAAGCCATTCTTACCAAGGAGACCCAGACGATAGTTCTGATCTTCTCCTAACTTCAAATAGAATTCTCATAGCTCATAGTTTGGCTGACTATCAACGTTTCATCCAAGAAAGTAAGCAATCATCAAAGTTCTTTTTAGTTCATATGTATCACTCGTTTCAGAGCCTAGCAATGGGTGCTCTTCGATTCTTTCTTCTACAACTTCTCAGCTTCAGGCTTGTAACTTCAGATATCAGCTTCATCTACAATGGATTCTCTGATGCAAATTTGAGCTTCTATGGAGCTTCACATGTGACGCACAGAGGCATCTTAGAAGTGACCAATGACGCTAGCAAGCTAATGGGACACTCATTCTATCCATCTTTATTGCGTTTCAAGCAGAATGACACTGAAGGTCATGTTACCTCCTTCAGCACCACATTTGTCTTCTCCATTACTCCAAAGTATCCTGATCTTGGAGGCCACGGTCTCGCCTTTGTCCTGATATCAACTAAAGAACCAAGAGACTGTCTGGGAAATCAATATTTGGGCCTCCCAAACTTAACAAGCAATGCTGAGTTCTCCACTCGAGTAGTTGCAGTTGAGTTTGATGTTGTGCAAAATCTTGAACTTGAAGATATCAATGACAACCATGTAGGGATAGATATAAATACTTTGAACTCTAACAGATCTGAACCTGCAGCATATTACACCACACGCAACCAGCAAGACAACGTTTCAATTGATCTCAAAAGTGGAGCTCCTGTTCATGCATGGATTGATTACATTGGCAAGGATAAGTTGATAACTGTCACAATTTGTCCTTATGGAATGCCAAGGCCCACTCAGCCCTTGATCACATTCTCTGTTGACCTGTCATTAGTGATAGCAGAATACATGTACGTGGGATTCTCTGCTTCCACTGGATTGCTTGCAGCTACACATAGTGTCCTTGGGTGGAGCTTTAGGATCGGTGGTAAAGCTCAAGATTTAGATCCATCTCTGCTTCCAACTCTCATACAACACCAAAAAGTGGTGCATAAGACGAGCTTTGCTGTTGGGATAGCTTTAGCTTGTGCAACACTTGCTTTGCTGGTGATCTGTGCTGCACATCAAGTGGCCCAAAGGAGGAAGCACGGTGATGAGGCATTAGAAGATTGGGAAGTCGAGTACGGAGCACGAAGATTTGAATACTCGGAGCTTCTGGAAGCAACCAGGGGATTTGGGGATGAAAACCTTATTGGCAGTGGAGGATTTGGCAGCGTATACAAAGGGTTTGTTCCTAGCACAGGACTTGAGATGGCAATCAAAAGGATTGCTCATAACTCAAGGCAGGGAATGAGAGAGTTTGTGGCGGAAATAATGAGCATGGGAAGACTCCGGCATCGGAATCTAGCACAGTTACATGGTTGGTGCAAAAGCCAAAACGAGCTGCTTCTTGTTTATGACTATGTTCCCAATGGAAGTCTCGACAAGCTCTTGCTCAGCACCCACAAAAAATTCCTGAACTGGGAACAAAGATATAAAATCTTGATTGGGGTTGCGCAAGCCCTGTTGTATCTCCATGAAGAATGCGAGCAGAGGGTTGTGCACCGAGATGTGAAGCCAAGCAATGTCCTGATAGATGAAGATCTCAATGCCAAGCTCGGAGACTTCGGCCTTGCGAGAATATATGATCACGACATCAATCCTCAGACTACCAATATAGTAGGGACTCTCGGATACCTTGCGCCAGAACTCACAAAGACTGGAAAAGCCACAACAAGCACAGATGTGTTTAGTTATGGTACATTACTGCTTGAAGTGGCTACTGGAAGGAGGCCCATTGAGCCACAAAGAAGTTGTCAAGAATTGGTGTTACTGGATTGGGTTAGGGAGCTACATTCTAGAGGAGAAACAATGAATGCTATTGATACCGAACTGGAATCTTACAACAAAGATGAAGCAGAGCTGGTTCTCAAGCTTGGCTTATTATGTTCTCATCCTCGTCCAGGTTACAGACCTAACATGAGAAGGATAGTTCAATTCCTCTTGGGGGATGCTACCCTTCCTGAGTTACCTCTTGATGTGCACCTTGATGTGCATGGTCCAATAACTGATTCTTCTGATGGTTATTTCGATGATTCAAATCCTTCTTCAGGCCCGATGACATCTACTAAGAGCACTACTAGTTTCACAAGTTTCGAGCAGAAATTTGTAGCCCAAACCTCAAGAGTAACTTACTGAATGTTAATTGTATCTGCTCATTACATTTGCGTACATCTTGAACTGACAATTAGTTTATACATATTTCATAGCGAAATTCTTCAAGCTGAATTCTTTATTTGCAAACCTTTTGAATAACTGCCCATTACTTTCATCATTTCTTAATATAAATCAGCAAGTCCATTTTACTGTTATGGATATCGGGTTTTCTTCTTGTCCAATAGTACACTTCATTCGAGAATCCAACTACAACCTCGACCCTTCTTCGAACCTATCTTGCTCATCAAACCCAGAGTCTGCCACAACTTTTCCATTTGACCTGTACCGCCATATACTTTTGCCAACATCATATGATTTGCAGCATTGAATGGGTCCAAAACCCGAAGTTCATGAGCAGCTATTTCCCCAATCTCTTTGTTACTGTGGACCACAGATGCACTGAGAATAGCTGCCCATGTTACAGCATTTGGTGCCAAGGGCATCTTCCGCAAGAGATCATATGCCTCCGTAAGTCTACCTGCTCTTCCAAGCATGTCGATAACACAGTTGTAATGATCTATGCTTGGCTGAATACCATATTTGCTAGTCATGGACGTTAAGTACTTCATTCCTTTATCAACTAAACCTCCATGACTGCAACTAGTTAACAATCCAACAAAGGTGCTGCCATTATAAAAACCCAACTTTAACACCTCTTCTGCAACCTCTAATGCCTTTCTAGCACACCCATTTTGACCAAGACCTACTATGAGTGTATTCCATGAAACAACGTCTCGCTTGGGCATGTCATTAAACAGCTGCTCTGTTTCTTCAATACAACCACATCGGGCATACATGTTAATCAATGAATTATCAATGTAAATGTTACCAGGTAAGATCCCACACTTAAAGAGGGATGCATGTATCTGCACCCCAAACCGCAGCATTGTGAAGGTAGCACAAACACTTAGGACAATCGTGTAAGTAGACGAGTTTGGCTTGACTTTAACAGAACTCTGTAATTTTAGAAGACGAAGAAACAATTCTAGTGCGTCAACCCCAAAGCCACTTTCTGCAAATCCTGATATCATAATGTTATAAGAGAGGGTATCTTTTTCTCCCATGGCCTTAAACATCCCATGAGCTTTGTCAATCAACATATGGCGCATATAACCATCCATCATAATGTTCCATGAGCTCAAATCCTTCCATTTTATCCCACTAAATATTTTCTCCGCATCACTTAAATTCCCTAGCTTTGCATGTAAATCAATCAATGAATTCTTTACAAAAACACTATCCTTCAATCTACCATCCAAAACCTTAATTGCAAGACCATGTATTTGCATTGCAGTAACAAGCGACCGCACATCCAAACAAGCTTTCAAAACAATAGTAAAAGTATGTGGATTGGGTATAACCAAAAGCTCAGAAAAATGGCTCGCAAAAAGCTTCAGACCAAGAATAGGATTGCCATTATGGGTATAACAAGAAAGCATAGCAGTCCACAACACCACATTCTTCTCTTTAATAGGAACAGAATCAAATACCTTACGAGCTTCATCAACAAAACCAAACCTCGATAAGCCAGTAATCATCAATGTATAAGACCTAGGATTAAACTCAGGCATCTCTTGATAAAACAACCTACGAGCTTTATCCAACTGATTAGACTCTATAAGAACAGTAAGCATTGCATTCCAAGAAACTTGGTTTCTTTGTGGCATTTCTTCAAACAGTTTCACTGCTTTCTTCAACTCTCCCGCTTTGCCAAGTTCCATTATCTTTTTCGTGTAAGAGATAATTACCCTTTTCTGCAACAAACCTTCTTCTCCAAGCTGCCGTGTGAAAGGTAAAGTGGTTATGTTTCGCGCCAAATTTCTCCATCGAAGTAGAATTTTTGCACAGAGCGAGCGCATTACACATTCCGTGAAATGGTAAACAGAGAGAGTGTGTTTCAGCATATGTTTATGTTTGGTTCAATTCGCTAGGTTTTATTGTGTTTTCTAAAACAAAACCCGGTTTTATTTGATGAGCAATTGAAAGAAATGTTCTGCCAATCATGCCTAGTGGCTAGTAGATAGTAGTAGTTCTTCAAGGGATAAGTGAAGTGACCATAAACCCAGCTTGTCTGCAACAACTCAAAGCTGCAGGTATCCTTGGTTATCAAAGACCACTATCTAATCGCTTTTCGAAACCTCGCTACTATGAAATTAATATTGAAAATTTTAGAGTTGCAATGTGTGAGATATTGAAGATTTATCTTACATGGAAGTACCATGAAATAAGTGAACTGCCATCTTCTGAAATCATATATGAGATGAATCTGATAGCTCAAATTTGTGTGGATGCCTGCATGACTGTGCTATACGCTAAGTTGCATACCGTTCACAAACATTATGGGACATATGCTTCCCACTTTGACTCACCTCCTACATACTCAAAGGAACTTGAGCTGCCACTGCCATTTGCAGATGCCATCCAGAACTTTGGTGTTTTTGAAACTCGTTGTATGTTGTCCAACTATTTTATGATCCCTGTGTATCCTGAAGATGTAAAGCATGAAGGTCGATCTTCTGAAGAGTGGTATCCTACTGAAAAGTGTTGATACTAGTATCAAAGACGGCTCCGCTTGGTGGACTTACAAGATCGAGGAAGTCTGTGGTAGTTTCGTCTTCCAGTACGTCCATCATTCCTTTCCTACACTACACAGATCGTTCCGCTATCCTCTCATTAATGTTCCTCCATGTTGATGGTTACACCAAAAGTCTGCTGCCAATTATTAAGCACCATTCTGATGATCAAGACTATGGATATCAATTGTGTGAAATACCAAGTGGATTTCATTTCCGATCATTTTCAGCATTATGCCACGGACCGAGGGAAGAGTGGGATTTCTGCTAATATTCGCTAGCCGTGATAATTTACTTCTTTGATACAAGTATAATTGTACTTGTGTCTTGGTATTCCTCCATGCCATGACTTTAAAGTGAGTTTTATACCATGCCTGATAGAGCACTATCTTGGTTGTTTAAACTCTTTGAATTTTTCTTGATATCTTCTGTTAGGCAATAGTGACAGCAAGGCACCCTCAAATTTGGTCTAGTGGATTTTGACAGTCTGAAATATTTGTTAAAATGCTGATTAATTTCTTTAACTTGAAATGTTCTGTTTGAAGTCAGCATTATTTTACCATTGTATAGTGTGATGCAAATTTGCAGTTTACACTAGTTGATATCAAATTGAATATTTGCAGAAGCTTCGTTTTATGTTCTAAAGAGACAGCAAAGTAAGAAACGAAAGATAGCTGATTTCTGCACTTCAAAAAGCCGCAAGATCAGGTATCATCCCTTGACTCTTTTCTTCCTATCCGGGTTAATGTCAACACAGTAGTTTGGACTTGGATTTCTATAGATATTTTGTTAATATTGCTTTCACAGGTACTGTACCATGTTCATGAGTAGATTGTCAATTTCATTTCCCCAGAACTACAAAGCTTCCTGATATGGCGCCAGTGTTATTTAAAAATTTATTTGGACTGAAGAATCTGAGAACTGCCTCTGAGTCTGTGGCCTAGTTCCATTTGTTTCAATGGTAAAATATATCTTTCCTTTTATGTGCTGTAATGTTGTTGCTAATCTTTAGAATGGCCTACAGCATGCCTCATTTGGGTCCAATTTAACGTTGCAATCCAATACCCCGGCAGGGGTGATTTAATTTCATAGTTGAGATGGTTTTTCTCTCTTACCCTTAAGATTTACCTTTGTTCACAGTAAATTCAGTTTGATGCATTTAACTAGGCTTAGTCTGGACTTTGCTTGAAAGAATTACTGTTTGTAATTTGTTTTCTTTGGATATCTGCTCAAAATGGGAGGGAAAGGAAATAGGGTTAAACATAATTTTTTTTTTTTGCCAAGTAGATTAAACATAATTTTAAGGCAGACTTCTATGAGTAATCACAGCCTATTTGTATATCACTGCACCAAGAAATGATGTGAGGCTGAAACTCATTCTAATGGCAGCAAAGTTGTTGATGTTTGAATCAATAAGAACCTAACATGTTGCGCTCACGGGATTGAGAAGCAAATCAGTTAAGAGCATTCCCAATAGTAAAAGGGTTTTAAGGGTGCCACATAGGAGAGAACAAAAGGTTTTAGCATAAAATTTATGTTAAAAGTGATTAGCACTTTTAGAGTTACCAATGGTTGGTTTTAAAACAAGGGTTAAAATTTAAGGTTTCACTTTTCCCAAAAAATATAGTGTACATTGTGATGAAATCCAATTAATAAAATGGTCCTATGTGGCAGTTTTAACTCCTTGGCAAATTTGCCAAGGAGATAAAAGTGTTTTGCTTGAAAAGTGTGTTAAAACCCACTATTGACAAGAGTTTTTTACTAAAAGTTGCTAAAAGTGATTTAAAACCTACCATTGGGATTTGGGAATGCTCTAAGTAGTGGTTCCTTTTCAATAGAAAGAAACCAAGATTAAATGTGCCACATCAGCAGCCATGTCAGGCTTTGTCTGGAGGGTGTAGGGAGAGGGTGTAAGCATAGAAATATAGAATTGCTCTGAAAATAAACAACTAATCTCGTTTTTGTCTTTGTCTTTGCGTAAATCCTATGCTGTCCAAGATGGCGCCAAGGCGTCAATTTCTCAAGCCCTGCCAGGAACTCGAGTCGCCTAGGTGTTAATGTTTCCACGTACTTAGATACATCTGGTTGTCAAAGGTGATGCCGAGGTGCCACTAAGGCACTATTTGGATGCCAGCACCTCGCTTCGCCGCGGCAACCAACATCATAGCTTAAATGCAAAATTTATTTTGCTAAATTCTGTGAATGAATATGATAGGTTCTGTTTGTCTTCAAGTTCCAACTAGGATGAATATCTGTGAGACTGAATGTGAGAGGTTCTGTTTGTCTTCAATAATCGAAGTCCACCTGGAAGATTATCTGTGATTCACCTAACCTAGAGTGGATTCTAGTAAATATACCATCATCCATTGCTTGATTGAAGTAAGGTCCCACTCAAGAAGCATTATTTGCATAATCCATACAATATGGTCTCTCTCATCCTTGTAGATGAATAGGGACAACAATTAACCTTTCAAATCAAATAATGCACAACTTCCATTATCTAATGGTTACAATCATAGGTGAAAAAATCGTTTTAGTCCGGATATCCGATCTCCAAAAAACCGGATTATTCCGCGAATATCCGACCTCCCATGTCGGATTTTTGAGGTTTGGTAGATTCAAATGTATCGGAATTTTTCGCGGATATTCGCGAATATTCGCGAAAAATACGGAAAATTGGGAGGTTTTCTACACTTTTCGTGTTTTTCTTCTGATTTCGATATATAAACTTATAATTAAAAGAAAAACATACATTACAAATTAAACACACGACAAATCATACAAGGAAGCTAAGACGGAACTATTACACAAGATAGTTTTACTCATAGGTGAAAAAATCGTAAATATCAGGCGGATATTCATAGAACTTTTATATGTTTACAATACAAGAACTAAACACAAACAACCTCATTACAACTCAACCCATAGTTTTATTTTAATAATCAAAATAAAAGACATGCTAACCCCAGAATGATAGACGCCCCATGTCAAACCGATGAGCTTCGAGTCGCATACGTGTGGGGACGAACTCAATACAGTAATATTCCCATGACATTGTTTGCTCGTACGACCTGAATTGGTCAATATGCATATCATATGCATCTTGATCCATACAATACGGAGCAAATGATTCAAAGATAGGAAATCTCGAGTATTGTTGAACCGACATTAATGTATCGGCTGACTGCACGTCCGACCCACTTGTCATTGGGGTCAACCAACTCCCTATATTAGGAAACCAAGAACCAGTGTCATCTGGTTGGGTTTGGTAGGATGGTACACTGGAATCATCACTTTGGGAGGTTCCCATGTTACCATAAGAAAAATGAGGGTAAACATAGGTAGGTTGGATGTTGGTTTGAGAATAAGGGAGGTTCCATGAAGTTCGTCGCGAAAGTTTCCAAACGTCTAGTGCCTTTTGGACCTTTTTTTGATAATCTCATCGAAAATTCTAGTTCGGGGGATTAAAAATAAATGTGTTAATTTTATAATCGAAAATTTCATAAATTTCGATAAATATCGGTTTTTGCCGAATATTTCGTGAATATCCGATAAATGCCGACCGGCATGGGGTGTTTTAAATTCCGTTTATATGACGTATGCTGTTCCGATCCGATCTCCACAAAACCGAAATATTTCGTGAATATCCGGTCGGCAAAAACGATTTTTTCACCTATGGTTACAATTACCAACTCTTCTAACTACTATATGAATCATGAGATAGATAAACTCCAAACCATCAATTTGTTTGATAGATTTCATATTCAGATTTAGGCATATAACTAGTTACGAGTCCCTTTTCATCTATAATAATGTTTTTGATGTTTCAAATGTACATCATGTCTCCACCATATGGCTATACTAAAACATGTTTTAAGTGCTAAACTTTATCTTTATGTCCTTTCATGTGGCTTAGTTAAACCAGTGTTATACTGTAGTTCATTTTTTTTTTTTATTGTTGATATGAAAGCACCTTGTTTAATCCACAACTGATCAATGTGGATAGATAAGCTTAAAACCAACAACTTCTCTAATCCCATGTAATTTATTTCTTTAAGTATGGTTTCTTAAGTGCCAAATGAATGAGGTATTGAACTATGATCATTCATGTAAAAAAAAAGAGAGAACTATGATCATTTAATACGTAGTACTACTAATTAATGATTCTTAGGAATGAAGTGCACACTTGACAATTTATACCCCTCATAATATCTCCAACATGGATCATCCAACCACCTAATGGTTCTCGAGATGCAAATACATATCAAACAATCTCAAGATTTCAAATTATATTGATTGATGATGATGATGATGGTCAAGAAGCAAAGAATCAATCATAGCTTTTGTGTGGGTCATAGTGAATCTTAAACAACTGCATGATTGACCCACATATAGTGTTTTCATTGTAGAACTGGCAAAACTATAAGATTGTCTTTTTTTGACTCAAAGAATAATGTAAGCACTTAGCTCAAGTAATTGAAATTGTTATTTTTTTTGAAAGGTCGACTAAGAGCATTCCCAATGCAAGGTGGATTTTGGAGGTGGGGTGGATAAATCTGAGAAACTACAAATAGTGCTAGTATAACAATTGTAAATTCAAACAAACAATCAAACAATACGCAGAAAGTAAATAACACACAAAGATTTTTAACGTGGTAAAACCCAAACAGGAAAACGTCCACGGTTGTCCTCGCGACAACAAAATAATCCACTAGATGAAAAGAGATGTACAAACCTATCAACTATCTGCACTCACTGTGAGTTGATACTCCTGGTTATCTCTAACACCTTGACTTCACCAGAGCACCTTGATGTACGCACAAGACACTCGACTTCTTGATGAACACACAAGAAGACTCGAAGCCGAATTCACAATAACTCTTAAAGATCACAAAGATATGAATTGAGAAAAGGGGGAAGAAGGAGAATTGAGTTCAATAGCCACAAACACTTTCAATATCAAAAACCTAACCAAAACACATGAACTAGAAGAAGGATGGACGGCCAAAGAACTAACTTGTTCTATGGAAGAGAAACCCTATTTATACTTAGGGTTGGAAACCAAGGAAAATGGGCCGAAACAGTGCAAACTGACTTTGGACGTTCGTACGTCGATATGACGTTCGAACGTCTCCACACAAAAATAAGCCTGCTGCCTACCATGACGTACGAACGCTCTAACTCGGTACGTACGTCTCCATACGAAACACGTCTGCTGCCTACTTGGACGTACGAACGTCCTAACTGCGTACGTACGTCCTGACCAAAAGAAGTTTGCTGCTTCAGTGGACGTACGTACGTCCTAACTAGGTACGTACGTCCAGAACCCAATAACTTATCCTGGACAGAACTAAGAAACACGAAGGACACGAGACGACCATGCGTACATCTTGATTTTCCTAACAATGAATTCAAGGCGAGATAACCAAGGACACTTTGTCACAAAATTGATGTCAAACCACTTCGTGCCGGTTTCAAAATCCACCTTGTAGCCTAAAAGAATGTCCCAAGGGGAGGTGGATTTTGGGGGTGGGCTGCCCACAGGTGGATTTGAAGGTGGATGAATCCACCTTCAACTCCACCTGTGGGTGGTAGAACCGGACGGCATGTTACATGCCGTCTGTTTTTTTTTTTAAGTTTACGTAGTGTTTTAAAAGTTTTGGACTCTCGGACGGCATGTCACATGCCGTCTCCCTATTTTTTTTGAAAAAAAAAATGGGACGGCATGTCACATGCCGTCCGGTTTTTCTAAAAATCCACTTTCTCCCTACAAGAGTCCACCTTCCCTTGGGAACTCTCCACCTTGTAGAGTTTCACCTTGAATCAACAAGGTGGATTTTGCTTAGGTGGACCTACGTGGCGCCTACGTGGAGGTGGATTTATCCACCCTGCATTGGGAATGCTCTAATATAATATCTGCCAATATAGGGAGTGAATTGAATGAACTTCTTTCCATTGTGTGGACATTTTATTTCTTCATATATTATTTTTATTTTGGAGTAAAGAAATTGGGTTTTTCTTGTGACTCATCAACTACACCCAAAATTCCAAACCACCTAAATCCTATTAATATATGTGTCTTCAACCTTTTCTTTTCCTTACAAAAAAAATATAGAAAACAATAATTCATCATCTTCATATCTCCATAACCAAACCTCCCAACTAGATTTTCACATTTTCCCTTAATATGAACACACTTCATTCAAACTCTGATGACCCAAAAACCCCACTTCTACCTTCCCACCATGACACCATTCCAAGATCACAAAGCTTCATCAATTCACCTCTCCAATCAATCTGCACAATCAACAATGTTTTTATACTTTTAGGACCTTTATCATGTATCATTATATGTCTTTGTGTCGATCTAAATGGCTCAAAATTGAGTAGAAACATGTTAGCAGTTCTTGCATGGGTATTTTTATGGTGGCTTACAGAAGCTGTACCTATGCCAATCACCTCCATGGCTCCTCTTTTTCTCTTTCCATTGTTTGGGATTGCTTCTGCAGACCATGTTGCGAAAACATATATGGATGATGTTATTGCTCTTGTTCTTGGAAGCTTTATTCTTGCTTTAGCAGTTGAACATTATAATATTCACCGGAGATTGGCTTTGAATGTGAGTACCAAAATCATTGTTGCAGTTATGACAGTTAATAATATTTCCTATTATCTGGTGTTTTTTTTCCCTCTCCTTGTCAATTGTCATATCTCTTCTAACAGAATATTCAACTGAAAATTATTATAGTAATAATATTTGTGTTTGTGATCAAGATGATCAGTACTGAATGAATTATATTATCTTATAAACTGAGATTTTAGTTGTTTTTTTGTTTTTTGAGTAAGGTGGATGGTGGTCATTTTCTTGTATGCTATATATATAATATGTTTGAAAGATATATGATAAGAATGCTGGCATTATTTTGTTTTTGAATAATTCAATGAAGTCATATCATTTATCCCTGAAGTGTTGGAATTGGATTCCAATCTTTACAATGGCCCACATCATCTCTAAATGATTTTTTTTTATTATTATTATTATTAATGACTTAAATTTACCTTAATCCAAAATCTAAACTCTCTTGCAATGAAATGTACTATGACAACAGATAACCATATTGTTCTGTGGAGATCCATTAAATCCACCATTGCTTCTCCTCGGGATATGTGGAACGACTGCATTTGTCAGCATGTGGATGCATAACACAGCTGCAGCAGTGATAATGATGCCGGTGGCCACCGGTATCTTACAAAATCTCCCAGCTAGTGGCCGGTCGGACGACAAAGTGACCAAATTCTCTAAAGCTGTGGTATTAGGTGTGATATACAGTGCATCTATTGGAGGAATGAGTACCCTGACCGGGACAGGCGTCAACCTTATATTGGTGGGAATGTGGAAAAGTTACTTCCCTGAAGCAACACCTATTAGTTTTGCTACTTGGTTCTTCTTTGGGTTCCCTTTAGCTGTATTGATCTTCATCATATTGTGGGTGATACTCTGCTTATTTTATTGCTCAAAGGGTACTGCAAACGCTCTGTCCAGTTATTTGGACAAAGCACAATTGAAAAGAGAGCTTGAGTTACTTGGTAGGTAACTAATACTTTTCAAAGCACTTTCTTCTTAGCTTAATTGTTCCTATGGTCCCATTTTGTTGATTAAGAATGCATTATCTGAGATCTATGATTGTTTCTATGAGTAGGTCCAATGGCTTTTGCTGAAAAGATGGTGCTGATTGTATTTTCGGTAAATAATATTGCCCAAGACATTCTTTTTCACAGTAATATAGAGCAATAATGTAGGATGGATGGTTAATTCTACTCTTCTGTCTCATTCATTGATGCAGATGCTTATAGTATTGTGGATGACAAGAAGTATAACTGATGATATTCCTGGATGGGGAGCTCTCTTCGAAGGACGTGTTGGAGATGGAAGTGCAAGTGTAAGTTCTGCATTTACTCTAGTCTGAGTAGAGAATTAACTGAGCATCCAGTCTTACATGGAATGTTAATTTGCAGATAATGATGGCAACCTTGTTATTCATAATCCCAAGTGGAAAGCAAAAGGGAGAGAAATTGATGGATTGGAACAAATGCAAGAAGCTGCCATGGAACATAATACTACTATTAGGTGCTGGTTTTGCTATAGCAGATGGTGTGAGAACAAGTGGACTTGCACAAGTGTTGTCGGCCAGTCTCGATTTCTTAGACAAAGCTCCTTACCTTGCAATTGCACCTGCAGTTTGTCTTATAAGTGGTATTGTTACTGAGTTCACATCAAACAATGCCACCACAACTCTGGTTGTTCCCCTTCTAATTCAAGTGGCCCAAACTATGCATGTGCATCCATTATTCCTCATGGTTCCTGGAGCCATTGGAGCTCAATTTGCATTCTTGCTTCCAACAAGTACACCTTCAAATATTGTTGGATTTACGACAGGGCATATTAACATACAGGATATGATCAAGACTGGTTTGCCTTTAAAGATTGCTGGTATTGCGATACTGACCATTTTGATGCCTACCTTAGGAGCTTTGGTTTTTGGAACAAATGACCCAATATAAAACCAAGCGAGCTTCAACTTACCATTGCAGTTAACCTAGTAAGTTTTGTGCAAATGTGAAACAGAAACAGAATATCTCGTGTCAGAAGAAGAAGATCCAGTTGTTCTTGGTTTTCTTCCTCAAATAGAAAGTACCAGTCCTACTGAACTACCAAGATTTATCTCTGTACTATATTGTTTATGTAATTCTTCTGTCTTGAGTGATCAGTGAGGTTCTTCTCTTGTCCATAAGTGTACATTTTTCGTGTGGTTCTTGATATACCTAATAGAGTTCTCTTTTATTGATTTCACAGTATTGAGTATTGTGTACATCAATATAAGTTTAGTTAAAATCCCACAGATTTACTATAAATCGGAAGTTGCAGAAGACTGAATAATAAAAAGCGACTGTGACAAGGCTTCTTCCATGGTTGATTATCTATAACTTATTTCAATAATAAATCTTATTTTACATTGTAATTTTTTTTTCCCCTTTATTTCTACAAGGCACTAACTAATTTTTCATCTATTTCGCCTATACAAAGTGCATGACATGATGTGTCCTGCAAAATTTGAGGATCATCAGCAGTTCCAATAGAACCTAAAGTGATATTCTGTTTTCAATGCCTAACTTAATTTTACTAATAAACTCCTCTATGGTCATGGTTCCAAGTTCGCCACTGAACCTAGATCTAACCGTAACAGATTGAGTCTCTACTTCTTTGGGGCCAACAACTGCCATTAATGGAATTTTCTGCTTCTCGGCATTCCTTATGAGCTTTGGTAAGCGCTCTCCATGAGAAATTTCAGCTCGAATACCACTAGCTTTTAGTCTGCTCGTGACTTCATTGCAGTAATCAAGCTGGCAATGAATGGTAGTTGTGAGCTTCAAAATATATAGAAGAGCTTCATGTCGGTAAGACATAAAGCACTTCAATTAATGAATGGACCTCTGAAGAGGCACATGAAACGGAATTTGCAAAGTAAAGAGAAAGTCAGAAACCTGAGTGTCTGTGACAGGTAACATCCGGGCTTGGATTGGGGAAAGCCATAATGGAAAGTCGCCTGCATAATGCTCTATGAGGACTCCGAAAAAGCGCTCCAAGGAGCCAAGTACTGCTCTATGGATCATGATAGGTCGCTTCTTCTCTGAGTTCGAGTCGACATACGTAATGTCAAACCGCTGTGGCAAGTTAAAATCGACCTATCAAAGCAGAAAATTGACATCTATTAGGCCATAAAGTCATTCATAATCCTGATGCAACCAAAGTACTGTTAACTATTCACAAAGTTGGCAGCAATGTTGACTAGAATAAGTTACCTGTACAGTTGAACACTGCCACTTTCTTCCTAGGGCATCCTCTATCTTAAGATCAATTTTTGGTCCATAGAAGGCACCTCCACCTTCATCAGTTTGGTAGTCCCAACCCTTGTCATCCAAAGCATCTCTAAGAGCAGTGGTTGCTTTTTCCCATATATCATCACCTCCAACAGATTTCTCTGGTCGTGTGGAAAGGTTTACCTCATACTTGTTAAAACCAAATTGTAGTAAGATTTCTTCAGTTAGATCCAAGACACCTCTAATTTCATCTTTGATCTGATCCTCTAAGCAGAATATATGTGCATCATCCTGCAAAATGAGCACAGAGTTACAGATGTAAAATTCACAATCATGCATCAAAATAAAGGGAGTACACTTAAGGCTCCATAAGCATGCAGTCTCACACTTGCAAAGCCTACAAAATGGAGCTTTACATTAGTGATTAGTATTAACAGATAATATAGATGACATTACAGATTACTATTGTTCTAGAGGTTGGGGTTTTGTTTACTCTATGCCTCAACTGCATAAGTGGACATGTCTAGGGTCAGATGAAATTTTACTAAGCAAGCAATGTGATAACTTCTGCAATAAACATTATGAACACAACACCGAAGAATTGCAAATTGGTTGCTTGTGAGCCACTACGGTTTTGTGCACAGCCATTGGACTTACAACTCACAAATTAATGAAAAGAATGACAAGTTCTCCCTTGCACATATTATCAATCTAGCACACAGACAGAAGTGAAAACCCTTTCTCTCACACCCACAACTTTTTCAACCAAAAGGCCAAAGGCCTACAATAATTATTGAGCCTAATGCTTGAATAACAAAGAAACCAAGAACTAAAAGAACTTAATTTTAAATTATTTTGGAGAGGTACCAGTAGCACTAGCTCTACTTAGTGAGATACAAACCAACTTTAGAAATTACAAAAACAATCCTAAATAATCTATAAATAGAACTTAAACATGATACCTAAAATTCCAACTAATCTAAAAAAATATGCAAGCCCATTTGTGCCAAATTAGGGGTTTGACGTTCTAAACACTAGATTGAGGGATGTTATTCACTCAAACTTTGTTGTGGCTTCAAAACTACAAAGTTTAACCGACAACAACTACTCCTGAGTCCCTCTAGTTAAATAATTGGCATGGTGAGTCAGAACTTGCTGTGCAATCAATTGCCTATTTCTATATCTACCAGGCAGTGCAGATGGTTTGTGAGTTTGTCCAATGATTATTTTTAGTGGAATTTATTGAATGATGAGTGTCAGTTTCCAACTGCTCTTTGTTGTGCCTTGTCTTAATCACAATATATATGCCTCATACAATGTTTTCTCACATAATGGGATCTCTTTTTCATCGGAATTCGATCTCTGTTTTTGCAGAGGTCTAATTCATAGATCTGTTTTCTGGCCCATTGATCTCCCATTGTGCGGAACATATGAACTAAATAATTTGAGATCTTCTACTTGATGTAAATCCAACCAAATTATATATACCTCACTCATCTTTGATCAAATACCTCTATCGTTAGTTACCACTCACCACACTTTATTCTCTATTTGATACCTTTTGTTTTTAGTTGCTATGGAAGACAAAGCAGAAAATAAGGATGCAAATAATAAGTTGACATAACAAAACCAAAGGGTGAGAATCTACCTGGGTGAAACCCCGTACACGAAAAAGACCATGTAAGGCTCCAGACAACTCGTATCTATACACTGTTCCTAATTCTGCAACTCGAATTGGAAAATCTCTATATGAGTGTAGCTTCCTTTTGTATATAAGAATATGATAAGGGCAATTCATAGGTCGGAGTTGATAGAGTTCCTCCTCAATCTTCATTTGATCGTACATATTCTCTTTGTAAAAGTCCAGGTGACCGCTGATCTGCCAGAGATCTGCCTTTGCAACATGTGGAGTATAGAGAAGGTCATAACCATGTTGTATGTGCATTCTTTTCCATGCATCTTCTATAATATGTCTAACAATAGCACCCTTGGGATGCCAAAACACTAGCCCACCACCTGCATCATCCTACAAACCACATTTTAACAATGACCTGATCGTTAGGCACAAAACACCCACTTCTACAATAGCTCTACTGCACAAATAGGTATTAAGCACACAGTGATATATTTGAATCTACCTGTATGGAAAACAAATCAAGATCTTGGCCAATACGTCTATGATCCCGACGTTTTGCCTCTTCTTTAAAGTGACGGTATGCTTTCAACTGGTCTTCACTCTCCCAAGCTGTGCCATAAATCCTTTGCAACATTTGTTTGTTTTCGTCCCCTCTCCAGTAGGCCCCAGCAATAGATTCAAGTTCAAGGGCTTTCTTGTTTATTTTTCCTGTAGATTCAACATGGGGTCCAGCACAAAGATCCCACCACTCATTTCCTGGAAAGGATACACGAGATAATAATGAGAGACACATATAAGAAGAAGAAAAAACTACTTGATTTTATTTTTAGCTAACCAAATGCAAGAGGAGTAAAAGTCTCCCAAGTCCTAATGATACATTAAATATGAGGATTTGTTATAATCAGAGCAAGTAGACCAAGAACCACAAACACAAAATCAATAAAAGGAAACACAGAAAATTTGAGGAATCATACTACTTTATCTGCAGAGAGTGGATATATTACTTAAAATGCATGCTCTGAAGACTATGAAAACTCAATCCCTATAAAATGAGCACTAATTAGACATTGAAGTGATTATTCAGCCAATGAGACAACGCTTTCTCTGGTGTGATCATGAAAGAAGCAGTTTATATGAGGTAGAGAGGAAACTAAGTTAGTTTTGAAACCAATAACATGAAGAACAGCTAAACTTGAAAATAGACTCTACTGGATATGATGTTGAAATCTAATGGCAGAGGACGGCGGGGATCTAAAGTAGATAACAGTAAAAAAAATTGAATGCGGTCTATGAGAGAATTTCCATGTGGATGACATCTAGAGATAATATGTACATAATTGTGAAAGACGGGGAGACAAAACAAAATGTTTGTGGGAGCAATCAAAATGAGGATGAAGACCTTGCTCATTGTGCTAGAGCAGACCTCTGCCATGACATATCTACACCTACAATATACCAGTCTCTAATATCCCCAATTTTGTAGACTGCCGTAATTGTAATATACAAAACTAGCCTAATGAGCATTCAGATTGGAATGAAATATCATCACTAACCAATATGATAGATGGTAATTGGATCTTCCTTTATGCCATCTAAAATCTCCATTTTGTATGGTTCATTGATGGCCTGTATTCTCTTTTCAGCTTCCTCTCTGGAAATTTCTTCTCTTACTAGCGGCAAATTGCGGCTGATGATCCGATCCTACAGATGATATAAGAAATAAATTCCACACTCTGAAACCACAAGCCAATGAATATATTTTCCAACTATAGTTGCAAAGGAAATCCTGGATTCTCAAGTCAAGATTCTACTTACCATCTCCTTTTTAATCTTCTTCAAGTCTTTATCTGTTAAAGGTTCCATGTCAAAGTCATAGTAGAAACCACTTTCTATCCATGGTCCAATGGTCACTTTTGCATCTGGGAAGAGCTTTTGAACAGCCATGGCCATCACATGAGCACACTGCAATCAAAACATCATCATTTTCAAGTTTCAACAAATGCAAAATATGTTGAATTTGTTTGATCACATATGGTCTACCAAACTGTGAATCTGTTCACTCTCGTTAATATAAAAGTAAAACATCTATTATTGTACCTATGATATAAAGAGGCTGCGAAAATGTAAAATCTCAAACTGAGATAAATAACTGAAAATGTTTCGGAGAAGCTAGCTAGTGTTTCCTTAAAACTTATTACCGAACGGAAATAACTGAAATTATTAAAAGAACAGTTTCGCAAAGTGGCGCCAATTTCATTCCTAATCAACTGTATTGAACCAATAAGTAATTCGGAGTTGAACCAACTACTGTATCAACTTAATAATTAGATTAAATAAACAAGAAAAAAAAATTCCAATCAAATGTGGTAGTGGTACTTACAGTGTGTCTAATCCGCAGCAAATTCTCCGAGGAATTGTTAGTGGGAAGAACGACAGGGGAATTTTCCTCTTCTTTAATTATTTTATCTTCATCAGTTCCAGTTTCAGTTACAGTTGCATCAGTTGTTGCAACAGCTATAGAAGATATTGAGTTCCCTCTACTCCTTTGATTTTGACATTTAATTAAATTCCTAAAATACCCATTTCTTCCATTAAGCTCAGAGTTTCTTCTTCTCTTAGACTCAGAAGAAATCAAAGTATTAGTGAGGAGGGGTGAAGAAGGCAGAAGAAATAAAAAGGGTTTATTTGTAATGGTGATGGGATGCTTGTTGTTGTTTTTGGTGTTATGATTATTAGATATTCTAAGTGGGGAAGAAGAAAAGGTGGTGTAGTGTGAACAAGCCATTCTTCTTCCTTAAAGCTCTCTGCTTCTCTGTTCTCTGTTCTCTCTATCTGTATCTGGTTGTCATGGTGAAGTAGTAGTATTTATGTGGAGGAGTTTCATTTCATTTTATGTCAAAAGGTCAAATGGACCGATTGAAGCCCGACAATGAATTGGGCTAAGATCCGCAATTCGAAATTTAACTAAGGCTCCACTTGGGTCCATCAACGTTTCAATCTACTGTATCTTTGCGTACGTGCAACCTTATCATGGTGAATGGTTTTTTTTTCTAATAAGATGGGATGGATGCATAAAATGAGATTAGGTCATTAGGGTCATTTAAATTTAAAACGTGTTTGGGTTGTGGTATTGGGTCATCTAATTTGTTCTGGGGATAAAACTTTTGATTCTAAACTTGATTGAAATTTATTTTTTATTTAAAAAAATTTTAGTACTATCATATATATTATTTTTTTATTATATTATTTCTTTAATTTATTTTTTCATTTTAATCTATGTATCCAAACATCAGTGACAGCTCTTAATTGGGCCAACCAATAAAAAAAAAAAAAAAATGTGGCCACAAAATCCTTATTCTAACCTCTACATTATTTCCAATTTTTTCGATTTCCGATCTTTTTTTTTTTTGAATTTGGAATAGATTATTATATTTTTGATTTTTCTGAAAAAATATGGAACAAAATTGGAACTACTCCTGTGAATCCGATCCGATTTTTCTGATTACTAATCCGATTCAATTTTTCGATAAATATTTCAAAATTTTCGATAATACTAGCTCTTGATTCGAATTTTTTTTTTCCGATATTCTGAACTTGAAATAAATTTTGTTGTTCCGAAAAAAATTAAAATGAAATTGAAAAAAAAAATTAATTTCAATTTTCGATTTATTTTTTCGAACATGCATTTTCCGATCCGTTCCATCTGATTTCCACCCCTAGTTTACGAGAAATGTAGCTACCCATGTGGGCCATCTATGTTTGAATTTGAATTGGACCACCCAAAACTCAGGGCCGACCCTACCAAACATAATAAAAATTAATATTAAAAATTTTAATTTTCTAAAATCATAAGTTTTAAAATTATAAACACAATTCCAATTCCCAAAAAAATTTCCAAACACCCTAAAAATTCTTGCCTACTTGAGTTTGTTGGTTGCTATTAGCAAATAATGTGGTGGTGAAAAGCACTGGGTAGTGAACATAAAAAAAATCCGGCTGTTAATAACAGCTGTCTACTTACACCCACCTGGTTTATTAACCGAAGCCGCAAAAATTAACTTCGTTAATCGTTACTGTAAGCTAAAATGAATTGACGATTTTATCCTGGAGAATATTCAAAAACAACCAAAAAGGGTAGGATAGACGAGAAAAGTAGTTGACACTTGTGACAGGTAAGTCGAACGAACAAACTGTCTTGTTGTTCTTGTCGTTCGTCATGCTAATCTTCTTCTTCTCTTCTCAAAACCCCAATTCAACTTAAACCAATTCTCTGAAAACCCTAAGAGAGAGAAATCAACAAATGTTTCCATAACAACAAGTGAGAGATTAGAGATTAGAGTTTCTGTTTCTTCTTCTTCTTCTTCTTCTTGTTTGTTCAATTATCTTGTTTGATTGTGAAAGAACAATCATGAAGAGTTTATTTAAGTCAAAACCAAAAACACCAGCTGAGATAGTTCGTCTTACTAGAGAGATTCTTATCTATCTTGATTCCAATTCTACTTCTCGTGAAGCAGCAGCTAGTAAGACTAAACGAGAAGAAAAGGTTTTATTTCATTTTCATTACTCTACTCTCTCATTTCACTCACTGTCATTCTGATTCTAATTCTAATTCTGATTCTGTTTTTTTTTTTTTTTTGAATAATTTGGATTTTGGATTTTGGTTGAAATTTTTTGATTTCTTAATAATCAAATTGGATATAATTTGGTTTTATTTAATGGAAAGTTTTAATCTTTTGTGAAAAAAATTCTGTTTTAAACGAAATTGGGAAATTTTTACAATGCTGAATGAATGTTACGAGTTTCTAAAAACGATATAAATTGATTGTTTTTAATTAGAACTGCAACTTTCGTAACTCTAATGGTCTATTTATATAAGAAGTTTATAATCTTTAGAGATAAAGAAGTGACATAAAAGTATTAGAATGTGGGGTACTATAGGCATTTGGATGGTTAATAAAGTATTCCAAGTTTCCAACTATTCCACTCATCATTTTTCCCTCTCTCTCGCATTTACTATCTATCTTTGATTATTTTGCAATTTTCTAGATTTTTTTTACCAGATATATGGTTTCTCTTTTCTTTATATAGAATATGAGTTAAATCAATTCTCTCGAGTTTTCTGATGTAGAAAACAATGGCATTGTTATTAATGTGAAAGCCGTGAGTTAGTTCCATTATGTTGATAAAGAAAGCAATAAAATCGGTGTAGTGAATACTTTCGTGACTGGTGACCTGTTGTTGGCCGTGTCATATTTGAAATGTTGTTGTATCTCTAGTTTGACAATTGGGTAGAATGACAATTCTAGTTTGTTTTATGCTTCTTCAGATGTTAGAGCTAAGTAAGTACATCCGGGAGTTGAAGTGTATTCTCTATGGAAATAGCGAAGCAGAACCAGTTTCAGAAGCTTGCTCACAACTAACTCAAGAATTTTTTAGAGAGAATACATTGCGCCTTTTGATTATTTGTCTACCGAAATTAAGCTTAGAGGTAAACATGAACCTGCTTTTTGTTAATCATTAAGAACTTCTACTAGTGCATCTGTTTTATTTTTGAGATAATGGTCATTCTCATATGTTGTAAATATGGATGTTTTAATGGGATCCTATTTAGCGCGTTATTTATGATGATATTACATTTTGTAGGCTCGTAAAGATGCCACTCAAGTTGTAGCAAATTTGCAAAGGCAACAGGTTCATTCACGGTTGATTGCTTCTGATTACTTGGAAAAAAACAAAGATCTTATGGATATTCTGATATCAGGGTATGCCAGTTAAAAAATAGGTCAATTTATTTTCTTGATCAAATTGCTCTTTTCGTGTTGAATGTGTATAATTGTTGTGCTGGCGAGATAATATATTTAAGTAAGAGGGATGGTATCCGTTCACTGCATCACTATCCTTTATTTCAAGTTGATTGCAAAGGGAGAAGACATTTATGTATTTACTGTTTTCAAAGTAATGGGAAAGCCAAAAAGACCACTCTCTGTAATCCTGGAGGCTATATTGTGCAGAGGAGGAACACAAGAATGTCCTTTTCTAATTCTTATGTGTTCTCTTAAAAAACTCAAATATAAAGCTCACCTTTTTTTTGAAATGACTAACTATTGAGACCTAGATGTCTTTGTTTTGCCTTCATACGGACAAGAAAATCAGTAAAGCTAAAATCATACTTTTCGATAACTTTGTATCCAGTAGGTAGTAAATTTATCATTAACATGTGGAACCCTTCCACGTGCCATTTTATTTAAGCCTTATCTTCTTTGTTTTAAGTATTAAAATATTTCTGCTAACTTGAATGACATATTAAATACTTCTATCAACTTCAATCTTAGTTCGTTTGTAGCTGTTGTCTATAGTTCTCAACCTTTAATTATATTAGGTACGAGATTCCGGAGCTTGCCTTACATTATGGTGCAATGTTGAGGGAGTGTATACGTCATCAGAGCATTGCTAGGTAAGCAAGAAATAAATAACTCCTTCAGCAAATTTTGAGACCTGATTATTTTATTTGCGGAAGTCTGATATATTTCAACTAGAGGTTGGTTATTGGTAACAGTTCACGATGTATGTATGCTATCATATAGAGTAAAAATAATGTTTTGGATAAGTAAAAGAAAATTTATTAATAAACAAAAAAAAATAAAAATAATAATAATAATAATAATACCATGGCTTATTCATATCTATCAAAGTTGAATAATGATGTGAAACAGAAAACCCAGTTTGAGTTTGATAAATAATATGATATTAATCATAATACAAGTATAGAAATACCAGCTTGAGCAGCAAAAGAAGAAAGGAGCAATGACCTTGTCATAAGCTATGCTTATGCGCCTGCATCATTGTATGTCAAGAGACCTAAAAAGCTATGGAATCATGGAAGACAATAATACTTAGTCAATTGTAGGTTGCTGTAGCAAATTTATAAATTTCATGATTGAGTTTTGATATAAATTTCTTTAATTTGGGTTATTTATTTCTCAGGTATGTGTTGGAATCTGAACACATGAAGAAGTTTTTTGATTATATTCAACTTCCAAATTTTGACATCGCATCAGATGCATCGGCAACTTTTAAGGTTAAGTATACGTACACTTCTACTTGTTGAGAATAAGAGAGCAGTTGATCAAATTTTGATTTTATTGAATTTCTTATCAATGTCACAAACAGTAACACTCACTTAAACACGACACTCACCAGTACTTCACGGTTCCTCACAACACAAGCACTTATCACAGACCTCACTTAGTCACACTTGTATGCACTTAGGACTAGCTACTTAGTGCAGTGCTTAACCAGTGAAGTACTTGTGAGTGTTTGCAACATTGAACTCTCACTTAAAACACAAGTACTTCACTATTTCTCACAACTGTGCCAGGGTTATCCTTTGTTTGATGTGTTAGAGTTTCACAAGTATCCATTGAAAGAGTTGATTAGAAAATAATCGGAATTCTATAATTTATGACAGTTGATCTCAATAATCACACATTGGAACATTTTCTTTCAAAGTCCACTCGTCACATATGTTAGGGTTATCCTTTGTATAACAAATTACAATTTATAATATCCTTTAAAAGAAATCGATGGGAAAATGAAGCGTGCATCTAAAAACTTATGACATTTGATCTGTAGATTTTTGTACGAACTGGGTTTTAGCAGACTAGCACTAGTAGTTTTACGCCAAACATGGTTTAAGAGGAATTCATGTACTGCTGTTGAAATTTGACACTTCATTTTAATGACATATTTAATCGGTAACGTTTTTCATTCCACATTTACTAAATTTATTTGCATGCATTTTGTATTGGATCTTTGGCCTAATAAGTTCTTCGTAGAATGGTACTTGGTTCAGAGGAACTTCAGTCTTGTGTTGACCGATTTGAAATGTTTGTGGAATAGGCTATTCTTTGATTATTACTTTTTACATGCTGCATCACAAATATTAACATCACTCTTGCTGCTAATTGCTGATTCTATTAACTGATTTTTTTGCAGGAACTTATGACTAGGCACAAATCTACTGTTGCTGAGTTTCTTACCAAAAACTATGAATGGGTAAGATATTCATTGAGAGAGAGTATTATTTTAGTAACGAGGGGAAGACATCAAAATGGTAATAGTATCATGTGTAGAAAAGGACATAACATATTGTTGCTAAATGTGGTATTGAAAATTAATAGTGTCATATCTACAATACCTCATCGTCAATTGTGTTTGCATGTTTATCTAAACTCTCAGTATTCTAAACACTAGAGCTGACCTAGATACTGCCTCTGGCAGCTGGAGTATATCCTAGTAACTGTCACTGTGTCAGTGGATATAGAAGACACAACTGCCAGAGGCAAAGGAGTTGGATTTTGTTTTTGTTCTTGTCTTTATTTGAATTGTTCTAATATATTAATATGGGTAGAAATTGATTTTATTATTGATAATATCTTTCTGCTGCAGTTTTTTGCTGAATTCAACTCTAAGCTGCTGGAGTCTCCCAACTACATCACAAGAAGACAAGCTGTGAAGGTAGTTTAATGACCTTCGTTCTATTCCATACCTTTAATTCAGATGCATCCGGTTAAGTTCTTCTAGGTCTTCTGTATGATGATTATCCCATGTTTGCATGTGGAGATTAATTCTCAATAGAGCATGCATGCAGTTACAGGCGCAGGCGCTGGCTTGGCGCGGTTGTGCCTAGGGCCTAGAACCTAGTGGAAGGTGACGCCTGTGTGGTGCAGTTTTTAGCTTCTTTATTCCTTATTTTCTCTTAGGTTAGGTAGAGCCGTACTAGATTTATGAAGATCAGATGTTCAAGATGAAGCTTGCGAATATATGAAAAGTTTTGATTTGGATCTTACACGTATAAAATTGACCAAAATATAATTACTGTTAACTTGATTGAAATTATCTGGGAAAACTTGTTGCCTATTATAATTGTTAAATTTGATGTGATCAAATCCTTTTTATTTTTATTTTTTTTGTGGAGTTCATAGTTATTAAGCGAGGGGCACAAATTGCTTTTTGTTACAACTGTTTTCTCATTTTGCTTCAGCTTTTGGGAGACATGTTACTAGACCGTGCAAATTCTGGTGTTATGATGCGGTATGTGAGCTCAAAGGATAACTTGAGGATCCTAATGAATCTTCTCAGGGTATGATATTTGTTACTACCTACTCAAAATTCGCTCAAGTATAATAGTGTTATGGTACCTCCAGAGTTTTGTCTCCTTCTCTGTGTCAACCTGTTACTTCATCCAGGAGTTACTGATGTTACAGTAAATCTAGATCAGACTAGTCCTACCATCAAATTAGCTTATGCTTGCTTAAAGTTCTACTGACATCGATAGGCACTTAACCCTTTTCAACTGAAGATGAGACCTCTACAAGTCTACATTAAATGTTGTTTTTGTCTCTTGGTTTGAAAAATGAGGCATACCCCCCATTCTGGAATGTGTCAAACTATTGCTTGATATCGAATTAAAATTAAAATGGGGGTGTGTGTGTGTAAAGAGGGGGGGGTCTGTCCAAATTTCTCTTTAAGGTAGCGTTTTTTTAGCACACACGTTTAGCTAGTATCCCAATGACTAATGTAGTAATGCTAATTATTACTTGTTACACACCTAAATTATAACGTTTTATCTTATTAAGTTCCTTAAAACAAGTTGATTGATAAAATTCTATGTGTTACTTATTCTTTTTCTTTTTAATGCAATAGTAAGTGTAAACTTGTAAGTAAATATATCTTGTCAAATTTTCGTGTGGTTCATATCATACTGTAATTATAAATGCTTGTATAGTAGAGACTTATCCGTCTAAAAGGACTTGTAGTGAAGGAATTACTAAGCATGCCGAAACACGAATTGTTTTATAGGAAAAAAGAAAGGCACTAGATAAAAACGATAATATTATCTCAAAGATTATATAGTAACATGTAATTGATGAACATATTGTAGTGATTACTTTAATGACTTCGATGCTTTTTCATTGTTGGACCAGTGGATTTCATAATAGTAACAAAAGAAAAGGCAACTGATAATTTCTAGTGTAAAACTTTCCTAAGAATATATTTGCTTTTCTTTTTTCATTTGCAGGAGACAAGCAAAAATATCCAGTTGGAGGCATTTCATGTTTTCAAGGTTTGCTGTTTGCATTCAGATTAGCTTTATGTTTATCTGCTAGTACTTGCAGATCCTATTTAAGTGAATCTGATCCTTCTTCTTTCTGGTTATGTTCATAGCTGTTTGCTGCTAATCAAAATAAGCCTCCTGATATTGTGGGCATATTAATTGCAAATAGAAGCAAGCTTCTTCGATTCCTTGGAGGCTTCACAACTGATAAAGGTTGAAAAATTAATTTCTTCTTTTGCTTTGAATAATAATTATTGAAAAATGTTAATGAACTATTCTGGTAGAAAGGTAGTACCAAGTTACTAGTTAGCTCTCTAATAGACATGTTCACCTGAATTGCTCGGACAAACAAGTTTTAAGATTTTCTGGTTTTATCCCTAATGGCACCAAAAAGTGTGTTTTAGGGGTACCTCACTGATTTCCTTTGAAAGGCTACTTCAGCCTTTCTTTCCTTTTTTTAACTCAAAATGATTAACCATCAGTGTAGTCCTTGCATTTTAACTTTTAATTCACATTTTTCTGTTAACAGAGGATGAGCAATTTGAGGCAGACAAATCTCAAGTTATAAAAGAAATTGCTGCACTTGGACCCAGCAGCTGAGCAGTTTGAGACAGACAATGCTGAAAACTAAAGACTATGCTGCACTCAAGATCGTCTTAGAACGAAGGACCATCTTAATTTAATTTAATTGTAGTCGTGAACTTAATCATGAATAATTTTCTAATCAGTATGTCAGTTAATATTATAAATAATGTTCAGTTTGAGCGGCATTGTATTTTTCTTATTTATATGTACCATAAGTTCCCATTTCCTTCCCAAAATGTCACTGTTATGACTTATGAGTTATTAGATTATTGTTAACAACAAATAAGGTTGCTCCAGCCTGAAACTGATGACATTTTAGTCTCTAGTTTCAACTTTTGCAGTGGCTTTTTTTGGCTAAATGTGTAAATTTCATTGATGAATTGAAAACGAGTCCAAATACAGCCGGTGGTAAATTACATATTTGAGAATCTACAATACAGGGTATCCGGAGATTCTATTCTATTAAGCCATTGAGGTCTTCCTTCCCAAACAGCCAGTGTGTCTTTGTCAAGTCCTGCACCTCTCTTTGCTGCAACATCAGCTGCAAAGTTACCTTCCCTCCAGGTATGCTGAATATTTCACTTTCTGTCTCACCTTCTTCCATCTAGTAATGAACTGCCAAGGAACTACATTCTTGTGCAAAGGTTGAACTGCTGGTTGACTATGGGATTCCACCAGTAAGCAATCCCATCCTCTTTCCTCTATGCTTTCAATGAGACCTTGTATCTCAGCCATGTAGTTTGTAGCATTGCCCAGACCCCATCCTCTTTCCAGTCCCATTTCTATGCTTTCAACGAGACCTTGTATCTCAGCCATGTAGTTTGTAGCATTGCCCAAACCCTTGCAGACGTTAACAACTCAACACTGTAGCATTCTGAGCATTCCTGAAAACTGGTAAGGAATGCTTAAAAATTTGCAGTGCCTGGCTGGCTGCTATGATAGGTGGTAGTTTCACCATCATTTTTGAACATATTTACACCATCATTTTTGAACATATTTACACCATTTTTGAACATATTTACAGTCGATGAACTGCGCTGATGCTTAAAAATAGAGAGAGATGCTTTGGCTTTGGTTCATACCTTTTTTTTTTATTTATAAGGGGCATTTATAAATGGAGGCGGCCAAGACCAGCAGCATAATACATGACAGTAGTAATAGTGAAATACCACTGTGGGCTGCCCTAAACACTAAGACTGTATAACCCCTGAAACATGTAAAGACCAACCGGTTCTATAAGATAGGTACATATAGCCCCAATGTTAAACCATGCCTCACTATGTACATATAGCCCTAGTGAGAACCACCACCAATGAGCTGATCGTACATATAGCCCTAGTGAGAACCACCACCAATGAGCTGATCGTACATATAGCCCTAGTAAGAACCACCACCAATGAGCTGATCCCTTACGGTATTTAGGCCAATTCTAAGCATGACAAATACCAATTCATTGATTTTCTTCACAGTTTTCTACCATCATTAAAACAACAGAATTTATCAAAACAACACAACAACAATCAAGGAGTATACATTAAACGGACAATTAGAGTTGAGACTGCAAAAATTACATCACTGTTTCACTAATGTGATTTGTGAAGTGACACTTAATCCGCGGATTAAATGACTGCAACATACTTGTGTTAACTGATAAACTTGTCCTTTGGTTTTCAAATAAAACTACCAGCTTCAGTGATATTTCTAGTATCACTAATTCACTCTTACAATAAGAAACTTCTGAACAAAACATGTGCATAATAACTGAAGTCTATAAGAAACAAGAGCCATTAATTACTAAAGCTAACAGCCATAAAAAAAAACACTATAGTCTGAAAGACATTAAACAGTCAAAGGTACCATAACAAATAAACCCAAAAATGAAGTTCAGGAAAACAGAACATTAATAACTAATCTTATAGTTTTTTGATAACACAAGGGCTCAACCCTCCATGTAATCTATCTAGGCAGCGCCTGCACTACCCTTGCCCTTCTTCCTCTGGATCTTCTTCATGTAGAACTCCAGCTCTTTTCCCTCCAAGATGTATCTGAAGAAGAAAACAGCAAGGTACCACTTAGACACCAAGCACAAACTTGTAAAACATCAAGGTGACAACATAAAGGCATTGGTAGCTCAAAACACACAAATTATAATAGGCGAAACACACTCTTTGCATGTGGCCCAAGAAACAGACTACAAATATTCAGAGACCCTACAGCACAAAACATTTAAATGGAACACTCTCCTTCCACAGATAGGAGATGAGAAAAATGTATATGTACAAATGGGTGGACCAAGAAACAGACTACAAATATTCTGAGACCCTACAGCACAAAACATTTAAATGGAACACTCTCCTTCCACAGATAGGAGATGAGAAAAATGTATATGTACAAATGTTTATAGTATTTTCAAAGAACAATGTGGTGCACCAACCAAATGACGACTCCAAAACAGCCGACCCTTGGAAGCCATGTGGAAAATATGCTTGGTCGATTAGCAATCTAAAGAATACATGTATTTTACATAATTTATTTTTATTGGTTGTGTTTTTCTGAAATATATAAAATTAAAAGGCAGTAACCATCACTTACCCATCGCAACGACCGCACTGACCAGGTCGAGATGAGATAGCAGCCAATAAACGACCACCTGAAAATTGTTCCTCGATGTGAGCATCAAGCTTTTTCTCTTCTTGACGCTTTTCAATCTTTCTTTGAACATGGTTGCTTTTCTTTGCTTCCTCAGCAACAGTCTCAGCCTCCTACAAGCAGAACATATAGTATGGGTAAATCTGTTGAAACTTTAAATACATAGGCAGAAAGACGAGTGAAGGGTAAATAAAAAAAATACAGACAATTCATGGCTATTGGGAACAATTCCACCTATGATAATATAATATTGTGGAATGATAGTACACAAGTGTGTACTGTGTAACGAATTCTATCATAAATATAAAGAGATAATTTCCAATGCAACATACATCTGTTTATTCATAATGCTGTGAAAAATATTCAGAATAATTTATCAGATACTACCAGAAAGTTTCAAACAAATTATGAAGGCAGGAAGCATCTTTTAACTTACAAAACATGGAATTAGAAAGGGCTCAAATCCGGTAACAAGATAACCAGAGCTATTAAATCATGACTAGAGAAATACCAAAAGAAGCTAAGAAATGTAATAGACTCCTATCTTAGAAAGCTCACTCTCCTATTCTTTATACAAGTGGATTTTTAGACAAAACATTGTCTAACATTATATTCCAATTTGCACTTCATAATATCACCACAAGATAACTGGAGTTATTAGACTTCCAGCAATATTTTATCTTCCCATAGACATGTTCAGTCACATAAGAATTCAAAGTGAACTTTCAAAATCCAAATATGAGATAGAATAGATGTTTTCAGAACAGTTTGTATGATTAGGCATAACACATAAATGATTAAAAACCTCATCTCAACACCAACACTCAGTATCAACAAGAGGTTGAAATGACCATGACAAATCTCAACAAGAAGTGTTAATATTGAATTTAGACTTCAAGCAATGTTATCATTTGTACAAAAACTGTAAAATGCTATACAACTGGATACTGTATAGTTACAAGTATGCTGAAAATCCATGACAGTACAAAATACTGTGAGCATGTCATTGGATTTTTAAGATGATTTATAATCTAATAAAAAAAAAGACCAAGTATCTCTCATCCATGGGAATCATGATCTCTCACTCTTAAGAATTTTATTCTATCTAAGCATTGGCATCTCTTCCCCCATTAAGAGGATTTGCATCTAAATACCATAAAAAACTTCAACTAAATACAAATCATGATTTGCATCTCTTCTCCCCTCTCCTAGCTCTCCAATAATAACTTGTCATAACGGCACCAAACAACTTGTCCTAACTTGTCAAAACACCTTTCTTCTTCTACAGTGTGGTTTTGTTAAAAAAAAAACAGTGTTTTTGTTCAAAAACCCATATTAAATATTCTGCAACTACAGTGTGGTTTTGTTCAAAAAAAGTTTAAAATCAACAGAAACATATTAAATTGGATTAAATTGACTGAAATTGGGATACAGTTCGGTGTTTTAGGCCAAATACAGGACAATCATGTCGAAAACAGTGAAAAATAGCCAAAAACACTAAACAAACAAGCTCCTAAGTAGAAATATTTTATCAAAATGCAATGTAGTAATAATTCATAGTACATAAAACATAAAACAAATAATCAAACAATCCATTACCTCGCCTTCTTTCTTGGCGGCAGCAGCAGCACCCTTCTTCTTCCTCCCAATATCCTGACCATAATGCTGGAGATACCATTGTCTAAATGGAGCAGCATCAACTTGAATAATAGCACCTTTCACCAAAGTCTGAGTACGAACCAACTCATTGTTTGATGCATTATAAACAACATCAAGAACACGGGTCTTTCGGGTAACAGCTTCACTACCCCATGAGAAATTTCCAGTATCTAACCTCAAAGCTCTCCACTTCACGTTTCCACCACGAACCCTAATTCTTCTTACAGTCTTGTTGCTGGAAAGCTTGGTGTTTGCTGGTTGTCTTCCAAGCTCGTACCTTTATAAAAAAAAAAAAACCAAAAAGAACATCAAAATCAAAATAAAAAAACACCCCATTAATCAGATTTGGATTTAAAGATTTGGATTTTATTCTAAAAGGATTAATTACTTTCGCTTCTTCCTCCAAACCTTCTGTTTGCCTCCAGTGGCACGCCTTTTGTGAATCGAATCACGAGAAATACCTGTAAAAAGATTAGATTTTTTGCCATTAGAATGATAGATAATAGATCAATGAAGAAAACCCATAAAAAAGAAGAAGAAGATGAGAATCGAGAAATACCCATGGTTGCAACAAGGGTTTTTGCTGCTCAAGTTGAAACCCTAATGAGAAAGAGAAGCTGTGTTGAGAGTGTGAGAGCAGCTTTAAGAATGAGGCTTGGTTTCATTATAAACCCTAATATGTCATTTTGACGAAATTATCCCTGGGCTTTTCGTTCTTGGTTTGGATATTTTTGGATTTTAGGCCCATATGTAAATGGTCTTACTTTCAAGCCCAATGACCATGTCCACTATCGTATTTGTAACACAAGGAAAAGTTCATCAGGGTGATGATGAGTTTATTGCTACTCAAACATTTTTTGAAACAAGCTTTACAGATAATGGTGGCAAGTTGGTGACTTGATCAATCATGTAGCAAGGATATTGTTAGGTGTGTGGACCGAAAAGTAAATTCCACATCGAGTACTATGGAGTGCATGTAACGAAGGCTTTTGAAGATCGCACCATGTATTAACCATATTTGTGAGGTTGGTCAATACATTAATGAAAGATGATGTATAATAACATTAATAATAATAAGATAAAGAGAACATGAACACCATTGTATACGTGGTTCGGCAATTGTGCCTACATCCACGGAGAGAGAGAATGAAATTTATTATAGTAGTGGTGATACAAAATGGGAGCTCGATAATGGAGAGAGCTCAAGAGAGAGATGAGACCTGAGAGGTGAGGTCTCATCATGAGAGATTGGGGAGGTCGTTGATATTGAGACCTCACCATGAGGTCGTGTTGGGAGCATTAGGCCATCAGACCATGTGAGCAGAGATGAGAACATGCCTAGAATGAGTAGCTTGCCTTCATATTTATAGGCTACAATGTAACTCCATTCTTAGCATTTACTAGGGTAATAATGAGAGAATATCTTTGTAGTAATTGGCTTTAACTTTGTAACTTGTGTCATCAAGAGAGAGCCCATTAGATGTTGACACGTGGCACCATGATGAATGGTAGAGATGGTGCCACATGTATGTTGTATGTAGTACCCCTACATAAGCCCCCTCTTTTTAGGTTGAACGGAGTTCGGGCTGAAAAGAAGTAATCGAACCGATCTAGCCCCCAAGATGAATGAAATATGGGGTTCCTTAACGAAGTCGATCCGCCCCAAATTTTGATGAGCTTGATCATTGAGATTTGCAGGACGCGATGAAGGTCCCTTGTGGTAATGGCAACTCGATCATGAATTTGTGTATAGCGAGCTAGTTACTTCCAGGGAGACCTGGTAGCTCATTCAGAAGGCATGTAGACGAGATGGACAGCTGCAAGCAGGTCGTACTGAAGTGGGTCTTCTTGTATGCATGGGTTGTTGGTCTCGGTCATGCTTTAAGGTGGTCGCCTTTTTGTGGTCGAGTTGCATAGACCTGATAATGTTAGCATGTGAAACATTCAATAAAAGACTTACATGGAATTGTACGTCTTCCTTATGACTTGTATGTACTATCTTTGTCGCCTTGTGACTGGACACTTCGATAGATATGGTACTTTGGAGTGCAATGTAGCTCGTTTAAGAAAGAGCATTGGTTGACCAAGTGTTTTGAGAGTTACTTGGAACATTTTGGTGCCCGATCTAGTGAATGGTCGCAGCGTGGAGACCTGTTTGACAATTCTCGGGCATGTGGCCTTTGTGGGTCTGCATTGCGTTGAGAGTGAATGCGTTCGACCAGGCGTGTGGCTAGAGAATTGTGGTTGAGGTCGTCCCGCATACGAGTGACTCACTAGTCAATGAGGGTGGCCGTATTGTATATCAAGCATTTCACTTGTAAAGAGTTCAGTGAAAGCAATGTGGCACATTTGTGCAAAAATAGCTCATGGGGAGTGAGGTCGTGTTCATGTGACCTGCACATAGAGAGAGCTACAAAAAATATCATTAATAGCTAATTGTGCTAATAATAAGTTAATTTCATTAGATAAAGTGAGAATAACCCCCTGTATGGCATAAACATTCTTGAGGTCGTTGTAAGACCTGTAATTTGAGGAGGTCGTTGATAGACCTGGTGAGGTCGCGATGAAGGACCTGGCATGAAGGACCTAGTATGAGGGACCTGGTATGAAGAACCTGAGAGGTCGTTGGCTTAGGGACCTGAGAGGTCGTTGGCTTAGGGACCTGAGAGGTCTTTTGCTTAGAGACCTGCATAAGAGGTCAGGTCGCGATGAGACCTGAGCTCGTCTGCTTAGAGACCTGAATATGTGAGGAGGTCTCTGCAAGACCTGAACATGTGGCCATTAAGAATGTAACTGATGATATAAAATCTTGATCGAGTTATGAGAATATATGTTATATAGATGCATATAATAGTCAATTTGTGGGAGACAAAATAGAATGAACAGTAAGATCATAGTGAATTGATACTTATCTTGCTTTCGTCGAGTTTCACATACAGTAACCAAAAGTAAACCCCCAATTTGGAAATTGTGATTGCAATTCTGCCAAATAGAATTTCTTGAACTTGAAATCACCACTTTGAGAGCCTTACAACAATGGTGTAATGGTGGGGTTGGTGGGTGAAATTCGCTTGAGAAAATCCCAAGTCCCTGTAGTCGGCGCCAAATGTATTAACCATATTTGTGAGGTTGGTCAATACATTAATGAAAGATGATGTATAATAACATGAATAATAATAAGATAAAGAGAACATGAACACCATTGTATACGTGGTTCGGCAATTGTGCCTACATCCACAGAGAGGGAGAATGAAGTTTATTATAGTAGTGGTGATACAAAATGGGAGCTCGATAATGGAGAGAGCTCAAGAGAGAGATGAGACCTGAGAGGTGAGGTCTCATCATGAGAGATTGGGGAGGTCGTTGATATTGAGACCTCACCATGAGGTCGTGTTGGGAGCATTAGGCCATCAGACCATGTGAGCAGAGATGAGAACATGCCTAGAATGAGTAGTTTGCCTTCATATTTATAGGCTACAATGTAACTCCATTCTTAACATTTACTAGGGTAATAATGAGAGAATATCTTTGTAGTAATTGGCTTTAACTTTGTAACTTGTGTCATCAAGAGAGAGCCCATTAGATGTTGACACGTGGCACCATGATGAACGGTAGAGATGGTGCCACATGTATGTTGTATGTAGTACCCCTACACACCCCCTGCGGTCGCTTAGGAGATTCACCACTATAGGGGTGATAGTGATTAATTGGAGACAGTAATGGTACTTGTGCATTGTGATATCAATGAGCTTGACCTAAGGTTTGTGGCGCCAAAATTCGTAAGTATTCTCTTCAAAGAATGTTCCTGTCCTGCCGCGTCATGCAACTAAGGAGATTACTCTTCATTGTAATATTGTTGGTTTTCTGTTTTAGTTTAATTATAAAATGGATGGATAGGGTAGTACTATAGAAGCTTCCAAGATTCTCTCTGCGGCCTACTCCCATTCTCTACAATTCCAACCTTTCCAGGCCAGCAACTGGCGAGAGTGGCGATTCAATGTTCAATGTATGATAGTGCCTATATTTTCTAGCTAGCCACGAGGAAGTCTATCACAATCAGAATCAACTTTTTGTTGCAAGTAGTCAAGTGCTAGTTGTTGCAGTGGATTCCTTCACCTAGTGTTGGCGTTGGCATTGGCGTCTGGGAATGAAGCTTCAGTTTAAGTATATAAAGTGCTAGTATTTCCAAAATGTTCTGGTTATAGGAAGTTATACAAGTACATAGCTTAATTGAAATTCTCCATGGGTTTTATAATAGTTAGTTCATTCGGAAATGATCAGAGAAGTCATTTCAGACTTCCATATATTTCCCTGCAACCTCCGCTGGGAACATCTGCCACTAAATTTTTCTTTGATTCAGCTTAAACAGCTGACAGTTCCTTCTGCAGCGAAGATATTTTCTCTAGATAGTTCAATGGGAATAGACCAATGACTTTGAGGATCATTTGCGCAGTTCTTCCATTTCTACGAAGAAAGATAGTTCTGCAAGACTGCGAGTTACTAAATAGTATAACAGAGTTTGGAAGAAATTGAAAGAAATGTAGGACAAGATCAAGAGTGGTAACTAAAAAATGACACAGAATACTCTAATACAAATATGAAAAACTAAGATCAAGTATACATAAATAAAGAAAAATACACGTGTCTCCAAATAGCATGAACAACCATGCCCAAACAACACTCAGCTCTCTACATTCCTAACAAAGAATATAATTCAAACTAGCTATGCTCTGTCAAACATATGGGGGTATCCAAAATACCCACGCTCCTCCTGGCAAGTATTGTATGTAATAGGTAAGAGAGGCAACACTACATCCATGCGCAGTCTAGATCTCTGCTCCTTTTCTACACCCCTTGTTGGTGTCTAGCACCATAACCATTCATTCCATTTGCACCATGGTGAGATTTATCTTCGTTCTTCTTCCTTTTGATAACTACGATCCATGTGAATGTCTCCAATAGCACGGCAATGACAGCCAATGTCACAAGGACACCAGTGTAAATTCTCTTCCACTTCTTCTCAGGGTCTAGGATGTCAAAACCTTTGTACACGTTCACGACACTCAGGATGATGACAAGGTATCCAGTTGCGTGATGGTAGATGTTCCAGTAAAATCTGAACTTGTGATCTGGCTTGGGCCTTAGAAGCAAGGCAAACACCTACGCCCATTAAAATTTGCTTAGAAGGCAACTCAAAAGTATTTTATTTGACAGTGACAAGTGACAACACTACAGATCATACTCCAGAAGTATAGAAATATAGAATTATGATATACTATACATATCACCAGGTTGGTAGCATGTTGGTGGCTGAATATCTAAGGATGCAGGTACAACAAACCCTCACATACATACATGGATTCAGATATCATAGGCATGTGTACATGTATGGTATGTGTCAGATATCCATATACCAAACGAATTGATTCTTTTGGTTAAAGTATAAAGGAAATTTTGTTTGGCTTTGACAAAATAGTTGAAAGACAAATTGATATACCTGAAGTGTTCCCAATACAAAGAGAGCAATTCCAAGATTCCTGTGAGAGTCATATTGAATTCCAGGAGAATCACTACCGAGTTTGAGTCCAGTTGCCCATCCAGCAACACCAACGGCATAGGCTGAGGTCTGACAAGCAATGTGAAGGTAAAACCATGCAGGATTAGCTGCCTTAGCTACTTTCAAGTACCTTGCAATAATAGCACCAAGAGGCATAAGGGTACCCCAACTCACAGCATTCAAAACTCCATGAACCTGAAAATTTCATTCCAACTAAAATAAATACAAAAACTTGAGAAATTTTCAAAGAGACTAGAAGAGTAGAAATTAATCATTCTATAAGTACTTACGTTTCGGCGCTTAACCCTAGAGTTTGCAGCACCACCACCAGATGCAGTTTGTCCTGACTGAAAATCGATAGTAGCAATAGATTGCATATTAGCTCCACTTCTAGAATGAATTCCAGGAGTACTTCCAGTAAGAGGACCTTCTTGCCAAACTTGATTCACTGTGGTACTACCAGGAGGTAAAACTATAGTGGCAAAGATGGTAATCTCATTACCTCCATTAAATTCTGCAGAAATAGTAGGAACTGGAAATGAAAGATTTCCGCGTGCCAACGTTGTGTCTAAACCATTAATTGGAGATGTATAAGCCTCCATCCTTCCACCAGATTGAAAAGCAACAAGAGCTTGTGATCCAACCATACCTCTTGCTGTTGGATTAATAGCCCAAGCAACCCATCTAGTCGCAGAAACACCAGCGTGTCGATAAGCTAGATTTACTGTTCTATTTTCTGCTATGTAGTTCCAGTGTAGGAATGAATTCAAAACTGGTAGATCATTACAAGCACTATAAGGTATTCTATTTGCGAAGGTATGACTTCTACAATTTTGAGCACTAGTTGTAAAAACTAGAGAAATTAATACAAAGAAACATAATATAGTTCTGAAGAACATAGCCATGATGATGATTTCTTCCTTGAATTGCTTCCTCTGTAACAAAAAACAGAGTACCCTGAACTTAAAAAGATAAATACTATCTCAAAAAGTAGTTTTCAAGATCTGGGTATCTCTTATATGGTTCTTTTCTTTCAGTTAGATATGGTAGAAAGAAGTTTTGTTGAAAGAAAGATAAGTTGTAGGAAGAAGAAGAAGAGAAAGATTGCTTTGAGGAAAGTTGTGAAGGGGGTGAAGAGGCTTTTATGAGAGAAAAGAGAGTTGAGTTGGGGGTTGTTGTTGACTAGGCCGGCTTAAGAAGAAACAAGCTAGGTTCCTGAAAATGGTTAATATTAAAATAAATGTACGTTTTGGTCTTTGATCAGTGATCACAATAATATATTGTTTTGTTGCTTTTTCTCAACAACTCTTTTTCTTATTCCCACCTGTTCAAGTCTTCACAGTGTTGCTCTCGAGATGTTGTTCATTGATTTGAAGTTATTAGGTGAACTTCTCCATCTCTCCATATGCCATGTAGTCATTATTGCTTAATCTTTTGTCCATGGTGGGTCTTCTTACAAAATATCAAACTTGTGTTAATCAACCGCATTAGCATCAGCATGAGGAGAGAATTTTACTTTTACTTTTACTTTTACTTTTACTTTTATTTTGGGGTGCTGTAATGACCAACCGAACAAAATCAAGATATATGTTGTGATTTTTCAACTTGGGTTTGTATTGTTACTGTGTCTATCAAATTACCAAAAATACTTATTCAAATTCCTCTAGAATTAACAACATCTATATATTGCGGTGTTTTATTGGTCCCATAAATCCCACACCAAAAAATCACAGCATATAATACCAACTAACCAAAAAATTTTATATGTGTAGCCAACTTCTATGTGGGTGTGTACACCCAATCATATGATGCCACGTGTCTATAAAGTGGTTGGAAAACTGATCAAGCCCACTAGGGTTAACTAAACTCATACTAGGTTATATTATTATTGCCACATGGCATTTTGTGATTGGATGTACACACCCACATACAAGTAAGCTACACATATAAAATTCTCTGACCAACTAACATTGTTTAAGGGCCTATTTCCAAATATATGTGAGTGTATTCAGTTTTATAACTTTATATCAATGGATTTTTAATGAAAAAAATCAATATATATCATAGAAACCGATGAACCAGTTTTTGTCGACGGTTGGAATGTTGTATTTTTTTGTAACATACTTAAAAAAAAAAGTTACATACATAATAATAGATTATTCAGAATTTAATCTCAATTTGTTCTATGATTATACTATTCAAAATGAGTATTATGGATTTTTTAGGTAAATGAGAATTATGATATACAGATGAAGACCAAGCCAATCCAAGACAAATTGAAGGATAGATATGTGTATATATGACTTGTTAAAGAGGGGAGTGTGGTGCGGGGTCAACATGAATTGGAAGTCCACGCATGGATGTAAGAAGCAGACAAACTTTTTGTCTTTCAGACTTTTTATTTTTGATTATGACTGAGATGAGTAAATTCGAAGTAGAAACCAATTTTTTTCAACAACTTTGAAACAAGTTTTCTTGTAGAGCCTTGGAAGGATTCTTGGAAGAACTTTCTAACTTTGGCTACGAGTTTGACTTAGCAGAGACCTTGAGTTTTTGGCACCGTCTCATCATGCATGGCAAGTTAGCAACTTTGCAAACTACGCCAATTCCAGTCAGCTGAGGTTTGAGGCCATAGCATGGGCCATGGGGGAGTAGGGCATTGAAATCCCATCTTTGCAGAGAGCCAGAGATCATTGACCAAGTAACTAACACATCTCATGGCAAACATTTAAAGTTCGTTATGCATATGAAATACATGGTTGGGTCATGGGTGTACTCACACTAGATTTTGTACAACCATACCACTGAACTTGGAAAGAAAACCAGAGGTGCTTCATCTGGAGGAAGTTAGGAACAATGCCATTGCCAAGACCAGACTTGAACTTACCTTGCGACTTGCGAGGTTAATGAGCAAGAACCTTAACTGATTCGAATCGGACCATGCATAAACACTCCTAAACACAACTAACATTGGCATTGAACGGGGCATAATAGAAATGTAAAATTGTACAAGGCTTGAATCCAATTGCCGCAAATTTAGAGGCGGCTCTACTGTATAGCAAATTAGGCAGGTCCTAAGCCCCCCTTAAGAGCAATCCCAATGGGAGGGCAGTTTGGTGCCCTCCACATATGTGCCACATAAGCAAAACCACTTTCAAAATCACTCTCTCTCCATGGTAGTCAAAACCCCCTGCGAAGTGGTGCCAATGGAAAAAATTGAAAATGTCAGTTTACAAAAATTAAATGGCTTATAAGACGGAACTTTGAGTTCCGGTTAACAAATTTTGTAAGTGCTATAAGACGGAACTTTGAGTTCCTGAAAAGCTAGTCTATAAGACGGAACTTCAAGTTCCATATAAGATATAAAGTGTATAAGACGGAACTGTGTGTTCCGAAAAAGTGTTAAACCGGAACACGGTGTTCCGTCTTATGCAATTAACATGGCATTTTGGATGGCACTCTACTCCCCTCTCAAATGTCATTGGAACTTCTATCCACCGTTGAATGTTTGACCCACCGTTCTATTGGCGAAAGAATTTTAGCTGAGAGGGCATTTCATACTACCGCCCTTCTCAAATGCCCTCCCATTGGGATTGCTCTAATTGTTGGGCCACATATTTTTTATTTAGGCATTTATTTTTTGTTAAATAAAACTTTAAATATTGAAGATCGAGTTCTCTAAAAAAAAAACTCTTAAAGATTTAAAGATTGTTTTTATTAGATTCTGTAATATTATTTTTGTTCAAATTCCAATATTTTTCAAAGTTAAATTTAATAACAATTAGTATAACTCTACTATAATAAAACTAAAATCAAATTAAATTACATTTAATACACACACAAAAAAAAAAAATACAAATACAACTATCCTACGGTTTGTTAAAAAAAAATTTGATTTCTACTTCAAGAACAAGCCTCAATTTTGGTTTGCCCATATCTCTTGAGCCGGCCCTTAGCTTACACTTATACATGTATAAGAAGAACTCTAAAAAGCCGCTATCAAAGAAACAGTCAATCTCAAGCTCTTATGAACAACAATTAACATGGAACAGAGATTATTCGCATCGGTTTTTTTAGGTCATAATCTAAAAATATGATGTGAGATTATGTCATTTATTCATGAAGTGAATTAACATAAATCACTTTCTATCAAAAAAAAAAAAAAAAAACCATAAATCACTTTCAAAGGATTTCTTAATAATGAAATATTGTATAAATAGACTAGTGAACTTTGACATTTCTGTACGGTGGTGTGTATTGAGAATTTAAGACTTAGGTCTGTCACAACAATAAAAATAATAGTAACGCGTCTTCTACCTATTAATGCCGTTATTAGAACGCCTTGTTTGAAAATGCAACTAAATCCACCTTTACTTCTACGTAGGTTTCCATCAAAGATATTATATGATATATTTTTAATATATAACCTATAGTATTTGAAGCATATGCAATTATGCATAATAACAATAATTGTATTATAACTTACCAATCTTTTGTAATTGTTTATGGCTGGTGACATGGTTGAGCTGATATTTTTGTCATTGGAATATATAGAGAGATTGAATTAACAATGAATATGTTGTTGGATGGTAAGAGCCAAGTGGTGGTGGGATTTGTTATTTTGATTAACTCACTGACCCCAGGTAATGTCATTGTGACAGATTCCAGATTTCCTGCCCACCATCAGCACAGTGTATCATAAGGTGGCTTACCTGCCCAAAACCAAAGATGATTGCCATATATTCTAATTCTGAGTATATATATTTTCATTTTAAAGAAAGCCTGGAAATTGGCAGGAAAAAAAAAACTAATGGGATGAATACCCACTGTCAAGTTAATGTCCTATTAATCGCGATAGATTGGTAGTTTCTGTAGGTCCAATGTATAAGTTAAATTCCAAGCAATTTATTTTCTTTTGATATGTATGTAACAGAGTTTTAATTAAAATTTACATCATGTATTCTTCGAATTTCCGTAGAAGCTTACTTAAATAACAACTGCTCTAGTAAAATTTGATTGATCACCAACCAATGCATCAAAGAATAAATACATGACCATCAAATTTGGATTGTTTACCAACCAGAAGAAAAAACCAACCAAAGTACGTGTCAAACAAATATACTGCACATAAAAATGGTGCATCAGTTATCAAGCTTTAATTCTTTGCTAAATGAAGAATTCATCATCTAACAGTAGTTTTAATAAATTTCAAAGATAGAACAATATTTTGAAAATTAAAGTTTTCACATTTCTTCCATTGTACGTCTTTCTATAACATTCAAATTACAGAACTTATGCTAATAGCATGAAATAGCTGAACTTGAGCAAAATATATAGCATTTTATTTCCATGAAAAACATTTTGATTTCAAAGCACCACAGGAAAAAAAGTGAAGCAAGCAGGACCAATGACCATGAGTAGTAAGTAAAAAGGAAGGGACTATTATTCTTAACTTAAACTGTCCTTGTAAACAACTCTATAACAATATGGTTACAAAATTACAACTAATGGTGGAGCTGGTATCTTGGAAGTGGCAACATCCGGCAATAGGCACAGCATCCGAAAGCCGGTAAATAATCGGTAAATAATTTGGTTTGATTGACCCTGGCTATCAACTAGTCCTGGCTAAGTGGCTATGTATAAAATTCTCTTTTCTGGAAAACGACATGTGAATGGTTTTCAAAATTGGCCATTTGTGTTTGGAAAATAGAATTATTGTCGACTGATGATCTTGTGTTTTGTTACTTTACAGTTTACATAGAAACAATCCCCTCAATTTGTTTTGTGTTTGTTCTTGTAATTGTATCTGCTGTCCTGAATTCCATATTGTTGTAGATTGTACTACTATATTATGTGGGTCACTATTTGCACCCACAACATGTACTACACTACTACAACGAAGTACAAAGAATACTTTGCTGTTGGGAATATATAGAGAGATTGAATTAACAATGAATATGTTGTTGGATGGTAAGAGCCAAGTGGTGGTGGGATTTGTTATTTTGATTAACTCACTGAGTTAATGGGTAGTCAAACTTTAAATGGATAGAAACTTGGGGGGTTGGCCGTTGGTTAACGGAAGGGGCTTAACGTCAAGTTGGACAACATTGGGGGTTCACGTCAAACCCGGTCAAAACTTGGGGGGTTTTGACCAATTTTCCCCAAAAGATTTACCAAGTTCAGTTGCTCAGTGAACGGATACTTAGGGTCCGTTGGGCAAACAAGGAGAAGTCACGAAGGAATTTCCTTAATAGTAGCTACTAGAAAGGAAAAAGGAGAAAGGAGAAAGCTAATGTTTAAAATTTCCCGTGAAATTCCTTTTTTGACTTTCCAAAATTACTTTCTAATTCTGTTTTTGTGATTTGCCGAACAAGCTTTTACCTTTCCTTTCCAGAAGTCAAGGAATGCATTTTTAGGTGTTTGTCGAACGGGCCCTTAAGCTCAGCGAGCGGTGCTTGTGTGTTCCTTCAGCTTCACTTATTTTGGAAATCAAAACTAAGAAAAGAAGTAAAGAAGAAAACTAGAAAAGAAGAAAAAAAACTCATTCTAGTTTTTTTTTTTTTTTTTATCAATGTAACAATATATTTAACACCAAGAAGATTTATAAGCCTGATCAACACATACAGAGAACTGTATATCGTCAGGTGGACTGTTAATCAAACTCACATATACACCTAGCTGTTGATCAGCACATAGTAGTTTAGCTACAACCGGCACTGGCAGAGAACCAACATGGTGCTCAGTAGAACACCTCATCACCACTGTTCCTGCATACAGTAGCTCCAGTCACGAAGTAAGTCAGAGAACCTGATGTCCTTCCTCAACTCTGACCCATCTCGATCACAGCCTAACCATGCCCACACAGCTGCCTTAATCGCAATCCCAATCTTAGACACACTATGGTTGTTTCCCTGAAAAATTACCTCATTTCTCGCTCGCCAGACACACCACAATACTGCATACGGCAAAATATTCCAGATCTTACCTTTGAAACCCTCTGCATTCAAGGCTGGCCACCAGTTCAACAGCTGTTGTGGAGTCTCCACAGTGTGAAATTCAGCGCAAGCTCTAGCACAAACCGAAATTAGATCCTGCCAAATCTCCTTAGTGACTGTACATGTAAAGAAGAGGTGTCTTGTGGACTCAGCATCACATTTACATAACTCACATCTGTTTGTCAAGACCATTCCCCTTCTTTGGAGTTTGTCAATTGTCAAAGTTTTATCCCACATCAAACTCCATACGAAAAATTTGACGTTCATAGGCACCTTCGGTTCCCAAACTGCTTTATAAGGAAACTCATATGGTTCGGAAGATCGCCTTCGACCAATGTTCACTAGGCCTGAATAACAAGAATTCACCGAAAAAGCATTGTCCCCCGACAAGATCCAATCCCAACCATCCTCCTCATCACTCAGAGAAACACCCTCGAGAAGATCCTTAAGATGATCCAATTGAGTAATTTCATTCCCACGGAAGCGTGACCTCCTCAAATGGAGCTCCCAACTCCCCTCAACAACACAATGATCTTTCACCGTACCATCCTTCATAGAAGCATACTTGTATAACCTATGGAACCTCCTTGAAAAGATGGTATCACCTAGCCACTTATCATGCCAAAATCGAGTCTTATCCCCTTTGTTGACCACATGCCTGATGTTTTCAAAAAACTCCTCTTGCACAACTTGGATCCCGCGCCAGAGACTACACCCATAAGGTTGAGATACCTTCCTCGGTTTACCACTATTATCACTCTCGCCATACTTAGCCTCAATGACTCTTCTCCAAAGTGCAGATTTTTCCCGCCCGTATCTCCATATCCATTTTGAAAGGAGTGCTTGGTTCATGGTCCTCAAATCACGAATGCCCAAACCACCCTCTTGCACGGGAGAACATACTGTATCCCAACCCACAAGGTGCATTTTCTTCTTATTCTCACTAGAGCCCCAGAGAAAATTCCTTACTATCCGTTCAAGTTTCTCGGCAATGCTTGAGGGGATAGTGAAGAGGGACAAATGATAGATGGCAAGACCCGCCAAAGTACTTTTGGCAAGAAGTAGTCGATCACCCTTAGACATAAGTTTTTGCTTCCACCCACTCAGCTTCTTTTGATACGACTCAATTACCGAGCTCCACACATCCACATTCTTATAATGTGCCCCTAAAGGTAACCCAAGATACTTCCCTGGCAACTGAGCCATGCCACACTCCAAAAAACGAGCCAAATCCTCAATGTTATGAACTTCCCCAATCGCAAAAATGGATGATTTGGAAAGATTAACTTTTAGCCCAGACACTGCTTCAAAGCAAGTAATCACTAACTGAAGCACAGACAAAGCCTGGATCGTAGGTTCTGTGAAAAAAATGGTGTCATCTGCAAACTGTAAAACTCCAACTGTAACACCTCCATTCCCAATCTCGAAACCCCTCAATAATCCATCATGCATACATTTCAAAGTGAAGCGGGACAAAGCTTCCATAACCAGGATGAAAAGAAACGGAGAAAGTGGGTCCCCTGACGGATACCTCGTTGGGCCTTAAAATTTTCTTCCGGTGAGCCTTCAATGATCACTGAGAAACGCGTTGTCGACACACAAGTATGAATCCATTTCCTCCATCTCAATCCGAACCCCATCCTGCTTAGCACATAGTCAAGAAAATTCCAGTTCACATGATCATAAGCTTTACTGATATCAATCTCACACAAAATCCCTGGATCCCCTTGTCGTAATCTCGCGTCAATACTCTCATTAGCAATGAGTACACTATCCAGTATCTGTCTATCCCTAAGGAAAGCCCCTTGAGTATCAGACACAAGAAAATGTAACATTTGTTTAACCCTTGATGCGAGCATTTTAGAGATAATCTTGTACACTCCACCAATAAGATTAATGGGTTGGTAGTCCCCAATGGAAAGAACACCCTCCTTCTTTGGAATTAACGTGATAAAAGTAGAATTTACCCGCCAGTCAAGGAAACCAGAGCTATGGAACTCACGCACAATGGCAAGGATATCATCCCTGAAAATGCTTCAAATATTTCATTGCACCTAAAAGACTTTTATGTGGGTGTACAAAGAAACTATGTGGATGCAAACAGTCACGTCTTCTAATTTTCTACTATAAACAAGATTAAAAAGGAAGAGAAAGAACGTGCACGGTGCACAACAGATCCAATTGAATAAGTCTATGTGACTAAAATGTGTGTTTCTCATCAGTAAGGTGTTTTGTTTGTTGAAAGATATACTTGGTGTGTTTGTCTCTAGAGCATTCAGTTAATTTCTTTTTTAAACCATCTTTAACGTCACTCAAAAGGCCTAGTCCTCCTCTTGATTTTATTAGTTAGGCAGAGTATTTTGACCTTTGTTTATGACTCCTCAACCATCACTATCTTAGTTGTGAATCTAACAAGATCACATTCACACCTAACCTTTTGAACCATTCTTTTAATCCTCTAGTGCAAGACTGAAGACTTGATATACTTCAATACTTTATTATAGTCTGCTAGTCTGCCACACCACACTTCTGCAATTTTGCACTAAAATGTTTCTATCAATGAATTTGGAAAAAGTAAAAACCAATTAACCAACCAATAATCACATTTGGAATACCTAATATGCATTATAGTATTTGTATTCATGAACCTGAAAAGTGAAAAAAGTAAAAACCAACCAATCACATTTGGCAAACCTATATTTGTGCATGTCTACTTTAAAGTTAGGTTTTTATCAAACTACAACTGAAAAAAAAAAGAGAGAGGCAGGAAAGGGAGATACTATAGATGGAACTCAGGAGCATCTTCGTTGACCTAAGGATAAATGCTATAATGCTTAAAAAGAACAGAGAGCTTACCGTATGCAGTTCAAATTTGAACGTGCGGTTTAATAAGTTTAATAGTTGGCAACTTGGCATGGATTACCAAAATAAATTTAACTTCATTCACTTAAGACTAGGCCACAAAAGCTGGGCAAGCATATCGTCCCACGCACAAGCAATTGTTCTCATTAACACCAGGAAGACTACCGTCTGGATTAAGTTTCACATATCCAGCTTCAGGAGGTTCCCATGCACAAGCAATTGTTCTCTGCTCACAAAACTGGATTCCACAATTCAACAATTCCACCATTTTCCCCTCTGATCCACTGTATTCTTCAGTGGGATCCCCCCCCCCCCCCCCAGCTGACCCTCTTCATTTCTTTAATTATGTTGTCAGATACAGCCTCCACTGAGCAAGCTTTCATACCATATCCAATACAAAGTGGCAATTAACAGAGCTTTGAATATGCCTGTAGCACTTTCTCCTCTCCTACCTTGCTCAAATATTCACTTCCATTCCTCCTAAGAGTTCAGAATGGGTCTGTTAATTTGCAATATCAATAGAACATCCCTCCAAACTTGTTTAGAAAAAGAGCATCAAAAAATAAATGATTGATGCTCTCTCTCTATGGCCCTGACACAAGCAACAATTGGATTCATCTAAAACTCCCAGTTTCTGCAACTTATTCTGAGTTGGTAGTCCTTAAGAGAAAATCTGCCAGGCTAGAAACCTGTGTCTTGGGAGCCTCCATTTGTTCCATGCCAGTATGCCACTGAACTCCATGCCTTCCTCTGCCCTTGATCAAGAAGAAATTCATAAGTTGATTTGACGGAAAAATTCCCGGAAGATGTGGCAGTCCAAATCAATTCATCTTGTAGAGCATTTCTATCTATCTCCACCTGCAATATAAGATCATGTATATTCTGAGGTAATGTTACATGTGACAGGTCCCATATTGATCATTATAACATTGACAGTATCGTGTTCTGCGATACACACAGGACAGACTCTGGCCATTAGTGTATTTATATATTTGGGATAAGTTAGATCGACAATTGTGTGTTAAACAGTTAAAGTGTAGTATGCATCTGTTTTGGTAACTTCTTTCTCTCTATTTACTTCTTTGTAATCAAGTCTTAACACATTAAAAAAAAAAACAATTCAACAACGTTACTACTTAAAAGTTTGCCTTTACCCAAGAAGGGTCTGAAGCAAGCAATATAGTCCACAAAAACAATTATCATTATCAATGATACTTCATAGGAAGACATTTCTTCTTCAATGGACTCAGTAATGCTCTTGATATATTGGTCCAAATTCAGCTCTCCATGCCTGATCATCGTCGGGCAATAGGGATGTGGTGGTATGATCTACTTTCTCTTCCTCCTGCCAGTACATTGGTTGCAGTGCAGATTCTGGTAGTCGACTCTCTGCAAGATACTGTTTCATAGTTACCATCTCCATGGCATGTTTCCTCTTCTGTTTCTCCATTTGCTTCTTTACCTTCTCAGACTCTTTTTGAGCTTTGATATAGCTTTCCTGCATGGATGAAAAGCACAATAGAAACAATATAGCTATCAAAATTTCATTCAATATCATATTAACAGAAATCCTACTATAATTTATGATTAAATACATTATAGCTATCAAATTTTTAATCAATATCATATTAGCAGAAATCCTGCTCTCTTTTATGATTAAATACATTATACTTCTAAGCACAATCAAATCATTCCATCACCCCTAGTTGAGTCTAGGATTAGACCCACTCTCTTCTACATTATAGTTCAGAATCAAATCATCCTATTATTCCTAGTTAAGTCTAGGATTAGTTTTCAAATGCAAGCAACTATAACATTATTACACCTTCTAAAATATAACCTTCTGGTATCAACTAGTAGAACTTAGACTTATCTACAGGTGCAAGCCTTCAGGCCTTGGAATTTGATAAAAAAAATCTACAGGTGTAAACCTAAGTGATCATCTGCCTCCATCAGTGTCTCCAAAATTTAATGGCACATATGGGACAAATATTTTTGTAATTTATTTGGATATGGGGAAAATGTAGGACGTATATACTAATCTTTCAACTGGGTGGAAATACCACATACTGTACATACTAATCTACAAATTTTACAATCATTATAGAATTTATAATCCATCAGATTTTAGACGTCATAATGGCAGTTTCCAATTAAGAAGGGCATGACAACATGTACTTTATCAAAGGTTATATAAGAATAACATACCTCTGCAACTGAAACAGCTTCCTCTGCCTCTCTCAACCTCACAAGAAGCTCTCCAGCAGCATGAACAGCTTCTGCAGTGTCTCTAAGCTGGATCCTAAGACTCTTGTTTTCCTTTTTCAAGTGTTCTCTTTCCCTCTCCCTCTCCACTCTCAGGACTGAAAGCTCTGCAGCAAGAGACTTAGCAAAACGAGAGCCTTTACCCTTTGCTCCTGCCTTGGCAGCCGCTCTTTTTACCTCTGCAATACCTTCCATAATCTTCTGGTGTCTTTCCAGCAATTCATTGTATTTATCTTGAAGATCTGCATAATGTTCAACAAATCTTGCGTGTCCAAGTACGGCCCTGTTCAGTGCATCATCTAACTCCTCTGTAACTCTCTTTTCTAATCTCAATTCCATCTCGACATTCTCCGCATGCCGACGGTTTGAATCCAGATCTACTCTCAGTTCATCTGTCAAACATATCCATTCACTTTCCTTCTCTATCCACCTCTCCCTTTCCTCCTCAAGTTCTTTCTCCATCTTGTTCGATGAGTTAGCATTGTAGCTTTCTCTCAATTTGGTTGACTGTGATTCAATCCATGAAACATCAACATAGCACTGAAGCTTGTTCTTTAAAATGTCAATTTCCTTGAGAAGTCCTTCTTTTTCTTCTTGGATTCCCCTCAGCTCACTCTTAGCAGTTGAAATCTCTGCATCAGAGGCATCCTCCAAAATCTGCATAAAATTTCAGTTACTATTAGAAACATTAAAGTGATAAGGATGTCTAATATGCTTTTTTTACATTTGGGCCAAGAAAATACCTTGATTTCATCTTCTTTCTCTTCTAATAATAGTATATGTTTCTCTTTCTCAAGGTCCTGCATGCCTCCAACTCCGCCAGAGAAGGCATGAGTGGTACTGATCTCTTGGGCCTTTTGTATCAACGAATTTTGCTCTTTCTCATGCTTGTATTGTTCAACCTACATTTTTTACATTGTTAACACTGTAATACATTAATATATAATATATGTATATACGCTCATGGCTAAACTATATTAAGGGTCCATTACCAGAATGTTGAGCTGCTCAATTTTGGCTGCTTGTTCTGCACATACTTTTTCAAGCTCCTCCCTCTTAAGAGCTTCATCCACAACTTTTTCTCCATCCTAAAACAATAATAAAAATTAAAACTCTTTCACCATATATATCAAAAAATATGATTCTATCTAAAATATTGATATAAAATATGTTAAACTTAGAATACCTTCACCGCTTTCAGTCCTGAACTTCTTGGCTCATCACAAGGTACAATACACATATTTAAGCTATCCTGGACTTCACCCACTTCCTTGGATTCCCGCTTGCAAGTCGCACATATGAAGGGTGTGGCTGGTCCATCTAAGTGTGTTTTTCTTTCAATTAGTGTTGGAACACTAGCATCACCTTGCTTGATTGCTTGACTTGACCTCAGTGCCAAGTGTTCGAAGGAAAGGGCAACCGAGGATTTACTTGCTGAAGCTCTCTGGTGATAGTCAATAAGCTGTAAGCCTCGATGCAGGCTAGCTGCCAAAGACTCAGTTGGACTTGAGAACATTTTGCTTGAGCGCAAAGATTCACGGATACGATCACTTCTTTTAACAGACTGAAATTCGACTTCCGAATTGGTATTGGAACTCTGAGGAACATGACTAGATGATAGGTTTGATGAGGTTGGTAGACTTTTCATTTGAATATTCTCAAATTTTGGCGATTCAGACAAAGTTGGTTCTTGAAGGTATGAAGGCATTTCACATGGAGATATTGAAAGGCTACTTCTCAATCCACGATGAAGAGCACTTGAGTTACCACAGGAAGCTACACCTTCGGTACCAATGTCTTTGCTACACAATTCTTTCTCAAACTTGTCACTCAAATGGTCATCTTCGTGTTCGCCATCTGTCTCTTCGCATGAATCTTGGAAATCTGTCTCTTCGTATGCATCTTGGAAATTCTCTTCACCAGAACTTCTTAGGTTGTCCATCTGGACACATAATTCCTTTACATCCTTCTCATCAATAGTTGTTACATCCTTGGAATCATTATCCAGGCGAGGTAAGATCATAGAGCGATTAAGACTCACTCTCAATTGGTTCAGACTGTCACGAGCACTTTTTCCTTTGAAGTAACTGCTACTATAGCCGACCGAATTGACCCCAGTTGACTTTTCTTTAATAAGTTCTTCCTGAAGTTACAAAAAATGCATCCATTCAGTTAGTTGCGCACTTACATAAAATGATAAAATCAAACAAGAGTGTATATAGATAAGTTAACTAAGTACTTTCAGTTGACGAATTCGATCACTTAGATCATTGACATCATCCTCTTTTATTTCATTTTCTACTGGCTCATTTTGTATGGATTTCGCTTTAACTCCAAATCTTAGTGTGCTAAGAGTCTCACCTTTACATCTGCATATAACAAGACAAAATATTAGAAAAGGATGTGCTATCCACAAAAGAAAACATGTAAACTCCAAAACAATATATATATATGGTCATACGGAGTATATCCTATATACAACTTCAATATATAGCTTGATGCCTAACTTACTTCTCATCTGGAGAGATAGCACAGATAATTGTGAGTTTTGCATTGCCGCCAAGTGACTCTTTCAATAAGTGTGTTAAACAGGAATTTGTGTAAGGAATATTTTCAGATCTCTCAGATTGAGCACCTTTAGCAAGAATATGTACCAAGTGCCTGCAAACATATAGCAGAGAAGTACAATATACGATGTCAATAACTCATTCATAATTATCTTAGTAGAGGAAGACTCTGTTCAATCAAGCATAAATTTTTGTGTGTAATTATAAGGCAAGACGCAAGTGATATGATATTATAAAGAAAATCACTATAAGTATAAGGACTGATAAACATAGCAAATTTCAGAGTTGTAATCAAAATTTTCTGCTTTAGAATGCACCTGAAATGTGTGCATTGTGCAAGGTTATACAGGCACAAGATGCTTAAGGTTACAATACAAAATGTCTGCTTTAAATTGCTTTAAATTATAATATCCTAGCATCAAAAGTCACATTGAACATAGAATTACAAACTTCGGTAAATTCTAGTCCTTCTTAACAATAACAGTAAAATTCCAGAATCATACCCAAGCTGTGACAGAGATTTCTTCACATTTCTTCCCTCCTTGACACACTCTCTACCTGCATCATCTAGTTTATTTCGCTCTGAACCAGCAACATCAATGAGGCTGATTCTGCTGGTTTTGGAACTACTGAAGCATTTTGATGAGGTACCCTGCAGTTAGATGAGTATATTATGACGAGCAATAAAACAGTAGTCATATACTCATATCATTCAGAGAAATGTAACCATATCAAATCAAAGCAAACCTTGACCAATTAATAACACGAGAAAGAGAGCAGGAGTACTGATATTTAATAGTATACCTTGCACCAGGATTCAATGACACAAGTGAAAACAATATGCGAGCGAGAGCTCTTGGAGTTTATAGTTGTGGCACCAACTTTTCTATTAGAAAGGCCCTGTATCATTTAAAAGTGTGAATCAATCTTTGTGAAAAACGGTGATAGAAAACAATCCTGCATAATTTTACCAATCATATTGATATAGACAAGACCCTATTTCATACCTTGATTAAAATTTGTGTCACATCATCATAGCAAGTGACATACTCCTCAGTAAGGTTTTCGACATAAAACCCATTCTTAGCATCATCTCTTATCTGGTATAAAATAAAACAAGACCATTAATAGCAGAATAAATATGCAAGAATGCAATTGAGAACAAAACAAACAATAGGGAGTTGGATAAATCTCTACCTGTAGGTTCCGTTGAGTGGGATCAAGTAAATCCCCAATTTGCTCATTATATATCTGTAACAAGAAGCAATGAATAAGCAGCTAAAATCTAATCAAGTGAAATCAATACTTCTATAAAATGTAAGAGAAACAAACCTCAAGAAAAGAACACCGACACTGGTAATTTATATGCTTATCTTCTGAATTCTCTTGCTCCTGATCAACGCAAACAACTACGTAAGTCTAAGACCTCATTGACAACCGCTTCATTTATTTTACAGCATAAACACGAATCACACAATATACCTGAATCTCAGTAAATAGCATCTGGAAAATGCGAGGAACAATGCCTTGGTTGCTAATTGGTGAATGACCTTCAACCATTGCACTTGGAGGTCCCCACATTGTGTAAGTCTTCCCACTTCCCGTCTATTCAACAATTCAAACAATTTCTTCACAAAAATCATTCAAATAAAAAACAAATGAAAATCACAGGAAATATTAAAGTTTTACAATACCTGACCACACGACAAGATTGAAGTGTTATAACCAGCCAATGAATTCTTTACCAAAGGAACTCCAACTAACTGGAACACATCTTCCTGAACAAGAAACAACATAACTTTAACTAAAACAAAGCTTTAGATTAAATAAACTTCAAATCTATGTACACTTGCAAGCATAATTACCTGAGTAGAACTTGAATCAACAACAGAATCAAATGTGAATGTACGATCTCCAACGACCAACGAATTAGGGGAAACTTTCCGAACCGTTCTATATCCTCTTTCACGCCAGTTTCCTGGTCTAATTCTTACAACAACCTATCAAAATAGTAACTAAAATTAGGGTTTGATATAGAGATCATTTTCAATTACAAATTAAAACTAGGGTTTTGAGTGAAATGAACTAACCTTGACAGATGGATCTGAAGGAACAACTGATATATCTTGTTGATTCTCTGATTTAGTGATATCTTCAGTATCTTTTGAAGTGATCTTCGTTTCTGTGAGTAATTTTTTAGGATCTGGAGGTATGTTGTTGTTATCGATTTGAATGTTTGGATTGATAGGAGAAGGAGGAGGAGTGTTTTCTTTGCTGAATTTAGATTTGTTCAACTTCTGTTGAGTGTTGGAAATGGATCTAGGAAGAAGATTTCGAAGTGATTGTGTTGAAATTCCTCCAAGAAACCTACTTTCTGGAATCTCTGCGTTTGATTTCTTCATTGTAAGAAGAGAGAGAGAGAGAGAGAGAGAGAGAGAGAGAGAGAGAGAGAGAGAGAGAGAGAGAGAGAGAAGACGAGGAATGAAGGGAAGAAGAGATGTGTTTGTAAGATCTGGTAAAAGAAGACCGTTTGAGAAATGAAATAGATTGGATGCTTTGTTTGAAAATTTTGAATGGGAGGAAGCGGATGGTGTAATGACCATAGTAACCCTAGGTCGTATAGTATTTTGATGGAAAGAATGAGGGAGTATGTAGTCCTTCAACAAGATTCAAATTATAGTCGTTGGAGATTAGCTGTTGTATTGTGGTCCTGGGTGCAGGCGAAACTGTTTCCTACACGAAGAATCCTTAAAATGAACATGAAAGACTTGGTTTTTCATCAAGTTTGAGAGAAAACAAAACATGTATTTTTAAGTTGACTGCCGCATTGCCATTTACTTCAGCAATTCTTTTTCCAACTCCGAAAATATACCGACGATTTCCTTAATAACCTTATTACCATTTACAACAGACCTAATCTCTAGTCCTGTTTGGCTTCAGGTTTGACAGTACTCTTATAAGAGCAATAAATCAAGAAAGGGAAAAAAAAACCCATTAACGAAGGTAAAAAGAATAATCCATTGCATCCTCTATTAAATAAAAAAAAAGTTGATGAAATATTCATTAGAGCGCATTTACAAAATCAAATCATGGTTCTGCAAAAATTTCTGTACTTGAAACAACCTAGCCAACGAAAAAGGACCACATATTTCAAGTCACCTCTATTACAGGATTGCAGCAGATAATAATTCTGTGATAACAGCTATTTCTGCCAAAACTAACAAAGTTAAGGAGCTAACTTAAAAGTTAAATTATTGTCTTGTAAATTTTGTGTAAAGAGTAGCGACAGATATCCCACAAGAAAATGGATGTTTACTGCAGAAATTTCAGTTATAATTCTGTGCTGAGCTCTGATCTCCCCTGCAAAGATGGATTTCGACAAGTCAAGTATTACTCCAAATATCCTGCTCATAAAGGGTTCCAACTAACTGCAATTTCAAAAGACATGTACTATGCAAGCAAGAAAAATCATAATCATAATATTGTGAAGTTAAACACCTAAAACTTGCGTCATGCAGAAAACGCAAAATGGAGCTTGCACCTTTTTTATCCTCTCCTCATAACATCACTGAAAAGTTTATCTAGAACAAAAGAGTAGAAATTACCATGCGAGTGATGCGACAATCAATGAAGGCTAAGTGTAAGATTTGAAGATCTTGCTATATAAATACCAATTAATTCCAATATATTCAATATATAAGTATATATTTAGATAAAATATCCAATGATCCTCAACAACTATCAGATGGGCTGATGAACACAGAAGATTCATCAACAACATGTCAGCTGTAGCAACTGTTCTGTCTTCAGTGAGGGAAAAAACTTCCCAACGGCAGCTATAAATGTGTTTGGGAATATTGGAACTCAATATTGAAACTCAACATGCCCAATGTAAACTTTATTGTCATATCCATGTTCTTTGTAAGACTATCCAGCCAGTGCAATTAGTTCAGAAAGTTTATATTCTTGGTGAGCCCGCCCTTCGTCTTGCTTGGATGTGGATGGCTGTCACTTCTTTTTATTCTTTTAGTTCACTATAGTGTATGATGATAACTCTTCGACCACTTCACCACTACAACCTACTCACTCTACAATGATGGATCTAAGTTGGACTTGGATTCGTCTTGCGTGAGCTATCAACAGGGAGATTGAAAACCTGTCAGACATGAGGACATCAAGGACCATACTAGCCTACTGAGTAGTGATGCATTTTCAGACAAACAGGGGCAGAAACATCTATAAGATTCTGAAAGGAAAAGGGATTTTGGAGAGAATTTCTCATGATAATAGGTTTGTGGCAGCAAAGTTGTTGGTGGATGCTTTCCCCATATGACACTGAACTTCAGTGACATAAGTGACAACTGTTCCATCTTCAGCTGAAAATATCTGTAATACTGGAAATAAAATTGGCAAAAGTGGCATGCTCATAGAAACTCTGCCGAATTGAGTAAAGTTGAGACCAGTTTTGCACATTCGTGACCAACTAGCCTAAATTGCAGGTCTTCCTTTAAAATTTTTAATATGTAATAATGTAAAACTAGTGTTGTTTCTAGTTTCTATAAATTCAAACATCGAGTAATGTGTAATTTGGAATTAGTAATTATTGGATTGTGAGAGGTCGAGAAGTCTCCCTCCCTAGAGCAGTAGAGCTAGCCGCCTGATCCGCGAAAACTTTGAACCTCAACAGTTTTAAGACAACAAATTTTTCCTTGGACAGTACAAAAATGTGGGAATTCTTTATGCCTGCTTCTAGGTGTATTTGAACCTTCTATAACAGTTTGCACTTTGCAGTGTTGTATACTTGTATACATATGGAAATCAAGAAATGTTTGCTTCTACAGAAACCAGGGTGCTATAGCGGACCCTGTTGTCTTATCCTTTAAGGCAAGACAATCTGGGCAGTGTCACTGATCGAAGAACTTCATATTTGGACAGGAAGCCTAGACTTGGTTGCATTCTATTACTGTTTCGTATATCTCTTGTGTATTGGTAACCCCTCCTCATTTTTCTACTATAGGAGTGATGCTGTTTTACTGTGTACTTTCTACTAGAGACCATACACTCATTCTTTTTTACATGCTCCTGAAGCTATACTTAACATGACTTTGTGTTTACTACAATTCAAAAAATAATACTTTTCTTTCTTGATCAAGAACAAGGTGTAAATCTTTCTCTCTCCATGGACAAGTCACAAACGAAGCTATTATATCTACCTTTACACAGATATTAAATCAGACTTAACTACGCTCATGCATGGGATTATTATTCTAGCTAAAGAACCCAAATCTGGCAATTGTTTTATTACCATTTAAAATCCTTGTTCAATTGTCATCGCAATGATAATAAGTCTAAGAAAAATATATTCACAATGATTAAACTGCTCATGGCAAACGTCAGGTAACATAGACACTAGAGAAAAAGAGAAGGTGCATGCCAGTTTGTCATTTACCTATAACTCAGTAATGTAATAAGATCTGCCCAGCCACAAATCAATCTTCATCATCCTCTTCAGAACTTCCACGAGTACTATAGTCACTGCTGTCGTCGTCCTGATCAGGGTTAATATCAAGTTGAACGAACCGGACCTGTATAGGCTCAGGTGCCTTAGGTGGCATATGTGCAACAGGTCTTGGTGGTAGTTCATCAGCCTTGGGAGCAAAGGCACCCGTTGGAGGCAATGGTATAGGATCCCCAGGCTTCCATCCAGGAGGAGGCGGTGGTAAATCGCTTGGCAATCCCTGCAATTCCACTGGCATCCCAATCTTCCAACCAGGAGGAGGAACAAGCCCCTGGACTGGCGCAAAATCAACATTCTCCTTGGGTTGCATCGCAGAGGGCTCAACCAACGAATCAATAGTCCTCTCGTCAGCTTCTACTACCTTAGGCAACCCCACATCGAGATCCGCAAACGCGTAAAGCTGTGAAGCACGCATTTGTTCTTCTTGTGGAGCAGGTGGTAGAGCTCCACGAAGTGGACCTTGCCCAGCCCCAAATTCTGGTGGAGCAAAGGTTGTATAGCTAACCCGATGGGCGTAAGACAAAATATCCGATAAACTAAGAGTGGTACCAACACTTGCATTACTAGAATTACTGTCAGAATCTTCCATAGTGACAGTATCATCCATTGGATCTACTATTACTTCAGATTTTAGCCGTTTGGAGCGTCGATAATCAGAGTAGTCATCGACAAGAACATCAAGAACATGCTCAGCTTCTTTAATTTTATTAGCAAACGCAAGAAGAACAGAATCCTTCGCACGAATCTCACGAGCAATCTTTTGTTTAGCATCTTGAAGATCAAGTATCTCTTGAAGTTCAGCAACAGCTTCAAAGAGTTGAGTTTGAAGGGAAGTAAAGATGGAGAGGATTTCTTTGGGGGAAGAAGGAGATGAATCAAGAGGGGGTGGATTCAGATTTTGGATTTGGGAAGAGAGGAAAGTAGGTAGTGAGCCACGAAAGGAAGCGAGCCATAAGGATCGATTTGGGGAAACTTCAAAAAGTTTAGCGGCAAGTGAAGCCATTTGAAGAAGAAGAGATTGAGCACGAGAAAGAGGTGGGAGGAGAGAGAGAAGAGTAGAGGAGGTAGTTGTGGTAGTTAGAGTGGTAGGTAATGGAGATTGTTGTTGTTGATGTTGTTGGTGACTGTAATGGTGTTGTGGGTTTTGGGAAGAAAGGTTGGGAGTGGTCGGATTAGAGGAAAGAGAGGGTGAATTAGGGTTTGCCAGACCCAGTCTGGCTGGTGATTGTAGAATTTGGGATTGTAGCATTTTGGCTTTCAGTGTGTTTTGCCTCTATTTCTTTATTAACAAATACGAGAATTGCTGGTTTGCAGCAGCGAAGTGAGGACCCACAGCAAGTTTAACCTGGAGGAAAAAAAATCGAAATCATAATAAGAACCCTTGAACATCTTGCTTCACAAATCCTTGAATAATCTTAGTGACCAAGAACTCTTAACACTTATTATCATAAATCACAGATTTTATAAAGAAATTCAATAAAATAAGGAATTAGATAGATATTAACTCAATAGAAGGCAGCATAAAAGAAAGTTGGGGTTTCGTAATGTTAAATTCACATTTTGATCTTTCTATCTTTTCTCTCGACTAAAGGGGTTGAAACTTTTAGTAAATTAGCATAAAATCTGTCCCACACCAAAAATTGTTATCTATGTAAAAGAAAAAATTAAAATGCATGTGTTGCATCAGAACCAAACATCATTCTTTGACACCATAAAAACTGACAGGTTGTCAAAAAATCTACAACTAAGCTTAGACAATCATAATTGTAAATTGAGGAGGTACTTAATTATAGTAGGATTTTTGCAAGTGACTATCTCGTGAGCTTCTTCATACTTTTTATTTCTTCAGTCTATTTCTTTTTTTTTTTAATAATTTTTTGATTAGTAGTTTATGTAAATGGAGAGGTGACATACAATGGGAATACAAGCTCAATGAATTTGTACCGCAAGAGAAAAAAAAAAAAACAAACAATGAAACAATGTTCAATCACAATTATGAAATGAACTATCAATATACAATTTAAAAAAAAAAAATACCAAAACATTATATTTTCTTAAACAATAAACCCTAATTATTCACAAATGAACATTCACCTAAAAATTACAGATATTTTATCAATTAAGATACCATTTCACTCAAAACTAATCATCAATCAGTCTAGAACACTAAAATTAACTTTGAAAAGCAAAAGACTACAACTTTGAAAACCATTTCTTGAACAAACTCAAACCCTAAATTACACTATTTCAAATTTAAAACTTTATTATTAGAAAATGAGTTTTCGATCTTTACCTTTACACTATATATCTTCAATTCTTCATGATTGCTTTAGCTAAGTTGTCTTCTCATTCACAGAGAAGAGAAGAGAAGAGAAGAGAACATCACTTCGCGCTTCTTCTCAATACAACCGCTGTGTTTGATTCCGGGTTTGCCAATTGGGTCAATAATCAACTTTATTGTTGTAATGGGTCGGGTTTTGTTTTATTTGACTAATTTTAATGGACCCAAGTCCAAACCTTAATCAGCCCACCAGATAGAGATCCATAAATCCATTATCCTGTGTGTGTCCTGCACTCCCGCTTCTTTCTTCTCATTGTTTCTCACTTTCTCACTTATTTGGCCTAGCTAACAAAAATTTGTCATATGGCTCTACAACTACATTATATAAAAATGCTGCTAACAATGTAGAACTCAGATGCCGATCGGTCTATCCGTATATTTGATTTGGGCGAAAATTTGCATTTTTTTTTTCTCATACAATGATTCTTTGTTTCTTTGCTTGTTTGCTTTTTTTAATTTATATGTATATACTCTCTAAGAATATAGGTTTAGATGGAACTAAACCTTCATTCTTGTTTAGCTAAACAAACTAGCTAGAGAGAGCCAAAGACTGAAAGACGTATGGGCCAAATCTTTTCATTACTTTTTTCACATTTATTCTCCCTCTATATTTTGTTTCTGGAATTGTTCTTTAACTGATTATTGAATCGAACACACCTGGCCTAAATCTTACTTTTACATTCCTAACTTACCTGAATGAAGTCATCAGTCAGGTGAAAAGTGTCTGGGCATTGCTAAACATGGAGTGCAACTGCAGCACACTGAATGAAGGCTTAAACTTTAGCGATCTGATCAGTAGGTGGTCTAAATTGGTGACAGACTAACTAAGAGGAATACAGTCAGTAACTACAACAGGGTGAACAATGCAGTTGAGGCGAACAAGGCAGGGGACGCAGCAGTAACAGGGTAAGGACTGTAAGGCTAGGTTGTGAGTTTTGTATAATGTCTTGTGAGTTTTGATTATTACCTGACTGTGCATTTGCACGCACAGTCATGGTGATTAATGTCTTGGATTGCAATTCTTTTCATGGTGATTAATAATAATTCTACTAACACACAAAAAGACGTTCTAACATACGTTGAGCGTTGAGCGGGGTGTTGGGTTTTATATGCAGAAAAAGGAGAAGGGGAAGTTTTGGTTCAGGAACGTACGAATGTCTTTAGGGCGTTCGTACGTCCAATGTGGCAGATAACGATTTCGAGACAGAACGTACGAACGCAGTTAGGACGTTCGAACGTCCCGTATACCAGATGACGAAAACGTGCTGCAACGTACGTACGTGATTTCGACGTACGTACGTCCTCCTCTTGTTTTGTGCTATATGGGCCTGTTTTGAGCCCAATTCGTGGCTATTGTAAGGCTATACTATAAAGCCAAATAGAATTTGACAAAACCTTAACTTTTCTAGTAGAGAGATTGTGAGAAGCCATTAGAGAGTTTGAGAACTTTTGTGAGGAAGAAGACTTCGGTTTCTTCGTGAGGGCTTGTACAATTGTCTTGGAAAAGAAAAGCATCATCCTTTCTCCCCGTGGACGTAGGCATATTGCCGAACCACGTATATCTTGTGTCTTGTGTGTGATTGCTTGTTTACTTTTGTCGTTTCCGTTTTACTTTCATATATTAGTTCAATCATCATATTTGTGCATTAATCCGCTGCGCACAACAAGTGGCATCAGAGCTTCGGTTAGATCTTGAGCGTCTTGAAGGTGTTTGAAGAAATTCCGCAGTGAGTTTCTTAATTGTGTTTCAAGTCCAAGGTTCTACCTTTTGTTCGTGGGTTGCATAGAAGGTGTTTGTTGAAATTCCGGTGTGAATTTCAGATTTGTTTACCTTCGGTTGGTGATTGTTTAGTGCTTGAAAGTTGGTGGAAAGATGGCAAAAGAATCGAGTTCGAAGGATTCGAAGGGGGAAACCAGGACAGTGGTTTACCATCAAGCAAAAATTGATGTAGAGAAGTTTACTGGCACTAATAACTTTGGTATGTGGAGGTGTGAGGTAATGGATGCTCTATGTCAACAAGACCTAGAAGATGTTCTGGAGGATAAGCCAGAAGATGTGGAAGAGAAGGATTGGAAAAAGATGAACAAACGAGCTTGTGGAATCATAAGATCGTGTTTGGCACAAGACATTAAATATTTTGTGATGAATGATGTGTCTGCAAAGGAGATATGGCGTAAATTGGAGGAGAAGTACATGACAAAGACTATCCACAATAAAAACTATCTACTTCGAAAGTTTTATCGAATAGATATGAGAAGAGGTATTTCCATGGCGGAGCATCTTAATGATTTTACCAAGCTACTTGCAGACTTGGCGAATCTAGGAGCAGATGTGAGTGATGAAAGCAAGGCAGTGTGTCTCCTCAATTCGTTACCGGACGAATATGAACACTTGGCTATCACACTTACATATGGAAAGGACAAGCTGGTGTATAGTGAGATTTCTGCAGCATTGTTAAATCATGCGTGTATGAAGAAGGACAAAGAAGAGTCCAAAAGCTCAACACCAGAGGTCTTAGTGGCAAGGGGAAGCTACAATGGTGTGGGTGAGTCTCGTTCAAAGCCGAAGAGGGGGTTTCTAGCAAAAGATGAATGTTCCTTTTGTCATGAGAAAGGGCATTGGAAGAAAGATTGTCTTCAAGCCAAGGCAAAGGACAAGAAGGATAACTCTGAGGTAAATATTGCACGTAATAATATAGATGAAGATGATGGTTCTGATTACTCTTTATGTGTTTCATCCATCGATTGTTCCACTAAGGCAAATGAGTGGATATTAGATTCGACTGGTACTTATCATGTGTGTCCCATAAGGGAATGGTTTTCTAGTTTTAAAAGGCTAGATAATGGTGCAGTAGTGATGGGGAATGATCAACCTTGTCATGTATTGGGGATAGGTACTATTCGATTGAAGATGTTTGATGGAAAGATAAGAGAGCTGAGGAATGTAAGATATGTTCCTGATTTGAAAAAGAACCTTATTTCACTTGGTACCTTAGAAGCCAAAGGTTACAAGGTAGTAGCTCAGAATGGTGTTCTGAAGGTTATGGTTGGTGCAATGGTATTACTAAAGGGTACTCGACGAAGTAACTTGTACTTCTTGCAGGGTAGTACAGTTACATGTGATGTGGCCATGTCAAAGGCTACAACGAAGTTTGCTAGAGAGACTACCAAATTGTGGCATATGCGGTTGACGCATAAATGTGAAAAATCTTTGCAGACAATGACGGAGCAAAGGTTTTTTATGGGTGCTATCGCCTGCAAGTTAGAGTTTGGTGAGCATTGTGATCTGGGCAAGCAGACAAGAGCAAAGTTTGGCACAACTATCCATTGTATGAGTGGAGTTCTTGATTATGTTCACATGAATGTCTGGAGACCTACCAAGTACACAGCTTGGAGAGGTAAGTCTTATTTTGTGTCTTTAGTTGATGAGTTTTCTAGGCGTGCGTGGATGTACATCATGAAGCATAAGGATGAAGTCCTAGAAATATTGAAGTGGAAGAAGCTAGTTGAGGCCCGAATTGACAGAAAGATCATGGTATTGTGCTTAGATAATAGCATAGAGTACAAAGATGATCCGGTCTTGCAAGTATGTCAGACTGAGGGTATTGAGCGTTACTTCACTGTGAGAAAGACACTGCAACAGAATAGGGTGGCAGAACACATGTTGTCTATGGCTGGATTAGGCAAAGTGTTTCGGGTTGAGACATGTCATCTTATTAACAGGTTGCATTTGATTGTGATAAGTGGTAAAACTCTTATGGAGGTTTCTATGTTGAAGCCTGAGAGTTCTCCGCAGGTGGAGAACAAGACCAAAGAGGTTTTGCAGTGGGTGGAGATTTGCATATCTCCATATGTTCCAGTGGGTTCTGTATCTAATGTGGAAACTCTTGTAAGGGTTTTGGGTGTTTCAAATTCTGATGGCATGACAGATGATGAGACGATTGGAGATGCAGAAAATGGTGATCCTATTGATGAGGGTCCAATTGCAACTAGATTACCTAAGAAGGAAGAAGAATCTCCAGGTAAAGATGTGCACTTGAAGGTAAACGTTTGCATCCTTATGGCCTTGGTAGTGAAATCTGATTGTGTATTAGCTCTGTTTGATGTGAAAACGGTTGTTTTACATGGTGAGCTAGATGAGGAGATATATATGTCTCAGCCTAGTGGTTTTGGAGTTGCAGAGTATGATGAGTTGGTGTGTTTCAAACCATATATTTCACGAGCAGTGGGCATTGTAGGTAGATACATGCATGATCCTGATGTGAGACATTGGGAAGCTGTGAAATGGATCTTGCGCTACATTCAAGGTAGTGTGGAGGTTGGTTTACTATTCCAGAAGGGAAGAGATTTGAATCAGTTTTGTGTTGGTTATGTGGACGCTGATTATGATGGTCAGATAGAGAGACGACGGTCTACTACTGGATATGTTTTTACATTGGCAGGTGGTCCTATTAGTTGGCGGTCTACATTACAATCTCTTGTTGCTTTGTCTTCGACAGAAGCAGAATATATGGCTGTGACTGAGGCCTTTAAGGAAGCCATTTGGTTACGAGGAATGTTGAAGAACTTGGGTATTGTGCAGGAAAAGCTTATGGTTCATTGTGACAATCAAAGTACCATAAATCTGGCAAAGAACTCAGTTTACCATGCTCGTACGAAGCACATTGATGTGCGACATCATTTTGTCAGAGACATTATTGAAGAGGGTGAGATCTTATTGAAGAAGATTCATACTAGCAATAATCCGGCTGACATGTTGACTAAAGTGGTTTTAGGGACTAAGTTCTATCATTGCTTAGATTTAGTCCATATCCTTCCTTTGTGTTGATAGTATATCATGGAGTGAACTACGACGGCTTGATCCCTTAGAAGAAGGGTACGTAGGCAACTATGAAGTGGTTCAGCCGAGGTGGTCCTTCGGGACATGTGTGGGAGTTTGTGACTTGTGTTGGTCGGCTTAGATTTATTGAATCTTCGCCGAGGTGGAGAATTGTTGGGTTTTATATGCAGAAAAAGGAGAAGGGGAAGTTTTGGTTCAGGAACGTACGAATGTCTTTAGGGCGTTCGTACGTCCAATGTGGCAGATAACGATTTCGAGACAGAACGTACGAACGCAGTTAGGACGTTCGAACGTCCCGTATACCAGATGACGAAAACGTGCTGCAACGTACGTACGTGATTTCGACGTACGTACGTCCTCCTCTTGTTTTGTGCTATATGGGCCTGTTTTGAGCCCAATTCGTGGCTATTGTAAGGCTATACTATAAAGCCACATAGAATTTGACAAAACCTTAACTTTTCTAGTAGAGAGATTGTGAGAAGCCATTAGAGAGTTTGAGAACTTTTGTGAGGAAGAAGACTTCGGTTTCTTCGTGAGGGCTTGTACAATTGTCTTGGAAAAGAAAAGCATCATCCTTTCTCCCCGTGGACGTAGGCATATTGCCGAACCACGTATATCTTGTGTCTTGTGTGTGATTGCTTGTTTACTTTTGTCGTTTCCGTTTTACTTTCATATATTAGTTCAATCATCATATTTGTGCATTAATCCGCTGCGCACAACACGGGGCACTTGCCGTCAGATCACATGTATAAGGATGCTCAATTTTTGATTAAACAAAGAACATAGCTCAAAAAAAGTTGTCTTAGTGTGTTTTCCATCCATGGAAAACAATAATACAAAGGAAAGAAAATGAAGAAAATAAACAAAAAAGCACTCTTTCTTTTCATGCTTAATCGTCATCCGCACTCCTCTTCTCGTAACTCCCCACTAATCCTTCTCTTCTCATCTTCTCTTCTTTGGCTTTTCTACAAAATATCACCCATCCATTTACCTCCAGAGCTATGCAAATACCTAGTGTAGTTGACAAAGCCAAACAATAAGCTAATTTAGCATAAGACCTGCTTATACCCATCACTTCAAATCCCTGGAAAACATTCACAACACCTAGCACTACACAAGCATACCCAACAAAATGATGGTAAGACTTCCAATATTTTCTAAACTTGTGTGTCGTTTTGGGGCGAAACAATAAGGCCAGAGTTTGTAGACTTCCTAAACAAAATATTGTAAATCCAAGCTTACGGTGGAGGCCATAAGTCACACCTTGCGATAAGTCCCCTAGTCGAATTCCTAATGCAAACCCTACCGTTCCAAGAAGAAATGCAGTAAGTTGAATACCAGCATGTAGATAGAACCAATAGATTCCTACTGCTTGAATGTGACGCAAGTATCGTGCTGTGACTGCTCCAGCTGGTAACAGAAACCCCCAAGAAATGGCGTTCAAAACTCCATGTGCTACTTTCATTGTTTTGATATTGTTGGTGCGGCTTGAAGAAGCCGATTCTCCTGACAAGATATCTATAGTGGCAATTGACGAGAGGTCAATGACAGTAGTAGGATGGATGGTTGGCGAGTAACCTTGCACGTAAAGCCCTCTGTTCCACACTAGATTAACTTTAGTCTTATTAGGTGACAGTTTCACTGTGGCAAAAATATGCACAGCAGCACCATTGTGTACGGTGCCCATTCGGCCACCATATAAAGCAGTTGAGGAAGAAATAAGGTGGATGTCGAGTGGCGCAGAGACTAACGGAGATTTCTGGAGCTTGACTGCTGGGCCGAGGATGTATGTGAGGACAACAACCTGGCCCGAATTCGGATCAGGAAAGGTGATAAGAGCCCGAGTACCAGTCATCTCCGGGGAACTTGGATTGATACCCATTCCGACCCAACCACTTGGTGAGATGAAAGAACCAAAGAAGACAAGATCAAGAGTGGCATTATGAGAGTGATATGTCCATGCTATAGAGGCTTGCTGTGTAGGGAGATTCATACACTTTTGATAGGTTTTTTGTGGTGTAAAAGTGTTGCAATGACCTGCTGCATTCATCGCCCATGGTTGATAAAAGAGAATAAGAATGTAAAACAGGATGATGATCATGGTTGTAGAAGAAGTGTAAAAAACAGAAGAAGGAAAAAATAACTTGAAATAAAGATATAACTGAAATGTGTGTATGTAAGAGTTGTATGAATATAATGGTAGTAGGGACAGTAAACCTGGTAATGTACTTGAGCATGTATATGTGCTTAGCTTTGAAGTTAAGTCATATTAAATTTTCTTTATATGGTTGGTAGTTATGGAGTACTATGATTCTTCTGGCAAGCAAGCTTTCATGATCATCATTTGATTAGCATCTCCAAGTAGACACTTTGGTTGACACTAGTGGCTTTTAATTTATATTCAAAGAAAATTAGTCATGGGGGTTATGCTTCTCTTTGAAGCTAAGTAGTAATGTTGGATTCATAATTTGGTCAGGTTAAAGTGGTACATAGCCAAAATTGATTGTTGATGAAGATAGAAGATGATTTGTTGAAAGAAATGCTCACACACACATCATGGGCTATGACAGAATGACCCAAATCCAGCATCTTTGAAACCTTAGACTTTTTTTAAGGAGGGTTTGGCCGCTTGGACTTGGACTTATTTAAGGAGGGCTTGGCCACTTGAAGTCTGTCGCAGACCTGATGGAATTTTGGAATGAATATAGTAACAATATTCAAGTTACAGTATTTCATTACTATCAAAGCATTAGTGTTACAAGCTTGAGAATACAGGGCTTGTGACTGACCAGCCTGGCCTCCCCGGCCGCTTGGTGCAATCCCAATCGTGCAATGCCAATCGCTTTAAGCTATATATTGCATGCCTATGACATCCACTCAGGTACTCTTAGGTGCGCTGTAAACTATTACTATGCTAACACTCTAGCTAGCACTACTGGCTCAGGTATCCAGTCCCCATTACAAGACCATATAAACTCTTCATTATACAGTACATCTCTCGTACAAATGCCCACTGAGCTACTAGATAGATCAGCACCCTCGTCATCATATTGTTGGGTTTTTTTTCGCATAAATAAATAAGCAACTACAATCTATAATGGCATTGAAATATAGGGCAAAGTGAATGCATGTTGTTATGATACTAAATTTTTTATAATTGCATCCATATTATCTTGAGAGAAAATTAAATTTGTAGGTCCACATATGTTTGGTTCAAAACAAAAGTTTGAGGTGCACTGAACCATGCGTTGTTCACTGCTAATCCAAGCTAAATATAATCTTGTCCCACACGTTGACATATATGATCTTTGGGTTAATCTTTTGAATGAACCTAGCTACTGTGGTACTGATCGATGTGTCCCTTTTTTTTTAATGGAAAAGCCCATGAAAGTGGTGACATTGTTCAGGATCAGGTTACTGTTTGTTGGTATATATATGACCTTATTAAACTTGAATTATTGATATTTCAAGAATGATTATATAAACTTCATTAATAAACTATAAGTTCAGTTACTCTTATAAATTTTACCCAAGAATGATTGCAGGCCTATTGAAAGTTTGAGACTATATTCATTACAGAAGACAAAACAAACCCTTCACGTCTTCACTATTTGCTTGCTAGTTGTATATATGTATCTATACTTTCTCAATCTTTTCCAGCTAGCTTAGCGCACCAATATCAAATAGTAGTTTTCAAATCCTTATGTATATTCTCCTGTTCCACCTGTTTGTCCTAATGTTGTTCTTGAAGAATTTATCATGTCTTTGTCACCAAATGGTCCATGCACACATATGAAAGATAGCTAGTTCCACACATTTTTCTTTCCCCAATTCTTATGGATATATGTGGCTATGAGAGATTTAATTAGCTTGTTAATCAAGAAAAAAAAACAAAAAGAGATTTAATTAGCTACCCTATCTAATCTAATCGCAACAAAATTGTTTGTCTGGATGAGTGAGAGGTTCAATCGGGGGCTCTTTACAATTTAAATAAAATTTTATAATCTTTTACATTTGAAAAAGGGTGTGATTATTAATTTATGTTCATAACTCTAGCTTATCTGAGCACTTGTAATTCTATGATAATATATAGCATATAGCATATAGGTCAATAGGTCATAAAATTTCAAGATTGCAGCAGTTCATTGTGGGCACTCATTAGCTTTTTAGAGATTTTTTCAACAAAGTGACATTCAAACATAGGCAAGAAGGTGTACTCAGCTTGTAAATTACAACATGTCATCAACCCAAATATTTCAAATTACCGGACAGTGACCTTTGTTCTTCATTTAATAATTATGAGCTAACACTTGAGTAAAAACATTTTGCATTTTTGCACATTAGGACATAATCTTTTGTTGCATGGGTGGGCTTCATAAAATTAAACTTCTAGACTTCTAGTACCATCACTAAAAAAATTTTACCAATTATAATCAGCTGTCATCTGCAACTTGGCATTCCAAATCTTAGGGTCTGTTTGATTCGAGTCTGGAAAATAGATTTTTTAAAAAAATCTCAATTTTTCATATAACAGTAAACTTTAAAATAAAATAATAATAAATTAATATGTTTGAACATATTGGAGCTCAATATATATAATTCATATGAACTCTGAACTCTCAGTAAAAACAAATTTACACGATTTTCGAATAATTTTTATGATCATAATCAATATAGTCTTGCATATGATAAATCTATTTTTTGGTAAATTAATTTCCGACTGAATCAAACAGACCCTTAAGAAAAAATTCTCAAGAAAATATTAGTGCTACTGATTTACTGAATTAGAGCTTTGTTGAGCTTTTGTTAATAGACCTACTACTATTTTAAGTCCAAAATAAATCCACTGTTCAGAGTCCGATACATACTACCGACAGGCGACAACATCATCTTTCGGACCTGATAAATAATAATATCATCATTTTATTACTAAAAGTAAAGTAGATACTCAACATAGACAGCAGAACGGGGGGCCACTTTACATTTAAAGCCCACAACACTCTCTGTCTCTCTTTTTCTCTCTCTCTCTTCACTTTTTCACTCCTCAGTCCTCACTCCTCACACGGCTCTCACACACACTCTTTCTACTCACAGATTCACCATTATCGTCTATGCTCAAATTACCCACCGACAATGAAATTCTCTTGAAATACACACGAATTTCCATCATAATTATCATTTCCTTTCAATTCTTCAAGTCTTTTCAATCAAAGCAAGCTCAATTAACACAACAAACAATATGGTTTCACTTGGAGAATCTCAACCACCACCACCACCTTCTTCTTCTTGTTCAGAAACTCATTCAATTTCATCAATTTCTTCATCAAACAAGATTCAAAGATCTCAAGGTCGATCTATGAGAACAATTCGTTCTACTATCTTTCAAAAAGATTTCTCTTGTTCATTTCCAGTTTCTGGTAATAATGCTAATTCTACTAATGTTACTGGAATCTCAGAGATCTTAACAGACTCTGTTATGGATTTCCGACTTGCAGAACTTGCTACGGCAGCAATAAATAACGAGAAATCTTGTTTTGAAACAGAAGAGTTTCTTGATCTATCTCAAGCTTTTAGTGATTTTTCATCTTGTAGCAGTGATATTTCGGGTGAGTTACAACGACTTTCTTGTATTCCGTCACCGGAAGCTTTAAAAGGTGAAGCAGCAGGAGCTTTATTAGATCAAGAACCATGGTTAGGGTTTTTACAGAAAGGAAATCTTTCATCGGAGATTTTTGATGGAATTTCACCTGAGAATCTTGATCAAGCTGTGAAGATATGCTTAGAAGGACTTGAATCTTTATCTATTGATATAAAACGATCAGCAGCAGCAAAATTACGATTTCTGGCGAAAAATCGATCTGAGAATCGAGCTGTTATTGGTGAATCAGGTGCTATTTCAGCTTTAATTCCTCTTCTGCGTTGCACTGATCCGTGGACGCAAGAACATGCTGTGACAGCTTTGTTTAATTTATCTTTACATGAAGAAAATAAGATTTTGATTACGGATTCTGGAGCTATTAAACCTCTTGTTTATGTTTTGAAAACTGGTACTGAAGCATCTAAGCAGAATGCTGCGTGTGCACTTCTTAGCTTGTCGTTGATTGAAGATAACAAGATTTCTATTGGTGTTTGTGGAGCAATTCCACCTTTGGTTTCACTGATTTTGAATGGATCCAATAGAGGAAAGAAAGATGCCCTTACTACGCTATACAAGCTGTGTACAATTAAGCAGAACAAAGAGAGGGCAGTTACTGCTGGAGCTGTGAAACCACTAGTGGATTTGATTTCGGAACAGGGAAGTGGTTTGTCTGACAAGGCTATGGTTGTCTTGAGTAGCTTGGCTGGTATTCGGGAGGGCAAAAACGCGATTGTTGATGAAGGTGGTATTCCAGTTCTGGTGGACGCCATTGAAGATGGGTCAGTGAAAGGAAAGGAATTTGCTGTGCTGACACTTCTACAACTTTGTGCTAATAGTGTTCGGAACAGAGCATATCTGGTGGGGGAAGGTGCAATACCCCCTCTGGTCTCCTTGTCTCAGTCAGGAACAACTCGAGCCAAACACAAGGTACGATTGCAAACTTTTTTGAGCTCATTTAATGAGCTTTCCATGTAGCCATCATGAGTTTAATATAGTCGGAATTCGCACCCAGGTGCAATGAATACTCCACTTGAGATGATTCAGTTACGTGTTTCAAATATTAGCTACTGCTTCAATGATATGAGTAAATCTCATCAATCACTTAGGTTGGTAACCACTCAGTAGTAGTAGTAGTAGGCTGTTAGCAAGAATCTTAATTCAGTAGAAACTAGAAGTGTTACATGATAAAGCATGAACTGTCAGCATGACACCTGTGGAATGTTGAACACATATTTGTTGAACTATTGTGAAATATATAGAAGACAAAAAACACTTGCTGACCTTCGGATCTTTGAGCATGACTCCAGTCTCCCATGCCCTTTCTTCGTCTCCGTAGTGTAGAATGTTGAAGAAAAAACAAACAGGGAAAGAAAAATGGGAAAAAACAAGAACATGAAACCAAAGCACTGTTGATAGAGTCACTGCATGGTGATACTTTCTTCGTAGAAACTTACCAAAAAAAAAAAAAGAGGACACTTTCTTAATATAATACTTTTGTAATGTATTTAGTGCGAGATCAACATACATCTATATTGGCTTGGGATAGAAAATTCTAGTCCTGATCCTTCAAATCGTGAAGTCATAGGTGGGGGCTGAAAATGAACTGGAACTCCCATTCATGTATGTGTGTCGTCCCTTAGAATGCTAATTATCACACCCAAAACATCAGTAACTAGTTCCATGATTGAGTGGGGTTAGGGTAACTGAATCCCTAAGTAAATGTAGTAAATAATCCTTGAGCAGTGTTAGTGGAATACATAAGCTTGCAAGTCTTTCGGTTGCTGCATAGTGTTTTTATTGTTCTTATTATAATTTGAAATTTGACATGAGTGAGAAAGCCTGAGTTTTAAACGTTTGGGGGAGCATAAAACTCCAATGTTGTTCAAAAGTAACAACAGTGCATACAATTCCATATATCTGAAAGTCCTAAACCCTACTCTGCTGGGAGCAGTCATATGCTATTCAAAGTGTTCCCTACAAAACTAAAAGGCTCGCACCAAGTGGGCTCTGGAGAAAGTCAGATGTATGCTGTCTTACCCTTTGAGACAGCATGAGAATGGTCAAATGGAAGATACGATCACACCTTTGAGATGGGATGGCCGGGCTTATTCGAGATATGGTGGAATAGTTAATTTTGTTTGGAGAATTAAGCCATTTGATATTGGTTTATTTGGATGGGCACATTTATGTGAGGTGCAAGTATCTAATTATTTACCCACACGTTTACATCATGCAGTTAGGTAATGTTGCATAAAGTTATGCGGTAATGTTGCATAAAGTTATGCATTGACAGCCTAGTGTACCTCGCCCCACATATTTTTGGTCTACATATTCTACCACTTGTATGTTGTGAATGCCCTATGTCTGTCATCCACATCATGGGTATCTTGATCATGCTGTTGTTGGACATATATTGATTGTCCAAGGTTGCCAAACCTAATTGAGATTTGACATTTGTTTGTTGTTCTTGTTGCAGGCTGAGATCCTACTTAAGTATCTGAGAGAACCAAGACAAGAAGCTTCTTCATCTGGTCCTTAGTAGGTATACATTGTAGTATTTGGTTGTTTGTTGTAGATAGTGCTTTTTATGGTTTGTACAGTGTGGTTGAGAAATATTGTGAGAAGAGAACGATTTGATTGGTAGAAGGTAGTTGGACAGTAACTGACTTATGAAAAATGTGATTAGCTAGTATTAAGAGTTTTGGTTGTTGGATGTGATATTCGCCATATGTGACAGATTTGGCTTATGAGTCTAGTTTGGGTCTTACCACATGTACTTAAAATCTACTTGATTCCAGAACTTACATGTAGTACAGAGTGAGTTAACTTGGAGTGAATTGTTATTGTTTACTTTTCGGCCTGTCCTACTTCCTTTATATGTATTAATGTAACTGGGAACAAACATCACAGTTTCAAGGTTCTTGATTTCTTAATGACCTTTATATAGGTGAGGAATAGGATTGAGTTTTGTATTCTGCATGGGATTATCCATATTCTACTGAACAACTTGCTTGATTCCAAAGTTCAAATATTGCAGAGTGGGCAGACTATGAACAATTGTGGGCAAAACTTAATATATGGTTGCTGTGTGTGTGTTTATGTTCTCTTGTATGCATCCCCTACTTGGATTGCGACACTGACAAGTTTAAACATCTAATTCTAGGTGACTACCCAATTGGTGAATACGGCCACCATCTAGTTACATGTTAACTATGGCACACCTCTGTGAGTTCCTTAGAATTCCTATAAGCTAGGTGGATACAGCAATTGTTTCTTGTTTTACCAGGGGACAAGTATACAAAGAAGAATAGGTCCCTCTGAAGATGGATTGCATTCCCTAGCACCCCCTTCTGGACTCTGCTAAGCCAGTGCTGCCAATCACTGAGAGATGAGTGAATGAGAACCTTGGGCACTGGATAAGGTAAAATGTAAACACATTCCACCCTAAAACCCCAGGACACTTAGAATGTAGAAGGCTTATCACTTGCCTGGATTAAACTCTGTGATTCTATTAACTAATTGATCTTGCGCTCTATAAAAAAAAAAAAAAAAAAAAAAAAAGACAACTTGGCTTTTTAAGCTGTATTTTTTGGGCAGTTGTTTAACAAACCCAGACAATGAATTCAAGAATATAATGGGAATCAAACTTCCTCAGTAATCTTCAGAATGCAGTTATTGTGATGTAGTGAATAGTAGTGTTTTTCTGCCAATTTACTGCAATCTGCCAATCTCTCTCCTTTTCTTTTCTTGTTTGAATTCCATTTCCATGTTTAAAGATTTTGGATGGTTTTAGATGTCTTCATCTTCAACAATTCTGACTAGTAAAATGCAAAAAATCTTTGAATCGAACTTGTCATTTATAAATACAACCACAAGGGTAAAAGTCAGCGAACCAAAAAAGTATCACCAAATTTACATAAAAATAACATAATATTATTGTTTCTAATTGCAAACAGTGTGCGCATAACACCTCAAAATTGACATTACACTACACTGCGGGCCAATGATATGTGACTGAAATGGAAGAGGAAGTTCATGAGATTATTACTGCTTTCCTTCGATTTGCTTCTTCTTCCATGGTTGAAGCATGTTTCTTTCTTCCAACATCTGCTCAACCTCTTCGAACGATAAACCTTTGGTTTCAGGTACAATCCAAATGATGTACACAAGACCCACGGTCGAAAATCCAGCAAAAATGAGAAATGTATAAGCAGAACCAACTGCTTTGGTTAAAGTCAAAAAGGTTTGACTCACAATCAGATTGGAGGTCCAATTAGCCATTGCAGCCATTCCTCCACCGATACCCCTGTGTCGTAAGGGGTATATCTCTGAATTCACAATCCAAGGTGCTGTTCCCATTCCAGGTGAGTAGCAGATGATATAAAGAGCAAGAAACAGAATTGCAACCATTCCAGCCTTGCTTGGGCATCCTTCAGTGAAGTATTCACTCTTTCCTCCCTTATTGTGGCACATAAATTTTGCATCTGAGCCTATAGAAACGCATGCACCAGGTTGATACTGTACACAAAAGTGAACTAGTTAGAAACAATATAATGTTGATAAAAAAACAATAACTGATGGTTATAAAATCGATTAATGTATACCGGGTTTCCTGGATTAGAACAGTAGGCACATTCAGCTGATGCATCCAAGCATGACCTACAACTCCATGTTGATGCGCTTGGTGCTTTCAAGTAAGCAGGACATGTTCCGTTACCAAAACGGGCAGTCTGGAATCCATCAATTTTGGGAGCATGCGCATCGGATACTTTAAACATGATGGCCAAACTACAGAGACAGGCGATAATACCAACCATGCTGATAACCATCAACTTCTTCCGTCCATACTTGTCAACACTACCCATGCTAACAATGGAACCAATTGCATTGAGGCCAGAAGTAATCAGAGAAAGTGCTATAGCTGTGCTGTTTGAAGCAATTCCAGCAAACTGAACTATGGTAGGACTGTAGTACATGACAGTGTTAATACCAACCAATTGTTGGAAGACTTGAACACCAATTCCAGCAGCCAGACCTTTACGGACAACTGATGTGCCCCATGCGTCTTTTATTTTAGCGAATACGGAGGTATCACCAGGACCTTCCAAGGCTATCTCAGCTTCAACAGAAGACCTCAAAGATTCCACCTCTTCCTCAACTTCCTCAGCTGGATAAAGTTTCTTCAAAATAGCAACAGCCTCGTCTTTCTTGCCCTGTTCAAATCGATGCACCAAATATATATGTTCAGATTTATTATATAGTTGTAGTAAGAAATTTTTTTTACAGGTATCTGGTTTCAATCATTAGACATTACCTTTCTATATAGCCACCTTGGAGACTCAGGGAGGTAAAGCATCAATAGAAACTGAAATAGAGCTGGGAATATAGCGATTCCAAGCATCCAACGCCAGGTTCCTCTTACCTGCAACATTAAATTATCAGTAACGAATAAAGATGTAATCATTTCTTTGTCAGTGGGCAAAAATAATCTGCGGCTTTGTTATGTAAGGGTACGTACATTAGTAAATCCTAAATTGATCAAGTAGGCTATAAATTGGCCCCCCGTAATCAACAATCCATTGAAGCTAACAAGTGCTCCTCTAATTCTAGCAGGAGAAGCTTCTGATATATACAGGGGTGCTGTCATAGAAGCCATTCCGACTCCCAAACCAACAAGCACTCTGCCTGCAATAATAACTGCAGGGGTTGGAGCAATAGCCATGAGCAATGCTCCTAAGAAAAACAGGACATCTGCTATTAGGATTGAACGTTTCCTCCCAAGCTTGTCGCTGAGCCATCCTCCAATCGCAGCACCAACAATAGCGCCTGCAACTGCTGTGCTGACAATAGCTTCCTGCAACAAATAACCATCCAATGTTAGGCTTGGCCTGTGACGACTGACGAACAAACTGATAAACCGCATAACTACGTATGCAGGAATTAAAGCTTGCTTACCTTTAAGCTTGTGTTCGTCTGAACCTCTTTGAAGTCATCTCGGATGTAAAGAAGGGCACCTCCGATAACACCTACAACAAAGGCCGAAGATCTAAGAACCTTTTTGTTTTCATGATTCATTGAGACTAATGCTCATCTGATTTTGAAAAGAGAAATGATCAATAGATATTAGTATTACCTGTATCATAGCCGAAAAGGAAGCCTCCGATACCAGCAGAGACAGCAAGACGTAAAATAAAGGGCCTTGATTTTCCGAGACGAAAGATGTCTAGGAATTCCGCCTTATTCGCCTTCTGTATGGCTCCTTCGACCATTGCAAGCACAGACCAGAGAGACGAATTGGTTTAGGGCCGGTAAACTGGTAATGAGGAACGCAGAAGGGTTCTAAGTCACCTGCATCATGATCAAAAGTAATGGAGCATTACTATAAAGAACAAACAAAATTCTAATCCACAATCCAAAGAAATGCAATAACAAATTATTAGCATTGAGATAGATTAATTCTTAGGTGTCAACATGGCATAGATACCATAACCTAAAATAACAAATTATAAATATAATTGTTTGAAAATTCGTAGAATGAACAAACTGAAAAAAACAGGAAAGTTTTTTACACTAACAAAAAATTATATAGTTCTATAACATGATCAAAAAGTAATGGAGCATTACTACAAAGAAAAAAAAAAAAAAAAAAAAAAAATCTTGTCCACAATCCAAAAGAATGCAATAACAAATTAGTAGCATTGAGATAGATTCTTAGGAGTCAACATGGCATAGATACCATAACCTAAAATAACAAAAATAAAAATAATTGTTTGAAAATTCGCAGAATGAACAAACCGAAAAAAAAAAAAAAAAAAACAAGAAATTTTTTTACACTAACAAAAAATTATATAGTTCTATATCACTATCAAAAAAAAATCACATCATGTTGATCTAAGTTTCATTTAATCTAATCTAAAACTTTGAAGAATCTGAAACTGAAACATTACCGAAAAGAATAGATATAAACTGTATTAACAAAATGGAACTAAACCAACAAAACAATGAGCAAGATCAAGTTTCTTAATAACATATCAATCGACCTCTTTTTGATGATAAGAACAAAGACAATATAATATAACTGAAGTTACCCTTACAGAATTGAATCCCTTCTTCGACCTCTTTTTGATGATTAGAAAAAAAACTTTCTTAATAACATATCAATCGACTCTGGTTGGAGATTTTTAAACTGGTATAAATATCCATAACTATACTCTAAATATAGATTTTACCATATTAAGATCAAGTTGTTCTTCATCCATGAAAATGAAATGACCATATGTCTTTAAGTCTTTTATCATATTATAGGACATAGTTGTTATCTAGTACTAAATTTAGATTAACAATTAATTAGTTAAACTTAAAATCAGTACTTATCACATACACCACCAGGAATCCAGGATAATCTTGTTTTTCATCATGTTTTCCAGATAAAATCTTCAACAAATTACAATTGTAGGCGTTAATCATCCTTATAATTTTCCCTATTTGTAGGATTATGCATGGTGTTGAATTTATCTTTGACAACAATGATTAACTTTTTTTCCAGCCACATTGTTAGCAATTACCATACCTGCTTAGCATCTTAATATAATACTAAAATTTCTTTTGCATTATCTTACAAACTATCCATTTTGAAATCTGTCAATTTTTAATATAATACTCCCTCCGTCCTGTTTTGATAGACTGAGTTGGGTTTTACACATAGATTAAGAAACCCTAATTAATATTAGTAAAAATAATTAATTTTATCTGTGTTTTTTTTTAACTTATCTTTTAATTTATTTTTCTATTTTTTTCATAATTTGAGACAATTTTCTTTTGGCCAAACCAGCCTATCAAAACGGGACCAAAGGAGTATAAGATTTAATTTAATAGTAGCATTTAGTAACGAGATCTCAAGGTGATTCTTATTTAGAATTACATGTGTAAATGTGTAATGTGTCATTATTTTCTATAAAATGAGTTTTTGGAAATTTCGAGAATCCCTAACCCACAGGTTATAATGCAAAAAAACTAAAATCCGTCCTTAACACAACAATGTATAATTGTTTAAGCGTGTATAATGTGTCAGGACGTGTATAACCTATGTTAAATATACAAGAGATATATCAGCTTGTAAATTCTGTTTATTATTTCTTTTTAGCAATGTTATTAGACCCAACCCAGACACTAACCCGAGAAAGGGACTGGGTCACTGGTTTGGTGGTTCAACCACTGGGTAACTGGTTTAACCAGTCAAACATTTTTAATGTTTTATTAATTGCCCTTGAAAAAAATTTAAGCTATAGTACTGTATATTTGTTTACTACTTAAATATAATTCATATATCAAAATATCAAAAACACTTGTGTGTTGTGGTGGTAATAAAGCTCATACTAATTGTAATTAGGTTGCAGGTTTAACTTTCTACAACTCTTTTTCTAATTAATAAACACAATTTAATTATGGGTTTCACCTAATTAAGTTACTGGGTCAGGTAAAACCGGTGAAACCCGGACGGTTTAAGTGGTTTACACTTGGGTTATTTACAGAAACGATTCACTAAGTAACCCAGTTGGTCTAGGCATTGGGTCACTAGTATGATAACACTGCTTTTTAGGTTATACACAAAATGGTTTTACATGCTATTTTTTTTTTTTTTTTGTTCTACGCAATTCTGGTTTACACAAACCCATCTTGCGTGTTATTGAAAATTTTGGTCTACGCAGAACTATTATGCATGTTATGTATATTTATACCATTTTTGCAAAATGTGCATTAGGGATGTGTTTTTGGTTTGCAAACCCGACAACTTTATGAACTGCTATATCCTATTACGTGGAGGGCAAAATTTGCCTTTGTGCACTAGAGATGCTCTTGTAAATTAGTTTATGAATTATCAATATATATATAATTTAGTTCTAATGTACTAAATATTTTCAATAAAAAAACTATGCGCGGAGCGTGTACAAACACATAGTTTATATAATAGCTAGACCTATTCATCCTAAATGATTTTCATGATTCCAAGTTCTCACAAAGTTTCTTATTTTTTTTTTATTAAGGGTACTTGTACATATTGGATTGGGATGATTTTTTTATAGGATGAATATTCTCATTATGTACGACATCTTCACCAAATTTTATCATAATCTAAATTTTCTAACCCTAGAAAAATCATATTACAAGTTAATGTAATGCGGAACGTTTATTTTTACCGTTGAATTTAATATTACATTTGATGGGCCTAAATATATTCAAATGAGCTGGGTTTTTTTATATAGTAGATCTTTATAGTAAGGAGATTATATCTACCAAAAATCATGTCAATCTAATATATACAACAGTACAAGTACCCTAAATAGGATTGAGTAAAACATTTCTTTGGTTACCTTACTATCTTTATAACTAATTTTTGTTTTTCTCTATATTTTTCATGATTTTTCAATGAAGTAAAAATCTCTACACTTTTTATCCACTCTCTGTGGTTAAACACAATCTAAATTAAAACACAAAAAATAGTCAAAACATAAATGAATCAAATATAAATATTACGGGCTGTCCCAGTGGCCAGTACCAGATTCCCAAGCTTCATACCCTTGTCTTTTCTCTTTCCCTGAAAAGGTCGTTAAAAATCAGTTAACTAATACAGTTATTCTCTCTCCTCGAAAAGTTTTCAATTGCATCTATATAATCTATGCGACTAACTCCATTAAAATGTTTATCTTTCTCACACAAACAAATTCCCAACAACTTCTTTCTTTTCAGATTAGGTGAAAAACTAAAGGGTTTTTGTTATTCTGGAAGATTAAAAGAAGCATTAGATATCTTATGCAATTCAAGGTGGCAATTAGATTCTCAAACTTACTCTCTTTTGTTACAAGAATGCATTTTTAGGAATGAATTTGATAAAGGGAAACGAATTCATGCGCAAATGCTTGCGGTTGGATTCGAGCCAGATCAATATCTACAAACTAAATTAGTAATCTTATATGCGAAAAATGGCGATATAGAAACTGCCCACAATCTCTTTGATAAAATTCCTGAAAGGAATTTGGTTTCTTGGAATGCATTAATATCTGGGTATGTTCAAAAGGGTCTTGAAACAGTGGGGTTGGAGTTTTATTATAGGATGAGAAGGAATGGTTTTGTTCCAGACCAGTTTACGTTTTCGTCTGTTTTTCGAGCTTGTGCTACATTGGCAACACTTGAGCAAGGGAAGCAGGCTCATTGTGTTATGATTAAGAGCCATGTTAAAGACAATGTTGTAGTTAATAGTGCGTTAATGGATATGTACTTTAAGTGTAGTAGCCCATTTGATGGTCATTTAGTGTTTGATAAGGCATTAGAGAGAAATGTTGTTACTTGGACTTCTTTGATCTCTGGGTATGGGCAGAATGGACGAGTCAAAGAAGTGTTGGAATGCTTTAACAAGATGATTGAGGAAGGTTTTAAACCGAATTATGTTACCTTCCTTGCAGTTCTGTCTGCTTGTAGTTATGGAGGTCTGGTTACTGAAGGTCGGAGATATTTCTGCTCTATGACACAAGAATATGGTATTAAACCAAGATTAAAACACTATGCAGCCATTGTCGATCTCTTAGGCCGTGCAGGAAGATTAAAAGAAGCTTATGAACTTGTTCAAAGTTCGCCTTGTGAGAAACATAGTGTTGTTTGGGGTGCATTGTTAGGTGCTTGTCGGATTCATGGAGATCTAGACATGGTAGAGCTTGCGGCAAAGAGGTTCTTTGAGCTGGAACCAGAAAATTCTGGAAGATATGTTGTTTTGTCCAACACATATGCTGCTAACGGATTGTGGAAAAATGTCAAAGCTGTTAGGGAAGCAATGAGAGAATCGGGGGTGAAAAAGGAGCCTGCTTGTAGTTGGATTGAGATTAGAAGAGAGGTGCACACTTTCCTTGTAGGCGAAAAGTCACACAAACAGAGTGAACAAATCTATGAGATGATTTTTGAACTCACATGCATTCTAAAGGATGCAGGTTATGTTCCTGATTTATGTTGTTGATGATCAAAAGAGGTCAAGGATTGATATTTGAGTATCCAATATGAATTATATAGTTGTTGTGATTCATATTAACCAAAAAGGCTTTCGTCAGAGTTCAGACCTAGAGCATAGTTGCTCAGAAACTGAAATAGATTGCCCCTTCATTTCTGCATTACATTAGACTGTCTAAAGGAGTGTGGCTCAACATTTGGCGACGTTGATGCGGAAGGTGATCGCAGGAATGAAAGCGGTACTGTAGTGGCGGAACCTGTATTGAGTGTAGAGTTCCTGCAAGGGTTTTCAGGTTTTGCATTATTATGGAGATGAAAGAGCAACATGTCACTGTAAGGGAGGAATAGTTGGTGAGGCTACTAGTTTGGATGTAGACATGACGTCTCTGAAGAAGAAAGAAGGAGAATTCACACAGCTTTTATGGATCTTGAGGTAAGTTCTACTCCAAAACAGTAACTAATTGCTGTTTCAGATGGAATCTTCTGATTTGTAACAACCACTAATTAGTAAGAAAATAATGTATAAAAAAGATTTATACTGAACTGTTTGTTTATGTTCACTCATATAGATTTTATCATGTGTAATCCAAACTGTTAGCCCTTCATTAAATTTTATGCATAATGTCAATTAAGAAGTCTCGAGATTTGAGGGTTGTGGATAGAGCCTTGACGATAATAAAGCCAAATGAGTTTGGTGATCAATAGGGGTAGATTGAGGAAGTCATCTAAGGGTGGTCTAGAGATAAGTTAAGATCCTGGATATATGGCCGAGTATCTTTTACTTAGTTGTCCAATATGTATATCTGGTATCTGAATTAGTAATATAAATGCATATAATCTATTTTTTTGTATCAAATAAATGGAGCTTATATGGAGCTCTAGCTAAATGGTATAGCTGAGGCCACGTCATTGGTCAGTGTTATTAAATACAATAATAAACTAAAATAGAATGTAGTGTTCATTCCTTCTCAAATTTTAACACTATTTACATATATGTCTATATACCTTTACCAAATTGTGTGTATGTGTTCATTCTGCGTGCATTTATCTAAGATATTTTCTTTTTCATCCGAGTGTAGATGAAGTGTGCAATTGTTCAGTTACACGGACTTGGTCCGACCAGACGCACCTGGCTTTCTCTTTGATTTGCTTATACCTAGCAGGGTTATCCTTCGAAAAACTTTGAGTAACCTACTGGCATGTTTCCTCTGAGAAGCAAAACTTACAGAACCAATGCAACTGGTAACTTGCCCCACTGGATTCCTCTTTTTACTCAGTGATCTTTTCTCCAAACCTGTCCTCATGGTTGTTGGTTTGACAGGGTGTTCTGGTTCATTCGAGTTGTTCTTCCATTGAAGGCTTCTCTTTAAGGACATAAGTTCTTCCTCTAGATTCTGAATCCTGAAGCTTGTAGATTCATAATCCTTCCGTGAGAGTTCGGAACTATGCATTACAGCATCTTTTTGCAATAGGAAACCCAAGGGTCTAGCAATACCTTCTCCATCTGCTTCATATGATGGTGTTTCACCAAGAAGCTGGCTTTTGGGATTTGGGCATCTTGAACTTGAGAGGCTTCCAGAAAATTCTCCACAGTGTGCATATCTAAATGAATCTGAGCAATCTTTAAAGGCTTGATGCGTGTGAAGTTGTTGAAGGAACAGTGCTTGGACAATTAATCGTAGCGGCATCAGATCATTTTGAACAGCTTCAATGCATGCTTCCTGTGATAGTTTTTGGCAACTGAGGTACTTGCAGACTGATGCGTTCTCTTCTTGAGAAATATCTGGGTGTTCCTGAGAACCAAAGATGTCAGAGTTTATGAGAACGAGGTAATATTATACACTTAATCAAAAGTAATGTTGAATGCTTTACTTACAAGAAGAAATGTGTTCAGAGCTCTGTATAGATGATCATGTGTCTTCCTGTATGATATGGGTACTTTCTCAATGAGTTCCATAAATCTTTTTGGCCCCATTTTCGGATCAATAGCTATGTACGACAAATACTTGTCCCATAGTTCTGCAACCCTGGAGTTGCTATCTGAAGGTACATGTCCCATTGCTGCATTAGAGAGTAAACTAGCTGAAACAATGTTCTCCATCGTAGCCAATTCCACACTAGATGAAATCAACTCTGTATGACTTTGGGGAAATATGAAATCATCCACTATTGCTAAGTGTAACAGATTTGCAATCTGATTTTGCAACCTTGCCTTACTGTCACTTGTTAGACCAAGACGAAGACCTCTTGCTAGCATGGCAAGATAAAAACCAACTGGAATCACTCTACTGGCCTTCTGTCCGGTGGGGAGCAAATCAACTATCCCTTGTAAGATGGTTGATTTTTCAGTATTTTCGTCATCAGACCTGTTCGTGTCATTACAGTTGTCACACACCTGATGCATCTTCTTAGAGAGAACCCACTTGTTTGCATAAAAAATAATTATGGGACTCACATATTTTTCCTTCATCCCTTGTCTTCTCAAGGATCCAATTATTCTTTTGAAGAATCTGAAGGGCAAAGATATGAGATTAATCCACAGATCCTGACCTGCAATTTCCTTCACCAGTTCGGAGCTCCAAGCTTTACTGTTCAATATATCCACTGTTACTATTGGTCTTTCCCTTCTCCGTTCTGGATCTAGTATCTCCATGCAAGCCATGAATGCAAGAGACTCGACGCAACGACTCACGATCAAGAGTTCTTCAGACATTGGGAGCAGCAATTGGCACTTTTGGAGGACAATCAGTGTATCATCCCAATTCTGTAGGACAACCTGAATAAGATACAGGTCTGAACGCTCACATAGGTTGCCCGGGCTGTATGCTTCTGTCATTTCTAAAAATTCGGCAGCACACCTAAGGGAGGCAACATTAAAAGGATCAATCAGAGTGGAAGCACCATAACTAAACAGTGCAACCATTTCAAAAGCCTCGGATCCTCCGGGGAAATCATGTGGTAGCTGGATATCTGTGGATTCACTCAGAGCCTTCTTGAAATAGCCGCTCTTCAAAAGCAGAGGATACTGTCATAAAGCAGATAAATATTAGAATACAAAGTTATAAGCATGCAACACAGCTAGCTCTGAAATGACCTTTCCTTACCTTGTGAAGATCAAAGATTTTCTCGCCTACTCGAACGCGAACAGACACAGGTAAACCAGTTTCTTGGCTCCTGAAATATATAGTAAATCAGCACCCTAAACATGTCAAGTTTACTCTCGGAATGCCCAAATTATATGAGAAATACAGAGAGTAAAGTTAATAAAAGAAGTTCATTGATACCATGCATTGATCTTAATCTTCAGAAGAGCTCCAACATTTGGAGATGAATAAGGACTCAATGCTAGGGAACTAGCTTTTACACTTGAAGCATCCATTGTTAGAATGATCTACTCTATGCAGTAAGGTCTTTCTTACAAAACAAAGTGAACCTACTACTGAACTTCCTTCATCACACTTGAAAGAAAATGTAATTGTCTTGATCAGTAGTAGCAGGAGAAGAGAGTGCACAGATAGTTTTATCAGTTATATACACTGACTGGTGCACATTAGTCAAAGTCAAATGCACACGAATGGAATAGTTGAATCCAAATTATAAGGCTTCAAAAATGTTCTTGAATGTTGGGTTGGTTCATATAACAATGCAACTCTAGTAGTACAAATTCATCCAAACCATTGATTTGGTAAAACATGTGAATTTATGTGGGGAAGAGAAGAGTGTGGTGTGGAGAAATGAAGATGAATTGCGGATGAAGCTTTGTCTGCTGCTTTTGTTAACACATGCTATTACAACACACCCAAGACGGCACGGTCTCTGAATATCCGGTGGATGTGTTGGGGTTTGTTGAGTTTGTTTGCTTACTCCCAGCAAATCTCAATCCCTACCACTGACTTCTATGAAAAGCAAACCATTATTCTAAACAAACCCCATACCCTACTTCTTTTTATTACAAAATTTCATAGACTGTTCTATACTCTACATTATTTCCACTTCTATATTTTTATTTATTCTTGTTTAAGAAAAAATTCTAAGACTTTGGTCATTGTTTATAGGATTTGGACCTGAAGTTTCAGTTGGCTGTTCTTTGAAAAAGTTATAAAATTGTGAATTATTTGTTCAAAACAAAATAGTCGAAAATTTTGGTTATTTTTGGCAGCTTAAGCCTTAAGTTCTGCTTTCTGGAATATTGAAAGCTGCACTGGTATGGACTTTGTAATCACCATCCAAGTGGCCAAATCATCCATAATGTATTGGGCCAAACATGCTCTTAGAACTAGAAGAGTGGGAACATAGCTTGGTGAATTTTCAAGAAATGCCACCCCTGTTAAACTCAAAAAATACGAAAGTTCTATGTGACATGTTACCTCAAATAGTTAAAGAATAAGTCAAGAGCAACAGAAAACAATGTGAAAGTGCTGGAAATATCCATACACAATCAAGCTAAACATTATGAATGTGAATACACTAATATAGGTAAACTAAAATATCTCAATCAATTACAAGCCGCAACCTACTCTTCAAACAACCTAACAAACAAAACCAATACCAAGTGGGAACATGCCCACAACCTTCCAATTTAGCAAAACAGAACAATTGGAAAAAAAAAAAAAAAAAACAATAAATCTAATCAAGAGAAAAATGTGTTGTTTTCGTCATCATCAAGTCCATCAAAGAATGGGTCTTTGAGAAGCTCAGAGGCAGAAGGTCTTGCATTAGGCTTAGCAAGACACTTCTCAATGAAATCCTTAACGTCTGGGTCCTTCACCTTATTCATGGCTTCAGGCCTCACCCCAGATGTCACCTTCTTGTATATCTTTACAACGCTATTGCATTCGCTGTAAGGCAACTCTAGTGTCACCATTTCAAGAACGCATAATCCAAATGAGTATATGTCTACCATCTCTGTGTAATTCTCGTCATAGAGCTCAGGTGCCATGAACTCTGGAGTCCCAAGTACCGAATGTGCAGCATGACTTTTTCCTACTATTGCTGCCAACCCCAAATCCCCAATCTTAACCTGCATATAATAACAATAAAAAAACAATTAATACCTATTCAACACATTTTCGTTACATAATTCAACAAATTAGTCTCAAAATTAACATACAATTAGGTTAACAGATAATTAAACATATAAGGTACCATCATTTTATTTGGTTGCCGAAAAAGGCAATACACCATCTGCATTATTTTGCATATAATAGGTACTCTTCATACCTTACTAAAAGTAGTTGAAATAAATTGTCCTAGATTTATATGATCAATTTGGCACAATCATAATTTGGACCATTTCCAATAGATTGAGCATTTTGTGAGAACTTGCTTGGAAACCAAAGTTATTAAACTGAATAAATTAAACAACCCTGTTTGCGGAAAAGGCAATATACCATCTGTATTATACTGCTTATACATATCATACCATACTAGTAACATATACAGTAGAAAGTAATTCAATTAAATCCTCAAACATTTATTTGAGCATTTCGCCACTCATAATTTTATATATTTGAAGTTTTGAACATCTCTAATAAATTAGTGAATTTTGCGAATAATTAAGATCAAAACCAAAGTTCTAAAAAATAAGAACACCACATCTAAATTAGCAAAATATATCCTATTAATTAATTCAATCAGCATGGACTAGCTAGCTAGATTATAAAAACTATAAAACCCTAGGTGCATAAAATGATTAAATTACCTGTCCAATATTGCCATTGATGAAGATATTGCTGCAATTAAGATCTCTATGAATGATACAAGGTTCATGCAAATGAAGATATTCCAACCCTTTCAATATCTGTTTAGACCATTTCTTCAATGCTTTAATCGAAACATGTCGATGTTTCTTTCTATATTGTCTCAAACTCCCTGACGTACAAACCTCCGTTATAAAATTCAAAGTCTTATTACTTCCTTCATTATCATCATTATCATTCCAAACATTAAACAACTCAATAATATTATTGTTCTTCAATGTTCCAAGTAATCCAACTTCTGAATAAATCCTATCAATCATAGCTTCATCATCATAAAAACCACCTAAATGAATTTGATTCCATGCAACTTCAATACCTTCTTCTTGATCAAAAGCTCTGTATACTTTTTTAACTGATCCAGCACCTAGTAAAACATTATATCGACCATATCTACCTGTTGGATCGATTTCAACAAATGGTTCTGCATCTTTATCTGTTGGATCTGGTATTACACAAGGCATCTTTGAATCTTTGATTATTGATGTTTTAAGAATCAAGAAGAAGAAAACAAAGGTCAAAGAAAGATAGTTGATGATGAAGAAGAAGATGAAGAAGATAAACAAAACATCTCCATGAAGAATGATGTTTGAAGTTGTCTTAGATATGAAGGAGAAGAAGAAATGGCTTTTGAAGACATGTTTGGGGTTTGAAGAAAATGAAAAAAACCTCCCGCGCACGTAAAGAAACGAAGACTCTTCTTCTTCTAAGGAAAGGGGCCGGGTAAGGTAATTAAACTAGGGTTAAGTTTAGAAGAAAACGGCTTGGCAGCTGGCTTTTGGGTGTTGTTTAAGGTTGTTTTTTTTTGTTGACTGTGAGGGTATTATTGTCAAAAGGGTTTATATGGGGAAGGTACGTAGTATCAATCTGTTGCGTTGATTTTGACTGTATTTAACCAATCAACAGCTTTTTGCATATCTGGAATCTTGCTGGTTTGCTTCGTTTTGGTTGAAAATATCGAAAATTGGAATTGACCTACGTGTGGAAATGTTTAAACACGTGGCATAATTGTTTCCAGACGTGTTTAACTGGGATTGATAGAGGCGGTCAGCAGGCAGAGAATGAGAGAAGACGGGTGGAAACTGGAAAGAATCAAAGAATAAGAGCATTCCCAATGGTAAAACACTTTTAGTGGTGCCACATAGGATGGTTTTAAGGAATTTTGGGGTTTTCAATGGTTTTAGCGAAAAAAGGGTTTTAGTGTTTCCAATGGTGGATTATTGAAACCGCAATCTATGTGGGGTATGGATCCATACCGCACTCATTGTGGCGGATGGATCTTCTTTTAGATGAGTCCATACCGCACTAATTGTGGGGTATGGATCCATACCGCACTAATTGTGGCGGATGGATTCCTACGTGTTAAAAGTGTTTTGCTTGAAAAGTGTGTTAAAAGCTATCATTAGCAAGTGTTTTCACTAAAAGTTAACTAAAAATGTGCTAAAACCTACCGTTGGGAATGCTCTAAAGAATAGATCCCCTCCAAATAATTATGGGCTGCGAGAAATACAGCGTTACAGGCCCATTAATTGTAATATCCAGTGGATCCATTAGAGAGCTATTTCTGATACAAATTACTAGACAAATATACTATTGAATGCGGAATTAAACAATAACAGTAAATAAGATGAACAAAACACAAGATCTCGAAGAAGCTATCTTCTTTATTGAATATTATGAAGATTACAATAATCTCTACCTCACAATACTCTCTGGACAAAGGAAACTTATTTTCTATTCACCCGAAATAAGGAAATCTGTCTTTAGAACTTTCCAGAATCCCAAAGATTTTTCGGGGCGCTGCCCCGAACCGAGTCAGGGCGTTGCCCTTGGAACCTGCGAGTTGACCTGGCAACTCGACCCCAACCAGGCGCTGCGCCCTGGACCCGCAGCGTCGTCGCTTCGCGATGACCAAGTCGTAGGATGACAAATGTCTATCGTTAAGACACCAATCTCGAAGATCACTAAGCTCCTAATAGGATACACTTGTATCAGCTTCCATGGCTAGGAAGTTACTTGAGGCATGGTCTTGGAATAGTGGTCGGAAGAGGAATGGAAGTCGTCCACCACATTTCTACAAGAGTAGTAGTGGAGGAATTGCCCTCCTCATTCTTCAGCAATTGGAGGGCATGAAAATTGTTGAAGGAGAATCACTTCTAGTGGTCGCAGTGATCGATCTTGACCAGGTTGCTAGACGCATTGTACGTTGTTACGTTGCTCCTGCATTCAAATAATTCCATACTTACCGATTCTGGAAGGTTTTGTATGCCTCAGATGTAGTTTGTAATACGAATGTTCGTATTACATAGAAAGACTTGAATGCTCTCAAGCATTATACGTTAAGTATGTTAGCTGAAGTCTTACAGATTGTAGAATTCTGTTAATCCAAAAAAATAAAAATAAAAATAAATAGAAAAAGGGGCGTCTCCGATGGTTGGGCTGAGTGCTGGGATTTTTGAGGTGGGGCTAGCAGCTAGCAATGCAGCAGCGGCAAAAGTAGAGAAACATGACGGAGCTTGTAGGGCTAACTAGGCCTGTAAAAATGGCCCTTTGACCCTAAACCCGGCCCGGCCCCGCCCGACCCATTCAACGAAAAAAACCCTTAAAGCTTGACCCTTATGATTTTTAGGGTAGGGCCGGCCCGACCCTTTCCTTTTAAGGGTCGGGTTAGGGTTTAGCTTTGGAAATCTTAGACCCTACCCTTAGCCCGACCCTAATTAACCCTCTCAAAGCCCTTTTACGGCCCTCATAAATATATGTATAATTTTTAATATATTTCTCTATATATCAAATTTTGAACATTTTTTTAGAGTTTTTATCGTAAAGATTTTTCCAATTAGACATAGATGTCACTTTTGTTTAAGTTATATGATATTTATCAAATGTTTATCGAATATTTCCCGAACTAGTTGTTAAAAAACTATTATATAACTAAAAGAAATTGATTCTCAATAGAATATTTTTTTATTAACCATCTATTTTATTATTGAGCATATAATAAACGGTAATTAGATTATTATTTTAAATGTGTATTTTATACTTATCATGCTAGAATTTTATAAATTTAGGATTAAATTTCTAAAGTTTGAAATTTTAGTAATAAGATAACATCTAACTACGAGTTCTTTGTATTTTATTAATTGTAATGCTCTTGGATAAAATAATATCATATACTATAACAAATTTTATGGTGAAAAATATATATTTGTACATTTAAGAATTGAAACATATTATACGTATTTTCAAAAATATTAAAATGATATTAATAAAAACATGGTCTCATATTTATTTTTCAAGTAAAACATAATTCTATGTATTGACCCTATCAACCGGGCCCATTAGCCCGACCCTCAACCCTTTAAAATAAAGGGCTAAGGGTCGGGTGAGGTTTTCACAATTTTTGTGTTGGCCTGCCCTAACCCGGCCCTCATCATCTTTTAGGGTAGGGTTGGCCCGACCCTTAAAGTGTGAGGGCTCAAGGGTTCAAGGGTCGGGTTAGCCCTACCCGGCCCATTTTACAGGCCTAGGGCTAACCAACATAGTTTCATCTCCTTTGCATTTGACACATTTGGATTGCTAGGCTCAGAAGCAGTTGAGCTCCTTAGGAGAGTGCATAAGATAATGGATAGCAACGTGATGACTGCAGGTTCGAACGAATATGTATTTAGGAGAATCGGGTTTGCTATCCAGAAAGGACTTGCCGCGCAGTTTGTAGCGCGTTTGTCCTCTACTTTTGTGTAATCCTGCCCCACCGCCGCCGCCGCGATTCCTTGCAAGGTCATCTTTGCGATGACCGCCGCTGACACCTAAAGCCACCATGGCACCTTCACCTTCATCACCCCCACGCCTCCTCTACCATTTCCCCCCGCTGCTGCTGCTGCTTCCATGGCCGCCATTAATGGCTGCTGCCACCACCTTCTCCTTCCCCCTGCTGATTCCTGCCACCATCACCATCACCATCACCTAGCCTGAGATAGATCTCGATCTCTGCTGCCATCGCAAATCTGGCTTGAGCCGAGCCGACCCGACCCAGTTCAGCTCAACCAGCCGAGCCAGAACCAACAGACAGTTCAGCCAAGCCAAGCCAGAAGCCAGAAAAAAAAAAAAAAAAAAAAAAAAAGAGGAAAAAAAAAAAAATTGGCTGGTTGATGGAGAGTATCCATTGTCCATTTCGAAATTTTGATGGATGCACCAATGGACCGTGTGGAAATGGATACAAATCTTCGTACATCCCAACGCATGTTAAGAAAGATCACTTGAAGAGGGTTAATGACATCGACAGGCTGAGAGATGCGATCAAAGTTGATATAGGTTTATTTTCGTCGCTTGACAATACTTTGAAGAGGATAAACAAATGGATGTGTGCTGATTGTTTCGATATCCATGCATCGACCATAAAATGTAAACATCCGGATGGTGCAGTCATCAAACCACCTGCACGAAAGGAGACCGGTGAGTTAGAGTGTGCAATTGTAGGTATACAACCACCACAGCTTGTGCATGTTGATAATCCACCCGCACCTACAGCAGGAGGGGACACTGGTATCGATACTCACCTTTCTATTGTTGCACCTTCTTTAGATGAGATATCACTTGATCGTATTTTCTGTAAACCTTTTCGCCCAGTGAAAAGTATTCCACGTGCTTGTCGATTAGTATTCTCCGGTGCATTGAAGTCAGTCTTGTATGAGGTTACTGCAGACCCCATGTCGACAGGGCCATGGGTTAGATTGCTCCTGCTTCCCTATTGCACATTGCAAGTGTTCCATCCGCGGAATCGCCAAGAGCGTCGTTCTGGTGCTCGGAAATATTTCCAGCAGAATCAGATTTTGCAGGCTCTCTCTATTTGGAACGAGCCTGGGGGTATATTTCGTTTGATTGAGAGGGTCACACACACAGAGCCTCCGTTGGAACGACCATCTCGACAGTCCCAAAGCAAGAATGTACGACGGTGTTTGCAAAAGGTTGCAGACGGGCACTTTGCAACAGCCGTGAAGGTGTTGGCATCATCAGGGGTTGCTCCGAACACTCCAGAGACGCAGCGGGCTTTAGAGGATAAACACCCGAAGTATCCACCACCATCTGTCCCCGACATTCCTTTACTTGAGTCACCTTTGTCAGTTGAGAGGGATGTGATATTATCATGCATCAGGTCCTTCCCCAAAGGGACGTCTTGTGGGCGAGATGGTCTCCGGGCCCAACACCTATTGGATGCTATGAGTGGGGCTGCATCCGCTGTAGCCACAAATCTTATGGAGGCCTTGACACCGGTTGTGAACTTATGGTTACAAGGTCGATGCCCACGGGTCTTGGCAGAGTTCATAGCTAGTGCACCGCTCACCCCACTTCTTAAGCCAGGTAACGGCATTCGCCCAATAGCTGTATGGTTTGGCGTCGCCTGGTGTCTAAGATTGCCATGAGAGGAGTTTCTAAGGATATTGTCCCATACCTAGAGGATTTTCAGTTTGGGGTTGGTGTGCCTGGTGGAGCAGAGGCAATTTTGCATGCTGTTAATCGGTTGGTTTATGCCAACAAGGATGACACATCGCTTTCTATGCTGCTTGTGGACTTTCAGAATGCCTTCAACCTTGTTGATCGGTCTGCTATGCTACGGGAGGTACGCAATCATTGTCATCTATTGCTCTATGGGTTGAATACCTCTATTGTCAACCTGCTCGATTGTATCTAGGGTCTACTCATATTTGGTCAGCAGCTGGGATACAGCAGGGGGACCCTTTGGGGCCTATTCTCTTTGCTTTGGTCTTGCATCCATTGATACACCGCATTCAGTCAGAATGCTACTTGGAGTTGCAGGCATGATACTTAGATGATGGTACTCTGATTGGTATGAACATGTGGCTAGAGTTATTCGTATCATTCAGGAAAGAGGACCATCTCTTGGGCTCGTGCTTAATGTGTCTAAGACAGAGTTGTTCTGGCCTTCTGTTGATCCTGACTGCTCCTATCCAGATATCTTTCCGGTTGGTATATCATGTCCTCAGCGAGGGGTTAAGTTGCTTGGAGGGGCTATCAGTATTGATGCATCATTTATTGTGGGTAATGTTCGTCAACGAGTGGATAAGACACTTCAACTTATGGACTTATTACCACAGCTAAAGGATCCGCAGTGTGAGTTGGCACTTTTACGTTCTTGTATGGGATTATCTAAACTCACCTTTGCTCTCCGTACTTGCCCCCCTGACTATGTTCAGGAAACAGCCGAATGGTTTGACCACAAGCTTCGTGCAGCCTTTCAAAATATTGTGGTTTCTAATGGACCTGGTTTTGGCGATCTACAGTGGCGTATGACAACCCTCCCATTGCGTATGGGTGGACTTGGTATCTATTGTGCTACTGATGTTATGAAGTTTGCTTTCGTAGCTTCACGTACGCAAACCAAGGATCTCCAGGACCACATTCTTCGAGGTTGTGACACTCCACCTATGGGTAAAGTTTTCGATACTGCCATTGCTAGTTTACATCTTTCTATACCTGATTTTGATCTCAGTAATCTTGCTCCAACTGCTACCGTCCCCTTCAGACCCCAACATGTCTTGGCGGAAGCATACTACAACAAGATTAGTTCTGGTCTTGAGAGGGAATTTGAGTTGTCAGCTAGACAAAAAGCCGTGATTGGATGTGTGCAGTCAGAACATGCCAAAGATTTTCTCCTTGCTATCCCGATGGAAGGGCTTGGACAACGCATGACGCCTGTAGAATATCGTGCCATTCTTCGTTATCGATTGATGATCCCTCTATATTCAGATGGTGAGCTTTGTCCAGTGTGCAAGAAGAGTAGACTTGATGCTTTCGAGGACCATGCGGCCCATTGTAAGCATTACCCCGGCTTCAAGTACAGGCATGACCACGTTAGAGATATCTTGTGTGATGTGTTCTGGCGGGCTGGCGTACAGGTTAAGAAGGAGGCTCCTGTTAACTTTCTTACTGATCCTAAGGAAGGAAGATCGACATTACGTCCTGCTGATATTCTGGTCTACAACTGGTCTGAAGATAAACATGCGTGTGTTGATGTTACAGGGGCGTCTCCGATGGTTGGGCTGAGTGCTGGGATTTTTGAGGTGGGGCTAGCAGCTAGCAATGCAGCAGCGGCAAAAGTGGAGAAAAATGACGGAGCTTGTAGGGCTAACCAACATAGTTTCATCCCCTTTGCATTTGACACATTTGGATTGCTAGGCTCAGAAGCAGTTGAGCTCCTCAGGAGAGTGCAAAAGATAATGGATAGCAACGTGATGACTGCAGGTTCGAACGAATATGTATTTAGGAAAATCGGGTTTGCTATCCAGAAAGGACTTGCCGCGCAGTTTGTAGCGCGTTTGTCCTCTACTTTTGTGTAATTCGTTGAGCTTATCAATAAAATTTGATTATAAATTAAAACTAAAAAAAAAAAAAAAAATTTTTTTTTATTTTTAAAAAAAAAAATAGAAAAAAAAAAAGGAGAGTGCAGAAGATAATGGATAGCAACGTGATGACTGCAGGTTCGAACGAATATGTATTTAGGAGAATCGGGTTTGCTATCCAGAAAGGACTTACCGCGCAGTTTGTAGCGCGTTTGTCCTCTACTTTTGTGTAATTCGTTGAGCTTATCAATAAAATTTTGAAATTTAAAAAAAAAAAAAATAAATAAATAAAAAAAAATAGAAAAAATAAAACGTTTATTGAAGTTGATTTGTAGGCATGTACAAATTCATCATGATATGCAACTGAGCTTAAAAGATGAGCTCAAGCACAAAGTGACTAGTGCCGAAAACATCCTACTGTACATACGTCGTACATTATATCAACGTAACCATCATCGTTTTCATATAGGATTCGATCTGTTAGCTTCACCATTTATGTTACTGATTCTGTCAGATAGGTATATGGTGTATGTATGGATAGAAATACTTAATTAATTACTCACTATATCAATTACAATCTTCACTGCTAAAAAAATGAAAAAGATCATGTATGGTTCTATACAATGTACAAAACACATGCAGCCAAGAAATGTGGTCTCCTGATACTTTCCTGTATGTACAAAGTAAAAATAAAAAAAAAAAAAGGAAAATAGTTGCCATGCATTAGTTTGATTAAACAAAAACACATTTTGGACAAACAGTTCTTTTTCAAACTTATATATGTTGATTATTATGTTCCTAGTAGTGCAGCTTCAACCAGATGCCTTCTTGCTGCTTTTTAGGATCAGGAGGGAAATATTTTATACCAACAAGATCACCAACTCGGCTGATTACCTCCAAGCCTTTCACTAGGTCTTCCTTGGTATGAGAAGCAGATATACAGATTCTTGCCCTAGCTAGCAGTATTGGGGTTGCAGGGGAGCCGACTGTCACAACAGCAACATTCTCTTTAAGGCACTCTCGAGAAAATGCAGGAATTTTTGCAGGATTATAAAGCATTATTGGCATCACTGGAGAGTCCTCGTCCCCAAGAACCTGAAAACCCATCTTCTTCAATTCCGACCTAAAAAAGTTGCTGTTCTCACGAATTTGTGCAAGTTTCTGAGCTCCTCTACTCGAACCATCTTCTCCTAGAATAACTTGTATGGCTGATAAAATTTGTTGCGCAGCAGGAGGTGAGATTGATGTCCCATAAAGATGAGCAGGGCAAGTATACTTCAAGTATTCAACAAGTTCCTTTGATCCTGCAATATAACCACCACACGAACCAAATGATTTTGAGAAAGTTCCCATCATGATATCTACATCAGCAGTATCCACTCCTAAGAGCTCACAAACACCCCTTCCGGTTTTACCAACTGCGCCAATGCTGTGTGCCTCATCCAAATACGTGTACGCCTTGTATTTTTTGCAAACTGTTATAATCTCTGGAAGTCTGCAAAGCTCTCCTTCCATACTGTAAATCCCTTCTACAGCGACAATTACCTTCTTCCAAGGTCTACCTGTCAGAGGATGTCCTTGGGCAATTTGTTCTCTTAATATTTGATCCAAATGAGATGGTGAATTATGTTGGAAAATCTGAACTGTGGCTCCTGAACCACTAGCACCGTTCGCAATTGATTTATGGTTCAGAGCATCACTCACTATAAGTCCTCCCTTTCCAATTAGGACTGGAAGTATTGCAGAGTTTGATACGTAACCCATGCCAAAAACCAATGCTGCTGGCTTTCCTACAAATTTTGCAACACATTCTTCCAATTCATTATGTAGTATTGTAGTGCCAGCTTCAACACGAGTGCTACATGTACTTGGAGAAAATTTCTTCAATGACTCAATTACACGTGGAGTGCAGTATTCATCAGCTGAAGCAAACCCTAAGTAATTGTATGAACCTAAGTTAAGACACTTAATCACTTCAGTAGTCCTTTTCAGTGTCTTGTTATTGTCATTGGAATAACGCTCAACAACATCAATCCATGCATCAGGTGCACTTGATATAGGTCGTCCGAAACAGTCCTGAATACGAAGATACATACGACGTACATAGAAATCCTCGCGTCTAAAACAAATTGGAGCATATCCATCAAAGTTAGTGGCGTTTAACAATTCGAGAAATTTTCTAAAAGCATCTCTAATGCAACCAAAGAACCCTATCAATACGTAGCTTAAAGCCGTTGTCACAATGGCTGTATATGGAAGCATCATCTTGGATGTTATTCTTAAATATATATATTAGGAGCAAGAAGAAGCATCAGGTGATTGAAAAATCAGATATAAGAAGAGGGTGTAAAGTGATGGTGTTTAAAAACAAGTTCACTTGTAAGCTGCCAGCCGCCAGAGGGTACAAAAAGAGAAGTTGGAGGGACGAATTGAAATAATTTTTTGAGAGAAGAGACAAGAGAGTGGATTTACTGGAAGATTAAGGATTTGTAGAAGTTAATTAACTAGTTTTAGTAGAAGACGTACTGAAAGAGTTATTCGTGTCTGTTTAGGATTGGATTGATGATGTATTATTGTTTCCACGGATTCCGCAAAACAAACTTTATGGGTTTAGTTAACCCTAGTCGGTTTGATCGGTTACCCAACCACTTTATAGACATATGGGCAGGCATCTTAGAGCATCTCTAATGGGTCTCCTAAAACCTATAATTTAGGAATTCCGAAAAAAACAGCACCCTAACGCGTCTTCTATATTTTTAGCAGTCGGCTATCCACGTATGAAGTGGTGGGCCGGTCTGCTAAAACTTCGTCCAAAATCGAACCAAAGATAGGATTATAGGAATGGGGAAAATAAAATGTTCAACCAGCGTGGAACTTTTTTTTTATTATTTTTTAATTCCTCGCTGGTCAAACCGACGTGGAACCTTTTTTTTTATTATTTTTATTCCACGCAGGTCAAACCAGCGTGGAACATTTTTTTTTTTTTTTTTTTTTAATTCCACGCATGTCTAACCAGCGTGGAATCCTAAATTTCAACGGCCATATTTTCCGAACGGCTAAATTTCCAAACGGCTATAAATCACATCTATATATACATGTTCTTCGTTTCGATATCTACTTCATTTCTACTTCTTCATTCTTCATCTTTTTCATTTGAGTTTGATACTTTTTTTTATAGAATTATGGGAGATGGTTCTGTCAAACACTTTTCGGCGCGCATTGAAGATCCGAAAGATGAAAAACGTGAAGAAATGGAGAAATAAATCATCGAAGAAGAAAAACCATTAACACCCGAAGAACAAAAGCGTATCGATGATGAATTTAATCGACTTATTGACGAGTATGAAGATGAAATTCATGTGCTTCCCGAAAATTGTAATCATGATTCGTTTGAGTTTGATTATGTATTGCGTAAAATGTTTTGTTCAACTTGTGGTGAAGAGTATGAAAATTATAATGTATTGAAGGTTAAAATATTTTATTTAATTATGTATTGAATTTTAAATTTAATTTGATTAATGTATTACTATTTTGATTAATATATTTTTATTACTATTTTAAACGAATAATAAATAAATCATTAAGAAATAACCATAAATTTATCTTCTATGGTGGTTCAACAGAAACAACCCTAATATCAAGCGATAGTATACAGTTAACAAACACTCAAACCAACCCTAATATCAAGCAATATCAAACACTCAAAACACTCAAGGTGCACTCCCCTGACTACTCTCCCCACTTCGGCCTCGTCCACTTCGGCCCCGTCCACCTCGTCCCCGTCCACCGCGTCTAGTGTGCCCTTGCAACTCCTATAATCAAATATAAATACAATTAAAATTTAATAACTAAAATTAATAAATTTTAGGGTTTAACTGTAGTAGTAATTAATAATTACTTACCAAGGCCTCTAATGTGCTTGTCAGCTCAGCAACCCTAGAAGCACTTGCTGCGAGTTCTTCTTCAGCCCTTCTTGTGGCAGTCATTTGCTCTTGCAACCAACCATAATATCTCGCAGAAGAATCAAATGCTGCATGCCGCATTCCTTGACCAAGCATTACAACATCTGCTAAGCGTGACCGGAGAGCAGCCTGTATTCACAAGAGTTAGCTAATGTCTGCATACTCACGAGAGACGGGGGAAATAGCTAATGTGCCCCGAGAAACAGTGTTCCAATATAACTGGTACTCCATAGCCGTAACAAACTTACAAAAAGCTGAACTAATTGGCCAGTTAAAGGATGATCTACGAGCACGGATTTGCTCCAAAGGAAGACTCACTGGAGCCATATCAGGTGGTGGAGGATGAGGAATAGCTATCATACCAGTCGTCTGTCGTAAACATAACTAGCGTGGAACATATAACAGATCCTGTCCCTCCTAGCCCAGCCTGCCCCAAGCCCAGCCCACGCCTCCCAGCCTACTGCCCCAAGCCCAGACCACGCGAAGCCCAAGTCTTCCACGCTGGTTGAACCAGCGTGGAACAAAAAATAGGTTTTGCGTTAGGGTTACCCCTGATATAGGTATGGAAGACCTGCTAAAAAAAGTGATGGGAAAGTAGGTGGCACCTACGTGGAGGCTAAATCGTCCTATGTGTCGGCTAAATATGGGAGACCCATTAGAGATGCTCTTATGATTGGATATACACACTTATATACAAGTAAGCTACACAAATTGTTTTTGCATATATATATACTAGTAATACCCGTGGCGCTGCCACGATTGCCAATTAATTATATATTGCATAGAAAGTTTAAATTTAGACGAATAGATTTTGTTTGTTTGATTAAAAATTGACAATCGTATTTTATAATTTTGTAGAATTAAATTTAGATATTTGTTTTTTTTATTTTTCATTGGATGTTATGTAGATGTAAATAATGAAGATTTAGTCATTGATGAGTTAATTTTGTTTGTTACTCAAACTATCAGATATAGTCCTCAGACAAATCTTCTTAATGTACATTATTCTGTTGTTAATTTTTATATGTTTGATTTAAGCAGTGTTATGAAATTGTAGGAACAGTTAAAGACTTTTGTAACCTGCAAGTGCATTTTATAGTTTTGTTGGCCTTGTATTAGTTTACTTGTCAACATCTGTATATCCAAATAATGTGTGAATTTATGTTGCTTGAAGTGAGTTTTTGTTGTGTATGCATCAATCTCAAATTTAGTCGCCCATCAGTTTCTGGAAGCTATAAATTGTGTTTGCTTTGCAGCCCCCTATCTAGTTCTATTTCAAACTTTTGATAATAATACATTTATCGGCATTAGGAACTTATGTTATGAAGACGCAATTGTTTCTCAACTTCCATTCAAGCCAGAGTGTAGCTATGTGAATCACCTGGTAAATTTACTTTCCAACCCAAAAACCTTGAAGCTGTGGGCATGCAGAGAGAAAATGACTGACATAAGTCTGCGCCATAAATAAATTCATTACAAAGTTGCATTGAACAAATATATAAGTGATTAGCTAATTTCTTGGCAGAGTTTCAGATTGGAAAGAGATGGCTGATTTTAACTCCTTTACTGTGTAAGTGATTTGTAGTTGAAAGTTTGTTATCTGTACTGTAATAGGAAGAACTTTATCTAATAGGAAATCGAAGATTCTGAGTCAAGTTTGTTGTCTTCCTTTAAGATCCTTGAAATTTGTATTATATGTCATTTGTGTCTATGTCGTTAATGGCTATGTTTTTATAATTGCAAACTATAAGGTAAATTTCCAAGAAGGATAAATCAGTTCTAAATAGCTGAAGACATTTAATCTATAGTAAAATAAGAAAAACTACAAGCCTGTATTAATACAATCATGTTCTTCATCTTACTTACTATACTACTTGTTTTGGTACTACTGCAGTCTTTTGCTAAACAATAATAAACTCTGTCTATATGAAGCTTGATAAGATAAAAACATATTGCCATCGATATCATATGGCGATATATTTTAAACCTATGAAATATAGGTGTATTGACTTTAAACCTACTGTAGGTCTACTGAGTAAGTTTCAATAGACTTAACCCAACAAAAGGGGAAAAAATAAGATTCCATTTCTGAGTTAATTCAGTATTGTTGGCATCAAACATTGAAAGAATAAAAATCAGTTTTAACTCTGACAATTTATTGTCACAAACACGAATGAAGGTATTTGTTCATCAAAGGATGGACACCAATTGTAACAAACGCACCAGCATACGCGGAAGTGTTACGACTAAAGACGAAAAAAAACAGAAGTCGCCCCATGCCATGTTCTTTTTTTATTACGCGAACACTTCCAAATCTGCAAAACAAAAAAAATTAATAAAAATCCATCTCATAACGGAAATTCAAATGGGGTTTTACAGAATAGTTGTACGGTGCAATGTACTTTCAGGTTACTAATAGCAGCCTGGCCAGGGAAGCCAGAGGATTGACTTGGCAAAAGCAAGAAGAAATATGAGGGCATGAACTACATTAGCAACAGTCGCAGCCTTAGCAGCAGGGGCATTAACTCATAGCTGTATCCGTTCCTAGGCTCGCTTAGCTGCAAGGAACCCAGGAGAGCTACAAGGCAAGACTACTAATAGGGCAAGAGCTACATTTAGCCATAAGGCCAAGGCCGAGTTCCTACCTCTGTCTTTTCCGTCGGAGAATCGGTTGCATCTCTTTCTCCGCTATTTAGTCTTACCTGGGATTGGCACTCCTTCAAATAGCCAAAGACCGTCTTCAAAGAGCTGAGACGATAGCAGCGCAGCGGATAGGTCGAAAAGACTTGCATCTTTTTCTGTAACAGCTGATCATACTATCATAGTGTTGAGCATATGAAGAAAGTGCTATCATTTAACAAAATTTAAATCAATTATGATTTAATGTGAAATCAACACCATAAGGTATTCTTATATGCCAGAGTAGTCTCTACTCTAATATGTTCGAGCTACTCTTGTGTGTGTAGCTTCAAAGCCTACCAAACACACTCTTTATGTGTGTAAACAGAAACAGTTTTATCGAGATTGGGGATTTAAAACTGTTACCAGTTGAAGAAAGAGATAATTCAAGTGATTAAATTGGTATCTAGCATATGTATCGATATACCAATTTAATAGCATGCAAAAACTGGTCATGACTTAAATTGGTATATCGATACAACATATGTGGATTATCCGTAATGGGGCAATGTTTGAAGAAAATCTGCGACGAAAGCAGTGGAAGTCATTAAAGGAACCATTTGGGCATGGCTCACAGAAGCATGGAGCATGAAAGGGGTATCTCCTTTGCAAACTTGTTAGTTCAGTGGCCTGGTCATGGCTTAAATTGATATATCGATACAACATATGTGGAATATCTGTAATGGAGCAATGTTTGAAGAAAATCTGTGACCAAAACAGTAGAAATCATTATGTGGAATATCCGCAATGGAGCAATATTTGAAGAAAATCTGTGACCAAAATAGTGGAAGTCATTATGTGGAATATCCGTAATGGAGCAATATTTGAAGAAATCTGTGACCAAAACAGTGGAAGTCATTAAGGGAACCATTTGGGCATAGCTCACAGAAGCATGGAACATGAAAGGGGTATCTCCTTTGCAAACTTATCAGTTCATTGGTCTGATATCATGAAATAACTGTGATAGTGGTTTTCTATCCAGGGTATCGAGTTATTGCAGAACTTTTGGAGATATATATATATATATACACTATGTGAAAGTGCACTTTGTTGTCGTGCAACAGAAGAGAAGCCCGCACAATTTTGTAAGAACAAATTAGCCCAATCTAAAGCCTAGCCCAGTTTAACAGCTTTGTATGTGTGGGGATCATGTACTGTGTTGAGACAAAAATTTTGAATTTTTTTATCTACTATTTGATTCCATAAAATTTGGGCCCACCATAAACTTTTTTTTTACTTGGTTAAAGAACTATTTATAGCCACATGTCACAATTGGATAAGATAAACCGCAGTTGAGCCAAAAAATTATATATTTTTTTATTTTCTATCCAATCACTTGTTGACACATACTTTATTCACTGTTCCTTAGCCCTGCTTTTTTTCTAAAGTAGTAAAAATGAGTATATGACCACCAGCCTTGCACACATTTGGGCATGGCTCACAGAAGCATGGGGCATGAAAGGGGTATCTTCTTTGCAAACTTGTTAGTTAAGTGGCCTGATATCATGAAACAACTGTGATAGTGGTTTTTTGTCCATGGGTATCGAGTTATTACAAAATAAGTATGAACACAAGCCGGCTTACATAAACTCGAAAAAAGTAGAATCCAATAAACAAATTTGGTAGGAGGGACTAAAAAAGTTTGAATGCACACAAAGAGAAAATTAGACTTGCACACAATCATGTCGAATAAATTTTTTAATTTAGAGTTTAGTAAAAAAATTTAGTATATTATTTGATAACACAATCACGTCGCCAATGAACTAATTTATGGTTATTTTTGTGCACTCACTGGTTGAACCTTTTGTTGTCGTCACCTATTTCTTTTCTTGTGGATTAGTAGGCAGAATGGATGATTCCTTAAGACAAAGATCCATTACTGAAAAAAATATAAAAAGAACAATAGACCAATAAAAATAAATTATCTTATTAGCTTGAACCACTGAAAATGCATTTAACTCTAAAAAATAACATACATTAAGGCAGTATGTCGCAAAACGGCTCAAAGAGAATTAACAATGCTGGCATTAATGATGAATAAATCATCATGACTTAAAGATAAAAAAAAGAAGCAAATCAAATACCTGAAATGCTTGTAGTAGAATTGATATTCAACCTAAAATGTAATTCAATTAATAATAATAGCATCATATCTAATTAATAATTCAACAACTAAACACCATTTATAAAAATTTATTTCCAAAAAGGATTGCCATTAGCCAAAATGCAACACTTATATTGATTGATGAATCCTTTTCTCATTATAACTTTTAGCTTTTTTAAATTCTTTTGCCGCATTTGCATTCTCGAATTCACCAGATTCTAATCATATTGATCTCTGCCAAAATTCAATACACATATTACAATCTGGCCTAAAAATTCAATGGAACAACAAATTAGAAAACCTTCCATGAATCAACCATGACACCTGCAAGAAATGTTTCGTAACTGAACATTCTCCATTTTTTGTAATGTCCTCTCATTTCATGAATCCGCCACAAAACCTTCTGAAGCACTTGATTATCATCATCCTTGAGAACAACATCAATCCACTTTCTAGCAAGTACAATGTTTAAAACAATTAAATCAATTTTTAGAACGTTATCTACAGCTTATTGGGTCTTTGCAGACAATGCAAGAAAATAATTTATTATTTCCAAACAGACTCAGCGAAAATCAATCCAAACCAATGTAAACATAGTAAGAAGACAGAAGATGAAATCAATCCTATAACCTTGATAAAGGTGGGCATAACATAGCAATTTTGGTGAACACATCAGAGAGAAGATACATCAACATCAATACATCATAATACGCGTTAATGAATTAATCTATTTGAGATATAAGGATGTGATAAAGCATGTTTTCTCCATTGAATTCAATAAGTTCCATGTAAAGTGAGCGAGTATGACCGACGTGTTTATAAACATAGATCATTTGTGATGTAAAACAGTTCAAGAACGCATTTGGCATCAAGAAATGCAACTAATCATCCTTAATTGTCATGTAATTTACAAAAGTTATAAACACACATATTTACAAAGTCATGAATGGCAAAGTTCTTAGTTTAATCAATTCGTCAAGGGCCCTGTGCCTTCTCAATTCAACAATATAGCAAAAGAATTCCCTTAACTTCATTCCCTATACTTTGAATGTTCCACCCTAGATGCCGAAAGACTCTTTGTTGCACCATTTCCATATAGTCTAGCACACATTATAAAGAAGTATCTACCTAATAAAGCCAACAAGATCAATAAACCAACCAATATAGGGTTTGAAAATTGATGTCCGACATTTTAAACTAAAAGTCTAGCGTTTGTATCAACCCACACTGTTATTCCAAACTATATGCAGATCAAATGCAAGACTATGTGCAATGACATGTTGCAGATCAAATGAAAGACTATATGCAGATTATATCTTACTCGCAACTTAAAAATCATAGCTACAAAGTTAAAGAAAATTATATCTTACTCGCAATATCATCAGATAATCACAGATTCATCAAAGTCACGGGATTTGAAGGCCTTTTATCAACAGGTATGTATATCTAATTAACACAATTGAGTTTGTGTGTAAAGTGTAAACGAAGTTGACTAATATAGACATTTGACTGTTCTATATCCCAACATCTATTAACGCCATACCATCATTCTATCAAATTTGTGAAGCTCGGATAAATATTAATGTTAAAATTAACAATAAGACCAAAGTCATACCTTGCTATATTGTTACCTGAACAATCTTGGCAACACGAATAGCCTAGACACCTACAATCAGTTAGCCAAACAACAATACATTAATCATCTTTCAATCAGGATCAAAGCAGGAACAACCAATAAGAACCTATAAGCACAGAAGTAGTATATACACTTCATTATCTATGAGCATAGTGAAACAGTCAATAAAAACCTATTGTCTTCGATAAAGAAAACATAGATTCCATCTCATTAACGTCTCTATAAAAACAAAAAGTTCAATTGGCACATACCATTTTGAGCTCTGTCGACTTTATTACAAAGTTAATACATGACAAATCAAATCAAATGGACTCAACCCCTGACGAAACTCGTAATACTTGGTAAATCTAGACATGAAAACCACACCAACTGATGAAATATAATATTTCTCTGTTGGAGCACAATCCCAAGACCTACATGTAGTTTCTCTTGATATCATTCTCACCCTCTCCAATTTATTATGAATGATTGAATCTAAAATATAAATGTTGATCTAGGTTTGAGCATATGGACCCCACAGTTTAATTATTTCATGTGCTGTAAGACCTTAATCATCATTAGCAGTGTTTATTCAGCCATGCATGTTTGTATCCCTTATCTTAAAAGCAACTTGCAAAAAATCATAAAGAACATCCTTCTAAAATCCTATCATATACTTTTGAAATGTTATGTTATACAATACCTTCAATGATAATGCATGGCGTGTCTATTTTCATAAGGACCATAAAACGAAGAATGGAGAAGACCTAGCGTACCTATCGTCATAGGACCTCATCAGATTTTGAGAGGAAGAGGACGAAAATTGTTGAGACTCATCAATCTAACTTGATGAAATTGTTGAGGACTGTATAAGATCATGTCTATATAGTGTCTATCTTTTTGTTATTATAAACTAATTTTATAGTCACTGAATCTTACAAAGAAACCTAACAGAAAATTTGAGGACTACATATTATTCGTGAAGCTTTGTTCATTGAGAAAAATGAACCTAACAAAGGCAATGCGCAGATGTAATTGAGGACTACGTACTTATAGTCAATCTAACAAAAATTTTGAGGACTACATATAATTCGTCAAGTTCTGTTCATTGCGAAAAATGAACCTAACAAAGGCAATGGATAGATGTAATATTGAGGACTACTTGTACTCAACCTAACAAAAAATTTGAGAAAAATGATCTCACAACAGCAAGTTTTGTTCTTGGTTCAAGCACCAATGTAGATAGGGTGAAAAAAGGCAATGCAATATCAAATGGTTAACCTCACAGAGATAGCAATCCAAACTCTAGTTGACCTCTCAGTTGATATCAGAAATGGTTATAGTGTTCTTCATCTTGTTTTTTCTTTCCTCGGAAGACCTCAATTAACCTATACATTTGGTCCAAAACATTGAATGAATTTATTAGTTAATTCTTAGTTTACTTTTTTGTTAACGCATTTAGATCATATTCATGTAAGATAGTAAAATAAATAAATAAATAAATCAAAAAAAAAAAAAAAACCAACAATGGGTTTCCCTTCCTTCGGGTTGAGAAAATAAATGAGATACTTAAGTAAAAAAAAATTAAGCAAACATACTACGATGGGAAGAGTAACTGTGCAATCCAATACAATTTGTGTTGGATAATCATAATCCAACTAAAAAGTAATTCTGTTTGTATTGGATAATCCAATACTAATTGTTCGTAAAGTAAAAAAAAAACTAAGTAGATCTGTACAGGGGTTGAGAGTGTGGAACAATATATATCCTTTTTATATACCAGTAACTGCAGTTTGGTAATAGGTAGGCATATCTCAATGAGTTTAGAATACATAATTTCCTTCGTAAGCTTTGTGCTTCCTATCATCATGGTCCTAAAGAGACTTCCAACTTGTGTTGACTTCTGATCTTAACCTATCATACCCTACAACACAGGCATCCCAATAGTTATAAGCAAAAAAAAAAAAAAAAAAACCCTCTAATGCCCATATGCGAAAAACGATTTCTATCTTTTTTCCCTTTTTCTGATTTGTTTTCTTCTTTTTTGTTTTGTTAAGGTTTTTCTTCGTTTGATGTGGGTGTTCTTTTTACAGGCCGATCCAAGTAAAAACCAAGTTGGTTTAGGAATTGATTATTTTTTTCATCTTGTGATGGTTCTCGAATTGCAGAATTTCTCTTACAGGACCCTTTTCAAGCTTCTCAGCAAAACGTTTGAAGATATATAACTGACTTTTTGTGCTTGTTGACAAAGATGAAAAATGCTTGGATGCTTCCTCTGGTGTTTCTCAAACTATTACCAGCACACTATGTTACATTCAAAGGTTTATTGAGGATTACCAGAATCACGTTATAGGAAGAGAGAGTGAGAGAGTGCTCAAAGGTTCTTCCAAGAAGTTAGATACTTTAGTTGTAATTATGCAACTCCTACCAAATAACAATGAGAATTATTCAATATATAAATTTTACCTTAGATGAAGCAATATTTGACCTCAATCAAGGGAGTGATTTACTTGAAATGTTTGAGCAGGGAGCTGAATTCTATTCTATTTTATTCAATTGAGAAAAAGACTTATGTTTGATCGGAGAACAAAGAGATGGAAGAATTGGAGAAGTTGTCGTTTGCATTCATTAAGAGAATATGATTCCATAGAATAAGAAGATTAATTGAAGAGGTACCAGTGAAGAATAATCTTTCTCTTTTTATCGATCAATTATTGAAGAAAAGAAGTTTTGGTAGAGAGAGGTTTTTGAGAGGAAGAAAAAATGTTTAACGAAATAAGAAAAAAAAGGGTTTTGTAGAAGAAGGGAAAAATTAAGGTTTAGTAGAAACTGTGATGGAATTCAAAGTAGACAGACTCGCCGTTTGTGACGAAGACGATGGTGATAAGAAGAAATGATGATAAGAAGATATGGTCTTGTAAATCTTATCTCTAATAAAATTTGTAAAGAACAAAAGAAAGGAAGAGACAGTCAAGAAAGTATGAGAAACTGCACATAACCCAAACCATATGGGTTAAAGAATGAACTTTAAAAGATACAATGAAATGATATGTCAGAAAAATCGGCATGAATTTGCCATAAAATGTTTGTGTAATGCAATCAGAAAAGCAGGCTTCCAGCTTACCTCAATGTTGACATGCATATCGAATTCTTTGGTGTTCAGTCCGATGCCTTCATAGAAAGTTGTTCGTTGGCAGTCGTTGAGATACATTGTCACGTAGACCTTCCATATAATTTTTGACAGTCAATGAAAATTTAGGTATGGTTCGATGGAAATAATAGTTTTTCACATACAAACGGGATGTAGAATTTACCGATAAGCAGAAAAATCGTGACTATAACTTGGCCTTCCAATCATTAAGGAATTGGGGATGTGCTTTCATCAATGCAGAAAAGAAATCTCCATGTCCGTTCTCATCCTGACACCAGTTCTCAAAATACTTGAAAATTGGGTAACATTGGTATTCTGGGTTGGTCCTGTAAATTGTAATGTATCTCCAATAACCAATTTTCTCAGATAGGTATGTAGCATAGAAAATCAAACTTGGGTTTGAAGAATGTATACTTCCTAGCCTTTGTGAGAAATCCCAAATCCAATGCCAAATTGAAGTCAGATAGACCTTTGTTCAAAAACCTGTAACAAATGGAATTGATGACTTCTTAATCAAATCTACCCACTGGTGTTTGATTAATATGTTGAAATTTTTTCCAAGATAACACTGTTTCAGTACATAATTATAAAAATGTCTAGCGGCATTTCCTATCATTCAAACATTGAACCTTAATTTGTAGAAATCTAAACCTTAATTTGAAAAAAATAATTAGTTTGTGATTTACCTTATGAAACCCAAAACTGTTTGTGAAATGTGATGAAGACGACGATGATGATAAGAGATGTGAAACTGTGATGGAATTCGAAGTAGACAGGCTCGCCGTTTGTGACGAAGAAGATGATGATAAGAAGATGATGAAGATGGATGAAGATCGATCTAGGTTTAATAGGTATAAGGTTTTGAGAGAAATTTTTACTTTTAGTCATACTTTTATCTAATCCTAGTCATACCAAATATTAATCCTAGTCACACTAAATATTAGTCCTAGTCAAATTATGCACCCTTTGCTGATTATAATTTAGATGCTACAAATATTATGCTCACCAGAGCATAGCAAAAAAGGTTTGTAGAGAAAGACTTAAATAGCTAAATTTCCCTTTCAGACAGTTTTTTTGTTTTATTTGTTCTTTTGTTTGCTTTGAGTTTGATGAGCTTTTGTTTTTTTAGGATACATTAATAAAAATTTCAAATTCTCTAATGTTTAAATTTTTTTTGTTTAGAAAATTATTTACTTGTATGTTTTATTCAAGTTTACTTCAAAGTGTTGTAGTTGTTTAGGGTTCAAAATAAAATATTAGAAATGAGAGAGAGGATGACTATAATAAAGAAGTTGTTAGCGTAGAAATTACTATTATTTCATGAGATTGTCATACAATGTTGAAATTTTTCATATAAAATCTTGCGTGTAAAAATATACTCATCAAAGTAGATCTTGAATTCGTGCAAAACAATTTTTAATAAGGTAATTTAGAATTATAGAATCCAAATTATTTTCCGATAGGAACAAAAAAAAAACCCTAACAAGGTAGCTAAAAGAGAAGTTGTTAGTGTAGAATTACTCTATTAATTTCACGAAATTGTCATAAAAATGTTAATTCGTGTAAAACAGTATTTAATAAATTTCCCAATGTACATGAAGAACATTACGATATATGCGAGTCCTCGAAGAAATCATAATTACGCTTTTTAATGAAAAATAATGAATAATTTAAAAAATCCATAAATTTATGAACTTGAAGATTATTTTTGACATGTTTTTTTCTTCCATGCAAAAACAAGATATTTGAGAAGCAAAGATGCTCTAAAACAATAAGAAAAAGAATGCTGACCTTTGAATAAAGAGCACCTTGTCTGATGAAATCCTTGGACCTTGTTCTCTACTCAAAAGGCCTGAGGGATTTGGGCTGGGCCATACTTTAGTCCATTATTTTGAACGCAAAAATAGAATGTCTGTGGCTGTCGCCTGTCAGGCTGTGGGTTCTCAAAACCCTAAATCTGTTGCATAGTCGGCCAAACCCTAATCAATTTCCACCGTTAGATCATATATCGAACGGCCAATATTTAATGAGTGTACTATATAAATCAAGCTTCACAACTCTGTAGAACAGAACTTACTCACAGATCACAATTAGTCTCTCTCAGCTTTTCTTTTTTCATTTGTTCAGTTTGATTTGATGTTCTTGAGTATGATTTGATTTAGTTTTTCGTTTTGAATTTTTTTTTATAGAGATCCACTAGTTATACAGTTTGTATGAATGTGACGGAGATGGTTTTCTGGGTAGAAAATCTCTCAACTTGTTAAATGGAGCAAGCAATTAAATTAATCAATGCTTGTAAATTCCTAAGTAAACGTCACAAATAAAACAACCTTGTTTGAAACGTTGATGGTTCTTTATGTTCCTCCGTTTAGAGGATCATTGTGTCATATCTCATCGCCTTGTGGAGCAGCGTTGTTGCTTTTACCATTTGGGACTTGCCATGGCACAAACATTTTTTTTTTAATTTCAATTTTTTTATGTTGATTTTGAGCTGATGAAAGATGAAGCTGGATGAGCTAAAATAAATATAAAGTGGTTAGGTGAGAGGAAGATCATTCCAAATGGTGAGATTCTTCTCAATGGAAGATGATGTTGTTACTGTTTGCAATGCTCTGCTTCTCATTTATTTTTTTCTCATGTTTTTGTTTGAGTTTTTCCTGTTTCGTCTCTTGTCGTTTGAATTCATGTTCTGTGTTTTTGTTAATTGCCAATGAGGAAATTAGTTATAAAGAACACCATCTTTCGGGACTGATTGGCTTATAGCCTTGTTGATTCATTCTGCAATTCTGAGGCTTTTTATTAAATTTATTAATTACAATTTTAGGTTTTTTATCAATTTTTGCACCAAAATACATGGTCTATTTTGTTGATTTTATAGACTTTACGAGCATGGTGCCAAACACAAGTGTTTCTCATATTTTCTTTGTTGTTTGGCAATTATTTGTTAACCATGTCTTGGAGGAACAACATTTGGTTTAATTAAGTAAATTCTTATACTGAATTGAATAATTAATTTGAATTTTACAACAAAATTTATTTGATTATAACATTTGAAGTAAAAGCAAAATGAGGAGTTGATAAATCTGAATTTTTATGTTGAAATATTAACATAATGGTCTTCAAAGTTCTCTGATTGCTTCTTTTTCTGTTTAAAGCTTCTTTGATAACTTCCAACTGATTAAATTGCTAGATTTTGTGTAAATTTATGTAAGTTAAGCCAATTTGCAGAGCAAAGGTGTCTGATAATATAATTATCTTGTGGCTCAATTTGCCTTGAAGGTTGGCAATATAAATAAGTGATTCTCCGTGCCTCTCAAATTTCTACTGTTTTGAACAGGCCTCGAACAAGTTCCTACATTTTCTATGGTATTTTGCTGTTTTCTTTTTCATTATTTTTTTTGTTTGATTAATTATTTTTTTTATAAGATTTTGTATCAGATTAATATTTAACTATTTCTTGGAAACAAAATTCCGAGTAGTGGTTGATTTAAATCATTAAACAATTTGTGGAGACATAAGCAACCTTATTATATTTTGCGGATGAAATGAAGACTAATGTAGGATGGTAATGGATGTGTTATATGGAATCTGGAGTTTGGTGAGAGTTATATTTTGTGGATGAAATGAAGACTATTGAAGGATGGTAATGAATGTGTTATATGGAATCTGGAGTTTGGTGAGAGGGCAGATCATTATAAGTGGTGAGTACATCATTTGGAAGTTGTATTTACCGCTTGTAATGATCTGCCTCCCATCTTTCTCTTTTTTATTCTAGCTCGTTCAGTAGCTTCTTTCATTAGTTGTTCATACTTCTTGTTCAACTGCTATTGGAGATCAATCTAATTATGTTTGTGCTGTAGCAAGCTGATGGACTTTAAAGGAGAGAGGAGTTGGGACTGTTATGTTTAACTGATGATGTTGTCTGTGAAAATCAAATTTGTTTGATGAAACACACTATATATTATCCTACTAGCCAATATTTTTGATAATCCAAATGTGTGCTACACTCTGATCTGATCGATTGTTCCAAATTGATAGTTTTACCTTCTTTTTGATGTGTTCATTTTTCAGTTTAAGTTTTTACCATTTAGTTTTAGAAGAAGCTGTTGATCTTTTGTGGAGAATAAATCATAAGGAAATGTTGTTTTGATTGCCTCAAAAAAAATGTTAAAACATATTATAAATAGGTATTTTTCTTTTGGTAAAGTCTATTGATAGAAAGAATATGTGCAGCATGTCACAAAACCAGTTACTACTAATTAAATCAATATTCAAAAGAGCATGTTTAGCGGGTGATTTTGCTGGATCATTTGCTTCTAAACAAGTGAGGATAACATAGATGAGATTAGGTGCTTAAACAAGTGAGGAAAACAATAAGTAACATAGATGAGATTAGGTGCTTAAACAAGTGAGTACTTGCAGGAATAGAAGGCTTGTTGTGATTGCCCAAAATTATTTGCTGCCATCATCCATCGACGGTTGATTGTTTGCAGAATGTTAAAGATCATAAAAAGAGAAAGCATAGCAGAAAATTGAGCAGTTCTAAGCCTGTACAGGCATAAACATCATTTGAGCTTACACAATCTGGTAAAATGCCACAATTAATCTTCCAATGGTTTTATCTTCTCAACATAAAAAGGATTTTTACACCACCTAATTTTTTATACTTTAGCCTAGGTATCAGGCTCACTCCTCTAGCATTCTAACTGTGTAATCAGTACAGTAACCTTTCTCCCTCTGGAACACCGCCATGATCATCCACTGACATTCAAGTGAGCCTAAAGCTTTGAAAACTGCCATAAACTTGTATCCACTTCCTTTTCAACACCTAAACCACATGTGATTCTTTGATACGCTGACATTCCAACACCTAAAGGGCATGTGATTCTTTGATACACAGACAAACTGCTATAAACCTGTATCCATCTCCAAAATTCTCTATCTAGCGAGTCACGGTGTCTGCTGATATTTTTTACATATCCTGATACTTTTTGCCGCTGCCTTCAGGTAATGACAGTTAAAGAAGTCCCTCAAGAGAATGCTCTTGTTCGAACCCAAGATAACAATCTGAAACTAAAATTAGTTTCATCCCCTGGAAAATGACATTGCATTAGAAACCCCCAAGAAACAACTCAAGCTTTCACTAACTGATAAAAGGACAAGAAATAGGATCCTCCAGTCACCAGTTTTAAATTTACTATGATAGTTTATGTTTACTGGCCTCCTGGTCTGTAACGTATCCAGCCAAAACAAAAAATATATGTTTTTATATCCAACACTTACATTGGACAAGGATACCAAAGGTCATTTTGACCTTGCAAACTAATAAAGAGCACCCCGGTCTCATGGAATGAGGTCAATGAAGAGAGGACCAATAAGTAGGAATGGTTGTTACATACAAGATTACTAGTGATTCTCTGTCACTGTCTCAGTCTAGGTGGTACCTGTAGTTTCTCCCATACTGGAGATGTCTTGTGTCTTAGAAATCTGAAGTGAGGAATCATGCCTGATGGGGTGTCAGAGACACATTTGGTTCACAATTCCAAAATATAATGCTTGTAGATCAAGAAAAATCAAACATTGACCAAGCCACAACTAGGAGGTGGCAATGCATCCTTACCTGGAGACTGATTGGTTCAGATGGTAACACCATGCAAGTGATCAAGCGGTCAGAGAAAGAAACTCTCTTCAGTGCATATAATTCTGAGGTAGAAGCATTCCCAAGAACCAACCACCAAGCTTCCTCTTTTACCTGTAAAAAATTGGAGTTAGCTATTTTGCTTCAAATTAATGAAACTTGTATTAGGTGAACCTTGTACAGTTGTACCTTAGGAAATCTAGGTGTAAACGCTCTTGAAGTTGTACGCCGATAGTTTGTCTTTTCTAATTTAATGTTCAGCATGGGAGACTTCTCTTTGCTGCTTTTCTGAATATTTAATCTTACTTGAACACATGGAAAGTGCTGAAGGTCCTACAGGAAGAAAAGGGAAATTATTTTTATCAGGGATAACCAAGTGCCTTTTTTCAGAAAACCTGCACTGCCTAACTTTAAGGTAAGCATGACAAAAAGAATTATGCTTAATAGATGAAATGAATATTGTAAGACAATTTCATCTTCATGTTTTATACTGAAGAAGAATTTAAGACCCAAAGGGTGTTTCAAGCAAATCAAATGAGTAGATTAATGAAAAACTTTACAAAGGGATTCGGCTTTATGGATAGAATAGATACATCTGGATTAAAAGCACACCCCAAGCAGAGTTTATTTATATAATCCAGCCATTTAAACTATATACCACAGTCAACACCTTTATGTTATTTGGAGAAACGGTGTGCATAAGGTTTTATGTCCAGCATCACATCACAAATTTGAGTAGGAACCCTTACTCCTTTAAAAACATTTGTATTGGTGAAACAGTCAAATTCTATCAAGTAGGACTCGGAAGGTTAAAAACCAGGATAGTTCCAAATAACAACTGAAGAAAGTAATGAAAATAAATCATACAATTCTATGCATGTGAGACTTTCTACAAATGTGAATAATGAATTATATGCATGTGAGACTTTCTACAAATGCGAAATCATAGACTACCACAAACCAGCATGAATGGAGTAAAATCCATATCGAGGTTTCAGATGAACACTGACATACCTGATACAACTGCGAAGCATGAAGTTTGTCAAGGAATGCATGCAATGTTGCTTTTGGAAGGTCCAACAATCCTTGAATATCTGAGATACCTCTATTGTTACAGGAATTCAGAAGTTCGAAAGTCATGCTTGGCAACATCCATAAAGAAGAATCCCTCTTGAACCATAAACCCTAACAACACATAAAGAAAGAGAAATGTTACAAAGCAAAGTTTTGAGGTAAACATTAGAAATAAGCCAAAATTACACCAATGTAGGGTCTTTGTGTGCCAGGCATTTCAAACTACAAGTATATAGGGTTTATTTATGCATCCAAAATTAACAAAAAAAAAGACAATACAGAATTATTTTGAGAAGTTGGTGTCCCACGTTTTCACCAAGGGTCCCCTTCATTTGACCAACTAAGTCAGATGGTACCAAAACCAACCAGATGTCAAATGTTGCTAGGAAATCTAGTATTTTCTTTTGGATGTGCACACCATAAGAGGCCTGGCCAAGGCAGCCAATCACATATAAAAATTATTGAGGCTAGTTCAGGAACCCACACACACATACACACACACACACATATATATATATATATATATAAGGCAATGAGAAACTTCATTTTTCTATGCACAGTCTCTAGTCTCTTCTTTTTTATTTGACAACTTCCACTACTGTCTTTCCATCTCTTTCCGTCTTTCCGAGCTGATACCTGTTTTCTTCATAAACAGTTGATCCTCTAATTTTTCATCAGGATCCCTTTGTATCAACCAATTCACAGGCAGAACTTTCAAAACCTCTTCTATAAAGTCTAGCTGATTAAATATGCAAGTGAGAAAACACTGTGCAGGAAGAATTACCTGCATGACCATATGTAAAAGATGCATGCAAGTTATTGTGCTTGAAAGCCATCCACTGTTAGAGCATATGTCTATCATAGCCTGAATAATACGTATACTTTGATCCAACACTGACTTTAAGTCTGTGACATAATCACTGATCGGCATTTCTAACTGAGAGAAGTGTGCCTGAAACTAAAAAGTTCCATAAATATGATAGTAGATGTTGATGAAATAAACAAAAAGAAAAAATGTAAATAAAATCTAATAAGAGATATATTCTCAATTAACTAAAATCCAATTCACAATGAACCTGCAATAGTAGATTTGCTTTAACATGTGGATCATTCAATCGATGCTTATTGACAGGAAGTGGAAGTTTTCCTGATAAAGCTTCATTGTGAATTTCCTAAGAAACAGAAGAGGATAATTATAACAAAAGTAATAATTTTTCTTTTTGAAAAATATAGAAGAAACTATGCAGGTACTGAATTAATGTCCTTCGGTAGATACTTTCTGTTATATAACAAGCAACACCTAATTCCCCCAAATCATGTTGTACATTTCATTCTAAACCAAAAACCTACTGAACATCACTTTCTTTAAACTAGACCTACAAGTAATATCCTAGACACAAGCTCCTTTCCAGCTTTTCTCTTTTCTCATAAGCCATCTTGCTTTCGGTCTTCCACTTAAAGATGTCAAACTAAAACGTTAGAGAGAGAGAGAGAGAGAGAGAGGGGGGGGGGGGGGGGGGGGCATAAGCCTTTAACAGTATAAGAGCAGAAATGATCATTTTATCTAATGCTTAGATAAAACGATTAAACGTTAATAAAAAACGTAGAATATCATTATAATAAACTCATTTCTCAATTAAAAGCAGCTAGCAGAAACTAACATCATTTGACCTGCGAATCATACACCAACCTCATTATGCCTCACAGGGAGTTCATCATACTCAGAAGCAGCAGAAAGGATGTGCAAGAAAACCTAGAACCCAAAAACAGCAATCAACAGGAATTTTTAAGGGAAAAAGGAGCCTCGCAGCATATGTAGTGGAACTTGGGACTTACTTCAAGTGAGGTATCTGCACCTATGTTTGAACCAAACATGGATACAGTCCTGTAACTGAGGTAATACTGAGATGCTATAGAAGCCAACATTGAAGGCTCCACATTGTTTTCAACCATCGTGATGCACCCACTATCTTCCAAATCTTCAAATGTGTTTTGAACCAAGCTACTCAAGAATAAAGGTAAAAGAATCAGCATTTTCTAAATGATGAGGCAATTTATCGTAGAATTAGTATCACATGATATTGCTACAGAATTACCTCGATAAGTATGAATTAAGAGTTTTAGTATCAGTATCCCCCAACCCGTAGTAAGCTGGATTAACAACCTGTCAAATTGAAATTTATGAATAAACGTAATTGTAAATAATGTTTCAACCAACATTATTAATACTAGTGCCTACTAGTGGCTAGTTAATCGTGATCTATACACTTAAATTATAGATAACATGTATGTAAATTGTTACATACAGAAGAGATATATAAAAGTAACCGAAAGACCGAAAACGACATGTAAATTAAGGCAGGGCCATACCAAATCTTTTCGCCCCCTTTCTTCATGTTTTTTTTTTTTTTTTGGTATGAGTATGGTAGAGGGAAAACCACACACACGCAGGCCCAAAAACATTACATCAGTGTGTTCGTGATACTACAATATCCATCCTTCCCATGATAAAATTTTGACCCTTCATATAAGATTGCAATAACACCCAGCACATACACACACACACACACACAAAGACATTTAATGTATTAAAGTCAAAATTATTTTGCGAGTGTGAGTATGACATGGAGTATGGGTAGGTAGAGAATACCAACAATTTACAGTATTTCCTAAAGATATAATAAGGGGATCTAGTCACACCACACAAAAACAAAATCCCATAATCTCTCCACCTCACACTTCAACTTTATTTTATTATTTTGTTGATATTAAAGTATTAAACAAGATAAAAACAATTCACTCCCAAAAAGTCCTTCTCGTCCCATCCCTCTCAAGAACTCTCAAACTCTTATCCACTCTCAAAAATTCAAGAAAAATAAAAATTCGATGAACAAGTCAGTTTTGTCATTTGTGTATATAGTTTCACCTAACTCTGGTAGTTTATGCCGTTTTCTATGCCGTTTTCTTCTTGGCACAAAACTTTTCTAAGACGTTTTTGTTGTTAGCCACAAAGTATTGAGGTGCGCCTAGCAAAACTGTGAGGGTAAAAGCATAATTATACCAAGTTTGACTTTGAGTGTGGTGTGTGAGTGAAGAGATGTCCGTGTTAGGTATGCAGAGTACTTTGACCTCAGTCGCAAAAAGGAACTGGCACGAAACGAATAAGCTCTTCCCAAAAGTGCATTATAATTTTTACCAAGTGATTGCCAAATGAAAATCATACCAATCGGCGGAACAAGTAAGTCCAGGTGAGATAATGCACTGCATCCTCTTTATGACAAATTGTGCCAGAGACAATCTCAGCATTGATATGATCATGCAATTGCGCCCTCAAATTACTTTCAACTGGAAATGGTTCGTACAGAAACTGCCAATTAAAAAAAAATATTAGAAGTGTATTCAGCAAATTATAAAACTCAAAGACAAAGTTCAAAAAGTTATTAGCTATTTGCACCTTTTTGTAGAAGTTTTTTTTCGGTTCATGAACAAGAATGACAGCTCTCCCATGTTGGTCATACTGTGGTCGACCAGCACGACCCATCATTTGTAATATATCTGTAATGGGAAAATCAACATATCTTTTTGCTTTTCCATCATAGTATTCAGTTCCCTGAAATAAATATATAAAGAAAAGGTGGAAAAAGAAGGGAGGAAGTTATAGGGTGAAAGCAGTCTGAAGTATGGAAGACCATATCAATAAAATATACTCAAATGCACAGAAGCATGAAAATGAAAACCAGAACATATATGGAGTAATGAACCAGATATTGAATCAAATTCAATGTAGATAAACCTAGAACTCTGTAACAAGAGTCAACATATGATTTCCATAACAATTTGTAGCTTTCATGCTTCACTTCATTACGAAGATAACCATATAGCATAAAAGGTTCAAACATTTAAAGTATTTAACTTATTAATACTACCTAATTATGGCGTTTGATATTATATACAGGCCACCAGCTGATTTACGCCTCACCTTGATTATAACCAAATGAGCCGGAAGATTTACACCCCAGGCTAAGGTGCTAGTGCATACCAAAACCTGCAATGACAATGTTGAGTATCCAAGTGAAGAAAAACGAACAATGAATCATTTACCTCTAGTGTATCTACACAAAGACACAATACCTGAATCCTGTTGTTTGCAAAAAGCTCCTGAACTAGAGTTCTATCTTTTTCATTAAGTCCAGCATGGTGCAGCCCAATGCCAAATTGCAAAGTATGCTTCAGGTTCTGGTCCGTGAGTTGAGACAGAACCATCTGCAATGCTACCTCTGGCATATTTAGAAACTGCATTGAATACCCATCTGAAGCTGCAAACTGAAATCACACAAAATCATCTATAGACGTCGCTAAATCCTCAAATAATTGTTTGCGTTCAAAGAATGATATGTTATAAGATTTTACCTGAATGAGGTCTAATGCAGTAAGCCTTGTCTGGCGACGAGAAGAAACAAATATAAGCACAGGTTTTGCAGGTGAATGGGTGCATATGGCAGCATATGCAGGTTTGTTCATACTATTCATTCTCGGGCAGTAGAACTTCCCTGGGTATCCCTGTCCCACAGAAAATTTGAAGGTGTAGATGCTAATATCATAAGATCATTCAGTCTTTTCTGACCGAATACATAAGAACCATATGCATTCAATTCGAAAATCAAATTAATTAAACAATTGTGCCTTACATGACAATGGATGAGCTCTCACAATTAGAAATTGATAATGACAAAAGAGAGGGAAAAATACATAAAAGATATTGGAATACATATATTCATAATAAAAAATTATTAAACGCCAGATCACTTGCCTGTATACGAACTTCAAGAGGTACAGGCCGTACACTAGGCTTGAAATTGAACATTCCAACATCCCCAACCCCCAGCCAGTCAGCCAAGTCACTGAAAGAAACTAACCCAGGTAAGAAATTTTAAGTGAATAGCTAAAGAGACACCAAGTATGCACCCAATATATGTGCACCTTTCATACAAAATCCAATAGCAGAAAGGGAAGAACTACAAGAGTTTGGAATCTAAATGCAGTTAAGGAAAAAGAAATTTACATATCCAGCACTCTCTTTTCTTATCAGTAAAAGATATTCATTCATATAATAAAAGATACAGCATCAAGAGTACATTCGAGGAAGCAGCTAGGTGCTAACTCACTGAAGACCCCAGTGAAACCCCTTAAATACAAATAATCTATGCCATGATGCCTAAAACCCCCCTACACACCCAATACTACTAAATAAGTAAATATAAATCAGAAAAATGGTATTCAAACTTGGAAAAGATGGTCAATAGTGTGGGTGAGAAGTACAAATGATAAAAAAGAGCTAGGTGAAAAAGGATAATAATCCACTAGAAATTGCAAGGTAGGACTGCGTACATAATTATGAGACGCTGATGTAAAGATAGCAATAAGATATTCATATCAATTTATGAGGCTCACTTATTTCAATCTATGATAAAGAATAAAATCTTAACACTATACAGCATGTTTTGTGTAAGGATGATGGTCATCAATTCACAAGATAATTCTAATTGCCATCTTTAAATCTTGATGTATAATTGGACACATTTACTAGTTAACATGAAATATGGGAACATTTGTGTCTGCAGAAGAAGTAGAATAGTGAAAGAACTAAAAACAGCTTCTACAATAAAATATGCAGAAAAGGTCAGGAACTGGTTATCATCAAGTTTCAACAAATTCCATACCGTGCATTAGCTAATGCTGTAGAAAGGCCTACGAACCGTACTGCACGCTCTGTTTGTGATGATATGTATCTCATCCTGGAGACAATAACCTGGAAAGACAAACTTCATGATATAAGAAACTAAAGGGATCAAATTTCTAAATCAGCTTTGTAATAAATTGATCTGCAAATATAAGCTTTGATATGACCATAACTTGAAACACAACTAAATGGCCGTCTCGAGCCATTTCACTCATTGAACGGCCACACACTTGACCCATGCTAGCCAGCTTAAAACCGATATAGACACACCCACACACACATATAGGATCGGGATTTGACTGACATCCTAGGCTATGGATATCAGCCTATCCAGACCTTTTAAAATTCAATTACCCCAAAGACGACATGCACAATGTATTTAACGGAGAAACCTCTTTTAGGAGATTATTTCCATACCATAGATATCTCCTTACAAAAAACAGCCCACTCCAGATTAAACAGAAAAGTAGCCCACTCCAGATTAAACAGAAAAGTATAGGACTATAACTCGATGTATCCAACACTTGTCTAGGCCATGTCCGACATGCATCAGATATGGACATGAAAGATTTCGGACAATCTGTGCTTCCTAGGTCATCATAACACTACAACTCTTAAGTAATCAAAGGGGGCAATAGAGATTCATTTCACAAAAATTAGGATCTGGATCTGCTTTAGTACTTTCTAATGGATTAGGTGCAAGGATCCACTCACTGCCAGAACCAACTGCAAATAGTTTAAAGTGTGTATCCTCATATGATACTATCATTTTTTTCTTAGTTGAGCAAAGTAACAGAAAAAGTCATATTACAAGCCGAAGAGATACAAGAGCTTTTCAGTCAAAACTACATCATCCCACCCTAAGATGAGGACCTCAATAGAAAGGCATCAAGCCTAATATTCAAGGAAGGCCAATTCCTACAGAAGAAACTTAACATTGCAAACAATCTGATCTATTGTGGATGTTTTAGCTTCAAATATTCTTCGGTTCCTTTTCTTCCACATACTTCAATAAATGCCATAGAGGATCATCTTCCAAACTTTTTGCCAAGGGGTGAATGTTGTGACATCTCCAACTTTGTATGCCATCAAAAACTCATTAGGAAAATTCACCAAACAATCCTTGTGAAATCTCTCTAACGATGTTTGGAACTTTGTGAACAAGCAAGTAAGTCTGGGAAGATGGTGACCGTATAAATTTTGTTGGTGGGGGTATGGAGATGGGGGAGCAAATCCTCATAACCACTTACTAACACAGAGTAAGAATCCACCTATGTTTTTTTTTTTTTTCGAGGTAATATAGATACCATAGTCGAGAGAAAAAATTTCAACCCAAACAAAAGTTAAACTTCTGACAACGCCATGAAGTTTTCAACAAACGATGCATTAAAATTAGAGGATCTTCATATTATTTTAGAATTAAGTAATTGAATGATCATGAAAATAATTTGATGACTGAAAACCTCGAGAACGGGTCCACGATCAGCTCCTAGTAGATGAATCTCATCCAAAATCATAAGCCCAACCTGTAGATGGACTTCTCAATAGGTTAAGAATGTGAAAAAAATCATAACCATAGCCCACCCACGCCATTGATGAATTAACATAACTTGAACAATAGTGAATGACACCATACAAACCTTTGTCACATAGCCTCGAGTATGCCAGTTCCGACTGATACCATCCCATTTTTCTGGAGTGGATATTATGATATCCGCTGATTGTAGTGCCATCATATCTGGGGTGAAGTCCCCAGTCATTTCAACCTGATATAAGCAATTATTAACTATTTTGTAGATATATATTAAAAAAAAAGACAATAAAGGTGAGTTCGAACCATTCTTTTTCCAAGTTGAGAAACAAGACGCTTTTTCCAGTCATTCATTCTTTCCTGGACAATGGCTTTCAGTGGCGCTATATATATAACCTGCACAGAGAAAATCATTGTAAAAGGACCAACTCACTTTTGAGAATTAAAGTAATTGAATCCTTAGTGAACACCTAGCCAGGCTTTAAACATAAACAGGTCTGTAGAGATGCATCAATAGCCAAAAGCATTCAACAACAATAAACAGATACGTCTAACTTAGTTTATTGTAGCTCTTACTTATCCTCTAAAGTACTGTGCCTTACAAGATTTTCCTCGTCGTCAATAAACTGATAAGTCTGACTTAGTTTATTGTAGCTCTTACTTATCCTTTAAAGTAGTGTGCCTTACAAGATTTTTCTCATCGTCAATGATGGATGAGGTTCACGTTAACTAGCGGCATACTCAGCAAAAATAAATGATCATATTCATTTGATAGAAACTTATGACAATATTCGTCCACCAGCACAAGCACCCAATAACACAAGATTGTGGTAAAAGGCAACAAGTTACACGAATCCACCTTCTCATTTGTTTGTGGGTTTATCTTTATTGTAATAGTAGTGACTTGTCTAACACACTACTAGTAGTAGTGACTTGTCTAACACACTTCTTTCATTATATATACAAGTTATGTCTCACATTGAGAGATATAACTTTTCACCCTAATATTCTACTTCTACTTGGTATCAAAGCTTGTAGAAACAAAACCCAGCCATCATCAAAACCAAAACCCAAGCCGTCACCACCACCACCACCGCTCCCATCACCATTACCACCTTGCCTTCGGGCTTCTTTCTTCTATGAGCAGCTGGTAATCCCTGCTCCTCCTTCACCGTGTCTGCAGCAGGACATCCCTGCAGACGGCTTCCTTTGTTGGTAGTCATCCTTGTTGCTAAGGGTATCAACTGGTGTTCGTCTCCCACCGTCACTACCTCCACTGTTTCTTCCGTCTTCTGCTGAGTTGCCATCCACTAAGGCTATGGAAACTGACTCTGGTTTACCCAACATTCAGTCTACTCAGAAGATTACAACCATTCTTCTAAATGGGCGTAATTTTTCATCGTGGTCACGTTCTGTTCGTTTGTTCTTGGGTGCTAGAAATAAGATTGATTGGTTGGTTCCAGGGAAGATACCTTGTCCATCTGAGGCTGATTCAACTTATTCTACTTGGTTTATGACCAATTGCATGATTCTTGGTTGGTTTTTTAACTCTATGGAACCTGACATATACGAGTTATTCACATTCTATGATTCTGTTGAGAGTTTGTGGGCTGCTTTATCTGAGATGTATGCTACCACGAACAATGAGGTTCGGGTATATGAGTTGTACCGTGAATTAGGCCAAGTTTCTCAGGGTTCAATGTCTGTTACTACCTACTTTGGGTATTTGAAGAAACGTTGGGAAGAGCTTGCTATCTATACCGCTTTGTCTAGCATGTAAATAACCTCATCAAGATCACCATTAAGGAAAGCATTCTTCACATCTAACTGATGAAGGGGCCAATCATATGATGCTGCAAGGGAGATAATGAGTCGAACAGAGTTCAACTTGGCTACGGGAGCAAATGTAGCTCCAAAGTCCCGACCAGGAACTTGTGTAAAGCCTTTGGCAACAAGACGCGCTTTATATCGTTCAACTATACCTTCTGCTTTCCATGTTAGTTCTGGTTCTACACCTCCTGCTTGGATCCTTGATTCAGGGGCCAATGAGCATATGACTGGTAAGTATAGTTTATTGACTAAGCATACCCCTTTTTCTCATCATGTTCGCATTGCTGATGGCTCGTATAACTCTATTACTCGTAAGGGCACTGTTCATTTATCTCCTCAAATTACTTTAGAGTCTGTATTGCATGTTCCCCGTTTTGCTCTAAATCTTTTATCAGTTAGTCGCCTTGCTAAAGCTCTTCATTGTGCTGTTGTATTCTTACCTGATTCTTGTTATCTTCAGGACCTGAGTACGAAGCGGATTTTTGGCAGGGGGTATGAGCGCGATGGGTTGTACTATTTTGGTGATCCCCCACCGGTTCCACCTTCTACTGTTTCGAGTCTGCATGTTAACGTCTTGCCCGAGTCAGGACATCATGTGTTTAGTTTGGAGTCTGTGAAAACCTGGCATGCCCGATTAGGTCATGTTAACTTCCAGTATTTGTGTAGTCTTTTTCCGGAATTAATGAAAGCATGCAAAAATTCTACTTTTCATTGTGAAACTTGTTCCTTATCGAAGCATGTTAGAAATTCTTATATTCCACGAATGCATCGATCACCTGCTATGTTTGATTTAATTCACTCTGATGTTTGGGGTCCTTCACCTGCATTATCAGGCCATAGGTATTATGTTACGTTTATTGATGATTACACTAGGTGTACTTGGGTTTATTTACTTCGCCAAAAGTCAGATGTTCTTCCCTTGTTTACACAGGTTCTCCAACTCATCAAAACTCAGTTTAATGTGGTGGTTAAGGCTCTTCGCTCAGACAATGCTAAGGAGTATGTGTCTAATGAGTTTGTCAGTCGTCTTAGCCAACAAGGTATCCTTCAGCAACTCACTTGTCCTTATACACCCGAACAAAATGGTGTTGCTGAGAGGAAAAATAGGAGTCTCATGGGTGTCGTTCGTTGCTTGTTGAGAGGAATGCATGTCCCTCAGTCCTATTGGCATTTTGCTGTTCTTACTGCTGCCTATCTTTTAAATCGCACTCCCAGTAGGATTCTCCATGGTCAAACCCCTCACCAGCTTGTCTACCCTAGTCGTGTTCTTTTCCCAATTATTCCCAGGGTGTTTGGATGTGTTTGTTATGTTCATGATAAAAGTCCATCCCGCACTAAACTTGATGACAAGTCCATTCGGTGTATTTTTGTTGGTTACTCTCCCCTTTCTAAGGGATATCGATGTTATAATCCCTCTAGTCGTCGTGTTTATCATACCTTGGATGTTACTTTTGCCGAGCATGTTTCCTTTTTTGGATCTTCTATCTCTTTGCAGGAAAACTTGTTACCATCGGAGGAGGAGTCTTCCGCTGTTTGCTCTATACCTGTCTTTCCTACTCCTCTGATGTCCCCTATTCCTAAACCCTTCCAGGTTTATACTCGTCGCTCCCGCGCTCATCCTTACACCTTGCCACCCGCTTCAGGTAACATTCCTCTTCCTAATAGTGATACTCCTTTTGTTGTTCCTCCTGTTATTTCTAATGATATTCCTATTGTTTCCACTAATGGTACTGATATTGTGTCCATCAAGAACCCCCTCGTTCATGTCCCTGAACCCCGTTATCCTCCCAGGGTTCGAAATCCTCCGAATAGGTTGGGTTTTTCTACTGACCATCCTATTGCTCAGTATGTCTCTTATCAGGGCTTGTCTGCTAACTATCAGGCATATGTTACTTCTACTTCATCAATTCAGATTCCTAGAACTGTAGGTGAGGCTATGGAGAATCCTCATTGGATAGCAGCTATGCAGGTTGAGATGGTTGCACTTGAGCAGAATCAGACTTGGGAGTTGGTTCCTTTACCTCTTAAGGAACGCACCGTTGGGTGCAAATGGGTCTTTAATGTGAAGTTCTTAGCCGATGGTACAGTTGAACGATATAAAGCGCGTCTTGTTGCCAAAGGCTTTACACAAGTTCCTGGTCGGGACTTTGGAGCTACATTTGCTCCCGTAGCCAAGTTGAACTCTGTTCGACTCATTATCTCCCTTGCAGCATCATATGATTGGCCCCTTCATCAGTTAGATGTGAAGAATGCTTTCCTTAATGGTGATCTTGATGAGGTTATTTACATGGATCCTCCACCAGGTTTTCGTCATGTCGGGGAGTATGTTGGGAAGGTTTGTCGCCTCCGTAAGTCCTTATATGGGCTTAAGCAGTCACCGCGTGCCTGGTTCTGTAAATTTTCTGAGGTTATTCTTCAACATGGGTTCTTCAGGTGTCATTCTGATCATACGGTCTTTGTCAGGAATAACTCAGGGGGTCGTATATATCTTCTTGTGTATGTGGATGACATTATTCTCACTGGAGATGACATTGCAGGCATTGTACAGCTTAAGGAATCCCTAGGGAAATCTTTTGAGGTCAAGGACCTCGGTCCTCTACGCTACTTCTTGGGCATTGAGGTTGCTCGTAGTCCTAAGGGTATCTCCTTAACTCAGCGAAAGTATGTTCTAGATCTCTTGAGTGACACGGGGATGTTAGGTTGCCGTCCAACTTTTACTCCTCTGGTTCCTAACAGCAGGTTAGTTGCCAATGCCGGAGCGCCTCTACCAGATCCATCAACCTACCAGCGTCTTGTTGGACGCTTGATCTATTTGTCTAATACCAGGCCGGACATAGCCTTTGCCGTGAGTAGAGTGAGTCAGTTTATGCATGCACCTTGTCAGTCTCACATGGATGCGGTTGATCATATTCTCATGTACCTGAAATCGTGTCCTGGCTTAGGTTTGTTTTATGTATCTGGACCACAGGGTCCCCTGGAGTGTTACACTGACTCAGATTATTATGGTCGCTCCATTGACGGTCGTTCTACTACTGGCTTCTGTGCTTTTCGTGGACATCATCTTATCACATGGAAAAGCAAGAAGCAATCAGTTGTCTCTCGGTCATCGTCTGAGGCAGAGTATCGTGCTTTAGCATTAGGTACTTGTGAGATTATGTGGCTTCGCTCTATTCTCGGAGAGTTGGGTTTTACACAGACTGGATCCTCTATTCTTCATTGTGATAGTAAATCTGCACTTTACTTAGCTTCGGATTCTGTCCTTCATGAGAAGACAAAGCACATTGAGATCGATGTGCATTTCTTGAGAGAGAAGGTTCGTTCTGGTATCGTGTCTCCATCCTTTGTTGGGACGAAGGCACAAATTGCTGATCCTCTCACGAAATCAGTGGGTCCTACTGATCTTCAAATTTTTATTCGCAAGCTGGGTCTTCGCGATATCTTCGCACCAGCTTGAGGGGGAGTATTGTAATAGTAGTGACTTGTCTAACACACTACTAGTAGTAGTGACTTGTCTAACACACTACTAGTAGTGACTTGTCTAACACACTACTAGTAGTAGTGACTTGTCTAACACACTTCTTTCATTATATATACAAGTTATGTCTCACATTGAGAGATATAACTTTTCACCCTAATATTCTACTTCTACTATCTTTATGCGAGTGTTTACAAAGGCCATAGGACATTTTGAAGAACTCCAACTCCGAAGCCTAAAGCCAGCTGAACAACCAAATCCAATACAACTGCCAGAGCAATGCCGACTCCAAATTTATATGTATAAATCCAGATATAAAATTCTTAACTACTTTTTGTAAGTGACTCAGCTCATGAGTATAGACATAGTGGCAGATGAACGCACACCTTTCCCATTTGACAGACAAAAGACATTATACATGAATTACTAAGATACACATAACATGCTTATGGCCTTATCTAATGATAAACATGAAACTTGATATATCCAAGCAAACATGAAACTTGACAACAAGAACAACAACTATGTAAAAGACGGCGAGGAGTTTTAATAGGTAATTAGTAAAACTGCTTTCCACATTGTATCACGAGTGACTCTAAGAATATGACTATCATATTTACGGAGAATATCTTGGGTTATTACGCTCATAATATCTTAAAAAACTAGATATTACTTTGGGCGAAAAATAATAATTGTTGCAACCTCAAGATAATACATTAAAAGACTGCTTCTAAACATGACCTCAGGTCTACGTTCACCCACTGGTGACCCACATAAAAAGTTCACAACAAGAGACGAAGATGGGGTTAACTGAATAGAGAAACAATAATAGAAACAAACACAAATAAGAATGTCATATGACTGATAATTTCCATGCAATTGCTACAGGCTAATATATTTCACTTGACAAAGCAAACCCACCTTCATGTCAGGTTGAGTATTGAAAAGATGAAGCATAGCAAGTTCCGCTGATACAGTTTTTCCACTTCCTGTTGGAGCTCCTAAAAGAACGTTGTTGTCTGTATGATACAGAACATGAAAGGTCTGCGAATTGCAAATAACAAGTGGTCAGTAACTTTGGATTAGTAAGAACAATATGACAAAAAATACAAAGAGATCAAGATAAAATGAATGCCTGTGTTTGAATTGGATTAAAATGGGAAAACTTGTATAAGTCTTCGTAAGACTTATTGCCAAGTGAAGTCACTGGAAGGGGTGTTAAGTCTAAAAGCTCTGTGTGTAACATGTAGGCCTGTACAATGACATGATTTATAGTTGGACAAAAAAGGTCCTATGTACTCATGAATAAAAGGAACTATATTATTCAATAACCTCTGGAAGGGCAAGATTGTGGAATGATATGGTGTGAAAAGCTTCTGCTTGCAACCAAGAATCAGAAAGAGCACGAATGATGTACTGAGGTGGATGTGGTCCAAATATTGGTACAGTAAAAGAAATCTTTTGAGATTCCCCACGTCTCGACTGCTTTGTCAATGTGAAAGATTCTGAATGATAGATGTGGTCATTCTCGGTGTCCTGCTCAAAGAGTTTGTAAATAAATTAGTAACGGTTTACTCAGGCATCAAGTTGAGCAGCACCAGAGTAGTCCCTGGATGACTACGAAGGATGTACAAACTCTGAAGACTATGCTAGGAAACAATGATTAGGTAGACAATTGTATAATAACATGATAATATCCCTTGTAACTAGTAAGGGTTCAAAATGTCTAGGTGGCCGCTTTTGTCAAAGAACCACAAAGACTTTATATCTAAGCTACGTGGGACTAAACCACACACCAAAATCCAAAAATACCCTTACTTCCAACAGAGCCAAGGTGTTAGACTCAGTTCAGATTGACTCATAGGCCTTTGTTTTCAAGAAGAAAACCGCAAAACATTAAAAAACTAACACTAATAATTTAAACGAAAAAATGGTCAAAGTAATAAACATATATCTCAGGTCAAGTGGTCAACTACATAAACAAGCTAGTTTTCTTATGATTTACCTAACTAATAAAACTTGTTCATACTTCTTGTTCAAGTGGTCAATGAGAGACTACTTCATTCAAACACCTGCCATAAACTATTAATGGATACAGATCTTACACGAATAACATAAGACCATTCTCACAAACTGTTAACACAACATATCAGATGATGAAAACATGTGTGCTACTATGTACATTCTATCAAATCTCTACTAGGTGGAACTGCATTATCAAATCTGATCTCACACCAACTAACTTGGAGAAAGAAACTATGGAGATGACAATAGTGACTACGATGAGTACACAACGATGTGATTGAATTCATGTAAGTGCAAGTACCCAGAGAAAATATAACTAAGTAACTAATGGTACAAGTATAAAAATTGTGTGATTGTTTGTAAAATAAAACTTACCAGTGTCTTCGCAGTTTTCCCAGTATCCTTGCGCGAATGAACAAAGACCATAGTTTGATATCCCTGCTTTAATGACTCCACAACCTGATATAAGTATTGACAAATGTGTCATCCATTGAAAAACAAACACTAGCAAGAAGAATTATAAAGATAGAATACATATCAATAAGTTTAAACAGACCTTGTTATAGCATATTTCATTCAACAGAAGGTTGCGAGCAACAAAATTTGGCTCACTGATTCCGATATATTGCTGTGACAGAGGCACTGGACGATAGCTAGAATCAAAGAAGAATAGTCCTGTTCCAGGATTCACTCTCAGAAAGTGTGCAACCTAAACACGTTAACAAAGATGTTTCAATTTCATACATGTTCACAGAGGAGATACAGACATGAAAGGGTGGGCTTTAAAGAATATAAGTAGAAAATACAATTAACAAACAAACAAACCTCTTTATAATTAGGTAAAGTGGCTGATAGGCCCACAATGCGTATCATACTCTGTCTTGACTCAACCTGTCATAACTTTAGAGGGACACATTAAATTAAGAAAATATCTATGCATATATTTATGTATATACACATGGGCATACCTCTGTAAAACCCATACAAGAAATTACTATATAGTTATAAATTATTATGGTAGTATTAGTAATTCTATTACCTTAAAGAAAATGTTGGCATCGACGATGAATCTGCTTGAAGTTTAAACAGGTCTTTTCTTCTTTCATATTTTCCTTTTCATTTTAATTTTTTATTGGGGGATCTGTAATTCTGAAGTGTTTTTCACGAACTAGAAGCGAGCAGAAGAAATTATTCACAAGTACTCCTCTTTGTACAATACTATAATGTAGTAATAATTGAATTAATTCCTTATGTATATCTACGTTCCCTGTAAAAGCAGCATCCACAAACCAATTCATAAATGAGAAAATCCTTTCTACATATTTACCTGCCGAAGGGTCCGTGCAACTAAGGCCTCTATGACAGCACCTCTATCATCATTCAGCAGATGTACTTCATCAATGATTAAAAGCTTCACTAACATTGACAGTGACATGTCACTACTTTTGCGAGTAATACCGTCCCATTTCTCGGGTGTTGTCACTATCATCTGAATGAAATCAATATTAGTGAGGGACAAAGCAGTAAATTTCAGGTGTTGTCACTATCATATGAACGAAGTGTTACTATAATGTTGCTTGTCATAATAATACAATAAATTGTAGTAAAAGGAAAACGTGCACCTGAGTTTCTTCAATTTCTTTTTTGGTAAGTTGCATGTCTCCTGTAAGTTCTCTGACACACAAATTCAAGGGAGCTAGACAATGACTGAATGTGGATGTAACTTCTGAAGCCAATGCCTAAGCGTTACCTTCCAATTAGGATATGATTAGTTACAGTGACAAGGTTTCTTCCAGATAGAAGCACGAGAGATTAGTACCTTCATAGGAGCAACATAAACTATTTTAAATTCATCTTTATGCAAGTAACCATCCTTGAAATGCTGACCAATCTGCAACACAATGTTTTTCAGTCATCCAAACGAAAATTGTTATTGCGACGTGTAAGGGATAAAGCAGTGATGTAAAACCGTGAACTTATATCCCATATTACACTAAAAGCTTTATAGTTTATACATGTCTACATCATTCATAAAATGCACACACATGCATGTCTATAAACATACATACAAAACAAACTCATTTTGAATGACAATATTATACTGACTAAAAATCATCGTATCAGAAATATTCATAAAATCATACATTCTATTACAAAAATCAGTTTACAGGGTATTATGACCAAAAGTTCTAACCCTCCTTGGTCTGGACCAAAACATCCAATCAATTTACAAATTTAAGAACAATAACCATGTTTGCCACCACAGTCCAAACGGCTCCAAATAGAACACCTAAACCAGATTTACAAGTATCTTACTTATCTCGTACCTCATGTAGTATGGCAATCATTGCTATATTTGTCTTTCCAGCTCCTGTTGGAGCACAAACCTAAGGTTCATAAAAAAAATGCCTTAAAAGATGGATGAATACAGGTAATAGAACTATGCTATATAGCATAATTAAGTAACAGACTCACCAATATATTCTCATTAGTATGGTAAGCAGCTTGAAATATACGACTCTGAATTCGATTCAGAGATTTGTAGCCACGGAAAGCAGTCTGAGCAAAGTCATCCAACTGGTGTATCTCAATCTGAAACCAGGTAGCAAAGAATATTTTCTCAATTAATACAAGTTCTGTTACAACGGTTGCCACGTCCATCACTGCAAACCCGACTAAACAGTTGAACCCAATTTCAGAATATAAAACTCGACCTATCAGAAGCCACAGAAGCATTTTTTTATATACATTTTTCCAAATCCAAATCGTTAATATGTACAATACCAACTAAATAAGCCAATATACCTCCAGAACTCGTTACCTATTGCTTATGGAAGAACTGAACAAGACTACACAAGAAACACGTGTGAAATGTCCACTGGTGTACTAAAAAGTAAAAACGCACAAGAGTTTGCCACATATTGTAATTTAAACAAATCACAGCAACTCCTTCAAATATAAAGAAGAGTGCAATGAAGTATCGAAATAAAAGCCTTAATGTTTATTAAGAATGATTATTTCCACACAGCAGATAGTGTGACTCTTGCAGCAAACTCTTACCTACATACAAGAGTCTTGCAACTCTTGCTACCTACATGCAACCGTCAAAAAGAAAAGGATATGTTTAGACAGGAAAAACAAGAATAGCATATTTTTTAACAGCATCTTCTCCTTGAAGCATACCACAGAAGATGCATAAGAGAACGTGAAAAGGCATGGAAGCTTCCCAATCTGACGTAAATTGGTTGCAGGTCCAAAATGCTTTCAACATATGCCATTCATCCCTCATCTCTTGTATGCAAGACGGGAAGTATAATTGGAATATTTTTAACAAAAACTGTAATCTTGTCATAAGTTTGACTCAGGAATTTTGTTTCCAAAAGAAGTTCAAGGTCTCTACTATTCTGAGCCACCAACATCAGCACAGTTGATCATCAGACATTTGTATTGCTGCAATGGTTCCAAAAAATAGTTGGTTGCATGGGCAGAACCTTAATGATGAGTCGAAAGTATTTGATTTTATGGACAGTATTTGAAACCAAAATTAAAAAAAACTGGTTTGGATTAGAGAAAAAAGACTTAATTCCTTCAAAGAAAAAGATGCAAGTCCAAACTTCAAAATATTCTAAATGAGAAAAGTGAATATTTTTTCACTTTCGTATTTTTTTCAGGGCTGAAACACTGCTGCAAGAGAGGGGGAGATACTTAAGTGTCTAACAAGTTGGTCAATTTCAACTAGAAACATTTCATATATCACCTCCTAAAATCTAATAAGGCCTTGAGTTTAACCACAATATATTAAGGCAATAACTGTCAGCTGAAGCTATCATGTCAATGGTTTGAAGGGTGTTACTTCTAGTCCTCCTACCCCTTTCCCTCCCATAACACAAAGCCATGCTCTTAGTGCCGATAGCAATCTGGCATATATGCATATCAAAGAGCCGTGGTTTAAAAAGTATCTCTGCATGAAGGGAAAAGTGCGATATGCAAACAAAGTTTAAAGCCACTCCATCGAACCATACTCCTTAGGTTGACAGATAAAAAGCTTTCTAATCCCAAAACTTATAATTATAACCATGCCACGACTCGGGACTTCATTGAGTCTTCAAGCACATTGGTATACAGGTTTCAATTAGTAAAACAAGGCAATTATATAGATCCAAGTCAGATGATATGATATAAAAACTAACAAGAACTATAGAAAAAATTACCAGCTTCTTTCCTGGTTTCATTTGTGATGTAGGTGTAGGAGGGATTCTGACTTCTTCATACCCCTTATTGTACTTTCTTACTGTTCCTTGAGGAAGAGCACTAACAGATAGTGATTGGGGCCCTTGGCCACTTCCAATCAGATCGTCAAAAGGACTTTTCTTCTCACTCGCTACAAGTAAAGATGAAAAGCTTGTGGCAGACAACTCATGTTCAATCCCTTGTTCAGTCCCACGTCTATGACGGTTTTCCTCCTTGCGCCTCAGTTTATCAATCTGCTTTTCTGATTTGGTTTGAATGGTAACCTAAATGCAAAGTAAATAATAGATTGTAGGATAATACAATTCTCCCTCTATCTAGCCAAAAATAGCATTTCAAATCTTGAAAGAAATAATTTGAAAAGAATAAAGTCAAGCCATGTAAAGAATGTCCAATACCTGTGTACTATAGCTAGGCATTTTCAGTTGAATATTTGATCCCAATTTCTCAGATCTTAGCATAAGCATCCCATGATGGATACCATCAACAAGTTCTTTTCGATGCTGCAAACACAAAAAAAAAATATAAGAAAAAAAATTCAAAATGGTTTTCCCAAGCGAAATGAGTACTTTCATAACTCATGCCGCCAATTTTAAATCACTTTATAAGCTTATGAAGTATCCCTCTCCAATACAAACATGGTGCACACTTAGGTAATGTGCCAAATATCTTTTTCTACACCTTTACTAAATTGCTAATATTATCACACACAATATGCCACAGAACCTCAGTAATAATTACACACACAGTTTACGTATATTTATGTTACATATTCTACTCTTCTAGTTAGTCTATAATGATAGTACTTTTGCAAACAAAAGTTACTCGGAAGAAAGGTCATACTGAAAGAAAGAGTTCATATCAAGCAAACCAAGAGTTACCAACACTCACCTTTAAAAGATCTTCAATTGTTTGGAAAGCACTATCTCCAACAAGATCTAAGAGATCATCAGCTATCTACAAAACAGATGTTTACAAGAACAGTTAGACTTTATTTAAGACGTAATCGATAATATGACGCTACTGTAAATTAGCATACATAAACATTACCTCATCGCCAAATTTGTCCGAATGGCAGCTGACAAAGAGCCATAGCGAGTTCATCTCCAGAAAGTTGTGAACCACCTTTTTGCACTATCTGACCACACACATCTCTTAACCATCTCAAACTCATGCTTCCTCTTCCAACACTGGATTGATTGAGTGTAGGATCATAATTTTCATACCACCCGTTGTGATTTGAAGTAGATGTTTCATCCTCAAGAAAAAACCCATCTTCATTGGGCACATCGACTTCAAAACGGGTAGGCTCATGGAAGATAAATTCACTGCCAAATTCAGTCATATTATGACCACTTCCATCCACTTCGTTCTCTGGGAAAACTGAAGCCTCTTGGTCATTAAGCTGCATTGTGAAGAGCCTTTGGGCAAGGGAAGCAGCTTTTTGAATATTGACATCATGAACACTGTAACCAAGATGCTTGTGCAATTCTTTCCTGAGTATAAAATTCCATGTAATTGATTACAAACTGAAATGGAACTTTCATGTCACATTCAATGCAAGATCAGGGGCTTTACTAGATGCTGCTCAGAAATTCAAGTATACTGACTTTAGATATTAAAAGAAGAAAACAATAGTTGGGTAATCGTAAGACCTCAAGGAGTAAGATTGACCCCTCCTCATGTGTCTGTGTGTGTCTACTAATGATGGAGTGGCTTACAATACATTCCTCATCAATTTATCCAGCACAGATAAACTTTAGTTATTTCTATGCTTCCAACATCGTAAATCACAAAAACTTTGAAATCTATAGTCTTAAAGTGTGAAATAAAATAAGAGTTCATACGTCAAGGGTATAATATGAAAGATCAAGAAGATACCTTATAATCTAGTTCACAAACTAACTTTTCAATTAAAGGGTATGAGTGTATGACTACTAGAAATGTAGAAACTCAATAAATAATAACTTAAAGACCAAATTTAGCAACAACTAATAGCAAAGTCAAATTTGTGTATTCTCCCTCCGCAATTAAATATTTTCTATTACATTTTGTTTGTCCTTTGCGTACTCATTAGATACAGTCTACCTTGATGGTCCAATGTCAGCCATGTGATCGTTGATACTGAAACAGCATGCAGAAGTATATTTACTTTTCACATGTTTTTAATTTAGTGATTAACAGTTATGACATTAACTTGTAGAGAGAATATCAACCCCCTACAAAATTAATTGTTTATACAGTACATTATGAGCCACAAACGTAATTTCATCTTTACCAAAAAGTAGTGAAAGTGTTAAGGTGTGGAATTAGGTTCAAATTTTTTTGAAAGTATAAGGTATGCATCAATCCAATACATAAGCAATTACATCACGAAGAAAAGGAAAGTGAACTAACTAGGAATTAATCCTAAACTCCCCAGTCCCTACCAATCGAACGAGATTCCCCCCCCCCCCCCCCCCCCACCACCACACACACACACACAACAAAGTGACTCAGTGACTAACATCAGATAATTTGTCCTCTTGTCAAATAAATTACACTAGTTACTTAACACTTCAGCATAACTCCAATAACAACACATGTCCATAAAGTAGCATCTATGCAAATACTTGCAATTCCGTATAAACACTTACTTCTTATCTGCAAATCCTCTCTTAACATCATCACCTTCCTCTTCCACCGAACCAAACAAATCATAAACAGTGTTTGCCACTTTGTGAAACTCTTCCGAACGAACTTCATCATCAATTAACTCCACTATGGCACTAAGAAACTGTTTGTAAGCTTTTCTCACTTCACTTGATGCTACACCAACAAATACACATACACATAAGTTCTAAATCCACCATTACAGATAGAAATTAAAACTCAGTCAATAATTCAAATGTTTTCTAACCTTCTTCCCATTGATGAACTATCTTTCTAGCTAGTTCTGAATCATCGAGAGCATTAACAAATCTGATTAAGAAATAAATCAATCATCATATTAAAATTAACAAATGTTCATTTTGATTGAAGCTGAAAAGTTAAATTAAAGAAAAAGAAGAAGAAAAACCTTGGAGATTTGTGAATTTCAAGAGAGATTTTGCGTTGGAGGTATGCTTGATCAACATTGAAGTGATCTCTAAAAGAATTTGTTAAACGAGGCAGTTGAATCACCATTGTGATTATTCTCTCTCTCTCTCTCTCTCTCTCTCTGAAACCCTAGCTTTTTCTTTCTTCTTTTCTTTTTCGCGGGAAATATGAGTTTCGTTGAGTGACAGTGACAGAGAGAGAAAGTGAAAGTGAAACTGATCATCGTCGTGCCGTTGAGAAGAAATGGCTTGAACCGTGGGCTGCCCAGAACGTTTGGTAGTATGGCTCGAACCGTACTGCCAGAAATGGCTCGAACTGTGGCGCGCGTTCTCGTGATCTGTGTAGATCATTTTCCAAATTGGTAATGCACCCACGTGGCGCGTGTTCTCTATAAAGCACCCGCGTGGTGCACGTAAACAATTGAGATGGTTTATCTTTCACAACTTCGTTTTTCGTGGTTTCGTTCGTTTTAGCAGTTCTTTCGTTCATCGCTTTGAAGTTTCTTTAACGCTCTTCTGTGTAGAAATTCTAGCTCTAGGGTTTCGTTTCTCTCTTTCTCTCTCTGGTTCAAACAGAGATGACGACGACGACGACAATAAAGTCAATATCATCAGCAATAGAATCTGTTGACGCGAAGAAAGAAAATCTTCGTAAAGCATTTGAAGATCTTCAATCACATTCATCTTCTTTAGCATCCTTCACTCTTCAATGGAAAGATTTAGAAGATCACTTTGATTCAATCAAGAAATCAATTGAAGCTCGTTTTAAAGAATTAGAATCTATACAATTGAAAGAAGTGAAAGAAGAACCAAAGGAAGTGGTAACGATGAAGATAGAATCGAATTCAACCAATTCGTCCAATTTGCATCCGGCAATGAAGTCTTTGTGTAGTAAGATGGATGGAATGGGATTACGTTCGTATATTTTAAATAATCGAAAAGAATTAGATTCTATTAAGAGTGAAATAGGTTTTGCTCTTCAATCTGCTTCTGATCCAGCAAAATTGGTACTTGATTCAATGAAAGGGTTTTATGGATTGAATTCTAATAAAGGAGATAAAGATGGTGAAATTGCTTCTTTAAGAAGAACTTGTCTTCTTTTATTAGAGCAATTGTTTGCGATTTCTTCTAAAATTAGTATTTCAAAGGAAATTAAAGAGAAAGCGCAGAAATTGGCTGTTGAGTGGAAAGGGAAAGTTAGTAAAACTGGTGGTGAGAATAATCCGCTTGAACCATTGGCTTTATTGCAGTTATTAGCTGCTTATGGGTTGGTTTCTTCATTTAATGTGGATGAGCTTCTTGATCTTGCTGTTTCTATTGCACGACGTAAGCAGGCTGTTGACTTGGTTCGGTCTCTGGGTATCGCAGAAAAAATTCCTGGCAAGTTTTTTACTTTAATTATTTTTCATTCATCTAGTGCTAGTTATTGTGATATTATTCTTATGCAAGCTTTTGTTGTGCGTATTTGTTTTTGTGTTTGCAATATTTTCAACTTGTTAGCTGTTCAGCACATAAACACTGTATGTTTATTACGAATGCCAGTTTCAATCTTAGTAGACTGTAGACATCAGACATTCCACATGCATTTGCTTTAATAGCTTCTGATTTGTCAAATAAAAATGCACCAGTTGTTGGAGAAGACCAATTTTAACATATCTTATATGTCATAGCATGCCATTTGAACTGCACTATATGAATGCAATTTAATTCTATAGGGTTGGTTGCTTGCTTTATGACAACGTTGTGAAAAATGTACTTCAATTTTTCGTTTTCTCTCATTATTGTGTGTATTGATTCATATGATCGGTTTGAATTAATTACATACCATGCAGACGATTATGAAATATTTTTATTTTATTTTATTGATCTATTGTTAAGATTTATAACATGTACGGAAAGTTTTGATTGTTTTTTTTCCTTAAATCCGTATTAATTGATCTTTACTAATCAATAGGAATTTGATATCCATAAATTCGTGCACAAAGTTTAGCCGAAGAGTTTTGATCTCTGATAACTCTACTTACTATGTAGGCTGCTAATGTGGCACTTTCTGCATAGAGACTGCCACCTAGGGTAGGAGAGTGCTCTGTCATCATTTTTCTACTTTAATATAATTGTAGAAACTTGGATGCCACGACGGTATTGGGTGATTTCCCTTTTTTTTGTGAGGGGGAAAAAGAGGGGAGGGGGTTTACCAAACATCCGATAGATAATAAAAAAACGTTATCCACACGCAATTTTATCATGATTTTTTTTTTTTTTATCTATTAACATTATCCATTTATTTCTTTTCTTTCCATGTCACTTTTTTTGTTACTTTATAACTTGCCTATTTCAATGCTTGGAATAGTAAATTTGCATATTTTCTTTTTATTCTTGATGGTGGGAGGTGCACCTGTGCTACATACTCCTTAAGTTGGAGTGTTTTATAGCGTAGCTGATATTCATTTAAAAAGTGCATAAATTTATTTTATGAAAGCCTTGCTACAACCTTCACAGATTTTTATGTGGTATATCATATGGAACAGAGGTAGTGACTATATCATTGTCTATGTGAAGAGATCTCTATGTAGCTTTAGTACTGCACATGTTCCTTAAGGTGGACCATGTTATTAGCTAACTTATACAAGGGGCGTTAAGGATTAAGGTGGTTCTGTTTCGTAGGTACCTAGAAAAATAGAACCCTTATCTTTGTTCTTTTTGTATTAATTCTCTTTTCCCCTTCTTCAAAAGTGACGAATATTATCTTTTCGGTTTGGTATATAGAACCATAGTTTAAAATATCGTTTTCAGGCGGAATTTTGATTTTTAAAAAAACGGCTTTATCCGTGAATATTCTTTTTCTGTGTCAGATTGGAGAGGTTTTCGGGATAGATTTAGTTATTTTTTAATATTAAAATAAATATAAACTGCGCTCTTTAGGGTCTTTTTCCCTTTTTCAGTAAGTGGGTCCACAATCCCATAAAAACACGTAAAAATATATCTATTCCTTAACTATTAAATATTAAAATAAATTCTGTCCTTTGGATTATTCAATCTAACGGTTGTTATCTAACGGTTTATGTCTCCTTTTCTTTTTTCATTCTCTTTCGATCTAAAATTCAAGATTTCGTCATAAATTGCAAGAGAAAATTTCTCTGAGAAACAAGAACGTTGAATTCCATTGAATTCGATCAAAATTGAAAAATCCGACAAATATCCGGCAAAATTCGAACGATATGCGATTTCTGTAACACCGGCATAATTAGTCGGATATTCAGGAATATCCTCGATATTTTGAACTATGTATAGAACTGCTATATCAGTTCTAGTATTTCTGTTTATACAGTTTGCTACATTTCTACATGTTTGTTCCACTTTGTTTTGAATATCAAACTATCCACAGCGTGAACATATTGGTTGTTTTCATTTTGGTATTTTGAACCCATAAACTGGGACCGTACTTTGGGTCCTGGTTATATTATTTATTACAGTGACACCCCTTATGTTACATTGTAATATGCTTTTATCGGTATTGGTGGTGTTGGAGAGATCACAGCGAGGTAGTTCTCAAGATGCCAATTCCATATGAAATGAAATACTAGCTTATGACGCTTCAAAGATTTAAAATCTTTAGTGGTAACGAGATGGCAAAGATCTTGAGTGGGAACAAAACTAGAGTGACCTCAGTACATATTTCACATTCTTGTTTATAGGATTCAATTTCCTTATATCATTTTTTGTCGTTGCTGTCTTGGTCTGATGCAATCAGTTCAAATTGTCTTTCTTTTATTAAAGCTGGTTGATTTTCTAATCCATTGGATTTTTTTTCATCAAACTAAGCTTCACCAGGCGGTGAAGGTCTTTTGTGTCAGCGGCATTACTAATTAGAATTGGCGTTTCATCATAATTTGGTGGATCTTATAACCCCTTAAAGTTTTTCATTTTTTGCGTACTCCAGTCTAGTTACAAAAATAATCCAATGCTATGCATTTGGTTTTGATCCTGCATCAGCCTGTCTGATGAGATCTGCAACTTCATTTCTTGTTACAGATCTGATTCAAAAACTTACAAGTAATGGAAAGCAACTTGAGGCTGTCAAGTTTGTTTATGCATTTGAACTGGTAGATAAGTTCCCTCCGGTTCCTCTCTTGAAAGATTACTTTAAGCAATCTAAGAAGGTTGCTCAGGATATTCGCAATAAGGGGAATCATTCTATTCAGTCTCTGGTATGTTTGCATTTCTCTTTATCGTTTTAATGGTATGCTTTTCTGAATTTAATATCATAAGCTATCATATACATCCATTTGTAAACGTTCCCACAGAATGAGGCCACAGCTAAAGAACTTGCTGCTGTGAGAGCGATAATCAAGTGTATCGAAGAGCACAAGCTTGAGTCAGAATACCCACGGGGTATCCTCGACAAGCGTGTTGAGCAGTTGGAGAAGCAGAAAGCTGATAGGAAACGCACTGCAACTAGCTCTACGCCTGCTGATAAGAGACAGCAGCAATCAGGGAACAAACGTCCTAGACCAGAGGCAACCAGGATTGTATCTGCCCCTTCAGTCCCTCAAACTCATATGCAGCCTGTGAGCTCTGTATTGGATCGATTTCCGCCATACATTAGTTCATCAACTCAGTATGGATTGGTAGGCACCACACCTACTGTTGATTCATACATGACTGGCGCTGTTGGGCCGTATGGCTTGGTAGCTAACCCTGTTAGGTCTTATGGCTTTAGTCCGCCAAGGTCTCACCTGTACTCGTCTGAGTCACATTTGACTGCTGGTCTGTATGACAGGCCAATGAATTATGGTGCCCATGGTATGCTGCCACCACCACATCACTCCTCGTTCTATCCTCAGTAACTTTGTCGTATCGTCCTAATTTTTGGAATGATCATTACCTACCTGTATTACTTGATTAGCTTAGTAGTGGTAAAACTAGACTGTGATGAGCATCACTGAACCCAGGTAGACGTTTGGGTGGTCCTTTTGTATTCACTGACTGCTTTTATTTAATGGTGTTTTTCAGATACACTTTTTTTCTTAATACTTACTGTGTCAGTTCAGTGTACCAGACGTACGCTGTTGTTTGGTGTTTTTAATGATTACAATACTCTTTACAAATTTAAGCATTTATATTTTGTTTTGATATGGGTCATACTCGTATTGTATGTATATCTTCAGCCCTGTGAGTTTTTTTGGGTTTGGCGGTTTTCTTCTTTGGTGTTGAAATGTTTTCCGAACTTCTGTTTGATTATTTATTTTATTTGTCGCTGACATTGTTACTCTTCTGAGTCACCTAAACTCCTAGCTGTTTCTGTACTTCCAGTTATGAAGTAGCATTGACTTCTAATCGACATTTATCCATTACCCATTTGGGACCAACTCCCAACGTTGGAACACAGTTTACTTGTTTTGTATAATTAAGACTTCCAGAGGCGAAGTGGCATAATACCTACCCACCTACCCATATGAAAAGATAGAATACAGCTATTTCAACTTGGGTCTGGCTAAAATCACTTTTGGACTAAAAAATGTGTTGATTGAGTCATGGTAGCCAAGTGCTTATTGACTTGCACTAGGATATGTCAATAGGCAGTGTTACTGTAGGATATGTTACAGGATGAATTTATCTGATCCTGTTGAATCCTTTTGTCAAATCTTGTTGTTGAACCAATTGATACATCCTATGATTAGGTGCATTTACATTAGGAAGAAAGCCCAAGCTCAGATAGTGAAGTCCAACATAACTTGAAATAACTTGAGGGGTCCTTTCGGAAACCAACTTTTAAGCTTCTAATTGAAAGTGTAACACTAAACAGTGTGGTCGGTGGAACAGGGCTCGGAGGGAATGCCATTTGTTCTAAAGGGGATGTGGAGCAGTATGAAAGGGTCTGTTTCCTATTGAAACCTCATCCCTTATATTCTCTTGTCCTAGAGGAGGATTGTGGTTTGGATAGTGAACCCACCAGTGGATTGTCTGTGTAAATGTAATCCATTGTTGAAAAATGGTAGGATTTTTCATTTGTATATACAGCATACATGAAGAGTCTTATCTTCTTTTTTTTCAGAACGAAAGAAAGGAGAAAAACATATTACATAATAGAAGCTCTCTTGCCAACCACTGTACTAACCAAATTGGGTGGGGGTAACTATAGAATCTAGGGACCAAGAGGTATAATACATATGCATGTTGGGCTGATATCTGAGTCCTATGGATTCCAGACCTGTTACTATGCATAATTTTAAATCTAGTACAGCAAATGAGCTTTCTACAAATGAACTGTTCTGCTTGTCTTCCAAAAAGCCGACCGCACCACTGTGATCGGTCTAACTTTCAGCCTGTTCGGTTTCGAGGTTGAGCCCCCCTGAAGGGCCTCCAGTACCCCGTAGCATGCTGGCTCATCTGAGGTGCCTGCATTCAGTTCTTGCTCCTGCAACTATAAAACAACCTTCTGAGTTCCTATATAAAACTGATGCCATAGTGCTTTCCTGGATCTGTGAATGAAATATGGACATGTATCTTGACAACGTTAGTGCAGGTGGTACCTGTATAGATTCCTGCTGCACAATGCTGTTGTTATTGTCTTGTGAGCTGGTTTGAGCAATAAAACCAGTACCAAAGTGCTTTTGTGGCTTAAAATGCATAGGTTCCTGCTGCACAATGCTGTTGTTATTGTCTTGTGAGCTGGTTGGGCAATAAAACCAGTCCCAAAGTGCTTTTGAGAGTTAAAACAGTGTGGAGTTCATGGTTGGGCTGCTAGCCTGCTAGTACTGTAAGGGGCTAGTTTTACCTATTGTCCTAATGACTTTGCCACCATTTTGTCAGATTTCTTAGCTAACAGCTTAGGTTCTAAGCATTTTCCATCTAAGAGATTCTTGCTCCTATATCTCCTTATAATCTGGGTTAGCCACAAGTTTTTATCTATAAACCGGTTAGTAAGTGTAAGTGTAAGGACATCTAGTTTGAAAACAAGTTGGTGCAAGGACAATCTAATAGTATGTGATGCATTCCTGTTTTTGCATTATTCACAGGACACTAATATATTTATTTATTTCCCTAATGACTTCTCTTAATAGTATGTAATTAAGATGGTGTTTCATATTTGATGGGTATGATGGTTTGAACTCGTACAAATGTATTAAGAAGGAATGCCTTCACCAAAAAGTATTCAAGCAATATCAAACAGGTTATGGTGTTGTTGGCCAGCTGAATGGGCATTTTTTAGCAAGAATAGCTGGTGGAAATTCTTTTCTTGCTTTTGTCAAAAGTACAGTTCAAAATTGCCTTTGATTTGAACAAACAAGTCCAAGCTTGCAAGGTGGTTGATTAAAATCCAAGGGGAGCTTAGTTCTGTTTCTTGAAGATTCCTTGGAGCATGGAATGTCCAAAGAAGAATTCATGAAACATTCGCGATAACCCTTGCTTGGTATATGACAAAAGCATGTATATCAAATTGGGTTGGCTTGTTAGGTTGCAATTCCTATCTTAGGGTGTGTTTGTTTGAAATGCTGAATGCTGGTTGCTGAATGCTGGATGCTGAATGCTGGATATTGAATGCTGGATGCTGAAGACTGAATGCTGAAAAAGTTGTTTGTTTATCATTTTTCAAAACTTCTGTTTTACAATTGATTATTTTAAATTTGACAAATTTATCCTCTTTTATTCTAGTCTTTGGATGCATTTTAATGAAACTGAAATTTTAAATTTGAAAAACATGAATCTGAAGTTCTTTGCGAAAAAATGACATCACGAAATAATAATTGAACATTTAAGAAATACTTATAGAAAACATGGTTAAAAAAATCAAACAAAATAAAAACATATTAAAAAATCGAGACAATTAATTGTATTTATATACATCATTTTTATTTTTATAATAATTAAACCCAATGCATATGATATAACTAATGAATTATCATAGAAAGAACACATTGAATGGATGTTTCATGACTAATGACTATTATTGACTTATATACTGCACATTCATCCACAATCTACAAATAGATAGGGCCTTATTTTATAAAGATCAATAAGTAGATTATGTATTTATGATTATATAATAAAATATAATATGTATTAATCAGTTAGCTTGGAAGGGTCAAGAGTGCAAGTCGGTTCCTCATGAGATTAGAGAAGAAGGAATCCTATGTGGACTTTGGACATAGGTATAATGAAAGGTATTATACATGGGTATAATTGTCATAAAATTATAATAAGCATTAAGAAGATAAATTAAGCATGAGATTTGTGCTGGTTCAAAATGGCTGAAAAAGTCCATTATGTTCTGAACACTGGTTCTAAACAAACAATATAAAAATCACTTTTCACTTATTATTAGCCTGATCCACCACTTAAAAATCACTTATTGCTGAACACTTGTTGAAACAAACACTACTTTAGTAGCGTATATGTAACTCAAAGTCTTGAAATGGCTTGTAAAATATCTTATTTTTGTTTTGGTAAATAAAATTATCCTATTGGTTTGTGATTTGATAACAAACTCAAACAGCTCAAAACAAACAGTTCATGTCTATAAATCAAATGCTTTAGGCAAGTTCACCGTGTTACAGCTTTTATTGGTTTGTAGTTTTAGATGATTTCAAAGTGAAGTACTATGATTCAAGAAAATCTTTGACATATCTATCAGTTATGGAAGTGGCCGACTGCTGTCTGCTTTTATGCTGAGGGCTTTTGTTCTTTAAATTTTACTCCGTCCCATCATCTAAATGATTGTAATCAACAAGTTGCATTTATGTTACTGCCCAGAAAAAATTTCTAACCCCCAAATGTGGAGGAGTGCATGTTTAGCTTGATACCAAAGATTTACACGCAAAAGTCTTGGATAACTATGGTATTAAATGAATAAATGATGCAAAATTGTCGGTTTTAAGATAAAGCATAAAGATCCAATACATTAGTCTTATTATATGCCATATATTAATGCATAATAGTCTCATCTCACCCTAATATCACAACCCTTTTGCTATCAATCTTATCTTATTCCAGATCCCAATTTTTGTCTTGTATGGTCTTTTTGTTTATTTGCATTTCAATGACTTTATTTTGCATGATTTGAATACCAAGAAAGCAGTGCTTGTGTATCGGCCTGATCTGTTTTTTAGCCTTGGGTAAAAAAAAAAACTGAGATTTCCGACTCGTGGCACATGGAATTTCGGTTGTCTCGATATGATTAGTTTAGAAATGCCTGCAAGGGTATATTTGTAAATATACTCAAATTAAAGGACTGTTATGTCAGTGAACTGGTCAAATCTTCGTCCGGCCTTAAGTCTCTGACAAGCTAAAAAAACACACAACCAATACCCAAAATACCCAAAATACCCCTATCGTTAGAAACTATATTCTTTCCGATTCAATTCAATTTCTTTCTCTTTCCTTTTCTTCTTCTCTCTCTCATTCTCTCTCACTCTTCTCTTCACTTTCTCTTCTTCTTCTTTCTTCTGCTTTTTTCTCTGTGAATTGAAATGGAAGAAAATGTAGATTCAGAACTTCGAGATCATTATAGAAGAGCTGAAGAAGCTGAAAACAGAAGTTATGAGCTTCAATTTGATAGTTGTAATGGTGAAAACAGTGACGATCCAGAAAGGAATGATTTTTCTGTGAAATTATCAGATTCTAGGGTTTTTTCTACTATTGGATCGAATAACGCTGCTAGATATAAATTGATGTCTCCAGCTAGACTTCCGATCACGAGATCGCCTTGTTTAACAATTCCACCTGGTTTAAGTCCGACTACTTTGCTTGATTCTCCTGTTCTTCTCTCTAACATGAAGGTTAGGTTTTAGTTTACTTTACATATCTGTAAAAAAATTATCTTTTTTTTTTTTTTACCATGAAATAATTTATTTGTTTTAATTTAATGGAATCGAATCAATTCGAATTCTTTTATGTGAACTGATCATTTAGAATCATGTTTGTGATGTTTCAATCTCTCATTCGTTTTGTTGTAATATAATTTTATGTTTAATTAGTAGTTTTAGTTCAATATGTTGTACCGAAGTGGAATCAAATGTTAATTAAATTTGGGAATTGTTAGTGGATTAGTAATTATTTCTTTCTTAATTGGAATCATCATGAAAGAGTTAGTGGTGGGGTAATTTTTATACTTCTAAATTTGTTTTTTAATATGTGGATTGGAAAAGTTATTGAGCTAGATTCTGATGCCAAAACTTTACTGTTTTTTGTTCCTTTATGCTTGATCTGAGTTTGTTATTAACTTGTATCGAGGATATTTCCATCTTTTCAATCTTTTAAAACTTTATTGGAAAGTAAGGATGTGTGTTATTTTGCCTGGATGCATTCTCTTTTTGTGGTTATGCTGTTGTTGTCCTGTTTGTCTTGGCCCGTTGCATGTTATTGGATATAGAATAAAGAATAGTGTCATTAATGAGCAGTAGGTTTTTAGTTATTGAAGTTACGAGATATATAAAATCAGCTTTAGAAAGAGAGCCTTGAAATTTGGAGAACCGAAGGAGCTCACTGGTACTATAGCTTATTGCTACATTTGGTTCTTTTAGGTCTTGTCTGTCTCTTGCAGGTCTGAGATAGTTATTAATTTTTTTTTTTCAGTATGAGAGGTTTGCACTAGTAAACCAGATAGTTTGTGACATTTCACTCCAATATAGCATAGCCTTAGATTGCAAAACCGAAAGTTTTCACTCTTAATATGTGTTGCTAGTTTTCTAGGATTTCTTCTATTGCAGTTGTAGTTACTTGTTATGCAAAAGCTGACTTGCCAGAAATTCCAACAAACTTTCTTCTTGGTTATACAGGCAGAGCCTTCACCAACTACTGGCACCTTCAACAAGCCTCAAATCATGTACGACAGTGTTGTTTCTGATGGATTCTCTTCTCCCAGGGATAGTTGCAATAGCAATGCTTACGATGGAATAAGCTCAGGAACTTTTGAGTTTAAACCTCATGTCAGGTCAAGCTTGGGTTCAGGGTTATCGTCAATGGGATCTATGGTAATTTTGGGTTGTTTTTTCTTTGCAGATGAAAACTATTAAAAACCTGCACATTTGCTATTATTTCCTATTAATTAGATGATTTTGTGAATGAAAATTGTTTGTAAAAGTATGTTTGTGTCTCTCAAATTAATATGACACCCTGAAATTTGAAGTCTTTATCTATCAAGTGTAGTTAAAAATAGTTTGAGTTCATATTTTGTCAACTGGGCAGTTATTACTCTAAAACAATCAGTTCATATCATAACTATGTCCCATAATTTTTAATTTCGTGGAATGCTAAGTAGTAATTACTATCTGTTCAGTTCCTTAATGTTCCATCTTATTACGTCCTAGTGAGGTGAATATCGGAGTTGGGTGTTTTCTCGGTCATGGTTTCAGTCATGTTGTAGTAAAATAATAACCAATGAGATCGCTGTAGATAATAAACATATGCAATAGCTGAGAATCAAACCCTTAATATGAAAGTTAGCTTAGTTTTCTTCAGTTCACTTGGGATGTAAATCCTTTGCTTCTTCAACTAACATAACTATCTCTACTTCACTTGGGGTTTTTGGCTAAGACCCTGAAAAACCCATTTAGGTGGTATTTGACCATGTTCGCTATGAAATCCAGTGCCCTGTTGATCACGCTTTCTCGAAAACATTGGCTTAAAGGTAAGCTTTGAGAACCCCGTGCTAGAAATCCTTTGATATACCATTTGCAATCTGCCAATCTATAAATGCAATATTTCTCAATGGAGGTTGAAAAAATGTCAAAATATAACCAAGGGATGTTTTGATTGTAAAAAACTAGACTATGAAATCTAAGCCTTAGCAGATGATACATAGTGCAACTAAGTGACACGACACTTACTCCCGTGATCGAGATAAGCAGAAATGCATGTCAGATGTAAAACACATACAAAACATAGTAGAGGAAAAATCAACTATGTGCTCACTTTAGTTGTCTCTAGTGCAAGTTTTGCTGTGCTAATGTCATTGGTTTTTTATTTAAAATCCTGTATAACTCGCAGGAATCAGTCATCCAGCAGATATATGCTATGAGCTGGTGAGTAACACCAAGTGGGTGTGCGGTTTTAATTTCTTAAATCAGCAAGAACCTTTAATTCTGTGAACGGAATACTATAAGCATTTTAGAATCATACATGAAAGAGACATGGTAGGTTGTCTTGATGTATGGTCATGAGGTTTCGAACTGATTAAAATGTGTAATACACTTCAGTGAAGTGTGTTGCCATGTGTCTGACGGACAAGGTATGTTATATCCTATACAAAGAATTCATAAGCAACACAGTATCTACTTCATAAAATAGAGAAAGAGAAGCATATCGGGTGAGAATGGAGGTACTCTACAGTTACAAGCCAGAATATCAACAAAACGGAAACAACCACAATAATGTAAACAAACCAATTACAGATATACAGCAACAAATAAAATTCAATTACCTAGTTGAAATTCAGCTTTTTTTTCTTTTGTAATCTAAATGGACTTTTGGTGTAAACGTGTAAGTCATTCTCTTGTCTGTTTCAATACTTTCCCTTTGTTTCTGTTTTTTGCATATGAGATTAGATGTGTATATACTTATTTTTGTCTTTGGAAAGGCTGCGGAGGCTTATATCTATTCTCATGTGCTTATATTATTCTCATGGTAATGATCAGAGTTGAGCTTTTTCCCGATCACTAATCTTGTACTTTCTTTAATATTCGTAAGGCTTGTGGAGGATCAGGCAACCAACAAGATGAACCATTTGGACAAGCCCAAGGTCTATTCCAGACTACAAATTTTTCATCTGCACTTTCAGTTCATAATGAGAGTATGCCAGCCTCCTCACATGAATTGACTTTATCTGTGGCAACGCCAAACCCTTTAAACCCGTCAGGATATATGGTTGCTTCAAGAGCTATAGTACCAGCTGAAGTTTCTTCTGAAGAGATGATGCGGAAACAGATCTTGGATAGTGGGGCTCAAGAAACACAATCTGATCATAAAGAAACAAGTCCTTCGATAGCAGCTGATAGATCGTCAGAAGATGGGTATAATTGGCGAAAATACGGGCAGAAACATGTTAAAGGATGCGAGTTTCCTCGCAGTTATTACAAATGTACACATCCTAATTGCCAGGTGAAAAAACAGTTGGAACGCTCCCACGATGGACAAATTACAGAGATTATCTACAAGGGAAAGCATGATCATCCTAAACCTCAGCCTAGCCGTCGCATGGCAGCTGGTACAATTGTTTCGGCTCAGGAAGAGGGATCTGATAGGTTCTCTTCTTTAAATAACGCAGAAGGTAAGAAGACATGCATACACTTGCATGCAATTTTAGCGCTTTCAATTAAATGTTTGAATTGTTGGCTATTGAAGACATCTAATATGCAGACAAGCTGTCAAGTGCTTACGCCAATCGTCAAATCCAGCCAAATGGATCTCCTGAATTTTCGCCTGTCACAACAATTGATGATAATGTAGATGGAATAGGTGCACCCCCAAATGGCATCATCAATGAGGTGGAGGAGGACGATGAAGACGATCCAGAGTCTAAACGAAGGTGTCTTAAGTTCCACAGAGTGAATACTTATTTGCGCCTTCACCCGTGTGGCCATGTGCTTACATCAATTAATTTTTGTTATGTGAGCAGGAAGAAAGAAAGTGGTGGTAGTGGTATCGATGTCACACTAATGGGTAAAGCGACCAGGGAACCACGGGTTGTTGTTCAAACTCTAAGTGAGGTTGATATACTGGATGATGGGTACCGCTGGCGAAAATATGGGCAGAAAGTGGTGAAAGGAAATCCCAATCCGAGGTATGTGTGGACATTGCCAATCAACATATGCAGTTAGAGATTTCTTTTGTTTCATTGATTTTCTTTTCAAGCTTAGAAGTGAAAATATCTCTGATTCAAACTCACGAATTTCTAAAAAGCAAAACCATTACTAACAAAAAAGTTATAAAGAAAGAAAAAAAGAATCAAAACCAGAATTTGTTTTGAAACCGTAGAAGAAGTTTCTATCCATTGTTTCTCTACTAAATAGACCAGAGATTTCTACTAAGCTCTCTTCTTGTGCGTAGAAAGAAATCAACATGTTTCCCTACTAAGAAAATAATAATAAGAGATTTGTACTAAGCTTTCTTCTAGTAGAAAGACATCAAAGTATCTAACCCATATGCTCGTTTAGATCCAAATTATGTTTCCTCATCATTCATCAACAGTTCTGTGATTAACATTGCAGTCAATATAGAATAGCTCTTCTTACCCTTATCTTCTCCGTTAAAACCTTGTCAGTATTGCGCCTTAAAATTTTCTGTATATCAATCCATAAAAGATCTGATATTTTCCAGATTCGCCTGCATGATGTTTCAGAGTATTTGATCACGACTTCTCTGACTATCTAAAAGTATTTTGTATACTACTGATTGCTACCAAAGCATCCTTTTATTTCTTCTGAGTATCTTTTAACAAGAAATTAGTGCACCCTTTTGATTGCCACCAACTACCAAGTGATGACAAAAGTAACGTAGAAAGGAGATGCTTCTGCAAAAGAACGCATATATAAGTGTTTTCCTGAAGCATTAGTTCTCATAATACCAAGAAGGGCCAGGTCCAGTTTAACAAAATGATTTCAACGTTTTAAATCACTTTTGATACCTGTGATTACTTGGCAGCCTTAGAAGAGATACCCGACTCTTGCTCTTTTTTCATTCCACCCTTAGATCATAGATTACAAGAAATTGTAAATGGAGACACATCTGGAAAATTGTATTTAAGATTGTAATTTTTTGATTTATTTATACAGGTGAGGGTCTGCCTAACCCTAGCTTACTTGCCAAAAAAAAAAACCTTTGTTCAACAGTTCAAGTAATTTAATTTTTTGTCACTAATCAAGAATTGACAACCAAGAACTTGATTTCGTTTAAGGAATAAGTCTGATTTGTTTCCTCTTCCATAATGTCGAAGTCTATAATACAAGACAATGTTATCACCAACACTCATTCCTTGTACCGCCAGATCCCAGAGCACTAACCACCACAGGACGAACGATAAGCATCACAAGAATATTAGCAACTATGTAAAAAAGCAAATTATAAGAGATCAAACAAGCAAGACCTTGAAAGTAACCGATTTGTGTTAAAAGTACAATCACACAAATATAACACCATACAATTGTTTTGTGTGGAACTTCATTAGGAAAACCACTTGGCAGTCGTCTAGCACTGATAAATGGTGATCCATTATGAGAGAGTAAATAATAGAAGTTACAAACTAAAAATGTTAGACAGCAGACACCAGCTCAATCCATCCTAGTTGTGTCATTGCATTCACATAGAAGTATCTCCATGAGCCACCATGAGCCAGATCCTTGTCTGCCTGTCTGGTTTCTTCAAAATCTCGTCCAATTACAAGAATGTAAGATACTCTGAACCAAGCATTGGTGTGACTAGAGGACCGAGATGGTTTCTCTGTTTGCTCACGAGCACATATTGAAACAACTAAGCTTTTATGAATTTCCATATGGAATAGGTGGATCTAGATTCTAGAACCTTTTAACCTTACCAAGTTTTCAATGTAAAGAGCAACAAAAAACTATTTTACATGCAAATTTCAGATTTTAGTGTAAAGAGGAGATGGAGTGCTACTCTGAGAATGGTGGAAATTGTAGTTCTTTATGGTTATTTCTCTTTGTTCTCTCTGATGGTTGTAATGTGAAGAATTTTTTTTTTTAGTCACAGGGTTCTGACCATAAGGACTTACCTGGGTGTACTTGGAAATCTTGAATTTTTTTCCTACCTTGGTAGTGTGATTTATAATAAAAGTATGGGTGGGGAAGTGAATAGGCCCCTGGTGTAAGACTGTAAGGTGCAAATAGAGAAAAAGGCTCTTTAAAAACTCTGAAGACCAACCAATCGGTACACCTGTCAGTGCTGGCTCACTTAGTTACGAGTGCTTGGAATTTTACTCTAGAATTTGATCTTTTGTGAAATCTTGATTGTTTTTGTATGAGTGATATGTATGGGTTGGTGGACTATCTTCAATCTGTCGATATGTGATGTAATACTATCGGCGGAAGCAAACAATAATAAGAACACCAATTAAATAAATGGTTTGAACACCCAAAAACTAGGGTTCTTCACAAAAACGAATTTAATGTCTCAAGACATAAACAAATCTTCAATCTAACCTACTTAATAGGGTTTACAATCCCCTATTTATAATAACCTAAACCTAATCCTAACTACACTAGAAAGCTAAGTAAATAGAAACTACTACTAGGGATGTTCTAATCCATATAGGAATCTACAGGAATTATGAGGCATGTGCCTTGCACATGCTATCTTTATGCATATGCATCAAATCCCCCCAACTTGAAAAAAACTCGTCCTCGAGTTTGTGTACTAACATCCTCCAAAGTTCAAAACGACTCTTGTACATCAAACTCAACCTTACGTTGGTGCAGAAAATCCGGCCATGAATCTTCCCCAGATAGTTGCTCGCAGAAAGAATGATAGACATTAATGTCATAGGTGCATCATTAGGACAACCCAATTGATTGGAACAATATAACCGCATGTCAAGAAATAAGAATTGAAAGTGTTTGTCCCTCCATGGAGAAAATCCATTCTCATCTTGGAATAGATAAGGATCAACATAACCACCAAACAAATTACCTATTACTTTTATGGGACGGAATTTGTGGGGATGATAAAAATCATCAATTTGTCGGTCGGAATCAATGGAATTCATCGATTCATGGGAGTGATGAGCGAAATTCCGAGAACGTTCATCCTCTTTACCATTGTCATGGACAACAACCAGGTTTCCTTGCTTGGGCAACAAATAGAACTTCTTATTTATCTCCCTTGCAGATTTTTCAATCAAATCTTCTACTTGATCCACACATGCAACTTCTAACTCAAGAGACACAAAACTAGATGTATCATCACCAAAAACGAAAAAGAAATCAACAAGATTGTAACTTTGTAAACCACCAATTCGAGTACGAGTGACGTATTTTTCTTCTTCAAACATGTTGAGTAAGAAATTAATCTCCGCTTCTTTGTCAAGTCGTTTCTCTTCTTCAACAAATTCTTCCTTAAAAGACACAAATTGACTTTTTAATTTAGTAAAGCAATTTAAAAGTTCCTTCAAACCTTTTTGTATGCTTGGTGACGTCATGGAGGCATCATCTGGATAATGAGGCTGCTGCAGCAGTAAAATCTGCTGGTTGTCGCTATTAGAAACTTGTAATGGGTGAACATCTGAGGTGGATGTGTAGAGGTTTGACGGTGCAAGGGCTGCAACCAAACTCTTGTTAGCGGGGGCATCACCAAACTCAAATTCTGCACTAGTTTCATCATCAGAATATTCAACACACAAAGAATCATTATCATCTGAATAATTATTTTCATAATAACTTTCCCCGTCAGAAAACTCATCTTCTTCATAATCAATCATGGACTCATCGCTCTTAGAATCGATTTCAGATTCAATATAGTGTGGGTATTCTCCATACGGAGTAACCTTAGAATTGCGACTACGAAGACCATCGTGATCATAAGTCTTTGGACGGTTTCCATGGGAATATTTAGCACCATAAGCAACATATTGTTGCTGAAAACCACATCGAGGAGGGTGCGTGTCCTGCTGGTGGTGGGAATAATATCCATTGTCATAATAACTATGACGTCGCCTACGTGGGGGAGAAGGGGAACGAGAGGAAGAGGGAGGTTCATACCTTCTTGGAAGAGGAAAGCGGCGGCTAGGATCAAAGTTGGGAGTTTTATATTCAGAATCGGTATAACGCTTCGATTCTTGTAAACTCCAAAGATCCGATGGCGGCGAAAACTCTCTTTGACCTCTTCTACGATAACCCATCTTCAAATCACCAACATGAACGCGGCTCTTGTAAAAAAAATCAGGTTTTTATATTCTAAACCCAGAAAAAACAAGCTCTGATACCAATTTTGATGTAATACTATCGGCGGAAGCAAACAATAATAAGAACACCAATTAAATAAATGGTTTGAACACCCAAAAACTAGGGTTCTTCACAAAAACGAATTTAATGTCTCAAGACATAAACAAATCTTCAATCTAACCTACTTAATAGGGTTTACAATCCCCTATTTATAATAACCTAAACCTAATCCTAACTACACTAGAAAGCTAAGTAAATAGAAACTACTACTAGGGATGTTCTAATCCATATAGGAATCTGCAGGAATTATGAGGCATGTGCCTTGCACATGCTATCTTTATGCATATGCATCAATATGTCTCAGGACCGAAGTTTAGTAAACTATGAAATGCTAAGACAGTTCATTACGAATTGATCAATCACTGTGGTCGGTCACCCAATCTGCGACAGTTTAATCTGTTGGTGAGATCTGACTGTAACTTCTCATGAAACACACATTAAATGTTCAAAAACTTGGAGTGATCGACATCCTCATATACTTGGACTGATTACTGGCTTTTTTAATAGCAGGTTCTAATTAAATTCTTTAAATTATTTATTTTATATTGTTAACTTCCTGCCTTCATTACATAACCACTATCATTATTTTCTACAACTGTTACTTCAATTGAAAGAACGACGACCTTGCATGAAACTCAAGACAATTGTGTTCTCTATCCTTGACGCTTCCCATGGTATGACTTGGTTTTTTCCAACTCTTATTGAGTTCATGATGATTTTAATCTGTTCATGGTATGCAGGAGTTACTACAAATGCACAAATGCTGGTTGTCCAGTTAGAAAACACGTAGAGAGGGCATCACACGATCCAAAAGCAGTCATAACCACATACGAGGGAAAGCATAATCATGATGTACCTGCTGCGAGGACTAGTGCTCATGATACAGCCGGTCCCACACTATATCATACAGCTCCAAATAGCATGTTGAGGACCAGATCAGAGGAAATTGAGACTATTAGTCTTGATTTAGGTGTTGGAATCAGCTCGAGCCCAGAGAATAGGTCAAATGAGATGCAGCAAGCAATGGATGTAGAACCTCTCCGTAGTTACTCCTATATTACTGATCCTGGTTCTAGTAGGATGATTCAAGCATATTCCAGTAATGGCACAGATCAGTATGGATCAAGGCAAGGTAATGGCACAGATCAGTATGGATCAAGACAAGGTAATGGCACAGATCAATATGGATCAAGGCAAGGCAATGGCACAGATCAGTATGGATCAAGGCAAGTCGTGGGTGAAAGCTTTAGCTTTGAAACTCGGCCATTAAACCATTCTTCTAATCCATATCAACAAAATATGGGAAGATTAATGATGCGGCCATAAAATTTTCCTGTGGTTTCGCGAACAATAATATATCTGGGAAGTACGTCATGGTATACAGGGATTTGCTGTGTTGAGGTCATAACACTCTTGCTGTTGTGGCTTTCTATCTTAGAGCTGCTGTTGTATCAACTGATCCAGCTCGTACTCCATCTGAATGCTGTTTGTTGCTGTATATTACATTGACCTTGTAAGATGGAGGCTTGTGTATAGATATTATCTATATTGAAATAGTATATGGAAATCCTTGTTAGATAAGTTTATACTTTTGGCCATAGGAGAAAGTTGAGCAGTCTTTCAGGAGGTGCTCCATATATTTCCTTCTTGTTTCTTGCCTTTAATTTCATGGAACTTTTTTGTCGGCTTTATGACTCGAGTTTATTTGGATGTCTAGGAGCAGAAATGTAGAATGTATCATCCCTGACTGGTTAAAGTGCTAATATTTTATTTTACTTTATAAAACTATATCCTGTAACAATCATAGTCCATTTCTTGCGATAAAAAAAAAAAAAAAAATCATATAGTCCATTTCTTCAGTAGGTCAGGTGCATGCCCCCGGCAGTTGGTGTAATCTGTAAGAGCTCATCTTGAGCTTTTCTGAAATATTCAAAGATTGCAAGTGCATTAATTATTATGCAATAAAATTTAGAAATAATGTACGCAATCTTCTTGATTTTTAACAAATTCTTCAACCTTGTGTTTGATTTTGTAAGATAATCATGAATTTCATGCTCAATATCATCAATATACCTTGTACAACCTAGTATTGGTGTTGTGGCTGCAGCAAGAAAAATAATGTGGATGCGAATAATAATTAGGGCATGAACGCTCACAGCTCAGCTCACCTTTCTAGATTTTTCTCACTGGGTATGTGGAGCAAGCCCAAACCCAACAAAAAAACCGAATGGAGGCCATCAGATTGGGGCCCACCAATAGGAAGCCAACAACCGGTGCATGACTGCAGGCTGCTTGAACGAGTCTACATGGCAAAGTCCGTAAAATCTACCTAACCAAAGAAAGCGAGCGTGAGTTAGTGGTAATTTAGTCAATATAGAAACTTTCTGAGGTTACTTTTGTCAATGAATAATAATCGATGGAAATGAGCAAGTCAACTATATCAACTGAGTCGATAATGAGTAACAGATACACGCAACTAGAGCTAAAATTCTCATTTATACCCTTTTTATTACCTTAGAACAATCGTTCCTTCTCTATCTCTCGCTTTCAGTTGTTCTTCTTCTTTACTGATTCTCTCTCTCTCTCTCTCTCTGAAAGAGTCGTGAAGCTGAGTTCTCTAAATCTAATGAAGAGAAAGCTTTCCAGCTCTTTATAGAATTTTGAGATTAGAGCTTTTTGTCTGAAAATTCGGATCTTAGGGTTTGGTTTTGGTGTTTGATGATCGAAAGCTTGAACTGAAGAATTGGTGTTTATTTAGGGTTTTTTTTATACCAATTTTGTCTTGAATAAGAAGAATTAAGCTTGATCGTCTTGTTCTGGTTTCGAATTATGGAGGTTAGTCGTTAGTGTATTCTTTGATTAAGATCTCTCTAAATTTTTGTTTAATTTGTTTAAATTATGTGAATTTATCTTTAATTTTGATTAATTTTAGAAATAAAAAAATGATTTTTTTTTAGTTATACTAATTGATTTTGAAATTACTATGTCAGAATAGAGTGTCAGTTGTTTAAGTTGATTATATTATAATATTTACATGTTTGTTGCTATAAAAAAAAATAAAAATTGGTTCGTGACCAAGTATAGACGACTGGACCTTTATTGTGATCATCTTAGGGTTGAATTTCCGGAATTAGATATTTTGAATCTTTATAGTTTTTGAAGTGGCTCTCTAAGACTGATTTTGCAACAAATATATGAGTAAGTTCAGACTCTGGTAATGCTGCCTGCCCGTTATCAATTCGTTGCTATATGATGTGGCTTCAGGAATAAACCAAAATATCATCCTGTTCAGGAATTTTCTTAGCTTTTCCATCAATTTAGATATTGATCCATAATGCAATTGGGGGTGTTCATCTTATCTTGATTGAAACCATATGACCTTTTTGGTTATTATTCCGTGAGATTCCCTTTAATCTTTTTGTGGTTTGAGCATGTGACTTAGTGCCTTGAGCGGGCAATGGTTTGAGCTTGTGACTAAATTCTTCCGACTCATCAACTCATGTACATATAACACATCTCCATTATGTAATTATATGATGACACAAATATTATGTCTAGTAAATAGTGAATACATGTAAGCATACACCTCCACAAAGCTATGTCTTGGAATGTCATCTAACTTTGAAAATAAAGTATCCCTAGCTTTCTGTTGGAATCTGTAGATAAAGCAATAGTCTTGAAGAGGCAAGGAGATTCACACGTAGTGGCATAGTCGTTAAATGCATGCGATGCGACGGGTTTTTCTCTTGAAATAAAATGCCATAATGATTACCCTCATTTCTGGTTTCATGAATTTGGTATTATTAGTGACTTTATCTGGATCTTACAAATGAAAAGTTTGGGGCTTTTTCAGACATAAGGGATTACCTAAACTAGTGCAATGTGGGGGTGTGTGGGAGTCTTGCTGATATAAGTTGAATTTGTCTTTTTTTTTTTTTGTTGTCTTTTTTGCTAAGTTGAAGTCATAGACATAATATGATTAATGGTACAAGAGAAGGAGACTGCTTGTATGCTATACAACATCGTTATTTTCAGTATACTTAATTGCATACAACACCTAAATTTCCTGTTTTGAACCTAGCTTGTCACATCTTGATTGCTGGAAATCCTGAAACACCTACATGTTTTAGGAATGTACCAATTAATGTATAGACATATCTTGATGACATAACAGTAAGAAAGACTACAATTCTCTTTGATTGCAGAATGATACCTGGAGTATGGCTGTATACTGTTTGACTGACATCCATTCATATAGGTTTTCGCAGGATCTCAAAACCTGCAATGTGAGCCATCTGTGCCAGTTGAAGATCAATGTGTTCTTCAGACAGTAGAAGACCAATTTGTTTCTCAGACAGTAGAAGATGAATGTGTTTCTCAGACAGTAGAATCTTTACCTTCAGTTATAAATGAAAACCAGGCAGCCAGTTCTCATGAATTAGCGATATCTGTGTATGATCCAAATGTAGTTGCAGTTGACAGTGCTAACTTAAGATCTGATAAACTTGTTGAAGTTCCTGTTGCTGTTTCTGAGTCACATCATAGAGATGGTTTGGACAACGGCATCCAAGATATAAAATCTAGCAATAAAGCGATCGGCCTGCAAAAATCATGGGAAGATGGATATAACTGGCGAAAATACGGACAGAAACATATTAAGGGAAATGAATTTCCAAGAAGCTATTATAAATGTTCACACCCAAACTGCCAAGTGAAAAAGCAAGTGGAACAATCTCAAGATGGCGGTATTACGGATGTTATATACAGGGGAAAGCATGACCATCCTAAGCCCCAATCTATTAATCCAATGGCAATGGGTGGGATTTTATCAGTCCAGGGAGAAAGACTTAGCGGAAGTTCTTTTAAAAGCACAGAAGGTAAACCATTTAATTGTGTTTACATATCTTAATCGAACATTTATGCAATTCTTCACTCATCTGGCTTTTTATTTATTTTATTTTTTTCCTTTGGTCTCTTCACATACCATTTTTCAAACAAACACAGTGATAGCCTGATAGGCACCACTCTGAAAATTGGACTTGATTTGTGGTGAGTATGTTTTGCTAAAAGCCTAGCAGAAATCCATTGCTTTTCAATTCCTCCTACCTTTCCCCGTCAATTGAAACATCTGCCAATAGTTTGGCTTAAATGTGTTGAACTGCGTTTAACTGTTATTACGTAAGTGTATTTGCGAATTTCTTAATTTTGCGTCAACTTTTGACATGTTTAGAGTTACTCACCTTTGGACCTATTCAAGTGAGCTGGGTTTGTTTTTGGTGAAAATGATTTCCTGTTATGATTGTATTTCGGTAGCAGAAGGGGCAAAGATCAGAAATACTACTTAAAACTATTATCCTGAGATTGTCCACTCCATAAACTCCAAAACCACACATGAAGAACAAATCGGGTTTTAAAAGAGATTTTTGTTCCCCATATTATCGTCCATGGTAATTCAGTAGAGGGAGCACACCACCGTTAGGGAGGAGCCAAGAGTGAAGTACCATGACATAGTGGGCTACTATGTTTCAAGATCACCAACAATGCTATCAGGATCTTATATTCTTATTGATTAGGGGACAGAATATCGAGCATGCCCATCAGTCTGATGAGCTGATCCAGTTGAGTAAGAACCTGTGCCAAGATTCCAGCATTTGGAAAGATATTGCAGAACTTTCAAAAGCATAGGGATGTCATTGTTAATATCAATGGGATCTTGCATCCATGGTCTGACCTTATTGGTGGGACATAAAGGGACTTTTTGAAATCTTAAATTTCAGATGGTAGGACTTGTGATGTCTTTTATGTCTTGCTTTTGGGTTTGTGGATTATTGCTGCATATATATTCATATGCACCTCTTTTTATCATTAAATTTTCTATTTACATATTTATGTACTTTTATTTTTGGCAGACAAGTCACCAAGAGCAAGTAGCCTGACATCTCATCATGCCAATCCTAATGGTGTTGCTGAACTTTCTAAACCTGATGAGAGCCCTCAACTCTCCGTTGCTGTAACAAGTGACAACAATGTCGGAGATGGTACGCAACTGAGAAGGAATAGAGATGAAATTCAGGATGACAATGATCCAGAATCTAAGCGCAGGTGCCTTAATTTCAGTACAGAAATAGCCAGTGATTCAGCGGCTAACGACAGACAACACATAAAATCTTTTCAAGCACACCAAATTCAGTCTCAGACATTTGCATCCACATCTTCAGATGACAATGTGACTGCAGCAGAGATGTCTCATGTAATGGCTCCATGTACAACTGTTTTTAAGTCACCAATTGACATGGCTACTTCAAAAGCTCTAGTACCTGTTGGAGGTGACTTATCTGCTTCACAGCAAAGACATGGAGCTGATGTCGGTATGCAAGTTATCCAAACTGATCACAAGGTAACATGTCATTCTGGCACAGCTGATAGATTCTGGGGAGATGGATACAACTGGCGAAAATATGGGCAGAAGCACATCAAAGGAAGTGAATTTCCGAGGAGCTATTATAGGTGCACACATCCAAACTGCCAAGTGAAAAAACAACTGGAATGTTCTCAAGATGGACAAGTCACAGACATTGTTTACAAGGGAGAACATAATCATCCTAAACCTCAGGCTAGTAGTCATATAGCTGTCGGTAGAATTCTATCGATTCAGGAAGAAGGATTTGAGCAAGTTTCTTCTTTACACCAAGCATATGGTAATTGGAGAAATGCACGCTGCTGATTTACTTCCTTCTTTTCATAGATATTTATCTTGTGATAAAATTTTTTTTTGTTTTTTTGCAGACAAGTCATCGTCTTGCCAGACAACTGATCATACCGATCATCCTATCCAAACATGTGAAACCGCTGTACAAGGTGAACCTGCAAAATCAAATAGGACTGGTGAAAATGCTGACAATAGTGCTGAGGTAGACTCTAAATGTGGTCGCCTTGAGGTAACCAAGGAGACCAGCAAGGATGCTGTTACAGCGATGAACCACCAGAAATATAAGCCATCTGTGGAAGTTCAGGGTCACTTTCAGGCTGAGACACCACTCTCGTCGCCTTCAATAAAAATTAAGGAAGCAGCTGGCTCTCCACATGAATATACTCCTACTTTAACTGTTTCGAATTCGCCTGTTTACATGGTTACCTCTAAAGGTATTGTGCCTGTTGAAGTTGATACGGATGACAAGCGGCAAAGGCAGAACTCAGTTAATGAGCTTGCAGTGGAGGAACCGAATCACAATGGACTTAGTCTTTCAATGACAGAGAAGTTGTTGGAAAACGCTTATCACTGGCGAAAATATGGGCAGAAGAATATAAAAGGAAGTGAATTTCCAAGAAGCTATTACAGATGTACACATCCTAACTGCCAAGTCAAAATGCAACTTGAACGATCGCACGATGGGCGGATTATTGAAATTATCTATAAGGGAAAGCATGATCATCCAAAACCTCAGCCGATAACCCGGATGGCAATAGGTGCAATTCTTTCGCTCGAGGAAGATAGACCTGATAGAATTTCTGACGGCTCAGGTGGTAAGTGGCAGTAGGTGCAATTCTTTCCCTCGATGAAGATAGATCTGATAGAATCATTGTTATTATGATTGTTGTTGTTTTTTTTTGTGTTAAATTATTATGATATTGTTGTTGTTATTTGTGTTATAATTAATTAATTATTATATTATTATTGTTGTGAAAGTTTTTACCTCCCTCTTGTTGCAGGTAATCCATCAAATGGACCTGTCCAAACATGTGCTTGTACCAACCCAAGTCGAATCCCCAAGCTCACTCCAGTCACACGAAGTGTTGAAAATTTCGATACTACGGCCGAAAAATTGAAACGTGGCAATGAGGTTGAGGATGATATCGACATGGAATCTAAAAGAAGGTCCTAGTGTTCATTATCGATAACTTGTGCAATTTGTTAGTGCGTTTATGTAATGAGTGCTAACGTAAATGCAATCTTTAATGCAGGAAGAAAGACGTAGGTGATGTCGATCTTACTCCAGTTATTAGAACTCCCAGGGAACCTCGTGTTGTTGTTGAAACTCTAAGTGAGGTTGATGTGGTGGATGATGGGTACCGTTGGCAAAAATATGGACGGAAAATAGTGAAAGGCAACTCTAACCCAAGGTATTCTTAATCTCATCGAACGGACATATAGACACAGAGTAACTTTGTTTTGTATTGAATTCTGCAATTAAAGGTAGGAAAGACAATAATTATCTGGATTGAGAAATAAACATGCCTCTTTCAGAAAATATGGATTGTGTGAAATTGGTTTCGTGTTCTCTACACTTGTAAAGCTTAAGTAATGGTTTATTTTACGTTGGTATATATCCTAAGTTCCAACTTGGCAAGATGAACACTCGAGTATTTATATGATGAAACAACTTAGGAATAGAGGTTAACTGATGCTTTCTGTTAGATTGGTTGTGAGCCTTTCTCTATGTGTTGTGTCATAAGTAAAACATTAGTGTGTATCAGTTATTTTTGCAGAAGGGTGAGTCCAATTTTTTTTTGGTTGCATCTATATTCTTTAACCATCAGTTTTTATCTAGCTATACTGATCGAGGTTATTCTGGCAGATATACATTTATTGTCTGTTTTGGTTATCTTAAGACGTACACTGATTCTTTCACCGTTTTGTTATGTATCTTAAGACATACACTGATTTTTTTACTGTTTTGTTATGTAGGAATTACTACAGATGTTCAAATGGTGGATGCCAAGTTAAGAAGCATGTAGAGAGAGCAGCAAATAATCCAAAGGCAGTTATAACAACATATGAGGGAAAACATAACCACGATTTACCTCTGGCAAGGATAACTACGCATGATACAACAGGTCTCGTTAGCAGTGCGGACGGTTTAAATGACACATTAAAAACCAGATCCGGAGAACTTATCGCAAATGGGATAGATGCTGGAGTTGTGAATGGCTTGAGTCTTGAAAATAGAATTTGTGAGAGGGAAGAAATAATTGATGTGGAACCTATAGAAAGTCAATCCACCATTACAGATCTGGATAGGAATAAGATGATTGAGCCTGCCCCAGCTTTGGCACATAATGATGAGCTAGATCTGGATGCAGATCAAGGCTTAAGCTTTGACACTCCATCTTCGACTCAATTGGTTTATCCGAACAACACAGAAAACTTGGAGAGTTAATAATGGCTTGGGAAATTGTTCCAATGAATTGTAACAAATAAGATCCATGTGGATATTTACGAGGGCCGCATTACCCTGATAATGTAGGCTTGTTTGGAATTTGGATATCTATCTGAGAGATGCCAGTTCTGTATCAACTGGATTTGCAGTTGTCTTCCTCTACTTGAAGCTATTTCCTGATGTATATTTCACTTGAACATGCTTGTAAAAAGGAAAAAGTTATTTATAATCAATATATATAGGTAGCCTTTGGGGATTATTACATAATCTGGCTGTGCAGCTGTATCTGTAGATTATTCTTAATAAGCTTTGGTTAGTATGAAACTGACCACCTGTCATCAATTGCCAATTCGCAAAACCGACCAGAGCTTGTCAGATATGATTTTTATTCTCCTGTTGTGTGTTTCACGTCGTCACGAGACATATTAATTGGAATTGTGCTAGCTCAATTTTGGGGACAAGAGGCTGGAGGGAGGGGACACTGAAACCATATGTAAAACTTGATGAATAATGTTCATCAGCGTGGCCAGGCCAATAATTAAAAGAAAGGGAGATTAGAATTTGGAACCTAGTAGTAGTACTGTATATGGAAAATATGGAACAAGAGAGTTGGCCATTCCAATCTACAAGCAGGGAGTAGAGTAGGAATTCATTGTCAAGTCTCTATAGATAACACACAAATGGTTGAGAATGTGGCTTCAGCAGAATTGCTTATTTGCCTTCACTAAGGACAAAATGAGATCAATGATGTGGGGTTTTGGTCTCTAATAGTAACACAGGCCATCGCTTTACCTTGCTGCTGGTACTCTGACAATCTCTAAATGGGTATATATATAAATGCAGTGTGACTACAAACCTATCTTAATCTCACCATTCATTCCTTTTGTCGTTTCATTTTTGGCCATGAGGTGTCAGGTATTAACCACTTAGCGACCAAAATATCAACAAAAAATACAGACTAGTAAATAGTCAAAGCTTTTAATAACATTTTAGTAGTCTTCTACATCTCTCTCGATCTATATATCTCTAATAGGAAGAAGGAACTGAAGCAACAATACAAAGGTATGGAAGCATGGAATGTTTACTTCTTTTCAGTTGTAAACGTATTTCCACATTTCTGCATGTCATCTTTTGTACTAATGGTATTGTAAATTCAACATACAGGTTATATATGAGAAGGATAGCTTAAGAAGGGATCTGTTTATAGAAGAAATCCTAAGGGAAATGCATTCCATTTGGCTGTATTTAAAAGAAAGAGCTAAATGTACCGGTAAAATATCTGATGTTCGTCTAGGGAAGAAGAAGAAAAACCATACAGTACTGGGAAGAAAGAACACTAGAAGAAGGCATCTTCTTAGTGAAGACAGTTCAAAAGAAAAAGTTCTCTTTCAAACCAATTATCCCCTCGGGCGGTTACATGGTAAATCCACAACTCTTCAAAACTTATCCTTTGTCTGTAAATGTTAGTCAGCTAGTCCATCTGCAGATCTGCTATCTGCAATTTATCTCTTCCATGAAATATGTTTCTGCAGTCTGCAAGACACAGTACAGGCCTATCCGCCTATATACTATTAAGGAAATATACTTTGCTCCTAAATTTTGAAAGTAAAAGTCCCTTAGTCTTAAATTTGCTTAATACAATGTGATTAATGCAGAAATATTTCCATGCAAACATAGTTATTTCATGGCCACTCCTTAATTAAAAGGGGCATGCTATTTGCAGCAACATTGTTGTTCTGCACATCCACGACATTAGAGTTGGTCACAGACTCAGTCACAGTGTCACAGTGTCACTTACTTAGAAATATCCAAACCATCCATCCTTAAACTGTGGGGATAATTGACCATTGGTCATCGACTATAACCTTTGGATTTAGCAAGCAACCTCAATCAAATGTGCTGCAGAGAATTACAAGACAATGGGAATCCAATAAATTTATGTCGACTGCAACTGAAAAGTTTCATCTTACTGATAAGCGTAATTAAATTATTTGCAAGTGATATTTATCTACACCGTTGTTTCTTTTGTCATGTTCACAACCAGACCTCCACATTGGAGACCCGTCAAGAAATATTGTTGAAATCATATTTAGAACATCATCCACGAGGCATTCAAAGAACAACAGGAAAATTGAAAGAGTCTTTAAGGTGAAAAATCCCATTAACAGCCTTGGAGATTTTGAAGAGTACAGAGAATCAGTGAAGAAGAAAGCTTATGACCGAAACATCGAGCATTTAAGGATTGTGGTGGATGGAAATGAGCTGCTACTCTTCTACAACACAACCATGAGTTGCTGCTCCTGCAAACTGAAAAAAATGTCTGAACTATGTCACAACCTTGACTGCGGAGTCTGCAGGATAATTGAGTCAGGCTTTGAAACCAAAGAAATGAAGAGAAACGGGATCCAGCTGAGTGCAAACAGTGATACATGTAGTAACCAGGTAGTTGTCACAAACGAGAAAGATGTGAAGAAGGCTGCAGTGGTTTGCAGGGTGATAGCTGGAAGGGTCGCTAATACAGTTGAAGTAGGGAGCGGAGAAGGATTTGATTCATTTTCCACAAGAGAGTTATGCTCCATGTCGGAACATTTGTATGTCAGTAATCCTCATGCAATTCTTCCCTGCTTTGTCATACTTTGGGACTGAAATGTCATTGCTCTCCAGGAATTTAGCTGACCTGGGGCACTCTAAGAGATAATACTAGCTAATAAGTTTCTTAAATATGAGTATAACGAAAAAGCAAAGCTAAGAATTTTCTTAAATACTAGCTAATAGTGAAGGTGATTAACTAATCAAGCATTTTACTGTGTCTCATTTCGACAATTAGTGTTGAAGATTTGAAGAGTGAAGGTGATTAGTGATTTGATGAATAAATGAGGAAGTAACTACCATCGCAATACACAGGAAAAACGTAAATAAATCAATTGGAACAAAATAACACTAAGACAAATTAGGGGTTTTTAACAAAATAAAAATAAAAATAAAAATAAAAATAAAACATCAACCAAATTTAAAAATAAATCAAAATTAAAACAGTTCAAGAAAATGACACTCAGTCTCCCCAAATGGTTGAGAAATTTTTATTTTAATTATCAATTTAAATAATTGATCGACTAGTAGAAAAGGAATGAATGAGAAAAAGTCCCCAAGCTTTCTTTTGGTTCAAGATAGCCCGGTCTAAAATAACCTAACCAACAAAAAAGGAAAATAAGAGTAGAGTAGTTACTAGTTAGGAGTTGATTTGTTTTAGTGGGCTGAGTAATAGAAATTTCAAACAGTCAACAAAAATTGCTGAAGTACATGAGACATGGTCATTGAACAAAGGTTTAAAAAAAATATTTTATATGAAATCTTTGAGAAAATCACCTGGGGCACGTGCCCCAGTTAACTTACATGTAGCTCCGCCACTGTTGCTCTCCTCAAATCTTCTTCTTACTTTCTCAAGTGTCTATCACAAGTTTGACTTTTGCTGGAAATTTGTTATGTAAGGTCGACTTCTCCAGGACTTTCAAGGACGCCAAGGGCAAAATTTTATCTGAAAAATAAGCTTCCAAGTCAAAAAGGTATTTCCACCCATACTCGTGGATAATGATCTAATATTTGTCTGACAAAGCGGGGAAATTTCATAAGCTATATACCAAACAGAGATGTAATAATTTAAAGCAGTGTGAAGATCATCTACTGTATATTCTAATTAGCCATTTTTCCCACATTTTGTACGAGTCCAACTCAACTATCTAAACGAATAAAGTTTTCTTCTGTTTATTAGAGCTAAACTGCACCACTGTGCAATGAAATGTCTCATCTTGATACCGGTATATGACACTTGTTGAACTTGCGGTCAAGAGGCAGACTCAGTGACCATTTATTATCAATTTTAAGTTTTCAAGAGTTTAGTCTCAATAATTAGAAACGCATGAGGCCATTAACTTCTGAGTTTGTACGCTAGATTCATTTCATGTGGAAGTAACCTATGTCAGACATAAGAATTGACCATCAATCTTTTTGTTTAGACAAGGAAGCATTTTATTGATGTTCACAGGTTTGTTGCAGTTTTTATATCTTCTTCTCTTCTTTATTCATAAATCATATATTAATAGCTTATACAAAAGTGGAGGAAAAGCGCGCTAAAACCTGTGCTGCAAGTCCTTTTACTTTTATCTTTCCTACTATCCACCTAATTTTTCTTTTCTCCCTTTTTTCTAAAGATCGAAGTAGAACATATATTATGTCATGCAATCTTATTTTTACATTACTTATTACCAATCTACATTACAACTATTGCTTTTTGATATTTCAAGTACTACTTCGTGTAAACTAAGTAGACAAAAACAAGACCAGCTTACTAAACTACTTTGACCTATAACTTCTTTTGTTGATCCCTGAGATGAATTCTTTCTAGATAATGTTTTTCTTTCAGTTGTAAGAATATAGGATACTAAAAGTTACCAGCTGGTGAAAATGACATTAGAGAGGTGAACCACTGATTGTAAAAATGACCCAATATGTCTTATGATTATGTGTCTAAGTACAGTCAAGTGGCCTCTTTTACATATAATACCCTCCTAATCTTTTTATCTTTATAACTTTTTTGGCCCAAAAAATGTTTCACGCCCCTCCCAGGGTCGTGACGTCAATAGCTCACCGTTGTTGTCTGAAAACCTTCATATAAGATAGATATAGTTGATAGCCGCGAAGAAAATAAGTGAGATAATTTTATCCACATTTTGCCCAAAAAAAAATAGGAAAAGAAAATGAGCTTATGTTGATTCTACTAGATAATCAGACTGTTCCTGGTAACAACGAAAAGAGGAAGTATTACCCATTCCTCCAGTAGTCAAAGTGACAACCAGCAACGTTTCTCATCTCCAAGCACAAGAGGTGACTAAAGCTCGGTTCATCCATCCAAGATAGAGAGCCCCATCTTTTTCTTCCAGTCTATACTTCTCTGAATAATTCTCCAACAGATTTCTGATGGTTGCATTGACCACCGAGCTCAACGGGTATGGAGTAAATCCGGCCATTCTGAAACGGGCTTTCCACTTTCCAAGAACCTCATGCCGCTCCACTCTCTCTGCACCCTCACATGCTATGATATTAACCACTTCCCGGGCCAAGCAGTGCTGCTCAACATTAATTCTTTCCTTGTGTTCTCTCGGAAGGCGCACATCAATTGACTCAAATACAGCTGAATAATAATTCAGTGTTTCGAGGAATCGTGGGAAGAATGCTGCGGTATTGGTATTAGATTCTTGCTCTACAAGTGTCACCACCTTGGGAGACAAGCTCTTGACCAATCTCAACAGTCGATCCCTGTGGTTAGCAGTGCTTACACTTTCATCTGGCATGTGATGCAACATCAACGCAAAATTAACAGCCAGAGCCTCACCAGGTCTAACACCGAGAGTTTCGAGCTCAACCTCACAGCCAGACATGGCCCCAGCATGGAACTCAAAAGGCACTTTGAAGGACTCAGCAAGCTTTGATAGTCTCTGCCCCACAATATGAAGCCCTCCATCACGGGCATAAGCTGATGTGTAATCATCAATACCTGTGATGCGGATGTGTGGTGGTCCACCAGGACGAGCTGCCAGAGCCTGGATCAAGCTGATCCACTGGCTTCCTTGTGCAATCTGGAAATCAATAATGTGGACTCTGGTCTCGCCTTTTAAGGCTTCTGCAATGGCACCATTTGCTGACAGATACCCAAATTTGAAGTATGGACAAACCTCATAGAGGATGTGCATGTAAGAGAGGAGTTCAGAACCTGTAGGTTCTTTGCACCTCAAGGCTTTGTAGATGGAACTCCCTGTCAAAGCCAACTTTGCAACAAGCCCTTCCAACATGTACGCACCCAACCTCTGGATCGGCTCTCCAGATACAGATACCATCTTCCGTAGCTCACCCATCAACCAACCTGCAGCCATCATATCACCATCAGATACAGCTTTTCCACAGGCAATGATCACCTGTTTCAAGTCCCCTCTTGGGATAACTTCCATCATTTGTTTCCACTGCTCTGGTTCAGATGAGGATTGGTTATTCTCATTCTGGAAAGTGCTATCTAAGCTGTCCACAATATCTGAATCAGGCCCCAGCATCATAGTTTCTAATTCTCTTAGCTTATTTCTCAGATCATCAACATCATCTGTGATGCAGGACGCACTTATTGGAGATCCGTGAATATTATCTGGGGAGTGATATGGGTCTGATGGGTACGACTGAGAGTCTTTTTGTGAGGGAGGGCTCCCATTAGATGAGACACTAATGGTAGATGGGGAGTGATAAACTGTGTAACTACTAGACCATGAGGATGATTCTAAAGTGCAGTAATTTTCATGAGAACTCTGACTGCCATAACGGGTCACCTGGCTGCAGTCATCAGATGATAGACGGTGGTCTAGAGTCTGGTAATTTGAAGGCAAGCAATAGGATCCCCCTTGCATATGATGATAATACAACTTGTGAGGCCCACCCAATTCCTCCGGATTCCTAGAAGATTGCATTGAAGGCTATTTTACTTGTTCAACCAAGAATGTCACTGAGAAGCCAGAATAATGCCATTATAACTTTGCTACAAACACACCCTCTGACCAAAACTGAGAACTGCACTGGAGCTAGCAATGTTTAAATGGTTTGCAACTTCTGTAACATTCAGTTGAATTATTTTAATTCGAAGGCCTTGATCACAATGAATTTGTTAATCCATCATCCTTTTCCTTAAAGTCAGACCAATTATTTTCAACTGCATGGGAAAATTTAACTAAGATTAGTGCAACTCTAATGTTGAATCAAGTTGACATAACTAAAAGAAAAGTTAAACAAAAGGAATTAGAAGATTATAATGTATATAAGTAATTAACACATCTCCTATAGTATCAGCCTGTCAGGCTACCTCTAAAACCTAGTACGGGAAATCCAAACAATAAGCTAAATGGATGTACTACCCTCGATTGACAGGGAATGAGTTAGTCTTCAGATAGTCAACCCAATCCCATTGGAGTTCCATTGTGACACATGACCTTACTTATACTGGAACTGGGGCAGGGGTTTTTCTATGTCATGGAGGAAAACTCAGATATAAATTTGCTACATACAGAATACTCTGAAGAAACTGAACTAGTGTTTTTCCCTAGTCAAACAATAAGTGACATGGTAACGCTCACGCACTCCTGATGCATAAAGGGTTTGCTAGTTTTAAGAGAGGGGAGTATGTTGTATTACCTACCAACATTAAAGTGATTAGATAACTTGTCCCTCTGAAACTAAATCAATTTTTTTTCTTTTCTTTTTATCTGGAATTATAATTTCAATAATGAAAAAAAAATGCCTAGCAATATATTCACATGAAATTTCTTATTAATAATTTAATATAGTTAAGAAAATATCAATAGAGACATGGAAGAATAACAATTTGTCTAAATTAAGGGTTTTCACTGGTCAAATAGCTTGAACATATCTCTAAACACAAGTGTGTGTAGGTTTCGTTGTTAGTCTAACAAGTAAAAGATCATTCAAACCAAGAATTGAAGTTAAACTAAAAATTAATTAACAACTATCTCATAAACTCAAATATAACTTAAAAGAACAAACTACTTCCCTTCAAGAATTTCATATTTCATATCCTACCCAGTTCAAGAAACCATGACTTGTTATAAAAAAAATATTGGAATAATTAGAGATCAAAAACTCATATAAACTACTTAAACAACATAATTCATCAAAACAGAATAAGAGAGAGAGAGAGAGAGAGAGAGAGAGAGAGAGAGAGCAACTACCTTCTAGTGAGCTGCAACTATCAGTTAGGAACTTGGAACTTGAGACCACTTCCTTCATTTCATTTGTTGGTGTTTACTTGTTTAATTATAGAAGAGGGAGAGAACCTGGGTGAGAAAGAATTACATTCTTATCCTTTTTTAAATGACAAAAAGACACTTGATAATTATCTAGAGTCTAGTTAGTAGACCAGATGGGGTCATTAGGTCATGATAGAACTGTTATATTCTTGTTTCATTCAATGATGTCAAACAATCAGAAGAAGAGAAGAAGAGTTTTGTTTGAGTGTGGTCCATTCCAATCCAACTCCAACCCCATATGCCATATCCATCTCCAAACCGAGTGAAAAATCAAAGGAAACCTGCAACCCCTTTCCTTCTTTCCGAGTTTCTGATAATAATAATAATGTAGATTATCTTCTTCTTACGTATTAGTCAAAGCTAGTACGTGTAAGTGATGCATGATGGATGAACGTAATAAACACTATTCTATTCTATTCTCTCTACAGTCCTCTTCAACTTCTTCATGGTCAACCCATGTTCAATAATCCATCTTTATCTGTACTTTGTTGTGTACTGTAGTAGTAGTAGTAGTAGTAGTAGTTGTTGTAAGACTAGTTGTAGATTCTTTACGCGGAATTGTTGAACTTCTAGATGGAATATATAGCTAATACTTTCGTAAGCAAAATCACAACTTGAACATAAGATGAGAAGTTGATGACTTGAGATGTATGGAGTAGCAAAAAAGGTAACCCTATTTCACCAGTAAAAATGTACACACACTTCCATTATCACTTTGCCCATTGATGGTAACATAACATAATATTACGTATAGTTGATTTTGATCAATGTGGGACTCGTGGCACAAGGTCTTTCTAATTTATTGGCCAGCAACACAGGGACAAACAGTGATATAGAAAGTCATAAATTGCACATGACATAGATCATCATCATTCTAGATTTCTATCTACTCAGAAATGATTCCAAATTCCTCTCCCAACTGCATATATGATTTTCTTTTTTCTTCAATAAAGATTAATTAAAGAGAGACCAGAAAAGGGAATTAATTTTAAGAAAAAAGTTTAATATTAGTTCAAGTGTGTAGGTGGTGGGCATATTTCATATTTCCCACACATAAATTTATTTTGGAATCATGTGTAGAAGATTAGAACAACTTCTAGCCCACCATCTTCATCTTTGAATCAATTTCCTTTTCAGAATTCACTTATGCTAGCTTTCACAGTCACTGCTATTCTCTCTACTCCAAATCTTGCCCCAAGTAAAATGTTTAGAACTGAGCTTAATAACCATGCATAAAAACTTAAGGACTGTGCTACCCGCTCAGTTCTGAACTCTGCCTCAGTTTCGAATGCTTGATCTGCAAATGCAACTGCACCGTTACCATAACTACAAGTAAAAGCAGAGGTCGGTCGTAGTGTTAAGAACCGAGCTTGTAAGCATTAAACAGTATACAACCTGCATCACAGACAAATCTAATATGGGCTGTGATAATGGGACCATTTTTTTTCTTTTTTTCTTTTTGCTTCGAGAAAACATTCCTTTCGTCATAAATATTGCAACATGATGACAACATGATGAGAAGACTCAGCTAAAAAGTTAGATGTCAAATCTATCCAATTTATCTATCCAAGTTGAATGCAAAGGATTTTTTGTAGTTAATGTCAAAGTCTTCATTTTATTCTTCAAGTTGAAATGGAGCAACAAAATTCAACTTCTTCGACTAAAAGCAGTAAAAAAAATTGTATGACATGATTATGATGTCAAATTGTCTAATGAACTCACCAAGGGACAAGGGAAGATGATAAGCAAGATACATTTTTTTTTTTTTTTTTGATAGAATAAGCAAGATACAGAAACTAAGAAAGTTGTTGAAATATGTCTAAAGTGAGCAATATTCCGACATATTTATGTTGAAAACAAGCTTGTCTTCTGCCACAACTCCAGTAACTACTTTGGATTAAAAATGATTCAAACCTAACAATATGTTCTAAGTCCAAATTCACAAATGTCTACTATATATGGCACCAAATGACAAACAAAGCTATCATGAAGCTTGACTTTTGAATCCTTCGTGGTTGCACCGACCATGTTAAGCTTTAAAGAGAATTAATTAAGACTCATTTTGAAAACAATGATAAAGAGTTTCTGTCTGGAACCTCCAAAGTAACAGGTTCTCTCATGTCGCAGTCATAGATTAATGCATCCCACTCACTTCTGCATGTCTGGAGTGGAATGTACGTCCATCAATTGATTTTTAAATTTGTCCATGCAACACATTTGTTACGGAGAAAGAAGACCATTATACTAATGGTCTGATCCTCTTGTTCGTAATGGGGTCTTTAAGCTTCAATTATTTATGAAGAATCTAAAAGCAAAGTGAATGTAAGCAAAGTTCTTTTTGGTAAGCAAATGTAAGCAAAGTTGGTAATGTTTAAATTGACAATACTACTTTCCCACTAACGTGTTGACTATCTTTACATTTCCGTGTCACCATTCAATCATATGTATCACAATGATAGTAAAAACACACAGAAAACAGAACTGCAACAAGAAGGAAAAATGCAAAAATGCAGTAGATATTAAGATGTCCTGTTAACCATATATTAATGCATATAGTGATTTGTATCTACCGTTGTACTGTTATTAACTCGATATATACAGTATAAGAGACATATGCATGTATAGTACTTTGGTAGTGCTTCGGCAATGCTTTTATTCTTTAAGAGTTGGTCGTGAAGGGAATGCATATATATGCCAAGCCAATAAAGGTGTATATGTCAGAGCACTCAAGGGTCAAGAATCAGTAACCGGCACCAATTTAATATTATTCTATCTTTGTGATAACCTGGTTCTGACACCTGAATTTGATGTAATTGCATATGTTCTTAAAAAATAGAAGGAAGCTTGACCCCCCCCCCTCCCTTTCGCTTTAGATAGTCGTGCAGTGTATGCAGTATCATGAGAACCAAAACTATAGTTGAATACAAGATATGCAATCTTTGTGTGGTTTCAAAATACTACTGAAGATCCTGACCTCTAATATATATTAAAGTATGGCAGAAATATTTCTGAGAAGTGAACTGAACATCATACATAATTACATATTGCAAATTTTGGTGTAAAACTACATTACTTATATATGAAAGTCTTCGAGCTGATAATTTGGCCTTTATGTTTGTTGACTCAAACTAAATAACACATAAAAATTTCCACGAATGAATTCGAATGACATAATGCTATAATCTGCATAGCAGTAAAGTCAAGTCAAGGTTTCTAATATATTGAATAAGGCTATATGACTATTAATGCATAAAGAAGTTGAGTGTTACACCACTGTATTCGCTTAATTTCTTAATAATTGAAGTTTGATTGAAAGCTAGTATTGGTGTCAAACTCAATGAAAGAATATCACGTTAAAAATCTTCTAATTTAAGAAAAATAAAAGGCGGGTATGAGGTGGGTGAAGGGAACCTATCAACCTAACCAGGTCAGGACTCAACTAATTTCTTGTCTTACCATTTTGAGAAGTAAAAGAATGTTAAGAATAGAATTGTCCACATATTGTTATCAGTAGCTATGGCTTATTCACTCAGCCAAATAATTTTTTTGGGAGGAACCTATAATATACAGTGGAGATTATATAATAGCTGTACAGTGGAGATTATATAATAGCTGGTTGTTAGCCTATTACAAAAAGTATGAACCTTGGTAAAGCCGTACAGTTTGCCACTTCCTCTTTCCCACTAAAGTTGCTATCCGTCATCTTTAAAATTAATACGCTCAAACTTTCAACTTGTGGAAAGTCCATTCTTCTTCTAATCACTACTGTTATCTAACATATATGGTTGGAAAGGAGAAGGCACTTTTGTTAAGGCCATATAAACATCTTGGGTTGACTGTCATTGACGAAAGAACCAACTGTCCGAAAGAATCTCATACTTTTGTATACTATTTTGCACAGATCTAATGATTGCAACAATTAATTCTCAGAAAATATCTATTTGAATACATGTACATTAATAGTTGCGCTAGTGCAAAAAATTTAAAACTTCATTAACACCTATGAAATCAATATGAACTTACCTTCACAAATAACCAATTTACAAGTTACAGTTTCAAGCTGCGGAAATGTAGAATTATTTAACCCGAAAGAACTTTTTCCACGACTGCCAGGGAAGAAATCCACCTGCGTGTATGCATAGTAAGAATGAAGATGCTCTTAAAAATTTGCCTTTTCAAATAAATATTCAAGGTTAATTTGCTTTAAGCAGGATGCTAATACATCTAGCAGAAGAGGAAAAGAACAATAAAATTAACCATACCACAGCCAGGGCAGCGCAAGTAATACTTGTCCTTTAGAACAAGTCCTGATCCACTACAAACTTCACATCTTCTCTGTTCCGCCTACAACAAAATGTATGTGAATGTCAATTTTTAAGAAAAACTTTCGATGGCACAGTCAAAATATAATAGCTAAACTCAAATGGATGACCATGATGACCAGGACATGTCTTGAAAATGAACATGCATTTAGGCCAGGTAAGAACAAGTTTAATTTAGGGTACATGAATCTTTTAGATTTTTGAGACAAACAATAACTGCACCATACCAAATTCCTGAAATGATGATGATATCAATAGTGTGTTAAAGTCTTGCCCTCTAATCATAGGCATTGATATCTATACAACAAATGTAGAAACTAGAAAATTGATTGACCCAAGTTCCGTGGACCATCTGAATAAAATGGACGAACACCCATGTTCGGAGTTAGTCCCCAAGTACTTTCTGCCTCAGAGATTCCACAAATCACTCTAAACTGATCAATTTGAGCATGTTACTGTGATATCAGTCATTTAGATTACGAGTCCAAAGGAGATAAAATGGACAAATGGGTGTGGCACTGAGACTTCCACCATCTATCATCTATGGGAAGCATTGTTATACCATTTAGATTACATGATGTCTCTGTTCATACAGTTCACATCGGGAATGTCCTATCTCTTCCAATATGTAGTTCTTTTTGCTGGTTTTTATACCTGGCTAGGATCTTGCTACAGTGTTTCTGATAGCTATTTTGTAATGGTCTAACTAGTGTATATGTGGAGAAAGGTGGAGACAATACATCATTTTTTTGTTTGCCTGTTCCAGCATTGTTTGGGAGAGTGGTACTTCAAGTGATTCTAATATTAGGTGACATAATAAATGACTGAGTAGTTTGACAGAAATATGGCTTGGTTGTCCCTTGCAGATTAGGCGTTCTTATTTGGCTGACTGACTAGTTTGGCAAATGGTCTGGCTTGGCTTTCCATGGCAGCAGTCATTATTGGGCCAGTTTTACATCTTCTGTGGTTCGGTATCGCTTCAATAATCGGAATGGGGATTAGTTTTTTTTATTGGAAAATGGGGATTAGTTTTTTTTTATTGGAAAATGGGGCTTAGTTCATAGCTCCCATAGCCACAAGTGGAGCTGTTTACCAGGAATGCATAGTGTACTTCTAAGCATTTCACCAATCCAATGAAAAATCTTTTGAATCTTCAAATAAAGAAACTGATGCATATGCAGAAAGATAGCATGTGCAGGCACATGCCTCATAGTTCCTGCAGATTCCTATATGGATTAGAACATCCCTAGTAGTAGTTTCTATTTACTTAGCTTTCTAGTGTAGTTAGGATTAGGTTTAGGCTATTATAAATAGGGGATTGCAAACTTTATTGAGGAGGTTAGATTGAAGATTTGTTTATGTCTTGAGACATTAAATTCGTTTTTGTGAAGAACCCTAGTTTTTGGGTGTTCAAACCATTTATTTAATTGGTGTTCTTATTATTGTTTGCTTCCGCCGATAGTATTACATCAAAATTGGTATCAGAGCTTGTTTTTTCTGGGTTTAGAAGATAACCTGATTGTTTTACAAGAGTCGCGTTTATATTGGTGATTTGAAGTGGGTTATCGTAAAAGAGGTCAAAGAGAGTTTTCGTCGCCGTCGGATAGTTGGAGTTTACAAAAATCGAAGCGCTATACCGATTCTGAATATAAAGCTCCCAGCTTTGATCCTAACCGCTGCTTTCCTCTTTCCAGAAGGTATGAACCTCCCTCTTCCCCCTTCTCCCCCACACAGGCGACGTTATAGTTATTATGACGATGGATATTATTCCCACCACCAGCAGGACACGCACCCTCCTCGATGTGGTTTTCAGCAGCAATATGTTGTTTATGGTGCTAAATATTCCCATAGAAACCGTCAAGAGACTTATGATCGCGATGGTATTTGTAGTTGCAATTCTAAGGTTATTTCGTATGCAGATTACCCATACTATATTGAATATGAAATCGATTCTAAAAGCGATGAGTCTATGATTGATTATGAAGAAGATGAGTTTTCTAACGAGGAAAGTTATTATGAAGATATTATTCAGATGATAATTATTCTTTGTGTGTTGAATATTCTGATGATGAAACTAGTGCATAATTCGAGTTTGGTAATGCTCCTACTACGAAGAGTTTGGTTGCAGCCCCTGTACCGTGAAGCCTCTACAGTTCCACCTCAATTGTTCACCCACCGCAAGTCCCTAACAGCGACAACCAGCAGATTTTACTGCTGCAGCAGCCTCATTATCCGGATGATGCCTCCATGACGTCACCAAGCATACAACAAGGTTTCAAGGAACTTTTTAATTGTTTTACTAAATTAAAAAGTCAATTTGAGACTTTTAAGGAAGAATTTGTTGAAGAAGATAAACGACTTGACAAAGAAGCGGAGATTAATTTCTTACTCAACATGTTTGAAGAAGAAAAATACGTCACTCGTACTCGAATTGGTGATCTACAAAGTTACGATCTTGTTGATTTCTTTTCCGTTTTTGGTGATGATAGTGATGTTACATCTAGTTTTGTGTCTCTTGGGTTAGAAGTTGCATGTGTGGATCAAGTAGAAGATTTGATTGAAAAATCTGCAAGGGAGATAAATAAGTTCTATTTGTTGCCCAATCAAGGAAACCTGGTTGTTGTCCATGACAATGGTAAAGAGGATGAACGTTCTCGGAATTTCGCTCATCACCCCCATGAATCGATGAATTCCATTGATTCCGACCCACAAATTGATGATTTTTATCATCCCCACAAATTCCGTTCCCATAAAAGTAATTGGTAATTTGTTTGGTGGTTATGTTGATCTTTATCTATTCCAAGATGAGAATGGATTTTCTCCATGGAGGGACAAACACCTTCAATTCTTATTTCTTGACATGCGGCTATATTGTTCCAATCAATTGGGTTGTCCTAATGATGCACCTATGACATTAATGCCCATCATTCTTTCTGCGAGCAACTATCTGGGGAAAATTCATGGCCGGATTTTCTGCACCAACGTAAGGTTGAGGTTGATGTACAAGAGTCGTTTTGAACTTTGGAGGATGTTAGTACACAAACTCGAGGACGAGTTTTTTTCAAGTTGGGGGGATTTGATGCATATGCAGAAAGATAGCATGTGCAAGGCACATGCCTCATAGTTCCTGCAGATTCCTATATGGATTAGAACATCCCTAGTAGTAGTTTCTATTTACTTAGCTTTCTAGTGTAGTTAGGATTAGGTTTAGGCTATTATAAATAAGGGATTGCAAAACTTATTGAGGAGGTTAGATTGAAGATTTGTTTATGTCTTGAGACATTAAATTCGTTTTTGTGAAGAACCTTAGTTTTTGGGTATTCAAACCATTTATTTAATTGGTGTTCCTATTATTGTTTGCTTCCGCCGATAGTATTACATCAGAAACACTGACAATGTTGAGAATAATAGGACATTAGCTCCAGCTTCCAAAGAAATAACAGTCTTGATATGCAATGGTCATCCAAGGATATGAAAGTATACATACATAAGTTCATGAATTATCCCCAGACGCAAACCATTTCAACTGCTAGATGATCGAGTAATTCCTCTAGATGGTTTAACTAGTAAAATGCTCTACAAAGTGCGAGGGACTTACTAATTTAGACAAACCATATAACATCATAAAACTGAGTAATTATGTGCTAATATATAGAGCCTAGAAATTAAAAACTCACAATTCGTTTGCTGAACTCGATTCCCGCAACTACAAAAGGCGTAACTCCAGCTGAAAAGAAGATTCACATGACAAAATGGATTGACATAGTTAGACCTAGAGCTAGAGATAAGTAATTTTAACATTTGGTATACATGTTTTAATACACAAAATTGAAATTATTAAGTTACCTACAGCACCGACCACAATTTGCCAGGTTACCTTACCCTGAGCCGGATCAAAAGTAGTGGTGGCAAGAACATCACCTTCTATAGCAGATGGAATTTTGGGAGTTAGAATTGAGAGTTTGCTTCTTTTAATACCAACAAGACTAGGGTTGGGGCTGATATGGTTTGGTTTGATTCTTTTACTTAACAAATTCTTGTTTGTGGTGCTTTTGTACATGACTAGTGTCGAAGGGAAGGAGTTTTCCATGTGTATAAACTTCTGTAATCCAAAGTGTGCAAGTGCAAGAGAAGCAAAGTAGTATACAGTACACTATACAGTATACTTGCTTCAGTGCAAATGGCTAAATGGCTAATATGAACACACTGAGTGGTGGGTCTTAAGTGACCACGTCACTCGGACTATTTTTTTTTTGTTTTGGCGCCAATCAGAATTTGTGGCTTGGTTTAGTTTTGGTTTGTAGGTGATGCGTGCATACAGTATGTGGTTCCTGAGCAATTCATACAACTGACACTTTTTGCACATTGCCGGGGTAAAATGTTGCCATGCGTGGCAGCGGAAGGAAAAAGAAATTCCTTTCTCTACTGGTGTTAAGCTATAATGATTGTGAAACTATAAGGTTACAAGGTTTTGTGTTCGCCCCAACATTCAGTGGAGATCTATTAAGTTGAACAGAGGGTTTTGCCATTATCACTCTTTGCAAGTTGGAGAAGGTAATGCGCATCCAGCAGGAGGCCATTCACAACAAAAACTTTTACCAGCCACTACTTTTCTGCCGGCATATAAAAATTGCCTGACGCCCTTCGCTGGATGCATTGAGGTGGAGTACAGTACATAGATTGATTTCAACCTGAGATACAGAGATACTGATTATTATACATTGGAGGTTCTTCTATCAATCTGGTGGCTGAGATGGGTTAGATCTTTTTTTTTGGGTTCATATATAGTCATTGAATATTTGAATCCATGCAATTCGCCAATTCGTACCAATGTTACTGTCCAAACACCTGACTACATGTTCTTCATTGAAAATGGATTCCAACTTAACCTGATTAAAGTGGTGAACAACTCTCAATAATTTAAGTAGGGCACCTCTAATGTACTCGTGAAGAATAATACTCTCCCCCATCATAACAATGCAATCCCATGGCATGAGCATCAGTTCAGTTGGAGCTATAATAGATTTTCATCCCATGCAGCCACAATCATTGTCGGCTTATCTCACACTAAGGGATATTTATGGTTTACTTGGGTGTATCAGATCTACTAGTACATACAGGTCCCCTATCTGCAAAAAATGCAATTGAGTGAAAATAGAACTACAGTATATCATGATTTATGCCGGCGGGAACTACCCTTTGCAAAGCAAGCCAACCATCATCTCCTTTCAAGTGCACATTATAAGACCAACAAATTGAAATCTACAGATTGAACATCAAAAAACATTACTCATATTCTTACTACCATTGACGCTAATTATGTTGAGAAGATATCTGAAAAAAAATTGGACTGGAGTTTTCACAGAACTGTTTCCTCTATAACTTGTGATCAAAGCAACTATGACAATGTTGCTCTTGCTGATTGCTTGTAACAAAAATTCCTTTCAAGTTGAGTATCAAACCTACCTTATTAATGAATAGACCATACTGAACTGCGGAAGGGCATAAAAATGAGCCGAACAGTAAACTACTAAGGCCTTAGATGCTGAAAAAAGAAGTAAAAGCCTCAAAATCAAAATTACACCAAAACCAGTAACTCGACCTAGGCAACGCTACATGAGCAAACTACCATGCCACAAAGCTTAAAGGTAGCTGAGCTCATATGTACGAAGTTTAAAGGTAGCGGAGCTCAAATGACTTCCCTAAACTACATTCCCTGCCCATTTACAGTATGATGGACGACCAATCAAATGCAAAATCTTGAAACTAACTTCCTTGAATGAAATCATCCTGCTGCCTAAGTAAACGTTTCTGTAATGTTGATAGCAATCTGTTTCTAAAGTCAAAATTAACTCTTTTGGGCCAATTTTTGAATTCAGTATATCAAATTCAGAAATATATCCAATGATGTAGTTAAACTACCAGCAAACTTTGCAACAGAATCCAGATGGTTGAGTACCATTCACACGCATATTAAAAGTGGTGTGCAACTTGTTTCGTCTCAATTTCTCCTAAATGATATCTACAGTTCATCAAGAACAACGATTCTTCCAGAGAACCACAATGTTGATCTACGGCATTATAGGCAAATAACAATTTAGAAATTATATATGTGAGGCCTAATCAACGGGTAATTCCTTGTGAGACTCCTATAACTAGACCAATCTTTTTGAGTTTCCCTCAAAGTTGGATTCCAGAAAGCTTCCACTGGTATATTTACGGAGTTACCAAAGTCATACAACAGTGCTTCTCTCAGCATATTGGCACCACATGTAAAACACAAAAGATGACCTTTGTGGATGCCACCAAATAATGGGGCACTGCACACTCCTAAAAGAGTCTCCATCTACTATGTTGTAATGGCATTCTGTTTCCACATTCAACAGGAACCACTCAATAAAATGTGTCCGCGAGAATTTTATAAGCTCTTCCTCACTGACTTACGGGTGAATTTTGTTATAGAAAGACCAAGATATCAATTTTCAAAAATATTTAATATGATAATCCAACTAGAACATTAAGAAATAAGTCAATGCAAAATGTCCCTCTTCTTCCCTTGCAGCAGATTTACTCCAAATCATAAAAGAACAAAAACAAAAATTCCAAAAAATCGTCAAGCAAGCAAGCAACTGAAATTCTCAGCTCCACCAATGAATTTTGTGGTCAAACTGTGTATTGTTGGTGTGTCATGGTCCTAAATAATATCTACAATCCACCAAGAACAACGATTCTCCAAGAGAACCGCAAGGTTGATCTATGGCATTACACGCAAATAACAATTTAGGAATTATCTATGTGAAACCTAATCATCAGGTAACCCCTTGTGAGTGCCCTATAACTATATTACTGTTTCTCCGTGAGTTTCCCTCAAAGTTGGATTTTAGAAAGCTTCCACTGGTATATTTGGAGTTACCAAAGTCATACACCAGTGCTTCTCTCAGCATATTGGCACCACATATAAAACACAAAAGATGACCTCTGTGATACGCCACCAATAAATAATGGGGACCTTGCACGCTCCTAAAAGAATTCTCCAACAACTATGTAGTAATCGCTGTAATGGCATTCTGTTTCCACAATTAACAGGATACACTCAATAACAAGGGTATAGCGAGAATTCTATGAACTCCCCCCCCCCCCCCCCCCCCCCCCCCCAAATGAAAGACTAACGGGATGAATTTTGTTATAGAAAGACCACTGCTTTTTTGTGCGACGGCGGGAGGGCTAGGTCATTCGGTCAGCTACTATCTATCTATAAAGGAAACGGTGCACTTAAATCTAAATAGGGTGGTATGGGCAAGAAAGATAAAGAGAAGATCTAGACAAAAGACCTACTCGATGGAATTAGCCAATGTGTGCTCCTAAAATTAGAAAACGTCCCAGCAAGAGCAGTCAGAATTCATCCCAGAAGGTAAATTGATATTCAATATTTGAAAATATTTAATATGATAATCCAACTAGAAGTCTGGAACATCAACAAAGTCAATGCAAAATGCCCCTCTTCTTCCCTTACACCAAATCATAAAAGAACAAAAACAAAAAATTCCAAAAAATGGTCAAGCAAGCAAGCAACTGAAATTCTCAGCTCCAAGCTCTCCTATCCATTGTGGTCAGACTGTGTATTGTTGGTGTATCATGGTTCTTATGACTGAGTACCCTAAGAAATGCTTAAATTTTGAATAGTATATGCCTATGTGTGTTATGAAGTATCATGGAAGACTATAATTTGAGAACTTTGCTCCAGAGATGAACAAAGGCAACAAGGTATAGTATAAACACAGCAACGGGCAACAGCTGCAGAAGCAAGAACATAGAGAGTGAGGTACTCTCCTTTACAGAAAAAGCAAACAACTCACTCCCAAGTCCACCAACCCATTTTAGTGTGCCCCATGCAGCCCAGTTGGTTACCAAATAATCAACCTCGCCTCCCTATAACCCAGCCATCCTCTCCAGTGCCCTTTATCTTATCATATTGGCTGGTAAAGTCTGAAAAGACTACTGTCATTTATAGTGTTCAAGCACACTCAAATAATAACATAGAGGATATAATAAGCCAGAAGCCCAGAACCAAAAACCCTGAAAAAGGCTTGGACACTCTTTAGATTATTCTTAGAGAAATTCAGAAGGCATTAATGTCTATTTGCTCTTCCACAACATATATAAGAGAAAACAAAGTACTTCACAAATAGAAATGGACGCACAGATGATTAGTGTTTTCATCTGATCTGCAGAAGATGCAAGTAGGTGGGATCTACGAACCCTCGTCTCTTACATCGACAACAAAACCTCTGCCCAACAAGGAGGACCAGAAAAGATAAATGGATCTTGATGGGTATCAGAATATCCAAACTATTATGGTAGAGGATGCACCTCCTTTTCCCTTTCCTTCTCCATTGAGATATACCGTTGTTTTCGATCGCTATATATATATATTTAAAAACAAATACAAAACTTTGGACCCACCAAGCAAGGGTTGGCAAGATAACAACTTAACAAGTACACTTATACAACCACGACACTGGCAACTTGCTCAAAATCATTTTTTGATTAGCAATGCAGTCTACACCGTCTAATATGGATATACCATGTTCTATACACTAGACTGTTGGTGATAAATCACAACAAGCTTAATCAATTAATGTTCCAATCCAATAAGTACCATTGTGCACTAATCAAACAAACAAATGTGCTCCTATGCTCTTGAAAGAGAATCCCACATTGAACACAAAACATGCCTACAACCTAGTACATGGTTGCAAACTTGCAATACCCCAAACAAACATATCTGCCCAAGGCCATAACCATATCAAAGCTTATATTTTGTTATAACTTTTAACAAATTTCAAATTATATGAAACATCACAAATCCTTCCCTTCCAACCAACTGGACGATAAATAATGCCCAAATAGTCTCTGATTGAGAAGAACTGAGAAGCAACACAATATCTGTACTAGGATTATTGAGACATTGTGGGAGAAAGAAAAATTGATTTCCACATCAATGTTTAGTCAAACACTAAACAGTGACATACTAATCAAAATAAGCTTCTACAAGTGTTGACATACATTAAAACACAACTATGAAGCATTCAAATGTTTTGATTCAACAACTTATAACAAAACCACAAGCAAACCCTACAAATCTGTGAAGAGAAATCCACATTTTGATTATTGAAAACATCACAAATTTGGAAACAAGTGAAAATCCCCAATTTGAATGGAATTGTTTTCTTGGAGGGAAAAAAAAAAAATGAAATGAAAAACTAGAACCTTTGTTTCTTGTATCGAGCTACCTCATCTTCATTAGGAAAGAAACCCATGAGTCTTCCAGCAGAATTCTGATAAGCATACATAAATCCACCCAATAATCCAATCAGACCACCAGTCACCATTGATGGACCTCTAATGTTAGGCTTAATTCCTGCAAAACAATCGAAAGGTAATCAGAAAGAGAAAGAGAGGTGAGTGTGAATTTGACTGATTGATTGATTTACCAGAAAGGTATCCAACGGTGACGGAGATGCCAGTGATGGTAGTGAAACGAAGGTAATCGAGTGTGTTGAAATTGGCGACGGTTTTCGTGAATGGTGGGTTTCGATCGATAACTGGGTACTCAGGTTTCGTCGATGCAGTGATGTCTGTGTTCATCTTGCTTTTGCCTTTTTCTTCTCTCTCTTTCTTCAGCTCGTCTACCTCACTTTTCCTGCTCTGCAACCTGAAAATCTGAATAGAATGCTTTGAGGCCCACTTAATATCTCAATAGGCTGACATGGGCTTTTGAGGCCTCAATTCCAGCCCATATGGTTGTGGAGTTTATACCAGGAACTCTGCTGCTGGAGACTTGCAGGCAGTTGCACAGAAAAATGATGGGGAAGCAAATAGCGTAAGTCTTTTGAAAGCTATGCTCATGTTTGAGTCTTCAGAGAAATCCCACCTTCTATCATGTTTAGATAAGCTGCTTGGCAAGTCATCGCGGTAGAAGGGATTTAAATTTCTTGCATTCCACTTTTTTTTTTGATAAAATGCATGCATTTGATGTTATAACACACTGAAAAACCATAGGTTAAACTGTTGATGTAGATATAATAATGCAAAATGTAAATTTCGTGAGTCGTGACACATTGTCCACCTCTCATTAGGTTGGTCATGTTTAGTTAAAAACTCCCGCGATAATCCAATTCTAACCAGAGAAGCGGTTATTCTCAGTCACTCACTCACTCACTCCACTCAGCTAAAGGAGTCGATCCCCACTAAACAAGAAGATAAAACCCAAGTAGTGAGTAGTGAGTAGATATTATTAAAATTATTCCAACTAGGGTTTTTGGATATTCTCTTCTTCTCTTGAATCATGGCTTATATCTCTCTTTGCTTCTTCAACTCAACTTCTTCTTCTTCTTCTTCTCTGAATAACTTTCACCATCGCATTAATGGAAATGAACTTGTTCAAACATTTAGAAGAAAGAGAGTAAGAAGAAGTATAACTACTACTACTACTAGTACATTTGTTGCTCTTTCTACACATTCTAACCCTGTAATTCTCAAATCTAATCGCAAGTCTCGTTTTGGTCAATTAATTTTACCTTATGATACTGATAATAATAACGACGATAGCGAAGAAGAAGAAGACGATGATGATGACCTCTTCTCCGATGTAAGTAACTCAGTTTGAGCTTTAGCTTTGTTTATTTGTGTTTAATTTAGCAATTAGTTTGTTTTAGACCTAGAATTTGGTTTTCGGAGCTTGAACCGAAGGCATTTTCCTTTTCTGTCATATCTTTAAGAAGTATGAATACAGTATGTGAAAATTAATCTTAAAAACATACATTGGAACCGTTGTTAGTCAGCTATTTTGCTACGCATGATCAACATAATCTTGTAACATACATTATGAGTGTTACTAGGCAGCAGGCAGCTACATACAGACATATTCAGCATATTCTTGACAGATAAACTGTGAATGGTATTTAATTAAACTTTGTGTGTTACTAATTCAGCAAAAAAACATGATACAAAGTAAGAATTGTTTTTCCCTTTAGAAAGCCTAGTATCCCCAATAAGCCAATACATTTGAGGATTAAGTAACTTGGTTGGATTCATCCTGGGCATACGCCATACCAGAGTTAATGTTGACTTCAGTTGAGCATTAAAAGTCTTGTGTTGATCTTGTGTTAAACATCTTAATAAAAAATTCCATTCAAGCAACATTTTGTTTTTATGAGCAAGTTTACATATGTACATACACGATAATCACTTTTAAGAAGTCATGCCTGATGCAGGTGTATAAATGATTTATCAAAAGATTTACGATTGTATTATGAAAAGAATTTACGAGTCTGACATATTTCTTTGTAAGGTTCAGCCAGTAGTACAGATTTTACATCACTGCACGTGGGAATACTCTAAATCAAGATTTAATATAACATGGCGTAATTGCAGAATTTTTTTATTCTTTTCTTCTTTTTTTCCTCTGCTCAATGATCTGGTCTTATACTGATGAGAGATATATTATGTTTGTGAATTGTGATCATGTGTAACACTACTTTCCATTTCAAAACAACATTTTGATTGCATCAATTTTTCAGGATGAGTTGTCAGACATGGAAGACTTTGATTTTTATAAGAAGAACTCGAAAAAGAATACAAAGCAAGGTATTCTATTGAATCTTCTGAACAATATTTCAAGTTAGTCAATGAATAATCTGATTCTGTTCGTACAGGTCAGAGACTGACAGAAAAAGTGTCCAATGGAAGTTTGTCAAGTATTGGAGAAAGAGTGCTCCTAAAAGATCCACACTCGAATGTAAAGCGTGACAAGAACACCGTTGATAAAAGAAGCTTTGAAAAAGTTTACAATGCGACAAACAGATTGCAGAAAAAAAGTACCATAGTTAACGGGAGCAGAGGAAAGGTATAATCTGGTACTATTTCTATAATCCATGTTGAATTTTCGAATGTATATTTGATGTATAGTGAATATGGAAGATGATGTCCATTCATTTCTGATCATTGCAGCTTAAAGTTGGGACATCTACAAAAGGCAGGTACCCTCAACTGTCTGAAGAACTAGAATTGGATGAGAAATGGTTTCCTCTTCTTGATTACCTGAGCACATTTGGACTTAAGGAGTCGCACTTTATCCAAATATACGAGAGACGCATGGCCTCTCTTCAGATAAATGTGGCGTCAGCACAGGAAAGGTTGGAGTTCTTGTTAAGCGTTGGTGTCAAACATAAAGATATCAGAAAGATAATTATGAGGCAGCCACAGATTCTAGAGTACACTGTGGAAAACAATCTGAAGTCTCATGTTGGATTTTTAGTTGATTTGGGTGTCCCACATTCAAGAATAGGTCATATAATTAGTGCTGCTCCATCTTTATTCTCTTATAGCGTCGAGCAGTCTTTAAAGCCCACAGTCAGGTATTTAGTTGAAGAGGTGGGTATCAAAACAAGTGATGTGAGCAAAGTTGTACAGCTGAGTCCTCAGATTCTGGTTCAAAGGCTTGATAACTCATGGAGCACCCGCTATGGATTTCTTTCTAAAGAATTGGGAGCTTCGAAAGATAGTATCGTAAAGATGGTCAGAAAACATCCACAACTACTGCATTATAGTATTGAAGATGGAATCTTGCCAAGGATCAACTTTCTGAGGAGTATCGGAATGTGTAACTCTGAAGTTCTGAAAGTATTGACGAGTCTCACACAGGTATTGCAAATTCTCATAGTTGTGGAATCACCAGGATCCTATTTTACAGTCTTTTGCATAGTGCATCTGTGTGAAAGATTATTTTACAAGCACCTCATTTTTCTTACTGTATATACTTTTACTTGTGGACATGTTGCATTCAAGCCTATTTGCATAATGCATCTTTATCTGTTACTTTCTCTTTATGACTTTTCCTGCGTTTACTCCATATTCTCATGATTTTTTTGCTCAAAATGCTTTATCGTCAACTTCTTGACTTTGTATACAGGTGTTATCTCTATCCTTGGAGGACAATCTAAAGCCCAAGTACTTGTACTTAGTGAATGATCTTAAAAATGAGGTGCAGTCCTTGACCAAATATCCCACGTACTTGAGCTTGTCCTTAGATCAGAGAATACGTCCTCGCCATAGGTTTCTTGTTTCCTTGAAGAAAGCCCCAAAGGGCCCATTTCCACTAAGTTCATTTGTTCCTACCGATGAATGTTTTTGTCAGCAATGGGCAAAAACTAGCTTAGATAAATATTTGGCATTTAGGCAGAATTTACTACTCAAGGATTTTGCAAAGAAATACGAAAGAAGATGATAAGTGAATCCTCATTCCTTTGAGTTTATGTTGAATCCATTCACATGTGTTTGGTGGCTGAAGAAGCTTCCTGAAGGTTATTTAGAATTCACTGTTACTCTAAAGATATGCATAGCAGGTTCCTGCCAAATCACAGGTTTGTGTCCTGTAGTTTGTTTTGAATGTCTGGGGTTTTTTGTTCTCACTTGAGGAAAAATGATCTCTAATGTGTTTCTTAAATGTGCAGAAACACATACTTTCCTAAACATCACATTGATAGAGTGGTTCATGTAGAGGCAATATTCTTTACTTACTAACTGATGCTGATGAGAAGTCAAATTGACGGCAATATCAGTTGAAGACTTACCAGGTTAGTCTCTGCAATTATTGAGTTTTATATTATGACCCATGTTAGAATGTCAGATGTGGCACCCCTGGGGTTGTACTTTGGGGACCTGTCAATAGGAATATCTGACCTTCCATGAACCCACCAATGAAGAGAGAACTAAGCACAGATAATTTTAATACTATCTGTGTAAGGATTTAGTTATCAATCTGGCTTCCCCCAAATCCCTGCACGCATATTAAAGGTCTTCGACAGCTACAGATTGTCATTGAAAATCTTTAATTGACATGTTTAGCCCAAATCACATTCCAATCTCAAACCTTACACAAATATTCCAAAACCTTGACTGCTAGATTAAAAAATTATCAGTGTTTTGTGGTAAATCATTTCATATTGGCGAACTTTAATTTAATAATTGTCTGGTTGTGTCAGGTGTTTGTCCTGTCTGCAACTTTTTGCGAGGCCATCCCAAAGTTTTGAAGTGACAAGTTTGCTTACTAGAGCCTAGATGGAGGTTTACATAGATGATTCTTTTTATTAACTTTGCTCATGTTGTTTTGTTACAGATTTTACGTCCATTTTTGTTGATTTAATAGTAATGGGAAAATGTAATTAAGGCAAATGTTATGCATGTAAATTTTGATGACTGGTCTTTGTAGATCTGGTGAATAGAAACAATACTGGACTATTGGTAGGCTGGTAGCTTGTTATTGTTGTTAAGCCCAAATAAACTGTACTGTAGTTTGAAGGAACTGCATAGCCACTATTGAGCAGCAACACAACCCACTAAGATTTATTTGGTGCATATATTTGTTGGAAAACAAACATCTAAAACATCTAAGTCCTAATGTTTTATGGTGCTTTTGGTTCTTGATCTAAAACATCTAAGTCCTAATGTTTTATGGTGCTTTTGGTTCTTGATGATAAGGTAATAAATTAATAAATGCTGGGGCAAAGATAAAAGGATACATGGAATGTGCGACTTTACAATGAGATTTATATGTTTCTTCTAGGGTTACATACTTACATGGAGTATTTTTTTTTTTTTTTTTATAAACATATAGTTTGAATGATTGCCTTTGGCCTGTGATCTAAATTTTAATTGAAAACCAACTTATTTATACATGTAATTAAAAAAGAATCGAAGAAGTGCTAATTTATCTAATTGAAGAAGTGAAACCTAGCCTTTTTTTCTTCTGGACCTAGCTCTCTCTATTGTTTTGGAGAATCTGGCTGTAAAACACCCCAAATAACACAAAACTAACCGATGCCTGATCCATGGACTGAAACCTTAAATATTCAAAATAAAAATATTATGTCAATGCATTCCCAATGAAGAAACAATAAATCATCCATCATGTCCCAAGACAATTTGCTAAGACCAAAGGCTTTGACCACCAAAACAGCATCAACCTCTGGGTTTTCTCTCTTAAGCAACCAATGCATTTGAAAGAATTAATTGTTTTTCAAAGTCACTATCTTTCTTTGTTCATTTAACAAAACCAAGTGCCATTTCCAATGGAAGTGTTCCCTCCCTGGTTAGCAATCTCACGTTGCTTCTCTCAGCACCTCACCTAATTAAACTGGATATACTCTCTCTATTCTATTGCTGTGGTGGGAGTGTGGGACCAAATCCCATTCCATTACAACCATCCATCTAAAATGATATATGCCAAAAATTGACCACTTGATATCTTCACACCAATCAAAGGGACCACATAATATTGCCAAACATCAACTTGACCACTTCAACTTCAGATGTGGGTCTTACCTAGTTACATTACAAGCTTTACAAATAAACCTACATTAACAAAGATTGTGTATTGCCTACAGAATTTCAAGGTCTGCTACAAAGGACCACATTGGCAGACTCACATACTAGTCATTTGACTACTGGCACATAATAATACTTCAAACAAGATCAGTCTACACAGACAGCAGTGAGTTATAAGTTATAACTATCCGTACAAAGCATAATAACCATCTCGACTAACCACATTAATAACACAAAGATAAAGGATGCATCAACAATACATTTAACTGAAACTGAAACATTATGGAACAATTTGTATTAGATAAAACTACCCTTTCTTTTCCTAGTAATATTATTCCAATATGTTCCCAGTGTATTAAAAGTTCTACACTTTTTTTTCCCTTTCTACTATAATCCCTGCATATATCTAGAATTTTCTTCCCACTAAGGCAGACTATATATTACATACCTTCTAACATTCAAATTTTCTTGACTGCTTCTGTTGAATAAACTAAGTGTAGAAACTTGTTACTTGTAGCTTTCTGTATCTTTCTTATCAACTTTCTCCATAACCCAAAAGTAGAAGGGAGAAGAAGTTTCTGCTGTTACTTCAGTTGGTATGACTAGTAGAGCAAACTTCAAGATGGGAGCAAGCTCCATGAGTAAATGCAAAAAAAAACCACTATTGTATTGAACCAACGATTTGGAACCCATTACTCTATATTTCTTCTGTGTCTGAATCTATATGACTGTGGAAATGCTGCTTCCCATCGGAGATGCAAATGGGCTCTCCGGGAGGTTGAGTCCTTGGCTGCTGCACATACCATAAATATACCCGGATCAGGACTTATTGAACGAAGCTCATATTTTACCAATTAACAAATTTCTTTATTAAAGCCCAATCAAGATTATTCTGACCAATGGTCGTGTTATAAACTTATAATGACATCTCTAGCTTGCTTAGATCATAACCAATTGAGGAATTTTATCTTGGTGGTTGTATTTAAACATTCATGTGTATATCTAAATTGGACAAAAGGGCCATAATCAGAACGCAAGCTTAAACTGAAATTTATAAAATATCTTTTGGACAGGTACCTCTCCTGGTCACCATAGTTGGCGTTTGCATGCCTGCCTTTGTCATTACTGGTTGACCCATTGTTCAAAACATCAAACAGATAATTAAAGCGCTCTGTTGATTGGAAGTCACTATGATCTCTATGGGCTACAAAACAAAAATAAGAAACAGTCAGCAGAGAATATATCAAGAACATACTAGCTCGATGTATTTCAAATTAGACTAACGAAAAGACTTGATAGCAGACCTTCTGAGATTTTCAAATCATCCATGGAGTAGCCAAAATAATTGGGATGAGACAGTGGCCTGTGTGCTAACTGCAACTCTGAAAGTCTCCTTGCCTCATGTTCAAGGGCCTGTTCATGATCTTCAATAAACTGCTTCCGTAGTAATCTGGAAGTGTCACAAAGCCTTGGTGCTGCCAAGAGAATTGGTATTGAACTCATTAGAACATGGGATGCAATTTCATCACAAAATTTAATTTAAAGAGGCAAAATCTACCCCAGCATATTGGAAAGGTAAAAGGCCCACTAGGTATGGTCCTGAACTCAAATACACAGAATATGAACCATTGGAAGAATATCAGCATAAATTATTTGAGAAAAAAATTCCAAATTGTTTAGCCCCATGGATTAATTTGACAAATCTTCTTTATGTTTTGAACGAATTGTTGACATTCAAGCATTCTTTGAAATAAAATAAAGGACTGAATAGTTACTTGTGGTTATCAAATAACTCACCAGATTGAAGTTCTGCATCCAGGTCCAGAAAGTGGGAAGGATAATACATTGGAGAGTCATTCTTCTCCGCATACTTCCTATATCCAATAGTGAATATTCAGTATCACAAAATAAATTTGAATAACCATCATAACATAAAAAAAAAAGAGAAATATAAGTGAAAAGAGACATTGGCATTAATTTTATATTACTTATAAAATTATTTTCAATCTTAAACAAAATGTTCAGAGGTTCTCACCTACCATAATACTTCTAGCCCAATTATCATTCATAAAGATAATCAGTGTGAGCACTAATTTCAAGACAATTAATCTTAAGCACCAACTAATATCCTTTGAAATTAGAAATAAAGCTGCTACCATCAATTAAATAAACTTGCACAAGGACAAAAAAGAACTCACTTGTCAACAATCCTCGATTTCTCCCTATAGGGTTTTACAAGAACACGAGCTCCACAAACGAAATGAGGATTACCCTTCGTTAAAATCATCTTCACAGTCTCAGGATAAAGAAATGTCACAAATCCAAACATCCTTTTCTGTTGGCAGGGAATCCTCACATCTTGAACAGGTCCAAAGTTCCTAAGAACACAAGAAATATGAGAGACAAAAACATATGAAACCACTATTAAGGAAACATGTGTAGACATATCAAAGCTATTATGTAATTACTTGAAATAATTGGAAACATCCTCCTCAGTGAAAGTGCTCTCCGCTGGAAAAGTAAGATAAATCTGTCTGGACCCAGCAACAACTCCACCTGGGTCGCTCCTCTCACTCCTGTACTCCATGTATCTAGGAGCGTCTTCAGCCAAAACTACTGCATGCTGTCCATGGGGTCTGAAACTCAATCACAAAACTCAAAAAATTAAAGCTTATTGATAAAACAGTATTTAAGAAAGAGGACCAACCAGCGAATTTTGGTGATTGCACCTGTCAATGAGGCGGATACTATTTTTCAGTCGAGCAAGAAGTTTTGTCAAACTGTAACCAGCTTTCCCATGCCTTTGGCTCTCAGTCAGGTATCCTTCAGCTTGTAGAGTCCTCCCATACTTCTCTTGATACAATAGAGGCAAGGAAGCAATTGAAACAGGGACCCCTCTTCTAGATTTCAAAAGCTCCGTTAGCTCCAGCTCCAGCTTTTCAAGCGACCCAGGCAAAAAGTGATCTTCACTCATAAGATCATTAGAATTTGGGCTGAAGATCTGAGAGAAGCTATCCGGTACAGGAGTACCATGAAAGTACCTACAGTTGCTCCCATGTTTACAGTACCCCTTCTGGTAGTAATGACAAGCTTTGACAGGGAACTCAGGCAAGCTGGGAGATCTCCTGTTACCTCTTACACTCATACTTCCCAATGGTGCATCTGGATAGAAGTAGTTGCTTGAAAAGTCTTGTCCAGCCGGGTTAACAGCATCTAAATGATCCTCCAAGCTCAAAAACTGAGGTTGGTTTTGAAACCGGTAGTCATCTGAAATTGAATCGGAGTAGGCTGGAGGAATGAAATCCATGTTATGGACTGATTGCTCCATGGCTAGAGGATCCCAGTAGGGAGGTGGAACACGGAGTGTACCAGGAGAAGAAAACGGCCGAGATGAAGCTGGAGAAAAGGGAGTGAACTGCATTGGGAGTTCAGAATTGGGAGCCAGGTTTAAAGAAGAGGGCGGCATTGGTGTTGCTTGTGCATGCTTAGGAGATATATTAAGGAGGCCAAGTTTGGCATTGGCAATTAACGAGTGAATAGCTTGGTCGGAACCAAAGGCATACCGTATCATCTCATTCTCACCGTTGTCTTGTAATAATATAAACCCAACGATCTTAGAAACAAGATCAGGTTCTAAGCTACGAATTCTGTCGTAAACAATTTTGGTAGACTCGGATGTTTCCATTTTACATTGATTTCCTAGATAAGAAAACAACAAAAACATATATCAAAAGAGAAAAGTTAAATTTAAGTAATACAGTGATGACGTATTCTACAAACAGATATCATGAGCAGATTAAACAATCAATGAAAGATAATTTAACCTGATGAAGGTGAAACGACGATACTAAACCCTATCAATACTAAATAATTGACGGAAAAAAAAATCGCCCTGCTCTTTACCATAACTCTTCTTCATATCTTTTTCTTTTCTTATTTACTTTGTTCTCAATCTAGGTCAAAAACACAGATTTATTACTAGACTAGACCATTACAACAATAAAGAGCCAAAAAAAAAAAACTGTACCAGGGATTTCTTTTGGTATTTTACTAAAAGGAGGAAAGAATGTAAACTTCATCCAGCCAGCAAAATCGTAAAAAAATTACTAGTTTTAGAAATATATTCAAGGCAAAAAAGCTGTTTCTTTTTCCTTTTTCCTCAATAATAATATACTGAGCAATATTTTTCCATTAACCATAAAAGGAAGTTTTCTTTTGTGCAGAGAAAGACATAGTTATGAGAAATAAGGAAACTTTGATTATGCTGTCATCATGATTTCAAAGCAAAAACCCTAAAAAAAAGAAACCTAACTTCATCAAAGTCTCAACATCAAAATACCCATTTATAGTCATTAAACCCCATTTCTAAAAAAATCAAGATTCTTGTTCACAGAACCAGACTGTCATTTTGAGCAAAACCCCACTTTTTCACCCCAACAATAAGAAAACCTTTGTTTAATGAAGGCTTCAACATAACACTCTAGACTTCTAGAAGTTGAATAAAAAGCATAAAAATTGTCGAAAAACACTAATTTTACCTTACAATAAGCAGATATCAAACAAGTTTCAACACTCAATAAGCTTAAGAAAGATTACCCATTTCTAAAATCTCAACTAAAACTAGAAAAACTTGCTTTCCCACTTTTTTTCTCTCTCTCTCTCTCCTTAAAACTCTCTAAATTCTAAAATGACAGAGAAAGATAGTTGTAAAAGACTCTTATTTAAGAGAGTCTGTTGGATCTCCTTTAGAAACGGGCCAAGATAACTTCCATCTCCTCTTCTTAAGGTTGACTATGGTTTTAACAGAAAAAATTTCCCAAAAAATTAAAGTTTTTAATTTTCAAGAAATTATAAAGAACAAACTTTTTCCATGAAAAAAAAAAAAATTTTGAAGAGAAATAAAATTAAAAAAAAAAAAAAACAGAATTTTTTTATATTTCAAACCCTAAAAGAGAGAAACCTACTCAGAACAAAAGTCTCAACATCAAAATACCCATTTTAGGGAAGAAACCCTTTAAAACCCCCCATTTCTAAATATTTCTCAAAATGAATAAAAAGTGTCTGAAACCAAGAAACCCAGATTTTTACTCATTTAAGCAAAAAACCCAAATCCCAAAAGCAAAGAACTTTCAATAGATTTCAGTAAGAATTAACCATAAAAATCAAAACTTTATTGTTAGTTTAGCTCATCATTCTCTTCCATTAAAACAAAACTAAGTTTTCACAAACAAACAAGTTAAAATAACTAATATAAATAAAAACCACATCTTTAACCATTTACATATAAACAAAACATACCTTTTCACCTTAAAATTAAAATTGAATTGATGAAACAACATTTTCCAACAAACAAAGCTTACCCATTTCTTAAAATGTAAGAAAAAACCCAAAACTTAAAAACTCAACACATTTCTTCAACATTTAATAGCTCCAAAACTAGAAAAACTTAACAAAAAGTTATGAACTTTAGACAAAAACAGATCCAATTTACCATACCCACCTGGTATTATAAACTACTTTGATGAAACATAATCTTCTATTCTATTCTTCTTTGCTTTGCTCCCTTTCTTGCCTTTCTTTCTCTTTCTTCTAGAGAAAAAAAAAACCTCTTCACAAGAAGACAGAGAAGATAGCTATAAAGGGCGCCCTTCTGTCTTCAGTTCAAATCAACAAGATAGATAACTATATAAATAATTAATTAATATTCTCTAATTATTAATTATCATTTTCAAATTTTTTTCTTACTTGTCAAAAGAAAAAACCTCTTTCTCTCTCCTCTCTGTCTCTCTATATTTAAATTTCATTAAATAATTTAAAATTATAAATTTTTTTTTTCATTTTTTGTTACAGAAATTTAAGGAAATGTTCCTTAATTAACGATCTTGATAAGAACACTTACATGTAAAATGACTATAATACCCTTATTCTATTTTTAACTGAGTTAGTTTTTTTTTTTTTTTTACTTACTTGCACGTGTGTAGTGGGGTAGTTTTAGTTACAATCTTGATTAAACACGTGTCAACTTCAATTACATTCAAGAAGAACATCAAGTTGTTTAATATAAGACAGAATTAGCACCACTGGATCATTAAAACAAAATGACAAGAATCATGGGTCCCACAGATTTACTAGTTAAGTAGGGTCCACAATCTATTAAAAATGTACGGCTACTGTCTTATGTACTACAACTAAACTACACACGTATCGCTCATGCAAGCAAGAAGCAAGTGCAGAGAAAGAAACTGGCGATAGGGTTCATTTTTTAGTCAAACAGATCTGACCTCACTTTTTCCTGTTGATCACACGTGGCAATATGTGGGTCCCAATAGTAACTAAACCCACGAGGAAAGAGGTGGTATTGGGAGCACTAGAAAGGTCCAGATCATTAAGAAGGGTAATATGGGGAAATGAAAAATTGATGACCGGTTCAACTGGCTATAAAGAAGGATAGTTACCGTCAACGAAATGACAGCAGAGATTGATGCGAAAATGGTTAAGATCCAGTTTGGATCCGAGTAAATTTGGATTTCCTTTAGAAACGGGCTTGTTAATAACTTCTTCTACCTTTTCTTAAGGTTGACTTTGCTTGGTTTTAACATCCAAACAGACCCTTATGTGGAGTAAAACAACAAACACTACCAAGGGCAATTTTGTCATTGCAACACTACTCCAAGACAAAAACAAGTATATTAATACATTTTTCTAATATATTTTTTTTTTTAGTATATATTAAGAGAATAAATAATCATTATACACTTATACAATTTGGACTATATGCCAAGAGAAGAATATTGTTTTGTTTAAATTAGTCCATGTAATATTGTAATGTGTTTGAGATATAGTAATAATAATATTATAGTACTAATTCAAATCATTAATTAAAACAAAATAATATGAACTTATCCATATGTTGTAGGGAGTAGCATTGGTATAAAAAATTTAAAAATGATTAGCTCACCCTTAACTGGGCCCTAGCCATATTCTGATATGCGGCATCTTTGGATGATTCTTGTCATCATGGTGTACCATGGATAAAACAATCACAAGGGTTGTTTCGATATTTCAATGGGAGTATTATTAAATCATGCAAAGGTCAGTACGTCACAAACATGATATGGACCCCATGACTAATTGGGACTGAGCCCATTGGCCATATAAGGGTTATCTTGACTTTTCCACATACTCCCTATGTTTGTGTATGTGTGTTTCTGGAGAATTTTTTTATTTTTATTTACTTAAGAAAATGTGAATATTAGATTACAAATTATTAAAAAAAAATGTAATAAGGTCGCTACCCATAGCCAAAGATGGAAAATTTAAGGAAAAAATAAGATTGATAAGTAAAGGAAAGAGGGTGATGTCAGTGTCACATTCTCTTGTTGGTTCTCATTCAATAATTTGCAATAAAATGAGTAAATATAGATTGCAGTCTAACTAGTCATTTTCACCTTGATACTGTTTCATTACTAAAACCCTTTTTTTTTTTTTTTACTAAAATACAATGTAAGGTGTAGAATTTGTGCATATAAAAAGCATTTATGAAATTATTAAATTAAAATGTGGTTAAATTTATCAGGAACAATGTAGACAATTTGATCTGATTTTAGCAGTGATGCTGTAGTCTATAGGCAACTATCAACAATCTCCTTCACATATGTAATTTTCATAACCAGTTGATCATTAATTAGTATTTTTAGCTTCTTGTTGGTCAAAGAAAATTAGCAAATTTTAAATTAAGGGAAAAAAAAAAAAAGGAATGACGTATAATTGGCAGACGTATTCATTCATATCGATAACTCAAATTAAGGGGAAAAAATGGAAAAAATTGTCAAGCAAGTAATTAACTACCTATCAATCAAATAATGCTCTGATTATTCAAGTTTGCTATACACATGTTATCACCTAATCCTTGTTAACTTTCTGAGCAGCATATGTGGTGCACAACTACACAAACATACATCACAAGTTCACAACATAAAAGCGAGGGAAAAAGTTTAAAAGCAAAGAGAAAGTAGAACATCATTAAAAACAATAGACAAGTGTTTGTTGAAATGGTGAAAAAGGTGATATATTTGTCCAGACAATTCCATGTGCATGTTTTTATTCATCCTACAAACAATTTGTGACTTTAGTACTACTTGCTAGAGTGATCAGTCTTGTATTTTCAAGACATTCTCTATCAGCAATCTGTCAGCTTACTTATAAAGTCACTACTGTATATATAATGGTCAAGAAAGGTTTGTTATAGTAAAGCTAAGCTAGTCAAGCCACAACCACTAAATACCCTAATTGTTGTTGTCACTGCTTGAGAGACATGCTTCCTGGACACAGACTGAAGGTGAAGGTTTTGCAGCTTAAAAAAAGTTGAACCTGCGAAAGATCATATCAGACATCTCAATAAATCCAAATATATTTATCTCCAAAGATATACATTTTATTTCAGACCTCTCCATAAATCCAAAAAATTTACTCCAAGGATACATATTTATTTCCAATCAAACAGTAGATCGAACGTTATAACATTTCGATGTTAAAAATTAATACTACAACAAAAAGGCGTTGTTAGTTTGATGTTTATATACATGTTGCCTTCTTTCACTCTCAACCCCCACCTCAACGCAAGTAGCGAGTTAACTGCAACGATCCGCTACACTGTTAAAGCACCTCTTAGAATGGGAAGCCATAGATTTGCGCCATTCGGACCTACCCATTGGACTAAGATGCTGCCACTTTGGTGGGATGGTTCTTGTCCAGTTTAGCTGGAATCTGGGTCGCAACGCAATTTGGGTCAAAGTCTCAGCCGGCATCAATGGTGCACTATATAAAGTGTTGTTGAAGTATTTAGCCAAAACACACAACAGGGATCTTCCAAAAGGTGCCTGACTGACAAAAACGCTATCACTTAATCGCAGGAAATCTTGTGGATGTTTGATCAGTGGTTTTACAGAAACCTTCATTACTATGCAGATTAATCACCTGCAAAATATAAGGGAAGAAAAATTAAAATTTAGTAGATCACCTGCAAACTATCAGAAATATTTGCCCAGGCAACCTTTGCAACTAGGTGCAACCAAGGATAAAATTTTGTAGCTTTTGTCTCAAAGAATATAAGAGACATTTAACTAGGCATGTTCCTGTTATCTTAGCTTCTTCTTGTGTACACGTTTGCAACATCATTAATTAGAAAATAGAACAGGCACACCGAAAAGAGGAGACCCAGAGATCAAACTACTATGCAGCAAGAAAAATATGCAGACCAAGAACTTTAACAAAGGTTCAAACAAAAAACATACTAATTAAATCTACTCCACCAAAAATCTGCCTTCGTCCAAAAAATAGTTGGTCAAAAGATAACCACCGATGCTGGAAAGTTCCCACAGATGCCTTACAAGGACCGCAGCAGACGAGCTGCAAAAGACCCATCAACAGCATGCTTCACTGGGCTTGTAGAGCAGAAGCCAGACTCCGTTACAAAATCAGATGGAACATATCCAGAAGCTGAATCTATGCGGAATTCCTGCGAAAAAGCACAAACATATCTATGTAACAGACGGTCTGTATAGAACTAACATTCCTCATGAGAGGGATTTTAATTCCACTATGGTACTACTCTAGTGTGAATAAGATCAAGCAATGATGAATGGCAGTGGATTGAATGTTTCCTATTCTGCAAGGATATTATGAGAATAGTACACTGCTACTCTATCTTTCTTTCTTTCTTTTGAATGTATGACACTGTTACTTTTATATTGGCTTAGGCTATCATGAAGCTCTAACATCATAAATGTATGATTTTTTAGGAAACTTAGAACATAATTGCTACTCCTCTCTTACATAAGAAAAAATTAAAACAGTAATTATGAAAAACAAAACGTTCAAGGTAAGAAAACCTCATTTGAAAAGAAACCGTAAATAATATTCCAAGATCCACCTTGTGATTAGGGCATGAGCTTTAACTTTTGACCACAGGATGCTCTCAAGTTTTTTTAGTATTGAGAAAATAATAAAAGTGATGTGTTGTACAGATTACTAGAAAATATTGTTCTTAAAAAAGAAGGCCAACGCTTCTTATCAAAAGATCGACCTATTAGTAATGTTATTGTTGGTACTTGGTTGTATGCTTTAAATTGCAAAGAGAGCTGAAATTTCTTACTGGGTGTCTCTGAAGAAATGCAGCCACTCTTTCTTCATTTTCTCCAGGATCAATGGAGCATGTACTGTACACCAATATCCCCCCTGGCTTTACCAAGCTACAGAAGAAGAAGAAAAATTAAGGAAATAATCACCCAAAACTAGTGGGCTTGATATTTGAATATATGCCGAAAACATAAACTATTTTTTATTCTATGGATTCACAGGCATACTTAAACACATTATCTAATAGCTATAGATTCTCAAATGCTCTAACAATTCATATGCGCGACCATCAAGGTAAAAACCTAGGCAGACTCTGTATGGGTTTGATTTACTCAAGATCTTATATTTGGGTTGTTAGTAAAGTTGTAAGAGAATTAGTAAGAATCACACTTCTGAGTTAGCAGTCACATTCCACGAGCAGGTGCTTTGAATTGGTTTGGGGATTGGGCCGTGGGGGTGAATGTGTGACAAAGTAATTAGCGAGTTGCACCCATGAAACTCTACAGTGATCTTATTACAATTTCTCATGTGTGATAATGCATAACATATATTGTTAATCTACTGGGGAGACTGAAATAGGACCAATCTATAAGCATAAATCGAACCTAGGAAATAGGTCTCACAGTTACCCATATAATGATGAGTGATGAGTATGATCCCTAAATTGAGCTGATGACCATATTAAGAACATATGTCAAGGCATCTCATAATATTCTATAAACTTTGTGGAGCTTTTAACTAGCAATCAGACAAATTTGCTACCAGCACTAGCTTTATTATAGCTTCCATATATACCACAACAATAAAAATCTTTCAGTTCCACTCCATAATATTTATTTTAAAATACCCTGAAGTGTACTTGTTTAATTTTCCTAGTGTAGAAATTACTTTTTATGGACACGATTTGTATCTGCCACATGTTATGCTTCACAGAACTTGCTAGCTCCACCTTTTGAAAATTGTCCCTTTTACACAAGGATATAAGTGTGCTTACTTGGAAGAGGCATCAAGGAGCTGGTCCTGCAAATTCTTCAACTGTTCCATGTCCTCTAATCTCCTATTCCAGCGCAAGTCCGCTCTCTTTTACAAAGAATAACGAAGAAAAAGGGAATTGATTAGAATTTTCCGCAACTTCTTGAGGAACAACAACAGTTACTCCATACACCCAAGTCTGAACAAAATAATGATCCTCTGGAAGAAATACCTTGGAGAGAACACCTAATCCAGAACAGGGAGCATCTAGCAAGACTTTATCATACTTCACCGTATTTTTTTCCTGTAGAGAAAATTTGTTAGCTTTATATACTCTAATAAAATAAATAAAGAATTTTCAAAATAATTTAACCACGTCTGATGTGGTACTAAAATAGTAAAATTACCGCATAGATTCGGACATCAGCATGAACAGTAGAGATGACATCATCAACTTCATGCAACTTGGCTGTCTCTTCTAATATTCTTAGCCGACCTTCGTTTATGTCAACTGCGCATACCATGCCTGCAAATTCAGGAAGCCATCTCTGAAGTTAAAAAGGAACTGCTGTCCTAGATTGCTTTAAAGACTTGAGACTGTGTCCTTCCAAGGCTTCCCATCAGACAATGAAGATGAATTATTAACGTTTGGAGGCATGATATAGGACAATAACGTCAAATATGTTGTACACATTCGAAACATTCTTTAACCGTGCTCAGTAAACATATATATTACATTCAATTAATAGCTTACCTTGATGTCTCAAACGTGATGCCATGAAAAGAGTCTTCCCTCCTGGAGCAGCACAACAGTCGATGATGGTATCACCGGGTTGTGGATCCACAACAGACACCACGAGACCTTCAACTCAAAACCAATTTATATCATTTACTATATATAGAGTCCAGAAACCCAGCCAAACAGCTTCTGAATTCTGAAGTACTTGAGAAACAAATACAATATTATGTCCTATTTCCAAAATTTTCAAGGAAATTGTAGTATGTGTTATAAACGACAAGTCTCACATCAAATTGGCATAGGTCTCAAAATCCGAGTAGTGAACAAATTGTCGGACTTATGGATTTAAAACTAAGACTGAGATTCAACATTGAATTTCAATTCACTTATAGATAACAATGATATCATTGGATGTGATGGCTTATAAAATGATTTGGATGACATATATTCAATGCTCATTAATATGAAGATTACATTGTATTTACTATGACAAAGTTTTAACTGGAAGAGGAAAGTAACATGCTATATTGGCTGATTCCTATTCCATTACTTACAATAAGATGAAAGGAAGAATGTTGCAAAGGTGTATGTATAGTGTCTGACTCAGACACATATAAGACTGCAATATCCCTTTCAAAAGTGTTCATGCAACAAGATGATAAGTATTTTGTAGTAGTTTGATGATTTGAATCAGAAAATTTCTAATATGAGAAAAATCCAACCTAAATTGGTTGACCAAATGTTCAGGGACATTTTGATTTTATCCATTAAGAAACAGGGAGGACTATTATACTTGTTTGAGCCCGACATAGTTTGGAACGTAGATTTAGTAGACAGTTCTGCTAAATGGGTGAAATTGGATGTATCTCGCACTGGAAGAGGTCATTTAGGCCAACTTCTTTATATATCACTAGTATATAAGACTGGACGGTGATAAATCTCAGAAAATTCTTACAGTAATGCACTGTTATTGATCCATTATAAATTTTCTATACAGTATGAAAAAATTAATTACACAATGTTCAGTACTTATAAACACAACAGAACTGTAAATAACGATTACAATACAAAGATAGGCTAATGCAGGAGACACTTCTGAAAGTAATTTACTAATTATATAGTTAATGGCCACTTCAATATGACGTAGTATCTTGACTAAAGGGAAATCAGAGGACAAAACTAACCTGTACTCTCATCTTGAACTGAACATAAGCCTTCTTTCAACAATCCAGCTTGGATGACATTCTGGCAGCATTAGACATAACAATATTTTTTATAATCACAAATGTAGACTGTTGAAAAGGATAACTCAAAATCAAGTAACAAATGAAAATGGAGCTCTTCAATCTTGAGAATGCACATCCAATCTTTCTCCTAAGTAGTTATATATTTGGGCAGATGATGGTGATTATCATGTTGTCTAAGTACAGCTCAAACAACAAAACTGATTGAGTTCACTTTATAGACAAATAGCTTGTGACCAATTTCTTAGCAGGAAAATGCTAATCACTACGTGGAACTGAAATTTGAAATTACCTGCATCCCAGTTGTGATGCGAACAAAATCATCCAAATAGGGAGACAGCTCGTGGGGAACCTGGAGAAAGATAAAATCAGAAATACATTTACATCGCCTAGCTATCTTCTCCTACAGTGAGGTTATTGAGTCACATTAAAACAGAGATGTACAATATTATACTGGTTTATTGTAAAACGTGCAACAATATTTGTGGTGTCTAAAGTTTGACGTGTATCAGTGAAAACATGATTTTCGGATGTGCGTCAGGCCACCAAGGGAAAAGAGAAATCGAATTCAACAGTGTTATGTAGTTCGTAGAGGTTTGTTATGAGATAAAGTTATCTCCGGAACCCCAATAAGCCAACTGCACAAGCAATTGGATGAAAAGGAAATGACAGTAATCGCCTTAATGTGTAAAGACTGCTCGATCTCTTAGAATCTATACACATTCAGATTTCTTCACTCTACTATGAGAAATTTGGATAAATATATACAAGAGAAATACCAGTGATTTTACAGTCAAGGGTAAAAGGTAACCTACAAGCCGGTATACGTCGGACACAAATATACCAATTATAGATGTGGGCTATCACTGATCATTCAATATATTGTGCATTGGTCAAAACATTGTGAATGTATAAATCATATTTTAAGTAAACTAAGTGTGTCCACTGGGTGGGGAACAAACACCTGCAACTTTTCAAGACGCTTCACAAGGTCGGATCTTGCAAAGCCTTTTGCTGTATTTGCCCTGACATAAACATTAGAAGAGGAGGCTACAAGTCAACCATAACACCAGTTTTTTTCCTTACAGTACTAAACAATGACAGATGTGATTAAAAACCTGAGACTGAAACTAGGATCGCTGTTATTCCACATCATCAAGCTTATGGCGTCTTCTATACCGATATACTTTATCCATCGCCTTACCATCCACTGCGGAAAAGAAAGTACATAACCTTATAAATGCTTGTTCAGATTCATAACACAACCTACAATGCCCAATTGTTTTTTTATTAACCACAAAGCACAGGTCACTATTAAAAACTGCAAATGCTCAAACAGAAGTGCTAAAACTTAATAAGACATGATGTGTCAATAATTACAAATGAAGTAGGCGTACATCAATCTAGAGGATCAAACAAATTTTACACCACTAGCATGGAAAATTGTATAGGTAAATTTGATGCAAAATGTCTTCAATGATCCAGTCTGTAAGAAAGTATTGAGCTGGACATCCTGCCCATGTATTTCGTTACATGATCAATAATGACAATAAAAATACTGTAGCAACTGATATCAGAAACATGTTAGTAACTGTAAGTAAGCTGGATGGTCCAGAACAATAACTAACCACGAGGGGGGGTAGACATGGAAAGTTGGAATTAGATATATACACCAGAGACATCATTACAAAATTGATAAAAAATATAGGAAAATGAAAAATCATAGTGAGACACACACAAGCCAAACACATGAAACCTAAGCCAACTCAACAATCAAATATTAATTACATGTCATATGTGTTTACAATTTGTCAAAGAACTCAAAAGTAAAAGGAATATGACAAGAACATTTCAGAAACACAGATAAAACCACAAAAAGGTCAGACCAATACTGTTATATTATGGTGAGAAGGTAAAATGAAATTCTCAGACAGAGACAATTTTTTTAAATCAGTCTGTTTTTATTAAATGTATATTTGCAACAGTTATGAAGAAGAAAACTGAAACCAAGCTCAATATGCTATGATAATCCCAATATTTCTTTGTACAAAAGAATTTGGGTTTTTCAGAGAATACGCATGGGGGATATAAGAAATTAAGAATGCTTGGATTTGTGATTCTTATCGATAAATATTTTGGCTGTAATAGGTGTCAAAACCCTTTAGAGTAGCAATAAATGAAAAGAACAAGTTAAACAAAAACTTACAACCGGATGGGAGTAAAGGGTGGCAAGTGCACGTGCTTGCATGCGATCGTTGCCCTCCACTTTGGGCAGAGGAAGGGAGTCATTTTCCTTTAAGTCATAGATGCAACAAAATCTTAGTCAATTAAAATCCAACCATAAAAGAAGAGTTCAATACGAAAAAGTTTTCAGAAGCTACCAAACCTTAAGTACAACTAGTCTCCGCAGGATTCCATTCACCATGTTACCTGCACCGGGCCTAAGAGCAACCTTTGCGAGCCTAACATTCTGAAATATAAGCATAGGAAAACCAAAGTACCAATAAGTGAACCACAATGACTGAAGCATGATTTGAAGTAAATTGTCATGTGCAGGGAGTGAGTATTTTTGCAAAGATATAAAGAAGCAAGATATCCAGTCTCATCTGCATAACCACCTACGAGGTACTCTGGAACACATACATAGATCTCGAGACTTGCTACTTAGAGTGTGCCATGTTAGAGATAGTACACAATATAAAGAAAAATAATTTGGGCTAGTGTGTGTATATGTGCACTTGTAAGCGTCCGGTACCCCAACAGGTCAGGGGCCTGGTAGTTGTACCAGGAGGTCTTGGGTTTAATTCCCACTTCCATTGGGGGTGGGAATCCATTCCCTAGTCACCAAGTTGCTTAAGTTTGTAAGCAACAATCACTATGTATAAAGAGGTTTTGGAAGCAAAAAGCAAGAAAAAAAATGTCCAGTTCTGGATTGCAGATGTACAGGGTACTCAACATAGGCTCTTATGGTTGTGATTTGCTGAGCTACAGTGATACAGTCTAGTGTCACTCCATATTTCACGTGGTATCCAACAAAATCTAATGGATTTATTAAAACAAAAAAAGGCTTTACCTCATCTACAACAGCATACGGTGGCATATCCAGCTTAAGAATCTCATAGAACCCAATTCGAAGAATCTATGAACAGAAAGAAAAACTTGTCAATATAATCTATGTTCCCAAAGTATAGCATCAGGGTCATTTTTGACCAGTTACAATAATTTTGGGCTTGCTGCATTTTCTTGCAGCATCTAACAGCTATGATTTAATCTGATTGAGATATCATAGCAGTTATTTATGCAAGAAAACATTGCCATGTTGGTAAATCATTTATAGATTGAAGGTGTCTCTGCATTATAAGCTTGTACGCCAAAGTAAGACGTAGAGCATCTAAGTAATATAAATGAAATGTGTGGAGCAGTCTGCACCTGCAAGAGAAGAGGCTCCATGGATCTGAATGTGCTCTCGTCGTTACACAGTGATACTATGAGATGATCTAGATATCGTCTCCAACGAATAGCACCTCCAACAACGTCTGTCACCTGTAACACAGCACGATGAGAGGTTAATGCCAACTCCAAAACAAAGGAAGTTGTCAATAATTCTAGGAAGAACAATAAAGCATGATGAGTCATCATACGTAAAGGTGTAGATGACAATACATAATATTTCTCCATCCCTTAGTCTTTTCAATCGAAATGTTCACAAGTAAAGCACGACAATACTAATTCATACTATTTCTCCATCTTTTAATCTTTTCAATCGACATATTCACAAGTAAAGCACGATAATACCAAATCTCAATATATTGGAACGTCATGTATTTGTAAGAACTAAGACTAAAATATCTACTCTTGTCTGATACCATTTGGCTTTCATCAATATATACTGGTCTTGGTTACGCATCCTCTAGCAGAAATTTTCTCTCCAATTGGGCGTGTGTGTGTATAGACAAAGATCACAAGATATTGGAGAAAAATACCAATCTGAGGTCTCTATCATCCAATTTGCGGGTGCGAAATCCAAGTGTCCTTTCAACATATCCCATCTCATTGGCCCCCGAACCTTTTCCTTTCTTATTCAAAAGGTCAGCAAAGGCACCCCCATATTCTATTCTCATCAATCTCACTGCAGAAACTACATAACAACATAAAATTATAAAACAACTCTCAAAATATGGTACTACCATATAAAAACTGGAAATTAAAACAATATATGTAGTGATAGTAATTAACCTGCTCTATGAGGTGAAACTTTCAAATCGATAATGCGGGTTTTCTTCTTTGTAGTACTACCAACTCCTGCAATAAAATCCAATCAAGGTCTGAAAGTAGCATTAACTCAAGTCTATATACTTTGGGTAGTTAAGACTTAAGATTTCAACTAATTTTACCTTGTTTCTCATCTTCTACACTTGTTTTCTTCGATTTTAAGCAACATGTCACACCTTTCTCTACATGTTTAAGAACCTTTGAAGATGGTTTTGTTAACTCAGAACCAAGAGACAAATTCCATGGAGGAGATATGGAGTATAAAGAATGAAGACACTCCAATTTCATTGTTCATTTGTTTGTAACACTGATATCAATGCAGAAAGATTGTTTAACCTGAACAAACAACAGAATAATAACTATTAATGTTCTACTACAGTAGTTTAACCAAAATGAATGTGAACTTCTATTCAATATTCATAGAACATTCAGTTTCCCATTATAGAAGAAAACAATTGAATGGGAAGTTTTTCAAAGCTTATAAATAATAGAAAAAAAAAAGGAGAAAAATTGAAAGCATCAAGAACACTTGGAAATTGCAATAAAGCAGAGTGACAAGAGAGGGAAAAGAAGACCTTCTTTTCTTTCCAAGATGTATGCAAGCATGGTAACTACAGGCTACAGCAGCAGCACTGCAGTACTGTAAAAGAGAATTTGGTGTATTTTTGTTTGGTTTATCTCCATAGAATCCGCTGCTGATGTGTTTCGAACCTACGACCTCTCCGCCCATATGCAAATTACATGAGTTTAAACAAACCATTAATGGTCTGTTTGGTAACCGGTGAATAAAATGGGAGTATTTACCGGTAAATTTGGTCAACCGGGTAAAACTAAGGTTTGGGGAATGGTCAACCAGGTTGAAATTAATTTGTCGAATTCACAACTTGGGTAAATGTTAGGTAACAGAATTTGTCGAATTAACCGGTGTTTGATAACTTTTTGCATACCTGACGAATCACAAATAACTATGGGCCATGGACTCTTTGATTGTGATATGGGCATTATCCATCTATATTGGGCTCCGGCCCAAATATGATAAAGGGCTATTCTTGTAACATATGAAGCATAACTATGGTCCATGGACTCTTTGAATTTGATATGGGTCATTACAAATGTATATTATCCACACCTCAACAAATGTATTAATATTTAATTTTTCGATAATAAAAATATTGAACAAGTGTCTCATTTTTAGTATTTGATAATAAAGATAGTTAATATATTATCCACTTCAACAAATGTCTTATTTTTTTATTATTATTATTATTTGATTTTATTTGATAATTTTTTTTTTATGAAAGTAAAGATATAATTTTATGAAAGTGAATATGTGACCAAGATATAACATTAAAAAGAATTGTCCAATATTTTGTTTAAACGAACAATCCATATTACATTAAAAAGAATTGTTCAATAAACAATTGCAAACTTCCATACATGTTGTTTTATTTTTTTTCTAAAACAATCATAGCTCTTACAATATTTATCACATTGTCTATATTTTAAAACAATTTTAGCATGATAAAATTGAAAAATATCCCTTGTAAACATGGGCAGCCATAATACACCTCTTAAACATTCACAATATACCTTAACATGGGCAGTCATAATATGTCATAATATACCTTAACAAGTATCAAACGTAATAACTGTTATAACAAGCAACATAAATTTCAGTAGTGACGAAATTATCATAATATATCCATATTAATAAACAACCTGTCATAACCTGTTATAATATATCATATTATCCATACTTGAAAAAAAAATCCACCTAGACTATAGAATCCTAAAAATATCAATACACACAAACAATTTCAAGTTCAAGTAGTGACCAAATTGTCAAAGTCATGAAACGACTTCCTACCCTCACATCTTCAGTCCGAATCCGAAATAATGATTGGATCGGATGCAGTCCTTGCTACCTGTGTCTCAACCGGCTCATAGTCACTGTCGTCGTAGTCGATAAAGTTGCCATTCACATCCATATAGACGTTCTCATCGGTATTGGCCGATTCCTGAGCTAAGAGACCACCACCGGTAGATGAGGAGTCCGAATCTGAAGAGTCTGAATATGAGGAGTCTGAATCTGAGGAGGCTGGAGGTGCAGGTGGTGCTGAATTCTTCCGATTGGTGGTGCGACGGACTGCTGATGAGGGACCTGCTGCTGCTGCTGCTGAAGACCTGGGTGCTGCTGCCTGGAAGCTTGTTTCCTCCTCACAAGCATGTCAAGGGTAACACCAGAGTGTCTCCCCTTACCGAGATGTTGAATCCTCAGCAACACCCGGTCGCCCACGTCCAAGTGCTCCCCTTGAACTACAACTCTCCATCCTGCAGTCTTCAAAGCAAAGTGACCATACCCATCCACATTTATCTCCAAGTCGTTGTACCGCCGCAACCCAACAACCAACACGACAGGTTGGTCTTGTCGAAGGCCACTGGTGAGAACTGCCGGAATCGGCTGCATGTAATTAACAAACATAGTATTTTTCATTGTCGACAACATGTTGCGTTACATGAACATAAATACCATTATTACAAACAAATACTGTGAAGTCCATCAAAACATGTCGTCTAGAATGAATTTTTTGTTATACATACTGTATGGTCCATTAAAACAAGAATAGTCCATCAAAAGTAGAATACTGTATGGCCATCACAACAAAAGCTTCAATATGTGGGCCATGATAATAATGCAAAAGCACAACATGTGGTCCCATGTCATATATTAAAAAAAATAATGGTAAAGTACTTACCATCCTCCAAGAACCCTTCCCGTTTTTACCAACGTTCCATGGTTTCAAAACATAGTAGTCATTGGTGTTGCTTGGGCCACCTTGTTCCATTGTCTACATTATAAATTAAAAGAATGTTATGTGTTGTGAAATGCTATTATAACAAAGGTGAAATAGATATACAATTATTAATTGAAAAGTGGGACATTACATACATAGAAATAAAGTTGGTGTGTTGTGTGGTTGGGGGTGGGGGTTGTCATTGTCGTATTTTTAATTAAAAAGGGGGTCATTACATGCATGTGGTTAGATAACAAATTTTATAACATATATTTAATTAAAAAAGGGATCATTACATAAACGAAGTTAGATAACAAAAAAATAACATATATTTAATTAAAAAGGGTGTCATTATATAAAACGATATAAAAAGTTGATTACATAGATGAAGTTGGGGGTTCGTTCTTCGAACATCATCCCAAGATATATAAAACAGAAAATTGTTGAAGATATAGTAACATTTGGTCCTCATGCTTGCCACCCACCGCTTTGTTTCAATGACATCATTCCATGCAACATCATCAAAAATAACCATGTTTGTTGTGGGATAAAAAACAAATCCACAAAGAATGACCATTGAATATCCATAGAGAATTCTGTACACATTATATAACTTGGAAGATAACCATTGAATATTATATCAACATGCATATCCACACCCACAAAAATACGAAAACATTTAATAACATTCATAAACAAAGCCCATCATATATATTGTCTTGTTCTTATTACAAACCATTATTACACCATGTAATTAACATGGCTACAAATTGCGTTCAAAGATTAATTACGCACTTCAAGTTGGAAGAAAGCCCACCATGTTAAACATTATGTGGTGGTAGTGAAAGAAATACTTGAGATGCGTTTAGGTAAATCTTGAACGACCTATCTTTCAACTCCTTCCAATAATTAGGCACTTCAAGTTGTGCCCACGCTTCTTCGCTAGCTACAACCTTGCATTCCACCAGGTCAAAATTGAATCCCGGCCTCGCACACAAATCATTTATCTTCCTAACACGTTGCTTCAAATACTTGCAACGCCTCCGCACGTCTTCGTCGTCAACCTCAACATGAAAGTTAGTGGTCAAACCGGTTGCAATTCCTCGGTTAACGTCACGTGGAAAACTACCATCTTCTCTATGCAACCCAACGATGATAGCCTCAAAATATTTACTACAAATGTAGTTATCCATATCAAAAGACCACCTAGGGCATCTTATGTGTTCTGGCCTAGGTGCAAAGTGAATTCCCAGATGGTAGTTTTTCCAGGCATTATACTGCCGGGGGGGGGGGCGGGTTTGACCCAGGCATCTGTGTAAGGGATAATTAAAACACAAACAATTCACAAATATTCATAAACATAAGAAACATTGTTCATACATAGTCTTGTTACATTATATAAAGGGTGATTTAGGTTTTGGTCACTGTTAGTTAGTACTAATTAGGTTTTGAAGTCTTTTTCATTTGAAATTAGACTTTGGCCATTAATTATGAACCATAGTCCAAAAAAACCCGGTTGAACCGAAATATTTTTTTAAATACCATAAATTACCCCTGAAGAAGCACGTGATAACTTAAAACAAAAAAAAAAATTCAAAGCACACATGAACTACACATGAAACTGTTGCATCATCTTTCCATCATTTCTCTTCCTCCTGTGCTACCCCTTTTCTTGTTGTTCTAATTTTATTTTTATTTTCCTTTCTTCTTCTAATTACTCCCAAATTCAGCTTAACCGGACTTTGATCTTTGTTATTTGCAACAGTTACCTAAATAATCACAAATCAATCAATAAAATCAAGATCGAAACAATGAAAAGTATCAAATAAGAAGAAAAAATGGGGTTTTGTCAAGGTTTCGAAAGAAGTTCATCAACAACAAGTACCAAAACTTGTTCTAAAATCGAAGTAGAAACATCAAAGATACCTTCTTCTTCTTCTTCTAAACTTCTGTTACTAACAAGGTGTAAATCAGAACCAGCTACAAGATCGGAAAAATTCCAAGTAGAAACTTGTTTTTGGGAGAAAAGATCGGAGTTTGTTGATATTTCCACCACACGATTTTAAAATTGATTTTTGTAATTTGCATTAGAAATATAGTTTTTATTGAAAACACTCTACAAAATTACTCTGTTTGTATCTGCTTCTCACTTTACTTGGGAGAAGAAGAATCGTGGGTGCCAGTTTGGGAAACTTGTGCGCACATTTTAGAATTATATATGTGTAAAGATCTACAGTAGACTGTTTTTCCTTTTCTGATTTGATTTTCGAACAAACTGTTTTTAAAATGGGAAATTAATCAACCTGTTTTTAATTTGTGTAACTGATTAAATTTTGTAGGGTAGTGATCCAATGATTCGAGATGGGAACAAGTCAATTAGCAGAGATTTGGTTTGTTTTTTTATGGGGTTTTAGCAAAAAAAGGCAACAACTTTCTTCTATAAATCAATCAAGTGAGATTTGCTAATGAGATTGAAGAATGTTTATATGAGTACCCAACAGCCATTTTCATGTGAAAATTTTGGGGATTTTGATTATGAACAAGGAATTTCGAGTGATGATCAAATTGAATAGCTAATTGAGAAATTAAGTAAGAAGATTGGTGATATTGAAGGGTTTTCTAAGGTTTAGATGAGGAAGAAAGAGGAAGTGAAGGATCTTCTTCTAAGCTCACTAATCGTGATAGGGGTATTTCAATCTTTTTGAAATATTGTTTGGTTCAGGTGCTGGTTGATGGCCAAAGTCTAATTTCCAAAGAAAAGAGCTCTAAAGCCTAATTAGTACTAACTTACAGTGGCCAAAACCTAAATCACCCTAATATAAAATACAATTTATTTTGGGAACAAGGCAAGAAGCTTGTTCATGTAAGGGAGCCATTCACCACGGAATCTACTGCAAGGAGCATTTTCCTCCCATGTCTCATTTGTCGCAATCACCCTTTCACGATGTGCATCCCATTGAAAACCCTTTATATTTAATAATCCACGCATTTGTAAATAGGTATAGAAAAAATACTTCACCCTATCGCGTACATCTTCCACCGACACCGGCATAGACGTTGCTTCCAAAACCTGAAAGACCACTTCTACGTGCGTGTGTTCTTGGAAAGGGAAACCAGGTTCGTCTTTATGCTTGACAAGTGTGTCAAGCATAACCACGTCCATTTTACGGTACCACCCTACCTTGAAAGTTCTTGGACCTTCCATTCTTCTAAAACCCAAAAACAACAATTACGAACAAAACAAAACTGTGTAGGGAAAACAGTCTTGAAAAAACTAACACATTCACATAACCACAAATGAACTGTGTCTTTGTTATCAGAATTTGCCAGTTATAAAGCTACAACATAACGATAATGAAAATATACAAAATAACAATCTACGACATAATATAAATAAAATACTGCATCCATAAAACTGTCGCACGATAGTAATGAAATCACGCCACATAATCCAAAATAAAATACTGTATCCATAAAACAAGCCTTCATAATAGTTTGACAAACATAATTCAACAATCATGAACACCCAAAAGCTAAACCCCAACTAGTGTAACTTTCTCATGATCCATTCCAACTTGTATTCGTCATCGATTCCCATAAACGTATAGATCATTTCTGGATTCCCTCCTAAGAAATCCATGCAGTCCAGGTAAGCTTGTCTATTTCCTTGGGTAAGTCCTTTGACAACATTTGAAACCTCTGAAATGTTGGGTTTTCCCATAGAGCTTGCTATCTGTTGCACCGCCGTAGTCAATCCTTTGAAGGATGGAGGCTCAGGTATATCTGCCATGGTATACTTCAACTTACGACGCTTTGGTATGACAAGAGGGGCACTATCATTCCCCTTGCGAGCAGCAGATGCTACCGAACCACCGTCTCCCTCAAAATCAGCAGTAGGAAGTGGTGGTGTATCGGCAACTGGGGTGTTTGTCGCAAACTGGGATTCTATTCCGTCAACGCCACCATCCCCTTCCCCGAGGGTCTCATTCTCATCTTCGTTCACTGCATTGGATTGATCATTCACATCACAAACTCATACATGCCACAATAACCATGTTGTGTAACAAACAATAAACCCACGTACCAGTTGGTTCGTAAGTGGAACTATCAAGATCATGGGCAGTATAGCTTCCCTCGCTCGTGGCGCAATCATCACCAACCAAGAATGCCATCTGGTCAAAAAATGGCAAAACCTTACCATTGAAGTTCTTGGCCTCGGGGTGCCCCTACAATGAACAATCCATTAACAATTGATATCGCACTATTGAATAACAACACATTAAACAAGCAAGGGCGACAATTACCGCAATGTATGCAGCCCATGCGACAAGGTCGGCATTCACAACACATTTGTGTACCGGATCCCACCCAAATCCACTAGCATTCAACAATGCCTTTGCCACGCTGTATTCTTTCCTCAAAGTCCTCATCCTGGATCGCACATTCTCCGGGGTCACAGTCATTCCCAACTTTGTATTCACGGCATTTGCGACGGCAGTGTAGGTGTCGGACTTAAATCCATTGTCCACCCGCCTACCACACTTACTAACCTCATCGCAGAGAGTATCAAGTAAGATATCCATCATTGCTGGTCCCCACCTTTGTTGGGTCCTTTGGAATGGTAGTTCGGGTGGGGGTGGAATGGGAGGGGCACTCCATGTTTGGGATGGGGTCGGTTGGTTCCTTCTCTTTGTTTTTTTTCGTTGAGGCGGTTGACATTCCTTGAATATTAATAAAAAATCGTAATACTTGATTACAAACCATGAATTCCAACCATAAATGCATTATTAATAAATTGTGCCATCGGTCCACAACGAATAGAAAAATAAACAAATATTTATTGTCTACGTACACACAACACATAACAAACAATAGCCAACACATGGTAGGGATACTTCAAAGATCATCATCTTCGTCTATTTCGTACTGGAAATTGATGTACGCATTCCACATTTGATGACATAGTTGATCCCTCAAATTGGTCCAATTTGGGGATGGCACCATATTCATGGCCGGGGCTACAACATCGACCGGTTCTTCCTCAGTTTTGGCCATGTCTTCCTCCTCATCGTCAGGTAGTGCGTCGGGGTCAAACTCATCATCAGGGTCAACATCTCTCAAGAAATTATGCAAGACAACACATGCCAAAATAATCTTGGATTGAACCCTAACGTTGTGGTGAGGGGAGTTCCTAAGATATGCAAAGCGCTTTTTCAAGACACCAATAGCCCTTTCGACAACATTCCTCAAAGATGAATGACGAAAGTTGAAAAGCTCATCCTCATTCTGCGCTACTTGTCTTCCTATCTCTCTGATGTGGTATCGGGTATTACGATATGGAGTAAGGAATCCAGGCACTAATGCAAAGTCGGCATCCGCAAGATAGTATTTACCCCCTACAGTTAATGATTGTTGACGAATTAAATCATCGGTTCAGATTTACAGAACATGGGAATGTACATGGTAGGTATACAAACTTACCAGGAGGTAAGGTAAATCTATGGCCAGGACGACTAACGACATTCCTCAACAAACGACCATCGTGCGCCGAACCCTCCCATCCCGTCAACACGTACGTAAACCTCATGCTAAAGGTACACGCCACCAAGACATTCTGGGTAATCTCTCCTTTTCGGTTACGATATCTAGGTTGGTCTACCAAGGCAACACTTGTTTTGAAATGTGTACCATCGACTGCACCCACAACATCCTACGACCATTTATACATGTTAAGTAAAGGGATGCATTTCAAAGAAGGATTACAAAGTTACTGTGATTGACAAAGATAGGCTCCGAACCTTGAAATAATGGTGCCAATGATGATATGTTCCACAATCTGCGAGCGGAGAATTCTCCGCTGTCACAATGGTCACAACTTCTCTATATAACCGTAGGAGTGCATTAAGCACTAGATGGAAGAAACGGTTAACGGTTTCGGTTGATCGATAGAATTGATGGGCTGCCCTTCGGTTTCGCTGGTCGTGACCAACTGTTATAAGAAATAGGGCTACTTGTTCCTCAACCGTAAGATATCTCGTATCTTGCAATCCTAGTCTTGTAAGCCTACGACACAAGGAATGGAAGGCGAATCGGTTCATCCTAAGTTGATGATGACAGGACCTGTCGCTCTCCATGTAAAAACTCCTAAGAATACCACGTCGCATTTCATTTCGATTCGTACGAGGTGCACGAGGTAGTCGCATGTGGTTCATATGTAATGCACACCACCACTGCCATGCCATTACCATATGAACCACAACAATAACGACTACGGCAGTAACTATCCTACGTTCTTCTTCACCACTGTCCATTCTACAAAACCCCAACAACGTCAAAACTCCACGATTGTAACACACACTTTAAACATGATTGTATTTTAAGTAAAACAAATATTTTAAAATTTCAAAACATATATTAAAATGTGTCATTACAAATTTCATTACAAGGTGACGTTAACATATCCCAAAGTTATGTTACAATTTCTTGAAAATTCTAAATAACAAATAACAACTTCAACAACACCGCGATGATTACAACTAACAAAACTACAATCAGGTTCTTCACCAACCACCAAGTATCATCTAAGGAAATTGCACGCATTGCGTTGGGGATACGGTTAGTCGAAGTAGAAGAAACACAAGAAGAGCTTCTAGAGGCAATGGGGCTGGGTAGTGGTTGGGAGCATGCAAGTTCTACTTCGGAGTCCAAGCTCCTGTAGTAATTCAACAGTAAGCGAGCTTGTGCGATTGAAGTACAACCTTCCCAACATGCTCCTTCAAAATTCCTAATCTGAGCATCGGCTTGAGCCCAGTTTGTATAAATACCAGGGTTCCGGCCATTTCGAACCAAGTAACATGCAAATTTACCCATTTCTGGAAAATATATTGACAAATCACATATCTTTTTATAAACAAACTATCCCTATTACAAATAAAAGTACATGCTGTAATATAAACGAATTTAAAGAAACTACCATTTCACAAATAACAGTACTTGATGTAATTTAGACGTGTACATGGTATCAATTTTCATCGTGCATCGTTATTGACTATTCCTAAAATACGTTCATAGCATTTGAAAAAAACATGGTTACGAACATTATATGCATTCTCATATAATGTCAAAATCCATTATGAAGTGAAGGAGAGGTCACTACGCATTTTAGTATAACATTCATCACTATACAATAGTCAAAATCCATTATGAAGTGAAGGAGAGGTCAAAATTGGCATACCTTAAGCGCAACAATAACAACCCGACACCCAATCTTTCAATCGACACGGACCACGGAGAACAGGAAACTACAACAGTAAAACAATCCATGCGTTATAAAAATACAAACAAAAATATGTTGAATATATCAAACCAACAAAAGAATGAATTACCTGTAAATGTCACAACAACAAACAGTTAGAGAAATTATCCCCAACACATAGTTCAAACCACTGTTGCGCATAACGAGAAACATACCAAAAAAAAAAACATATGTACCGTCATATTGAAACCCCAATAGAATAACAAATGTTCTAGGTCCTCTGCTAGGACCATACATATTGAAACAGAATATACCGTCACATACAGTGGTTTTGGAATCAGTCAGTGTCATACGGTTCTGCACTTAAAATGAAGTTCTGAAACCTATGTACACATCTATTTCTCATACAACTAAATAAAGGCACCACCAAGCTTCGTGAACCCATAATAATGAGAGGTAGATATTTATCTTCTAATAAGACCCTATATTCTACCTGCACACTCACAGGCAGTACACACACGTAGGTGCCAGGGTTGAGGCTAAGAGGGTTCACATGAACCAAGGCGTTTCTAGGCATGTTTTCCTAGTCAAGGCAAAATTTTGATCTTGCACAAACTGATGGAAAGCAATGCAGTTGTGTTAAGTCCATTTTTCTTTCTAATGCGGTAGCCAGAAACCTGATTTCAATTGGCATGAAGGATTGAAATCAATTTGGCACAGTTACTATATGCTAGTATGCTACTCTTTTCAATAAAATAATCTGCTTGTTCACCTCTCAAAAAAGAACAAGTAAACACTAACAAGAAGCTGGAGAAAATTAGGCAGGCATCAATAACAGAAAGAAGCAGCAAAAACAGCAACCACATTTATTTTACCATCAGGTTCAAACAAAGAGTCAACGGCCAAACGCTTTGGCAACAGAATAAATAATCCAGAAATTGGGGATATATCATTTTAAGAAAAATATCAGTTTTAGACATTTAGATCCAAACCTGCCTTTATGAAACAAACAGCAAATGAGATCTCAGAATGCTGAAAACGTGATCTCTATCGTAATTAATGTTTTAAATGCTCATTGAAGATACCTATATTAGACTTAACTACAAAGCAATCAACATTACTCTGAAGACGACATTCTAGCGCCAGAATGCTGCTTTATGCAGTAAGGGGTTGGCAACTAGAACATCGATGTTTTTTATTCATATTTAGAAACCATTGACAGTATCATCCTGACCCATTAGTGGTTGTGATCGACTTTTAAATACTGTATAATGTACTGTTGAGAATTGAGCTCATTTCGATAAAAACACCAGCAGATCTGAAACGCAAAATCTCATTTCCTTATGATAAGGTATAGACAACACTAATCCCATATAAGGTGAGTTATTAAATGCGAACAACATTCTTAAAGACATCCCAAAATTGATTCACCATCAAGACATCAACCGACTACTGTATAAGGATTCATATTGTTAACAGATGACCCCTTCGTAAAGATAGCAAAGAGGGTGTCGATCATACACACCCACTAGGGGAGATGTATTATAGTCTCTTCAAATGGGCAGGACTGAGCACCAGTATCTAGTTAGAAGAGCTTCTTGTGAAAGAAAACAGTTGTAAACTTACACATTTTCTAGTAATATAAGCTTAACTGTCTCCCTAGACCCTTCAAGTTAAACTCAAAACAAGAATTTCAAACGCCAACTACAGTTTAAAGACAAAAATATATAATCTTATGCTGAAACCCAAATGTTAAAATATATTTTCATTTTGTGCAAATCTCTCACACCTGTCGCTAGCACTAACATAAAGATAGAAATTTGCTAAATCTTCAATTATTACAAACTAGCAAAAGCAAATTTTACTAGCATTAGATGCCCAACAATAAATGGTAACATTACTGTTTTTTCACCCAAAGAGGAGAGCAATCCATGCAGACAATGACACAAATACACAAACAATACTCGCAGCACAAAACTTATCACCCTATAAACATCAACACACACTTAAGAGCAAAAACCTCATTTTAACATCAATAATAGCTCATTTTAACATCAATAATAGCAAAACAACATATCTAGTAATAACAAAAAACCCCAATTTTATACAAAAACCCGCAATTATATAAAAACCCACAATTTTCAAAAACCCCCAATTTTCAATTTCAGCAACAGTAAAACCCTAACCCTAAATTTCATAATTCCATGAAATTATGAAAACCTTAAATTACAAAATTCTAAATTTCATCAATACAACCCTAAATTCTATCAACACAACCCTAATTTACATAATTTATACAAACCCCCAAATTTTGAAAACCCTAAATTAAAAAATTCTACAAAATCGAACAAACCTAGCTTAACCCTAAACTTCAATTTCTGAAAAAATAGTTTAAAGCAACAAAACATTTCGAAAATTTTGTATATATGAAAAGAGAAATCGAAAAAACAGAAATGGATAGATGAAATTTGTAGAAGTTTATATGGAAAAGAAGTTTTAGGAAGAGATAGATGAAAGGAGATCGTTTACCTTTTCGAAATAGTGTGGTTAAACAAGATTTACGCCGCTGTTGTCGCCATCGCCATCGGTTTTTTTTTTTTACCTTCGAAATAGTGCGGTGGAACAGATCTGGTCGAATTGTTTGGTTGAAAAAATTCGGGTAAATCTAATCACGTGCCATTTTTCGGTAAAAAACAACCCGGATGAATTTTGGTTATCAAACACCGGGTAATGTTCGGTCAAACCGAGCAAATAGCATTTACCCGGGTGAATACCCATATTCACCGGTTATCAAACAGGCCCTAAGTGATTCAATATACATGGAAATGGTTTTGGGACCTCATTGAGAGCATCTCTAATAGGTCTCCCATATTTAGCCGACACATAGGACGATTTAGCATCCACGTAGGCGCCACGTATTTTCCTATCACTTTTTTTTACACGTCTCCTATACCTATATCAGGGGTAACCCTAACGCAAAACCTTTTTTTTTCTAAATTTTATCTTCCACGCTGGTTGGACCAGCGTGGAATGTTTTTTCCCTTATCTTCCTGTTCCACGCTGGTTGAACCAGTGTGGAAGTTATGCGCCTTCGCACACGGGCTGGCTTTGATGGCGGACTGGACTGGACTGGACTTGGTCTGGTTTTTTCCGCCACTTCTCATTTCCCTCCCATTTTTTCCCTCCATTTCTCATTTCCCTCCCATTTTTTCCCTCCATTTCTCATTTCCCTCCCATATTTCTCTCCATTTCTTATTTCCCTCCCATATTTCCCTCCATTTCTCATTTCCCTCCCATTTTTCCCTCCATTTCTCATTTCCTTTAAATACGTTTCCCCTCCATTTCATTCATTCACTCAAATATTAAAACTCTTTTCATCATAGATTTTTGTGCACTCCTTCTCTCCAATGAATTCTTACGACCGACATCTTGAAATTCTGAACCAACAACGCCAATTGCTTATTGACTCATCTGATGATGAAGATCTTAGCACAAGGCATATCATTCGTCTGCTTCCAGCTATTTCGACTTCTTTAGAAGAAGAAGAAAATGTAGAAAACATACCAAGATGGGGAGGTTCTAAATTTGGTCGAGCAGCTAACAGGCATGACCATGTTCAATCACACAACATGCTTATCAACCATTATTTTGCAGCCCAACCTGTTTTTGGTGCAAAGCTTTTTCGACGTCGTTATCGTATGAGGCAGAATGTATTTTTGAAGCTGTATAACGCAGTTGTTGTAAAGAATGATTATTTTCACCAGAAATACGATGCTCTAGGTGTTCCTGGACCTTCTGGCCTAATTAAAGCGACATGTGCACTTCGCCTTCTCTGTTATGGGTGTCCAGCTGATTCTCTTGATGAGTCAATCAAAATAGGTGAACAAACTGCACTCAATTCTCTGAAGCATTTTTCTCAAACTGTTGTCGACATTTTTGAGAACGCGTATTTGAGGACACCCACTCCAACTGATGTTGAACGTCTGCTTGCTAAAGGAGCTCAACGAGGGTTTCTAGGTATGTTGGGATCCATTGATTGTATGCATTGGATTTGGAAGAACTGTCCTACAGTAGAAAATGGGCAACATATGGGACACCATAAGAAAGCTACTGTTATTTTGGAAGCTGTTGCAGATCATGAGCTTTGGATATGGCACGCCTTTTTTGGAACGGCAGGTAGTTGTAACGATCTCAATGTCTTAGAACACTCATGTTTTTGATGATATGGTAAATGGCAGATCGCCTCCTTGCAACTACCAGGTGAATGGGAATCATTATAATATGAGATACTATCTTTCTGATGGTATCTACCCACAGTGGGCTACTCTTATTCAAACAGAGAGATTTCCAGGGACGCGAAAGAAGAAAGTGTTTGCCAAAGCCCAAGAAGCTGTCAGAAAAGATGTTGAGCGTGCATTTGGTGTTTTGCAGGCTAGATTGGCCATGGTTGCAAGACCAGCACGTACCTGGAACAAGGCACAACTTGGTATATTTATGAAGGCATGTTTGATAATGCATAACATGATTATTGAAGATGAGAGGGATATTGTTCTTCCAAAGTGGAAGCCCCCTCGTGATGAGCCTCCATTACCTGTAATAGTGGAGTTACAATCAAACGATGTGGATGAGGTTAGAGACATGCTTCATCACATTTGTGTTGTAAGAAGTGGTCCTGCACATGACTTATTGAAGCATGATTCAATCGAGCATATATGGCATCGTCATGGAGGCAATGAAGATTTGGACTGAATTGCTGTAGTAGTTTATGTTTGAGTTTGTGTTTGATTTTGAATTTGTGTTGTGTTTGAAAAGATGATCTTAATGTTATATTAAGAAATTTCATGTTTTATAATTGCTAATAGTACAGAACATATAAAACTAAGGCCCATACTAGTACAAAACATATAAAACTAAGGCCCATAATAGTACAAAACATATAAAACTAAGGCCTATAACCTCCACTAGGCCCATAATCTCCACTAGGCCCATAACCTCCACTAGGCCCAAAATCATCTGGCGCATAAGGCCTATAACCAAAAGGTACAAAACCAGTAGGCCTACTAGGAATACCTTGCTGAAAACTAGTAGGAGCAAATGGAGTACCCGTAAAATCATTCTGTGAGGAACGCCCATTTGGATTGTCTGGGGATGCAGTCCACGTAGGAGAGAAGTCATTGATCTGTTTGTGACGCCTATCAAAGATTGCTTTCTGCATCTCTTCAAAGTATTGTTTGCGGATAGGGTTAGCAATTTTTTCTGTGTCTATCATCATGATATTGGATTCTCTTTCTACTTTTTTTTCTTCATTTAGTCGTGCCTTTTTTTCTTCCATCTGCTGGTACATTTTCATCTTCAACTCCCAATTGAGTTGTTTTAGAGCCAACTCTGCGGACGTTGTTTCATTTACCTTTGTCAGTTGAGCTGCGTACTCGGCCCTAGAAGAACTAACATCTCCCCCTGAAGTAGATGATTGTCGTGCTAGCTTTCTTTTTTCTTTGGCAGTTTTTCTTCCAGTTGGTCGCGCTGGTGGTGGTACTGGACCATCCCCAATGTTGAGAATAACATTTGGTGTAACCCCAACATTAGTTGTACCTTCTGAAAATTCATTTGGGGAGTCATCATCACTGAGATGGATGTTCTATTGGCTACGAGCATTTGAAGCTGGAGTATCATCGCCCAGATTGATGTTTTGCATGTTCCGAACATTTGAAGTTGGAGTGTCGTTTAAAGCACCAGTAAACTCCGAGTTTGTGTTTGATTTCTGCTTCTTAGATGTATTCTCTCTTTGAATAGTCGTAGGGGTTCTTGCTGAAGCATAATCCATCCACTTTGCAGAAGTGTGCAAATATTCATAGCAATGCCCAAATTTAAATGGTTCCCCTTCCACAGTTTGGTAGACTGAACGAGCAGTTGTCCACTAAAAAAATATAATTCAAAAAAAATAATTCAAAAATAAACTATTTATGAATTAAAAATATTAGAATTAAAAACATAGAACCTTAAAAATTAAAGTTAAAAATATACCTTGTCTTCCTGACTGGTTCGAGATCTATTTATGCGGACTTCTCGATTAATATGACACAAAAATTTAGTACAATCAGGACTTATTTTCGCCCATTTCGACATAATTGAATCGAGCGACATTTTCTTCGGATTTTCATTAGAGAGTAGAACAAATTCTTCCCAAACTTTGTCCCAAAATGCCTGTTTGGGTTGACCAGCGCCGACGACAGCATCTTCAGAAATTTTCACCCAAGCTTTACATAAAGCAATATCTTCTGCTTTACTAAAATTAGACGTTCGTGGCGCCATGTTTGAGAAAAGAGTTTTGATGAAGAAAAGAGTTTTGATGAAGTTTGAAGAAAAGAGTTCTGATGAAGAAAAGAGTATTGATGAAGAGTTTATATAGATGTCGAAATTATATCCGTTCGAGATTATAGCCGTTGATGGTAGTCGTTGTGGATATAGCCGTTCGTTCCACGCTGGTTAAAGGGCGTGTAACAAATAAATTTGTTGGAAATAGTTCCACGCTGGTTAGACCTGCGTGGAATTAAAAAAAAAAAAAAAAAAAGTTCCACGCCGGTTTGACCAACGTGGAATTAAAAAAATAATAAAAAAAAAGTTACACGCTGGTTGAACCAGCGTGGAACATTTTATTTTCCCCATTCCTATAATCCTATCCCTTGTTCGATTTTGGGCAAAGTTATAGCAGACCGGCCCACCACATCCTACGTGGATAGCCGGCTGCTAAAAAGATAGGAGTCGCGTTAGGGTCGTGTTTTTTTAGGGTTTCCTAAACTTTAGGAAATAGGAGACCCATTAGAGATGCTCTAAGGGGGAGCAAAACACAAATGGCCTAACTAAAAAACCGATTGTAAAAAGGGCCCTCATTAAGCATCGGTAGGGATAAGAAAGTACCCATTTAAAGTAAAAATTGTAAAAAAGGCCCCGACAAGATTTTAAGTTTAACTTTAGTTCCAAATATACCCTTTTTTTCTTCTTTTCCAGAGATTTTCTTCACTTACCCTTCCATCCTTCACCACTTCTTCTTCTCCAAGCAAACGAAACCTTTCAAGCAAATTTCCACGATTAGAAAGATTATTCAAGCTTGTGTGTTCGTCTAATTACGTTTAGAATTATTGAATTTTGTGTTAAATCATTCAAATTCGTGTTCGGATATTTTTCTTGAAACATTTTATAGGTATTTTTACTCAAATTTATCAAAGAGATTTATACATCCAATGAGTTGAGTTCAGTGTTGAACAACTAACACAACATATACTAACATGTTAAGAAAAACAAAGAGAACTACATCCATTTAATGCACAGTTGTGTTGGCTATATACGCAATGAGATTTTTGCATTATCGATGATATACAAAGACGTGGTCGGCAAGATATGCAAAGAACTCATTGCATATGTTATTCATTGAAACAATGCCAAGACACGATAATAAAGTATGCAATGAGCTCTTTGCACGTTATGTAATGAACTCTTGGCATAATGCGATCAACACAAATTTTGAGCTTTTACTGCCATGTTTTGTTTACATGCTAGTTAATTAAAATTTTAAATTTCTAACTACCATTTCATGTTCTTCTCTAAATTGCAAATCTCTAATCATGAGTTTCCAGTGAGAGAAAGATTGTATGCTTCCTAATTAAAAATTAACTCTTAAAATTGTGGTTTTCCACCATTAATGTCGAAACCAAGCTTTAGTTCTTCAAATAAGGAGATCGTGATATTTGAAACTTAAACCCCATCTTATAAACCATGATAGGAGATCTATTCTATTTTCTGTAGCATATTAATGGTGAAGAAGTTGTGTTACTTGTGTCTGCGTATTTTTTTTTCCTCAAAGAAGAAAGTTCAACGAGAGAGATGAAGAAAGGGACAAGGGTATTTTGGTCCACCTAACCCGGAAACTACGTCAGGGCATTTTTTACAATTGTTTCCCTAACCGGGCCAATTGTGTTTTTTGAGTCCTTATGGGGGTCCATTTTTTTTCCCCTGTTCAATATACAGTATTTTTTATAATTAAAGCTACATTGGTTTAAGAAAAAAAAGTTACATTATTACATCTTGGGGTCTTACCACACGAGTTCAAGATAACAAGTTAAGATATTATAAAACCCTATTATAAATTTTTTCTACAATGAGAAATGTTTAGAGACTTAAAGAAGTCTTTCAATGTTCTCGAATATATTACCAAAGTTTAAGTTTGACCATACAATTTTAGCTTTGGCAATGCCAAGAGCCTAACAATTTTCTCCAACATCATAAAATTTAATTTTAATTTGTTTCTTCTTTCCAATTTTAAAATTGAAGTCTAGGAATTGTATGTGTAACTACATGTATACTAGTCCTTAGCACGGGCAGAACCTGATTGATATTGGGCTTTTGTTGTGGGTTTTGTGCTTTGAAAAGTAATATTTGGGTGATTAATGATGAAACTTTGTGGCTGTTATACACTTGTCCATAGGTTCCGCGTATATTATATATGAATCAGAAAATTGGATAAGATGAAAATTATTCATCAATAAAGAGATGTATACACCAAATTATAGCACGCAAATAATATAAGTTTTGGTTTTGCGTTATGGATATTTGAGGCACATTACAAATTAATAAATGCCAATATGAATGAAGCAATACATGTTAGTTTTGGTATCAAATAGTAGTATGAGACTATGTGTATCCATTGAGTCGACTTAATTTGATTATGTTTAAGAAGTTTTTTTATCGAAATGTTTTTCTTTTGGGAAAATGGAATCAGATAGGAGTCAATCCAATTTCTTGTATAAACTGTAGAAGGAAGCTCAAGTGCCCAAGTGTTCTCTTTTAGCTTGAGGGTTCAATTACCGGTGAAAGAGGCTGGAAGCTTTTTCATTTGTAGGATGTATAGAGTTGATGGTTTCCATGAGATGTGAGGTGTTAATTTTTATTTATTTTTATTTTTTTTTTGGTGGGGGGTAGGGGGAGGAGCTAAGTGAGCAAGAAATAAAGAGAGTGGATAATATAATCTAATTCATAACTAACAGGAAACACTAAATAGAAATTAAAGCTTACCCAACCTTTTAAGTAGATATAACATTGCAGACAACTACGTAACAAAAGATTGTACCTTGTAAGATATGATAAAAAGAGAGGAAAATTCAGAAGTTGTTTACCTTTGAGCCAAGAGTCTTGATAGGCTAACTTATAAGCATATTGAAGGGCTAGGTGTAGAAGTGGAACAATAGAAGTAAATTTTACAGGGTGCAGATGGGCATCAGAGCTAGAAATTATTATATAGCTGACAGGGTTTTGTGTTGTACAAATTGGGTTCATAGCAGCATGGTATGAACAATAATAGCCCTATTTCCTCAAAACAAATTTACAAAAACAAATAAATAAATATTGTACAAACTATATCTAGCACTCTAATGATACATATACACAGGTAACAATAGTATAATAGTAAAGGCTTAGAGGTGAAAAATTAGGATAAACCATTGTTCAAAATCTAAATCAAGTTACCACGAATGTTGGACTTCTTTCACCACCAGCAACATTAAACTTACAATTAACAAAGACTTTAGTCATGTAATTGCTCGTGAGGATGCTATAATTATGGTTAAGCTAAAAACTGACAATGATGGTGGGGATACTGATCTTTATGTTTCCAAGCATTCATCATGTTCCCAAACCAGCAACAGCATGAATGGTCTTCCCATGATGTGGGTTCAAAGGTTTTGATCCCAAGCATACCTGCTGGTGTGTATAGTATAGGTGTACTTGGCTTTAATGAATTTACCAAGGATATATCCATCGAGGTGTTTACAAAAAGGAGGTTGTATCACTGTAAGTCTGTAACTTGATGTTAATGCCTTCCCAGCAAAAGTAGGTCGAGGCCGAGAGTATTCCAGTTGAGATTGTACAAAAGTTTGTCCTACATAAACAATAATTACGTTTTGGTACTCAAATCATTTTACTTATCTATATGCAGAAAGCCGTTTGCTGGAAGAATATCATAATCCCTCCAATAAATACTTCGTCATTAAGGGAAGAGGAAGGTGTAGCTTTTGAAAGAAGAGGAAGATGATGTAGTAGTAGAAACGTATTATGTTAAAGCTTAGATTAGGGTTACTTAGTATACCATTTAAGATGTAAAATTACTATTAAGGCCCATTTTTTGGATTGTGCAATTACAAATATACCCAAAATTAAATGAAATTCTCTTTAATTAGGCTATCAATTTCAATCTAATTGATAGTCTAATTGAAGAGATATTTTCTTAGGGGTATTTTCTGCTTTAATATAGTATAATATATTTACAAAAATAGCCCTATTTCTGTACAAATTGGGTTCATAGCAGCATGGTATGAACAATAATAGCCCTATTTCCTCAAAACAAATTTACAAAAACGAATAAATAAATATTGTACAAACTATATCTAGCACTCTAATGATACATATACACAGGTAACAATAGTATAATAGTAAAGGCTTAGAGGTGAAAAATTAGGATAAACCATTGTTCAAAATCTAAATCAAGTTACCACGAATGTTGGACTTCTTTCACCACCAGCAACATTAAACTTACAATTAACAAAGACATTAGTTATGTAATTGCTCGTGAGGATGCTATAATTATGGTTAAGCTAAAAACTGACAATGATAGTGGGGATACTGATCTTTATGTTTCCAAGCATTCATCATGTTCCCAAACCAGCATCAGCATGAATGGTCTTCCCATGATGTGGGTTCAAAGGTTTTGATCCCAAGCATACCTGTTGGTGTGTATAGTATAGGTGTACTTGGCTTTAATGAATTTACCAAGGATATATCCATCGAGGTGTTTACAAAAAGGAGGTTGTATCACTGTAAGTCTGTAACTTGATGTTAATGCCTTCCCAGCAAAAGTAGGTCGAGGCCGAGAGTATGCCAGTTGAGATTGTACAAAAGTTTGTCCTACATAAACAATAATTACGTTTTGGCACTCAAATCATTTTACTTATCTATATGCAGAAAGACGTTTGCTGGAAGAATATCATAATCCCTCCAATAAATACTTCGTCATTAAGGGAAGAGGAAGGTGTAGCTTTTGAAAGAAGAGGAAGATGATGTAGTAGTAGAAACGTATTATGTTAAAGCTTAGATTAGGGTTACTTAGTATACCATTTAAGATGTAAAATTACTATTAAGGCCCATTTTTTGGATTGTGCAATTACAAATATACCCAAAATTAAATGAAATTCTCTTTAATTGGGCTATCAATTTCAATCTAATTGATAGTCTAATTGAAGAGATATTTTCTTAGGGGTATTTTCTGCTTTAATATAGTATAATAGATTTTCTGTTTTAATATAGTATAATAGATTCACGAGGACTGCGTAGTTGATATTAGGATCTATACCATTACAATCCATATATCTATTATACTCTATTAAAGCAGAAAATACCCCTAAGAAAATATCTCTTCAATTAGGCTATCAATCAGACTGAAATTGATAGCCTAATTGAAGAGAATTTCATTCAATTTTGGGTATATCTGTAACTGCACAAAACAAAAAAAAGATGGGCCTCAATTGTAATTTCCAGAAAATACCCCTAAGAAAATATCTTTTCAATTAGGCTATCAATCAGACTGAAATTGATAGCCTAATTGAAGAGAATTTCATTCAATTTTGGGTATATCTGTAATTGCACAAAACAAAAAAAAGATGGGCCTCAATTGTAATTTCACCTCCTAAATAACTTCATCCATAGAAACCCTAATGTAACAAGTTTAAGGTTTTGCTTTACTACGTTGTTGTTGTACTAATTCGTCTTCCTCTCTTCTAATAACATACTTAAACCCTAATGTAACCAGTTTAAGGTTTTGCTTTACTACGTTGCTGTTGTACTAATTCGTCTTCCTCTCTTCTAATAACATACTCTTTGTTCGTGGTAACATTCTTTTTTTTTTCATTCTGTATAGTGTCTTATAGTTTAGTATAAGTCAGGTCTAAGTATTCTAGATATGTTCTCTGTTTTATGACTACAAGTATATCTTATATAGATTTCAGTGCAGTTATACATTCAAGTTCATTTAGAGTTTATTTCATATTTCTGCAAACATGGATAAATAATGCTCTAAGTTTGAACAAATTTTATTGCTGCATTTTAAAACCATGGTTGATTATAATCTTAATTCTTATATGTGTTCATTTTCAGGAGTTTATGCATGACTTTATGCTCAAGATTTAATGGACAACTATGCATGCCTCAACAATCGAGCATCTAAGATGGAGCAGATTGTGTCCCAAAGTGATGAAGCCTAACCAAGCCAGACCAAATTCTTATTGAGATTGATGCATGCCGAATCACACTCTCCTGGGTTTTCTACTGCTTTGGTTGCATACTTTGATGGCCAGGTACTACTTATGTAACAATTGGTTTCTTCAGATAACTTTCCAAGAGGCTCTTGGAAAGTTATTCTTGCAGAGGTTCAGGAGTGCACAATAGTCACGTCTATAGTTGAGAACTTGGTATTCTTCCATTTATACACATTAATCCCCATGTTAATCGACATTGGAAGTCTTAACGGGTTCTCCATGTGAATCTTGGTAATTCAAAGTAATACGACATGGAACTGTTTTCAAAAAGTTCTCGCCATTGGCCTATGGATTTAATATGCATGTACAGATTGCAAAGGGGGTCCTTCTAAGCTCATTGAGGTAATTTTTCTTTTATGCATAAAATTACAATTGCTGATATCTGCGTTGACTTTGTTGTTACTAAATGATGCTACATATACATTTGTAAATTGTAATACCACAAAACAGTAGTGCAAACAAAAGTGTAATCATATAGTGTACATGTCTCTTCTTAGCTGCTAATGGTTAGAGATGGAGTTACCAGTTCATTCTTAGATGTATTATCAGTTCATCATACCTTTACAAATTTAATAAATTAAGGTTACGAATTCCAAACTTGATCATCATTGTGTTATCTGTTGTCATTTGAATGATGAAAAAAAAAGGATAAGTATTATCATATGTATGTAAAAGTAGATAACCAGGATGTAAATATCTCTTCTCAGCTGCTAATTGTTGGAGATGGAGTCACCAGTGTTCATTGTAGCTTAATAGTTTATATATCCGCCAGTATACAATATATACCACTCCATGTAATTTTTATCATGGTTGGAAAGTTTGAAACTTGCATTTAGTTAAATTCAAGACACAATATAGCGCACTCAGTTAATTCACATTGTGTCGTAGAAACCAACTATCATAGTGGCATTGTGGTCACTACTCATCTGAAATGGTAACATAATAATCTTATGAGCTGGCATCCGATCTTCATATAATTAGCAACTCTATCTAATATTTGCGACAATGTCAATTTTCCCATCTATCAGCCACTGTCAAAAGTAAAACTGAACATATTTTTGTGCAATTTAGCCTTCATCAGCCATATTTATTAGTAGGAATGATCTTTATGAGATAGTAATTTATTTTACTGTTTGATGTAGTTTTTTTATGGAGGTGGATTGAAGTCATGAAGATTAAGTGTGAGGATCTTTAGATGAATATGAAGAGGACTTATGAGACATTGGAGGTTAGCTAACTTCTCTTACAATTCATGTGAGTTTGAGAATGGACAGATCTTTGAGTAGATTCAGATTCTTCTTCATCAATTCAAGCATGAGGTGCCTTGACAGTTGAGATCCAGATGGAGAAGATGTAAAGGTTTACTTAACAGTATTATTACTACAACAGTATGGAGGGAGTGCAACTTTGGAACAGATCAAGCTGCAAGAAATGGAGCTCCAATGGAGCAAAATGAAGTTGTAATGTTGGAAGGTCTGCTAATGTTGGCCAATAGAATTGAGAATGATCAGACAGAGCTACAAGCTAGCACACAGTAATTTTATTTTCTTGCATACTTAAAAGAGTTTTTATGAAATTGTGGCAATTTCTTATTAGAATTTCTTTAGGTAAATTTAATTATACTTCATATGGTTGATGTTCAAGATTCATATAGTTGAGAAATTGAAAGAAACAACATTAACTCTGGCCAATTAGGCCTAAGAGTTCCATCCTGCCTCCCACTTTAGGTAAGACACAAAATAAAAGCATCAGCAGTACAACAAAAAAACTAGGCTGCCACAGACACTACATTAGAAAAAACATGTCCAGTAGACCAGTACACAACAACAGGTTGTCCACAGATTCACACTACTATAAACTGTTACGAAATTCCAGCACCATCAACAGCAGTCACGTCACTGAAATTGTCCAGTGTCAAGCCTTTCTTTGTCTCTATCACTCATGAAAGTGTAGCCTATTGCATATTTCAGACATCACCCTTAATCATGTCCTCTCAAAACAGCTGCAATACAGAGATTCCAAGATCTTTCTTGGCTTGCATTTCTTTGTGTGCATTAAGTTGATTGGTACTTAGAGACTCGGGCAAAAATATGTGAGACTATAACTTACCAACTGTTTCAAAACTAGCGAAAATAAAATCAGTAACACTCAAGAGAATAAATGAATTAAGACCAGGTTATATAGTTTTGCAATTTCCACTGTTTGTTTCCATACGATGAAGACGGGTTTTGACTTAAGTATTTTATATGCAAATATTGTAGAAAATACAACCTACCACGAAAATTACTACAGTATAAGCATGTGTCAGTTTAGCTACGCCTTCAGACTTCAACATAGAATGGGAGAAACTCATACTCTGTTTAAAGTTGGTCGTCTTTTATTAATAACAGAAGAACAAAGGTAGTATATCACAAAAAAACAGAAGAAATCTAATTCATCCTCCAGGAACATTGAACACAAACCCCAAAACAAAAACCCAAAATTAATGAAGTTGCACGGGCCTAAGGACTAGTATACATTTATATATTGTACTGTACATTCTAAAGTGTTCAGTAAATAAATAATGAATAAATAATGCATGATAAAATGAAAAAACACTGTATATGTGACAAAACAGAGCGTCTGGGGTTGCCCAAATTAATATTGGGCTTAAATGCAGATAGCCAAAATTTATTAATATCCAGCCCATTAACAACCCAATATTGGGCCGAGCAGATCCATTTCAGTTCAACGGAATACCGATTACCGAACAACATTTCAAATTCTCCCACTTTCCTTGATTTTTTCACATCGGAAAGATGAAATATACAGTTCTGAGTTCTGATTTGACTCACTGAGTTGGAGTGCTCTCTCTCTGCCGCAAAAGCTCACAAACTCTCCGATAAACTCATAACGCGAGAAAACTTAATTCTTAAACCCTAATTCATTTTTACTTCTTCATCACCTTTACTAAAACCCTAAACCCTAACTTTTTCTAAACCATCGAGTTTCAATAATGTTCTCTCCTGCAACAAGGAAATCATCTCATTTCACTTCTTCTTCTTCTTCTACTCAGAAAGACCATCGAAATCTAGGGCGTGAATCACCAACTACTCCTGTTGCTTCAGAGAATCCAACAAGATTGCCGCCATCTTCATCATTAGCTATTCCTAATCGGCCAACTACAGGAACACCAGCTCCATGGATTCCTCGATTATCTGTTCTCGCAAGGTACATTAATGAAACCTATTTGTATTGATTTTGCAATGTTGGCGAAATTTGATTGATGGTTTAGTAGTTTATCAGTGTTGTCAGATGTTTATGTAAGTTGGCGTTTGAGCTGGTTTATTTTGGTGATTTCAGAATAGTAGTGGTTTGTATTGTGGTTTTGTTATTTGGAGTTGAGTAGTAAACAACTAACAAATAGTGAAGAACGACGTTAGGTTGCATCGAGAGCGAAAAGAATGAAGTTTGTGATTAAAAATGTCTAGGGTTTTTCTCCACTTGGATAAAACAACGCAGGTAACAGGTGATGTATTGATCCTGGGCTATCTGATCAAAGACCAGAGTGTAAGATATAACTCCAAATAAAATGGGAATAAGAGTGGCTTTGAATGTGATAAATAGATTTCCTGGATGTATGATGTTAAGGAAACAAGGAATTTTGAGGTTCAAGAAAAACAAAATGAACATCTTGATGGAATTTTCTTCACCTCACACACTTGTAAAATTTAGGAATACAAATTAGTGAGGAAGGTAGAAAACCTGGAGGTTGGGAGGGGAGAAAGAAAGAAGGAAAAGGGCTTTTATTGTAACAGTTTGATGATTCTAAATATTTTTCTCAAATAAATTTTACATATTTGGATATTCTTTCTGTTATAACTTTGAAGCGATGATTTTCAAGTTTTGTGCAGTGTGATCAATTGGTTTTATCAAACCTCTTTTTTCAGAGTTTGCTAGGTCATGGTTAGATCATGTTCTGGTGTTAGGTTCTATCAAATGTAAGAATCCCACAAACACTTTTGTACAAACTGTGGGTAGTGGAGTCTCTGTAGTTGTGTGTACAAAGCAACTAATTCCATGCTTTGTAGCCTAAAATTTGGACTGCACCACGATCTGGTAGAGTCCATGCTAAAGGTCCCTTTGTCCTTCTCATCTTTATACCAAATGTTCATATCCAAAAAAAAGGAATTTTCTTGTTCCAGTGCATTAAATGTATGTCTTGTTTACATTCAGACTTCCATCTGGAAATAAAACTGACAACGAGGGGGATGTAGATCCTGTACATGTTGGAGAGTTCCCTGAAGAACTTCGTAATGCCCAAGCCAGTTTTCTGCAGAAGAATGTTCCAAGTAAGTACAGTTAGTCTCTTCATGGGCTTAACCATCTCATCATTTTCAAAGACTACTGATTTCAGGGAGGGATGACTTTCATATCTTCTTTAGCAGGTGACAAAAGAATCTCTGGTGGAATTGACAGAGGAACGTCTCTGTCTTGGATTGTATACGAGAACCAGCTTTTCATCTGGAGTTACTTATCACCTGCAGCTTCAAAACACTGTATTGTTGTTGAAATTCCTTCATCCGTATCAGAAAGAAGAGACAATAGCACACATTTCAATGATGGTAACGCTTGGATGGTTTGCATTATTGATTGGAACAGTACTTCAAAAAAAAAGTATAGACAGCAAAGCAATTCTATGGGGATTATAATGTGCAACAAAAAATCTCAGGCAATTATATATTGGCCAGATATTTACTCTGAAAGTGGGAATTCTCCAGTGTTTAACCTTGCATCTTATGATGGATCTGATGGTGCTTTTTCACCCGCTGATAAAAAGACAACCCCAAATAGTCAGCGGCAACGTAGCAGGCTTGGAAGTAGTTATTTGGTTGAAAAAGGTTGTTTTAATTCATTCATTGCTTCAGCGATTCCCGGCATCTGGCATAAGTGTGTTGCCCTAGCAGCTGGTTCTGATGGTGAGTTATGGCGGTTCCAATGCAGTCCCAATGGTATTGGCCGGGAAAAAGTTCCCCTAGACTTCAATAGTTTATCCATGGAAACCAGTGATGGTAGTCGGGATCTAATAGGCAAGGGATATCCAAGGTCACTTATCTGGGGTTATTTTGAGAAATCTAACCGCCAGTTCTTATTGTTGACAGGGCACGAAATTCAATGTTTTAATATTTGCTTAGACTCGGATCAGGATATCTCGAAGATATGGTCCCATGAAATTATTGGCACCGATAGTGATTTGGGTATTAAGAAAGATCTTGCAGGTCAAAAACGAATATGGCCTTTGGATATGCAGATAGACGATTCTGGGAAAGAATTAACTGTTCTTGTGGCTACCATCTGTAAGGACCGAGTGAGCAGTTCTAGCTACACACAGTATTCTCTTCTATCAATGCAATATAAACCTGGGGTGACCATATCTTTTGAAAACATCGAGCCAATTCGGGAAAGAGTTTTGGAGAAAAAAGCTCCTGTTCAAGTTATAATTCCAAAAGCAAGAGTAGAGGATGAAAACTTCTTGTTCTCCATGAAACTTCGTGTAGGAGGCAAGCCTTCTGGATCTGCAATCATTCTTTCTGGCGATGGAACTGCAACAGTTTCAAATTATTGGAGAAACTCGATTCGACTGTATAAATTTGGTCTACCTTGGGATGCTGGAAAAGTGCTAGATGCATCTGTCTTCCCTTCTATAGAAGACGGTGAAGAGGGTGCATGGGTTGTAGTGACGGAGAAAGCAGGAGTATGGGTCATACCTGAGAAGGCTATTCTTTGTGGTGGGGTTGAGCCACCTGAACGAAGCTTGTCACGCAAAGGGAGCTCAAATGAAGGAGCTGCTGAACAAGAAAAAAGAAGCCTGGCAGTTGGAGGTCATATTGCTCCTAGAAGGGCAAGCTCTGAAGCATGGGATGCAGGGCAGAGACAGAAAGCAGTGTTTACTGGTACCACACGCCGAACTGCTCAGGATGAGGAATCAGAAGCTTTACTTGGTCGTCTCTTTCATGATTTTCTTTCATCTGGACAGGTTGATGATTCTCTTGAAAAACTCAGACTTTCTGGTGCCTTTAAGAAGGATGACGAAACAAATGTTTTTACTCGCCTGAGCAAATCCATTGTCGATACTCTAGCTAAGCATTGGACTACAACCAGAGGAGCTGAAATTGTGGCTATGACAATTGTGTCATCCCAGCTTTTAGATAAGCAACAGAAGCATCATAAGTTTCTCCAATTTCTTTCATTTTCCAAGTGCCACGAGGAACTTTCTAATAGCCAGCGTACGAATCTGTTCTTGTTTTGGCTTCTACATATGAAATTTTATTAGGTCATGCATGCATCGGTATTTCAGCATTTTTTCCTTATTCTTGGTAAATAAGCAAGCCGTATAATAATTCATAAAGCATACTTTGGTAGAGAACAGAGCAATTGTTATGTACGGCTCATCTTGTGCGTACGAGTCATTGTTTTTATTTTTTCACTCCTGCTTAGGGAAATGGTATGAAAATTCCGTTTCGGCAAAGCTACAAATCACTTTGTCTCAGTAGCATGTTTTTTCCTCCCAGAAGTTTTTTATTCATCAATTAAATTGTAATACTTTATGTGAATATGCAGGTCATTCTTTGCAGACTATTATGGAACATGGCGAAAAGCTTGCTGGAATGATTCAGTTGAGGGAATTGCAAAGTACTCTCAGCCAAAACCGATCAAATGGAACTGGCAATTCATATTCTAATACATCTGATGAAATGGCAGGTGCCCTTTGGGACCTAATTCAACTAGTAGGTGAAAAAGCCCGCCGAAATACTGTACTTTTGATGGATAGAGATAATGCTGAAGTATTTTACAGTAAAGTTTCTGATCTTGAAGAAGTATTTTACTGCATATCCCATCAGCTACAATATATAATTGGTGAAGAGCAACCAATGAATGTTAAAATCACACGAGTCTGTGAGCTATCAAATGCATGCATTGTCATCATTCGCACTGCCATGCAATATAGGACTGAACGTGAGTCTTGGTATCCAGTGCCAGTGGGCTTAACATCTTGGTATTGTCAGCCTGTGGTCCGTAATGGATTGTGGTCTGTTGCTTCTTTTATGCTTGAACTTTTAAAAGAATCAGGTAACTGGAAAGAAAAATTAAATCTACATTCTCATCTAGAACAGATGACTGATGTTGTACTGAAGTCATATAGTGGGGCAAACACTGCAATAATTGAGCGTGGAGAAGAACATAAAGGTCTTTCAGATGAGTATTGGGGAAGGCGAGATGAACTTCTGAACTCCCTATATCAACATGTTAAGGATTTTGTGGATGACAAGTACCATGTAAGTCTTCTAGGTCTCAGTTCAAATCCTGGTGTTAACTTAAAATTTATATATGCAGAGTATTTGGACTTACTTAAAAAATTTAGACTTACTATATAGTTGCTAATGAATTATGATCCATGCATGAGTCACAAAAACTGCATAATGGTAGAGTGACGAAATTGATTCGCTTCGGGATAAATTGCCAAAGATCAGACAATCCTGAATTTACTATAGGATGAGTAGTGAATACCTATGGATTGTGTCAATTTAGTCTCCCACCAGAAGTTGGGGCTTTGTTCATGTCATGTATCACAATAATGTACCCAGAGTCTCTGTCATGCAGTTTTTTTTTTTTTTTTGATTGGCAAGCCTGTTTTTAACGAGATCAGTAACTCAAAGATGCACTGCCTGGGATCGAACCCCAGACTCTGTCATGCAGTTACTTACAAGAAAACCTAAATCTAGAAGTATCTTTTTGCTTGTAGAAAATTTATTTTTGGTGCCGAAAGGAATTAAACATTCAGATTTTCTTAATTAACAATGACAAGGTTATGAGGCCTGCAAACTCAAAATGGTCCATTATCTGGAGGCCAGGACACAGGAGTTTAGGGTGGCAGGTGGATAATTTGTATAATGAAGGTGAAAAAATAAAGTTTGAAGCATGTATACTGTACGTTTCATCAAATTTACAAAAATAGGTTTCAGCTCTTATTTTTTTTTTTTTGAGAAATAGATATTTGTTCGAAGGTTATAATAGGGGAGCATGACATAATTGTTAGATTAGTACATGGTGTTCATACTTCATAGTCTTGATCATTCACATAATGTCTTAAGAAGTTCATTTTTCTCACACATACATATTGACTTCAACAGTTACATAACCCTGTCTCACGTCACAACTATGTGTTGGCACAAACTGGCTCACATGTCTGACATGAGCAGATTGTTTTGAATAAGTGTTTAGTTAATTCTTAATAGAGTGCTCAGCGCCTCAGCCTTTATCATTCTAAACTGGTTCATACATCTCACAGATACGTAGATTTTAACTTCACAGTACAGATATGTCAGCACAAACTGGCACACAATGACATAAGCATGTTGCCATGGATATCTCGTGAAAATTAAGAACAGAAACAAAGACCCTTGCATCGATTTCCTTGAAAGCGAGGAACTCAATGAAGTGAGCTAAAGTGATTGCTTTTCTGTAGGAGACTTAGGTGAAAATTGATCAGTAAGCATGCTTTTTGTTTAAATAGCCTTCTTCATCATCATGGGTAGGGATCCCTAAACTCTTGAGAGCAAGGATTTTTGTGTTTAGTTAGCATAGGCTACTTTTTATTTATGTTATCATGTTTTCATTTTTCCACTTTATGACAGTAAATGAAGCTTATACATTGTCGTTTAAGGCACTTAGAGCATGCTTTTGCCACATATATTTTAATTCATACGCTATGGAGTAAAAAGCAAGTTTTTCACATTGTTCACTATGCCCCTCATCATTCTAATTTGTAATGTTCGCAGCATCCAACTGAAGGCGTGGAAGAGTCAAAAGAAGATGATCTCAGAAAATTCTCTGAACCTTTGCTGTCTATTGCTAGAAGCCATGAAGGGTATGAGACATTGTGGAAAATATGTTGTGACCTTCATGATTCAGCACTTCTGCGAAATTTAATGGTACGGAAATTTTGTATATAGCTTCCATAATTTTTTTACTTATATCTCCTTAAGGTTTCTTAAATGTAGTGGCGTAGTGTTTTGCCTTGTTCCATTTTAATATTAGTTTTGGTGGTTCACCGTACTCTTTAATTTTTAATTGTAGAACCATGACTTTAGTATACAGCCACCGGCGGTGAAGACCGACTTTTGGTGTGTGTGTGTGAGAGAGACAGAGAAGAGAGGAAAATTGGAGAAGATGAAGAGTTTATTTTTTTTTTCTCATAATGGACATACAAACACGATTTTCATCTCACCCGACTTTGAATAGACCTCCTAAAGTCGGTCGATTAATGTTTACACAATCATTCACACAAGAATATAAGATAAAAGAAAAGGATCAATTAAAAGAAAGAATGAAAAAAGTAAGAAACCAAAACAGCCACAAAGAAGGGGAACGCATGAGAAATGACTCACCATCAGAAACATAGGGCATATCTGTGAATTCCTTTTGGTAAGATTATGAATGGCCAATGCATGACACAGGACCATACAATCAAGCGAAAAACGGATATTTTAAAGGGGACTTTGGATCCTCATATATGTTACTGGCTGGACTCAATAAGTGCAGATGTAGCAAAGAAACTAAACGAGGAATAGGTTTTTTTCTTCATTATTTCGAAATCAAACTTCCATACTCTGGATTTACTAGCTGTCTTTCAATAAAGCTTGTATCTTGAAAACAATTGCATGGGGTCTGCTAGAAGCATAAGGTACATGTTCATGTGGCAAGTCAGATATACTAGCAATCACCAAAATTTCTTTTCATTCGGTGAATTTAATCTCAAGTGTCATAGACAATATCAATTACTGCTTGATTTTGTGTAATGGTTAGATTGTCTTTTTGCACTACCTTTTCTTTGTCATTTCTTTCAAGTAATGGTTGATTGAGGATGCTAGCGCATCATGCATATTGAAATTTGTATCATCATTATTATTGATATTATTTTATGAGTCATCACATTGTCATCATTCCATTTTGTGATAATTTTGCTTGAATTATCATTTTGTTTTGCAGCATGCAAGTGTGGGACCCAAACGAGGATTTAGTTATTTTGTCTTTGAACGATTATATGAGAACCGTCAGTTTGCTAAGTTACTAAGGCTTGGCGAAGAGTTCCAAGAAGAGCTCACTATTTTTCTGAAGCAGCATAAAGATCTTCTTTGGCTTCATGAGGTTTTGTTAAACCATTTCTCATCTGCATCAAAAACTCTTCATGTATTAGCTCTTTCCCAGGATAATAGTGCTGCGTCAGGGACTGAAGAAGGTGCAGATCCTGGACTCATGAAATGGGGACCATCCCTAGCTGATCGAAAACGTTTGTTCAACCTGTCTAAGATAGCTGCTGTTGCAGGTTAGTTGATTTTCCCAAAACTACCATTTTACTTTGAGAGTTTTTTCTTTCTTATCCCCCTGGAGATTTTCCTTGCACACTGAGACTTTGAATAGTGTTCTGAGCCAAAACAAAGAAAAAGAAAAAGAAAGCTTCTCCTATTTTCATATAGGTTTTCATAGCCCAATATTACTAGAATCAGGTTTGTATGAGAAGTGACCAGTATGTCTGTCACTCTCAGTGTGTCAGACAAACTTGTCCATAACCTTTGTAATGTGAGGGATCATTCTTCAAAACATTGATTTAGTTATTCTGAGATCCTTAAGCCTGTGTTTATTACTAGTCTGTATAGAAAGTTTAAATGTTGCCTAGGAAGTAGTGTTATTGGTGCATGTGACAAAAGATCCATTTGTGCATGTTTTTAGTGACTTCCACAGACGTGATTCATTGTACGTATTTCCTTGTTTTGCTGTAAAAGCTAATATTGTTTTGGTACCATTGCTGCTGTATTGGTGATGTTTGGTTGAAACGTGAATTGGTTGACTGGTATTGATTTCAGCTATCCGTAAATCTTGTATTTTCTATTTAGGGTCCGTTTGACTATGCATTTGCAAAATGTAAAAATCTGGAATATGAAATTTATTTTCTCGACCACAAATATCGTTCGGAAATTATGCAACTGGATATCTATTGAGACTTCGTTACGGTTGAGACCGAATACTTTCCATGTTACGTAGCACGGTAGCACCTGCAAATTTCCGCTCATTTCCGAAGTATCTAACATGGAAAATAGTGATATCCTGGGAAACCAATTTTTTCGGACTCAACCAAACTCAACCTTAATTCATGTTCCTTATATATATATATATATATATACAAATTTTGTATATGCTGCCCTCTATTCCTATAACTTATGATTTGGATATGTTTTGATCAGATTCATGTGGTTTGTCTTTGTAAAATTTACAGGTAAGGATGTAGACTATGAAAGGAAGACTAAGCACATAGAGGCGGATTTGAAGATTTTAAAGTTGCAGGTGCAAATTCTTTTTCACTACAGTAGACTGGTAGTTTGACCTTTTAATGTTGTGGTGTCACTCATACAAATCATTTACACTCTTCTCGCTTGATGACACATGTATGTCTAAGGTGTGAAATCCTCTTCTCGCTTCCTCACAAAAAATACTGTTTTATTGAACAAGCACCCCCCCCCCCCCCCACCCCCCCACCCCCAACGCGTGCGCACGCGCACACACCACGTACACCACACACAAAAGAAGGAAAACAAGATTACTCTTATGCATGAGCCCAAAAGTCATGGATATGGATGACATGGTGTTGCATCTGCAGGAACACATAAGAAATTTCCCTCCAGTAATTAGGCGATGACTTAAAGAGAGACCTGATTACAGATTTCAGGATCTTATTAGTTATTACTAGCTGGGATTCCCTGATTGGTCATTAGTTTTCGTGCAATTTTGCTTTTATTACAATGGTCAGGGTGACCTACTCCTTCATCCTGTTTTTGTACCCTCCTTTTCATTATTCAATAAAGATTAAAAGTCCAATTTATCAAATAATAATAATTAGGTGCTGATGCTGTCTTTAATATTAAACATGTTGTAGGAAGAGATTATTGAGCTCCTTTCTGACAACGAAGAGGACCAAGCCATTAGACATGGTCTGATCCCTGCTAGAGAACTGATAAAACTTTGCCTCGATGGTAATACTCCTGAGCTATCCTTGCGGGCTTTTGAGGTGTTTGCATGGACCATGTCATCCTTCCGTCAGTCCAATAGAGGGCTTTTGGAAGAATGCTGGAAACATGCTGCCGAACATGATGACTGGGGAGGTCTCTATGAAGCTTCTATAGCTGAAGGGTGGAGTGATGAACAGATGCTAGAAAATGTAAGTGAAACTGTACTCTTCCAAGCCTCAAGGAGATGTTATGGGCCACTGGCTGAGACATATGAAGAAGGGTTTGACGCAGTGCTTCCACTGCGGCAAGAGGATGCAGACTTACAGATTGTGAAGGATCCAGCTTCTAGTGTAGAAGGGATCCTAATGCAACACAAGAATTTCCCTGACGCGGGTAAGTTGATGCTGACTGCAATCATGTTTGGTAAAGTGGGAGCTGAGAACATTTCTGAAGACCAGACTTGTACACCAATGGAGTAACGAGTGTATCAGTTCGATTTGTATAATTTTTGTTGATCCTCTGTCATGGTATTTTTGTTCCTTTCGAACATTTTCTCTGGTTCATATAGGTATCCAATGTATTGTAAGAGACTGTAAAGTTTTGTCTACAGTACCTTGGGAAATACATGTAAACATCTCCATAAGTGTGGGTTTACAGAGCTGCCCCTCGAGTTGTTGAAAAATTACCTCCTTGTAAATCACTTGTCATACATTTTGCAACAGATTATTGGTACATACAGAATCTTCTGAAATTATCGTTAAAGATGATCTGCCAAATCTCTGATATTCATTAGTCAATGGAGCTTAATGTACAAGGACCTTCTTCTTTGTTTGATTTCCAAAAGAACATAGCACTAGTGACTCAACTTTTGATCAAGTCATATCATAGTGTTTGCCAAATTATTCCCCTTTTGCTGGTATTCTAACCTGCTATGGCTCTAGTCTCTAAATCAGGTTCTTATCCACATGATAGTTTTTGAGCCTACCCATTGAGTTGTCCATACGATGTTCAGTAAAACTTGCAGTGCAGTTTTGGTACATACTCGGACCCTAAAAGTGTTGACTAACTGTTGTTTACGCAGTTTGCAGATCAGATTACTGTACATACTCCAGACAATGGTGACAAGTACAAACAGCAACTAAATCTTTTCATGGTTATGATCCATTGGTTTTATGATTCCAGTTATAATACCAGATGGTGGTCATTGAAGTTTCAATCTTCTTAAACCCCAGTCCAAGTGGGTAAACTTAGTTAAACAACCAACCTGCAGTTGTGCAATGTAATTAAAAACATAACTAAAATTTCTATAGATTTGCAGCTGACTTTGAATCAGCGACTCCGTGTTAGTTTTGAGTCCACAAGGACCCATGAGAAGCTTTATAAATCATAATGCAAACAGACTACTATTGTATTGGGATTTAACAGACCATAATAGACATGCGAATTTCCTATTTACATTTTTGACTTGAGGTTTCTTATTCCAAACATTGTAAGTGGAGTGTGCCAGCAACTCATTCCATGTTTTGGGCTTTTAAGTTCTTGTTTTGATTATGAGTTCCTCAACCCCTTATGGTGGTGAGGAGGTCATGGCAAATTTGTATGTTAGGTGTCAAAAGACTGGTGTTTGATTGATGGAAACAATAAGATTTTTGTTTAGGATTTATTACATGAAAATGACATTTTACACGCCAGAAAACATCTGGTGAATCTTTGCAACAATGCATTCATGCTGATGCTTCAAATGTAGAAACTGCTTCAAGTGAAAACTCCCATCTAACAAAAAATAAAGACGTGCTTCAAGTGCTTTGCAGGTAAGAAATTCAGTAAACTAGGCATGAAGTTCTTAGATGGTAAACCTTAATGATTGACTTCTGCTTTTCCTCATCATAGATAATTCAATTTAACACATGTTTCTTTCATGTCATAAGTACACCACATTAAGGCTGAATGAAAGAAAGAGCCACTTGAACTGTCAAACAATACAATAGATGAAATCAGGTTCTTTTGAAGCCCAGAACAATAAGATAACTATGGGAACGTTTCGTTGAAAATTTCCAGGTCATTTGTAAAGTTGCTTAAATCTTTTAGCAGCTTCCAAGACATCATCCCTGTGACCAAAAGCACTAACTCTGATAAATCCTTCACCACCAGGCCCGAACCCACTACCTGGAGTAGTAACTATATGGGTCTTCTCAAGAATCTCACTGAAAACATCCCATGAGCTTTGACCAGGGAAATGGACCCACACATAGGGTGCATTTGTCCCTCCATACACATTAAAACCCAAAGACTTGAATGTGTCTACTATTATTTGGGTGTTCTCCTGATAGAATCCAACAACTTCACGCATGGCCTGTACAATGAAAATTTGTTCAATCACTTTCAAGGATATGAGGACATATACATAAGAGTAAACAGACGTTATGACCACAAACTGACCTTAAGGCCTTCTGGGGTGAGACAAGCTAGTCCACCAGCTTGGGCAATGTTTGAGGCACCATTGAAGGCAGTACAGACTATGCGACTGAAGTCCTTTGCCACAGGAAATCCGTCTGAGAAAAGAAGTTCTTTGGGAATTACAGTCCAACCGAGACGGACTCCAGTAAACCCAGCATACTTGGAAAAAGATGATGTTTCAAGTGCAACCTAAAAAAAAATATACAGTTCAAATACACAAAGCTTGAACCAATATATTTGAAAGGGGAAAAGGGGGGATAGCCTAGTTCTAAGAACACAGGACATTCATATATGAGTACTTTTGGCATCATTTCATAAGGCCAGACATCAACAATAAGATATCACAAATATTATTAGTGAGGCAGCGGAGGTTGAAAATAATTATTAGCAACATTTCCATATCAAAAGTTCCCAGCAGATGTTGAAATTAATTATTAGCTGCACTACCATGTCAAAAGTTGCCTACCAGTCGACCAGACTTGTACCAAAACTGAGACTAAAGCAATCCTTTAGAAATCAGGATGGAGAAATTCAGGAAAAAGTACAATAAAAATACAAAGAGATTCATCATATACATACTAACCTCCTTTGCTCCAGGAATTTCAAAGATAGAACGTGGATTGTCATCTGTCATATACATGCCATATGCAGAATCATATACTATGATTGACCCATTCTTCTTTGCAAATTGGACTAATCGTGTCAGTTGTTCCCTTGTTGCAGCAGAACCAGTAGGATTATTTGGTGAGCAGAAAAATATGACATCTGTACGCGAAACCTTTGATAAATCAGGGAAAAAATCATTCTCTGGGGTGCATCTCATGTACTCAATGTTTCCATACTTCTCTACGTCCGTTTGGAACTGTCCAGTTTGTCCCATTATAACACTTGAATCCACATATGCCTGTTTGAATGAGAAAAGGTAAGGTTGGAAATTAAAATGAAATACAAAATTTATCATTGAGATTTGAGATAATAGATACTGTAATGCTAAAAAATAAAAATTGAGATTCAATCATGCCAGGCCACAAAAATTAGCCCCTCTTTTTCATCCCAGGCTCAGATCATTTAAGAACATGATTCAGTGTGTCCATTCTTTGCAGAGCTGCAAGATAGTACTTAAATGGAATCTACTGGATGAACAGTATGTGTTCCACACAAATGTTTTCACTTTAAAAGGTATACCTCGTTATTGTAACGCATTAGTCAATACATGTATGTTAACGTTCCCCATGTTCCCAGTAACAGTGGGCCTTTCAAGCTTTTAACATCAGAAGACATAATGCTGACAGGTCATGGATAAACATCTCAATTGCATGTGGCAATCACTACCTCAACGTAACTTTGCCCTGTTTTCTGAGAACATGACAACATACTAAAGAACTCTCAAAACTCTCAAGGGGGGACCACTAAGAAAACGGACAGTGACTAAAGCAGATGACGTGAATAGAACGTGAGTTGCAGAAACTTACCGGGTATGATGGATCTTGCACAGCCATCGTCACATTTGACCCAAAAAGAAGCTGCCACAAGAGGGAACAGATGTTAGACCACATTGCTTTTATAAATGAATATTGAAGTCTTTACTTCCTCACCATTTAGTAGCATTACTCTCTAAAATAGAAAATTAAAGTACAAACTACAAGCATTGGATTTTAGTTAAAGCAAACCTGTAGACGGGAGATGTCACACTTGGCACCATCTGACACAAAGATATCATTTTCCTCTATGCCAAGGCCACCATAATATGTAGATGCAATTTTAGCTCTCAGTTGCTGCACAGATAAAATCATCATTATTGTTCGTTTTTTTTTTTTTTTTTTTGCCACAATCTCAACAAGTGGATGCAGAGAAGCCTTAATGAAATCATTATTCTACAAGTTTCTTTGGAAACTCAATATGTGCATTATTTTTGCTCGGTACAACTATACATTAAAAATTTAACTCTGCAACCCTGGAATCCTACTGGCTGAAGTTGAAAATCAATCCAAGACGTTGATGCCCATTGCCCAGTCCTAACAGTTTGACCAGAGCGACACTTCACACAACACCTTTCAGACTCAAAGACAAGCCAACACTATGGGAATTATGATTATGATTTCGAGAAAGGGATACATTTTTTATAGTCTCTCTCCTCCGTAATTCAACTTTGATACAACATTATTCCTTTCCTTGTCTTTCTATTGATTATCTTGTGAAGTAAGAGTTATGTATATGATGCAAGGTATGCACATATATGCATTTAATCTTGGGCCAGTTGAAGCTAAAACATTATTTCTTTCCTTTCTTTTGATTACCTTGTGAAGTAAGAGTTATGTATATAATACAACGTATGAACATATATGCATTCGATTTTGATCTCGGGCTAGTTGAAGCTGTAATCTATTAAATCTGGACATCTCAATTGTCAACAAATGTTTCTTTTATATTTCTCAATAGTTTTACAATGTATTTGGAGAATATGTCCAATAAAATTAGAGGTTACAGACATACATCTATCATTTTTTGAGAAGAAAAGAGAATGAAACAATAGTACAAAACATCAACAGATCACATCAATTCATGCCCTATTCAGAAAACAAGTTTTGAACATAAAAAGAAAATGCAACAACTAATGTGACAACAACTGCATGTGAGAAACCACAGAATTGAAAATTGAATTAAAACTACAACAAATACCTTTTCGCCCTGTTCAGCTCCATAACCACTATAGCCCTCTAATGTTGACAATTCATGTGCCCTCTGCATCATTAAAAATATTTGAAGAATCAGAAACCAGTTCAAAATTAACACCAATGCTTAACTGTTTTAATCTAATGCTTCATCATCGACTTATTATAGGCTCACATTTAAAATCCTTATCCACCTTCACATAAACCCTCTGCTGTATGTTTACAGAGAGAAAGAGGACAAATTCAATGGCAATGAGAATATAAGATTTACCTTTGCCATAGCAGATGTTATGAATTCCGGAATAGGCTCAGTTGTATCACCAATTCCAAGGCGTATGACATTTGCATCGGGGTACTTCAACATGTGCGCAGCCCTTCTTCTGGCAATCTAATAACAAACAGTGAAAACGACAGATCCATTAATATTGAAAAAACATTCATTCAATTCAGATAGATAGAAAATACATAGGATGTCCTACCTTGTCGGAATATTATAGAACGTATGAATTAAACAAGGAATGCCCAACAAGCGTTTGATACAAAGTATGAGGTGGAAATCTATGCATAATACGAACGGAAATATCTTGTAAAAGTTGTTATGCAGATACATATACTTTCTCTTTTTCTTCTTTTTTGTTTCCAATATTTTTTTTCCAGTATGCCTAAACAAAATAACGGCTGTCACTTGGATGTAAGTAGTCTAATAAGTATTATAGGAAAAACAGATAGGTTAATGCAACTCAGCTAAGCAATCCAACCCAATAATGCAAGAATATAAACATAGATACAATACACATCCACACTCACCTCTGGAAACAAATAACCAGCTTGGAGTTTCGCCATATTTCCATTTCGAGATACATTTGTATTGTAAGCTTTTCAACAACAACAACAACAAACAATATTACAAAACATTTAAAATTTCAAAAACTCAAACTCCAGAACCAAAATAGAAGTACTAAAGCAAATACCAATCTGTTGTTTCTCATTAGAAGGAGGAGGAGGAGGAGGTGTTGCTGCTACACATTTGCAAATACCACTGTTCTTCGTCTTTACCTTAATCGATAAATCTTTTGTCGAAGAAGAATATCTAATAATAATAATAACAAATTAAGAAAAATCAAGTAAATAAACATTAGCTCAAAATTAAATTAAATTAAATTAAATTAAATTGAATCTAACCTGGTATTGAAAAAGGTGTTTTGACCTAAGAATCCCGAACCAGACGAAGAAATTGAAGTAGCTTGTTGCATCACTGACATCTTCTTCTTCGCTGCTACTGCTACTGCTACTGCTACTGCAGAGTGGAAAAGTTAGTTATTTTAGGGTTTTTGCAAGTGTGAGTTGCAGTGAAGTGAAAGATTCTTTCTGTTTTGGGCTTGGTATTTTGGGCCTATTTTACTATTCAGTTAGGCCCATTTGGTCTTGCATTTTTGGATTTTCTATAACAAATTTATTTGGCACTTTCTTCTTTCACTTGTTCATCACCATCTAGCTAACTAATAAAGCTGCAATTCCTGCAAAGGGAAAGAAAGAGCAGCTTTAACAGGTTGGTTGCTTTGGTTTACTTGCTACATTTTTCTATTTATTTCTCTTTATTTTTTTCAACAAAGAAATGCAATTGTAATAGTAGTTGTATTTTGATTGCAAAGTTATGATCATGGACTTGTTTGGGATGACTAGTAAGATGATTTTTTTTTTTTTTTTTTTTTGTTCTTATACTATAGAGTTTCAGTTTGATATATTATAGAAATGGGTATTGTTATATGATCATGGGGTTTTGTCATATTTTTTTGTTTTGTGATTATTGTTTGAAAGGATCCTGCCTTCTTTTTTATGTTTTTGGGTATATTTTCATTGATGTTTGCTAAATTCAATAAATTATTGATTGGGTTTAACATTTAAGGCATACCTTTAGAGTGAGAGTAATCACGGAATTATTCGACATCCTAATCATTGAAACCTTATGATTTGTTAGCATAGTATCAATCCCGATTTACATGTTTTTTTTGTTAACTCTATTACTGTTTTTTTTATAATTACTTGGTTTCCTTCCTTCTATTTAACAGATTAAATGAAGAGGCAGAGGCTTTCTTCAATGGAAAATTTGGACAGGATTAGTTCCCTACATGAATCGATTCGACGACACGTACTTTCCTTCCTTCCCATGGAAGACGCAATTAGAACGAGTGTACTTTCGAAAAATTGGAGAGATGTATGCTCTTATCTCCCCAATTTGGAATTTAATGAAGGTGTATACAGACAGAATAAACGCGGAAGAGAAGGTTTGGATGAGTTTAAGGATATCATTGACCAAATGCTTCTAGTTCATGATGATTCGAACATAAAGCGTTTTATGCTCCGTTTTTATAAGGCACAGACACCCATATCTACTCAACACCTCAATGCATGGATCTCTTTTGTTGTGCGACACAATGTCCAAGAGCTCACTCTAAATCTGGACCATTGGCCAATTGAACAACTTCCATCTTGCCTCTTTACTTGTAGTACATTGACAACGTTGGAATTGAATAGTCTTCGTCTCAGGTTGCCTACTACCATACAATTTCCATTGCTAAAATCGTTAGTTCTTGATAAGATTGGATTCGTGGATGATAACTCGACAAACAAGCTCTTTTCAAGTTCTTCTTGTCCTGTACTCGAGGATTTGATAATACTATGTTGCTACCAAAGCATTGAAACTACTCATACTGTTTCTTTTTCCAAGCTTAAGCTTTTGAAGTTTTTCGAAAATGATTTCTTTTTCAATGTGGGCATTGACCTTAATCTTAAAACCAACCTTTTCATCTCATATCTTCACAAGTTTGCGTACAAAGGTAAAGAACCACCAAAGCTTAGTTGTGAGACTCTTTCTTCTATGACCCAAGCCAAGTTTACACTTACGTTACCCCCTACTGATTCAAATGATACTTGTGAAAACTCTGCAAGTAAGATTCTGATGGGTTTGCGTAATGTGGTGACACTGAGCTTAAAAGGTTTCTACATTGAGGTATCAGTCATTCTTCCTTATTATCATATGAAAGTGTCTTATTTATTTTCAAGCACTATCAAATGCTTACAGTTCCATCTATATTCAGTTTCTGACGAGGGATCAGGACGTATCAACCTCCCTGGTTACATCATCTGATAGTCTGAAAACTTTGAAGCTTCATATGCATGCTACTAAAAACCAATTGCAAGTTGTAACTTTTCTGTTGAGGAGTTATCGGAACGTACAAAGCTTAAGCATATATTTCTCACAGGTGCAAATATAGTTTAGTGGGTGTTTTAAACATATTGATATCCATTTTTTATGTAGTTGATTAATTCATGAATATTTCTGTTGATTAGGAAGATTACACATCCTTAAACATGCTCAACATGGAAGAATATTGGCAGTCAGAAGTTTTGTCCACGAGAGATAACTTGAGTCACCTTAAAACAGTTGAAATTGATTTATTCCAAGGAAGTGACATTGAGCTACAACTTGTGAGATATTTGCTTGTGAGTGCGAGCACATTGGAGAGAATACGTATCGATCTCCAATTTTATACAGGAGACGCAGAGGAGCAAAGGAGGCTTAGTGCAAAGTTGCAGACATTCACCAGAATTTCTCCCGATGCATCAATATACGTGTCAGGATTTGAAAGGCAAGTTCCAAGTGTATCTTATTGAGTATCTTCTGAACAATTTTCTCTTTGGTTGCTCAGTGTCTATATTTTGAGGCTTCTGCAATGCTTATCAATTCAATTGATCTATTTAGATTTATGACTTCTTTAAACCCTATATTGTTTTATGCACTACTTGTCATTTGATTAGTTTTATCTTGGAGCCTTCCATGGCATTTTTATGAAGACTTCACAAATTTTCCTGAATTGTGTTTGAGTAAACCGAAAATATTGAGGATGTCTACATGCTACAGTAGACCTCTAAAAAGGAATATCTTCAACATAGATTTTGAACATCTTAGCATAATTGTAGGCGAAGTTATATTTTAGAGCATCGAAAGTTGGAAAAGAAACATACATCTAGTAGAAGTTTAAATTCTCTTAGTGTTTCGATCAATGCAGTCGATCCATGTATGTCATCTCCTTACCCTATCTTGTTCAATGTAGTTTTCACTTTTGAGGATTTTTTTCATGAAATCTCTAGTGGGACTTCACAAATTATTTTGCAGTGCATTGGGTTAAACCAAATATTTTGAGGAATATCCCTAATGTTTTTGAAAAGAGGAATGAACATTCCTGATGAGAGAAATGTACTAGTGAGAGAGAATAATAGGTTTCTTCATGAAAGAGTTGGATTATTTCATTTATCATCAAGTGCCTTGTGAGTAGTGACATATTCCTTGGTTTTTCTATGGGCCGATTCCATTTTTGAAGTTGCCTAATCCGCTCAAAGCATCGAGCAGTTTTATGGGTCATTTGGTAGGAAGGGATCTGCCACATATTAAGATCTCAAGGAGCTCTAATCTTATAATCAAAGAGAATGCAGTGGTTGTTGTTTGACAACACTACTGTTGTAACAACCATTATGTTTTTTCAGTATATGGAACATTATGTTTTTTGAATGGTAGGTATTCTTGATCAATCAGATAGTTAGGCTGGAAACTGTAATTCAGTTTTGTTGGAAGGAAAAGACCCATTGTGTAGTGTGCGCTTCTGTCTTGTGAAGTGACAGAGAATAGGGTTGTTAGTTGTTTAAGATATGCTGTGTACACCACTGTCTTGCTCTTCTTCTTATTTTTATTCTTCCTTTTATTGACACTTTAACAAATTTTGAGATATTATGATGTTTTAATCTTCTACAAGCACATGAACCTGATGTTGTTTTAATGTAATGTAAATTGCAATTTTTGGTATATAAAATTCAACTTACTTGATTTTGGTTGTGTAAACTGTAATGTAGATTTGTTGGTCACTAAGGAAGAGGTAAAAGCAGGGTTCCTAAGGTAGCTGCTGCTCGGGTCATTTACAGAGATGCAAATGGGAGAGTGGAGGCACGTGGATATAGAAGGTCAATTTAAGTGATGCAGAGGAGACAGAGGCCAAAGCAGCTGAAATAGAATTATCAGTGTGATACCCAATGGACAGCTAGCCTTTTGTAATGTGGGGTTGTGTCCTATGTTATGTAATAAAGAAGCTCGTCATGGGCACTTAAAAAATTGTTTTGATAGGCTACCGTCTGTTTTCTGTTTTGAGTCTGTCAGACAACATTAAGCTATGTAGTGAAGTTCTTTTAAGCGAAAATAAAATTGTATACTTGTGGGAAGTCTGTGTAGTCATGAAGTATAAACTTATGCACAGGGATGCACCTAGTGTGCCACACCTCCCGTTCCTGTTGTTGCACGGCCAACTTTAGTTTATGATTGTTATTACATTTGGTACATGTTGATCTCATGCATAGGCCATGTTTTGGTTCTAGACTTTTTTGAGAAGTAAACAACAACTGGGATTATTGGGTGTCAAGATTTTATGCTCATGGTTCATCTATAGTTTTGTTCAAAGTATACTGTATTCTGATGAGTTGAAATTAATTAGTTGAGCAAGACAAAATATATATAGATACTTTCACCTGGTAACATCATGATTGTTATTAACACACAGGGTCAGGCTGGGGGTTGCTAAATTGCCGAAAGAAGTGTTTTTTTACGGTGATGAACCCATTTATGAATTTAGAATTCGCTAATCGGCATGTGGATTGTGTTAGAATTTTTCATGAACGTTATGAGGGTCTCAGCGCTTTTCGTGGCATCCTATTCATGCCACAAAATATGCTGAAATCTATATGAAGAACTGCTAAACTAATTTTGATGAATGGTTGAAAGACCTTTTTTTTTTTTTGGTAAAGATCATACTTGAAAGACTTGAATAGTATGAGTTGCTCACATGAATCAGCAATGACCGATGTGTTAGTAATGTGACTGAGATGTTGGAGCATACCAAATTTTATTTACTTACCAAGTAAATTTAAGTTCTCATTGAATATGGTTATCTTCCAATACAGAGCCTTTTCCAGTACTCTTGTTTTTATGATGAGTGGAACCTAAAATGTATTTTTGAGAATGGAGAATGGAAAAACAACATCTCTTCTCCATTCAAAACGATGTGTTCTAATTAATGAATTATGCTGGAGTGTTGGACACATTCCTGATGTTTAAATCTTACCAAGGGTCAGTGATTTACTTGATATTTAGTTTTTTTTAACACACTTCGAATTGTCTTACAACTTACAACTAATCCAAAGAAAACCTTCCAATAATTTTATTGTGTGAAGGCTGAAGAGTACAGATAAGGTAGGGAGAAATCTGACCCATAATGGATCAGTTGAATATTAATTGAACTGATAAAATTACATTTGCATCAAACCATTGATTCTTTACCAAAAAAAAAAAAAAAAATCAAACCATTGATTGTAATCTACTTCTTAATACTTAAAATTCAATCCAAGACAAAATAGTTCACAAGAAAAAAAAATTCAGTGGAAAGAAGCATAAGAAACTAGGATATCTCCTGGTTCCATAGACATGGTGGTGAAGGATAAAAACACTAATAGGTGAGACTGCAGTGTAAGGAACCTGAAAAACTGGGTCTCCAACAGACCAACATTGATCTCTCTAGGGAAGAGCTGGTAAACTAATGTCGTTTTGCTATGCCACTATGCCAAGAGATGTTAGCAAGCCAGAGAAACTTTAGTTTTGCTCCTCTTTTATTTACATCATTACAACCTCAGCCATTTTCTGGAACATCTTGTCTCCTGCGTGTGGCAGTTTATATGCCAGGAAGGCCATCTGCTGCCTGGTCTTACAAGTTCGGTGATCTTTTATAGCAGGGAAGCAATTTTGAAGTCGTAAATAACTAAATACCTTTAATGATTTGCAAAAAGGTGTATAGTTTGTTGCATAAGTTGCTAGTTTGACCTTATATATACATCTTGAAACTTCAGCATACTGATCCTTAAATATATGTTTTACTTGATGTCCTTTGAATGTATTCCCTTCAGCTTCCAAAGATGAAGAGCCATGATTTTAACTCTTTGCTTTAAATCTCAGCTGTGCTTTATCACCTCATCACCGCAATTGAATTAGTATGAAAGCTGTAGTACATGAAAGTAATCAAATTTTGTGCATGTTGCAGCAGTTCTGTTCCAAAAGAGCCACGATTTGATTAAAAACTTCATTGCTTGCACAATCGATATTGTTTGATATATTGGGTAATCAACTGGACAGAAAGTACGGAGGAATATATCAGTGTTCAATGCACAACTACCCTGACTCTGACTTGCAGCATGTCTCCTACATGAAGATAACATTCGGAGTACTCAACAGATGTTTATTAAGGTTGTAGGCACCATGGACCGATTTCATTGCTCGACTTTTTATCTCCGAACTTGGACAAGTGTTCGTGAAAATTAGCACCTTCAGTCTCACTTTTAAAAGTGAATAAATTTATTCATCGTCTCATGAGTACATAAGCAGTCGATCTTTCCAACAAATCTATTGAAGGGTCATTGTAAGAGTGAATGGCGGGCGGCCAGTAAGAAGCTAAGCAGCCCTACTGCGGCAACAGCCATTTACCAGGTTGTTCTGTCTAATCTCTCTCTGGATTTTGGCGGCCTCCCAGCAGTCAGTAAGAAGCTAAGCAGCCCTACTGTGGCAATGGCCATGAATCTTATTATTATCTTTTCCCGTTCATTGCCACGATACCCGATTGTTCTGTCTAATCTCTCTCTGGAGTCTGGATTTGCACCTATCAGGAGCATTATTCCTTTAACTAGGAGGTGTATATCGTGGCCCGAGAGTGGTGGGAGTATATATCTTTCATTCAAAAGGGCGTATCGCTTCTCCATTCAAAACAACATTCAATAACTATGTTGGACACATTTGATTAAGGATTGTGCTAGTATGTTGAACTATGTTGGACACATCCCTGATGTTTGAAGGTTACTAAGGGGTCAGCACATCTACTTGACATTTAGTTTTATCCAACACACGTACACTTCAAGCCAATTCATGAAATATAATGTCTAACAAGTAATCCAAAGAAAATCTTCCAATAATTTTATTGTGTGAAGAGTACAGATAAGGTATGGAGAAATCTGAACCCAAAATGGATCAGTTGAATACTAATTGAACTCGTAAATACTACAAGTAATCCAAAGAAAATCTTCCAATAATTTTATTGTGTGAAGAGTACAGATAAGGTATGGAGAAATCTGAACCCAAAATGGATCAGTTGAATACTAATTGAACTCGTAAATACTACAGGAGCATCAAAACATTGATAATAATCTACTTCTTAATACTTAAAATTCAATCCTGCAGTTTGCAAAAGATGCATGCTTCTGGCACCCTGCAGTCCTGTACACTAGAATTAGTTGATACAATGTTGCCTCTGGACAAAGCCAACTTGAATCACGAGAAATCTATTGAAGCATCAGGAGAAACTCTGGTGAACTTCAACAACTTTTCACTAATCCTCATTTTGTTCTCTAAATACTCTGAATATTTTGAGAGGTCCTTAACATTTGTCGACTTCTTTAAGTATTCAAGTAAATGATGTTTAAAGCATTTGATACTCATTTTCTCCAAAGTACTTGCACTCAAAAGCAAAAACCTCACAAGGTTTAACTCATTTTCACTTCCTTTGAAAAAATCAAGTTGAACTATTTTAAGGTGCTTCAATATATCTCTTGTACACAACACTTTTGACTGCCAATATTCTTCCATGTTGCGCATGTTCAAAGCGCTGTAACACTAAAAAACAGTAAGAAAAGATGAATTAATCAACTATATCATGTTGACCTACAATGTAAACCAATATGTTTTATGCACAAATAAGCTTCTAACTTTGATTTGTACCATATAAAAAGATATGCTCAACGTTTGAAGGTTGGGATAACTCCTTAACAATAAGATTGTCGCTTGCACTTGATTTTTAGTACCTTGCAGCTCAAGGTTCAAACTTTTCAGACTATAACATGATGTAGCCAGGCTTGTTGATAAGTTTCGATCCCATGTAAGAGACTGAATATAGAGTGAAGTGTAAATCAAGATATTGAAAAAATGAATGGAACTTTGCAATTAGTAACTTAATTAAGAATGAATAATACCTCGATGTACAAAGCCTCTAAAGTAAGTCTCACCACATTCTGCAATCTCTTCAGAATCTTACTTGCAGGAGTATCCAAAAAACCAGGGTCTGTATCGTTTGAACTAGTAGGAAGTGAGGTAGCATGGTCAAACTTCGCAACGGAGATAGTGGAAAGAATCTCAGAACTAAGATTTGGCAGCTCTATATCACTGTATACAAATTTGTGAATATTTTGGAGGGAATTAAGGTTATTTTTGAGGGCAGGTTCGCAATGAAGGATGGCCAAATCCTCAAGCACAGGACAACAACAATTTGAAAAGAGATGGTTTGCTATTGCTAGGTTATCAAAAGAAACAAAATGAAGCTCCAATGTTTTGAGCAATGGGAATCTAATGACAGTAGGCACTTTGAGATTGATGTTGTGCAAAAACAGTGTTGTCAATGTTTTACATATAAAGAGGCAAGGTGGAAGTTGTTCAATTGTCCTATAAAATGAAGAAAGGGTGAGCTGTTGAACATTGTGTTGTACAGCAAAAGATATCCATGAGTTGAGATGTTTCATTGATAGGTCTGTCTTAGAGTAGTACATGAGTTTGAAATGTTTTACGTCTGATTCATCATGAAGGAGAAGAGTTCTATCAACCATATCCTTGAATAGAATCTTGCACTTCTTATCTTCAAATTTTTGTTCACTGAATTCCATTAGGGGGAGAGAAAAACATACATATCTCCAACTTTTCGAAAGTACGCTGGTTCTGATAGCATCTTCCATGGAAAGGAAACAAAGTATATGTCGCTGAATGGATTCATGTAGGGAACTAATCCTGTCCATATTTTGTCTAAAGAAAACCACTGTCAGACTATCTATGCATGCATCTTACTCTGGATTGAAGTAAAGAAAACTATGAATAGTTTAATTAATACCCTTTTAAGAACATAAACATAGAAATCTCTATACAAGTTTTAAGATGATTTTATAAAATCTTGTTACGTAATAAAATTAAGTACAATACAATAGAATATAATCAAATCAAATCAAACCAAAAGGCTAGAGAACAAAGAGAAAACCTAACCTTGTGCCGAAGAAGCTTGAAGGAGACTAGTAGCTGAAGAACCACGTAAGTTGTATTGCTTTACCCACTTTCAATAGTAGTGGAGTATTATATTATAGGCTAGGCCTCCCAAAGCCCAATACAAATTGAAGTCTCATATCCTCCAACAACTATTCAATCATCTAACAATTTCTAATTGTGTGCAGGCCAAGAGCGAGGTGTTTGTAGTTCCATTGGTTGGTTCGAGCTAACGACATACAACGTATAAGGTTTAGGATTGTTCTTCACCTTGTCAGGATTCATATTAGAAATCTTTGAGTGATACTAAATATCTCATTGGTGGTTTCTACTTTCTAGGATACATCTTAAACATTAGTTCCCCTGAATCGAACCATCCCCGCCCCGCCCCGGCCATGTTTGAGTTCTCTGACAAGCACAGGCTTCTACACAAATTATGATTATTCATCAGAACGAATGCACACATTTTTTTCATATTTATGACAGGGAGAACAGACAAATCCTTAAGCATACTTTTTTTCTTTTGGTAAATCTTTGAGCATACTTTCACTCACCTGGTAAACACATTCAAATTAACACATAGGGTCAGGGTGGGGGTTGGTAAATTGCCAAAATAAGTGATTTTTTTGTGAACCCATTTGTGAATTTAGGATCCACTAATCTGCAAGTGGATTGTGGAAGAATTCTCCATGAAAGCTATGAGGGTGTCAGCGCTGGATTATATATGTCGTGGCACATTTCGTGAGGCAACCTATTCATGCCACAAAATGTGCTGCAATATATATATATATATATATATATATATATATATATATATATATATGAAGAATTGCTAAACTCATTTGATGAATTGTTGAAAGACTTGAATAGTATGAATTGCTCACATGAATCGTCAATGACTTATGAAGCATGGTTTTGTCCTTTAACTAAGATTTTATTGGCATATACATTTTACTCGTATATGTATTTAGCCCAAACTTGTAATGAAGAAAAACATGGGTCTAATCTCATTGCAGATGTGTAGTACTATGATTGAGACGTTGGAGCATACCAATTTTTAATTACTCGTGTTTGCGGCAAGATAGATGATGTGTACGTAATTAGACCGAAATAATGAAGGAACAGGCTCTACAAAATAATGCAGAATGTCTCCTACAACCGGCTTGAGGCTTCCAACATGTCTCCTACAAGAAAAACCATTCGAGTACTCAACAGATGTTACCATTCGAGTACTCAACAGATGTTACCATTCGAGTACTCAACAGATGTTTATTAAGGTTGTAGGCACCATGAATCGATTTCATTGCTGGACTTTCTACAATTTGTGAATCAAGCTCCGGACTCGGACAATTGTTCTGGAAAATTAGTATCATCAGTCTCACTTTTATATATTTATTCATCATCTCCCAAGTACAGAAGCGGTCTTTCTCACAAATATATATCGATGTGTCATTGTAAAAGTGAAGGGCGGCATCCCAGTGGTCAGTAAGAAGCAAAGTAGCCCTACCACGGCAACAGCCTTACAATGTTATTTTCGTGGGTTTCCAGAGCCTTTTCAGTTATACCCCTTTCTCCATGAACCCACTAATCGTTTCTAGATTTGTTTCGGTAACTACCTTCTTATTATGTTTCTGTGCCAAGTGCTTCGGACATGCTCTTACCATTTCGTGTAACCTGACGCAATGTATGATATCGCCATCCATACTAAATATCAACACGAGCTCTGGTTTTTACGATGACAGATATGAATCTAAAAATGCTTTTAAGATGGAGAATGGGATAAAGGCAAATCCCTTCTCCAATCAAAACAACATGTCTTCTAATTCACATTCAAGAACTGAAGTTAAGATTTGATTAAGGATTGTGCTAACATGTTGAACTATGTTAGACACATCTCTGATGTTTGACATTTAGTTGTATACAACAAACTTCATGCCAATTCACGTAGCATTATGTCTTACAAGTAATCTGAAAAAAGATTTCTAATAACTTAATAGTGTGAAGAATACAGAAAAGGTATGGAGAAATCTGGACCAAAAATGGATTAGTTGAATACTAATTGAACGGGTAAAAACTACAGCAGCATCAAAACATTGATAATCTACTTCTTAATACTTAAAATTTCAATCCAAGACAAAATAATTCATAAGACAAGAAATTCAGTAGAAAGAAACATAAGAAACTTGACCTACCAGTACTATGCAACTTCAATCACGAGAGATCTATTGCCGCATCAGGAGAAGCTCTGGTGAACTTCAACAACTTTTCACTGACCCTCATTTGGTTCTCTACATATTCTGAATATTTTGAGATATTCTCAACTCTAATTGAATTCTCCAAGAGTTCAAGGTTATAATCTTTATAGCGCTTGATACTCATTTTCTCCAAAGTGCTTGCACTCAAAAGTAAAAACCTCACGAGGTCTAGCTCATTCTGATTCTCCCTTCCTTGAATAAAATCAATATCAACTAATTTAAGGTGTTTTAATATATCTCTCGTACACAACACTTTTGACTGCCAATATTCTTCCATGTCGCGCATGTTACAAAAAATGTGACCCTATTAAACAATAAGAATCCATGATGAGTTAATTAATGAACTATATATTGACCTACTACAATGCAAAGTTGAGAACTAATATGTTTGATGCACAAATAATTAAACTTTTAGCTTGGATAGGTACCTTAGAGAAAGATATGCTCAACATTTGGAGGTTAGGATAACTCCTCAACAATAAGATTGTCGCTTGCACTTGATTTTTTGTAGTATGCACACAAAGCTTCAAATTTTTCAGACTATAGCATGAAGTAGCCATGCTTGTTGATAAGTTTCGATCCCATGTCAGAGACTGAACATAGAGTGAAGTGTAAGTCTAAGATTCTTACTGACCACTAATAAAACTTTGCAATAAGTAACTTAAGATGAGTGAATAATACCTCCATGTATAAGTCGTTTAAAGTAAGTTCCACCACATTTTGCAATCCCTTCAGAATCTTACCTGCAGGATTATCCAAAAAAGGAGGGTCTGTACCTTTTGAACTAGTAGGGAGGGAGGTAAGGGTAAACTTCGCAACCGAGATAGTGGAAAGAGTCTCAGAACTAAGATTTGGCAGCTTTGTATCTGTGTATACAAATTTGTGAATATTTTGGAGGGAATTAAGGTTATTTTCGAGGATAGGTTTGCAATCAAAGATGGTCAAATCCTCAAGCACGGGACAAGAACAATTTGAAAAGAGATTGTTTGCTATTGCTACGTTATCAAAAGAAACATGACGAAGGTTCAATGATTTGAGCAATGGGAAACTAATGACAGTAGGCAATTTGAATTTGACATTGTGCAAATCCAACATTGTTAATGTTTTACATATAAAGAAGCAAGGTGGAAGTTCAATTCTCCGATCAACTGAATGAAGAGTGAGCTGTTGAACATTGTGTTGGACAGCAAAAGAGATCCATGAATTGAAATGTTGTTGCATTGATAGGTATGTCTCACAGTAAGAGAGCTTGAAACGTTTTACGTCCGATTCATCATGAAGGAACAAAGTTTGATCAACAATATTCTCAAACTGAATCTTGCGCTTCTTATATATATATCTAAAAAGCTTTTCATGAAATTCAAGTGCTGGGAGAGAAATACATACATCTCTCCAACTTTTAGAAAGGATGCTGGTTCTGATAGCATCTTTCATGGGAAGGAAAAAAAGTATATGTCGCCGAATAGATTCATGTAAAGAACTAATCATGTCCATATTTTGCCACTGTCTATTAATGTTACTCTGGAATCTGGATTGAACAAAAGAAACAAAGCGAAATAAACCAAGATCAATTCATGAAGCTAAGGAACTATATATATAATATATACAATCAAATACTTCAATATAGAAGTTTTAGTGTTGGACAATTTAATATCCTAAAGTTTTAAGAACAACCCTAGACATGTTTTAATAAAATTTAAGCGAGGACTTGATAGTATTAACTACTAGTAATAATAAATATAAAGATTAAAGAAACAAAACCAAGAAGTTAAGAACAGAGAGAAAACCTAACCTTGTGCAGAAGAAGCTTGAAGAAAGACTGGAAGCAGAAACACCGTAGTAGTAGTGATCAACTCATGATCAAACACCTAAAAGTGGGCTAGGCCTACTGAAGCCCAATCAGACATGGTGACACTGTAATGTCTGCAAAACATATTACTACCAGATCAACCTTGTGTCCTTGTGTGCATGCACTGCAGAACATGATATTTCCTACATCATCTGATGTTCTGATGTGTCTTACAGAATCAAGCGGAGCTAGGTACGATTAATGAAGAAGCAAACAAATTTATATTTGTAATTCAACAAGTCTATTTTTATGACCTGGGGAACCAAATAAATAGCAAATAGTTGTAGTCCATTAACTAAAAAATTACAATGAAGAATGAGAAATAAAGGCCTAGCCATGGTTCATTAGATATAAAAATGAAGATCTGAGTTAAGATTTAATCTAAGACTATGCTAACATTTCAAAGATCTATGAAGAAACCAATACTGTATTGTCAAATCCAAGCTAAAATGGTTCAGGAGAATATGGAACTTCACTGTCTGGATGATCCTGATTGAATCCTGAGAGGTGTATTCCACACAAGGAGAATGTAACACCCATGAGTTGGTGTTAGTACCACATTGCCAAGGAAGTGGTTATATTAGTAGTATAGAGAGCAGGGGCGGAGCCAGAGGGGGTTCAGGGTTCGCAATTGCGGACCCTCAAATTTTGGAAATTTTTTTTTTTTTTTTTTTTTTTTTTTTGGTTTCCTCTTGTCTTTTGGCAAAGAGTTATTTCTGGAATCCCACTATCCCAACAGCTGTTTTTATTTAGTACGTGTCAATCTATTAAATCTATCTATATTTATTATATTCCTAATATGTAGGAATTTCTTAATTAAATAGAGAGAATTGAGGAGTTTTCTAAACTAAGTGTTCAAAACAAAAATAATAACTTGACTTGCTGTTCGTCTCTTTTTAATTGTTTAAACTCTCTTGCTGAGTTGCTGACTTGCTGTTGTTGTTCATCTCTTCTTGTCTTCAAATAATCAAATCAAGGTATTAAACAATAACAATTTTTAATTATTTTTTAATTAGTATATAAAATAACAAAAATATTTGATTAATTAAATTAAACTAAGGTTTTTGTTTATTCAATTAATTTAACCTAAGTGTTTATAGATATTAATTAAGATTTGTGTACAATTTATACAATATACACCGAATTGATTGATTACTTATTAATTTTATGTGCATATAATCGTAGACTATCAATTAATAGTTGTTTTTGAAAGTCTTACTTGTTTTCTTTGAAATTAAGAGGACTTCAGTATGTATTTTTTTTTACTGTGTTTATTTTTTTCCCTTGAAATTGAATAATGTATTTTTCTTACGAAGTTGATTAATGGTATACAATTTTGTGGTCTATGTTTTGATTTGCGTGTTTTTTTTTATTATTTAAAAAAATAATATTGCTAATGGTAAATTGCTCCCCCTGGATGAAATTCCTGGCTACACCACTGATAGAGAGCTTAACCATACTCTAACTAATGTCAAGGCCTTTTGGGATAAACTACATAGGTGGGCCCTGATCCAAAACCCTCTACTACTGGATATCCGCAGTGACTAAAAGGGGGACAATATTGACATTAGCGAGCGGTATGGTGCTCGACGCACCGGGATGAGCGAGGACGAAATCCCGAGGCGTTACAGATGGTATCAGAGCCGACGACGGGTCGCCTGTTGCAGGTGGGAAAGTACGGTGGAAAGGCCCAGGGAACGCCAGGTACTTGTCTCACTTGGCAGGGAACGTCGGATATTTGGGACTGTACTGAGTGTACTGCACTCGGCTCTATTTTTAAGGTGGTGAGATTGTAACACCCATGAGTTGGTGTTAGTCCCACATTGCCAAGGAAGTGGTTATATTAGTAGTATAGAGAGCTTAACCATACTCTAGGTGGTGAGATTGTAACACCTATGAGTTGGTGTTAGTCCCACATTGCCAAGGAAGTGGTTATATTAGTAGTATAAAGAGCTTAACCATACTCTAACTAATGTCAAAGCCTTTTAGGGTAAACTACATGGGTGGGCCCTAATCCAAAACCCTCTACTGTTGCTGGATATCCGCAGTGACTAAAGGGAGACAATATTGACATTAGCGAGCGGTATGGTGCTCGACGCACCGGGATGAGCGAGGACGAAATCCCGGGGCGTTACAGAGAAACTCTGGAGAACCTCATCAACTTGTCACTACCCCTTGTCCGATTCTCAAAATAATTCCGTCGAGTTAATGATTTTAGCAATGGAAATCGAACGGAAGCAGGCAATTTGAGATGGGCATTCTGTAAATGCAACACTGTCAATGTACTGCAAACATGCAACACTGTCAATGTACTGCAAACGAAGAGGCAGGCTGGAAGTTGTTCAAGAACAACCCTACTATATGATCTACTAAATGATTTAAGAATGAGTTGTTGAACCTTGTGTCGTACAGCTAAAGAGATCCATGAATTAATGTGTAGAGTCGATATAGGTTCTTGATGATATCGGAGCATAAAAAGGACATGCAACACTGTCAATGTACTGCAAACGAAGAGGCAGGCTGGAAGTTGTTCAAGAACAACCCTACTATATGATCTACTAAATGATTTAAGAATGAGTTGTTGAACCTTGTGTCGTACAGCTAAAGAGATCCATGAATTAATGTGTAGAGTCGATATAGGTTCTTGATGATATCGGAGCATAAAAAGGTTTATGTATGATTCATCATGAAGAAGAAGTGTTTGGTCAACAAAAATCTTTAATCATCCAAACATAGATTATTAATCTTCTTCTGAAAATAATCTGCCCGTTCAATTTCAATCTCATAATCCCATTCATTAAAATCCAAATGAGGAAGAGAAGAGCATACATATCTCCAACTTTTCGAAAGTATACTGGTCACCTGGTCCTGATTGCATCCTGCATGCGAAGGAAGCATAGTATGTATGATCAAATGGATTCAGGTTTGTACCCAACCTTGTGCTTAATACCACCACCTTCGGCACCTGTTTGCCAGTGCCAGAGACAGGATTTTCATCAGGACAAGGGGGTGTCCGATTGCACAAGGAAATTTTTTCTTGTATATATTGATAGAATCATATACTGACCAACTCTCCATGAAAGTTATTTAAAGGTGGTAACAAACACAATGGCGCTTATATCAAAAAATGTAAGTGATCATTAGTATAAAAGTCATTATATCCACCTTACATCCACATTTCAAAAGCATATATACTGACCAACTCTCCATGATACATTACATCCACGTTTCAAAAGCATTAAAGGATAACAGTCATTATGACAGTACTTTTATCGGCAACAACCACCAGATAGTCACCTTGATGGCCCGATTTACAAGATTAGAGCTCCATCAGATCTAGATGTGTGGCTGATCCATTCCTTCCAAATGACCCAAAATCCATGCTTTGGGCATACTAGGCTCGTTTATTAACTGCTTTCCAAAACAACGTAACCATATATATATCAGATTCAAAAACGAAAATCTGCTCAAGTGCCCATAATAGAAAAAAAAAAGAAAGAAAGAAAGACAGAAACAAACAAACAAACAGATTCCACACAACATACCAAACTCTGCTGCAATTAGCAACTTGATGTAGGTAATACATCCTAATCTTGTCTCTTTAACTATTACAGATGATGTGTTGTCCATTCCACTTTTCAGAAAGTTGTGGACTGAGAAATTCAGTAAGGAGCACTGCCCATCAAAAGAGCACCATAACCTACTACATATGCTTTTGCTTATGCACACTATAAATGGAAATCACAAAATATTCTCTTTCAACAACAAAGCCATAGGAATCTGATGGGATTAGTCCCATCCTAATTATTACGATATTTAAGGCAAGCTGTTGACTCGAGAGCACCTGAAGGAAAGATGTATTTCCAACGTGTGGAATGTGCGACAGAGAAAAGTAACAAACCGATCACTTACTAATGCACTGCCCATGTGAGATTGAGTGTGCAACAGTTGATCAATCAAGACTTGTTTAGAGATGTGGCTGACGCCAACAACTTAGCTCAAGATTGTAAACTGTTTTATTTTCTTTTTATTTGCTTTTGCTTCCCCACCCCCACAATCTCTTGTTTCTTTCTCTTTATTTGTTTTATATACGATGTTAAGTTGCCCCAAAATATAGGAAATGTCAATCATCTTTAGTAATTTAATGTCAAAACGATGTATAACTTTCACAACCTGCAGGGGAGCCTATAATTTTTTTCATTATTATAATTTTATATAGATTATGCTGCAAGTTGGAAATCCACGCAAGAAAATTTCTTATATCAGCCAATCACCCAATCATAAAGGAGTTGTTTTCCTCTACACACTTCATGCTAATTCCAGGTTTTGCTAGAAATGCAATGAAAATTTCCAAGGATAAGTAAAACAAGTTTAAGAGTAGCGTCAAACAAGATAGAGTTCGAAGAACAAGGTAAACCTAGAAGAATCAATTGTGTTAATTACAATAATAGGATATTAGACATTAGACGAAGATAGCAATCAACTTTTTAATATTTGACTTCATTTCCATGGAAAAAATCGTTCAAAAGACCAGAAAAGTAAGTCATTGGAAATCATCTGGAACTTGACTTACCGGACAATGCATATTGTTGTATGGGGAGAAACTTTGGTGAATGTCAGCAACTTCTCGCTAAGCTTTGTCCGGTTTTCTACATTTCCCCGTGAATATCTTGAGAGTTTCACATTCATTTTCTCCAACGTGCTCGCACTCATAAGCAGAGATCTCAAAAGCAGGAGCTCATTTTTACTTCCTTTGAACAAATCAATTTCAACTGTTTTAAGGTGCTTCAATGGATCTCTCATAGACACCACTTTCAGCTGCCAATATTCTTCCATGTTGAGCATGTTTAAGGACGTGCAATCTTCCTATTTGACAGTAAGATTCCACGAGTTAATCCACAACGTATTTCCTTAGAATGAAAATCAATATGTTCGAAGTATAAATAAATTTCCAAATCTTACTGGTACCTCGGAAAAAAAGACGTTCAACGTTTTCAGGTTCGGATAACTCCTCAACAACAAGGTCACTGCTTGCACTTGGTTTTTAGTAGCATACATATAAAGCTCCAAAGTTTTCAGAGTATAACATGAAGTAGCCAGACATGTTGATAGATCTCGATCTCTCGTCAGATTCTGAACATAGACCAAAGTGCAAGTATAAGAAATCTTTGTGAAAACCAACAAGACTGCCATATGATACTAATTAAGAAAGAACAAATTATACCTCAATATAGAACTCCCCTAAAGTCAGTTTCTCCACATTACGCAACCCCTTTAGAATTTTACTTGCACAGTTGTTAAAATAATCAGATCCAGTCTCGTTTGAATTAGTAGGGAGAGAGGTAAGTACAAACTTTGCATCAGATATAGAGGCAAGGGTCTGATAAGTAAGACTTGGTGGTTGTTTACCACTGTATATAAATTTCTGAAGATTCGGGATGGACAGGATGATCTTAAGTCTAGAAACAACTTCATTTTTGAATAGCTTCAGGTACTTAAGGTTGGAAAAAGAAATAGTATGAGTATTAGCATGATATTGGTAGCAACGTACAATTACCAGAGATTCAAGTACAGGACAGCAGCAACATGAAAGGAGCTTGCTTACTAGATTATCTGCGAGAAACTCAACCCATGAAAGCATTAACGATTTGAGTAATGGGAATTGGATAGAATCAGGCAATTTGAGAGGGACATTAGATAAATCTAACACTCTCAGTGTACTACATGCAAAGAGGGAACGTGGAAGTTGTTCAATTGGCCTATAGACAGAATAAAGAGTTAAGTGTTGGACATTGTGTTGTACAGCAAAAGAGACCCACGAATTGATGTGTGGAGTTGATATCGGAGCCTTAGATAAAATGAGCCTGAAACTTATTATGTTTGATTCATCATGAAGCATAAGGGTATGGTCAATGATATCCTTAAAGGCATCCATATCTTTTTTCTTGCACTTTTTTTGTTCATAAGCCCATTCACTAAATTCTAGTATTGGAAGAGACGAACATACATTTCTCCAACTTTTTGAAAGTATTGTGGTTCTGATTGCATCCTCCATGGGAAGGAAAGACAGTATGTGCAGCCGAATCGAATCATGAAGGGAACTTATCCTGTCCAAATTGTGCAATGGTGAAAGACACTGCCTCTTCATGTTATCCTGCATCAAAGGAATGAAACAAGTGAAAAACAGAAATTTAAGTAGACTATCACATACGTAATTGTAAATACGTATGAAGCTAGATTCTAATATTTTGTACCAAGAAAGGGAATCTAGAGTGATGTTAAGTTATTAACAAGTTGTCAAGGGAGAGGGTGTGGGTCACTTCCTGAATAATTCTAGTACATGTTAATTAAGTTTTGCAGCATTTATATACAAGTAAAGCCACCTACGTACCAGAACAGCCAAACCCCTCCATATATGAATATCACAAACTAATAAGTAAACTACTGAAGACGATTGAAATCAACTTGACAAATTGACAGGGATATCATAGGACCACACACCAGAACAACCGAACCCCTCTATATGCTTTAGCTAGGAGGGTCGGGGTTACCTAATGATTTATATACCGTAAACTACATAAACTACTAATTAAAGACTGATTGAAAGAAACCAACTTGACATGGATATAGTGATATACACAACACTAGCAATACCAAAATGTCGCGATACTGAAGTTTGTTAATCAGATTAGTTAGTACACAATGAGAAACACCAATTGTGTAATATATATCTAGTTTAGAAAGAGCAAAACATCAACACATAACAAAGCACATCAATGGTGGTGGTGGTGGTGGAGCATCATATTCTAGTGCTATTTGCTAGCCATGATAGTTGTTAGATTCAATATTAAACCACTAAACAAATAATAAATAAATACCCATTTAAAGATGACACAATTATTCCATTTGAACAAAATCGAAATCCAAAACAAAAGAAACTGACCCAATACCAATAGATTGTTGCTTTGCAATTTGCATGGAGATTTTGATTTTGGATTACTAGCTAATTAAACCCACTTTACATATTACAATACTAATAATAATACTAATATCAAGAAAAGAGAAAAAGAGAGGAAGGAGTGCATACTATACTCTGGTTTGCTCTTTTTCTTCTGAGGTGAAAGTGCCCCACCATTACTACAGAAATGAGTGTGTGTGTGTGTGACTGTGTATGTTGTTTAGCTGTGCGTGCGTGTGTCCGTTTTCTTTCTATTCAGTATTCACGTTTCTTCTTTGTCCTTTTCGCTCACTTCACCGAGCTTTAATGGAGGTCCCAAAAAAGCCTAATTAAGGCCCAAAATAAAAGAAAACTGCTCTTCAGTAGCACCAGATAAGGCAGGCAGAGATACATTTTCTGCTTCCACAAACAAAATGATAACAAGGATGAATACCTTAATGTAGTATTTGTGCAAAGTCAGTGTCACCACATTATGCTAATGCAACCACAATAAAAACATAGTTGCAGAGTTAGATAAGTGTGCATAGGACAGAGAAGAAAGGGTTTCAGAACTAAGATTTAATTTGGCAGTTCTTCATCAATAGATATTGTGTTATGAAGAAAACACAATGACCCTATCATCACACTAATTACTTCTTGGTATAATTTGGATCTTGAGGGTGGCATTCTGAAAATAAACATTATGGAGTTTCTTTCAGATCAGATGATAAGTCCTGTTTAAAATTAATATATCACAGTTTCGAAGAAGCGTGATGGTTGTTCAACCAAGGACAAAGAAGAATATGAACAACCAAGTTTACATCCTCACATAGTCTCAAACTCTCAATTGATGGACTGCATCATTACAAGGGATATGTTCATTCATGTTTTCACCAGTTATACTGAAAGAAATTTGGCAAGGACTACCTGCAAAAGAAAACCTAATACTGTATTGTTCTTTCAGCAGCAAAACTTCCTGTTTGGAACGAAGGTTAACACTGTTTAAATGTAACGATTTTTTTTTTTTTTTTTTTGAACAAGAGCTACTTCTATTGATTCGGAGAAAGTTCATTGTCAGAGTACAGACTTCTTACTGTAAGGAAATTTCCTACGTTTAACTGTAAAGGAATTGCTGATATGAGGAGGGGGGGATCAAAACTTCAAAATAATAACTGGAGTTATGCGCAAGCCTAAGAGCATAAAAGCTCAAGGTCACTCTGCGTGACTACACCAAAATAATACAAAGCTGCCCAGTCCTAATCATTACGAACATATATAACACAATAATTAAATAGAAAAAAAATAAGAAATCTAATGTCAAAACCATGTATAGTTAGTACGACCTGAGGCACCTACAGTAATACCTTAAAATGAAAAATAAGATATTGAGGCCTGCTCATGGTTCAGAAATTATACATTTCTCCAGTTCTTCATTCATATAAAATTGCAATAACATGTTGAAATTGATGTTCGGACATAAATCTGGATATCATCTACCTAAAACTTTTGATTTAATTTAATATAATTGAAACTAGTTCGCATAGTCTTACCACTCTTACGAGAAGTGCCATGCATGGACACTTTCCAAGAGAAATTAATCGAGTAGGAGTGCTTCAAGTAAGATAAGGTCTGAAAAAAATCTGAAAATCTAAAAGGATCAACTCTATTGACAAAAACATCAGGAGACTATAATAATAAGCAGTGGTGGCAATCTACTTCTTAATACTTAGCTTCAAATTCATGACAAAATGGTTTAAAAGGGAACAAAATTAAGTTAATTAAGAAAAATAAGGAACTTGACCAACTAGGAAATGCAAGTTTAATCACAAAGGTATATTGCTGCACGGTTGGAAGCTCTGGGGAATGTCAGCAACTTCTCACTGAGCTTCATTCGATCTTTCTTTACTTTCACCACAGGTTCTAAGAGGTTGACACGCATTTCCTCCAAAGCTCTCGCACTCGCAAGCAAATATCGCATAAGGTCCACAGCATTCTCGCTTACTTGGCGTAAATCAATGTCAATTGTCTTAAGATGCTTCAGTATATCTTTCATAGACAACATTGTTGACTGCCAATATTCTTCCATGTTAAGCATGTTTAAGGATGTGCAATCCCCCTAATATACACTTATACAGTAAGAATCCATAAGTTCAAACTAAAAATACTTTATGTATCTTTTTGAAATACGACCAATTTGTTTAAAGCACCGCTATATTGCTACATATATATACGTACCTGGTTAAGAGATATGCTCAAATGTTGTAGGTTCGGATAACTCCTTAGCAGTAAGTTTATTGCACGCACTTGGTTTTCAGTATCATGCATACAAAGACGCAAATATTTCAGACTATAACATGGCGTAGCCAGAGATGCTGATAAGTCTCGATCCCTCGTCAAAAACTGCACACATCAAAAAGTGTAAATTCAAGATAAAGCTCGAAAATCAGACTCTTGCTTTTGATAATAAGAAAGAATGAATGGTACCTCAAGATAGAAAGCTGTTAAAGTCAGTGCCTAAACATTACGCAACCCTGTCAGAATCTTAGTAGCAGAATCATCAAAAAAATCAGGGTCTGTGTTGTTCGAATTAGTAGGGTGTAAAGAGAGCGTAAAATGTGCCACAGACAAAGAGGAAAGGGTCTCAATACTAAGATTTGGTGGTTCTCTACCAATGTATACAAACTTGTGAAGATGTGAGATGAGAAGTTTGACTTTAAGGGACCGAACATCACTTACATCATTGAAGAGCCTCAAGAGTTTAAGGTTGGACAAAGAAAAAACATTTGTATTAGCATGATTTTGGTAGCAGTAGAAGATATGCAACTCTTCAAGTACAGGACAGCAAGAACTTGAAGAAAGCATGTTTGTCAGATTGACAAACTCAATCTTAGTGAGAAACAAAGATTTTAGCAATGGAAGTCTAAGGGTAGTAGATAATTTCAGATGGACATTAGACAATTCCATGTGTGTCAACGTAATACAGCTAAAGAGGTATGACGGAAGTTGTTCAATTTGCCTATTTTGTGATAAAAGAGTGAGCCGTTGGACATTGTGCCGTACAGCAAAATTGATCCATGAGTTAAGATGTGAAGTTGAAAGGGATGATTCTTTGTTCCAGAAATAGAGATCGAAACTTGTTATGTCTGATTCATTATGACCAATAAGAATTTGATCAACTACATCCTTAAAATCATCCACATACCATCGAGTCGAGCTTTCATGAAATTCCAAATTGGGGAGAGAAGAACATACGTGTCTCCATTTTTTTGAAAGTACGCTGGTTTTAATTGCTTCCTCCATGGAAAGAAAGGAAAGTATGTGTGCCGTCGAATAGATTCATGGAGTGAACTAATCCTGTCCACATTTTCCATTGAAGATATACGTTTCCTCTGCAAGTCAAATGTGGATCATCTTAGTAGACTATCACATTACCCTACAGAACAACAACTGAGTCCAAACTCCAAAATGTATGATATTAACTACAGTGAAAACCCTCACTAATTTGATTTTGTTGCAGAATTTTAAACACAAAAAAAAACCCTAAGATTAATTTTAAGTTTTCCAATATATGATTTTGCAGTATGATGTGAACTGTTAAACAAATCAAATTTCAAGAATCCCACATTCCTTGAAACCAAACACACTCTCTAATATATATATATAAAAAAAAAAAAAAAAAATCTTATATTCAATAAACAATTGAAATTTATAAGAGTTTTTCATGAAATTTAAACTATAGATATAAAATTATTAAAAATAGGTGTAGGTTACCTTCATTGATGACTTGTTCTACCAACGATTCAACCAACAACAGAGAAGAAGATGAATAGAATGGGAGTAAAGCCGTATGCTTAAGTTAAAGAGTAATATAGTTGCAAATTCCGAAATCTGGTAATATGCCGGTTCTAAAAACCGGATTATTCCGATATGTCGAAATATTCCATCGATCCTGATAAAATATCGATTCTGAAAATGGCAAAATCTCCAGAAATGTCAAGATATGTCCGCTTTTCAATATTTATGATTGTCAAAGTGACAGGATTTGCTTTCAGTAGCAGGACTATTAAAAATGGAGCTAACTCTGCGGTTTAAGCAAAATGCCGGGGCGAAAGAATAACTGGTCTTACGTGCACGCTTAAGGATGTAGAAGTCAGGGCACTCTGCAATCTGCATGGCTAAACAAACTATGATATCCTAAGGTCTGATAGTCGCCCAAATGCCCACTAAATAATTGTTAAGATCATAATACAATAGTTCAACAGAAATGAAATTATGAAAACAATCTTTCCATATCTAATATCAAAACCTTGTGTACTGTAGTTTCTGTGACCTGAGGAACGCAAAGTAATGCCTTAAAATGAAGAATGAGAATCAAGGCCTACTCATGGTTGAAAAGAAGAAACATTTTTCCACTTCTTGCTGCACATAGGTTATTACACTAACATGCTGAAAATTTAAAAGGATCAACTCGATCTATTTACAAAAACATATGGAGCATTAAAAGATACAGTGATAGCAATCTAATTCTTAATACGTAGCTTAAAATTCATGACAAAATGATTCAAAAGACAGCTAGGACAATCAGACAATGCAATATGAATCAACAACGTTCGAGTATTTCCCATGAAACATATATTTCCGCCCAAGGATTTATTTTGGTGAATGTCAGCAACTTCTGCTTAAGCTTCAGTTGATCTTTCTCTGCATTTAGGAGATTTCGATATGGTCGAAAGAGTTTGACACTTGTAATCTCCAAAACTCTTGCATTTGCAAGCAAATATTGCATAAGATCCAAAGCATTCTCACTTACTTTGAATAAGTAGACTTTAGCTTGCTTAAGATGCTTCAAAATATCTCCTTTAGACAACATTTTTGTCTTCCAATGTTGCATATTAAGGATGTGCAATCTCCCTGATAAACAGTAAAAAAAAAACAAAAACAATAGGTTAAGCCAAACTATATGCATCTTCACCAATTTGATTGGAACACCAATATATTGTTATAGTACTAGTACCTGGGAAAATTATATGCTCAAAATTTGTAGGTTTGGATAACTCTGCAACAGTAAGGTTAATGCCTGCACTTGATTTTTAGTAGCATTCATATGAAGTTGCAAAGTTTTCAGAGTATAACATATAGCCACGCATGTTGATAAATGTCGATTCCTTGTCAGATTCTGAACATAACAAAAGAAGCATGATAAGAGACGGCTCGGAAAAAAAAAAGAAAAAAGAAGACTATCTCATATGATAATAAGGAAGACTGATACGTACCTCGATATGAAAGTCTTGTAATGTCAGTGTCTCCACATTAAACAACCCTAATAGAATCTCAGTTGCAGAGTCATTAAGAAGATCAGGGTCTGTGTCATTTGCATTAGTAGGGGGTACAGTGAAGGAAAAACTTGCATAGGACAGAGAAGAAAGAGTTTCTGAACTAAGGTGTAGTGGTTCTCCAGTATATCCAAACTTGTGATGATTTGAGTTTCAAGTCGTTGCTGTCCTGTCCATGAATGAACACAACTAAAATCCTAATAGAGTATAAAGGAGTGTGCTTGCAATCTTCTTTTGATTACAAGCCAACTAAAAAGCTTTAACGAAAAATCCAAACAACCAAGCAAATGATTTGCCAAGTATAAGTCCTGTTTAAAACTAATATATCACAGTTTCAAAGAAGCGTGATACAACCAAGTTTACATCCCCACATAGTCTCAATTGATAACAAGGGATATGTTCATTCATATTTTCACCAGTTATACTGAAAGAAATTTGGTAAGGACCACCTGCAAAAGAAAACCTAATATTGCTCTTTCAGCAGCAAACTTACTGTTTGAAACGAAGGTTAACACTGTTTAATGTAAGGAAATTCCTGTGTTTAACTGTAAAGGAATTGCTGATATGAGGAGAGAGAGAGAGAGAGAGAGAGAGAGAGAAGGGGGGGGGGGGGGGGGGGGGGGTCAAAACTTGGAAATAATAACTGGAGTTATGCGCAAGCCTAAAAGCTCAAGGCACTCTGCATGACTACACCAAAATAATACAAAGCTGCCCAGTCCTAATCATTAAGAACATAACACAATAATTAAATAGAAAAAAAAGAAAAGAAATCTAACGTCAAAACCATGTATATTGTGTACGACCTGAGGTACCTAAAGTAATACCTTAAAATGAAAAATAAGATATCAGAGACCTGCTCATGGTTCAAGAATTATACATTTCTCCACTTCTTCATAGTCAGAGGAGCATTAAAATATAAACAATGATGGCAATCTACTTCTTAATACTTAGCTTCAAATTCATGACAACATGGTTTAAAAGACAACAAAACTAAGTTAATTAAGAAAAATAAGGAACTTGACCAACTAGGAAATGCAAGTTTAATCACAAAGGTATATTGCTGAACGGATGGAAGCTCTGGGGAATGTCAGCAACTTCTCACTGAGCTTCATTCGATCTTTCTCTACATTTACCAAAGGCTCTAAGACTTTGACACGCATCTCCTCCAAAGCTCTCGCACTCGCAAGCACATATCGCATAATGTCCAAAGCATTCGTGCTTACTTGGAATAATTCAACGTCAAATGTCTTAAGATGCTTCAGTATATCTTTCGTAGACAACAATGTTGACTGCCAATATTCTTCCATGTTGAGCATGTTCAAGGATGTGCAATCCTAGGATATACAGTAAAGAATCCATGAGCTCAAACTAAAAATATGTATCTTTTAATAATGTGCCCAATTTGTTTAAAGCACCGCTATATTGCTATAAATAGTGGCCGGTACCTGGTTAAGAGAGATGCTCAAATCTTGTAGGTTCGGATAACTCCTTAGTAGTAAGGTTATTGCACAGACTTGGTTTTCAGTATCATGCATACAAAGTTTCAAAGGTTTTAGACTATAACATGGTGTAGCCAGAGATGCTGATAAGTCTCGATCCCTTGTCAAAAACTGCACACATCAAAAAGTGTAAGTTCAAGATACAGCTCGAAATCCAGACTCTTGCATCTGATAAAAAGAAAGAATGAATGGTACCTCAAGATAGAAGTCTCTTAAATTCAGTGCCTCAACATTCCGCAATCCTGCCAGAATCTTACTTGCAGAATTATCGAAATAATCAGGGTCTGTGTTGTTCGAATTAGTAGTGGGTAAGGTGAGCCCAAAACATGTATTAGACAAAGAGGAAAGGGTCTCAGTACTAAGATTTGGTGGTTCTTTACCAACATATATAAACTTGTGAAGACGTGAGATGAGAACTTTAACAGGAACTTTAGAGTTATTTTGCAGCTTCAAGAGTTTAAGGTTGGAAAAAGAAAATACATTTGTATTAGCATGATTTTGGTAGCAATTAAAAAGTTGCAACTGTTCAAGTACAGGGCAGCAACAACTTGAAAAAAGCATACTTGATAGGTTATCATTGACAAACTCAATCCTACTCAAAACCAAACATTTTAGGAATGGAAGTTTAATGGTAGTAGGTAATTTCAAATGGACATTAACCAATCTCATGTGTGTCAATGTATTGTAGCTAAAGAGGCAAGACGAGATTCGTTTGATTTGCCAAAAAACAGAAACAAGAGTGAGCTGTTGGACATTGTGCCGTATAGCAAAATTGATCCATGAGTTGAGATGTGAAGTTGAAAGGGATTGTTTTTCCATCCATAAATAGAGAGAGAAACTTGTTATATGTGATTCATTATGACCAATAAGAATTTGATCAACTACATCCTTAAAATCATCTACATACCCTAGAGTGCTCTTCTTAATTCCATAAGAGTCTTCATGAAATTCCAAATTGGGGAGAGAAGAACATACATGCCTCCAGTTTTTTGAAAGTACACTGGTTTTGATTGCATCTTCCATGGAAAGGAAAGAAAGTATGTGTCGTCGAATAGATTCATGGAGGGAACTAATCCTATCCACATTTTCCAATTCCGGCCCTGCTTGGTTTCACGCAAAATTTTGCATGAAATTTGGGCTAATTTAATATGTTTGAAACTCTTGATAATTGGGTTTATGAACAAATTTTATGCAAAAATTTGGTGCTATTTCAAAAGTGCAAAGATTTCACACATTTTTCTAATAAACTTAGTAGGGGACCATCTATGATTATCTCATACTTACCTAAATTTTAGGTGGGGGACCAATATAGTTTAAGCTAGATTAGTTAGAGGATCATTTAAATCAAAGGGTAAATATGGGAGGGACCACTCTAATCATAGATGGGTAAAGATTTGCCTTTTTTGCAGCCCAAACAAGCAGGGCCTCCATTGAAGAAATTTGTTTGAATGTTTCCTCTGCAAGTCCAAAAAATGTAGTATGATATTAAGTAGAGAAAACCCGAAAATTTTAATCTTGGGTTTTCCCAATATATGATTTTGCAGTAAGTGATCTATTCTTTAAACAAATCAAATTTTAAGAAATCCCACTTTCCTTGAAATCAAATACAGTCTTTCTGAATCTTATTCAATAAACAAAAGAAATTTATAAGAGTTTTCATGAAATTTTAACTATAGAGTATGTAAATTAAATTCTTAAGCTAAAGCACAAATGGACTGTATATAGGTTACCTTGATTGATGATCGAGATCGCCTTGTTTGACCAACGAAGAACAAAGAAGAAGATGAAGAGAATGAATAGTAAGAGAAAGAGTAAAGCATAGTACTGTAGTTGAAATTTCATGGAAATATCAAATATGTCGATGCAAAAGTTAAAATACGAAACAATCCCGCAGTCCCTCTTCAACACAGTCTCTAAGGGATAACCTGCCAGACTGCACGTCCCAATCTGCTGCTGTTCTGTAGTCACCGAAAGACACAATAATTCGTCACACTACTAAACTGCATTGTAATATTTTGCAATTTCCTTAAAAAAATATTACGTCCCTGCTAGGGTACAAGAGTATCCTGGACGATAGTCTCCCATGATATAATAGTTCGTCATTGTACCAAACTGCACCATGATAATACTAAAGTGCACTGCAATGTCTTTAAGACAATATTGCGTCCTTACTAAAGGTGCACTCAATTTCCTAGACGATAGTCGCCCAGATACAACAATTCATTACTCTACCAAACTGCACTGTAATAGTTTACTACTAAACTGTGCATTACAATTTCCTTAAAAAATATTTAGTCCTTGCTAAGGTGCAAACAGTTTCTTGGATGATAGTCTCTTGGCAAACAATGGTTCGTCACTCTACTAAAAACTGTAATAGTTTAATAATAAACAACCTCCAATAACCTTAAGAAAATATTTTGTCATTGTTAAATGCCAAATAGTTTTCTGAGTGATAGTGTCTAAAGATACAACAGTTCATCACTCTACTAAACTTTGCACTGTAATACTTTATTACTAAACTGCACCGTAATAATTTAGTACGAAACCGCACTATAATTTTCTTAAGACAATATTGTGTCCCCTGCTAAGGTGCAAACAATTTTCTAGAGGATAATCTCCCAATATACAACAATTCGTTACTCTACTAAACTGCATTGTAATAGTTTAATACTAAACTCCACTGCAATTATCTTAAAAAAATATTTTGTCCATGCTAAATGCAAACAATTTCCTGGACGATAGTCTCTGAGATACAACTGTTCGTCACTCTATTAAAGTATATTGTAATAGTTAATACACATTCATTTCATTTTCCTCAAAACAATATCCCCCCCCTCTCCTTGCGCGCACGCGCGCGCGCTAAGGGCCAAATAGTTTTGTGGACGTTAATTTCAGAAGAACAACAATTCATCATTCTACTTAACTGCACAATAATACTTTAGTACTAAACAACATTTTAATAGTTTAAAACTAAACTGCACTGCAATTTCCTTAAGGCAATATTGCGTCCCTGTTAAGATGCAAACAGTTTTCTTGGACGATAGTCTCATAAGATATAGCAATTCGTCACTCTACCAAACTGCACTGTAATAGTACTAAACTGCACTTCAATTTTTTTAAGACAATATTGTGTCCCTTTAAGTACAAATTATTTTCTAGATGATAGTCTCCCAAGATACAACAATTCATTACTCTACTAAAATGTACTGTAATAGACTAATAGTTTAGTATTAAACTGCAATATCCTTAAGAAAATATTTCGTCCTTGCTAAAGTGCAAACAATTTCTTAGAAGATAGTCTCCCGAGGTACAACAATCCATCACTCTACTAAACTATACCGTAAATAATTTTAATACTAAACTGCACTGCAGTTTCTTTCGTCATTACTAATTTTTTTCCTGAACGATAGTCACCCAAGATACAACAATTCATTTCTCTACTAAATCACACTACACCTTCCTTAAAAACTATAGTATTTCATCTTTGCTAAAAGGTAAAATGATCAAAAAATACAACGTGCTTTCACAAATTTTTCACTTTATACAATATACTAAAAATCACGCCAAAATATCAATGTACTTTGAAAAAAATTTCACGTTATACAATCTGTCTAAAACTGGTTAACGGACTGCTTACGTAGCTAATAATTATCTATATGCTTTTATTTTTTTTAAAGAAATATTGAGTCGTAAAATTAAAACCAACACATCTACTTTAAGACGCATCATCAGATCTTGTCAACAAATGTTTACATCTAAACAGTCCATTAATCTCAAGATGTTAGAGATATAGATGTATTATTATTTTTAGTTGTTATCTCTTTGATAGAAAATATCAAACATAAGAAACTACGAAACCCTAAATGAACATTTCTTCCATCTCTCTTTCTCATAGCAACATTGAACCATAAATCTTCTCTTTAATTCTTCAATCCCTAATTTTAATTAACCATTTTCTCACAACTAAAACCCCTACTTTGAATCAAATACTAATGTATGGTGAATTGGTGAATCTCAAGAAAAAATCGGTGTGGAACAATCTTGTTGTGTGTGTAAAAGAAAAATCTTTTTTCAAGTAACTAATAACTAGTAGTTAGTTTAACACTAAAAGATGAAGACACAAAAGCTAGGGTTTAAAATTCAATTGGAGATTTGAATTGGGGATATACAGATTTGGGGATTTTTACATTTGTTGAATTCAATTGTTAAAATAGGGAAGAATGAGGTCAATCATGTGAGAAACATGTGCCTCATTTGATGCGTTGGAAATGTTGTTTAATTTTTTTTTTTTAAAATACACGTAGATAATTATTGGCCACGTAAACAGTCTGTTAGCTAGTTTTAGACATATTGTATAACGTGAATATTTTTTCAAAGTACATTGATATTTTGGCGTGATTTTTAGTACATTGTATAAAATAAAAAATTTGTGAAAGTACGTTGTATTTTTTGATCATTTTACATTGCTAAAGTGTAAACATTTTTTTGGACAATAGCCTCCCAAGAATTTACAAAAGGTTGGAAATTATTTGTGGAAAATGCTTTTTAGTAGAAATGGTTCCAAATTTCTAATTACTGGACACCCTAATTCACATGCTCGTTTTACTTTACTTAACGTTGCCCCGTTATGCCTTTTCTTTCACATTTGTTCAACCTTGCCAGTAAAAACAAATCCAACAACAAAGCCAACAATAAAGAAGGCAAACTACAGTAGTTCTCTTTCTCTCTAAAACCCTTGGCAATCCAATGACCACGTTCACTGGTCTGCCAAACCTTGAGCTGCTATTGCACTTTCTTCTATTGATTTGTAATAGCAGAAGCAGCTTCTCATTTTCAATCCCTTTTTTCCGCCATTAATAAATCACTGAAACTCATGAACACTCGTCTGAACCCGATATGGTAATCCCCTTCAAAAACCCATCTTTGATTCGTCTTCAAAAGCATTTTTATCTATTGGGTTCTCACCATTTTCTCAGATTTTCATCCCAATCTCATCAAAATCAAAATGACTTCACCAACTTAGTTTCAAAGGTACATAATATTTTATGTGATTCTCAATGGAAAAGAAGTTCTGAATTGGATCATTTGAGTTCTAAATTAACACCCCATCACGTCAAAACCATTCTTCAAACTCATACGAATTCTGAATCTGTCTTACAATTTTTTTATTGGATTTCTAAGAGGCATTTTTACAAACATAACTTGGCTTGTTTTTTTGTTTTGTTAAATCGTCTTGTTTGTGATCGGCTTTTTGTTCCTGCTGATCACGTAAGGATTTTGATGATTAAAGCTTGTAGAAATGAAGAAGAACTCAAAAGGGTGATTGGTTTTTTGAATGAAATGACCAAAATTGGACTTGGGTTTAGTTTATATAGTTATAATACACTTTTGATTCAATTGGGTAAGTTTGAGATGGTTGCCACTGCTCAAAATGTTTATAAAGAGATGTTGAGTAAAGGGGTTGAATTTAGTCTTTTGACTTTTAATACTCTCATTAATATATTATGTAAGAAGGGTAAGGTTCGAGAAGCTGAGGTAATTCTAAGTCAGATGTTACAGTATCATATGAAGCCTGATGTTTTCACGTATACATCTTTCATTCTTGGGCATTGCAGGATTGGTGATTTAGATTCGGCCTTCAGAATTTTCAGTATAATGGTTCAGAAAGGTTGTGACCCAAACTCTGTGACGTATTCTACATTGATTAATGGTCTTTGCACTGTGGGCAGGTTAGATGAGGCACTAGACATGTTTGAAGAAATGATAGAGAAAGGCATTGAACCAACAGTCTATACGTATACTATCCCAATCACTTCACTATGTGCAGTTGGCCGTGTTGAGGAAGCTTGTGAGCTTGGGGCTGATATGAGAAAGCGAGGATGCCACCCGAATGTATATACCTTATCAGCTCTTATAAGTGGTTTGTGTCAATCAGGGAAACTAAAAGTAGGGATTGGAGTTTACCACAGAATGTGTAAAGATGGATTGGTTCCAAACTCAGTTACATACAATGCCCTGATAAATGAGTTGTGTGCAGAAGGCAGGTTTGAGTCTGCTCTCAAAATCTTTCATTGGATGGAAAGATGTGGTATCTTGTCTAACAGTCGAACCTACAATGAGATTATGAAGGGGTATTGTTTAGAGCATAAGGTTGAAAATGCAATGGTTCTTTTCAATAAAATGTTGAAGGCAGGCCCTCCTCCAACTTTGGTTACATACAACACACTTGTTGATGGATATTGTAAATGTGGTAATCTGAACAATGCAATGAGGATAAAGGATTTGATGAAAGAGAATGGGTGTGAACCAGATGATTGGACTTATACTGAACTTATTTCTGGTTTTTGCAAGAAGGGTGACTTGGATGCAGCTTCAAGGATTTTCAAAGAAATGCTAGACAAGGGTGTAAGTCCGAATGCGGTTACTTTTACTGCTTTAGTTGATGGCCATTGTAAGGAGGGGGAAGTTGATGTTTCCTTGTCTATAATTCAGAGGATGAAGGAGTATGGTTGCCAGCCAAATGTCAAGACTTACAATTCTGTGATAAATGGCTTGTGCAAAGAGAAGAAATTATCAGAACTGAAAAAGCTTATTCATGCCATGGCAGAGCAAGGCTTGTCACCCAATGTTGTGACATATGCAACTCTGATCAATGGGCTAATCAAGAATGGTGAGATCCCTTCTGCACTTAAGGTCATTGATGAAATGGTAAAGAAAGGTTGCCCACCCAACCTCCATGTTTATAGTTCGCTTATTTATGGGCAATGTCAAGAAGGCAAAGCACAGGATGCCGAGCAATTAATTGAAGAAATGGAAAATAAAGGAATGGTTCTTGACGAGGTTGCATACACCTCGATTATAGATGGTTTTATCATGTTGGGCAGGGTAGATCATGCTTTTTCGCTTCTGAGGCAGATGATTGGGGCTGGGTGCAAACCGAACTACCGAACTTATGCTGTTTTGGTTAAAGGGTTGCAGAAAGAAAACTTGTTGGAAGAAAATTGTCTTAATGCCAGTATTACTTGCAGCTCAGATGAGAATAACATTGAAACTGAAATCCTATATGGGCTCTTACTCAAAATGTCTCAGATTGGATGTGATCCAACTGTTGACACCTATGGAACTCTCATTAGTGGTTTGTGTAGAACAGGAAGGTTGCACGAGGCAGATCAATTGGTTAGTAGCATGACCCAGAAAGGCATGACTCCTAATGAAGAAATATATACATCTCTACTAATTGCTAATTGTAAGAATAGGAAAGTGGACCCTGCATTGGAAATCTTTAACACAATGGTAAATAAAGGCTTTGAGCCTCGACTATATATCTATAAAGCATTGATTTGTGCTCTCTGCAAGGAGAGCAAGCTAGAGGAAGCTCAAACATTATTTGAGGGCATGCTTTGCCAACAATGGAATCCTGATGAGATTGTATGGACAGTCCTGATTGATGGTTTATTGAAGGAGGAGGAATCAGATGCATGTATGAAATTTATTCGCATAATGGAATTGAGAAACTACTCTCCCAACTTTCAGACTTATATTATCTTGGCCAGGGAACTCTCCAAGGTGGATAAAACTATTGAAACAGAATGGGTTGCTGATAAGCTGCGAGTCAAAGGGATATCTTAAAGGCTTACATTGATGCTAAGGGATTGGACATCTCCTGCCCCTCCAGTCAGATAGCAGACCTACTGATGTTGAAGGCATCAAGTAGTTGGTTGTGTTCTTTCTGCACCAAAGGTGCTACTCCATTTTTGGGGCTTTAGTCAATTTCAGCCCAATTACCTAATAAATGGTAAGCTTGACGAACCAATATTGATATTCTTTTTTCATTAATTCCCCCCTTCCCCTGGTCTGTTTATGTTTGTTTCGAATAATCTCCTTTTCTCGATTTCCTAGGGGAGAAACTTATCTTCCTCTGTTTATGTCATTGTTTCAGTATACAAGATGTATACAACTTTCTGAACTATAACAGGAAGTTATTTTACATGGAAGGAGGAGCAACCCTTGGTCACACTTGTCAGAGTACAGAATTAGACATGGATTCACGCTTGGCCTGCCTCGCTAGAATACTTTCAGGTAGCATTTAAATTTTGAACCTTACCTTCCGCGAAGTATTGTTAAACATAGATGTCACTGATATATTGCCGTATTGCATTTATGTTTAGATGAGCTGAAATTCTCATCTATTTGCTTTCTACGACTCTTGATCATTACAACTATTTTTCCTTAAAGTACCTCTCCCTTCTCAGTCCTCCCCCCCCCCCCCCCCCCCCCCCACACACACACACACACACACACACAACACAAACTAGGATATAGGATCTTTTAGTGAACATTGTGATCTTTATTATCAAAAATTCAATTTTGTGTATATAATTATATGTCAGCTTTGATTGTCAAGGTTATCGAAGTGTTTCACAAAGTTTAGTTATCAGTATGAAAATCCTTAGATCTTTAATGGCCACGATGTGTAATGTTATCAAAAACATAATTATTGACCATCTTTTCATCAAAACTATATTATATATTAGTAAATAGAATGAGAAAATTCATATACTATTAAAAGATGAGAAAGAACTGAACTGGACATTAACACATTTATTTAAGAGCCACTTTCTCTTTTTAAAGAAAGAAAAAAAAAAGGAAACGATGTACAAGAAACACAGAAATACAATTTTCTTTTGTTCAAATTAAATACAAAATATGGAATTCATGCCGTTAGGATATTTATGTTTTTCAAAGGGAGACAGAGCATGTTACTGATTGCAGTGATGTTGGGCATATGACTAGAAAGAATCAAAGACACTTTAGGATTGTGAAATCTATAAGGGAAGGCGATCATTGCAATTAAAGGGATAATATGCTCTTGGGCCAAGGTGTACGAGGCGACTTGAGGTACATATTCCACTGGGTGTTTTGTTTCTCTCGAGACACAATTATGTCTTGAGGTTGCAATGGGGTTCTTAGGATTATGAGATGTGAATGAGTGGCTGTTTTTTGTGTTCGCTTTTGCTTCCTTTTATTGTAAATTGGTAAAGAAATACAGGCTACATTTTATCTCAGTGTACACAATGATTGATTAGTGGTGATTTCATTGACAAATTGGAGCATCATATGCTCCTAGATGTTGGTCACTTTCAAACATCATAGGTCCGAAATCCAAATATGCATAGTGGAAATTGATTTAACAACTTAAACTGCTTAGATACATCAGAATTGCTTTGAAAATAATACTGGGCTGATAAACACTCAAATTGTCCAATCGATTGTTAAGAACATTTTTCTATTTCTATTATATGGTGTGACACACCCACTACCGTGTGTAACAACACTCGCATTGACCAACCAATTGTTAAGAACACAATGGTCTTCTGAATCTAGGTCATGGTTGAGAATCCAGATGGTCAACATATCTCCTAAGATATGGTAAAAGTAGTCCCTTTTACCTTCCGTGTATTATGATTACGAGATAGAGATTGAACTGAGATGAAGATGTTACATGTGATCTTCATAAGTATCCTTTAAACTCTGCAGTTCTTCGTCAGCTCCAAAAGCACTTAATGGCGAAACACAACATTGGAATGAAAACCATATTGACACCTAGTCGACCTAAGGACTCAAACCTAGAAATCAACCATTTGCGTGTGTGATATCTTGTCACAGGACATGCTAACTGCACGGACTCTACAATCTTCATTATAGGTCTATTTATTCTTGTGGGTTAAGATTATGAATAAGCCAAGTGGATTGTCTTTTAAGCATTTACTAGGTAGATGTTAGTCTAATTTTTATTGACAGTATTGAAACCGTATAATGTGAGGAAAGTTTGCTTTAGTTGTTATGGTGTTTAGTCTTTTGATTTATTTTGTTGTTTTGTCTGTTATCTCGAACATAAAAGGAACCCCAGAAAAAAAAATATTGGGAAACAAAAAATCCTTGCTTGATTCTCAATGCAACACTAGGATTCCATGGAAACTCTTGAATATGCATGATTTTTTTAAAAACATCCCTTAGTGTACTCAAGATTTCTGCTATTATTTGGATGGATATCCTCTGTAGATTGGGATTGACCAATTTAACTACAGGCCTGTTGGGATATTATGATTCTCAATCTGACGTGTACATTTGATAAAATGCCAAGTTTTAAATCTTTTTGAATTGTTAGTAATGCCAAAATGGAAGTATAGTATCGATGATAGGTATAAATTGTTAAAATTTGAAAAAAGATTCAGGATCTAAGTTGGATTGTTTGATATTTGTCTAGCCAGTGTCACTGTCTTAACTTGTCATTAATCAGTTTCCAGTTTGTTCTGTCTTGATTAATTTAGTTTGTGAGCAATCGTTTACACCGACGTGTGAAAATTGAATAATCTTATGAGTCAGTCGGGAACTTTGTGAAACTCCTAGGTTTGCTAGATCATTGGCAACAATGTGCCAGATTAGGGTATATTTCTTGTAAGGAGGGAACTATTGGAGGTTTGGTTCGTGGAAACTGGAAACATGGGTTGGGGACAAGCTCAAGAATTGAAGCCGTGTTGTTGGAGAGATTCATTAAAAATATTTTTTTTTCTAATCAAAAGTAAAATTCTATTACTTCACGATAAAAGTATTACATTACCTGATCAGAAAGCATGCATAAAGTTGCATCGTCAGGTTTTACAGCCCCTTCCAGGAGACAAATCTCCCCACAGATACCCTTGTACAGATTCATTAAGAATTGATAGTGTAATCTTCATTCCTCGATATATTGTCATTCTGATTATTGGGTTCTTTAATGGGTGCATGACACAATACAGGTGAATATGCACACAAGAGGATTTCTCACCACTTGATATCTGAATTCTTCACCACAACTGATGTGTGTGAAGTTTAATTGACCACATTAAAAATGGAGATTATTCAGCTCATGAAACTTTTATTAGAAGGCGTGCTGCATGTATATCTTTCCCTAGCTATCCTTGACTAGCAGCTTGGCTGAGTAAATAACATTTAAGGTGTCCAGCATGTAGTGAACAGATGAGATAAATAGTTTAATATTTTGATCTTGATGCCGTCTGAATGTTGGGTCCTGCAAATATGCATGTGCTTGTGGTCTGGGAAACATTTAAAGAGGAGGTTTGCCTTATAACTAGGAAATGATAATAGGCACGTATAAGCATACAATTATAATCGGAGGGGAGGTTTGTCTTATAACGGAAACTTATACCTGTTCCTAAATGACATACTGTATTACCTAATAACAAACTTTATGAAAGCAGATCAGCATTATATAAGTCCTAATGTGTTTCTAAGTAGAAACATTTAAAGTAACTAAAAGTCACTTCCATAATATAGAAACTAGTTGCCTAGAAGGCTAGAATGGAGAAGATGATAATAAAACCAGTTTTCCTTTTTCTTCATTCTCTTTCCTATATCTTAAGTCAAAGGCTACTTGTTCTACATCAAGTTTATAAGAAGTTGCACTGTTGCTATATATCATACAGTCATATGCTTAAAAAGTCTTTTTCTTCTCAGAACTGCAGATATGGAAACCATGGAGTTCACATCCATTGCTCCAGCAGGACTTATTGCATATGCCTTTTATGAAGTTAACACTTTGAAGAAGCTTTCTACGCATTTGGGATGGACGGATGGTGAAAAATTGATGTGAAGGTACACATTTTCTTGCATTCATAATGATTTCCTTGGATTTTTTTACTTCAGTAACTGTTGTCTATTTCTTCAATCAACGGTCTACTCCATTAAGTGCACTTCATTACTTTATCTTCTCTTTTCTAAATATTGTAGAAAAAATCACATTGCAGTTGCAATTTTTTATTTGTAACAAAAATTGCAGTTTATATTATGGTTTCTTGAGAGAGCCATTTTATAAACCGTGCAGGTTAAGAGATAAAATGTTCACTTTGGTCACTGTACTTGTCAAAATTTTGCAGTTTCAAATCGGCAGTTTGGTCACCAAAGATGCATTTTGTTAGCACTTTGGTCATCAGTTAGGTCTCTGTTTCCTAGCACTTAACAGTTTATCCTAGTGCAAGTTAACAGACTGATGACCATAGTACTAACAGAATGCATCTTTGGTGACCAAACTGCCGATTTGAAACTTCGATGACCAAGCAAATTTTGACAAGTACAATGACCAAAATGAAGTATGTCTCGTAACTCTTGAAAAATATGAAGTACAAGAAGGACCAACAGTAAGGTGTATGTCTAGATTAACTCCTGAAAAGAATAATATATGTGTGAATCATACATGAGTAGTATAAAGTTACTTGCGCGTTATCCTAACTTTTATTCAAGACGAGAGTAGCTAGTGAGCATGTGTTGCATAATTGACAAGAAAAGCCTCCCTGCTCCCTGCTAATTGCATCCATATAATTTCTCTGCAGGAATCCGAGCCAACATATATATCTAGTTGAAGCTGGTGCATAACACGAAAGGTTACTGATAGTTTAGGAGGCAGAAAAGGAAGTATTGCTAACGTCGTCTAATAATTCCTGACATTTGGGATCCACTCAACTGATCCCCAACAATTGGAATAAGGCTTCTTGATGGTGGTTGGACTTGTGCTTCAGCCTTGCTAATACTGCCTCAACACATTCCGCTCAAAGAGTTTTGTCTGTTACTGATGTGGTAAAACACTCCCTTCCATGCCTGACGTGCATGTTAGTGTATTTTAGCTTCCAAAAGAACTTAGAAATTTTGAGTATGTTCAGACGTGGATCGTTTCAATTTTTTTCATACAAGCGATTCATGCACAATAGAGATAAAGTAAAGCCTATATAAAGGTCATTTTTCAGTTTTACCCCAACATTTGGGATTAGGTCCCGTGTAGCAAATTCGTTTATTTGTTCATTCTATTACCTTATCAGAGCAAGTCAGAGTTTTCTGGAAATTTTGTATCTGATTCAAGTTGACTTTTCAAGCGAAGATAGTATAAGATTGAAATGGTTTTGAATTTATCTTTCTTGCAAGGTTGGTTAGCAAGTTTTTCAATGTGTTCTCTAGTAAGACTGTCAGACTATACTAGTTTTTTCTGGAAATTTTGTACCTGTCAGACTATACAGGTTATATACACTTAACAGTTGTAACTACCATTCATCAAAGTGTTGGTATATTTATTTCATTCTTTTTTTACACTAGAGCTCAGTAGCTCACCCTCAAAAAGTGATATGTCAATGGTTTATTTGATGGCCCTATTGTGGAGCATGACACACAATCAATTGTACACAATTTTCATTCAGTTTTATTCACAAGATTGTAGATTCATTATGATATGTAGAAAGGAATGCTCCCATAGTAGACAATGTGTTGGTTCAAGTTGAAGATGAGTGTAGGTTTGACCAACTGGACTGCCAACCTTTTGCCTTTGGAGCCCATTTGAATTTTGATCCAAATCCAAATTTTATTGGATAGGGTAACAAATATCCATTGATCCAATGCCCGTATGGTGATGTGTCAATTAAGCTAGCACATGTGTCATGAAGTGATGAACAAAACGACAGCTTGACATCAAAGTAGGGCATGTATCTGCTTAAAGACACTTGTTGCTCAAATGCATAACTCACTTCATTTCTCTCTCTCTCTCTCTCTCCTGTGTTTCTGGATATCTGAGGTTTTAGCAGAGAAGAGGTTGTCTGTTTCATACTTTGTCAAGTAACGGCAGATACCATTAGTGAAAAGGAAATGGAAGAAGGAAAGTTTGGAATGCTGATAAAGTCTGAGGAGAAGAAGGATAACGAGAATGAGAATGAGGGTATTGATGAAGATCAGATGACTTTGGCTCAGTGTTTCCAGTCTTTACAAAGATCGCCGGATCCCGACACTCCCAATCCCCTTTGCATGGTTCTCTCTCTCACTCTCTGCTGGCTACTGCATTTCACCTATAATTCATTTGTTTGAGCTCTATATATAGTTTTGTAAATAATAATATGTTATATGTCAATTATGGTGAATAGTTGGTACATTTCAATGAGAATTTGGATGTTGGTGATAGCATATTGGCAATATATTGAAAAAAAAATTGAATTTATATGGGCGAAATTTGCCGAAATATTTGGCTGGATAATTAGAAGAAAGTTGCTTATTGTCGAAATTTACATGTTCATGTTGGATGAAGAACAAACCATAAACCATTGCATGCCTTATGCCTACTTTACCTCCATACCGGATTACCGGCTGACTGCAATAATATTGAACAGGTATTTTTTGATAAACCGGTGACACCTATCAGGTCAGTACCAACCTTTGAACAGGTAGTTTTCGATAAACCTGAGATACCTTGCAGGTCAGTACCAAGCTTTGAACATGCAGTTTTCGATAAACCTGAGATAACTGGTAGGTCAGTATATACCAAGCTGTATTTCATTTGTTCCTGTGTTTCAACAAGTTCTCTGTTTATTGTTTGTTGATTGTTGTCTCATAATTGTTTTCTGATTGCTTGAAGCTATGAACAAAAACAAGCATTGCCTAATCATGATAAAGTTAGGCTCTGCGCCATAGAACGGGCAGAAGAAGTTCGAGCAAATTTAGACCCTCGGTTCCCTAGTTTTGTTAAATCCATGTTCCCCTCACATGTCAGTAAAGGATTTTGGATGGTAATTTAAGTTAATCTTCTATCCACATGTAGAATTATAGTAGAAATCAAGAGACATATTGGATTTGGAATACTTGGTACGTATATTTTTATTAATATTTTCTTTTAACAGAGACTTCCTGTAGAATTCTGCAATGCACACCTTCCAAAACATGATGTTAAATTGACTTTGATTGATGAGAATCAAGAGGAATTTGTTATTAATTACCTTTGGGATAAGATTGCACTGAGCGGTGGATGGAAATGTTTCGCTCTTGCTCACAAATTGGTGGTAAGAGATGCATTGGTTTTCCAGTTAATCAAGGCTACGACTTTCCAGGTTTGATTTAGATTCGTTTGTGATTATCTTCTTCGTGATTGTTGACTTGATGTTCCTTAATTGTGTCTAGTTGGTCATTGTCTACTCAAGATATACCTAGTCTTCCTTTGCTATTTTTCTCAATCCATGATATACTATTACACGATGACACGTACTATCCCTTCAGTTAAGGTAGGATTAAGAACCATCATCAAGCTGCATGCATGACTCATTATTGTAATCAACAGCAAGTATCTACCCAAGCAGTAGAATCATCAGCCTCGTTAAGTTTGCTAGCTCTAGTTATTGAACAATTTGGGTGAAAGAATTGTTATGGTTGAGCATAGTATCCTATAGTATTACTATGAAGTGGGTTAACCATAAGAACTTTTTCCTGCAAGTACTCATTTGTGTCGTGGAATACCACCTGATTTTTCCATATGCTTGTCATTGTTGTAGGTGCACATCATAAGGGCATGTAGCCTGGGTGCAATTGATGGGGTTATAGGCCTTCTCACTCTGGATTCTGATGCAAAACACTCAAGTACATGTATGTTGCTTGGCGTCTCTCTCTGATCTATCATTCACCATTCTAGTAGAATGGTTATGATATAAAAGCTTTTATCAAAATTATATATCTATTCCTTTACTAAAAGCAATAATGCAGGTAAGAGCATCGAGACTAGTGAAAAGAGTGCGAGAAAACGTCGAAAGAATGTTTCATTTGCTTGTGTTCAAGCCCCAAGAAAGCAGAAGTTTGGAAGTGACAGTGATGATATGGGTTCCGAAGTTCTTAAAAGTATCGAATTTTTGGAGACCAGTGTTGAGTTTAAAGATGTGAAAGATTTGGAGAGCTTCACCATTGCAGTAAATGGTTTAGTTATTGACTCTGAGCTCTCTAAGAACGAGCAGACTAAGTACTATGAACTCTGCTGCAGTCAAGATGCTTTCCTTCATGACAATCTTCTAGCGGGCATCAATATGAAGTTGGCTGTGGGAGCAATTTCAGAAACTGTAAACATTGCTGACGCTATAAAATCCAGCAAGCTTGGCACCTGTCGAGATGACTACGCAACATGGGATAACAGTCTCAGAGCACTTGGGCAGCTTGGCATGAATGTAGGATTTTTACGTGCTCGAATACAAAAACTTTTGAACATTGCCTATGAATCAGAAGGGGTAGTAGACTTGAAGCGGTATAGTGAAGCCATAGTTGGGCAAGCTCGTGTGAAGGAGGAGATAAGAAGTATGAAAGCTAAACTTGTTGAACTAGAAAAGGCCTCCAAAAGTATGGGTACCAAGATAAAAAATCTGAAAGCGAAGGTTAGGAGCCATGAATTGAAGTTCCATACACAGGTTAGTTCTCCTTGGTGAAATTTTGTTTACCACAAATGGAGTGCATATCGCTAACTTTCAGAGAACTAGAGTAGTTGATCAAGACTGTCAAGTGTATAGAAAAATCAAAAAATATTCTTTGTATACCTAACCGAATACAATGTAGGGGAGATAATCAGTCTTTTGGTTTTTTTTTTTTTGTGGTTTTGTAAAGGTATGTATTATATATGAACTTATGGTATAATCTCGAAAGTGCTTCATTTTCTCTTTCTTTCTCATAAGCTCTGCCTCTCTTAAGTTACCCTACTCTCACACCATTCTTTCTGAAAAAACCAAGGTCCTCAAATCCTACTATATACAGAAAAGATCTGAAAAAGGTAAGCAACTTAAGTAGACTTGCCTTGAAGGATAAACCAATTGGTTCTAATAACATGTCAGATAAACTAGTTTGGAAACCCCCACCCCAAAGGGAAATTCTCTATCCGAACAGCCTATGAAGTATTGAAGGGAAATTCTCTATCCGAACAGCCTATGAAGTATTGAGACCTCAAAATGCTACTAAGCCATGGACAAAAATGCTACTAAGCCATGGACAAAAATCATATGGGGTAAACACATCATACCTAGACACTCATTTATCTTATGGCAGGCAGTACAGGATGCGCTATCTACTCAGGACAAGCTGGTTGAATGGAACAAGGTAAATATTTCTAATTGTTTTCTCTGTAGTCAGGGCCTCTCAGCTATGGACCAAAACCAGCTACCAGTGCCTCATGATAGAGTTCATCGGCCTAAAGCAAGGACACCGTGGTATCCAGCAATCTGCAGTGAGCAACTCTATAACTACACTACAAGTAGTAACTCTCTATCAATGAAGAACTGGAGAGCCCTCCCAACTGCATCCAGCAGAGCACCCTTAATTGAACATCTCTTCCATTTGTTTTTCAACTGCACCTTCTCAGCTACACTCTGGAACAATGTGCTTACTTGGTGTGGTATTCAACGACTTAATGTAACTCCACACATGGAATGGATATGGATTTTCCATAGCTTCACAGGCAGGGGTTTAAACAAATTAATGGCTCAAACTGCCTTAGCTGCTACAGTTTATTGGATTTGGTGTGAAAGAAACATACTTATGTATGGGGATGACTTAAATGAAGGAAGGCCTCTTTTTCTGATGATAACCAGGGACGTCAAGTTAAGGATGGCTGGCTTAAAAAAGAAATTTAAGGATACTGCTGCAAATAAGCAAGCTGCTCAAAGATTAGGAAAGAATGATCTGATTAGGCAGACACAAATTAGAGCTATGAGATGGAGAGCCCCACATGAAGACTGGTTACTACTGAATGCCGATGGTTCATTGGAAGAAAACAGGGCTGGGTATGGCGGCATCATTAGAAACAATGCTGGTGAAGTTCTTGTGGCATTCAGCGCAGGTTCTCATACAAGATCAATTTTATATCTTGAACTAAAGGCCATTGGACATGGGTTAGAGCTGGCAACAGAGTTGGGGATCAAGAAACTGCACATTCATTCTGACTCCATGCAAGCCATCAGAATCCTACGAAGGAAAACTACTGCAACTTGGAGAACTACCATAATGGTAGATATTATGTGGGAAACCATGAACAAACTGAAAGAGGTCAGAAATGAACACATACCAAGACAACTAAACAAACCAGCTGACTGGCTTGCACACCTCAGTGATGATCATGACGACATAGTATCATTTTATCCTCCATTGCAGGAAGAATTACAAACACTTGTAAACTCTGACACTAAAAGTTTATTGTACTTCAGGAAATTTTGATCTACAATAAACTGGTAGGGGTCCATGCCAAACCCCAGCTTGACATCTGCAAAAAAAATTTAAGTAGACTGACTTGGGTTTTCTTGATTAGATATGTTTTACAATATCACCTTCAGGACTAACAACCTGCCACCATTACTGTCTTACTGAGTGTGATGTGGCTTAGTCTTATCGAATGTGATGTGGTTTAGACGGTGGAAGAATTCCTATTAGAATATACCTTTGTAGAATATAATGGGTTGGGCTGGAACGCTGGGTTACTGTAAAACCTAATTTAATAAATCCCGTCGGCAGGTTTTTTGCTTATTATAAAAGCCAGTATTAAACTATTAATTTGGAGAAACAATCATAAGAGATGATGATGATACCTTTTTGTTTTTGTGATGAACTTGAAGAAGAGATACTGTTGAGACTGCCAACCAAGTCTCTTTCTCAAACAATGTCAAAGTCAAGCAAACAACAACCGCAAGTTGAATCATCTCATGCTATATGGCTACAGCAGCAAGCTATAATCGTAACCGATTGGATGATGATGATGATGATGATGATGCAATGGCAATGTCAATCAATCAGCCTCTGCTGTTTCAAAACAATAATCATATTAACATATTTGGTTCTTGTGATGGCTTGCTCCTTGCAGTTACTAGTACTGGTGTTGATGATCCTGATATTGTTATTTACATATGGAACCCTACAACGGGTGAATATAAGGTACTACCTCAACTTGTTGTACCCAAGATTCGTCATTTTTCGAAATGTTTATACGGATTTGGACTCCTACTTTTAGAATCAGTATTAGTTGGAGAATCATATCTAATGGAATGTAAAGTTCATCTTTATATACAACACACACCAATTCATGGAAAACACTTCCCAACATCCCCTCCCTTTTGGTTTTCATCTTCATATCGTTCAGTGAGAGCATCTCTAATGGGTCTCCCATATTTAGCCTACACATGGGACGATTTAGCCTCCACGTCGGTGCCACCTCCTTTCCTATCGTTTTTTTTAGCAGGTCTTCTATACCTATATCAGGGGTATCCCTAACGCGTTTCCTATTTTTTTTTCCAAATTTTTATCTTCCACGCTGGTTGGACCAGCGTGGAAATTTTTTTCTGTTCCACGCTGGTTGAACCAGCGTGGAAGTCTTGGGCTTTGGTTGCTTTGGGCTTATCTGAATTGGGCTGATCTGTAAGATGTTCCACGCTGGTTCAACCAGCGTGGAACTTTAATGAAATTTCGACCTTAAAACGAGCAGCAAACAACAACCTTCTTCTCCATCTTTCCGCCGCCGCCATTCTTCTTCCTCTTCCGCCATTTTCAACTTCTTCCATCTCGATTTTGCTACTTCTACTTCTTCCTACTCAAAAATTACACAACCATTTAGCCATCTTTTGTTATTTTCTACTTCTTCCCCTCCATTTCATTCATTCATTCTCTCCAATGACTTCTTACGACCGACATCTTGAAATTTTGAACCAACAACGCCAATTGCTTATGGACTCATCTGATGATGAAGATCTTAGCACAAGACATATCAATCGTCTGCTTCCAGCTATTTCGGCTTATTTGGAAGAAGAAGAAAATGTAGAATACATACCAAGATGGGGAGGTTCTAAATTTGGTCGAGCAGCTAACAGGCGTGACCATGTTCAATCACACAACATGCTTATCAACGAGTATTTTGCAGCCCAACCTGTTTTTGGTGCAAAGCTTTTTCGACGTCGTTATCGTATGAGGCAGAATGTTTTTTTGAAGCTGTATAACGCAGTTGTTGAAAATAATGACTATTTTCACCAGAAATATGATGCTCTAGGTGTTCCTGGACCTTCTGGCCTAATTAAAGCTACATGTGCACTTCGCCTTCTCTCTTATGGGTGTCCAGCTGATTCTCTTGATGAGTCAATCAAAATAGGTGAGCAAACTGCACTCAATTCTCTGAAGCATTTTTCTCAAATTGTTGTCGACATTTTTGAGAACGAGTATTTGAGGACACTCACTCCAGCTGATGTCGAACGTCTGCTTGCTAAAGGAGCTCAACGAGGGTTTCCAGGTATGTTGGGATCCATTGATTGTATGCATTGGATTTGGAAGAACTGTCCTACAGCAGAACATGGACAACATATGGGACACCATAAGAAAGCTACTGTTATTTTGGAAGCTGTTGCAGATCATGAGCTTTGGATATGGCACGCCTTTTTTGGAACGGCAGGTAGTTGCAACGATCTCAATGTCTTAGAAAACTCTCATGTTTTTGATGATATGGTAAATGGCAGATCGCCTCCTTGCAACTACCAGGTGAATGGGAATGATTATAATATGGGATACTATCTTTCTGATGGTATCTACCCACAGTGGGCTACTCTTATTCAAACAGAGAGATTTCCATGGACGCGAAAGAAGAAAGTGTTTGCCAAAGCCCAAGAAGCTGTCAGAAAAGATGTTGAGCGTGCATTTGGTGTTTTGCAGGCTAGATTTGCCATGGTTGCAAGACCAGCACGTACCTGGAACAAGGCACAGCTTGGTATATTTATGAAGGCATGTTTGATAATGCATAACATGATTATTGAAGATGAGAGGGATATTGTTCTTCCAAAGTGGAAGCCCCCTCGTGATGAGCCTCCATTACCTGTAATAGTGGAGTTACAATCAAACGATGTGGATGAGGTTAGAGACATGCTTCATCGCATTTGTGCTGTCAGAAGTGGTCCTGCACATGACTTATTGAAGCATGATTTGATCGAGCATATATGGCAACGTCATGGAGGCAATGAAGATTTGGACTGAATTGCTGTAGTTTTTCAGTGTTTGAGTTTGTGTTTGATTTTGAATTTGTGTTTGAGTTTGTGTTTGAGTCCATGTTAGTTTGTGTTTGAGTCCATGTTAGTTTCTTGTGATGTGTTTGAAAAGATGAGCTTAATGTTATATTAAGAAATTTCATGTTTTATAATTGCTAATAGTACAAAACATATTAAACTAAGGCCCATACTAGTACAAAACATATAAAATCTAAGGCCCATAATAGTACAAAACATATAAAATTTAAGGCCCATAACCTCCACTAGGCCCAAAACCTCCACTAGGCCCATAACCTCCACTAGGCCCATAAGGCCCATTAGGCCCATAGCCTCCACTAGGCCCAAAACCAGGTTGGGGCCCAAAACCTCCACTAGGCCCAAAATCATCTGGCGCATAAGGCCTATAGCCAAAAGGTACAAAACCAGTAGGCCTACTTGGAATACCTTGCTGAAAAGAAGTAGGAGCAAATGGAGTACCCGTAAAATCATTCTGTGAGGAAGGCCCATTTGGATCGTCTGGGGATGCAGTCAACGTAGGAGAGAAGTCATTGATCTATTTGTGACGCCTATCAAAGATTGCTTTCTGCATCTCTTCAAAGTATTGTTTGCGGATAGGGTTAGAAATATTTTCAGTGTCTATCATCATGATATTGGCTTCTCTTTCTACTCTTCTTTCTTCATTTAGTCGTGCCTTTTCTACTCTTCTTTCTTCATTTAGTCGTGCCTTTTCTTCTTCCATCTGCTGGTACATCTTCATCTTCAAGTCCCAATTGGCTTGTTTTAGAGCCAACTCTGCGGACGTTATTTCATTGACCTTTGTCAGTTGAGCTGTGTAATCGGCCCTAGAAGAACTACCATCTCCCCCTGAAGTAGATGATTGTCGTGCTAGCTTTCTTTTTTCTTTGGCAGCTTTTCTTCCAGTTGGTCGCGCTGGTGGTTGTACTGGACCATCCCCAATGTTGAGAAAAACATTTGGTGTAACCCCAACATTAGTTCTACCTTCTGGAAATTCATTTGGGGAGTCGTCATCACTGAGATGGATGTTCTGTTGGCTACGAGCATATGAAGCTGGAGTATCATCACTGAGATTGATTTTCTGCATGTTCCGAACATTTGAAGTTGGCGTGTCGTTTGAAGCACCAGTAAACTCCGAGGATGTGTTTGATTTCTGCTTCTTAAATGCATTCTCTCTTTGAATAGTCGTAGGGGTTCTTGCTGAAGCATAATCCATCCACTTTGCAGAAGTGTGCAAATATTCATAGCAATGCCCAAATTTAAATGGTTCCCCTTCCACAGTTTGGTAGACTGAACGAGCAGTTGTCCACTAAAAAAATATAATTTAAAAAAACTAATTAAGAAATAAACTATTAGAAAATAAACTAATTAAGAAATTAAAAAAAACTAATTAAGAAATAAACTAATTAAGAAATTAAAGCCAAAAATATACCTTGTCCTCCTGACTGGTTCCAGATCTATTGATGCGGACTTCTCGATTAATATGACATAAAATTTTTGTACAATCAGGACTTATTTTCGCCCATTTCGACATAATTGAGTCGAGCGACCTTTTTTTTGGATTTCCATTGGAGAGTAGAACAAATTCTTCCAAAATTTTATCCCAAAATGCCTGTTTGGGTTGACCAGCGCCGACGACAGCATCTTCAGAAATTTTTACCCAAGCTTTACATAACGCAATATCTTCTGCTTTAGTAAAGTTAGACGTTCGTCGCGCCATGTTTGAGAAACGAGTTCTGTTGTTGTAGTTGAGTTTTGAAGAAAAGAATTCTGATGAAAAAAAAGAGGTCTGATGAAGAAAAGAGTATCGGATGCAGAGTTTATATAGACCTCGAAATTATATCCGTTCGAGATTATAGCCGTTGATAGCCGTTGATGGTAGCCGTTGGGATCGTTCGTTCCACGCTGGTTTGACCTGCGTGGAATAAAAAAAATAAAAAAAAAATGTTCCACGCCGGTTTGATCTGCGTGGAATTCAAAAAAAAAAAAAAAAAAAATGTTCCTATAATTTGGGTTATAGGATAGGTTTTTTTCGGTATTCCTATAATTTGGATTATAGGAGACCCATTAGAGATGCTCTGACACACTCAAATGCTAACATAGTTTATCAAACCGCAACATTGGATGTACCTTTGGACCCTGACCTCGACCCTACCATATCTTTTGATCTTAAATGAGCACCCTCGCCTATTACACCTAGCAATCCTTGGTTTGTGGTCAGTCTCAGTGATTTAAATGGTGCTCTTTGTGATAATACGGATTGCATGAAAATGGTTTGCATCGGTGGCCTTGAAATGGAAAGGCGTCTTTCATTTGACTCATCACTAGTACTGCACCTTTTTGAGGATGGTCAGATTCTACTAACTGCGAAAACCATAAACAGGGATGGTAATATAGATTACATTATACATGGTCTGTTACAACACAGAGAACAAAAGGGCAAGGTTTGTTAAACAAGTTCAACAGCCAATCTGGAATAGCCCTATAGTCTATGTAGAGAGCCTCATCTCACCAAACGCTGCTTGTACTGATGATGAATCTGAGGAACAACACAGACAATTGAAACGAAGAAGAACCTATATGGAAAGGTAACTCTGTTTAATTTTCCTATATCGTGTAACCATCTTTTCCCCTCTTTGTTCTCTCGTTGTGTTTTCCAAGTAGCAATTGTGATTTGTCAATATTATTTTTTTCAGAAAGATTTGATATCACATTGTAAGTTTTTTTTTTTTTTTCACTGGCACACTTATATATATTTCAAATTTGAATATCTTACTATTAGGATTTTCAAATAGCAACAAGATATAGAATTAAGAAGTAAAGAAGAAGGTTAAACAGCCTCAAGACAATATATAGGAGCTTGCAGAAAGGGAATACAATGGTGGCAGGCACTAGCAGCATAAGTTCAATCTTGTACCTTTGGTTGTCCAGGGTAACATGACTGAGCATATGTATCATTCTGCCTATTGCAAGACAATCCAGTAAAAAGGAATTTGAGAATGAACAATAGTGAGCCTTACTATTTCCTTGCCGTTTATAAATTGGTATATCAGTATATGAGCTTTAGTCTAGATTATTTTTTTTTTTTTCAAAAGTGATCTCCAGTTTTGCACCACCATCTACATCTAGCTGCGTTTACCCGCAATGCGGTCATCCACCAAGTCAACAGCCATATTTAGTTGAAAAGAAAGGGACATAACTTCGAACCATCAGAGAACACTAAACGGCTACATTGTGTTCAGAGTTTCAGACTATGTTTAGTTTACAGCTTAACCTGTATATATATAGGTACATAAACCCTAAGACAGTTGCTAGAATACGCTTAACCTTAACACTTTCTGTTGGTTTTTTTTTTGTGAAAAACAGGACGGAGGGAAGTTTTTTGTACAGGAACGTACGTACGCAGTTAAGGCATTCGTACGTTCAGCATCACAGATAACTTCAGAAGGGAAGAGACGTACGATCGTCAATTCGACGTACGAACGTTGTATTACTTGTACAGGAACGTACGTACGTAGTTAGGGCGTACGTACGTCCCGTACGTCAGATAACTTCTCCGTGGCTCACCGTACGTACGTGATTTCGACGTACGTACGTCCTCCTCTGCTTTTGTGCAATATGGGCCTGTTTGAGCCCAATTTGTGGTCTATTGTAAGGCTATGTTATAAAGCCAAATAGAAGTGAAACAAAACCTTAACTTTTCTAAGAGAGAGATTGTGAGAAGCCATCAGAGAGTTGAAGAACTTTTGTGAGGAAGAAGACTTCGGTTTTCTTTGTGAGGGCTTGTACAATTGTCTTAAGAAGAAAAACATCATCCTTTCTCCCCGTGGATGTAGGCATATTGCCGAACCACGTATATCTTGTGTCTTGTGTGGTTGCTTGTTTATTTTGTCGTTTTGTTTTACTTTCATACATTAGTTCAATCATATTATTTGTGCATTAGTTTCCGCTGCACACAACAAGTGATATCAGAGCCTCGGTTAGACCTTGAACGTCTAGAAGGTGTTTGTTGAAATTCTGGTGTGAATTTTAGATTTGTTTACCTTCGTTTGGTGATTGTTTAGTGCATGAAAGTTGGTGAAAAGATGGCAAAAGAATTGAATTCGAAGGATTCGAAGGGGGAAATCAAGACAATGCTTTTCCATCAAGCAAAGATTGATGTAGAGAAGTTTACCGGCACCAATAACTTTAGCATGTGGAGGTGTGAGGTAATGGATGCTCTATGTCAACAAGACTTAGAAGATGTTCTGGAGGATAAGCCAGAAGGTGTGGAAGAGAAGGATTGGAAAAAGATGAACAAACGAGCTTGTGGAATCATAAGGTCGTGTTTGGCACAAGACATTAAGTATCTTGTGATGAATGATGCGTCTGCATAGGAGATGTGGCAAAAATTGGAGGAGAAGTACATGACAAAGACTATCCACAATAAAAACTATCTACTTCGAAAGTTTTATCAAATAGATATGAGAAGAGGCATTTTCATGGCGGAGCATCTTAATGATTTTACTAAGGTAATTGCCGACTTGGTGAATCTTGGAGCAGATGTAAGTGATGAAAGCAAGGCAGTGTGTCTCCTCAATTCGTTGCCGGACGAATATGAACACTTGGCTATCACACTTACATATGGAAAAAACAAGCTGGTGTATAGTGATATTTCTGCAGCATTGTTAAATCATGGGTGTATGAAGAAGGACAAAGAAGAGTCCAAAAGCTCAACACCAGAGGTCTTAGTGGCAAGCGGAAGCTACAATAGTAGGGGTGAGTCTCGTAGGGAGCCGAAGAGCAGGTTTCTAGCAAAAGATGAATGTTCCTTTTGTCATAAGAAATGGCATTGGAAGAAAGATTGTCTTCAAGCCAAGGCAAAGGACAAGAAGAATAACTCTGAGGTAAATATTGCACGTAATAATAGAGATGAAGATGATGGTTCTGATTACTCTTTATTTGTTTCATGCATCAATTGTTCCACTAATGCTAATGAGTGGATATTAGATTCGGCTGGTACTTATCATGTGTGTCCCATAAGGGAATGGTTTTCTAGCTTTAAAAGGCTAGATAATGGTGCAGTAGTGATGGGGAATGATCAACCTTGTCATGTATTGGGGATAGGTACTATTCGATTGAAGATGTTTGATGGAAAGATAAGAGAGTTGAGGAATGTAAGATATGTTCGTGATTTGAAGAAGAACCTTATTTCACTTGGTACTTTAGAAGCCAAAGGTTACAAGGTAGTGGCTCAGAATGGTGTTCTAAAGGTTATGGTTGGTGCAATGGTATTACTAAAGGGTACTCGACAAAGTAACTTGTACTTCTTGCAGGGTAGTACAGTTACATGTGATGTGGCCATGTCAGAGGCTACAACGAAGTTTGCTAGAGAGACTACCAAATTGTGGAATATGCGGCTGACGCATAAATGTGAAAAATCTTTGCAGATAATAACGGAGCAAAGGTTTTTTATGGGTGCTATCGCCTGCAAGTTAGAGTTCGGTGAGCATTGTGATCTGGGCAAGTAGACAAGAGCAAAGTTTGGCACAACTATCCATTGTATGAGTGGAGTTCTTGATTATGTTCACATGGATGTCTGGAGACCTACCAAGTACACAACTTGGAGAGGTAAGTCTTATTTTGTGTCTTTAGTTAATGAGTTTTCTAGGCGTGTGTGGATGTACATCATAAGGATGAAGTCCTAGTAATATTGAAGTGGAAGAAGCTAGTTGAGGCCCGAATTGACACAAAGATCATGGTATTGTGCTTAGATAATAGCATAGAGTACAAAGATGATCCGGTCTTGCAAGTATGTCAGACTGAGGGTATTGAGCGTCACTTCACTGTGAGAAAGACACCACAACAGAATAGGGTGGCAGAACACATGTTGTCTATGGCTGGATTAGGCAAAGTGTTTCAGGTTGAGACATGTCATCTTATTAACAGGTTGCCTTTGATTGTGATAAGTGGTAAAACTCTTATGGAGGTTTCTATGTTGAAGCCTGCGAGTTCTCAACAGGTTGAGAACAAGACCAAAGAGGTTTTGCAGTGGGTGGAGATTTGCATATCTCCATATGTTCCAGTGGGTTCTGTATCTAATGTGGAAACTCTTGTAAGGGTTTTGGGTGTTTCAAATTCTGATGGCATGACAGATGATGAGACGATTGGAGATGCAGAAAATGGTGATCCTATTGATGAGGGTCCAATTGCAACTAGATTACCTAAGAAGGAAGAAGAATCTCCAGGTAAAGATGTGCACTTGAAGGTAAACGTTTGCATCCTTATGGCCTTAGTAGTGCGATCTGATTGTGTATTAGCTCTGTTTGATGTGAAAACGGTTGTTTTACATGGTGAGCTAGATGAGGAGATCTATATGTCTCAGCCTAGTGGTTTTGGAGTTGCAAAGTATGATGAGTTGGTGTGTTTCAAACCATATATTTCACAAGCAGTGGGCATTGTAGGTAGATACATGCATGATCCTGATGTGAGACATTAGGAAGCTGTGAAATGGATGTTCCACTACATTCAAGGTAGTGTGGAGGTTGGTTTGTTAGTTCAACATGGAAGGACTTTGAGTCTGCGGTGTGGTGGTTATGTGGATGTTGAGTATGATTGTCACTTTGATAGACGTTGGTCTACTCTTGGATATGTGTTTACATTGGCAGTGAGATCTATCAGCAGATTGTCCACATTACATTCTATGGTTGCTTTGTCTCCGACAGAAGCTTGGAATATTACCGTGACTAAAGTGGTGTATGGGACTAAGTTCTATTGGTTAGAATTGGTCCATATCATTTCTTCGAGTTGATAGTATATCTTGGAGTGAACTACGATGGTTTGATCCCTTAGAAGAAGGGTACGTAGGTAACCATGAGGTGGTGCAGCCAAGGTGGTCCTTCGGGACATGTGTGGGAGTTGGTGACTTGTGTTATTCTTGGTGTCGGCTTAGATTTATTGAATCTTCTCCGAGGTGGAGAATTGTTGGGTTTTTTTTTGTGAAAAACATGACGGAGGGAAGTTTTTTGTACAAGAACGTATGTACGCAGTTAAGGCGTTCATACGTTTAGCATCACAGATAGCTTCAGAAGGGAAGAGACGTACGATCGTCAATTCGATGTAAGAACGTTGTATTACTTGTACAAGAACGTACGTACGCCCTAACGTTAGGGCGTACCTACGTCCCGTACGTCAGATAACTTCTCCGTGGCTCAACGTACGTACGTGATTTCGACGTACGAACGTCCTCCTCTGCTTTTGTGCAATATGGGCCTGTTTGAGCCCAATTCGTGGTCTATTGTAAGGCTATGTTATAAAGCCAAATAGAAGTGAAACAAAACCTTAACTTTTCTAAGAGAGAGATTGTGAGAAGCCATTAGAGAGTTAAAGAACTTTTGTGAGGAAGAAGACTTCGGTTTTCTTTGTGAGGGCTTGTATAATTGTCTTAAGAAGAAAAGCATCATCCTTTCTCCCCGTGGATGTAGGCATATTGCCGAACCACGTATATCTTGTGTCTTGTGTGGTTGCTTGTTTATTTTGTCGTTTTGTTTTACTTTCATACATTAGTTCAATCATATTATTTGTGCATTAGTTTCCGCTGCGCACAACACTTTCTACAACATGGACTTTTCTTGTTTTATCGTTGATTAATTCAGCTTCACTAGTTGCCTCTGCCTCTGTCTCTTTGCTACCATGAGCCATTGAAAGTCGTCACTGCAAGCATTACACTGTAGGCACCTCTATCCATTAGTCTTGGACTCTTTATTAGTACGTAGCACGTATCTTTTACCATTACAATAAACATGGCTGCACTTCATTCCGCGCCATGGACAATTCTCAATCTAATGATCATCGTAACATTTGAAGCACCCTTTTGGAATCAACTCACCCTTTACAATAGCTTCATCAAGCCATTGCTTACTATCTACACATTCATTCTGGCATTTAAGGTATGTTCTTCCCAGGTCCTGCGAGGTTTGTGAGACCATTATCATCAATATGCTATTGCAGTTCGGTTCCTTGCATGGGCTATACACCCAAGGCCGGGCATTGAAGGGCTATGTATTAACCTATTTCTAGATTAATGCATCAACAGGGTCAGGTCGTTATGGAGACTTGACCAAATGGGGATATTGGAGATTGGGGTGGCTGCACCTCGTTGAGATTGAGATTGCCTACGTACTCTAGCTCGGGGGAATTGAACTTAGAGATCAAGCCATCGTAGTTCTGTTTATATAGAAGATTGAAGGGCGTGGATCGTGGATCTTGCAGATTCTCCGCCATCATAATGAGGATTAAATGTGTAACACGCGAGGATCATCCCTGTGAATTAATTATGTAACTGATGAGAATATTCTGTGCATTGAAGAGGAGCACGTGTGAATAGCAGGTCGCTGGTCGTTGTGTAGTCTGGTCGCTTTAGTCAAGCTGTGAGCGGGTAGAGATTGTGGCGACCTGACAGATGGATGACTGTGCCACGTGGCTGCTTTTGATTGGTCGGAGTATGTAGTACCCCTACATAAGCCCCCTCTTTTTAGGTCGACTATGGGAGTCGGGCTGAAAAGACTAATTACTCTTATCGATGCTGATTTGTAGTTTGCTTTTTTGAAGTTGCTGACGTGGCGGTCATGCAGCGCTGTCTGTGGTAATCATGGCGCTGTTACGGGGAAGTGGAGGAGTTTCCTCGAGCAGTTAGATGTGTGATTATGGCAACTGATGCACGTATTGCCTGATCTGCTATCTGTCTTGCACGTGGATCAATCCAACGGTGGATGTGAACCGTTTTGTGAGTGGAGAATGACTGTACTGCATATGGATCCCTTTGTCGATCTCAGCCGTTCGTTTCTTTTGAATCGATGGCTAGAAATTCTTGAGCTACAGTATATAAACTGTAGTTACGTTGATAAGGGTTTACTTATCTTGCCTTTATTTGAATTGCTGCCGCTTTTGCCTTGCGAACTGAAGAACTTTGAGAGCTCGTGAGGTTTGTTCTCTTCTCTTTTCTCTGATTGTTTAATTTCTTTCTTTTTCATCTTCTGTTGTCTTCTGCATTGTTTGAGAGTAATGTCTGAGGGTAGTGATTCGCAAAATGATCACTTGAGTGATGGTGGTTTTGAGGAGTATGAGTCTGAGAGTACTCATTCCGATCCTCCGTCTCCCGTTCCCGATGAGAATGTGGATAGCCCCCAGAGTAGTGGTTCTCATGGTCCAGATTCTTCTGATGATGAGATGGTTGAAGATGACAATGGTAGAATGTGTAGGATTGTGAATATGAATTATGTACATAGGCATTTTGCTGTTAGGAGGCATTATGAGTTTAGGTCGATTAGGCATTTAGAGATAAGGTTTCTTGGTGACCGCCTACTTTCTCCTGACTATCGACCTAATAATCCTTCATCCACTGTATTGACTTTGAACCAATTCCGTGCTGGGCTGAGGTTGCCGTTGTCTGAACTGGTGGTCGGCCTGTTGAATGCCATTAGGCGAGCCCCCTGTCAGATGAATGGTAATTTCTGTCGGAACATGAGGGTAATTGACGACCTCAACAAGTTGCATAGGTGGCACATTACAGTGGAAGATGTATTGAACCACTTTTGCTTCAAACGGTCCTCGAAGGTTGAACTCTCTGGCTGTAACATGCAGGTTAGGCCAGATCGTTTGCCTTTGATCTATCCAGTGAGTAGCGAGCCATGGTGGAAAGATCCCATGCTTTTCACTGGGCCGATTGTTGAAGGGGATATCCAGTTGCGTCATACGATTAGGAATGACGCTCGTAAGTTAGTTGTCTGTAGTTTTATGATTGTTGGTTCGTGTTCCTGTTTTTGAAGTTGATGTCTTTGTATTTTTTGTTGCAGCGATCCGGGACGATCATCTGATTAGAAAAAACGATCTGCAATCTGCTCTGAACTGCTTTGGTAAGTTGGCCGACAAGCGGAAGATTTCGCTTCTGCCTCACCTAAAGGAGCATTTTATTCCTAAAGGTGGTCCAAAAACTGTGTGGGACGAGCTCAAGAGGAGGAAAGCTTTGAAGAAAGCATTCATGTCTTCTGTGCACAAAGCAAGTGGTGTGCGACCTGGTAGCAGTTCGCGAGCTGGTGAAAGTGAACGAGCAAGTGGTAGCTCGAAGCAAGTTGAAAGAGAGCGTTCTGTAGGTGCTCCTCGGAGGTTGGAAAAGGAGCGACCTGTTGAGAAGGATCGACCTGCGGTGCAGGAACGATCTGTGGAGAGGGAGGTGCCTGCGGAGAAGGAGCGGGCTGTAGGTAGCTCTCGCCAGGCTGGAGTCGTGGCGAGCCCTCCAGTCTCAGGTCCACCCCCCTCACTTCCTAAGGTGGGTGCATTGGCTGGGAAGAAGAGGTCCTTCTCAGGGAACCTTAAGCTGATGGAGTTCCCAGCTATGCCAACTCCTGTGTCTTCAATGGTTGCGACGTCTCCTGGAATGTCTGTGATGTCCAGGAAGACTGCTGTTCGGCCTTCGCAGAAAGGCAAAGGTATTTTGTCTGAATTCCGCCCTGGGCCGTTCGATTATTTGGACGGGCAAGGAGAGAAGCATGTCGTGTACGAGAACGACAGTGCTATTGATGACCCTTGTGTTGCCCGGGCTGTGAATGAGGGTATCGTCCTTGATGCTGATGCCCGAATGGTGAAGTCGCAGCCTTTGTTGGTGACCTGCTCGAAGATAAACGGGGCACTTTCTTTGGTGAGTTTGATCGTAAGTCGCATTTATTTTGATTATGCTTTGGTATTTGTGCTAAATTTCGTTTGTTGGTTGTAGCTCAATGCCAGCTTCCAGGAGGTGCGTCTGGTTGCTGAGATTGGTGCTCAAGCTGAAATTGAGTTGAAGGCTCTCAATGAGAAGCTTGAGCAAGCGAGGAACATTGCCGCCGTTGCTGAGTGTAAGGTTAAGGACAGGGATGCCCAGGTCGCTGCTCTGAAGGAGCAGTTGAGGGAACGTGAAGCTGCTTCCCGATCTTCTGTTGAGTACTGGCAAAGAGTTTGTCAGGAAAATGAAGCAGCTTGGAAGGCCTACTGCGAGCAACTGGTCAAAGCTATGACGGGGTCGCCCGAAGGAGAGGAGACGCGAGGTGGTGTTGAAGAGACTTCGGCGCCAGCTCAGGACACCTCGATGTGCCCTAGTGACCAGGTCGCTGGAGCCCTTATTGAAGTTGATGCTTCAGGCGACCAGTCTGTGCAGCAGTGACCTGGCCTTGGCTTCCCTTTCTTGTATTGGGTGACCTTGTTTTCCCTTTCTTGTATTGGGTAACCTTGGTTTCCCTTTCTTGTATTGGGTAACCTTGTTTTCCCTTTCTTGTATTGGGTAACCTTGTTTTCCCTTTCTTGTATTGGGTAACCTTGTGCAAGGTTTGCTTCCTGCGCTCATTGTTGTTGCAGTATGTCTTCCATAGTTTATTCTTGAGAGCCCCCCTTGTAATCCTTGAGAGCTTGAGTGGAGAACTTCTTGTCTTTTGTTAGTAATCAGCTTTTACTTATGGATTCCTTTTGGCGAGCTAGTTTCCAGGAAGTCCTGGTAGCTCGTTCAGAAGGCAGGTAGACGAGATGAATGGCTGCAAGCAGGACGCACTGAAACAGTTCCTCTTGTATGCCTTGATTCTATTTTGGTTGTACCTGTAATTGTTAAAATCTCTTAAAGTAAAAGTTAATTCAACTATTTACCTTGCATTGTTGCTTATGTCGTTTTGTCTGCTTGAATGAGCTTGCAAACAATATGTGGCATTTGCTCGACCTGATCATGGGTTGAGGTCGCATTTAACATAGTTGTGCTCGGGTCGTGGGAAGAGAAAGACCAATGCACCAAGTTAAGTTGGTAGTGATTTAACTTAACAAACTTTTAAATTATCAAAGGGACTAGAGTATTGATAATTCGTAGGTCGAGGGATTGGACCTTTAGTAGCCATTCATGTTTGAGCAGAGATGAAGGCAAAATTGAATTTATAGATTGAAATGCAATGAATGGATGCTTACATTTCACTGATAAAACTTCTTTAAATGAAAAGCATTCCACGGGTTCTTAACGATCTCCCCTTCTGGTGTCTGAAGACGATAAGAACCGTTGCTCTGGACTTTTTTGATAATGTAACGACCTTCCCAATTGGCGTTGAGTTTGCCGATAGTGTCCTTTCTTTTGTTACTGAACATTCTTCTTAGGACTAGTTCCCCTGGCTGGAAAGTTCTTGGTCGCACGCCTTTGTTATAAGCTCGCTTGAGTCTCTGTTGGTATTGCTCGAGCTTTATAGTGGCGTGGTTACGTCGCTCTTCGAGGAGGTCGACTCCAAACGACCAGATCTGATTGTTGAGCTCTGTGTCGACCAGAAGAGACTTGGTCGTTCCAAATGTTAGTTCAGTAGGAATAACGGCCTCTACTCCATAGCAAAGACTGAATGGTGACATCCCTGTGGATGTGCGAGGAGTTGTTCTATAAGCCCATAAGATGTTCTCCAATTGTTGTGGCCATTGATCATGCTGGTCTTCGAGCTTCTTCTTCAAATTGGTTAGAATCTGCCGATTTGCAGCTTCGACCTGGCCGTTGGCTTGTGGGTACCTAGGAGTTGCCCTTGAATGCTCGATTTTCCAGAGGTCGTAGAATTTTTTGATATTCTTCCCAACGAACTGGGTGCCATTGTCTGTGACTACTCGTTTAGGTAGCCCGAACCTTGTGATGATATTTTCCCACATAAATCTCTGGACATCTGCCTGTGTGACATTGGTTAAGGCAACAGCTTCCACCCATTTAGTGAAATAGTCGACGGCTACTAGAACGAACCTCTTCTCCGACTTCTTTTCCTTGATGAGGGGGCCCATGATGTCAAGCCCCCACATGTGGAATGGCCATGGGGCAGTGATGTTGATGAGATCGTTTGGATGCTGGTGTTGCTTATCAGCAAATCGCTGGCATTCTTTGCACTTTAAGACAAATTTATTTGCATCTTCCTTCATTCTTGGTCAGAAGTATCCTTGAGAGATTGCTTTATGGGCTAAGGTACGCCCACCGGAATGGTTTCCACATTCACCTTCGTGGATTTCTTCAAATATCATCTGACCTTGCTTTGGGACCAAGCATCGTGAATTGTTTTTCAAGCTCTGCAAACGAGCTGATGGATCCTGGCTTCAATCGATGAAACCAGTCGAGAGCTGGTCCGGTGAGGCTGGACTGAAACAGTAAACACAAAAGATGATCCTCCTTGATTAAAGGAAGGGATTTTCGGAATCCCTTGACATGGTCGGTTGGATCTCCGACTCCTGCATACTGGTCGAACTTGGGGGCATTCAGCTTGTTCGGCAGATCATGTTCCAGGATCTCGTTGGAGAAAGGAGACTCCTGGAATTGTTGAAGGGACTGCACAGCAAGTTGCTCTGCAGTGTGGCTCTTGGATCGGTGAAGGAGAGCCTGAGATGCTTTGAACTCCGCCAGCTGCTGGCTGAGTTGCTCGAACTTTTGGTTGGAATCATCAGCAGGGATGACTCCAAGTCCGCTATTTTCCCCTTGCTGGGGGTTGGTTTGTGCGGCTTTTAGGCGGTCATTTTCTTCCTGCAGACGTGTAATCTGTGCCTGCAGATCTTGGATAGTGACTTCCTGAGTGGTCATTGGAATGAGTGATTTTGATTTTTAGGGTGGGAGGGTTTTGGGTTTTCGATTATATCGAATTCCTTGCAGTCGGCGCCAAATGTATTAACCTATTTCTAGATTAATGCATCAACAGGGTCAGGTCGTTATGGAGACTTGACCAAATGGGGATATTGGAGATTGGGGTGGCTGCACCTCGTTGAGATTGAGATTGCCTACGTACTCTAGCTCGGGGGAATTGAACTTAGAGATCAAGCCATCGTAGTTCTGTTTATATAGAAGATTGAAGGGCGTGGATCGTGGATCTTGCAGATTCTCCGCCATCATAATGAGGATTAAATGTGTAACGCGCGAGGATCATCCCTGTGAATTAATTATGTAACTGATGAGAATATTCTGTGCATTGAAGAGGAGCACGTGTGAATAGCAGGTCGCTGGTCGTTGTGTAGTCTGGTCGCTTTAGTCAAGCTGTGAGCGGGTAGAGATTGTGGCGACCTGACAGATGGATGACTGTGCCACGTGGCTGCTTTTGATTGGTCGGAGTATGTAGTACCCCTACAGGCTAAATGGTCGTCTTGAGCGCATACTTGACAGATAGTCTGACAATGTTCAGGAATCGGCAATGTGACATTTTCTTGGATAATGGTTGTTTCAGCCTTTCTACTTGTCGCCGTTGTCTCTGCGTCTATCTTTACTTCAGTGAGCCATTGAAAGTCATTGCAAGCGTAACAGTTTAGAAACTTCCAACCTCTAGTTTGAGTTTCTTGAGACTCCCACACATACCTTTTACCATCACAACCATGACGTCTGCACTTCATTCTACTCCATGGACAGTCCTTCATCAAATGTTCTCTGTCCCCACAGTTAAAGCACCAATGGCACAATCCTATAGCCACATCAAGCCATTTCCAACTAGCATCACATCCATACTGGCACGTGAGGTATGGCTTTTCTTCGTTTCGTTTGGTGTTTGCGATCAGTATTATACGTCTACCATTGCAATCTGCTTCTTTGCATGGGCTGAATGTGCCTCTTCATCGCAAACTTGGCAGATAATCTGCAGATGAGGAAAAAAAAAAAAAAAACAAGAAGGTATTATATCATAGACTACTACATCATAAAGAAAATTAAACAACATATAGTTTTCTGGGAAATTTAACTTTTCATTCTACCATTCCAAGTACCATATTCTATCAAACGCATAAAAACACAAAGTTTCATTGAGGTTGAAGAAGGTGGTGTTAATTATCAAAAGAACTTATTGATTAATATAGCCAAATTATTTAATGTCTAGTAGTGGATCATTAACTAAAACAATTTTCTAGCAAAAACATGTTAAACAAATCCATATTTATTTCAAAATGAACGTACCTCCATCTCTCCCTCTGTAATTGAGTGATCTTCTTCCATTAGATTGAAAGCAATAATAATAAAGTTTGAGAGATATATGTAAACAGTAAACAAAGGTTAATAAGCATAGGTTATATATATTTTTTATTCTAGGAAAATTTTGACTTAACCCCTATTTTATGCACGTTTTGAATAAACCCCCCTATTTGTCCAAGTTTGGATTTTAACTCCCTTCTGACGATTTTTATCCAAGTTAACACCTATTTATATTTTTTCTTCTTAAAATACCTTACTTTTTTTTTAGATTTAACCCCTCCAAAGAAATAAGAAAGAGATATTAAAAAAATAAAATAAATATAAATAAGTGTTAACTTGGACGGGAGTTGACAGAGAGAAGTAAAATCAAAATTTAGACAAATGGAGGGTTTATTCAAAACGTGGACAAAAGGGGGGGGGTTAAGTCTAATTTTCCTTTTATTCTATATTAATCAAGAAATTAGTATTTAAGAGGAACAGGAAAGTGAGGAAACCAATACAAATATACAACTCCGTGTCTGTCTAGGTGTCTAACTGTTTATCTGCCCAGTGCCAACGTAAACAGTAACACCACTTGGTTGTCACACTTCCATTAACTACGTGGGAATAAAGAAAAGCCCATCTGGTCCACAATTACAAACATGATGAAGCCCGTGAAAAAGGCCCATTTGAACATGCCTATTCTCTCGAGGTGACTGATCATGGTGATAATGATATGGTCATGGTGGAAGTTTTGGTGAAGATTACGAACAAAAATTAGTGTTACTACTTACTACACAGTACTACTAGTTTACAATATACACTTCTAGGTTTCTCTCGACCATGACGGAGAATTGATCTTCCACTCTCCTTACCAACTCAGGCTTCTAAGTTCTAAGGAGTACGAGGTGGTTACTTGAGTGACATTGGTGAATTCCTTGATCAGGAAGCTAGGGACTGTCTGGAAAAATTAAGAAACTGGTTTGGATTCAAAAGGACAGTATGACAATGGATAGTGGAGATCGAGTGGAAATTAAAGTAAAGACCAAGGCTGATTTTGTTCCTGCAGGTGTGTTAATTAAGCAACATGTAATGACACTTGAGCAGCTTGGCATGAAGGTAGGCTTTTTACGTGCTCTCGAACAGGGACGGTTCAAAACATTTGGGATCGGAGCATCTCAAAAGTGAGGCCTCTTTAGTAAGGAGTATTTCATTGCAAAGGTGCTCATAAGATTATTCATGAAGTTTTTGGTTTACCCCGCAAAGGTTATTTACATACTGAGTATTAATTTGAATTTTAGGAACCTTAAGATGTTTAAGCAATTTTGATGCTTTGGTAGAACAGCTGCCAATGAAAGTCTGTGCAAACTAGTCAATGACATTCTTTGAATCAATGTGGCTGCAGTGGCGCGAGTGACTTTCCTAAACATTGAAGAATGATGATCACTGATCACTGCCTCCATGGTTCCCTTTTGGGCAGGAGCCATATTTTGTATTTCCTGTGTTGGATAATTGTACTTGAGCAGTTTCAGTACTTGTTTTGAATACTAGCTAGTATGTTTGAATTCTTAGTTACCACTTTTGTAAATATATGTTTTTTTGGTTGTTCTAAAATCAATTTCATTTTAAGATGTAGACTTATAATCACTATAACTGGACCCCAAATCTTGTACCTCCAAGGAGATAAAGAGGCATAAAACTTGTTAACTTCAGCGAACAGATTCAAAGCAAACAAGATAACACTCAATGTAAAGATTTTACAGAAGAAGGAAAAAAAAAACACAAAAGTTGAGTCTCCCGAACTCTTAAAAGATGCTTGTAACTTTAACACATGGTTCCCCAAGTAGTCTATCACTCTATCCTCAACAACATCCACCTACGGCTCAGGCAATTGAGCTTTGAAACCAGTCATATATTGCAGATATATATGCTTTGAAACACATACATATGCAACTCCGTGTACATTTAGGAACTGTTTGGTCGAATATTTTCTGAAGATTACTAACAAAATATATAGTGTTACTTGCACAGCTTTTTGATAGAAATTTACAATATACTCTTGTACTGTGATCGACATACGACATAATGTACATTACAACATATATGACTTGATTGATATAGGATCCTGTCAAGCAAGTGATATTTTGTATCAAATCTCCTCTTTTACAGAATCATCCACTTCATAACGTTTTCTTTTTTTCATTGTTGATCCACCTCCCTTACTTAGCTCTGCTTTTCTCTTTGCTTCCATGAGCCCATAACAGTCATCACAAACATTACACGTTAGGAACTTCCATCCATTAGTCTTCTTCTTTCTAGAGAGTATTACATAACTTTTACCGTCACAAGAATCAAATCTGCACTTTCTTCCATTCCATGGACAATTCTTGCTCAAATGGTCATCATCCCAACAATAATTGCAGCACCCTTTTGAAATTGAAGGAGGACCATTTAGAATAGCATCATCAAGCTTTTGCCAACTATTTGTACATCCATTCTGGCACTGAAGGTATCTTCTTCCAGTTGTTTTTTGAGAGTTTTTTGGGATCATTATTAGTAGGATGCCATTGCATTTTGGTTCTTTGCATGGGCTATGTACCCAAGGGCAGTTCTTGAGTAAATGTTCCTCTCCACACATTTGACAAACAGACGTCTGACAAGGAAAGCCAATAAGTATTATTATCATAGGGTAGAAGTAGATTACATCACATTGCAAACAATTTATATGTGTAAATTAAGCAATTACCTTTATTTTTGAGATGATTGTGGAAGGAGATGATTCGGACAAGAAGATGCTTAGAGTTGGTGATTGGGCTCCCCTATTTGCCTCTGCTTCTGTCTTTGCTTCAGTGAGCGATTGAGAGTCATTGCAAGCATAACACAATAGGAATTTCTTAGTGTTGGACTCTTCAGAAGATCTTACATACCTTTTACCATCACAATCACCATGCCTGCAGTTTATTCCACTCCATGGACAATCCTTCGTCAAGTGATGTTTATCCCAACAATGTAAGCACCCTCCCGGACAACTTGAAATCCACTTATCAGTAGCTTTATCAAGCCATTCCCAACTTTTTTTACATCCATACGGGCATGTGAGAAATATTTTATTAGGGTTTTGAGGGGTTGTTGACTCCACTGTTATTCGTATGCCATCACATTTTGCTACTTTGCATGGGCTATATACCCAAGAGCATTTCATGGCTGGATGTGCCTCTTGATTGCACATTTGACAGATAGTCTAACCAAAAATTAAAAAATAACAAAGTTTTAGTTAATATTATTGGAATGAACTCACAAAAATGTGTTAGCACTTAGCAGTGCCACGTGGTTACATTCATGGGTCGAGTTTTCTCACTAATTGCATTATTATATATCACAACTAGTGTGTTAATCGGTGCTTAATTTTTATTTATTCGTATATATTATCATCCGAGTTTTAAGTTATTAATTACACTCGTAAGTCAGTAAAAATTATAAATTAAACTAATTTATTAAATTTTATGTAACAATTATTTCTAAAACAAATTTAAATAGTTTTTTTTTTATAAGAGTTCACAATTAAAAATTATTAATTAACAAATATGCCTAAATTTCTTAGGTTTTAAACACCTTTGTACTTAAAAAATTGTTACCAAAAGAAATAATATTTGTTAATTCTTTTAATATTTGTTAATATTTTAGGTACAAAGGTGTCTAAAACCTAAGAAAACCATGGCGATATGCCCATGGTTTTAAGACTCGACTACAACTTTCTTTCCTATGAATCGATAAGAACTTATTGATTAATATAGCCAAATTATTTAATGTCTAGTAGTGGATCATTAACTAAAACAATTCTCCGTTATATAGTTAATGATGATGATGATATGTTTAAGACAATAATTTCTAGCAAAAACATGTTAAACAAATCCATATTAATTTCAAGATGCATGATTGTATCAGACGTACCTCCATCTCTCCCTCTGTAATTGAGTGATCTTCTTCCATTAGATTGAAAGCAATAATAATAAAGTTTTGAGAGAAATATATGTAAACACTAAACAAAGGTTAATAAGCATAGGTTATATATATTTTTTATTATTATATATGTATTAATAATCAAGAAATTAGTATTTAAGAGGAACTAGAAACCTGTTATACAAAAATATGTAACTTCGTGTCCATCTAGGTGTCTAACTGTTTATCTGCCAACGTAACAGTAACTTGTCACACTTCCATTAACTACGTGGCAATAAAGAAAAGCCCATCTGGTCCACAATTACAAACATGATGAAACCCGGCCGTGAAACCCATACATGGACTAGTTGGATCTATACAGGTCCATTTGAACATGCCTATTCTCTCGAGGTGACTGATCATGGTGATATGGTCATGGTGGGAGTTTTTGTGAAGATTACTAACAAAAATTAGTGTTACTACACAGTAGTGTACTACTTTGAAGCTTTTGTGTTAGAAATTTAGTTTACAATATACACTTCTAAGGAGTACGATCGAGGTGGTTACTTGACATTGGTGAATGTTGGGTTTTATGTGCAAATCAGAGATGGAGGGAAGTTTTTCACTCAGGAACGTACGTACGCTGTTAGGACGTTCGTACGTTCAATGTGATAGATAATTATTTCGGGAAAAAACGTACGTACGTGATTTCGACGTACGAACGTTGTATTATTTGTACAGGGACGTACGTACGTAGTTAGGGCGTTCGAACGTCCCGTATGCCAGATAACGATTCCGTGTTGTACCGTACGTACGTGATTCCGACGTACGTACGTCCTCCTCATGTTTTGTGCAATATGGGCCTGTTTTGAGCCCAATTCGTGGCTATTGTAAGGCTATACTATAAAGCCAAATAGAAGTGATACAAAACCTTAACTTTTCTGAGAGAGAGATTGTGAGAAGCCATTAGAGAGTTTGAGAGAACTTTGTGAGGAAGAAGACTTCGGTTTCTTCGTGAGGGCTTGTACAATTGTCTAGATAAGAAAAGCATCATCCTTTCTCCCCGTGGACGTAGGCATATTGCCGAACCACGTATATCTTGTGTCTTGTGTGTGGTTGCTTGTTTATTTTGTTTTTTTCGTTTTACTTTCATATATTAGTTCAATGATCATATTTGTGCATTAATCTCCGCTGCGCACAACAAGTGGCATCAGAGCTTAGGTTAGAACTTGAGCGTCTAGAAGGTGTTTGTTGAAATTCTGGTGTGAATTTCAGATTCGTTTGGTGATTGTTTAGTGCATGAAAGTTGGTGGTAAGATGGCAAAAGAATCGAGTTCGAAGATTCGAAGGGGGAAACCAAGACAGTGGTTTACCATCAAGCAAAGATTGATGTAAAGAAGTTTACCGGCACCAATAACTTTGGTATGTGGAGGTGTGAGGTAATGGATGCTCTATGTCAACAAGACCTAGAAGATGTTCTGGAGGATAAGCCAGAAGATGTGGAAGAGAAAGATTGGAAAAAGATGAACAAACGAGCTTGTGGAATCATAAGATCGTGTTTGGCACAAGACATTAAATATCTTGTGATGAATGATGCGTCTGCAAAGGAGATATGGCAAAAATTGGAGGAGAAGTACATGACAAAGACTATCCACAATAAAAACTATCTACTTCGAAAGTTCTATCGAATAGATATGAGAAGAGGCATTTCCATGGCGGAGCATCTTAATGATTTTACCAAGCTCATTGCCGACTTGGCGAATCTAGGAGCAGATGTGAGTGATGAGAGCAAGGCAGTGTGTCTCCTCAATTCGTTACCGGACGAATATGAACACTTGGCTATCACACTCACATATGGGAAAGAAAAACTGGTGTATAGTGAGCTTTCTGCAACATTGTTAAATCATGCGTGTATGAAGAAGGACAAAGAAGAGTCCAAGGGCTCTACACCTGAGGTCTTGGTTACAAGAGGAAGGTCTAGTAACAGGAAAGGCCAAGGTGGTAGAGGGAAATCTCGGTCAAAGTCGAGAGGTCGATCTCTAGCAAAGGATGAATGCTCATTCTGTCATGAGAAAGGGCATTGGAAGAAAGATTGTCCTAAAGCCAAGGCAAAGGACAAGAAGAAAGACTCTGAGGTAAACGTTGCATGTGATACTAAAGATGAGGATGTAGATTCTGATTATTCTTTATCCGTTTCATCAATGGCTTGTTACACTAGTGGTAATGAGTGGATCTTAGATTGTGCTGCTTCTTATCATATATGTCCTATAAAGGAATGGTTTTCTGATTTTAAGAAGCAGGAGAGTGGTGTAGTGGTGATGGGGAATGATCAACCCTGTCACATAATGGGTATAGGTACCATTCGTCTGAAGATGTTTGATGGAATTATAAGGAAGCTGAAAAATGTTAGGTATATTATTCCTAACATGAAGAAGAATCTTATCTCAGTTGGTGCTTTAGAAGCCAATGGTTACAAGGTGGTACTTGAACATGGTGTTCTAAAGGTTGTGGCTGGTGCAATAGTTGTACTCAAGGGTATTCGACAAAAGAACTTGTACTTCCTTCAAGGTAGTACAGTTACAGGTGATGTTACCATGTCGGAGGCTACATCGAAGATTGCTAGAGAGACTACGCGGTTGTGGCATATACGGTTGGCGCATACTGGTGAAAAATTCTTGCAAAGATTGATAAAGCAAGGGTTGTTAAAGGGTGCTATCGCCTGTAAGACAGAATTCTGTGAGCATTGTATTCTGGGCAAGCAGACAAGAGTAAAGTTTGGCACGGCTATCCATAATACTAGTGGAGCTCTTGATTATGTTCACACGGATGTCTGGGGGCCTACCAAGAACGCATCTTGGGGAGGTAAACATTATTTTGTGTCTTTTGTTGATGATTTTTCTAGGCGTGTGTGGGTGTACACCATGAAGAGCAAGGATGAAGTCCTAGAAATTTTCATGAAATGGAAAAAGTTAGTTGAGACCCGGATTGGCAGAAAGATCAAGGTACTTCGCTCAGATAATGGATGAGAGTACAAGAATGATCCATTCTTGCAAGTATGTCAGGATGAGGGTATTGAATGCCATTTCACTGTAAGAGAGACACCGCAGCAAAATGGGGTGGCAGAACGGATGAATCGAACTTTACTGGAGAGAGTTCGGTGTATGTTGTCTAATGCTGGGTTAGGCAAAGTGTTTTGGGCTGAGGCTATTATGTATGCCGGTCACCTTATTAACAGGTTGCCTTCGACTGCGATTGATGGCAAAACTCCTATGGAGGTTTGGTCTGGTAAGCCTGCTTCAGATTATTGTTTTCTTCATGTGTTTGGGTGTCCAGCTTACTATCATGTCCGAGAGAGTAAGTTGGATCCTCGTGCAAAGAAGTCTTTGTTTATGGGTCTACAGAATGGAGTCAAAGGTTATAAACTATGGGATCCAGAATTGAAGAAAATTATTCTAAGCAGAGATGTGACATTTGATGAGGCTTCTATGTTGAAGTCTAAGAGCTTTCAGCAGGTGGAGAGCAAGGCCAAAGAGGTTTCGCAGTGGGTGGAGACTGAAATATCTCCACGTGTTCCAGGTGGTTCTGTATCTTTGGAAACATCTACTGTAAGGGTTCCAAGTATTGAGGTTCCTGGTGTTACAGATTCTGATGACATGACAGATAATGAGGTTGATGATGAGACGGTTGATGATACAGTACATGTGGACTCTAATGATGAGCGTCCAATTGCATCTAGATTATCCAAGAGAAATGCTGGTGTTCCTAAACGGCTTACTGATGATATGGTAGCTTATGCACTTTCGGTTGTTGATGAGGGTATTCCAGAAACTTTTCGTGAAGCACTGTAGAGTAGTGATTATGAAAGGTGGAAGATGGCCATGGATGAGGAGATGAAATCTCTTCATAAGAATGAAACTTGGGAACTCATGGAGTTGCCTAAGGGAAAGAAAGCAATCGGCTGCAAATGGGTTTACACTAAGAAAGATGGGTCTCCTGGTGAAAATGTACGCTTCAAAGCAAGATTGGTGGCAAAAGGCTATGCTCAGAAGGAGGGAATTGATTATAATGAAATCTTTTCTCCGGTTGTGAAACATTCCTCCATTCGCATCCTATTGGCCTTAGTAACACAATTTGATTTGGAGTTAGCTCAACTTGATGTGAAAACTGCTTTTCTACATGGTGAGCTAGATGAGGAGATCTATATGACTCAGCCGAGTGGATATAAAGATGCGGGTAATGACAAGTTGGTGTGTAGATTGAAGAAATCGTTGTATGGGTTGAAGCAATCTCCAAGACAATGGTACAAGCGGTTTACACAGTTTATGCTTGGGCAAGGGTACACAAGAAGTCCATATGATCCTTGTGTCTATTTTCGCAAGGTATGTGATGGTTCTTTTATCTATTTGCTTTTATATGTTGATGACATGCTCATAGCCTCTAAAAGCAATGTGGAGATAGACAAGTTGAAAAAGACTATGTCTATGGAGTTTGAGATGAAAGATCTTGGTGATGCGAGAAAGATACTTAGCATGGAAATTCAGAGGGATCAAGACAATGGAAGGTTGTGGTTATCTCAAAAGGCCTATCTACAGAAGGTGCTACAGAGATTTAGCCAATATGAGATTGGTGTAGCTGTGAGTATACCTTTCTCAAAAGATTTTAATTTAAATGCTTCCATGTCTCCTAATTCTGATAGGGAACGTGCTTACATGACACGTTATCCATACGCAAGTGCGGTTGGTAGCTTGATGTATGCGATGGTATGTACAAGGCCCGACATTGGGCATGCAGTTGGCACTGTAAGTAGGTACATGCATAATCCTGGTGAGAAACATTGGGAAGCTGTGAAATGGATCTTGCGCTACATTCAAGGTAGTGTGGAGGTTGGTTTACTATTCCAGAAGGGAAGGGATTTGAATCAGTTTTGTGTTGGTTATGTGGATGCTGATTATGATGGTCAGATAGAGAGACGTCGGTCTACTACTGGATATGTTTTTACATTGGCAGGTGGTCCTATTAGTTGGCGGTCTACATTACAATCTCTTGTTGCTTTGTCTTCGACAGAAGCAGAATATATGGCTGTGACTGAAGCCTTTAAGGAAGCCATTTGGTTACGTGGTATGTTGAAGAACTTGGGTATTATGCAGGAGAAGCTTATGGTTCATTGTGACAATCAAAGTACCATAAATCTGGCAAATAACTCAGTTTATCATGCTCGTACAAAGCACATTGATGTGCGACATCATTTTGTCAGAGACATTATTGAAGAGGGTGAGATCTTATTGAAGAAGATTCATACTAGCAATAATCCGGCTGACATGTTGACTAAAGTGGTTCCAGGGACTAAGTTCTATCATTGCTTAGATTTAGTCCATATCCTTCTTTTGTGTTGATAGTATATCATGGAGTGAACTACGATGGCTTGATCCCTTAGAAGAAGGGTACGTAGGCAACCATGAGGTGGTGCAGCCGATGCGGTCCTTCGGGACATGTGTGGGAGTTTGTGACTTGTGTTTGTCGGCTTAGATTTATTGAATCTTCGCCGAGGTGGAGAATTGTTGGGTTTTATGTGCAAATCAGAGATGGAGGGAAGTTTTTCACTCAGGAACGTACGTACGCTGTTAGGACGTTCGTACGTTCAATGTGACAGATAACTATTTCGGGAAGAAACGTACGTACGTGATTTCGACGTACGAACGTTGTATTATTTGTACAGGGACGTACGTACGTAGTTAGGGCGTTCGAACGTCCCGTATGCCAGATAACGATTCCGTGTTGTACTGTACGTACGTGATTCCGACGTACGTATGTCCTCCTCATGTTTTGTGCAATATGGGCCTGTTTTGAGCCCAATTCGTGGCTATTGTAAGGCTATACTATAAAGCCAAATAGAAGTGATACAAAACCTTAACTTTTCTGAGAGAGAGATTGTGAGAAGCCATTAGAGAGTTTGAGAGAACTTTGTGAGGAAGAAGACTTCGGTTTCTTCGTGAGGGCTTGTACAATTGTCTAGATAAGAAAAGCATCATCCTTTCTCCCCGTGGACGTAGGCATATTGCCGAACCACGTATATCTTGTGTCTTGTGTGTGGTTGCTTGTTTATTTTGTTTATTTCGTTTTACTTTCATATATTAGTTCAATCATCATATTTGTGCATTAATCTCCGCTGCGCACAACAGTGAATTCCTTGATCATGTAGCTCATAAATCTAGGGACTGTCCGGAACCAAGGCTGATTTTGTTCCTGGTGTGTTAAATAAGCAACATGTAATGACACTTGAGCAGCTTGGCATAAATGTAGGCATTTTACATGCTCTCGAATAGGGCCGGGCGGCTCAAAACATTTGAGGAATGATGAAATTTTCAGGGATTGTACTAACAAAGTTGCGAAAATCATTTTGAGGATCAAAGCTGTTATCTGGGCATGGTTACACATGGATAAAAGAGCTATGGAATATTGGAATGGAGGGAGAGGGTACCTTTCTCAGAATTGGCTGCTAACTGGCAGTCCTTCATGGCTGAATTGTGATGACAGTAGTGGACTAGTGGTTATATTAAATGCAGGGAAAGGGAACAGTGTTTATTGTGGCTTTCAAAGTCTGACAGTCTGAAAGTGCTGCAAATGCTGTGAAATTTGGTTTGCAGAAGATGTGTAGAAGAGGGACAATGTAGGGGGCTCAGAGTGCTCTGGGTAGGGTGTTCAGAATGCTCACACGGTCCAGGTATAAGGCATCTCAAAAGTGAGGCCTCTTTAGTACGGAGTATTTCATTGCAAAGGTGCACATAAAATTATTCATTAAGTTTTTGGTTTACCCCCAAAGGTTATTTACATACTATTAATTTGTATGTTAGGAACCTTAAGATGTTTAAGCAATTTTGATGCTTTGGTAGAACACAGCTGCCAATGAAAGTCTGTGCAAACTAGTCAATGACATTCTTTGAATCAATGTGGCGCGAGTGACTTTCCTAAACCTAGAAGAATGGTGATCACTGATCACTGCCAACAGGGTTCTCTTTTGGGCAGGAGCAATATTTTGTATTTCCTGTGTTGGATAATTGTATTTGAAGCAATTTAAGTACTGGTTCTGTATACTAGTATGTGGTCTTCACTTCTTAGTTATCACTTTAGTATTGATTCTATCTACTTGCGTTGTTCTTGCTGTCGTCGTTTATTCATTACTATTGTTGTTGTTTTGATGTCCTAGGTTGTGTGTTGGTTTGTGATAATTAGAAAAGAGCTTGCCTCATCTTTGACTCTTTGTATTGATTCCAAACCATTTTTTGTCTGAAGGATGAAATTTTCAGTTCTTTAGACTCATGCCAGACATTCACTGATAACTATCAAGACAACTAGAATAGCCTTTCTCATAACTGTAAACCTGTAAGATATTTTTGGGCAAATATATGTTCTTTTGTTTGATAAAAGGAGCGAATATATGTTGTAAAATCAATTTCATTTTATGTTGTAGACTTATAAACACTATAAGTAGACCCCAAATCTTGTACCTCAAAGGAGGTGAAGAGGCATCAAACTTGTTAACTTCAATGAACAGATTCAAAGCAAACAAGATAACACTCAATCCAAAGATTTTACAGAAGAAGGAAAAAAAATTAAAATACACAAAAGTTGAGAGTCTCAGCTCCTGATCTTTTATAAGATTCTTGTAACTTTAACACATGGTTCCCCAAGTAGTCTATCCTCAACAACATCCACCCTACGGCTCAGGCAATAATTGAGCTTTGAAACCAGTCATATATTGCAGATACCGAGTAGGGCTGGTATTTAGAGATTCATCATATGCAGCTTTCTCTTCATCATCAGTAATTGGCATGCTTAACATGAAGCCATCAGGCCTAAATAAATAGCCAATGAACACATACAATATAACTGTCCCAATCTCTTTTAGCGGAACAAAAGACCAGAGGTATTGTTGTGCGCAGTGGAAACTTATGCACCAATACCCAAGATTGAAATAGTGTATGAATTAAACAAAACAAAATAGAGAAGATGAAACTCCTACTACTATCAAACAAACCCACACAAAACACAAGATTTACGTGGTTCGGCTAATATTGCCTACGTCCACGGACAAACAAATAATCTTTCTTATAGAGACGATTATACAAGCCCTCACGAAGAAACCAAAGTGTTCTTCCTCACAAAAGTTCTCTCAAACTCTCTAATGGCTTCTCACAATCTCTCTCACATCAAGATTAGGTTTTTCTCTTTTTCTAATTGGCTTTATAACATAGCCTTACAATAGAAACCGAATTGGGCTTAAACAGGCCCATATGCAGCAAACACAATGAGGACGTATGTACGCCTTAACTACGTACGTACGTTCTATCTCCTGAAAGTTATCTGTGATACAGGACGTACGTACGCCCTAACTACGTACGTACGTTCCTGAAAGAAAAACTTCCCTCCGTCCTCTTTTCCACAAAAAACCCAACAATTCTCCACCTCGGCGAAGATTCAATAAATCTAAGCGGACACCAAGTCCCAAACTCCCACACTTGTCCCGAAGGACCACCTCGGCTGCACCACCTCATGGTTGCCTACGTACCCTTCTCCTAAGGGATCAAGCCATCGTAGTTCACTCCAATGGCATCTATACGATGCCCATCATACCCCGAGGGGTCAAATCCCCTAAAGGGGTCAAATCAGAACAAATGCCCATCAATGCCCGTAGAGGGCCAACAAACACAGTTCAAACCAATGGGGTCCAAACTACCAAATACTATCTCCACTTTATGACCATAACCGATTGAAGATGAGTATTAATCAACAACCCGAAACCTACAAAGGTCTCTAAACAACGGCTTCACAGCTACAATTGGCTCATGGGCTTGAACCTTCAAACAAACATTTGTGGCTAGCAAACTAACATCAGCAGTGTTACCAGACAAACTTTCATAAGGAGCGGCATCAATCTCCACCTGCTAAGATATCTCTTCCAACTTCAAACTATCATCCAAACAAGGATGCCTAAAACAAACTTTACGTACCTTACCACCATTCAACAAGCCATGCTTGCCGATACGCCTACCAAAGCCACAATCAACCAAACAATCTGACAAACTGGGAGGAGTCAAACATTCCACCAAATGTGAAGAAGAATCTCCACCCCAACCAACAACACTACCATTAAGATAGTACAAGTTTCGTTGCCTTGTCCCTCTCATAACAACCAAAGCACCAGAAGCAATCTTTAAAGTCCCATCTTTCATACTAATCTTCATACCTTCGGACTCTAAAGTACCAAGTGAGATGAGATTCATCTTCAACTCCGGTACATACCGGACACCAACTAATTTTTTAACTATACCATTCTCCAACTTCAACTTGATAGTTCCCACACCAAGTGTTTTCAAGTGACGACCATCACCTAACACAACATCATCACAATCTAGCTTTTGAAAACTAGCAAACAAATCTCTACTGTGACACAAATGGTGAAAACATGCAGAATCCATAATCCACCCTTGAGTGGAGCAATCAACCATAACAGCCAAAGAATAATTTGAATCATCATCACTATCAGCAGCATGTGCGACATTTACCTTATTATCTTTGGAAGACGTAAAATCTTCCTTCTTTGTCAACATGGGACAATCAACCTTCCAATGGCCTTTTCCATGACAAAAGGCACACTCATCCTTTGCTAGAGGTTTACCTCTAGACTTTGATCGAGATCTTCCTCCACTACCAGTAGTACGATCATTGGAACGTCCCCTTACAATCAAAGCCTCGGACGTTGAACCTGAACCCCTATGGACTTCTTTGTCCTTGCGCCTGCATTCATAGTTCAATAACGCCGTTACTACATCAGCATACTTAACATATTCTTTCCCCGTCAACAAAGTGGTGGACAAATGGTCATATTCATCGGGGAGAGAATTCAAAAGACATAGACTTGTCGTTATCACTAACAACCTCATCCAAATTCAATAGGTCAGCAATAAGCCTATTGAATTCATCCAGATCTTCAGACAAAGAAATACCAGGTCCCATATTGATGCGGAAGACCTTCTTCTTCAAAAACAACTTGGTTTCTAAACTTTTCTTCATATACATATCAACCAATTTCTTCCACAACTCCTTAGCAGACTTTTCTTTCATCACCGAGTATTTCTGGTCTTTTTCCAAACAAAGGCGAATCACACCACAAACTTGCCTATTCAAATTCAACCAATCATCTTCTTTCATTTTTTCGGGTTTATCACCCAAAGCATCTTCCAAACCTTGTTGAGCAAGCAAATCCAGAACTTCGCACTGCCACATACCGAAGTTGTTTCTACCATTAAATTTCTTGATGTCAAACTTCAAAGATGACACTCTTCCATTCTTACTTGAAGATGGATCTGACATTACTAATCACTTTCACACACTAAACAATCACCAACCGAAGGTAAACAAATCTGAAATTCACACGGGAATTTCAACAAACACCTTCTTGACAACCCACGGATAAAAGGTAGAACTTTTGCCTTAAAACACAAATAAGAAACTTACTGCAGAATTTCTTCAAACACCTTTAAGACTCTCAAGATCTAGCCTGCAGCTCTGATAGCATTTGTTGTGCGCAGCGGAAACTTATGCACCAATACCCAAGATTGAAATAGTGTGTGAATTAAACAAAACAAAATAGAGAAGATGAAACTCCTACTACTATCAAACAAACCCACACAAAACACAAGATTTACGTGGTTCGGCTAATATTGCCTACGTCCACAGACAAACAAATAATCTTTCTTATAGAGACGATTATACAAGCCCTCACGAAGAAACCAAAGTGTTCTTCCTCACAAAAGTTCTCTCAAACTCTCTAATGACTTCTCACAATCTCTCTCACATCAAGATTAGGTTTTTCTCTTCTTCTAATTGGCTTTATAACATAGCCTTACAATAGAAACCGAATTGGGCTTAAATAGGCCCATATGTAGCAAACACAATGAGGACGTACGTACGCCTTAACTACGTACGTACGCCTTAACTACGTACGTACGTTCTATCTCCTGAAAGTTATCTGTGATACAGGACGTACGTACGCCCTAACTACGTACGTACGTTCCTGAAAGAAAAACTTCCCTCCGGTCCTCTTTTCCACAAAAAACCCAACAAGTATTGAGTTGGTTCAACGGAGACCTCAAGACGGCACACAGCAACGTTGTACACACAGTTCAACACGAACACAATGAACAACAAACGAAATTGTTTAACCCTTTGAAAATGAGGGTAGCCTTCCCATGAGCCAGCCTTGCATTATGCAAAAACATGACTACTGATGAATAAGCAATTATCAGAAGAAAAACAACCAACTGTGAGTCGAGCAAATTGAACACAGCAAACAACATAGAACGGAAGAAAGGACTTGTCCCCCTCACCACTAAGACAATTGTCTTTCCATAAATGATCACAGCCTGAAAACAAACCAAAAGCACCAACATCGTTATCTCGCAGTAGCTTAAGGACGGTTTTATGTAAGACCATCCAATGAATATCAGAATCATTAAGATAATCAGGGGAGTCCCATTCAAGAACTCCGACATATAAGTCAAAATAACACAAGTCGAACATTGTGCACAACCGGTGACGGAAAGATTTACATTCAAGAGTTCCAAGAGTGAACTCATGGCTTTCAAGATTACTACCATAAGCATAGAGACGTGAATGCGGCACACCCTCTTGATGTTCTTGTACAGAAAACAAGCCCAGAGACAACGACCCAAGGAGAAATACACTAGGATGCAAAGAAGATAAAGTCGAGGAAAGAGAGACTTGGTTGATGACAAGTAAGATTTATGACCAGTCTTTGGATCAAAATTGTACATGGAAATTCGAACAGTACTCATTGACAGCGTGAGGTTTTTATCTGGAGAGATACAATTCTGAAAAATATGGATCATAAACATCTTCAGCATCAACGTCAGTGATCAAAATGTCAAAACTGGTCTTGATGGTGAGGTTTTTGTTATTGGGAGAAGATGATGAGGGTTGGACAAGATTGTCAAATGTGTAGAGGATCTTCTTGGAAGGTATATGGGAATGTAAAGAACAAGATGTGTCCATGTATTCAGAATGATAAGTTGAGTAGTTTCTAGGAAGAAGGAAAAAACCTAATTGAGAAAGATTAAAAGAGGCAGGGTTAGGGTTTGAAAAAGATATGGTGGACACATTGAGTAGAAGTTGGCCTTGATCTTTAGTGAACCAAAAGTCGTCAAAAAAGAAAGAGTAGTTTCTATCAACTTGAAAGTTGTTGAAAGTATAAGTGTCTGCAAATGCTATGGATCCGAAGCAGGAGAGAGCTACAACCACAACCAAAAGAGCAGAAGTAACAAAAGAGTACTGGCGGCCGGGATAAGATGATGATGAGAGCATCACCATGATTGGTTTCAGTCAGGCAAATTGTGTAGTTTAATTCTGAAGAAGAAACCAAAGAAATATATAATAATGAGGAAGTAGAAATAGAAACAAATCTCAAACAATTTAACAAGTAGATATGTATTTGTATACAATTCCGTGTCCTAGTGGAATTCGCATGTACATAGCTGAGGCCCATCTGACAGACCTGTACATTCTCACAGGAATCAAAGGTTATACAGATTCTAAACAAACAAAAAACTGGAGGTGGTTGATCTAACCGACTCCTACTAGCCCAAGCTGCCATATCGTGAGCTTGTTGATTACATCCCCTAGTGCACCATCTAAAATTACAAAATTTAAAATTACTAGAAAGAGAACAAACATTCCTAAGGTATCTCTGGCCTTCCCATGTAGCATCTGTAACATTGTTTTTAATAGCATTGATGACATTAGCACAATCTCCTTCAAAGATAATTCCATCAAGATCATGTGTTAAAGCCGTTAACACTCCCACTTCAGCAGCAGCAGATTTGGCCTCTTCTGAGCTCGCTACTTTGAATCTCCTGGTTGCGCAAGCTTGGACTATACCATTTGTGTCTCTGCATACAGCAGCCTCACCTGTTACCCTGTTGAAACCACCATCAAAATTGACTTTCAGAAAACCCGGAGGAGGATTAATCCACATATCAGCAGCATTATCATTCCATTGTATCTCAATATCAGGCATGGTAATAGTAGATTGAAAGTTAAGATCATCAACTACATTATCCTGGCATGACTTACTCTGCGACCACAGTTTCCACATGCTCAAACTTTTATTCAGCACATCATGGTGATGAATAACTTTCTACTCAAATATTCTTTTGTTTCTAAAGATCCAAATATAGTAAATCAAGAAGATAGCATATGTAAGGTGGGATTGGTTTTGATTTGCTTCATGGTAATACCACGCAATGAATTGGTCGAACCAGTCCATAGCCTTCCAATTACTATTAGCAGTTATTGCAATATCTAGGGGGCAAAGAAACTACAGTCTCTGCACCCAGTCACACCCAAAAAAACAAATGCTCTTGGGTTTCAATAACTTGATTACACCAACAGCACGTGAAGTCTCCCATCATCTTTCTATGCATCAATATATCTCCCGTTGGTAAGATATCCATGTAAAACTTCCACATGAATAAGTGAAAAACTGTATTTGCACTAGAACTTTTGCTGCCCATATTCTCTTAAAACTTCCACATGATTAAGTGAATGCAATGTCACAGTTGCCACTATGCAGTCTATGATATTCTTCACAACTTACCACAGTTTTTTTTTTTTTTTGCTGAAAAGCAAGCAGTGGGTTAGGCATAGACCCCTACCGGTTTATTGAAAAGAAGTAACGATTACAATCTATTGTACATTGTACCAGCAACATCCTGCTGAACAATGCTATCCAATTCCCTATGAAGACGGTTACAAAACACAAAAATTTGATCATCAGTGTTACACATTTTCGTTAACCAATCAGCAGCACTGTTCATTTCCCTGAAGATATGATTTATATCAAATCTTTCCATAGCTTGCGCCATAACTTGGATTCTCCTGACAGTATCCCTGTTTCTCCATGTTGGTTCAACTTTGCACATGATGCATTTCACAGCTTCTAATGAGTCTGAACAAACCTGGATCTTCTTAATATCCCACTGAATAGCCAGTTCCATGCCGTAGAGGATAGCTTCCAATTCAATGTTCCCAATAGTAATACGCTTTGCACCACTTGCATAAGCCATCATGACAGATCCATCATGCCTTCTAAATATTCCTGCACAGCACGCTGCGCCCATCATCTGTAACGCTCCCATCTGAGCACAACTGAATATAGTCCAGTGGGGGAACTTACCACAAAGTTGGGTGCCCTTTGTATACAACAATATACATACCAAATTAATAGTAGCTTATACTTAACCACTGCTATCACTGAGCTCAAATACAAGAGTTCTCTCAAGCGAGGACAACAGCTTTCGATCTTTGGATTGGCAGATAGTAATTGGCAAATTCTTCTTACTAGCAGAAATTCTAAGATCATTAGCTGCCACAAGCAGTCGTTTCCCAACTTCTGTTCTTCCCATCTTTCCTCGAGATGGTACAGGACTTGGGTCAGCAGGTGATGTAAAAGAAAATCTATTAGGTGGTGATCTGGCCCTACTTTGAGGTGTACCATAAATTAGCAGATTTGAATCGTGCTCATTTATGTTAGCCTTCGGCGGATTGTGTAGGAGATCTCGGGCTCCAGATTCGTTGCCAATAGCACAGCTTGAAGTGTCATCATATGATTTCACCTCATCATCTTCAGGAAAATATCTTGTTAGGAGACCTGTTACTGATGCTACCTCGGACATACTTACTGTAGGGGTCTCAACTGTCGGCAGAGAAGTCATCTGTTCTCCTAGGTTCTTCCCATTTGGGATATCAGATAGTTGTTGAGAAAAAACCTCTTCGGCTCGTCCATGCACATGAACACAAATCTCATTAATTCCATCCTCCACCTTCTCAGGGGAATGTTTTTTGTTAGTTGTCTTCCTGTTTACCGCTGTAATGTTAACATGTGCTCTAAATTTTTCTTCAATACCTTCAAACGATATAGATTCTTCTCTTTCCCTACCTTTATCCTCTGTCTTAAGGCATGTAATATGGTTTTCAGGTTTTTGAGATTCAGCATTTTCTGAGATGTTAGCAGCCAATCTTTCTGATAGATAAGGCTCATCTGAATGATTTGAAGGGGTTACATCCACATGAAGAACCCAGGGTCTTTTCCACCCTTGAAATACATCCTTTACTAGGATCGAGTCTGGAACATAGTAATAACATGAGCTGCGTTTCACCTACAAGAACGACACACGACTGAAGGTCTTAAGAGTACATGGGAATGAAATTGCGAGATAGAAGAATGCTTTATATTCATACCATTAATCCATTGATCTGGATGATTCCTATACGTGGGAAAAGAAATTGGGAGATAAGAATGCTTCATATTCATACCATTAATCCATTGATCTTGATCGCTCCAATACTTGGGAAACAAATGGGATGCTCATTTCCAAGTTCTCCTATAATAAATATTTTCGCAATAATTTTGAGCATAAATTCTATAATTACATGTATATACAGAATATTAAAAATCAGAATGTCGGTTTAATGTAGTTTCTTTATAAAGAAAACTACTAAGTTTCAATGTCTAAGACTGTAAGACACCTAATGATGGTTGTAATGTACAATGACACCAAACTTATCATAAGTCATTCATTATTTTATTTTCCCGAAAACATTCTTTAAGTCTTCAAATTTGATTTCATTGGTGAAATCAAAGACTCTTTTCCTTCTAATTTCTATTGGGGTTTTTCCGGGATCTAATAAAACAGACCTTTGATGAAGTAAGAGTTCACAAGTCACCAATGGTTCATAAATAATAATACAAAATGCAGCAATCTGAGCACAAAATATATACAAAAATTTGAAAAATGGGCATCGATCAATAAATGGTTTAATTGAAACATGAAACAATAAGAGTGTTTTCTTACTTTTGAGATCTGCTGCGGTGGTATGTGGAGACAAAGGCATGACTATGTGGGTGCTCAGACTAGTATCTATCAAAACCCAACAACACATATTTCAATATCTTTGCTGCTTTCTTCTTCTTCTTCCTTCCAAGTTCCACCTTCTCTTTTCTCTCTCTCTCTCTCTCTTATGCTTGTCCTCTGTTGTTTTTTGCTTGGGCGTTGTACAGATTTGAGATAGGTCGATGTTTAACAAAGCCCAACACAATCATATCAAGCCCATTACACATCCATTCATCCTGCTCCTGCTGACAATAATTTGTCTTTCCTCAACAATGCTAAGGGTGGCAACTGTCTGACTGTGATGCTGTCAAGAAAATCAGATGGGATTATTAGATCTCTTTACTCATGATATGGTCTTCTTCTACGTATTGTTTCTCATCCTGCTGACAAAATTGTTATGTACAGTATGATGCTTTCAAAATTTTTGTTGGCCTGCCTACTAGCTACTACTACTAATACTACTGGTGGTGGTGCTCCTGTACTGCTTCTGGATCTACTGAACTTTCAAATGTATAATACTGGCAGGAATTCAAAGAATTTGCATGTTTGTGCTTTAATGAGCTTAGAAGTGAAGATGTTCATTGTAGGGGTACTACATACTCCGACCAATCAAAAGCAGCCACGTGGCACAGTCATCCATCCATCAGGTCGCCACGGACTCTACCTGTTAGCAGCTCGACCACGCAACGAGCAGCGACCTGCTATACACACGTGCTCCTATTCAATGCACAGAATATTCTCATCAGTTACATATTTAATTCACAGGGATGATCCTCGCGCGTTACACATTTAATCCTCATTATGATGGCGGAGAATCTGCAAGATCCACGATCCACGCCCTTCTATCTTCTATATAAACAGAACTACGATGGCTTGATCTCTAAGTTCAATTCCCCCGAGCTAGAGTACGTAGGCAATCTCGATCTCAAACGAGGTGCAGCCACCCCGATCTCAAACATCCCCATTTGGTCAAGTCTCCCTAGCGACCTGACCCAGCAGTGCATTAATCTAGAAATAGGTTAATACATTTGGCGTCGACTGCAAGGAATTCGATATAATCGAAAACCCAAACCCTCCCACCCAAAATCAGAAGTCATCTATTCAAATGACTACCACTGAATTAACTATCAATGATCTGCATGCTCAAATCACTGCTTTGCAGGAAGAAAATGCACGCCTCAAAGCTGCACAAACCAACCCCCAGCAAGGTGAGAATAGCGGACATGGAGTCGTTCTTACTGACGATTCCAATCAGAAATTCGAGCAACTCAGTCAACAACTGGCGGAGTTCAAAGCATCACAGGCCCTTCTCCACCGTTCCAAGAGTCACACTGCAGAGCAACTTGCTGTCCAGTCACTCCAACAGTTCCAGGAATCTCCTTTCTCTAAGGAGATCCTGGAACACGATTTGCCTAACAAGCTGAATGCCCCCAAGTTTGACCAGTATGCAGGAGTCGGAGATCCAACCGACCACGTCAAGGGATTCCGAAAGTCTCTCCCACTGATCAAAGAAGATCATCTTTTGTGTTTGCTGTTCCAGTCCAGCCTCACCGGACCAGCTCTCGACTGGTTTCATCGATTGAAACCAGGATCCATCAGCTCGTTTGCAGAGCTCGAGAAACAGTTTGTCATCTTTTACATCCATAACAAGAAGCGCCCTGTCACCATCGATTCCATATTCAAAGTCAAGCAGCACGATGGTGAGTCTCTTAGCACATTTTTTGCTCGATTTAAATCCGAATTGCATTCCATTCAGGATTTCGCAAAGGAGCATGAGGCCTTTGCAACTATTGCTTTCTCTCACGGTCTTATCCAAGGATCCGACCTCCACAAGTCTCTAGCAATGAAGAGACCTTCATCACTTGACGAGCTCTACCTGAAGGTAGATCGTTATATAAAGCTTGAAGAAGCCTTCACTGGGAGGGAGAAGAACCACGTAGTCAGCAACATTGAGTCTGGCTCAACCAAGCGACCTCGATCAGACGGAAAGAGGTTCAAAGCTAAGTCGCTGCCTACCGAGCAGCGAGAGTATCACCGGTTTACACGACCAGCCGGTTATATCTATGAGAGGATCAAGCACAACCATTGGTGCAAGATTCCTACCTTCACACAGTTGGAGGATACATCCGGTCGCCCGTACTGCAAAGTCCATAAAGTACGGTGTCATCAGACTGATGACTGTCGCGTTCTGAAGCGCGCACTGCAAACATGGGCCGATGAGAAAAGGCTCAACAATTGGATCCTCGACAGACAAGAGGATTCGGCAAGCAAGCGGATGAGGAAGGGATCCAGAACCCCTCCTCGTTCACCAAAGCGGGGTCACAGCAAGGCCAGAGCGGCCTCCGCAAGCCCAGCACGCAGCAGAGGGCGTAGCCTCTCCAAACGTTTAGGTCCAACAGGCGACCTACGCGACCACATCAACAAGAAGGTCGCAAACAAAGTCGACAGTGACAGCGAGTCGGACAGTCATGTAGTTTACATGATTGACGAATCTCAACACACCCCAGTCTCACGAGATAAGAAGAGACGAGTAGAGCATCTCCATCATGTCTACTCCATTACGGGCCGAGCAGCTCGTTTTAACATCCCTGCCCGCCAAGAGTCTGATATCACTTTTACTGAGGACGATCTCAACAAAGTCGTTACTCCTCATAATGACGCCCTTGTCGTTGAGCTGCGGATTGCAGATTATACTATCAAGAGGGTGTTCATTGACCCTGGAGCATCATGTAACATTCTCATGTACAGAACCTTCAAGGACATGAGGCTGCCCGACTCAGTGCTCATACCAGATTTCACACCCATCCTTGGCTTCAATAGTTCAAGGGAAGACCCTAAGGGTGAGATTCTTTTGCCCGTCACAGTAGGCAGAAAGGAAGACAAGGTCGTTGTAACCAGCAAGTTCAGCGTCCTCAATATCGCAAGCAAGTACAATGCGATACTGGGTCGAAAATGGATCCATGCTATGAGAGGTGTGCCGTCAACATACCATTAAGTATTCCGCTATCCTGGCCCTTATGGGATAATGGAGCTCCGCGGCAATCAGAACACCGCACAGGAATGCCACGGCATTATTGAAGCTGTTCCATCGTCAAAGCCATCCACCTCTGGAGTCAAGGATGATGAAGTCAAAGGAAAGAGCCTAGTCACAACAGAGGCTCAGGAGGGCAACAACAAGTCAAAGAGCCCATCCAAGGAAAAGGCTGAACCTGCTAAATAGCAATTACAGAAGGAGCAAGCGAGCTCCCCCAAGCTTAGTCTCGGAAGCACCGATCCAGGCGTGCGCGTAAACATTGGGTCAGATGAGGACCCAAGATATGTCTATGTAGGTTCAGAATTGGAAGAAGATAAGTTCATCAATTTTGTAAATTTTCTTTCAAATAATAAAGATGTTTTTGCTTGGTCGTATATCGATATGCCCGGAATAGATCCATCAATTGCATGCCATAAGCTACGGGTCAATCCCAATTATCGACCAGTCAAGCAGAAACCAAGGAGACTTGCTCCCAAATTCCATGAAGCTGTCAATGAAGAGATCAATAGACTCAAACAAGTCGGCTTCATCAGAGAAGTCGATCCAGATTGGCTAGCCAACATAGTCCCAGTCTTAAAGAAGAATGGGAAAACAAGAGTCTGCATCGACTTCACAAGTTTGAACAAAGCTTGTCCTAAAGATTCATTCCCACTGCCACGAATCGATAGGCTAGTCGATCAGACATGCGGTTTTGAGCTACTGTCATTCATGGACGCTTACTCAGGGTATAACCAGATCCCAATGTACGAGCCTGACCAAGAGAAGACCTCTTTCACAACAGAGCAAGGTATTTTCTGCTACAAGGTTATGCCATTCGGGTTAAGGAATGCCGGAGCGACCTATCAAAGACTGGTCACCAGAATGTTCGACGACCTCCTAGGTCGAACAATGGAAGTCTACATTGACGACATGCTAGTAAAGAGTGACAAAGAACGAGATCATTTGTACAATCTCGACCAAGCATTCCAAAGATTAAGGCAATACAGAATGCGTCTTAATCCAGAAAAGTGTCTGTTCGGGGTTGCATCAGGAAAATTCCTCGGCTACCTAGTCACCAGACGAGGCATTGAAGCAAATCCCGACCAGATCAGAGCCCTGATCGACATGCCAAGCCCAAAAACAAAGAAACAAATCCAAAAACTCAACGGCATGGTGTCAGCTCTGAATAGATTCATCTCCAGAGCATCAGATAAGTGCAGACCAATGCTTCATATCTTAAAGAAGGGAGCTGCATATGAGTGGACAGAGGAATGCGAGAAGGCCTTCAATGATCTCAAGGCATATCTGTCTACTCCACCAGTTCTCACAAGACCCAACGATGGAGATGTACTCGGCGTTTACCTCGCAACATCAGATTTCGCGATCAGCGCAGTACTCTTTAAAGAAGAGAACCAGGTCGAGCGACCTATCTATTTCACAAGCAAAGTCTTACAGCAGGCCGAAATAAGGTACACACCTCTAGAGAAGTTAGCATTGGCTTTACTTTACGCTGCATGCAAGTTCAAACCTTATTTCCAAGCCCACACTGTAAAAGTAATCACCGATCAGCCATTACGCCACATTCTAGAAAAGAAAAACAAAACAGGTCGTATGGCTCGATGGGCAGCAGAACTGGGTGATTACACATTTGAGTTCGTGTCACGGCAGGCCGTCAAGGGCCAGGTCGTCGCAGACTTCTTAGTAGACTATCCAGCAGAGGATGTCAATTGGGAACCAGAACCTGAAACAAGGCAAATCCATGACAATCCTCCAGACACATGGCAGCTGTATGTTGACGGCTCCCATAATTCCAATGGAAGTGGTATAGGTGCTGTGTTAATCTCTCCTGAAGGTTCACAAATCGAGAGATCAGCTCGTCTAGACTTCTCGACCTCCAACAACGAGGCCGAGTATGAAGCACTCATCCAGGGCCTACAGATGGCCGTCGAGCTACAAGCAGTTCGTATCAAGGTGTACAACTAACGACTCCCAACTAGTAGTCAATCAGATCACTAACAACTACCAGATCAATGGGGTCAACCTAATCAGGTATGCTAACAAAGCAAAGGAGCTCATCAACAAGCTCAGTTATTTCACGATCGAGCACATACCGAGGGATGACAACAGGCATGCTGATTCATTGGCATTCTTGGCATCAAAGATCGAGTCAGACAGACCACGGGCTTTCACTATAACAGTCAGTACACAGCCCGCATATCTAGTCAAAGAAGAAAATGTTCATCAAATTTCTGATCTACTAGAGACAAATCCAGCAGATATCCAAGGGACTTGGATGGAACCTTTCATGGTTTACCTTCAAACTGGTGTCCTACCATCTAACAAGAAGGAGGCTAGTCAATTGCTCCATAAAGTCACAATGTACAAAATCCATGAAGGTAAACTTTTCAGAAAGTCTGCAACTGGATTGCTATTACGATGTCTGATCCCCAAACAAGGCGAGATGATATTTCAAGAAATCCATGAGGGTGAATGTGGAAACCATTCCGGGGGGCGTACCTTAGCCCATAAAGCAATTCCTCATCCTGCTGACTGCTTTCAAAGTTTTTGTTGGCCTGCCTACTAGCTACTACTACTGGTGGTGGTGGTGCTCCTGTACTGCTTCTGGATCTACTGAACTTTCAAATGTATAATACTGGCAGGAATTCAAAGAATTTGCATGTTTGTGCTTTAATGAGCTTAGAAGTGAAGATGTTCATGTTGTCAAAGATTAATAATTGTAAGACTGCTGCTCTGGTCTGCTCTGGTGTTACACTTGCAGGTGGGGATCGGATTACATCCTTTTCCTTTTTGTTGCAAAGTAGTTGTGTTGTAATTTTCCAATCTACATATCAGTTTCTTGAAATTTTGAGTATGGTTTGAGATAGGGGTGGGCAAAACCGATCCGAAACATGTAAACCGAACCGAACCGAACCGATCCGAACCGAAAATAGGGTGTTTACATGTTTCCATGTTCGGTTGCAGTTTCTAATTTGGCAAAACACCTGCTTTGGGTGTTCGGTTGCAGTTTCGAAAATTTCCAAACACTCAAAACCGAACCGAACATGTATTTTGTATACCACCCACTAGTCCACTACAGCCCATCTCTCCATAGTCCAACCCATCCCATCTGTCCAGGAGTCCAGCCCAATATCCAAGTATCCAACAGTGAACAGACCACTACAGCCCATCTCTCCATAGCCCATTCCAGCCCATCTCTCCATAGCCCATTTCAAATATATCAGTTTTTCGGTTCGGTTCGGTTTTATTCGGTTAACCGAACTTAATTATATGTTCAGTTCGGTTTCGGTTTTAGTTAAAAGTATTCGGTTCGGTTCGGTTCGGTTTTAAAAATAAGAAAGTTCGGTTTCGGTTTAGACTTTTGCAAAACACCTGCTAGGTGTTCGGTTGACAGTTTTGTCCAAAATCGAACCGAACCGAACCGTGCCCACCCCTAGTTTGAGAACATGCTTGCAAGAAAAACCTTTGCAGTCTAACATATATACAGTAGTTGAGAACATGATTTTTTTTTTTTTTTTGATGTCTATCTATTGGAGTAGTATATTTTGTTGCCGTAAATATTCATGTTCCTTGGTTAAGAACATTCCATTATTTTAATAAGCTGAAAACTGTTGAATCTAGTGTTCCAAGATTTTGATACTTACGCACTTGAATCGTATGAGCTAGAGACTTGATTGGCAGTCTTAACAGTATCTTCTCATCCACCCGGTGATTGGGCAGGTTCGCTAGATGATCGGAAGAGCATTTTAGGCTATGTTTTTTTTCAATAGGTTCGAACCTGATTGCTTGGTCGGCATGGGAGCAAAAACAATTGCATTATCTTCAGCTGAGGCATAGTATATTCAGCTGCAGATGCCATTTGTGAAGTTGTTTGGCTTAGAAGAATTCTAGCAGATTTGCAGGAGATGGGATTGTTGGGTCTTTTTGCTCTGGTCTTCCTCTACGTATTGCTATGATTGGTACTCACTGGAGCACAATAGGGAATTTATGATGCTTTCGTATTTTTTTGTTTTGTTTTTTGCCTGTCTACTACTATTGGTGGTGGTGCCCCTGCATCTGCTGACCTTGCAAAGGTAGAATATTGGCGGGAATCCAAAGAAATTTGATGTTTGTGCTTTAATGAGCTTAGAAATGAAAGATGTTGTCGAAGAATAATAATTGTAGGGTTGCTGCTCTGCTCTGGCAGGTAGGAATTACATTCTTTTCCTTTTGTTACGAAGGTGTTGTGTTAAAATATTTGTATCTACATATTAGTTTCTTGAATTTTGAGAATGGTTTTTAGTTATACTTCAAAGAAAAACCTGTGAAAAATCTAACATATATAGTTGATGATGACATTAATCCCCAATGCAAATAGGCAATAGGAAGTTAAACCAGCAGTAACAGACAGACCAGGGACAGATGAGCTTTACTAATTGAAGCCCCGAGTTTCACACAAGAAGATGAACTTGGGGCATTCTCTTCTGATTTTTGCATTCAGTTCAATTAAAGTCGAGGATCAACCTAACCCACGACAGTTCCAGCTGAAACAATTCATGGCTCACCCAAACGCTGCTTCCTTATGTGATCATAGTTTCCAGATTTTGTATGCCTTCACATCACAAGCCTTTTGACATAAGCATTCAAGGAGAAAGAACCAATATAAACCACCTGTCCCCAACACGCCAATCAAGAGGCTTCCTTTATTTGCCTTTGCCAAGTTGCTATTGTGATATGTAAGGCACTTTGCCTCTTTGAAGCCATTTTTAAATCTTTAGCTTGTCGTTAAAATTTAGATATTTAAAAGCTTAAAGTAGAAAAACCAGAAGCTAAGCTAAACCCATTTGGCTCGTGGCAATTTTATTGTATGCATGTGTTTACTTTACACCATTACACATCCAGTCCTCCTGCTGACAATATTGTGTCATTCCTCAACAATGTTAAGGATGGCATTATGGCAACTCTCCGTGATGCTGTCAAGAAGATGGGATTGTTAGATCTCTTTACTCATGGTTTTCATCTACGTATAGTTTCTCATCCTGCTGACAGTACTGTTATATATGATGCTTTCAAAGTTTTTGTTGGCCTGCATACTACTGTACTTACTGGTTGTGTTGCTCCTGCATCTACTGAACTTGCAAATTTATAATATTGGAGGGAATTCAAAGCATTTGCATATTTATGCTTTAATGAGCTTAGCAGTGATGATTTTATCGAAAAAAAATTTGTAAGGTTGCTGCCCCGGGCGTTACACTTGGCAGGTGGGGATGGGATTACATTCTTTTCCTTTATGTTGCAAAGGAGTGTGTTAAAATTTTGCATTCTACATATCAGTTTCTAGAAATTTTGAGTATGCTCTGAGAACATGCTTGCAAGAAAAAACTCCATAGGAATCTCCATAGGAAACCAGCAATAACAGACAGACCAGGGATGTTTAGTTTGGTGTCTACAACTCTACATATCTATTAGTATATTTTGTTGTAAATACGCATGTTCGATGGTTAAGGACATTCCAATATTTTTAACAAGTTGAAAATATTTTGTCGTAGCCGATCTATTGCAAGAAACAATAGTTGATTCAACGTGGAACACATTCCATGCCAGAGTCGCACAAATAAAGATGTGAGATGCATTAAGAGAATGATGTTCCAGTACATGTAGTTTGTATAGATCTACAGGCAAACGTTGAAGTCGCAGACAATTGCTGCTTGGAAAAAACAAGACGAGATAACAAGGAGAGGAAGAAATGGTCACACGATAGAGGAAGATTAAAGAGAGTTACCTTACCATCTGTAGAGGAAGCGTTTGGTGAGATGAGGCTCTCCACATAAACTACAGTGCGAGCCCAGTTTGGCTGTTCAAGTTGTGCAAGAAACTTTGCCCTTTAATTCTCAGTGTTGTAACAGACTATGTAATATTTATAATCATCCTCGGTTTTTTCATATACTGTAATATAAAGTGAAGTACACCAATGAACTACAGTATATTCATATGTTTGACAGTACAAATGGAGAGTTATCAAACTTGGAAACTTCAATGAACAGATTCAAAGACAAAACTCAAAGTAAGAATTTACACAAGGAAAAAACACAGAATTTTTTTTTTTTTTTGAGTTAAGATAGGGTTGTCAGACCACACCTGTTTCATTGCTTAAATCTTAAGTACACCACTCCAGTAGCATCATTCTCCAACAGATCATACAACTTCGACTCAACTGGACCAATAAAAAACAATGTATAGGGACCTCCACACTCGGAGCAACCCTGCAAGATAGTCAGCTATTTTTAGTTATTTACAGCTCTCAGTGAATACTGAAGCCACCTCCAGCTTATCAACCTTCATCTCTCTCCTTTGAACCTTCAGCTCATGCCATACAGCAAGTAACTGTAACACGAAAGTTGAGAGTCCTGAACTTTTAAAAGATGCTTGAAACTGTAACACATAGTTCCCCAGGTAGTCTATCCTCATCAAAATCCACCCTACGGCTCAGGCAATTGAGCTTTGAAACCAGTCATATATTGCAGATACCGAGCAGGGCTGGTATTTAAAGATTCATATGCAGCTTTCTCTTCATCATCAGTAATTGGCATGCTCAACATGACGCCATCGGGCCTAAATAAATAACCAATGAACACATACAATATAACTGTCCCAATCTCTTTTAGCGCAACAAAAGACCAGAGGTATTGAGTTGGTTTAGCAGAGAACTCAAGGCGGCACAGAGCAACATTGTACACACAGTTCAACACAAACACAATGAACAACAACCGAAATTGTTTAACCCTTTTGAAAATGAGGGTAGCCTTCCCATGAGCCTTCCTTGCATCATGCAAAAACATGACTACTGATGAAATAGCACTTACCAGAAGAAAAACAACCAACTGTGAGTCAAACAAAGTGAACACACTAGCCCACAAAGAACGGAAGAAAGGACTTGTCCCCCTCGCCCCTAAGCCAATTGTCTTCCAATAAATGACCGCAGCCCGAAAACAAACCAAAAGCACCAACATCGTTATCTCGCAGTAGCTTAAGGACGGTTTCATGTACGACCAACCAATGAATATCAGAATCATTAAAGTAATCAGGGGAGTCCCATTCAAAAACTCCGACATATAAGTCAAAACAACACAAGTCGAACATTGTGCACAACCGGTGACTGAAAGATAATATACATTCATGAGTTCCAAGAGTGAACTCATGGCTTTCAAGATTACTACCATAAGCATAGAGACGTGAATGTGGCACACCCTCTTGATGTTCTTGTACAGAAAACAAGCCCAGAGACAACAACCCAAGGAGAAATACACTAGGATGCAAAGAAGATGAAATTAACAACTATCAATCATAAACACAATAACGAACAAGATGATTTACGTGCTTCGGCATAAAGCCTACTGCACGGGAGAAGGGAGAAGGAGATATTCTTATTTGTGTACATCTCAATGGAGATCACAACAACACTTATATAGAGATACAATGAGCACTCAATAGGAAACATGATATTAGAGAATCCCATAAGAACATGTGTGATATTGTGTGATATTCAATGCCATATATATGGAAAGTCTCTCTTCTCCGTCAACACTCCCCCTCAAGTTGGTGCGAAAACGTCGATAGAACCCAACTTGGACAATAACCCTTGAAACTTGTCTGCGTCCAGACCCTTAGTGAAAATGTCAGCAAGTTGTTGATTGCTTCGGACAAAGGGAGTGCAGATAATATTAGCTTCTAATTTTTCTCGAACAAAGTGGCAATCGATTTCGATGTGTTTCATTCTTTCATGAAACACTGGATTTGAGGCAATATGCATAGCAGCCTGATTGTCACAATACAATTTAGTTGGTTCAGATGAACCAAATCCCAAATCCTGCAATAGAGCTCGAAGCCAAATAATTTCACATGTTGTGGAAGCCATTGCCCGATATTCAGCTTCGGCACTAGATCTAGCAACAACATTCTGTTTCTTACTCCTCCACGTTACCAAGTTACCTCCTATAAAGGTGCAATATCCAGTTGTGGACCTTCGATCAACTAGGCTTCCACCATAATCAGAATCAGTATAAGCAGTAAGAGAAGTGTGCCCGTTTTTCCGCATCCATATTCCTCTTCCTGGAGAACTCTTCAAATATTCCAATATTCGATCAACTGCATTCATATGAATGATTTTTGGAGCATGCATGAAACGACTTACTAGGCTTACTGCATAACAAATATCTGGTCGAGTAATGGTCAGATAAATGAGTCTCCCAACTAGCCTTTGAAATCGACCAATATTAGAAAATGATTCACCACTGTTATCAAGCTTGGCACCACTGTCAATAGGTGTCTCAGACGGTTCTACTCCAAGCTTACCTGTTTCACGTAGCAAGTCCAAGACATATTTTCTTTGATTAAGAAAAATGCCTTTGTTTGAGTAAGCAACTTCGATTCCCAAAAAATACTTTAGAATGCACAAATCCTTAATAGCAAATCTTTTATGTAAAAGGGACTTCACCTCTGAGATTCCAACTTGATCATCACCAGTGATGACTAAATCATCAACATACACTAAAACTATTGTAGTACCTGAAACACCTTTCTTAATAAAAAGGGAAGGATCAGCACCACTTCGTTTTAGACCATTCGACATCAAAACTGAACTGAGCTTGGCATACCATGCTCGCGGTGACTGTTTCAGTCCATAGATAGCCTTCTGTAGCTTGCACACCAAACCAAAATTAGACTCTTGCGCGTGACCAGGTGGAATGCTCATATAAACTTCCTCCTTCAGATCACCATGTAAAAAAGCATTTTTCACATCCATTTGAAACAATTTCCAGTCTTGATTTGCTGCTAGTGATATAAGGACTCGAACTGTACTCATCTTTGCAACAGGTGCAATGGTTTCTTTGTAGTCTTCACCATAGGTCTGTGTAAATCCTCTAGCTACAACTCTCGCCTTGTGTCGTTCAACAGTTCCATCACTTTTAAATTTGGTTTTGTAAACCCATCGACACCCAACTGTCTTCTTTCCAGGAGGCAATTTAACTATCTCCCAAGTTTGATTCTCATCAAGAGCTTGCAATTCTTCATTCATGGCCTTTTTCCAAATTGGATTGGAATTAGCTTCTCGAAAATTCTTTGGCTCTTGATCACCAGATACTGCACTCAAGAAAGAATAATGGGATTGCGAAATATTGTCATATACCAAATGCGCCTGTATAGGATAACGAACCGCATTATAAGTGACAAAATCCTTCAATTTTGTTGAGGGCTGAGGTATTCGATTTGATTTTCGAGGACCTTCAGGTGCAGTTGTTCTAACTGGTGTGATGATGGGAGGCGCTGCAGTAGGAGCTGGTGTGATGATGGGAGGCGCTGCAGTAGGAGCTGGTGTAGGAGGTTGAGCAATAGTAGCTGGTGGTGCATCAAAAATTTCTGGCAGATGAGCATGGGGAATTGTTTCAGTTTCTACAACCTCTGTATCACGAAGAACAACATTTTCTGGTATTATTGGGAGTGGCACCAGAAAATCAGACAAATACTCCCCCTGAGATCGATTCCCAGAAATAGTTGATGCTTGAAAGAATGGTTCAGATTCAGCAAACCGAACATCACGAGAGACAACAATTTTTTGAGATGACTGGTCGTAGCAAATGTAACCTTTCTTTGTGGAAGAATACCCAAAGAACACGCAGCGAGTTGATCTGGCATCCAACTTATCACGCTGGGTTGCTTGTCGATGAACATAACAAACACATCCAAACACCCTCAAATGAGATAAATCAGGTTTGCGATTTTGCAAGACTTCAAGTGGTGACTTAAAGTCAATAACTCTGCTAGGAAGACGATTAATAAGATATACTGCAGTGGAAACTCCATGAGACCAGTACCGTTTAGGAACATTTGTCTGAAACATAAGAGCTCTTGCAACTTCAAGGATATGGCGATTTTTCTCTCGGCGACGCCATTTTGCTGTGGTGTCCCGACACAACTTGTTTGGTGAATAATTCCTTGTTGACGAAAAAATTCAGGAAGTGAACCTTTGGTGTATTCAGTACCATTATCAGACCTGAAATTTTTTATTCTTGCACCAAATTGATTAATCACCATAGTATGAAAATCTTTGAAAACAGATGCAACTTCAGTTTTTGACTTAAGCAAATATAACCAAGTAGCACGAGATCGATCATCAATAAACAAAACAAAGTACTTGTATCCATCATAAGAATCAATAGGAGCAGGACCCCATAAATCAGAATGTATTAATTCAAAGTTTTCGAAGGACACAGACAAAGAGTTTGGAAAAGGTAAACGAGTTTGTTTAGAAAACTGACAAACTTCACAAACATTAGAATCAACTGAAACAGTAGGAAAAAGATGCGACAAAATACGGTTAGATGGATGTCCAAGCCGCTTATGTAATGTATGACTCTCCGCCAAGAAACTAGTATGACATGCTTTATCAATATGAGTTAACAAGTAAAGCCCATGTGAATAAATTCCTCTACCAATCGTCTTCTTGGTCTTGCGATCCTGAAAGATTACACAATTAGGAGAGAAAATAACATCACAGTTTAAAGTATTTGTAATTTTTCCTACTGAAAGAAGTTGGACAGGAAAAGATGGAATAACAAGAACATCAGAAGGTGGACTATGATGAAAGAATTTTACTTTTCCATTCCCTGCTACAGGGACACTAGCCCCATTAGCAACAGAAACATCATGCTTAATAGAGTTTGGAACAAAATCATCCACAGAGGAAGGATTATTTGCCATATGATCAGTAGCTCCAGAATCAATAATCCAACAATTAAGTTTAGAAGACCAAGTAAGATGTGCAAGTAAATTACCTGAGGTATAGGCAGAGGTGGAATGACCTTTTTCAGTTGGTATGGACTTACTAAATTGTTGAAGGAGTTGACTCAACTGACTCATAGAAATGGTAGAATCTGCTATCGATGCATGATCTTTCCTGCCCTTGGATAAACTGGCTCTGAGATGCGGATATAATTCCCAACATCGATCTTTGGAGTGCCCATCTTTACCACAGTGATCACAATGATAAGTCTCTTTTCTACTCTTATTTCGAAAATTAGCTTTTCCTCTATCATACCCAACATGCTGCTTATTATAATCCTTCTCTGCTAAAAGAACACTAGATTCTGCAACTTTCTCAAAGGAAGACTTTAGGTCAGAATTCATAGTCTTCCTTCGAGTTTCTTCTCTTTGGATAACAGTGCAAACACTAGAGAATGAGGGAGACATCACATCCATCAGTATATTGCTCCGAATATTTTCATAATCCGGCTTCAGACTACTCAATAATGAAAAGATTTTATCTTCCTCAGCCCTTTGCAAAAGAGTTTTTGCATCAGTAGTATGTGGACGGTACATGTTCAGTTCATCCCATAGTCGTTTCAAGTATCCAAGGTGTTCGCTGAAGGATTTTTCACCTTGGTTTGCTGATGCAATCTCAAGTTTAAGTTCAAAGATGCGAGCGGAATTATTCTGATTTCCATACAATTCTGCAACTGATTCCCACAATTCCTTTGACGAATCAGAAAAAGTGAAAATTTCAGCAATATGTGGTTCCATAGAGTTGAGTAACCATGATCTAACAAGCTGATCATTGGCAATCCAATCTTCATACCCTGAATCAGTCTTTGAGGGACAATTTCTACACCCATTCACAAACCCAAATTTTTTCTTGCCACCAAGAGATAAGGTTACAGCCCTAGACCATGGCACATAGTTTAGGCCATTAAGTAAGACAGATGAAAGCTTCCAACCAGGATTAGCATCTGGTTCAGCCATGTAAGCAAAACAGATCTGACGACTTTGGAGTAATTTTTTATCTCCTCAAAAAAGGACCAAACAGAATCAAGTAATAGCTCAAAAAAATAAAAGAAGATAAAAGGAACACTGTTTTTTTAAGCAACAAGGTTGAATCAATAAACCTGCTTTGATACCATGAAATTAACAACTATCAATCATAAACACAATAACGAACAAGATGATTTACGTGCTTCGGCATAAAGCCTACTGCACGGGAGAAGGGAGAAGGAGATATTCTTATTTGTGTACATCTCAATGGAGATCACAACAACACTTATATAGAGATACAATGAGCACTCAATAGGAAACATGATATTAGAGAATCCCATAAGAACATGTGTGATATTGTGTGATATTCAATGCCATATATATGGAAAGTCTCTCTTCTCCGTCAACAGAAGATAAAGTCGAGGAAAGAGAGACTTGGTTGATGACAAGTAAGATTTATGACCAGTCTTTGGATCAAAATTGTACATGGAAATTCGAACAGTACTCATTGACAGCGTGAGGTTTTTATCTGGAGAGATACAATTCTGAAAAATATGGATCATAAACATCTTCAGCATCAACGTCAGTGATCAAAATGTCAAAACTGGTCTTGATGGTGAGGTTTTTGTTATTGGGAGAAGATGATGAGGGTTGGACAAGATTGTCAAATGTGTAGAGGATCTTCTTGGAAGGTATATGGGAATGTAAAGAACAAGATGTGTCCATGTATTCAGAATGATAAGTTGAGTAGTTTCTAGGAAGAAGGAAAAAACCTAATTGAGAAAGATTGAAAGAGGCAGGGTTAGGGTTTGAAAAAGATATGGTGGACACATTGAGTAGAAGTTGGCCTTGATCTTTAGTGAACCAAAAGTCGTCAAAAAAGAAAGAGTAGTTTCTATCAACTTGAAAGTTGTTGAAAGTATAAGTGTCTGCAAATGCTATGGATCCGAAGCAGGAGAGAGCTACAACCACAACCAAAAGAGCAGAAGTAACGAAAGAGTACTGGCGGCCGGGATAAGATGATGATGAGAGCATCACCATGATTGGTTTGAGTCAGTGAGTCTACAATTCGAAGCAGCAGCAGCCTAAGTTAACCTGGGTATTGATCCAATCTGCAACACAATACACCACAATAGTTAGGAAAAGAGTTGATAAATTGTGTAGTTTAATTGTTAAGAAGAAACCAAAGCAGTACTGCATAAAAATGAACACAAAGGAAGGGGTTAAAATTTAAAACCTCATCTCAGTATTTGTAAGCATGATTAATAAGTAAAAGTAAACAAAGAATGGCCTAGAACTTGTAGAGATGAATTTCAATTCAATTAAGGTAGATAGACTTTAATTAAATACATGTATGTAAGTAATGGGAGATTGTTAAAAAGAATGTTTGATTTGATTAGGTAAATTGAAAACCCATTTGAAATCAAACCCTAAAACAACGGAATGGAAAAAGATTTAAGAGTCAATTTTGAAACCTAAATTTCTAATTGATGTGAAAACCCTAAATCCTAAACCACAACAATTATCAAAGTCTACCTTATAACTTAACGAACAAAACAATTTCTAATAAGAACCAATTTAATGTTCTTCTTCTTCTTCTTCTAAGTTATAAAATTACAAATAATTTGAAGAAATTTTGAATTAAACAAAACAACAAATTCAAATTCACTCATTCTCTATTATTTATCGTCATCATATAAACCCTAAACCCTAAACCCTAAACCCGAATCCGAATCCGAATCCGACTAAAAGAGGACCCTTTAGATCGTCTAGAGTCTAGACTCTAACTTTAACGTCTGCCATGTTGGTGCTCATTTTGAATTATGACGTATCACGGTTCTATATTCTATATTTGCTTTTATATACTCCTACCAGTTAGACAGTTAGTTACCAGCATATGAATTGGGCCCAATAACCCAAGTCAGTTACGTCATAATTTGCAGTTTTGAAGGACCAACGGTAGTGATGAACGAACTGGTGGTTCTCATCTTCTTCTCTTCAAATGGTCTAGTCACCAATTTTAGTTTCGTTCACCTTTCGAGTATTCCCGACTCTAGTAGCATTGTAGCAAGAGGAACAACAATACGATTTAGCTACAAGCATGTTACCTTATCACTTTGACATTTATGAAGTCTTTGGAGCATATGTTCTCAAATCCCACTTAAAGAAACTAAGTTAGGAGAGGAAGGAAATTCCTGCACCTTACAATTGAAGAACTCCTTTCACTGTAACTGAAATCAAAGTCTCTATCCATATGGTTAGGATCTGAGCTGCACAATCATACCCTTCTATGCAGTCAAAAGTGCAACTCGTCTGGGCTCACCCTAAGACCTAGACAAAGCCTACACCTTTCAATTCATACGTTGCCTTTTAGAACTGCTCAAGTTGCCCCTAGAAACCGGCAAACGCCCTCTCTATACCTTTTGTGAAACATTCGATGGTTGGTCTTAAATGTCTTGGCAACCAGAAATGCCTAGATATTGTTGTGCGCAGCGGAGATTAATGCACAAATACGATGATTGAACTAGTATATGAAAGTAAAACGAAAACGACAAAATAAACAAGCAACCACACACAAGACACAAGATATACGTGGTTCGATAATATGCCTACGTCCACGGGGAGAAAAGATGATGCTTTTTTTTTCCAAGACAATTGTACAAGCCCTCACGAAGAAACCGAAGTATTCTTCCTCACAAAAGTTCTCAAACTCTCTAATGGCTTCTCACAATCTCTCTACTAGAAAACATAATTAGGTTTTTCCACTTCTATTTGGCTTTATAGTATAGCCTTACAATAGACCACGAATTGGGCTCAAACCAGCCCATATTGCACAAAACCAGATGAGGACGTACGTACGTCGAAATCACGTACGTACGTTGAGCCACGGACAAGTTTCCTGACGTACGGGACGTACGAACGCCCTAACTGCGTACGTACGTTCCTTCTCCACAAAGTTGTCTGCCACCTTGAACGTACGAACACCCTAACTGCGTACGTACGTTCCTGAGTGAAAAACTTCCCTCCGTCTCTGATTTGCACCACATAAAACCCAACAATTCTCTACCTCGGCGAAGATTCAATAAATATAAGCCGACACCAAGAATCACAAGTCACAAACTCCCACACATGTCCCGAAAGACCACATCGGCTGCACCACCTCATGGTTGCCTACGTACCCTTCTGCTGAGGGATCAAGCCATCGTAGTTCACTCCAAGAAATACTATCAACACGAAGAAAATATATGGACCAATTCTAACCAATAGAACTTAGTCCCATACACCACTTTAGTCACGATAATATTCCAAGCTTTTGTCGGAGACAAAGCAACCATAGAATGTAATGTAGACAACCTGTTGATAGATCTCACTGCCAATGTAAACACATATCCAGGAGTAGACCAACGTCTATCTAAGTGACAATCATACTCAACATCCACATAACCAACACACCGCAGACTCAAAGTTCTTCCATGTTGAACTAACAAACCAACCTCCACACTACCTTGAATGTAGTGGAACATCCATTTCACAGCTTCCCAATGTCTCACATCAGGATCATGCATGTATCTACCTACACTGCCCACTGCTCATGAAATATATGGTTTGAAACACACCAACTCATCATACTCTGCAACTCCAAAACCACTAGGCTGAGACATATAGATCTCCTCATCTAGCTCACCATGTAAAACAACCGTTTTCACATCAAACAGAGCTAATACACAATCAGATCGCACTACCAAGGCCATAAGGATGCAAATGTTTACCTTCAAGTGCACATCTTTACCTGGAGATTCTTCTTCCTTCTTAGGTAATCTAGTTGCAATTGGACCCTCATCATTAGGATCACCATTTTCTGCATCTCCAATCGTCTCATCATCAGAATTTGAAACACCCAAAACCCTTACTAGGGTTTCCACATTAGATACAGAACCCACTGGAACATATGGAAATATGCAAATCTCCACCCACTGCAAAACCTCTTTTGTCTTGTTCTCCACCTGCTGAGAACTCTCAGGCTTCAACATAGAAACCTCCATAAGAGTTTTACCACTAGTCACAATCAAATGCAACATGTTAATAAGATGACATGTCTCAACCTGAAACACTTTGCCTAATCCAGCCATAGACAACATGTGTTCTGCCACCCTATTCTGTTGCGGTGTCTTTCTCACAGTGAAGTGACGCTCAATACCCTCAGTCTGACATACTTGCAAGACCGGATCATTTTGGTACTCTCCTCCATTATCTGAGCGAAGTACCTTGATCTTTCTACCAATTCGGGCCTCAACTAGCTTCTTCCACTTCAATATTTCTAGGACTTCATCCTTATGCTTCATGATGTACATCCACGCACGCCTAGAAAATTCATCAACTAAAGACACAAAATAAGACTTACCTCCCCAAGCTGTGTACTTGGTAGGTCTCCAGACATTCATGTGAACATAATCAAGAACTCCACTCATACAATGGATAGTTGTGCCAAACTTTGCTCTTGTCTGCTTGCCCAGATCACAATGCTCACCGAACTCTAACTTGCAGGCGATAACACCCATAAAAAACCTTTGCTCCGTCTTTGTCTGCAAAGATTTTTTTTCACATTTATGCGTCAACCGCATATGCCACAATTTGGTAGTCTCTCTAGCAAACTTCGTTGTAGCCTCTGACATGGCCACATCACATGTAACTGTACTACCCTGCAAGAAGTACAGGTTACTTCGTCGAGTACCCTTTAGTAATACCATTGCACCAACCATAACCTTTAGAACACCATTCTGAGCTACTACCTTGTAACCATTGGCTTCTAAAGTACCAAGTGAAATAAGGTTCTTCTTCAAATCAGGAACATATCTTACATTCCTCAACTCTCTTTTCTTTCCATCAAACATCTTCAATCGAATAGTACCTATCCCCAATACATGCAAGGTTGATCATTCCCCATCACTACTGCACCATTATCTAGCCTTTTAAAGCTAGAAAACCATTCCCTTATGGGACACACATGATAAGTACCAGCCGAATCTAATATCCACTCATTAGCATTAGTGGAACAATCGATGGATGAAACAAATAAAGAGTAATCCGAACCATCATCTTCATCTCTATTATTACGTGCAATATTTACCTCAGAGTTATTCTTCTTGTCCTTTGCCTTGGCTTGAAGACAATCTTTCTTTCAATGCCCTTTCTCATGACAAAAGGAACATTCATCTTTTGCTAGAAACCTACTCTTCGGCTCCCTACGAGACTCACCCCTACTATTGTAGCTTCCCCTTGCCACTAAGACCTCTGGTGTTGAGCTTTTGGACTCTTCTTTGTCCTTCTTCATACACGCATGATTTAACAATGCTGCAGAAATCTCACTATACACCAGCTTGTCTTTTCCATATGTAAGTGTGATAGCCAAGTGTTCATATTCGTCCGGTAACGAATTGAGGAGACACACTGCCTTGCTTTCATCACTTACATCTGCTCCAAGATTCACCAAGTCGGCAATTACCTTGGTAAAATCATTAAGATGCTCCGCCATGGAAATGCCTCTTCTCATATCTATTCGATAAAACTTTCGAAGTAGATAGTTTTTATTGTGGATAGTCTTTGTCATGTACTTCTCCTCCAATTTTCGCCACATCTCCTTTGCAGACACATCATTCATCACAAGATATTTAATGTCTTGTGCCAAACACGACCTTATGATTCCACAAGCTCGTTTGTTCATCCTTTTCCAATCCTTCTCTTCCACACCTTCTGGCTTATCTTCCAGACCATCTTCTAGGTCTTGTTGACATAGAGCATCCATTACCTCACACCTCCACATGCCAAAGTTATTGGTGCCGGTAAACTTCTCTACATCAATCTTTGCTTGATGGAAAACCATTGTCTTGATTTCCCCCTTCGAATCCATCAAATTCGATTCTTTTGCCATCTTTCCACCAACTTTCATGCACTAAACAATCACCAAACGAAGGTAAACAAATCTGAAATTCACACCGGAATTTCAACAAACACCTTCTATGCAACCCACGAACAAAAGGTAGAACCTTGGACTTGAAACACAATTAACTGCAGAATTTCTTCAAACACCTTCAAGACGCTCAAGATCTAACCGAAGCTCTGATGCCACTTGTTGTGCGCAGCGGAGATTAATGCACAAATACGATGATTGAACTAGTATATGAAAGTAAAACGAAAACGACAAAATAAACAAGCAACCACACACAAGACACAAGATATACGTGGTTCGGCAATATGCCTACGTCCACAGGGAGAAAGGATGATGCTTTTCTTTTCCAAGACAATTGTACAAGCCCTCACGAAGAAACCGAAGTCTTCTTCCTCACAAAAGTTCTCAAACTCTCTAATGGCTTCTCACAATCTCTCTACTAGAAAACATAATTAGGTTTTTCCACTTCTATTTGGCTTTATAGTATAGCCTTACAATAGACCATGAATTGGGCTCAACCCGGCCCATATTGCACAAAACCAGATGAGGATGTACGTACGTCGAAATCACGTACGTACGTTAAGCCACGGACAAGTTTCCTGACGTACGGGACGTACGAACGCCCTAACTGCGTACGTACGTTCCTTCTCCACAAAGTTGTCTGCCACCTTGAACGTACGAACGCCCTAACTGCGTACGTACGTTCCTGAGTGAAAAACTTCCCCCCGTCTCTGATTTGCACCACATAAAACCCAACAGATATTGAAGAAGTGAAGAAAGAGAGCTTGAATTTCTTTTCAACCTCCTGTAGTAGACATCGGGATTATTAACTCGGACTGGCAAGAGCATTTCACACTTAGCCTAGATTCCTCGCTTTCCAGCAAATGGACATTCTCTTGAGCTACTCAACCTCGAATTGACTTACTCCATAGCTAAATTTTTTCTCAGATCTTTCTGTAATTGTACACGTAAGGTCCTGAGCTGTATCAACCTCGCCCGCATTCTCAAGATTTCCAAAAAGTCTTGCGGCATTCCCTCCAAAAGGATTCAAACTTTGACACCCACCAATGTGGCCTTGATGTTAAAGTTTTCTTAACAAACCAAATCACTCTCGTGGCTTCCATTTGTGATTGAACCTGAAGCTTATAAACATGAGAGACCAGCATACACTGCTTATAAAAATAGAAATTAATTATATGAAACATATAATAATACTTAAACCAGAAAGAAATGAAGAAACTAGCAAGTATAGTTGATCCTATCCTGTTCCCAGGTGTTATTCCAAATGTAAGGATGCATAATTTTTTCCTTGAAAATGTCTTTCAGAAACTTCTTTCTGATTGACTTTGAGATGAACCGCGAGAGGTAAGATTTGTTGGGAGTACCATGGAGAATGGGATGGGTTGACTTTTCTTCATTGTTCGTGCAATAGGAGGATCTAAATAAATAATACCACCCATAACCATCCTAATTTAATTTGATTTATCACGTGAGATTATAATCGAAACTAAGTTGTGGACTTCTGCTGAACAACTTCTAGCTATTAGCTAAAATAAAAATTCTAGCTATAAGCTTTTTTATTGAACATATTAATAATAATTAAAGGTGATTTAGGTTTTGGTCACCACTTTTTAGTATAAATTAGGTTTTGGAGCCGGTTTTTATCTTTATTAGGGTTTAGAGCTGAACCGACACTTGACCCAAGTAATTGTTTATAATGGCCAAAATACCCCTGATCAAAACTATATTAGGGTTAGTGATCACGTGCAGATCACGTGAGTTTCAGGGATAAACTTAGGTATTTTGAAAATATTTTCGGTTCAACCGGGTTTTTTTAGTTGTTGGTTCGAAAATGAGCTCTAAACCCTAATAAAGATAAAAACGGCTCCAAAACCTAATTTATACTAAAAAGTGGTGACCAAAACCTAAATCACCCAATAATTAATAAATACTAGTGAATGTAGATTGCAGTTTTAGAAGAACAGAGAAAAGAGGATGGGGAAGATGTTTAGGAGGAGACTACACCAAGTGAAACTGATCCACCAGTGGGGGCAACAATCAAGAGCGACGGTGCTGATGGAAAGCCAGACATCGATGCTGTGCCCATAGAAGAAGCCCCTGGCAACAACGGTTAGTACTTTACTTTTAAATGTCTCTTACTTTGTCACATTTTCATTTAGTTCTAGGTAGAAGTCCTTCTTTATTTGTCATGAAGCACCAACATAACTAGTAACTTAGTTTTGCCTTACTGTAGCAGTTGTTTGTTTTGGAGGCCTTCTCAGATAAAAACAAATTTAACATGTAGTTGGTTTTGATGATTGGCTAGGATGTCATACAGCTTTCAATTTCTTATACTGAAATAGGTTTACGAAGGGGTCAAGAATCTGTTGTGTAGGCGTCCATTCTATCTCTGAAGTTAAGAGTCGCTAATTTTAATAAGTTTTCTTCTTATGGTGGCTAGCTAGGGTTAAGGTTTATGGTATTATCGTTTCACTCTTCCTTTTTATTCCTTTCTCTTATTTTTAAGTTATTGTATTTTTTATTGATGTGGAGTTATGTTGTTAAGAATTGCTATGATGATGACACAGTCATGTACCACCCTGTAGGGGTACTACATACAACATACATGTGGCACCATCTCTACCGTTCATCATGGTGCCACATGTCAACATCTAATGGGCTCTCTCTTGATAGCACAAGTTACAAAGTTAAAGCCAATTACTACAAAGATATTCTCTCATCATTACTTCATTAAATGCTAGGAATGGAGTTACTTTGTAAGCCTATAAATATGAAGGCAAATCACTCATTCCAGACATGGTCTCATAGCCTAATGCTCCCAACACGACCTCATGGTGAGGTCTCATGATCAACGACCTCCCCAATCTCTCATGATGAGACCTCACCTCTCAGGTCTCATCTCTCTCGAGCTCTCCTCATAATCGAGCTCCCATTTTGTATCACCACCACTACTATAATAAAGTTCATTCTCTCTCTCCGTGGATGTAGGCACAATTGCCGAACCACGTAAACAATGGTGTTCATGTCTTTTCTACTTTATTATTGTCCATATCATTTACATACACATCATCATTCATTAATGTATTGACCAACTTCACAAATATGGTTAATACATTTGGCGCCGACTACAGGGACTTGGGATTTTCTCAAGCGAATTCCACCCACCAACCCCACCAAACACCATTGTTCTAAGGTTCTCAACGTGGTGATTTCCAAAAATTCAGCAAATTCTAAAAGGTAGAATTGCAAATCACAATCCCAATAAGGGCTTGAAGCAATCTTGGTCACAATTATTGTGAAGCTCGGCAAAAAGCAAGATAAGTATCACATTCATATCTTTTTGGTCACTGAGATGAAGCATCAAGCTACTGAAAGCCAATATCGACCTCTATTCTCTTACTGGTCATACTGATTCTTTCTTTCATATTAGATCAACATGTGACCACCATTTACTGACAATTAGTTTTGTTAAGTATTTTAGTCAACATTATATCCTTTTCATTTTGTTGACCATTGATGCCAATTTGCCAGCTAATACATGATTGTTACATCAATGTTACTGTGCTACCTCATGCGACCTGATTGGTTCACCTAGTATGATCATGTTAATGTTATGTACTAGCACACACATCAAAGTGTGGATGTCAACAAGCTCGACCCATTACGAGCAGCTAACACCTCAAAGAGCTATTTACCATTTTGGCCACTAATTAGTATCTTATGTTCTTGGGTACACTTATGCTGCCATGTTAGACTTTTTTTTTTTTTTTATCTTTATCACCATGAGCTATATTGGCACCAACGAGCTCACTTATGTTCAACGAGCTCACTTATGCTCACTTATTTTATCTTTATCAACGAGCTATTTTCAGGTCTCTAGACAGACGAGCTCAGGTCTCATCGCGACCTGACCTCTTATTCAGGTCCCTAAGCCAACGACCTCTCCAGGTCCTTCATTGCGACCTCGCCAGGTCTCTAATTGGGACCTCACCAGGTCTATCAACGACCTCCTCAAATTACAGGTCTTTCAACGACCTCAAGAATATTTATGCCATACAGGGGGCTATTCTCACTTTATCTAATGAAATTAACTTATTATTAGCACAATTAGCTATTAATGATATTTTTTGTAGCTCTCTCTATGTGCAGGTCACATGAACACGACCTCACTCTCCATGAGCTATTTTTGCACAAATGTGCCACATTGCTTTCACTGAACTCTTTACCAGTGAAATGCTTGATATACAATACGGCCACCCTCATTGACTAGTGAGTCACTCGTATGCGGGACGACCTCAAACACAATTCTCTAGCCACACGCCTGGTCGAACGCATTCACTCTTAACGCAATGCAGACCCACAAAGGCCACATGCCTGAGAATTGTCAAACAGGTCTCCACGCTGCGACCATTCACTAGATCGGGCACCAAAAGGTTCCAAGTAACTCTCAAAACACTTGGTCAACCAATCCTCTTTCTCAAACGAGCTACATGTGCACTCCAAAGTGCCACATCTATCGGAATGTCCAATCACAAGGCGACAAAGATAGTACATACAAAAGTCATAAGGAAGACATACAGTTCAGTGTAAGTCTCTTACTAAATTTTATAATATTTCACATGATAACATTATCAATAAGTATCAGGTCTATGCAACTCGACCACAAAAAGACAACCACCCATGTATGCAAGAAGACCCACTTCAGTACGACCTGCTTGCAGCTGTCCATCTCGTCTACATGCCTTCTGAACGAGCTACCACGTCTCCCTGGAACTAACTAGCTCGCTACACACAAAGTTATGATCGAGTTGCCAGTACCACAAGGGACCTTCATCGTGTCCTGCAAATCTCAATAATGATCAAGCTCATTAAAATTTGGGGCGGATCGACTTCGTTAAAGACCCCCACATTTCATTCATCTTGGGGGCTGGATCGGTTCGATTACTTCTTTTCAGCCCGAACTTCGTTCAACCTAAAAAGAGGGGGCTTATGTAGGGGTACTACATACAACATACATGTGGCACCATCTCTACCGTCCATCATGGTGCCTCATGTCAACATCTAATGGGCTCTCTCTTGATGGCAGAAGTTACAAAGTTAAAGCCAATTACTACAAAGATATTCTCTCATCATTACCTCATTAAATGCTAGGAATGGAGTTACATTGTAAGCCTATAAATATGAAGGCAAATCACTCATTCCAGACATGGTCTCATAGCCTAATGCTCCCAACACGACCTCATAGTGAGGTCTCATGATCAACGACCTCCCTAATCTCTCATGATGAGACCTCACCTCTCAGGTCTCATCTCTCTCGAGCTCTCCTCATAATCGAGCTCTCATTTTGTATCACCACCACTACTATAATAAAGTTCATTCTCTCTCTCCGTGGATGTAGGCACAATTGCCGAACCACGTAAACAATGGTGTTCATGTCTTTTCTACTTTATTATTGTCCATATCATTTTCATACACATCATCATTCATTAATGTATTGACCAACTTCACAAATATGGTTAATACACACCCTGAGATTGATTTGTTCAATTTGTGCTGATTTGACACATACCCATTGTTATATGAGCACTAAGAAGAATGAAGTGTAAAAAAATATTTTTCAATTTTAATGTTAAAACTTTGAAGTGTTTTGATTCACCCGGAACGTCATATTTTACCATGCAAGTTCCTGTCTGACTGTATTTTGTATTTGTTTTAGGCTCCAAACAAAGATCAATTAGTATTTTAAGACTTACGCTACTTTTGGTTCCCAGAATCTGGATCCCGGGGTAAATTAGTATTTAGCTAAGTCGGAATCAGATCAAGTCGGAGAAAGAAAACGAGGAGAGTGCAGAGAGGAAGACGGGGATATATTAGGACATATGATCTAGACTTCTACAATGTTGGAATTTTTTGGATAAAGGGAACTGTTTTGTTCAGGAACGTACGTACGCTGTTAGGACGTTCGTACGTTCCATTCGACAGATAACTTTGGGGAGAAGAAACGTACGTACGTAGTTAGGGCGTACGTACGTCCCGTATGACAGATGACTTCTCCGTGTGGCTGAACGTACGAACGTCAATTCGACGTACGTACGTCCTATCTTGGTTTTGTGCATATGTGCCTGTTTAAGCCCATTTCGTGTGTGTTTGTATGGCTATGTTATAAAGCCAATTGAGAAGGTTGGAAAACCTAATCTTCATGTGAGAGAGATTGTGAGAAGCCATTGGTGAGTTTGAGAGAACTCTTGTGAGGAAGAACACTTTGGTTTCTTCGTGAGGGCTTGTATAATCGTCTCTATTTGGAAGATTGTTGTTTTGGTCGTGGACGTAGGCAATATTTGCCGAACCACGTAAATCTTGTGTTTTGTTTGTTTTGTTTTTGTTTTGTTTGATTCACACACTATATCAATCTTGGGTATTGGTGCATAAGCTTCCGCTGCGCACAACAAGTGGCATCAGAGCTGCAGGCTAGATCTTGAGCGTCTTGAAGGTGTTTGAAGAAATTTCTGCAGGTGAGTTTCTTATTTGTGGTTTAAGGCAAAAGTTCTATCTTGTATCCGTAGGTTGTCAAGAAGGTGTTTGTTGAAATTCCTTTGTGAATTTCATATTTGTTTACCTTCGATTGGTGATTGTTTGGTGTATGAAATTGATTGGTATCATGTCGGATCATATTTCGGATTCGAGTGAATTTAGAGAGGAGATTGATAGTTTGTTTGATCAAACCTTGTTGTTAGATGTTGACATTCATAAATTTGATGGTAACCTCGACTTTGCTATGTGGAAGACGGAGGTACAAGATTGGTTAGCCATTAATGGCTATGTGGATGTTCTTGATGATAAATCGAGAAATATGAATGATGATGAATGGTTAACTCTAAATTTAAAGGCTTGTGAATTTGTCCGGTATTGTTTGGTAGAAGATTTGTGGTACATTGTCAAATTGGAAACCAATTTAATGGTTATGTTGTCCAAGTTGGAAGACAAGTACGCTTTGAAAAATACAGAGGACCGGCTCTATGTGGTTGATGATAGTATTGGTAGATTGGTTGGTTCTCAATGTAAATTGAGAAGTCGAAGAACTCTTGCAAAGAATGAATGTGCCTACTGTCATTGTTGGGGACATTGGAAAATTATGTCCAAAGTTGCAGAAGAAGATTGTTCGTGTACATCGAAGAGATGAGGATTCATGTGTTGGTGTTTCGTTGTTGGCTTCATCTTCAGTTAGTCATTCTACTAATGAGTGGATTTTGGATTCGGGTTGTTCCTATCATATGTGTCCCAGTAGGGAGTTGTTTGATAGCTTTCAGGAGCTAGATGCTTGTGTTTTGCTTGGTAATGATCATACTTGCAAAACTTTTGGGATAGGTACAGTTCGATTGAAGTTGGAAGATGGATGCACTCGAAAGTTAGAAAATGTTTGGTATGTACCAGAGTTGACTACGAATCAAATCTCATTGGGTGTTTTAGAGTCCGATGGTATGAAAATTACATGTATTGGTGGAGCTCTAAAAGTTGTTGTAGGTGCACGAGTTGTTATGAAAGGCATTAGAAAAGGTAAGTTGTACTACTTGAAAGGAAGTGCAATTACATGTGGTTTGCATAGTTCAGTTGTTGATTTGTCTGTCGATTCTACCAAGGAATTGCATAGTAATATGGGGCATGCCGTTGATGGTACTATGCAAGTGAAGACAGATTTGTTTGCGGGTGGCAAGGCATGCATAGTTGGTAGGCATTTTGTTGAAGCGTCATTTGTTCGGGTGGAGATTGATGTCGCTCCACATTTGATTGGTTTGTTAGGTGACACGGCAAAGAACACTACACCATAAGTAGGTTTTAGTAACGCAAGGCTATTCTAATTTCTAACAGTAAAATGCTGTTAGAGCAGTAGTAACAGCATTATAGTGTTAGTATTGTTTTAAAACTGTTAGTATTAATTAAATAATTTTTTTGATTTATTTAGTAACGTTATGAGAAAACTATGCTAACGGCTTCATAGTGTTACTAGGCTGGTTAGGCAAATACAAATTTGTGCCATGTGCTTATCATGTGATAGGTAAAGCGTTAGTTGAGAGAAAAGATTCCTCAATCTCATCATCAAAATAAGAAAAAAAAATTCCCCAATCTCAACTATATCTCTCTTCTTCGTCTTCCAATTGCAAAAGAACTTTCTTCGCGAAAGAACTTTCTCACAGTCTCAACTACTATATTTTACACCATTATCTCAATTGCTCTCTATTATTCAGTCCTCTCTCTCTCTTTCGCTCATCAATTTGAAGTAAAAATTAAGGATTTGTAAAAAAAGATTGAACAAAGTGGCAGAGATCTGAAGTGAAAGGTAAAGCTCATTTTTGTTTTGTTTTTTTTTTCCTTTTCTTGTTCTATCTTGTCAATTTATTTTTCGAATTTATGTAAGGGTGGGGATTTTCTCTAGGGTTTTCTGTAAAGCTTGGGTTTTAATTTGTTGTAGAAAGCTAGGTTGGATTTCAGCAATTGGGGTTTGTTGCGCTTTCGTTCATAGGTTTCAGTTCGTTTAGATTATTTTTTATTTGAATTTCTTCCCAAACTGCAATTTCTTTGCTGAAATATTGATTTTCAATTTCTTTATAACAAGGTAGTCAGTATATTTGTTGTGTAATGACAGAAGATGTTAGTGAATGATGTACTTGCACTAGAGAACACATAAATTGGTATTTGGAGATGCTACTGATGTTGCTTGAGGCACTTTATACAATGTTCTTGCAGAACCTGGTCTAAGTGTCATTAACAGTGTTGTGCTAAGCAAAGCTATTCTCGATGGATGATGAACTACACAGTAAGTTCTCTTTTATTTGTTTTCCTTGTAAGTTAATTTCTTGGTTTCACTCAATATAATGTAATTTTGTTCTTAGGAATCACACAATTTTGAAATCACATGATTAGATCTCTTACAAGTTTATGATTTAGGTTCCTTGTACCCCAACTAGGGAAGAAATTTGTTGTTTGTTTTGAATCCAAATTACACAGTATAATTCCAACAGATAAAAGTACACCCTTGGCACAAGGTATGCTTTTCATTTTTTAAGTTATAATAAATCATTGTTCTTAATGCATATAAAAAAGTTTGATACTATGTTCTCATCACGTTTGACTTACCTTACCTTGAAAATGCTAAGTAAAATATTCCATTGACATGAAACTGTCCAACTCCAACCATTTGAAAGTAGTTATAGTCTTGAGGCTTGAATAACTTTTATAATAATAACATTATATGTTGGCATTAAATGCATTTACATTTGATCTCATATCCAGTTCTTCGAGAAGGATGCCTCGAGAAGCCATTGTTCTTGCTTCACGACTTCTTCAGCATTCGAGCCTTTGTTGTAGTGTGGTGAGTTTTATCATTTGTTTTTTTAAACATCTGAACTACAGATGATTAAGTTATTCTAAGCAGACTAAACCTTCAGGTACAAGTAAGGAAAGCAAGCCCTCCGGATTGAAACTGCACATATTGAAAGTCAGGTAAGGAAGCTATCATCATTTATATATTTTCTGTAGATCTTCGCTAGTAATCTAAACAGTTTACGCGGGTTCTGATATTAACCTTATGATTATATATATGAAGAATTTATATGGTCATTCATACCCTTAGATATTTCTACTGTCGAGAGGATCGAAATGCGTTGTGTACTGTGTTACAAGACCAGTTAGAAAACACAGGAAAGTAACCAAATTAGCTACATCTCCGGCTAGTTACACGGGGAACCTATTCTATTAGAGTTTGTTATTACAATGTTTCTACTATAGGGTGATTCTTGTATAGTCTAGGACCTTAATTGTTTGTTGGCTTATTATCATTTGCTTTAACTCGCTTAGTCTTATAAGTGGCATGAAATTACCTAGTAGTCAATCTTTTTCTAATTTGGGCATGGATTATATGAAATGAGGTATGAATTGGTCTTGTTTGCTTTTCTGGCAGGCCTTATGAATGTATTGGATAAGTACTTTGGAGTAAAGCTTGATGGACCGAAACTGTTAATTACTAAAGTGGTTATCAGTGCTCTGGAGGTAAAGACCAATAATATGTTTTCAGCTATTCGCATTATGTACTATGTGCTTTAATTTCAACGTAGGTTGTACTTTATATCTGCAAGTTTCTAAAGAAAATAAATTTGTACAAAGTTTTGTTTCAGGGGTTGGTTGGATGACTTGGTAAGGTACCACTTCAAAAGTCCTTCATCGAAAAATACTTGACAGTCTTAACTGGCAGCATCAGGTCTTAGGAGGTAAGTCTTTTGACTTGAGATATATTTCTTACTTAATTACTGTTTTTTCTTCTTCTATAGAAAAATTGCATCAGATATGGACTTTGAACATATTACCTACATGGAAGCGGGCCACATCATCGCTCTGTGCTCGATAATAAGGTCTTCATATGCAATTTATGTTTCTTGTTAATATGTGCTTAAACAACTAGTATATGAAATTTGTTCTGGTAGTAGGTGTGTGCAGGGCATATTACTAGTTGCTCTTTTTCTTCTCGCTATTACTTGCATGAATAACAATTATTTCTATTGAGAGACTACAATTCATATATTTTGTAGGTAGTTCCAGGATACTACTTAAGAAGGGATCATTGATACACCTGTTGAGCATAGCACATGCGTAAATAATTTTATTGTATTTTTGGATATCATTGAGAAATTTGGTACATATGCCCATGTAATTGTTGGATTGTAGTGGCATTGTTAGTAAAAATATTTTGAATTCTTTTGAAATGAAATTGTTAGATTGTATTGGCATTATTGGATTGTAAATTTGGAATATGTATTTGTCCAGGTTGTTGAAATTAGTGTTCCAAGCTAGTAGGGCAGCAAATTTTTTTTATAATAAATTTTAAAGTTTGTAACAACAAAATACTGTTAGTAAATAATAAGTGTTACAAATTACTAACGCTACACTACTGTTAGAACAAAATTGATGTTGCAAAACACAAACAAAATCTACTGATGCCTTACGGCTGTTTGAATTTACTAACGCGATATTGTTGTTAGACAAAGGTTGATGTTACAAACTACTAACAAAATTACTAACGCTACCACGTCGTTAGAATTTACTAACACCATATTGTCGTTAGAAACCAAAATATACTAACGGCTAATGACTGTTACAATAGAACGCGTTACTAAATACTAACGCCGATTTGCTAACGCATAAAAACTGTTAGTAAAAATTATACTAACAGCATTTTGCCGTTAGCAATCACCTGTTCTGGTGTAGTGGAAGAAAGTTGAAGCCACCATTGTTAGTAGCAAAGGTTATCACCCAAGAACCTTATTGAAGCCGTGAAACCTTTGTTTGGGGGTTTTGTGTACGTACTTCCTATTGTTGGTAATCTCTCATGTGATGTTTGTTTGGCGCTTAGTAAGGAAGACGTATTTGGTAAATCTATGCATAGTGATTTGAATTTGTACCCCACTTGGTTGAACTTCATAGGAAAAACTCTTGAGAGGTTAGTTTTTCGGGGCATTGGATCATCTTCGATGGAGAACTTTGTTGAGGTGGAGATGGTATTTGGTAGCTTGGACCCCATTGTGTTGAAGTTGTTTGTTGGCCCTCTATGGGCATTGATGGGCATTTGGTTTTGATTTGGCCCCGGCATTGGTGGGCATTTGGTTTTGATTTGGCCCCTTGTGGGATTTGGCCTTTCGGGGCATTGTGGGCATCGAAAGATGTCCGTTTGGAAGAACTACGATGGTTTGATCTCTTAGAAGAAGGGTACGTAGGCAACCATGAGGTGGTGCAACCGCTTTGGTCCTTCGGGACAAGTATGGGAGTTTGTGACTTGTGTTTGTCGGCTTAGATTTATTGAATCTTCGTCGAGGTGGAGAATTGTTGAAATTTTTTGGATAAAGGGAACTGTTTTGTTCAGGAACGTACGTACGCTGTTAGGACGTTCGTACGTTCCATTCGACAAATAACTTTGGGGAGAAGAAACGTACGTACGTAGTTAGGGCGTACGTACGTCCCGTATGACAGATGACTTCTCCGTGTGGCTGAACGTACGAACGTCAACTCGACGTACGTACGTCCTATCTTGGTTTTGTGCATATGGGCCTGTTTAAGCCCATTTCGTGTGTGTTTGTATGGCTATGTTATAAAGCCAATTGAGAAGGTTGGAAAACCTAATCTTCGTGTGAGAGAGATTGTGAGAAGCCATTGGTGAGTTTGAGAGAACTCTTGTGAGGAAGAACACTTTGGTTTCTTCGTGAGGGCTTGTATAATCGTCTCTATTTGGAAGATTGTTGTTTTGGTCGTGGACGTAGGCAATATTTGCCGAACCACGTAAATCTTGTGTTTTGTTTGTTTTGTTTTTGTTTTGTTTGATTCACACACTATATCAATCTTGGGTATTGGTGCATAAGCTTCCGTTGCGTATCAATCTTGGGTATTGGTGCATAAGCTTCCGCTGCGCACAACATACAATATTACAATCTGCCTAGGAAATTGGTTTTAGATTTATATTAAGGAAACCACTTTCTTTTTTGATAGCCTAAAAAATCTTGGTCAGGGATCTGATTGCCCTATTTGATGCCTAAATTATAGCCAAATACACTCACTTTCCACGGAATTTGAATTTTGACGAACCAAAGGTAGCCTAAAATGAAACCAATTTGGATCTGAGCTTGTGTTTAAAAGGCCATGATGAAGACCATGATTCTAAAGCCAAACCAGAAAGCAAGGGCAAAGAGGGTCAGTGTGAGTGTAAGTGACTAGATGAGATGATATGAAATCAAGTTCACGACTCAGATGTCACAATGGAAATTAACAAAAGTGGCTACTCCTTAGCCACAATTTTAGAACTGGGTTGGACATATATCCAGAAGAGTACTGTTGTTATTGTTCGCTCAACAAAGGAAAACAAAGTTTTGGCATCCTTTATTTTTCTAATAAATTTGTATATATGTATCATTTTTATTCATGTTGGGATCTAATTTTTTAGGCCCTTTATGCTAAAAAGCACATATTTGCTGTGTAATTCTGTACTATTTTTAGTAGTGAATGTCATTGAGAGTTGTTTTGTTATTGGTGTTTACTAAAAAAAAGTTCTTGGCAATTTTTACTAATCACATGCACGAAATCATAATGAAAACATCCTGTCTCCTGATTACTTCCTTGGTCATGGTCATGCTGTACAGCCACTTGTTAAAGACTTGAGAATCTTATTAAAATGGAAGACCTTGTATGATTTCTTTCACCCCCACTTGTTATATTGTTGTTTATGTTAATGGTTTTTTGTTAATTTTTATTTTTGTGTGGTTTTGTTTGTTGTTGCAAACTATTAATCTTGCTGCAATTTGTACTCCGGCCGATTATAGTTCTCGCATTCTTGATAGCTGTGGCGAGTTTGAATTAATTCATACAATTCACAGTAGTTTTATCGATGACTTGTAATGGGGAAAATTTCTTCTTATTAGGTGATTTACTGTTCAGAAAACAACAAAAGGTTCATTCATTTCTCTACTAGTGAAGTTTATGGGAAAACTATTGGAAGCTTTCTTCCTAAAGACCACCCACTTAGACTGGTAATGTAATTAACTTTGGTCCAATTGTTTCTTAAAGTTTTGTCTTTAGTAGTATTTTGCTTAATTAACTTTATTTTTTTCTCGTTAATTTTGCTTGTTTTTTGTATGTTAAATGCTGCATTTCATTTGATTAGTTTCTATTTTGGTAGACTCTTTGCAATATCTTGGGAATGAAAGAGGCAAATTCTGTCAAAATCTCACAACCAATGAACCACCAAGTTTGCGATAATGGTTTGCTGGAATTCACCTACACCAGGCCATTTATTTTGTACAGGCCTTTTGCAGTATGACATCAATAAAATTTTAGAAAATTTTTATTGTTGAAAAATTCTGTCACATCATTTCAACCCTACAACTCATGTGCTTAAACAAACGATATTGAAGTGTTTAATAGTGAAAGTGAAGCGCATAACCATGTAGGAGGACAACACTTTTTATTTGTGCTAATTTTATTGTGAAATGTGTTTAAGTCCTTCTACCCTAAGGTGCTGTTTGTTTTTCATTCAGTCGGTCTGAAGACTGAACTTAAGTGGGTGGACCACCGTATTCAGTCTTCAGACTGTTTGATTTTGGTTAACTAGTTCAGTGCTTAACTGAACAATGCATTGGTTTTTCAATTAAGTGGTTCAGCCAAAAAAAATTGGCAGAATGAACCTCTGAATGACTGAACGAAGCCAAAAAGACCAACTTAACCTCCAAACCCTTTCATTTCTCTCGCTATTCATCTTCTAATCTTCTTCTGTTGTTGAAAACCCAACGCTATGATTTTAAGCTTTTAACCCAAATTTCAATCTTTTTGATTAATGGAGAGAATGAAAATCATGTTATTGTCGAATCAAACACCAATTTGGCAAAGACGTCTCAGGCAAGAGTGTGGCAACATCGAACACCAAATTTGAGGGTTTTTTTTTGCTGTTTTTTTTACTTATAAAGATACCCATTACTTCCTATTGATTTCTAAAAATTGATTTTTGATTGAAATCATGTTTGGAATATGGGGTTTTCCAGTTTGGTGTTTTTGTTTTGTCAAATTATTGATGGGTTTTTGTTGTCTGACTGTTTTGCATAACATAACTATATATGACTGAGTAAAACTTGCTGCAGTGATTTGGGATTTTAAGAGTGGTATAGGATTTAGGTAGATAGAAGTATAGCAATTCAACTTGAATCATATATTACTGGATATTTAAAGGACCAGTCCTCAATGCATTTTTTCTTGTGTATTAGCTTGCTCATCTTACAGAGAGGGAGGTCAAACATAGATGCAACCATGCATGTACTGGAATTTGGCTTTCCGCTGGGCGGTCTTGCGAAACTATTTGCACAGGATTGGAATTTGGGAGAGTGATGCTGCTGTCGTTATGCCAGCGACACTTGGTTAGGTATAGAAAAAAAAAATTAACCAAGGAAGAAGGGGCACTTGGGAAAAGGTTTCTGACATGAAGGCAAATTGCAGCATTGAGCTTGTTCATGATGAATGTGTTACACTTCTCAACCATATGGGTAGACTAAAAAGGAAGGCGGAAAGAGCTATACTGCATCTCATGGTACTGCATTGCTCGCGAGAACTCAAAGTGATCACTGGAAGAAGAGTTCCCTTATATTTTATCATGATGTTGAAGGCGATTAATTAGCTTGCGACAACGTAATGCGTGAACTTGAAAAATGCGGTGTTGTAAACTTGTAATCCCCAAGATGTATGTTGACAGCGTATGGTGTTGTAATTTAAGCTTTAAACAATTTATGGGCAAAATAGAAATTTAATAGCCATTCAGCACTTCATGCAACAAACACTATAATACTTCAACACTTAATTCAGCATTTAATTAAGATTATATTCAGAATCGTATTAAGTTCCATTAATTTGTATTCAGTGCTTAATGAAAAAAAAACAAACGGCACCTAAGCCTTCCAAACTGCTATGTGAATGATTTGCTTCCAGCAATATATAAATCCGGTAAATTTATATCTGAAATCTACAGATTACATTTGATATATTGCTTGATCTCTAGCGTCCTGAAATGACATATCTTTCAATTTGAGCTACAAATAATTTGTCATGTGCTATGGTGAAACAGGATCCTGAATTCTATGTTCTTAAAGAAGATAGCTCCCCATGTATTTTTAGCTCCATCGAGAAGCATGCGCAAAGCAACTGATCGAAAGGCTGATCTATTGTGAGTGGAACTTTGATTTAGCTATTAGAAGTTCTAACTGCTGGTTTTGAGCTAAATGCAAGTGTTTACAGCTGTGGGTGCGGAAAAATGGTCTTGAATTCACCATTGTTAGACCTTTCCTTTGGATTGGTCCTAGGATGGATTTTATCCCTGGCATTGATGATCCAAGTGTGGATGTTACTAGGGTGCTTGCCTGCTTCAGTAATGTAAGTTAGCTTACTTTTATCACATCCGAAAGATCGATGTTCTGATCATTTATTTCTGAACAATAAAAGCTATCCTTCCATTTGCAGAATCTTTTACGTCGTGAACCACTTAAGCTTGTGGAACCCAAGTCTAAACCTCACATATGACATACGCAGATCTAGAGGCCATCAAGAAGGTTGTTTCGATCAAAACCAGCTGCGTCAAGCTAAAATAATGCTCGCTCTATAGGAAGTTGTTCTGTTGAAGGAAAACATGTGCAAATATATAAGCTCTTCTAAGCTCTTCGTGGTGTAAGCTGTTTGTTTGAACCACTGTGGTTAGGTGGAATGGTCATATAGCTCAGAAACTTGTAGTACAGTTTCAGTGTTCCAAATCTATTATCAGAAAGAAAAAAAAATTGGTGAATCTCATGTGTAACAGTAACAGACTACTACATCAAAAGAAGTTTGTATGTATCGATAATCTCTGTTTTATAATGAAAGTTTCTTCAGTTTGTTTATCCATCTTTGTGATTATCACTCAACTGTAGGACTAGTAGTCAGTACTATGCAACTCTGATGTTCAAAACTGCACTACAAGCAACTGTGTGAAATTAGATTCCGTGGATTGCAGTCGAACCTTGAAAAGCATTCATTTAGACATACAGTACATAATTAATAATACTACATAGAAGGAAGTCATGGTAGAGGGAATTTAATTAATTGCTTATATTGCAAATCTGTAATGGCTTGACATTTGACAATCTGTAATGGAGAGATATGTTTAAAGCAAACAAGACTTGCAAAACGTATATTAACCGACACCCAGGACTAGAAGAAGATGCTCCCTTGTTCACATTCAATCAGCTGCCTTCTTAAGTGCAGGTTCGACACAAAATAAGAACCTACATGTATCAACTATATCTGAAACTAGTGTTCAGTAAGAAAGAGTACAACTGGTAATACATATAGGTAACTATCACCTACTCTGCACCAAGCTCCGTTGCTGGTTGAGACGTTGCTGGTTGAGACACTGCTGGTTGAGACATTGCTGGTTGAGATGTTGCCAGTGGCGGATCTAAGGGGGGTCATGGGGTATCACTTGACACCCCTGAAGTTTTGCAATTTTTTTACTATATATGTTCAATTTTTTAATTTTTTTAAATATATTTATTACCAAAGATACTATATCGTATCTTCTAATAAAGTAATATCTGTTAAATTGTTTTTCATTCCCATAATTTAAGGATTTTATAAAGATCTAGAAGATCTTACATAAATAAAATGTTAAAATATCTTTACATTTATGTACATAATAGAAAATTACAATTTTTTATGTGTATTTTTCGCCAACCTTCTAAAAAAATTAATTTTGAGTTATATCAAAAAAAAAAAAAAATCAATCAACAATCTCTTTTTTCTTGTTCATCCAATCACATCTATTTGAATTGTGGTCTTTAACATGATGTTTTAGGCGCAGAGGTGCAAGTTTTGTATGGTGGCATGCTCTCATATAATCGGGTCGAGTTGGTTGGGGTCTCATAATCTGACGGTATCATCTCATGGCATGTTGTTCAAAATTGTTTGTGTGGTTTCTTTATCAATAAATTGTGAATTATATATATATATATATATATATATATATATAAATGACGTCTGAAATGAAATAGACAAATTTTTGAAGTAATTACTTACTTTTGTTTCTTGTTTATATCAACTATTGATTATATTTATTTATTTTTAATTAAAGTCTATTTTACATGAAATGATAGTTTTCTAGAGGTGTTTAATTTCTAACATTTTTTTTTTGTCTAGATGTATAACATTCTTGACCCCCCTAGCAGAAGATCCTAAATCCGCCACTGGATGTTGCTGGTTGAGACATTGCAGGTTGAGATGTCGCATATTCTGGGTATACATTTGCATGGTAAGCGCAAATTACCATCATAATCCCATAAATCACAGAAGAACCCACCAAAACATCATTTAGCTTCCAGTGTCTTAAAAAGTAGTGTTTTGATCTTCTTCTTCTTCCATTGCTCTTGATGATGTTAGTAATCTAGGGTTTTAGAGAGGAAGTCGATTAAAGATTAGAAAACCCACGAAATTGAAAAACTAGGGTTAGATTGAAGATTCAATCGATCGATGTCAATAGCAAGAAACAGAAACTAACAACAGCTAGGGCTCATATGGATTTATTACATCGTTACCACATTGAAGCTCGCTCAGAATTGTGTTGTCGATGAAGAAAAATTAGTAGTAGCAGAAAGAAAACCTCAAACCTATAAGTCAAAGAAAAATTAGTACAGTATGTGGGCCTACTTCTATCCTACACCGGAGGATATATCGTATTGCAATAAGATTGTGCCACGTGGGATACTACGATAGTGATAATTTTGGCGGGAACAAATTGCTTTGGGAGGGAATTGCTTCTCACATCATGACATCAGCAACGTACTACTACTACGACAGCAATCTCACACAAAGTGCCAACTCAAACCGGTGATTAAATTATCCATCCCAATCTGCAATGGGCATTATCCACTAGGCCCGTGAAACAAGCCCATTAATAATTAGTCATGTTTTTTTACCAAAAATTTATTTACAATAGAACCTCTTTAAATTAATACTTTGTAAATTGATAATTTCTCTTAAATAATATAATTCTCCGGTTCTAAATTGGACTTCTATGCTAAAATAATAATTTCGATAAAATAATAAGATAATAGATGTTAAATATTTCTATATAGCATTCTTTAAGACCCAAATATTCTATAAATTAATAATCACTTAAATAAATATAAAAAATTGATTACATCTTAGGTTTTCTTGAGATATGAAAATATAAAATGATATGGGATACAAGATTGTGTAGAGTTATATAGTGTGTACAATATTTGATTTGATAAATTGCATTGTATGCACCTAGGTTTAATAAGTTGAATTAAGTAAAGACTCTTAATATTGACTGAAAATTTAATGAAGTGTTGGATTTTTGAATTGGTCAATCACTTTGATCAATAATCTTAATCTTTATTGGACCTTGATAACTGAACATGTAAAAAAAGTAATTTTATTTTAATAAAAAAATCAATAAATTAAAATATCGCTATAAATTAATATTATTAATTTATCGATAAATTTATATCTCTCTAAGTTAATAGGAGTAAGGTGGTCCAGAGGCTATTAATTTATAGAGGTTTATCTGTACAATAATATTTTCTACTGCTAATACATTCTACTACTAGTATTTAGAATTTGGAATTGCTATTAGAATTAATAACCGTCAAATTAGTGGTAGTGCCGCAAGTGAAATTGCTATCAAGATTACATAATTAAATAGTTAGCCATTTTTAGAATTGCACGTATAAATAATTAGCAATTTTTTTAGAATTGGACATAAAGTTAGCAATTTTTGGATTTGCAAAAAAGGTTTATCTGTTTCAATAAAATATATATATATATATATAACCTATGTATGGGTGTAATTACCCCTAGTAGATATGAATTAGTTACCCAACTAATTTATAGTCAGCCAATCGCAAACCACCACATGTCAATAATAAAATATAACCTATGTATGACTGTAGTTAACCCCTAGTAGACTTAAATTAGTTACCCAATCTAAATAACAATTTTTTAAAAATTACAAGTGTTAATAATTAATAATTTCTTAAATTTGCATACTTAAATAGTTAACAACTTTTTAGAATTGCAAGTATTAATAATTAGCAATTTTTTGGAATTGTTGAATAATCTATAAACCAAAAAAATAATAAAGTATATGGAGGAGAATGAGAAGCTCTTATTAATGTTTTAGGTCTAGAAAGTGAGCAAAAAATCTTATATAGAAGATATTGCTTGCATAACAAGTTACAACAATAAACCCTAATCTATCTAGATTGGGCTGAATGTGGGCACCCACATACATATGGGCCTTATTTTATAACACTCCCCTTGGGTGACCTATATTAGTATATTCAATGACAGATGTCTCGTTAAAACCTTGCTTATAAGAAAAAACCCAATGAAAAAAAATCATAGCAAAAAAAAAAAAATAATAATAGAACATTCTTCGGGGTCATTGAATTGGACTTGGACGCGCATGCCAGTGTTGCCTCATTTAAACCTTAACTAGAAAAACCCAGTGGGACGAAACATAGAAAAGAAAAAAGAGTACAACGCCCAATCCATGGGTTACATACTTCGGGATGTCCCCCCTGAATAACATACTTTGGGATACTCCACCTGAGAATAACAACTAGCTTCGTGTGGTGTGATGATAAACTTCATGTAATCTTGAACAATTTTCTGAAAAGCTGGTTTTGGCAATGACTTGATGAACATATCAGCTTGGTTGTTATTGTGCATTTTCTTGACTTCAATCTCTTTATTATTCTGGGTTTTTTTTTTTAAGAAAAAAAAAAAGAAAAAGAAAACTTCAGGTTTGTCAAAAAAAAGAATTGATTATAGGACTTCAGGTTTTAAAAAAAAAAAAAAATCAAAAGTTCAGGTTTTAGATATGATGAACTTGAGATCCTGAAAAATCAGATCTATATGGATTGTGTGATTTGATATTAAGGAGGGTTTATTAAGAAGAAAAGAAAATGCCATTTTTCCAATGAAACAAAGTCATTGGGCCAAGAGTCGGAGTCATTGGTCTTTATAGAACTTCAGGTTCTTGAAATTTCGAAACTTCATGTTCGAATTTGAGATTTAGAAAATTCGGTTTCTAAATTATATTCTAAATCTTCAGGTCTGAATATTTCTTTGTAGAACTTTGGGTTCTAAAAATTATCTAGAAATCATAGAGCTTCTAGTCTTGATTCACTACGAACTAATAAGTTCGGTATATATAACTTTAGGATCTAAACTTATAGAAATTAATCGGACTATAGGTCCCCTTTTTTAGTGTACAGTGAACTTCAAGTTCATATCCATAAAAATAAACTTTACTATAGTAAGGGGAAAAAATTGATATGAATTTTTTATCAACTGGATAGCAAAGGTTAAAAAAATTGATACATGATAGCATAATTAAATAAGAGAGATGTTATTGCCACCCAAGTAACTCGTCAAAAACCCAAATATAAAAAATTTGTCAAAAACCCAAATAATAAAATATCATTTATACACTTCTAATTAATATTTTGTTTTTGACAAAAACCCAACATAATTATTCAAAATCTCTTTTAATAAGGGAGATCTTAGTCACACCACACAAATCTTTCGTACACCACATTTGTTTAGCTTACCACAAATATTCTTAAAATTCTTTAGACACACCACAAATAAAATTAAAAACAAAACCTCTTAGTACACCACATTTTGTTTTATTTTTTTAGTATTAAAATATATATAGAAATAAATCTAAACAATCTAGAAGATGAAAATAAATCTAAATAACAACTATATTTCTAGATAAGAAAGTTTACTTTCATCTACAATTAGAATCATAAAAAAATATTCAAATCAATTAAATTTTTATTATTGTTCTCTTCATTAAGGTCATGACGTTCCATATTTCCTTTTCATCAAAAATTTTATAATGAGGTTTTAGAAGAAGAAGAAAAAGAGCTACAGAAAAAAAAAAAGATTAGTTGATTTTTTTTATTTTAATATATTTTTAGCAAAAAATAAAGATATCTTTATTTGCTAATTTAACAATGTTTCCTTATTTGCTAGATTTTATTTTGCAAGTAAAATTTTTGAAAGAAACAAAATAAAAAAAAATAATATAATGTGTGGTGTGCCAAATAGAATAATAGGGATAAATTCGTAAAAACATAATTGTTTAAAATTTATCCAAAAATGTGGTGCATGAGATTTGTGTGGTGTAACTAAGATCTCCCTTTAATAACTCAGGAGGAGAGGTTTTTTCCTGATGCCAAACTTTTACCAAAAAAGTCAATTTCTCTTTCATTAAAATCAAATATATCTTCTCTAATATAAAGGGTTATTAAGTAATTTTAATATAAATAATTAAACTTTATTAAGTAGTTACCTACAAATTAGAAAACTAATATTGCTTTTATGGAGAGAAGATCTAGAAGAGTTTTAATAATATATTTTGGGTTTTTGACAAAGTATGTGGGTGTGAAGGGCATTTTAATAAAAAAATAATTGTCTAATTAGATTTTTCAAAGCAATTTGATCTAATTCGATTTTTGACGAATTAGTTGGGTGGCAATAAGATATCCCTTAAATAATACATCATACATGTGTATGTGTTTACCCATACATGTGCACGTAGAGTAGGTTTCAATTAAATTCACATATACGAAACAATTGTATAGCAGCATGACGAGGGCATATATACGAAAAAATCTCAATTTAAATTACCAAAATTACCCTCATGCATATATATAATATGTTAGCTTATCATGTTGGGAAGAAGCATGATCTGATATAGTAAAACCTCGATAAATAAATGTTCGATAAAGTAATAGTCTCGCTTAGATAATAATTTCTTCTGGTCCTGATTTGGGCATGTGTACTAAAGTAATAATCTCGCTAAATGCATTAAGTAATATATTTTTTTAAATCCTTAAAAGTCCAACAAATGTATAAATTAATAAAAACTGAATTTCATACAAAATTTTATATACAAAATATACATCTTTATGAATTTTTAATGACCAGTTCATTTTTTTTTTCTTTACACCTAAACTAAATTCATTCTCATCCTTAATTTTTTGTAGACATATTATTCATATTGTAACAAGTAGTTATTTTAAAGTGATTATTATTTGAAAGGCTTTTTTTGACAAAACATTCGATAAAACATAACCATCATCTAGATCAAGATCATTCTTATTATCATTAGGTGTATTTATTAGTGTTTGAATAATTTCTTCATCTGTACTACGTCATTCTCGCTAGCATAGTTCAAAAGATGTTCATCCATAACATTTCTAAAGCATAAATTTAAAAACCTCTCTCTAAGATAATAAATATTAATTTATCAATAAATAAATAATCTCGTTTAAGCAATAAAAAAAATTTGTCCCAAGGGTATTCATTTATCAAGGTTTTACTGTAATAAAAACTCAGATTACTCTGTATTAAAGCGGAACTATTGGACTAATCATTAAAACCAAAATCAAACACGAATTATTCATGAGTAGGTGGGCTAAATGGGACGTAGGACTCCTTTGATATAATACTCCGGTTTGATTTAATTTAAATGCTTCTTGTATGTGTAATTTTCAAAGTGGTTCCAAATTAAAGTCATGCATGACAATATGACATTGACTATTGGACAACCCTTGTCAACCCCGCACTATAACCTTCCCAGGACTACTCTACAGATGAGATGACCCTTTGCATTGCATGCATGCGCACTCAAAAAACTCCTTCCACATATCACAATCCACATTCCCTTTTCCACACTGCAAAATCCCTTTTAAAAGCTGATATAATTTGTAGGGGTACTACATACAACATACATGTGGCACCATCTCTACCGTTCATCATGGTGCCACATGTCATCATGTAATGGACTCTCTCTTGATGGCACAAGTTACAAAGTTAAAGCCAATTACTACAAAGATATTCTCTCATTATTACCTCATTAAATGCTAGGAATGGAGTTACATTGTAAGCCTATAAATATGAAGGCAAGCTACTCATTCTAGGCATGTTCTCATCTCTGCTCACATGGTCTCATTGTGAATCATAGACAAGACCTCAACACTCTCTCATGAGACCTCACCTCTCAGGTCGCATCTCTCTCTTGAGCTCTCTCCATTATCGAGCTCCCATTTTGTATCACCACTACTATAATAAACTTATTTCTCCCTCTCCGTGGATGTAGGCACAATTGCCGAACCACGTAAACAATGGTGTCATGTCTTTTCTACTTTATTATTGTTCATATCATACACATCATCATCATTCATTAATGTATTGACCAACCTCACAAATATGGTTAATACATTTGGCGCCGACTACAGGGACTTGGGATTTTCTCAAGCGAATTCCACCCACCAACCCCACCATTACACCATTGTTTCATAAGTGGTGACTTCAAAAAAGTCATCGAATTTGAAATGAAAGAATTGCAACTCATAGTTGGGGGCTTGGAGCAAATTGTCTACACAATTACTGGGCTCGGCAGAAGCAAAGATAAGTATCACTTTAATATTTTTTGGTCATTGAGATGAGGCAACGGGCTGCCAAAGAGCGACCTCATTTGTCTCTGTTTATTGTTACTGGTCATTGAGATGAACCAGTGAGCTACTGAAAGGCAAAATCGACCTCCATTCTATTACTGGTCATTCAACATTTTTCCATTACATGTGCATTTATGTAGCAATTTATTCTCATAACTCATCCATGATTATCTCCTCTCATTCATGAGCCACATCAATTGATTACTATCACATGCATAATCAATCACATGCTTTATGCTGACATATATAAGAGTTACATTCTCACATCAGTTACATTTTTTGTGGCCACCAGTAACCCACAATCAATTTTGTTATATATTTTCAACATTAAGCCACTTTAATGATGTTGACTATGGCTCAGTTCTCATCAAGCCCACTAATGGAGTTCTTAGGTCTTGCAGAAAACTCCTCATACATTCAGGTCTCTAAACTAGCAAGCTCAGGTCTCATCGCGACCTCACCTCATATCCAGGTCTCCAAGCCAACGACCTCTCAGGTCTCGTCGCGACCTCACCTTCATGCCAGGTCCTTCATCGCGACCTCATCAGGTCTATCAACGATCTCCCCAACTTACAGGTCTTTCAACGACCTAAAGAATATTTATGCCATACAGGGGGCTATTCTCACTTTATCTAATGAAATTAACTTATTATTAGCACAATTAGCTATTAATGATATTTTTTGTAGCTCTCTCTATGTGCAGGTCACATGAACACGACCTCACTCCCCATGAGCTATTTTTGCACAAATGTGCCACATTGCTTTCACTGAACTCTTTACAAGTGAAATGCTTGATATACAATACGGCCACCCTCATTGACTAGTGAGTCACTCGTATGCGGGACGACCTCAAACACAATTCTCTAGCCACACGCCTGGTCGAACGCATTCACTCTCAACGCAATGCAGACCCACAAAGGCCACATGCCCGAGAATTGTCAAACAGGTCTCCACGCTGCGACCATTCACTAGATCCGGCACCAAAAGGTTCCAAGTAACTCTCAAAACACTTGGTCAATCGACGCTCTTTCTCAAACGAGCTACATTTGCACTCTAAAGTGCCACATCTATCGAAGTGTCCAGTCACAAGGCGACAAAGATAGTACATACAAGTCATAAGGAAGATGTACAATTCCATGTAAGTCTTTTATTGAATTTTATAATGTTTCACATGCTAACATTATCAGGTCTATGCAATTCGATCACACAAACGCAACAACCCATGCATACAAGAAGACCCACTTCAGTACGACCTGCTTGCAGCTGTCCATCTAGTCTACATGCCTTCTGAACGAGCTACCAGATCTCCCTGGAAGTAACTAGCTCGCTATACACAAATTCATGATCGACTTGCCATTACCACAAGGGACCTTCATCGCGTCCTGCAAATCTCAATGATCAAGCTCATCAAAATTTGGGGCGGATCGACTTCGTTAAAGACCCCCACATTTCATTCATCTTGGGGGCTGGATCGGTTCAATTACTTCTTTTCAGCCCGAACTTCGTTCAACCTAAAAAGAGGGGGCTTATGTAGGGGTACTACATACAACATACATGTGGCACCATCTCTACCGTTCATCATGGTGCCACATGTCATCATCTAATGGACTCTCTCTTGATGGCACAAGTTACAAAGTTAAAGCCAATTACTACAAAGATATTCTCTCATCATTACCTCATTAAATGCTAGGAATGGAGTTACATTGTAAGCCTATAAATATGAAGGCAAGCTACTCATTCTAGGCATGTTCTCATCTCTGCTCACATGGTCTCATTGTGAATCATAGACAAGACCTCAACACTCTCTCATGAGACCTCACCTCTCAGGTCGCATCTCTCTCTTGAGCTCTCTCCATTATCGAGCTCCCATTTTGTATCACCACTACTATAATAAACTTCTTTCTCCCTCTCCGTGGATGTAGGCACAATTGCCGAACCACGTAAACAATGGTGTCATGTCTTTTCTACTTTATTATTGTTCATATCATACACATCATCATCATTCATTAATGTATTGACCAACCTCACAAATATGGTTAATACATAATTGAATAATAGAGAAGGGTACTACAGGGTATCAGTATATAACTATGTTGCATAGAGAAACATCTCAAACACTTAACAACAAAAGCCGCAGCAGCATCTACAGCTTTGTACCCACCATGCCAATTCCATCCAACAACTCAAAGACAAAAGAGCAAGTGTAAGTGTAGTGTGTGAGGAGGAGTGCATGTTTTGTGGGTTGTTGATCACTTTCACTTTCTCTTTCTTCCATGTGTGTTCAATCACAAAATCATCATCATCAACTCCAAAACTTATTCTCTTCGATCCAACTCTTTGTCTTGTCTACATACCCCTTTACATATCTAAAGATGGAGAGTGGGAGCAAAAGTACCACCTACAAACAAAACAATACAAAGCCAACCAAAAAATTCCACCATCTTCTCCAAAGCCAAAAGGGGTTCCTAAAGACAAGCCGACAACCATCACTCAACCATTTATTCCATAACCAACACCTTTCCAAATGCTACATTCCATACTCATTTGGATTTTCTTTCTTACCATTTTCTCTTTTAAAAGTCCTTTTGCCTCTCCTTACATCCACCAAGCCAAAGCCTCCATTCCATAGATTACCACAGAGCTTTTCCTTCTTGGACTTTGCACATTCTCTGCCGATTCTCCTCTCTCCTTTAAATCACCCTAGAATCAACAAGAGAACTCAAAATGCATAATTTAAAGGAAAAAAGACAATACCCATCACTTCTATATATATAGACTTACACCACTTTAAGCTCCCCTCAAAACTGACTTGTGTATTCATATATATCACCAACTATTGTTAAGAGTTCTGTGCTCCAAATGGGTAGGGAAAATAGTGAACCAACTGTTGTGATGCATTCCTCTATTGCTCTCTTGCAAGAGAGGTTCCGACAGTTACAAAGAGTGAAGGAGATGAGAGAGGAAAGAGAGCTCCTTAAGCTCTTCTCAGAATCTGAAAGGTTAAGCCCTACAATATGCTGTGAGACAACTAGGCAATTCTTCCATACTGAGTCAACCATTCATCCTCAAACATCTAAACATAGTTCACTCAGCTACTTTCATCCAGAATCACAGGAGGGCAAGTATGGACACTCTCAAGCTGTTAATACCCCTCTTTTAATGAGCTTATGGCCCACAGACAGAAGCATTGTGCGTGCATCAAATACTTTAGATGATGCAGAAGTGGATACTACCCTCCATCTGTAAAATCAATACAAAACAAGACCTACATGTTAGTTTCCCTATTAATACTCTTTCCTCCTCTTCCAACTTTCTCTGTTTTACTTCTTTATTTGTTGTATGAACAGAAGAATGGGGAATACAATAGCTATTGTCTAATGTTATTCACCAAGTACATTGTCATCATTGAGGCTGTCCTGTAGTAGTTTATCCTTGAACGGCATTTTATCGTAGTCACTTTTATCATCGGTGTCACTGCCATCCGACTCATCACGACCAGACCGGCCATTTTCTTTTCATAGTTCTTGGGATCACTACTCGAGTAACTTCCTTGGTCTCCAGTTTAGCATCTGAATGATTTATTCGTTCAAATCGAACAGTGTTGGAAATATATTTTCTAATAAAATATTTTGTTATGAGTGAAAATAAATGAGAAAAGGTGCATTCATTGGATAATACCTTTTAGGAATTGATGTGACCATGTCTTTTCCTTTAGTCTACAATAGGTGCCTATTTGTGAAAAGGTACTTTGAAACAACTTATCACCTTTTTGTAAAAGGTGTATGTATGTGAGAAGACACCTATGAAGAGACACTTATGTGACTATAAATAGTGTGCTAATCTGGCCAATTAGTATACAATTAATTAGACAAAGTCTTCTTCATTTCTCTACAATAATTCGAAGGGTTCTTCATATTCGTTCGCTAGTACTCTACTATTATAGTGCAGTTTAGTAGAGTGAAGAACTGTTGTATCTTGGGAGACCAATCGTCCAGAGACTGTTTGCACCATAGCAGGGACGTAATATTGTCTTAAGGAAATTGCTTCGGCAAGCCTCAGTTCATTTCCTTCTCCAAATCTTTATGCGAAAAGTGTAATAAGTGTTTATTTATTTTTGAGTTTATTGAGTATAAATTCTTTTGAGTTTTATTCTTTAGTAGAATTAATTTTGTAATGTGTATTACAATGATATTCATGTGTTATTTTATGAGTTCACGCATGTCGTTACCAACAAACTTAAGACAATATTATATGTTGGTAATTTGATTTAAAGTGTGATTAAACTGATTTATTTAAGATCAATCAGACATCAAGAATAACGATGCCAAATGAAACCAGTGAATTTCAATCAACTCATCACAAAGTACAGTGTGTAAAAGTATATGTACTGTGTGTATGCATGCTTTGATGGTTAGAAGATTTAATCATTGATGACCGTGTGGAAGAAATCACAATGTTCATTGGCACAAAGATACACAAACACCGTCACATTAATTACTGTTAGTATAAGGACACGTCCTTTGAGATACTTTTCATCAAAAATCTCTCTGAACTAGTGGGCATTAATTGGTGAAAGGAAAACTTCTCTGGTCATGGTGTTAGTAATATGTGAGTTTATTTGTTTACGGGTAAACAAAGAATTTCTTCTTTTCTAACGTTCTGTGTCAGTGTAGCAATGTTTTTCACAGTTGAAGACGAACAGTTGACAATGAGTGTCAACAACATCACAATTTTGTGAACAGATGTGTGTTGCCGAACCGCACACTATTAAAAGATGTAACAAACATCTTTTAAAGAGATGCATTACCTGTGAATCAGTGAATGGACATACCTTCCGAAGAGGTGTGATGTAAAGGATCATAGATTCTTATTTGGGTGTTCTCAAGTATACAAGATTTTTTTTTTTGGTAAAGAGTATACAAGATTTCACACTCTCTCTATCTAAAATGTTTAATTTTTCCATGAGTGGTAACCCAAACAAGGTTAGAGAGAAGACGCAGCAGAAAATTAAATTGAAACATAAAGTTTCAGTTGTGCGCAGTATGGAGATTATAAGTGGATGGAAGTCTTCCACTTACCCGATCGTCCTGAAATTCATACAGTAGTTACACAACATCTGCGGCTACATCATGTACAAATTCCGTGATCATCTAACGGTTGGATGTTCAGTTATAGTCAAAACGGCGTTACTGTTCATTTGGTATTAGTTAAAATGAGCCTATGAGTTTGGGCCCATGATTTTACTGTTTCTGTTGAGGCCCATGCGACGGGCTGGGCTAGGAAAATACTTAATAAAGTTAAGTCTGGTCCAATATAATCTCGTTTTAAAGTTCAGAAAATCTGAATTATTGGTTTAGACAATTTCTTTACTTTATTCGGGAGGGCATTTATTTTAGCCAAAATTGTGAATTATGGCTAGATAGATGCATACCACCTTTTATGATATTAGTGTAATGAGACACATTTAAATATGATATATTTTTAATTAACATTTATCTGTCCTGAGAAAATTGAAAAATGTGGAGGGCATAGAAGTCTCTAATAATTCTTATCAAGCGGAATTATATGAAATTTTTTTTATGTGTTTTCGAAGCACATTGCTCAAACTCTCTTGATAAGGTGGGGGTGCATTGACCCTAAGAATAGCATTATTTTCAACAAGATTATGAAATTGTCCAAAACTTATCTAAATCTCATACCATTGAGAAGCGAATGATTTCTTTATAGAATCAAGTCGACAAGTTTTCAATTCGTTGAGGAAATGAAACATTTGCTTAGGTGTAAGCAAGTTTAGGATTAGTTCCTAAATTTAAAATTATTAAATTCCTTAAGTATGAGACTTATGTGGAAGCAAAATTTAACACTTCCATTCATTTGAAAGTGTACCGAGCCATTGGTTTAATACATATTGATTTATGTACGCACTCGCTATTGCTTAGTTAAGGCATAAGTACTTTTACAAAAGTACAAAACTAGATTTGAGAATCAGTTTGGACAATTAAGATCATAACATCTTGATAAAGGGGGTGAATACGAATCTTTATTGGTTCAAATTTATGTTGATCAGAATTTTAAAAGATATAATTAATCAACATTATGTCTATAAATTTTGATCTATGCGAGTTCTTAAGGAGAATTTTACGTATGCTTAATTACATATGGAGTACCCTATAAGAAAAATGATGTGTTCCATATAAAATATGGAAAAATGGTGACAACTTATAAATACCCTCAAGTGTGGGGGTATATGCCTAAAGTTATCGTCACACTATAAAGAGAACAAAACTTAGACATAAAAATGAGTGAATGCTATTTTCTGGGCTATGCTCAAAACAGTAGTGCGTTCAGATTTTTATAGAATTCTGAAAAAATAAAGATATAGTATCAATACTGTAACAAAGTCATGTGATATTACAATCTGTGAGATTGTCTTTCCACATAGGAAAGATCACATTGACACTGCACCAAAATAAATATTTTGGTATCTTGTGCGACAAATGAATGAAAATGTGATTCAGATAAAACTGAATTATATAAACTAAGATAGACTAAGAGGGCTAGAACCTCAAACTCTTTTGGTCTAGATTTTCTATCTTATATGATAAGAATTTGAGTATGAAGGCAATGTCTTCTTTTAAAGCTTTACTTTTGAGAAAGTTACAGGTAGTGAGTTTGAAACTATTAAATTACATGGGAATTGATTTATCTTCTTTTGAGAACTAAATCATTCGGGTATAAATAGTTTTCGAGAGCAAAATGAAACCTATTGGTTCCATTGGTAAATATAAAGTTATTTCACCAAAAGAGTGTTGTCAAAAGAAGATTTAAACTATCTTGACAACTACTCACTAACCACGAGGATAATATCTATTAAGATATTAATAGTCATTGCAGCCATATATGATATGGAAATTCATCAAAAGGATGTTCAAAACTGCATTTGTAAGTGGCGAGTAAACTGAGGATATCCATATGGATCAACCAGAAATGTTCCAAATCCAAAGATAAGGAAAGAAAATGTGTAAACTGGTTAAATCCTTCTTTACTTTCAAATAACTTTCAATACAATGGCATGTGACGCTAGTTTGAGTTATATTAAACAAAGGGCTTCACATTAACTATTATGACAAGTGTGTCTATTTCAAGAAAGTATGTGAGACTTATTCAATTGTTTGTTTATATGTTGAGGACATGCTTATTTTCAAGACTAACAATGAAGTCATTATGTCTACGAAAATATGCTTAACGAACAACTTTGATGTGAAAAATCTAGAGATTCTAGACGTTTATCTTGAGAATTAAGATAATAAGATCTCTTAATGTGCGAACTTTATCTCAATCAAATTACATTGAGAAAATGATAGATATAGACTTATGCAATATGAAATTACTAAGGTGAGTACTCCTTGTATTCCATTTGTGGTGTTGCATAAAATATTGGTCCTACCATTTTTCAACTCGAGCATTCTCGTAATATTGGTAGATTAATGTACATTGTGACTTGTACAAGACCATATATTGCTTATTCTATCAGTAAACTAAACACTGGGATGTATTACTACGAGTGTAAGTATTTGAGGAATACATATTACATATTGCATTATGGAGAATATCCAAATGTCCTTGAGGGATACGCTAATGCAAATTGATTTTCTGATACAAGAAAATCAAGAACAACTAGTGGTTATGTGTTTATCAAAGCACATGTTGCAATTTCATGGAAATCTTCTAAACAAATGTGCATTGCACAATCCATATGGAATTTGAGTTTATAGCTATAAGTAAAACAAGTGTAGAAGTTGAGTGGCTTCAAGAACTTTAGAAGATATTCCACTATGGCCTAACAATGTGGGGGTCATATTATGCAACAATGTGGAAAGAAAAAATTAATGTACAACGGTAAGTCATGATGTACAAACAATACATCGTAGACATAATACCGTAAGGCAGTTACTCTCAAATGGAATTACATCCATTGATTATGTGAAATCAAAAGATAACCTAACGGATCCATTTATTAAGGTTTATCTAGAGAGAAAAATAACTGTGCATCGAGGGGAATGGGCCTAAAGCCTAAACCAATACGAGTTACCTTATACGGAAACCTAACCTAACGACTGGAGATCCCACGGACTAGGTTCAATAGGACAACCAGTTCTGAGTAACTCACACGGGAGCACTTGGGAGTCCTACTCCATCCCGATTCCTATGATGCAACAAGTGCAACCTACGTGCGATAAAGAGGTTAAGCTATGCTTTTAATGACGTCTATATCTTGTGAAATACAAGTGAGGTATTGTAGGATACCTTTTATAGAAGCGGTCACCTATGTTAGTGAGAGCTGGGTCGGCTCTATGAGGATTTTTAAAGGCAGAATTTCTCTAATAGCACTCGCAGAACCTAAGATTGTTCAGGGCCAAAATGAACACAACCGAGAATTGAATTTGAATCGGAGCAATGTTGTGCATGGTTTATTGTCTTGGTTTACACCAACAGCTGACAGTTCAAGATGAAATATTTCACTGATTAGCTAAGTAAATCCGATAGGCTTATGCTACGGAAGGTTCAAAGTGAAATATCTACCTATCCCGAGGCAATATTGTTCCAACATACTCTTCGAAATTTTTGAGATGTTGTAGAATCGTTTTCATTCATGTGGGGGATTGTTGAAGGAAAATTCCATTATATATGAATGAAACACAGAACTTAATGTTCTAAAGTTCCACAATGGGTTGTGGGCTTGTTTGGGTCTTATAAAACATTGTAGATAATTGTCACTCATGTGGGGGATTGTTGGAAATATATTTTCTAATAAAATATTTTGTTATGAGTGAAAATAAATGAGAAAAGGTGCATTCATTGGATAATACCTTTTAGGAATTGATGTGACCATGTCTTTTCCTTTAGTCTACAATAGGTGCCTATTTGTGAAAAGGTACTTTGAAACAACTTATCACATTTTTGTAAAAGGTGTATGTATGTGAGAAGACACCTATGAAGAGACACTTATGTGACTATAAATAGTGTGCTAATCTGGCCAATTAGTATACAATTAATTAGACAAAGTCTTCTTCATTTCTCTACAATAATTCGAAGGGTTCTTCATATTCGTTCGCTAGTACTCTACTATTATAGTGCAGTTTAGTAGAGTGAAGAACTGTTGTATCTTGGGAGACCAATCGTCCAGAGACTGTTTGCACCATAGCAGGGACGTAATATTGTCTTAAGGAAATTGCTTCGGCAAGCCTCAGTTCATTTCCTTCTCCAAATCTTTATGCGAAAAGTGTAGTAAGTGTTTATTTATTTTTGAGTTTATTGAGTATAAATTCTTTTGAGTTTTATTCTTTAGTAGAATTAATTTTGTAATGTGTATTACAATGATATTCATGTGTTATTTTATGAGTTCACGCATGTCGTTACCAACAAACAGCACGTTACTTTTCTTGCATTTCCAGCTAATATCTGTAGAATATTCGAAACTATATAAAATATACAGAATAAATATTTTTCGATATATATGTAGAATAACACAACACTTCTACATCTTTTTTTCTGTTAAGCAGTACAACAGTCAATTTTTAAACTATTTTTGCACAAACTTTGATATGCAAGGTTAAAGCTTAAAACATCTGCCAAGGTAGCAAGTTCAGACCATTTCTGCCTAATCGAAAAAAAAAACACGAAAGTTGTCCTGAACTTCTAAAAGATGCTTGTAAAACTGTTACACATGGTTCCCCAAGTCTTCTCAACAACATCCACCTACGGCTCAGGAAATTGAAATTTGAAACCAGTCATAAATTGCAGATACCGAAAAGGACTGGTATTTAGAGATTCATATGCAGCTTTCTTGTCATCATCAGTAATTGGCATGTTTAACATGAGGCATCAGGCCTAAATAAATAACCAACGAACACATACAATATAACTGTTCCAATCTCTTTTAGCGCAACAATAGACCAGAGGTATTGAGTTGGTTAAGTGGAGACCTCAAGACGGCACACAGCAACGTTGTACACACAGTTCAACACGAACACAATGAACAACAAACGAAATTGTTTAACCCTTTTGAAAATGAGGGTAGCCTTCCCATGAGCCTTCCTTGCATCATGCAAAAACATGACTACTGATGAAATAGCAATTATCAGAAGAAAAACAACCAACTGTGAGTCATACAAGGGCCTATTATTCATCCAATAGATTGGTTGAGGAGACAAGCAAGGTTCATCTATGGCCATGGTGTTGTTCACAGGTAAATCACAAGAAAAAAGGAGCTCATATTGAAGCCCAGACATAGTGACAGAAAAAAAAAGACTAGCTTTTTACCCATCTTTTGTTAATGTTTGGAAGAAAACCTATTAACTCTATAATATGATGGTTCTTCAAAATTATTTCTTAAACCTGAAAAAAAAAAAAGATAACCAAAGTTTATCGACCCAAATAAAATGTAAATTTACATCCGTTTTTCTATTTACTGTAGTTGAACGCTGACAAATCTTCAATACATTTTCCTTCTGACAAGCGGTGGCTCAACAGGTGCTTAGACTCAACTCAAGCAACAAGGAAGTGAAATCTGCAGTGAAAATATTTGGAACTGTATCAACTGCTCGATCGGCTGGCAATGCAATAAGCTCTGTAAGACCTCCAAGTTTACACTGGCAAGTACGGCATATAACGAAGGAGTAGAAGATGAACTATTTAATTCAGTGTTGGCTACATAATCAAGCAACAGGTGGATTAAACTGGATCAATATGAAATGGCTATGAAATATTGTACGAGGCTATGGAAGATTGTATCAGACTATGTAGATTTAGAATTGGCTGACAAAAATTACCCATTGTTGATGCAGGCTCTTGCCCAACGTCATTGCTTTTAGTTTGAATGGTGTTCCAGTTTATTTGGAATCATGAACGTTGGCCATGTAACATACCATATTACTTGCATATTTTACTGTTCTATATGAATAATCTTTGTTAGATTTTTTTTAAATATATGAATTTTGCAAGGAATACAAATCTGGAAAAGCATAGCATAACATCCGAACATAGTGTAGATAACTGCTAACAATGCGTAAACATTACCTTCCAAACAAGAGTCTCAGCACAGGGAGTCAAAGACACTGAAACGGGGTTACAATTTGAACAATTGCCACGAGTGCAGAAAATACCAGGTCGAAATTTAACATTTTTATCATGTCGAAATACCAATACTCAAATTTGTACCAAGTCAAAATACCAAGAATCCACCACACATCACATCAATTTCTACCAAAACAAAAGGAAATCAAACTGGCATTACAGCATAATATTTTTTAAAATGTTCAAAATATCGACAGAAATAAACCATGACCCCGCACTTGGCCGCAAGTGCCGAAGGCACTGGTCATCTGCTAGTATATATACAAACTACAGAATATTCATAGTTTCACAGTATAACAACGGAGAGGTTTCAAACTCAGAAACTTCAATGAACAGATTCAAAGCAAACAAGACAACACTCAATGTAGAGCGTCCTGAACTTCTAAAAGTTGCTTGTAAAACTGTAGGACAGGTTCCCCAAGTCTCCTCAACAGCATCCACCTACGGCTCAGGCAATTGAAATTTGCAACCAGTCATAAATTGCAGATACCGAACAGGACTGGTATTTAGAGATTCATATGCAGCTTTCTCGTCATCATCAGTAATTGGCAGGTTTAACATGACGCCATCGGGCCTAAATAAATAACCAATGAACACATACAATATAACTGTCCCAATCTCTTTTAGCGCAACAATAGACCAGAGGTATTGAGTTGGGTTAGTGGTGACCTCAAGATGGCTCACAACAATGTTGTACAAACTGTTCAACACGAACACAATGAACAAAGAACGAAATTGTTTAATCCTTTTGAAAACGAGCGAAGCCTTGCCATGAGCGTCCCTTGCATCACGCAAAAAATCGACTGCTGATGCAATAGCAATTACCAGAAGTAAAACAACCAACTGTGAGTCATTCATAGTGAACAGATCACTCCACACAGAACGGTAGAAAGGACTTTTCCCCCTCACCACTAAGCCAATTGTCTTTCCATAAATGATGAAACCCCGAAAACAAACCAAAAGCACCAACATTGTCTCCTCACAGTAGCTTAAGGACGGTTTCATGTACGACCAACCAATGAATATCAGAATCATTAAAATAATCAGGGGAGTCCCATTTAAGTATTCCGACATATAAGTCAAAACAACACAAGTCGGACATTGTACACAACCAGTGAGTGAAAGATAGTATACATTCAAGAGTTCCAGGAGTATACTCAAGGCTTTCAAGATCACTACCATAAGCATAGAAACGTGAATGCAGCACACGGTCTTGATATTCTTGTACAGAAAACAAAGCCAGAGACAACCCAAGGTCATTAACTATATCGTTAATGAATGATTATATCTTATTAAATCCAACTAAATAGAAAGTCCTACTTAATTATGAATGTAATAAATTAATGATGTTGTAATGCACCAACAATGATTGGAAGTAATATATGACTCAACTGCTCATCTAACATTGGTAACGAAAAACAGAGTATCAGGAAGCTGCATTACGAGGTAGAATACATTTATTCTATTATTTCTAAGTGTCTTTTTCATATTATAAATGGTTGTTGAATACGACCTTGGCGTTAAACTGTCATCTTCACAAACCATTTGATTCTGACAGACATTATGCTTATACTTCCCAAAGGTCCATTGTGCTAAATAATATTTCCTGGATATGCTATGTTACTTAAAGCAAATCTACACTGGGCAGTAATGTAGGTGTATTGAAGAACCTGCAGGCAAGAGTATTTCAAAGGACCTGAAATTTAGACATGCCTGTAGTTTTATTTAGAAGGACATCTAAGTTTAGACAGACTGTGTTTAGACATACAGTTTTTATAGGAACATGTATGCTACGTCTTAGGTAGGTTCCATGTGAACAAGAATATAAATCATCTGATCCTTCGATCTGCAGGGTCTTGCAAATATATACCATATAAGCAACAACAACAACAAAAAAAAAATCTGGAATTTGTTTTACCTACAAGTGTTGGCATATAATGTGATATTGGACAATAAATCAAACACCTTGGGGAACAATGTAAAAGAAAAACTATTACCTCTTGGGGCATCAAGTTGTACGCTGGACTGGTTGGACTTCCAGTTGGGGTGGCTGAGGTGGTGGTTGAGCTGATGCATATTGGGGGGTAAACATTGGCATAATAAAAACAAAAAATTACCGTAATCCCGTAAAATATAATTGAAACCACCAACATATCATAAACTTTCCAATGTCGTAAGAAATATGAAAAATTCAAAAAACCGGACGTAGCGATAATCAAAACATCATTAAAACCATTTTGAGCATAAAAAGCTAGTGTAGAATGAATGAATATTTGAAGTTTTGAACACCTAACAACTGTAAAAAACGAAAATCTTGAACATGATACTCAGGACCAACAAAATATCTATAGAGAATAACAAATCCCATATCTATCAAAACTCTTTGTAGTTTAAAATTTAATATAAACCTTCGACTAAAAGATAAGTCGAAATGACCTAAAACAAAGATTATAATAAAAGGTTAAAATAAAAGGAGCATTACTTTGAAGGAACCTACTTCTATCAAAAGGTTGATGGAACCTTCTTAGGTGTTTTACATGTGTCCATGTATTAAATGCATTAAATGATTTTTTGGGGAAAACAAAACACACATTAAATGAGTTGATTTTCAACTATTTGTACATTAAATACATTAAGAGCATTCCCAATGGTAAAATGGTTTTAGAGGTGCCACGTAGGAGAGAGGGTAAAGGTTTTAGGATTAAACTATGCTAAAAGTGTTTTTTACTTTTAGAGTTGCCAATGGTTGTTTTTAAATGAAAGATAAAAGTAACACAAATGTGACAATCATTTAATGCAATATAATTTTTAATTATTAAACAATCTTATGTGGCACCTCTAAAACTCTTTTAACTCATTGGCAAATTTGCCAAGGAGTTAAAAGTGTTTTGCTTGAAAAGTGTGTTAAAAGCTACCATTGGCAAGTGTTTTCACTAAAAGCTTACTAAAAGTGTGCTAAAACCTACCATTGGGAATGCTCTAAATAATTAACTCATTAAACAAATTTGTGAAACCCAACATTATTTTTAATAAAAAAAAAATTTAAGTATAAAAATAAATTATGTCTCATATTTGATTTCTAAAAAACCTACACATATGAGGTGTTATTAACCCTAGGGAGACATGAACAAGTTTTTGTTAACAATTTTAGAGACACATGACAATTTATTGGTCCCACAAAAAAATTCAAAACATTACTTTATTGATAATTATTTTGTATTTGATTGTCGTTGTTTCTGAGTTTTAATATTTGATCACTAATTTTTAATCAGAAATTTTTACCAAACGACTTTTAAGGGAAATCATATTGACACCCGGCTCTTTACCAAGAGTTATCCAACATATTAAAAACACCCATAAAAAAAATTATAGAATACTTTTACTCAGAGCCACACACCTATCTATCTAAATTAAAAACTTATTAGAAAATTTTAGTTTATTAATTGCATTCTTTTTTTTTTCATTTATTTATCTTCTTCTTTTTTGTCTACTCCATTAACAAAAACCCAAATCATTACTTTATTTTTTTTATCAAAATCTTAAATTTAGTATTTCATTTGATATTACGACGATGATAAATTTGTAAGAGAATAAAATATCTTAATATGGATGAAGACTCACTATATTATGAAGAAACTCAAGTTGTTTCTTTTTATATTAAGTTTAAGAAAAAATTGTTTATAGTTTAACTTGATGTTACTTGACCTAGAATTGAAAGAGAAATTAATTAATTGAATATTTTTGGATTTTATTTGAACATTCAATTTACTTTGATGTTTGAAGATCGAATTAAAAATATGAAAAAAAATTGTTGAAAGAGGGGGAGAAAAAAAAAAGTAAAAAAAATTAGGTGGCTCTTATCACATTGGGTGTCTTTAATTAGTAACAAATTTTGGATGAGGTAAACTTAATTTTTTTGATAGCTCTTTGTAAAGTTTCGGGTGTCATTATGATTTTCCTTAATTAATTTCAATATTACATCAATGTCCTACTTTACCCTGGTATCATATTATTATTTTTTTTTTTTTTTACCCTGGTATCATTTAAAGACAGTTGTATTCACAACAGGGGTATATATGGGAATATACTCCTTGTCCAAACCAACAATTACAAACACCACTATCTAGTATCTAGTGATAATATAATTGACACTATCACTAAAAAGTATTGTGGTCTAGTTTAAAACATTCTGTTTTTTTGAACAAAATTTAGAAGGAGAATTGAGTTATATATGTACATAATCCATCTGAACAACGGTGGTACGATTCTTGAAGCTATGGCCTATGGTTTCCCTTTTCCAGTTCTCATTTAGATCACGGTTTATTCAGTTCAGTGTACAAGTGTGTGCATGTTTCATGTCTCTGATTCTCTGAATACAGGTACAGTAAAACCTCGATAAATGAATACCCTTGGGACCAGAAAAATATATTATTTAAGTGAAGATATTCATTTATCAAACACTAATTTAGTACAAAAGCTTGAATTGGGACCTGAAAAATTTATTACTTAAACGACGTTATTCACTTATCGAACATTCATTTATCGAGGTTTAACTGTATGTATTTTTTTTTATCTAGAATTAGAAGAATGGCCACAGAAGGAGATAATAGCGTAACAATGAGTAACTTTCCAAGGTTTCTTTGAGAGAAAAGATAGGGTGAAAAAATGATGAAAGAACAAGGTCTTCGGCTGCTAGTAGCTGTGTGCATGCAATAGAAAGATTTGAACACTGAACTTAGCCCACACATTCCACACCCATGTTTTAGATAGCCCTTCAGATGGCCAAATCCACCCCACAAACTATGTACAATATACACTTTGATATTAATACAGTAGCAGACATATTAACTTCTTCAATCCTCCTCAAGAGTGCACAAAAACTCAATGTATCACAAGTTTCCTAACAGGGAAAGACAGAGAACACACACACACACACCTTCTTATCAGTTTGTTAGAATGATTGTTTTTTTTTTATTATTGGTTTTTTTTTTATTATTGGTAAGCAGGGTTGTGGGCACCCTTACCCCCATTAAATTACGTGTGAAAACTTATATCAACAATCAGCTGTTGACGTGTTTCGAACCCACGACCTCTCCACTTTGTGAGAGGGGTGCTACCATTTAGCCATACACTTAGAATATTAATGATTGTTCCAAGACCAAGATAGAGGTCCATATACAGTGAACATATTGATTTTGCACTATGAGAGGATCTGTTCATACTTGACAATGGGACCATCTACTAAGCATTAAGACAGGACTGAAATCCATATAACACTTCTCCTTCTCTTTATGTTTTCTTAGCACCAGCACAACTTGCATCATATATATGACAGGGCCCTTTCTGTAATAGCCACGAAGCTATTCTGTTCCATACAATAGTATAACTCGAACACCTAAGAGCATTCCCAATGGTAGGTTTTAAATCACTTTTAGCCACTTTTAAGAAAAAACTCTTGCCAATAGTGAGTTTTAACACACTTTTCAAGCAAAACACTTTTATCTCTTTGCCAAATTTGCCAAGGAGTTAAAAGTGCCACATACGATCATTTTATTAATTAAAAATTAGATTTCATCACACTGTACACTATATTTTTTTTGGAAAAAGTGAAACTAAGTTTTAACACTTATTTTAAAACTAACCATTGGTAACTCTAAAAGTACTAATCACTTTTAACATAAATTGTTTGCTAAAACCTTTCCCCTCTCTCCTATGTGGCGCCCTTAAAACCCTTTTACTATTGGGAATGCTCTAAAGTTGTGTTACTTCTTAATTGTGTCTATCTTTTTAGGGCGTGTTCCCAAAGTCTATCGTTAGAGTTCATAACATAACTTAAAACCTGCGTTACCAGTGCATGTGTGATTTGACGTGTCCGACATGAGTAACAGAGTGTCCGACATCGGAATTTATACAAACTAGGATTGGGGGACACGTGTAATATGTATAATTATGATGTTATAGTTTGCATACATCTTAAACCATCACAACATGATTAATTTCATCCTAGATGTATATATATTATATTAAGGCTGGCACATAATTAGAGATGCCTAAAGATGATTGGTAGACCATTTGGGCAGGTTTAAGGAGGTCTATATTGAAGAATCTGTGTAGTAAGTCAGTGTCTATGTCCCAAACGTCGATTTGGGGACTCGGCACCAATTATGAAGTACCCATGCAATTCTGCTTAAAACAGCAACCAAAATAAAGGCAAATGAACAGGTAACATACATGTAGATTGAATTTCAAAAAGGCTTGTGGGAATTAAACCTAGGCATATTGGTAAAATCACGTCAGCATCCAGACATTCAGTTTTTAATTTAATCAGAATAACATAAATGGCATAACAATATAACACATAAAACACAAACCAGGGAACCACAACCATTTCTCCAGAGCATAAATCTTCTGATTACTTCAGCATTTTCTAACTTATTTCTTTATGCATACATTTATTTCTAATTGGATTCACGATAACATCATCAAAGAAATATGTAGTTTACTCTGCTAATTTGAAGATAATATTAATTTGTGAAGTTCTACTAGAAAAATCCTTTAAAAAGTTGCTGCATGGAATTGAGGAAATAATCTACCAAAGACTATTACATAATACAACGTAATTGTTTTCTTGACTTCTACATCATCATGGAAGATCTGGCAGCCCTACATGGATTAAAGATTTAAGTGAGACCCAAAACAACACTGAAGAAACTATAGTGCTATTGGTCACTGCCAACAGTTAATTACGTGAAGATAAATGTGGATGGAGCTGCAAAGGGAAATCCTGGCAGAGCCGGGTGGGGGCAGTATATAGATATAGTACTGGTAACTTACTAGGAGTCCATTTAGGAGGAGTAGGAGTTACCAGAAACTATACAGCTGGGACACAAGATATGATTAATGGGATTGAAAAGGCAATAGAGCAGGGATGGGACTGCATTTGGCTAGAAGGAGATTCTAAATCAGTGATTGAATGCTTTCAAAAGGGCAATTGTACACTGGACAGCTAAAAGAAAATCAGAAGATCTATGCCACAGAGCAACAAGAATCATCCTATCATATAACAGGAGACTAGGAGAGGTGAGTTTTAATGCTGATAACTGTGCAGGGAAGGCCACATATCTGCAGCAAGGAGAGAATAAATGGTGGAAAGGCAAACCAAGCTTTGAACTGCCTTTAGAGAGTCCTGATTCTACCTACTATAGATTTGTCTAAGAATGTTTTTACTCAGTAGCATAATGCTACATTCTGTAACATGAAATAATTTGTAATACGTTCTTTTTTTATACATATCATCTTTTGCATAAAAATGTAATGGTTTTCAATATATAGGGTTAAGCCAAAAAGGATAATTCCAAAATCAGCATTAAAACATGTAAAAAGACATTAATGGCTAGTACTTCTTAAGCAATATAATTGACTTCATATTGAACACACAAACACAATACTTCAGCTGAAGGAAGAAAATTAAAAATGCATGCTCACCTAAGAATTATAGAAGCGTATGCCACTCTATCATGGCTGAAAATGTGTATTTTTGCATGGGGTGAAACTTTGGTGATGTTCAATAAATCCTGGCAAATCCTCATTCGGGTCACCAAATTTTGATCTTCTTCTAGATCAAACAAGAAAATAATTATTTTCTCCAAATTGTTGGAACTCTGACTCAAAAATCTAACAATATCCACTTTGCAATACAAAATCCGAACTGTCCGCAGGTGCTTCAATAAATCTCCAGAAAAGAACTTTTTCGATTTCCAATATTTCTCCATACAGGGCATATAAAACAACTCGGCCCTTTCGAGTTTACCCGAAAGCTGCAAATTTCTGCTTAAAAACCAAAATCATAATGTATATCAGCAAAAAATCCCAAGCCGTATTTCGCATAACAAAAGAAGTAGCAACTGAAACTTGCTTTCATAAAACCCTAAATCTTGTTAAATTTTAATCAACTACTGTTACTAAATTCTTAATACATTTTCAATCAAAATGACCAAATGGGGTGGCTTGATTTCATCATGATCAACCATAAATAAACGAATTCTAAAACTTAAATATTATCTACTCTAGTACTCAACATATACTACTATTCATTTCATTCTAACAAAATTTAATTTGAAAACAAGAACAAGAACAACGCTTTTAATTCTTTTCTTTCGAAAGAAAATTGATGAAATTTAACGAGAATGATCCATGAAAGTTGAAACAAGAAGAAGAAGAAGAAGAAACAGAGTACTGAAGTCTGGAAACTAGAGTGAGACTGTAAGACTGTCTTGCGTTACCGCTTGCCCGCGTCGCCATTTTAGGACAGTTTTACCCTTTGTTTAATTATTGGGTTGGGCTGGATAAATCTATACTACTTACTAAAGGCGCCCCCATACCGAGGCGTTCATGAGGCCCTTGCTGGCAGTGTAAGAAATTGACATCTGTTAGATACAGATACAGATACAGATACAGATATACAGTAGCTTAGATACAGATAGAGATACAGTAGCCCAGGCCCATATCCACATTACTCAACATATCTCTACATATACAATTATAATTTTACCCTCATATATCTCTACGTATATAATTATAATTTTACCCACACATATCACTACCTATAATTACAGTTTTACCCTCATATATATCTCTACGTATATAATTATAATTTTACCCACACTTATCACTACCTACAATTACAATTTTACCCTCATATTTATCTGTACATATACAATTACAATTTTACCCTCATATATATCTGTACATATACAATTACAATTTTACCCACACATATCACTTTATATACAATTACAATTTTACCCTCATATATCTTTACATATATAATTACAATTTTACCCACACATATCACTACTAGTTGTACCCGTGGCTTTGTCACGTTAGTATCAACCATTTTTTCTTTTTTTGAATGGATAATTATATATTAATCCAATATTATATTAAAGTTTTATTGTAAGAGATTATATTAGTAACAGTTACTATCAATGATGAAAACCCTTTATGGAGTTTATGTGATAAGCAAGATGAGAATTTTGTTCATTTGTTTTGCAATGTCACTATTTTGAATTCATATAATAATATATGGAAGTACTTGTCATAATGATATAAAGATGGTAGATAATGTTTTATTATTAAACTCAAATACATTTACAATAGGACTTCGATGAAATATTTTTGTTGGATTTTTGCGTGGTACAAACTGAGCTAAATTTGAAGGGAAGAGACGTTTGTCATTTAGAAGCATTCTTAATAACAAAAGACACCAGTTTGAGTCTTCAAGACTTTGAGAAATACAACTAAATTTAGAGTTTGAAATTCAGGTCATTAAGTCATTAAGGGTTGTTTGTAATACTATTGTATGAGGAACAGTATATCAGACATCGTGGTATAAAATCAATACAAATGGTGGACAGTAAATCCAACATCATAGTACAAACTTAATACAGATGATAATGGTAAAATTAACTCGATTTTTGAACCTATGTTCTAGAATTTAATTTGTTTAATCTTCAGTAAGCATACAAACCTATCATAACTCTTGCAGAGGCAATACTCACAAATTCAAAGGCTCATAATTCCTGAATCATACATAACACTAACACATCGCACAACAAAACTACACAAAACACTCTGATCAATGTCACAAAAGATTTTATTAATATCAATGTCAACAGATACATCCATGAACAACATGCTTAAATCATGCACGTTCAAATATCACACCATCAACGATAAAAAACAACAGACCAAAAAAGAAAGAAAACTACTGCAGTAGTCTTCCCTATGTACCTTGTTTCAATGTACCCTATTTTTCATGTTATTGCCTGAACTAACATTGACAATAGAGATGCAATCATCACCTGGAGGCCACCGACCATTAGTTAAAATTTGGAATCGGAATTATATGCGGCTGTGTTTGGTTCGCGGAATCTAAATTTCAGGAAAGCTGAGGGTAGAACAGACAATAGTAGGAGAGAGAGAGTCGGAAGAGTGATCGAAAAGGAGAGAAAAAGAGTCCAACTTAGAAGGGATTCTGATCGGAGATCCTTACTTACCATATTTGTCCCAATCACCTATGGAAACTGGTTACCATTTTTAAAAAATGGAAACCAAATTCTATAACTTCCTTATATGCCAAAATCTGCTTTCCGATCTCTTCTCCTAACTTTTAGGGATTTTAGTCATGTTTACCAGGAATCTGAATTCCTTCGAACCAAACACAACCCTCGATGTAGTTGTATGCAATAGTTGATATGCCTAAAGTTGTGCATTACATATTTTTGACAAGGATGTGTCTAAGACCCATAATCAGGTTGTTAAACTTAAAACAAAACAACGGTTGGAGAAACACTTTCTAGCTTTATTGTTAGAACCTTTGCACGCATTTTTTTTACATATTCGTTCTAATTTTAAAATTCCTAAAAAGTTACGTCATGGACAATGTTGCATAAATCTTTGTCAGTGTTCATTTACAACTACCGCTCCTCCATCTTGTGTCTTTTTTGTAAGAGCAAAGATTTCTTCATTACCACAAGAAAAGTCAAATTGTTTCCTTCGGGTGTTGCCTGCTTCATTACCAAAAGAAAAGTCAATAGTCATCATCGTTACCTGAAGCAAATAGATCAACACATATATAGACCAAATGGATTTACATTTGAGAGAATAGAGGCATAATGCCAATGCCAATATGAACACCAACAACATAGAAAGTTCTAGCTCACTAAGTCTTGTAACAAACCAAACATCTTTCTCTTATCATAGTTTCGAGCGTTTTTAATTATTTCTATCGCAAATGACACGCTCAAATTTCACCAGATGTTTAATCATATTGATTACATCTTAAATTCAATAAACAACCACAAATCACGATCTGGTCAAAATTCAAAAAAGGAACAAATGAAAAAAGGAGAACAATACCTGAAAGCTTATAATAGAAATTGATATTCAGGCAATCTTTTGATATAAGATGAATAAGAAAACATAATAGAGCACCGTAATAAAAGGGAACTAAAATAATCAAATAGTTGAACAATTTTTATTTTTTTTTTTTGGGGGGGGGGGGGGGAGGGGGGGTCCTATATACTTCAATTTATCAATAATAATCTTTCACAATCTCTACTATGTAAGAAATAATATGAAGATGCAAAATAGTGTTCGAAGGCTCTATATAAGAAATAAAGTATGCAATACAAATTACTCATATATTATCAAGTAGCATATATTATCAAGTAGCATTAATAGAGACACATTACTCACCTTAACTATGAAAATCATTTGCGGAGTTCTTTTGTTGAATGTAAATTTTTGCTTTCTTGCCTCGATTAGTTTCTCGTAGGTGTAATTTTGGTTATTCCTTTTCTAAATGCCTAAACAAAACCATTAGAATACTCAATCAAGTTTCTTTTCAATAAGCTAGATTAGTAATCTTCGAGCCCACTCCATAGTATCCTATGAAACATGGAAATTTCTATGGGTCTGTTTGATTCGGGTGGGATTCTTTCCCGGTAAAACTTGTAGAGGGGCAGATTAGTAATTGCAGGATAAAGTAAGAAGAGATTTCAAAACTCCGCCAAATCTGTCTCCCACCTTCTTTTTTTCTTCTCCGATATCAAAATTTAAATTCCATCCTGTGTCCTCCATTTTCACCGGTAAACTGATTTACCACTCGAATCAAACAGACCCTAAAGGTTATAAATTTAATTACCCTGGGTTCTGTTGATGCATACCAAATGAATGACTTATAAAGGAAGGAAAAATAATTGGTAAACAATTTGTGGGGCTTGGGTGTCGTTTAGATAGTGTTAGCTTAAATTTGAAAATCATATTTTCTTCATTGTTGCCATGTCTTTTTGCTACCAACTTATATTATCTTACTGTTCTCTCTTGTAAGGCTAACGCTAGGTACATATTCTTGTATTCTTCTTCATTTACAGACAGTTATATATCCAACACTTTTGAAACTTAAGTTATCTTAGTTTCACATCAATCTACAAGATAAATTATGGGTACTGAATGACAATATTCAGTAAGGAAGTAGGAACATTATAAGTACCAAGATCATCAAGTAAAGGGTACATAATAGTTACCAACTAACATGCATTATAGAACTTTTCTAACAATGGCAACATTTTGATTTTGAACACCAAGAAGAGGTTGAGCTTTTCTCTGGAAAATAGGAAACAGAGATCGCCAACAAATCTTTACCTATAAACATAAATGTTGAACAATATAATCATGTCTGATATCCAAAACCTATTTTATATAGTCAGACATTTCCAAAGAATCTAGGGCTTTCAAGACTCTTGCCATATCCTAATCTTGATTCAAACTGAACTTCCCAAGTCAAGATTCCACAGTGGCATTGCACAATATAATCATGTCAGATACCCACAACCTACTATTGTATAGTCATATATGCCCAAAGAATCTAGAGCCTTCAAGACTCTTGTCATGACTTAATCCTGGGTCAAATTGAACTTCCCAAGACCAAGTCAACATCAAATTCCAAGGTTGCATTACTACCATTAACAATCACAAACAATGCTATTATTAAGTTATATGTCAGAAATAATCACCGAAAATTATGAAATAATCATCATGAAATCGTATACACAAAAATGATTTTGCATGTAATTGACTAAGGTAAATTAAAAAAAGTATAAACCAGAAGAAAAGGAAATACGACGTACATGATGTACAAAGTATTCTAAAAATCTGTTTATATGCGAATGAGCCTGTGTCTCAGTGGTAGCACCCCTCTCACAAAGTGGAGAGGTCGTGGGTTCGAAACACGTCAACAGTGGATTGTTGATATAAGTTTCCACACGTAATTTAGAAGGGGTAGGGGTCCCCTCAACCTCGCTTGCCAACCAAAAAAAAAAAAATTATTTATACTAGGAGTTACAATGCAATCAACAAAACAAATCTGAACTATTTCTTTAGAACAAAATAAAACGAAAACCGAGCAATGTTGTATAAAATTTAGGAAGCCTTCATCCAGACTCAAATGGTCATCTTCTAATTTGGCTGAAATTATTGGATACCCCTATTAAATTATTATAGGTAATTAGCCTAATGCATAAGTTGCATAATACCTGTAGATTAATGGCTTCTATAATGGCATCAGACAGTTTGTTAATTCAATGACCTCCTACAACTCTGTGACCTTTAGTTTCATCACATCATTTCAACCTTCTTCTCCATCTTACTAACCTGTTGTGGTGTCAAGAAAGTTCCATGTGATTAGATGAAACTTTATTATTACAGATGTCCCTAAAAACCACCTTAAGGAATTTTTGAAAAAGAAAATAAAGAAAAAAATAACAATGTCAAGAAACTTTATATACAACCAAATGATCATGACATCATCTTTTCAAATATTAGTAACCTACAAATTACAAAAACTCAAACACAAAAATTATTGCATAGGGCGTGTATGGTCATATCCAAGTTCTCCAAGCACTCATTGATCCAATCAAAATGATGTTTCCTATTCAGGACTATTGTCTTATGACCATTATCAACATATGTTACTTAAATATGTCTTATAAATATGTTACTTAATCTGTCATAAACTAACGAACAGAAAAAAAAAAAAATAAATAAAAATAAAAACTGAGATAAAACAGAATATGAATGGCAGTAGAGAAAGGCATAACCAGAGCATATTAAGAGAAAATTTATAAAAAGATAGATATGTAGTCCCCAAGGATATCTGATGCTCAGAAGCGATTTCAGAACTGCTTGATCCAATCTTCACTGCACAATGTTGAATCCAAATCACCAAGAAGTCTACTGAATTAAAGTCTAAACTTGTGTCATCGGTTTCCTAAGTTTGGTAAATGTATTGGAAGAGATATAATTTGATACGCATGTGCTATGCTTATTCATGGGTTTCCTTAATAAAGGTTAACGTGTGATGCACACCATGGCTAATGAAAGATCTCTCAAAGACTCAACCAAAGTTTCACTATGCTTAAACATAAAAGCAACAGCTTGAAAGAGAAAAGTTAACACAAAGCTAACATTTAAACCCTAAGACTCCAATGTTGTTATCGAATTTCTATTACCGAAATGCATTAACTTTCAACAACAAAAACAATAAACTTAAAAAAAATCATAAGCGTTAAATATTATAATATTTTGCCGTGCACCACAGTACAACCTATTTGATGAAAAAATGAGAATGAATAATATGGCATCTAACATTGATGGATAGATAGCATATGCATGGTGTGTACAGCTAAGCATCCGCAAAATGTATCTTACAACTCATAGTTTCTATAGATTCGGTTATACATGTGCTTAATGGTATCTCCCTCCATTGAGACTTTCTTAATGTTGAACAACTTATACTGAGCATTATGTTTGAACAATTTTTAAATAGTATTTTATCTTTCATTATTGCCTTGCAAAGAAGTAAGAATTTAACGAACAAAAAAGGTTTGATAATCTTGCACCGTAAGTCTATAACTATGGAATTTTATATATTCTTGACACCAAAGGTAAAGTCATTTACTGCAGATTGAAGGCTCTAAATTAATATATTAAGAATTAGCATGGTGAAGGCAGACACATAAGTTATGAAGAATCGTGTCTTGTTACAATAATAGGACTCTTATTGTAATGAGAATTGACTTTGTAACTGCAACAATTTTTTCCATTGTTTCTTATTAGATGGTCAGACACACGATGATTTTGTGAATCTTTTAATATCAACATTAGACAAACAAATCAGGGTATCCCTATCTATATAATATCTAGACAACCAAATATCAGAAAAGCCGAGTAGGAAAATAGTGGAAGATAATTCTTGGTGATTGAACAAAAAAGGAAGTTAATTCCTTTGTATCTCTATATCTATATAACTTGCATAATTATGAATTTCAAAATCTAATCAAAATACTCACATCAACAATAGTCAGATAAACTATTAAAAAAAAATTATAATTTTTTAAGCAACAAAGAGAAGTACATGAGAAGTAGCTAGCGAGAGAATATGCACCTAAGAAATGACACATGCTTCCTCTCCAACAACATAACAGGCGCACTTTTACCACCACTCTCCTCAAGATGTGCAACTGCTTTCTAAATAGATCAACAACACTGTACAAAAAGATAGAGAAAAGAGTAGACAAATTAGTACAACAGTCTTCTACAAATTGCAAACAGTAACAGTTTATATTTTGCATTTAAAAGTGAAAATCAAAGTAGGGTATTAGGACCTAGGATATAGAAAATTTGTCTTTATCGAAGCATGTATTTAAGGAAAATAGTTGCTTTGACGGGTTATATAATTTCCTTCCAACATCGTTTAATTGGAGGTGTGCAAGTATTGAACTTGCTAGTGGTTTCTAGAACAGAGGAACCTAATATTAAAGGGAATATTGCCACATAGATGAGGAATAACTCTACTGTAATTTTCTCTTATTCAAGCAAGAGAGATGATGAAATCACAGCTACAGATAATGATATCTTACAAGTTATGACAATTTCTCTGAAAAAAATGATGCAATTGATACCAACACGCTGTAATTACAAAGCCACTTCAAATAATTTTCGTTTTAAAAAAGTGGAATTATTGTTCAAATTACAACATACTGACTTGTCAGTAGCACCTGCAGTTAGTTTTGAATGCCAATTGGCAGCAAATCTATTTTGTATCATCCCACCCAGTGACACAGACCTAAACGCTATTTCACCAACGATTATATATAATTAAAGAAATCCTGAAAAAGGCAGGCCCACATACAATATCCTGATCGTGTACTGAAATAGGTAGCCTATAAGTAAGGTTCTTCCTTGGTTTCTCTTACACAGCTGCAAAGGACGCTCATGGTATTTGCATTCTAACTGAGTGGGATGAGTTCAAGACACTTCATTACCAGAAGATCTTTGATAACATGCAGACGCCTGCTTTTGTATTTGATGGGCGCAACATTGTTGATGCCGATAAGCTGAGGGAGATTGGGTTCATTGTCTACTCAATTGGCAAGCCCCTGGTTCCATGGCTCAAGGAGTCAAGGACATGCCTGTTGTGGCTTAAAATAGAAATTCGGGCAGGAAGCTTTTGGAGTTGAAGCTAGAACTCAGAATTCATGAGGGTTTGATTCATTAAAATTCCTATTTTCTGTTGCTATTAAATATGGACCTCTGGTTTATTATTTTTTTGCCAAATAAATATGGATCACTATGTACTGTCTTGGTTATTCTTTGAAAGATGTTTGACAACCAACTGCACTGACTAATGAAAAGATATAAAAATATTCTGGTAAGTACTTTATAAAGTTCAGTGTTGCCCAACTAAATAACCTTGAAGACTTTCACTTGTAGTCCTAAATACCAGTCATTACACATGACTGGTGTTTACTAAAATTGAATGAGAATTGTTAGTTTTAGAATTTCTCATTACAATTTGGGTAAATGAATGAGATTGCAACTCTAATCTAAACAAAATTCGCAGATTGAAAGTGACATTGAGTAGAAATTGAAACAAAAAGAATTTAGGGAAATTGACATTAATGGTTGTCAGAAACATGTAGTGGGTTTTACATGTTTGTACCCGTGGCTTCGCCACACATGATCTTTAAAGAGTACATACATCCTCCTCCATTAATAGTGTACCCGTTGCTTTGGTTCTCTATTCATTAATTCATGCACAATCCACAAACACATAGTGGCCGAGTGTACTTGGTCTCTGCTTTTGTTGTTTGATTAGCAGTATTTTTCAAAAACATAGTGGCCGAGTGTACTTGGGTGCTTTTGTTGTTTGATTAGCAGTATTTTTCTCCTTAGTACCCACAATCATACTTGGTTTCTTAGATTTTTCTAAAATATTATTAACTAAATAGATCATTACATCCCTGAACTGCGAAGTGTAAGTACGGTTAGGTGAAGACAATGATGTCAGAGTTTATCATGCACGTATGGTTGATCTGGTAATAGTGGGAATTATGTCAGAATGTGGTTTGGTTATAGTGGTCCAATTTTATAAATATTTTGGTATTATGTGGTTCACATTAGATCCTGACATTTGATTAGTTTAGCCACCTCCAAATTAATAGATTTGGTTATAGTAGGTCCAGTATATTTCTCTTGGTGTATAAAAGTCCCATTTAGAACAACTGAACAAGTCGGATTACAATACGACTGGGGGCTGTTGATAATAGTAGGCAAAAGTAATGACCATCAATCTGCTCTCTAACTTTGAGCAAGAGCAGCAGCAGTATTCACAATTAATTGAAAACTTTTTTACTGAATCAATATATATTTATAATTCATTGATAAAGAATTGTAATAAATTGTTCAAATGAAATAAACTTTTTACAATTACCAACAGAGAATCATGAATTAGATTTGAGATTTACGAGATCGAAGAATAGCAAGCAGTGATAAAAAAAAGTTTGTACCTTAGATATTATTGATTGATAGTAATGGATGATGACGACAGATGAAGAGAGAAGCTGATTGAAGTCGATTGGTTTAATAGAGAGAATTGAACAGATGAAGAGACTGTGCGATGAGATTGAGAGAGGAGTTTGAAATTTTAGGTTTTGAATCGATTAAATCAGGAGCGTACAAAGCAACTTAAATTTGGACCCAACGGAAAATATAATCCAAAGATTACCATTTAATCAAAATTAATGATTATAATCTTCATGATCATCTGACGATTCATCATATACATTGAATCTATACTATAAACATGTTGTCGCTTATAATATAGATATATACAATTACAATTTTACACACACATTTCACTACCTATAATTACAGTTTTACCCACACTACATATAATTACGGTTTTACCCACACTACATATAATTACGGTTTTACCCACACTACATATAATAATTACGGTTTTACCCACACATATCTCTACATACCATTACGATTTTAGTCTTATCATAATTGTTATAAGTAAACTGTATAAAATCCCAGGCCCATATCCAATACTTAAAATTACGATTTTACCTATAAGCAGGTTATAAGTAAACTTTATTATAAGCAAGTTGTATAAAAGCCCAGGCCCATATTCAATACTGATAATTCCGGTTTTACTCTTATCTTAATTATAAATGGGTCGTGTAAAAGCCCAAGTCCATACCCAATACTAATAATTCCAGTTTTACTCTTACTTTAATTATAAGTAGGCTGTATAAAAGCCCAAGCCCACACGTAATAATACCCATACACATAGATATTGATAATTCCGGTTTTACCTTTACTTTAATTATAAGTAGACTGTATATAAAAGCCCAAGCCCATATCCAATAATATCCCCACTTTATACTAAAATGTAAAAGATTGTTTAGTAATTACAGAAAATGAGACATATTATTCTTAATCTTTCAATTGTTTGGGTTTTAAATTAAAAATAAATAATACTGGATTTATTTATAAACCCAACTAAAGAGGTTTTTTTTTTTTTTTTTTAATCCAAATTTTATTGATAAGCTCAACGAATTACACAAAAGTAGAGGACAAACGCGCTACAAACTGCGTGGCAAGTCCTTTCTGGATAGCAAACCCGATTCTCCTAAATACATATTCGTTCGAACCCGCAGTCATCACGTTGCTATATTTTTTTTTTTTATTGATAAGCTCAACAAATTACACAAAAGTAGAGGACAAACGCGCTACAAACTGCGCGGCAAGTCCTTTCTGGATAGCAAACCTGATTCTCCTAAATACATATTCGTTTGAACCTGCAATCATCACATTGCTATCCATTATCTTCTGCACTCTCCTGAGGAGCTCAACTGCTTCTGAGCCTAGCAATCCAAATGTGTCAAATGCAAAGGGATGAAACTATGTTGGTTAGCTCTACAAGCTTCGTCATATTTCTCCACTTTTGCCGCTGCTGCATTGCTAGCTGCTAGCCCCACCTCAAAAATCCCAGCACTCAGCCCAACCATCGGAGACGGCCCTGTAACATCAACACACGCATGTTTACCTTCAGACCAGTTGTAGACCAGAATATCAGCAGGACGTAATGTCGATCTTCCTTCCTTAGGATCAGTAAGAAAGTTAACAGGAGCCTCCTTCTTAACCTGTACGCCATCCCGCCAGAACACATCACACAAGATATCTCTAACGTGGTCATGCCTGTACTTGAAGCCGGGGTAATGCTTACAATGGACCGCATGGTCCCCGAAAGCATCAAGTCTATTCTTCTTGCACACTGGACAAAGCTCACCATCTGAATATAGAGGGATCATCAATCGATAACGAAGAATGGCACGATATTCTACAGGCGTCATGCGTTGTCCAAGCCCTTCCATCGGGATAGCAAGAAGAAAATCTTTGGCATGTTCTGACTGTACACATCCAATCACGGCTTTTTGTCTAGCTGAAAACTCAAATTCCCTCTCAAGACCAGAACTAATCTTGTTGTAGTATGCTTCCGCCAAGACATGTTGGGGTCTGAAGGGGACGGTAGCAGTTGGAGCAAGATTACTGAGATCAAAATCACGTATAGAAAGATGTAAACTAGCAATGGCAGTATCGAAAACATTTCCCATAGGTGGAGTGTCACAACCTCGAAGAATGTGGTCCTGGAGATCCTTAGTTTGCGTACGTGAAGCTACGAAAACAAACTTCATAACATCAGTAGCACAATAGATACAAAGTCCACCCATACGTAATGGGAGGGTTGTCATACGCCACTGCTAGGGTCGCCAAAACCAGGGCCATCGGAAACCACAATATTTTGAAGGGCTGCACGAAGCTTGTGGTCAAACCATTCGGCTGTTTCCTGAACATAATCAGGAGGGCAAGTACGGAGAGCAAAGGTGAGTTTAGATAATCTCATACAAGAACGTAAAAGTGCCAACTCACACTGTGAATCCTTTAGCTGTGGTAATAAGTCCATAAGTTGAAGTGTCTTATCCACTCGTTGACGAACATTACCCACAATAAATGATGCATCAGTACTTACAGCCCCTCCAAGCAACTTAACCCCTCGCTGAGGACATGATATACCAACCGGAAAGATATCTGGATAGGAGCAGTCAGGATCAACAGAAGGCCAGGACAACTCTGTCTTAGACACATTAAGCACGAGCCCAAGAGATGATCCTCTTTCCTGAATGATACGAATAGCTCTAGCCACATGTTCTGTACTACCAATCAGAGTACCATCATCTAAGTACCATGCCTGCAACTCCAAGTGGCATTCTGACTGAATGTGGTGTATCAATGGATGCAAGACCAAAGCAAAGAGAAGAGGCCCCAAAGGGTCCCCCTGCTGTATCCCAGCTGCTGACCAAATATGAGTAAACCCTAGATACAATCGAGCAGGTTGACAATAGAGGTATTCGACCCATAGAGCAATAGATGGCCAATGATTGCGTACCTCTCGTAGCATAGCAGACCGATCAACAAGGTTGAAGGCATTCTGAAAGTCCACAAGCAGCATAGAAAGCGATGTGTCATCCTTGTTGGCATAAACCAACCGATTAACAGCATGCAAAATTGTCTCTGCTCCACCAGGCACACCAACCCCAAACTGAAAATCCTCTAGGTATGGGACAATATCCTTAAAAACTCCTCTCATGGCAATCTTAGACACCAGGCGACGCCAAACCAATTGCACGGGTACCGTGCACATTCACATAGTCCATAAGTAAAACGCCCATAATCAGTCTTAACAGCAATTCAGCTGCGTAATTGAGTATGAAGTATGACTAGAAATAAAAATCATCAGAGAAGAACACTGAACAGTGAACACCAACAACTACAACAAGCAACAGCAAGAAGACAAGAATGGATCCTCGTATGTGGCATAAGATTTCTGCTGTTTCTGGTAATAATTAAGGAAATCCCTTCTTTCTTTTGTTTTGATTAATGGAGGATTGAATGATTGATGATGTTTGTAAAAAAAAAATAATAATGGCAACTTGTTGAACTACAGGAGTAGCAGCAATTGGACTTGGAACATATGAGAATGACCCCATGTTTGGGAGCTGTACGTGTGCAGAAACATTATCACACCAAGTAGGGTGTCCAAACTCCAAATGCAGATAAAAGAGAGTGTAATACCGATTTCAGAGCTCCATAGTAATAATGGTCGATCATCCCCTGGTTGACTCTTTCGAACATTACACACCGAGTATTAAAGTAGATATACATGTATTCGTTATGAAGTTGGTCCGTCCGAGATTCTATGTACCACCATTGACCATTGACAACTAAAAAAATTACTGTATTTGCTCTGATGGTGTGGTGTATGAAAAATAAATATGGTGAATCGCGAGGAGTTAGCTAAAGTATTTCATGTAGGATAGGGCCACAGCTCCACTTTTGTCAATGTGGGTTAAAGATCTCTTGGGAGTCCATATGGGGGTTGATCAAGCATGGAATTTCTATATCAGAAGCCTTTTGTGACTGTAATATTCTAACTGTGTAAAATTTCTTTTTTGTTGGAGTAAACAACAACAGCCATAGTGTTTTGGCACTTTCTTTTTGCAAACATCTGAGTTAGCTACATAATGTTGGAGTATTCGTAGTAGATGTAATGACAACTTTGCTGCTGGGGTTTTGCAGGTGTTACGCTACTGCTCTTCTTGAAGATAGAAAACATTTGGTGGATTTGCATTCATTGCTGCTTGGGCAAGTCTGCTCTTTTACCCGCGGGGGGGGGGGGGGGGGGGGGGGATGGGGGGGTTCAATTTCTCAAAGAATATTGAGACTGTCAGCCAGATTCAAGAAAAGAATGTATTTCTACTTGAAGAGAGCCAACAGGATAGTGAGCTTCTTCTATTTCTTTTTTATTTTCTTGTAATTAGTACTCCATAACATAGTTGCTTCGCCTTTTCGAGGATATCTCAATGTATACAGTGAAATCCAATAATTATTCTTGCTAAAGCACACATATCACATATGCTCTTTAATGCCAAAATTATTGAATCAATGAAGGATATGGAATTAAAGCACGCATAACTCAGCAGACCATTTGAACATAATAAAAACCTAGTAAACCAATTTTATTTGAACTGCCTTTCATTAGAAAATGTTGGTTTTGCATTTGTGCAAATCTGAACAAAAGATAAATTATGTTGTTTCCTTTTCTATCTGAATTATGGAATATATTCAAACTTGCATGAACCATGGCCTGCAAAAATTCCAGAAAGAAGTCAGTTCTTTTTATCAGTAAAATGAAAATTAAGATACCGATATTCATCAATTTTGAAAATCATATCAATTGCAGAGCAGATCACTGTAAAATTCCTAAGGTGCTTGATTTCATGTCACATTATGCATTGTCACACTATTGATTTAAAATAACTAACAGGCAAGACCACATTGCCTTACTAAGCAGTAAGCACACATGGACTACACCTTCTAGGCACATGGCTTCCTAACATAGTAGATAACTGACAGGGTTACAATTTGAACAAATACCACTACTGCCCTACCAAGATTATTAACAAGTTTTGCACGTAGCCACGAGTGCAAAAAATACCAGGTCGAAATTTAACATTTTTACCATGTCGAAATACCAATACTCAAAATTGGAGAAATACACTAGGAAGCATAGAAGATAAACTCGAGGAAAGAGAGACATGGTTGCCGAACCCAGAAGCAGCAGCCTAAGTTAACCTGGCTATTGATCCAATCTGCAACACAATAAAATTTAACCTCAGTATAGTATTTGTAAGCATATATGTTGAGTAAGTAGTCGGCATGTTTGAGATTTGCATACCAGTAGAATTTCAATTCAATTAAGGTAAGGCAGTTATAATTCATATAGAAATGGGAGATGTTTAGGAGTTTTTGATTTGATTAGGTAAAGTGAAACCCCAAATTGTTTGTTTTTTTTATGAAAACCCCAATTTGTAAATTGTAATCAATCAACCCCTAAAAACGGATAAAGTTTTGAAACTTTAAAACTGTAAATTTGTCAGATATTACACGTCAGATGCCACGTGTAAACTAGTTAGGAATGAGTTATAATGAAGTTTATATAAAAGACCAGGCTGTAATGAAAGGAATAAGAAAATGAAATGAAATCTTGTTTTTCCTCTCTTATCTTCTTCTTTCTCTAATCTCTCTCTCTTTTTACTGTTACTCCTTTTCTTTCCTTATTCTTCTCATTCTTCTGTAGATCTGAGACTCTATAGTTTGGCTAAAGCTTGACAAGTGGTATCAGAGCTTAAAACTCGATCCATTTAATCAATCGATCATGACTGAGGTTACTAGAAACCAGAAACTGGAAGCGAATCTTAAGAGTTTGGAAAATAGGTTCGATGAAATGAAGGTTAACCAAACAACAGTACAAGGTGATGTTGCAGAAATTAAAGGAGATGTTGAGGATATCAAGGAATCGATGAAGGATATGAGAAAGCGATTTGACATCATTGCAACTGGTATTGAATCAATTTTGGGTACTCAAAGAAAGGGTGTTGAAAATGGTATTGCAACTGAATCTTCGACTCAAATGGATCCATCTTCGTCACCCCATAACAGATCTGTTGCTGGTCAAGGGATACTTGGTCATGCGCCGGCTAATCAAATGCGTATGGATGATGGTAACGTTAACTCTTCAAGTAGATTTCATGATAGCAACCCAAAATTAATTGGAACTGCTTCTAGATTATCAGATAATAGTCAAGTTTTAACTGGATTGAATTCTTCTTGTGGAAATTTAAAAATTCCTAAACTGTTTTTCCCTAAATTTAATGGAGAAGATGATGTTAGGGGATGGATTAGGAAGGCAGACAGACATTTTTCATTCAATCCCATTGCTCCGTCTCAGATGGTACTCTTCGCTTCCTTGCACTTAGAAGGACGGGCTGATACATGGTTTCAGTCAATGTATGAATCTGTTGTTGGAATCACTTGGTTCGACTTCACTACGGCCATTAGAGCAAGATTTTCAACGGAAGCACAGGAAAATATTGTCGGGGAATTCAATAAATTAGTTCAGACTACTACATTAACAGCTTATCAGGATCGGTTCGAAGAGTTGAAGGCATTAATGCTAATGTACAACAGGCAACTCTCAGAGCAATATTTTGTCGACAGCTTTATTAGTGGTCTTAAGCCAGGAATCAGACAATTCGTACAGGTGTTTATGCCAAGCCAGATGAAGCAGACTATTAACATAGCTAGACTACAGGAGGAAACCCTTGAGTACCTTCACAGCAATAACAGGAACTATTCCAGATCGTATGCTTCAAGTCAGGGAGTACCCTCCAGTCCACCAGTTAATACTAAGTATTCTGCACCAAGTAGCTCCTATAGGAGTAATGCTACAAGTGTCAACATAGAGCTAGTGGTAGTTCTTCGGCCACTACACCGAACTCCTCAATCACCATCAAGAGGTTAACTCCACTGGAAATGAAGGCTCGGCGAGATAAAGGATTATGTTATAATTGTGATGAAGTTTTCAGTCTGGGGCATGTGTGTAAGAAAAGACAATTGTATATGTTAATGGGGGAGAATGAAACTGAAGAGGACTCATTCTTAGATGCAGCTCAAGAGTTGGAAATGACTGATGTTGAGATTACAGACGCAGCTTCGGGAGCCTCTATTTCACTCAATGCCTTGACTGGGGTGACTTCTTTTGAGACCATCAAAATTAGGGGGAAGGTCAATGGTAAGTACATCACTATCTTGGTTGATTCTGGTAGTACTCACAACTTCATCGATGTGGACACTATTAAGAATTTGGGATGTTCCTTAATTGAAGCTTCACGATTGATAGTTAATGTGGCTAATGGGGCTAAGATTATCAGCGATGAGGTTTGTCCAAGCTTTAAATGGTCAATGCAAGGCCATGAGTTTGAATCTGAAGTCAGATTACTTCCCTTAGGTGGTTGTGACTTAGTTCTTGGAGTTCAGTGGCTCAAGGAGATCAGTCCTGTCACTATGGACTTTAAGTCATTGAAACTGTCATTCCAGATAGGAGGTCAGACACTAGTGTTTGACGATATCCAGGACAGGGCAGAGTTAAAAATTATTGGGGCCACCGCTACAAATAAACTCTATGACCGAAGTCCTCATGGCATGGTAGGGGTGTTATACTCTATGTCTAGTGTTCCTATTTCAGATAATGATGTTTCCATAGATCCACCAGCAGATGTTCAACAATTGCTTTTGGAGTTTTCAGATGTTTTTGAGGAACCAAAGGGTCTACCACCTCCAAGATCTGTAGACCATAAGATTTGTCTAAAAGAGGGTGCAGAACCTGTCAGTGTGAAGCCTTATAGGTACCCTTTTATTCAAAAGACAGAAATCGAAAAACAGGTACAAGAAATGTTAGAATCGGGTGTGATTCAGCCTTCCCAAAGTCCCTTCTCATCTCCAGTCATCCTTGTAAAAAAAAAAGACCATTCTTGGCGTATGTGTATGGATTATAGACGCTTGAACAGTATGACAGTTAAGAACAGGTTCCCAATCCCAGTTATTGAGGAGTTAATTGATGAATTACATGGGGCTACAGTTTTTTCAAAGCTCGATCTGCGCGCAGGGTATCATCAGATCAGAGTCTATGAGCCCGACGTCTACAAAACTGCCTTCAGTACTCACTTTGGACACTATGAGTTTCGAGTGATGCCTTTTGGTCTCACCAATGCTCCTGCAACCTTTCAATGCTTAATGAATCAAGTATTTACTCCTCATCTCAGAAAATTTGTTCTAGTTTTCTTTGACGATATTCTGGTGTACAGCAAGTCCTTGCAGGACCATGTGATCCATCTTAAACAGGTTTTTACTCTCATGAGAGCTCATAAATTATTTGCTAAGGCTTCCAAATGCCTTTTTGCTAAGAAAGAACTAGATTATCTTGGCCATATCATTTCCCACTTGGGCATCTCAGCTGATCCTATCAAGATAGAAGGCATGTTGAAGTGGCCACAACCCAAGTCCGTCAAAGCTTTACGAGGCTTCCTGGGGTTAACTGGTTATTACCGCAGGTTTGTTCACCATTACGGGCTAATAGCTAAGCCTCTCACTGACCTACTCAAGAAGGACCAGTTTCAGTGCAATTTGGTAGCTGAGGAAGCTTTCAATCAGTTGAAACAAGCAATGACACAGACTCCAGTTCTGCAGCTTCCCGACTTTTCCAAACCCTTTGTCGTAGAAACTGATGCTTGCAATAATGGTGTGGGGGTCGTGTTGTTGCAGGACAACAAACCATTGGCTTTTTTAAGCAAGCCTTTACCTCCTCGCAAAATGGGATTATCAACCTATGAGAAGGAATTATGGGCAATAATCTTTGCTGTAGAGAAATGGAGATTTTACTTGTACAGTCGACATTTCCTCATCAGAACTGACCACCGGAGTCTTAAGTTTCTTTTGGAGCAGAGAATCACCACTATTTTACAACAGAAATGGTTATCTCGATTGTTAGGCTATGACTATGAGATTTGTTTTAAAAAAGGAGCAGAGAACATTGTGGCTGACAGTTTATCTAGAGCTCATGAAGAACAAGCTCTTTGTCAATCTCTTTCTGCAGTGCAACCATCGTGGGTCCAGGACTTAATACTCAGTTATGAAGGTGACTCCTCTATACAATCCATCATTTCCTTCGTTCTGTTGGATGCTTCTAATTCCGACTATTCTTTTCAACAACAATTGCTTCGCTTTCACGGGAAGTTAGCTGTGGGCAGTAATGGGGATTTACGTCACAGGATTTGGAATGAGTTGCATTCCACCGGCTTGGGTGGTCATTCAGGAGTGCGGGTTACAGTTAAAAGAATTGCCCAGTACTTCCATTGGCCTTCATTATTGATTGATGTTAAGAATTGGAATGCAGCTTGTGATATATGTCAACGACATAAGTCAGAAACCGTCTCGAGTCCTGGTCTCTTGCAACCTCTTCCAGTTCCGGATAAACCTTGGACAGACATTGCTATGGATTTCATTGAGGGTTTGCCCAAATCAGCTGGGTATGATTCTATATTGGTCGTGGTTGACCGGTTTACAAAATATGGGCATTTCATCTTGTTGACACATCCTTATTCAGCTTCTCTTGTGGCTCAGAAATTCTTTGACAATGTTTTCAAACTCCATGGCTTACCCAAAACCATTCTCAGTGACAGAGACCCAGTGTTCTTGAGTAAGTTTTGGTCTAAACTATTCGAGTTGTTGGGCACTTCCTTGCTTCGCTCCACTGCTTATCACCCACAAACAGATGGTCAGACCGAACGCCTCAATCAATGCTTGGAAAATTTTTTGAGATGCATGACTAGTCAACGACCTAAGTGTTGGTCTAAATGGATACCTATGGCTGAATGGTGGTACAATTCTTCGTATCACACCTCTCTCAAACTCAGTCCCTTCGAAGCTCTGTATGGGTACAAGCCACCAATACTTTCTGTCCCACAGGTTCCATCTACTGGAGTTGTTGAGGTTGATCAATTTTTAAAGGATCGAGCTGCTACTTTTACTGTTATCAAAAACCACCTATTGCAAGCACAACACAGGATGAAGTTCTTTGCAGATCGCCACCGCACTGACAGAGAATTTATTGAAGGGGATTTTGTGTATTTACGTCTCCAACCCTATCGGCAAAATTCCGTCGCACTCCGACACAACCTGAAGCTTGCTCCCAGGTTCTTTGGTCCTTTCAAAGTGTTAGCTCGAATTGGCAAAGTGGCTTACCGACTTGAACTGCCTCCTTCCGCACAGATACACAATGTTTTTCATGTGTCACAACTTAAGAAAAAGGTGGGCTCCTCTGTGGTACCCTTCCCTTCTATTCCTCCAGTTGATGATCAAGGCCAGTTTCTTCTCACTCCTGTTGCAATATTAGACCGTTGTATGGTGCCTCGGAACAATCAGGCTGTTACTCAACTGCTCGTGCAATGGTCTGCAGAGGATCCTTTGGCAACAACATGGGAAGATTACAGTCTCATGATCAAGAGGTTTAAAGATTTTATCCTTGAGGCCAAGGATGTTTCTAAGGGAGGAGGAATGTCAGATATTACACGTCAGATGCTGAAACCGGCACGAAGTGGTTTGACATCAATTTTGTGACAAAGTGTCTTTGGTTATCTCGCCTTGAATTCATTGTTAGGAAAATCAAGATGTACGCATGGTCGTCTCGTGTCCTTGTGTCTCTTAGGTCTGTCCAGGAGAAGTTATTGGGTTCTGGACGTACGTACCGAGTTAGGACGTACGTACGTTCACTGAAGCAGCAAACATCTTTTGGTCAGGACGTACGTACGCTGTTAGGAAGTTCGTACGTCCAAGTAGGCAGCAGACGTGTTTTCGTATGGAGACGTACGTACCGAGTTAGAGCGTTCGTACGTCATGTTAGGCAGCAGGCTTATTTTTGTGTGGCGACGTTCGAACGTCATATCGACGTACGAACGTCCAAAGTCGGTTTGCACTGTTTCGGCCCATTTTCCTAGGTTTTCAACCCTAAGTATAAATAGGGTTTCTCTTCCATAGAACAAGGCAGTTCTTTCGCCGTCCATCCTTCTTCTAGTTCATGTGTTTTGGTTAGGTTTGTGATATTGAAATTGTTTGTGGCTATTGAACTCAATTCCCTTTCTTCCCCCTTTTCTCAATTCATAACTTTGTGATCTTCAAGTGTTATTGTGATTTCGGCTTCGAGTCTTCTTGTGTGTTCATCAAGAAGTCGAGTGTCTTGTGCGTACATCAAGGTGCTCTGGTGAAGTCAAGGTGTTAGAGATAACCAGGAGTATCAACTCGCAGTGAGTGCAGGTAGTTGGTAGGTTTGTACATCTCTTTTCATCTAGTGGATTATTTTGTTGTCGCGAGGACAACCGTGGACGTTTCCCTGTTTGGGTTTTACCACGTTAAAAATCTCTGTGTGTTATTTACTTTCTGCGTATTGTTTGTTTGCTTGTTTGAATTCACATTTGTTATACTAGCACTATTTGTAGTTTCTCAGATGCCACGTGTAAACTAGTTAGGAATGAGTTATAATGAAGTTTATATAAAAGACCAGGCTGTAATGAAAGGAATAAGAAAATGAAATGAAATCTTGTTTTTCCTCTCTTATCTTCTTCTTTCTCTAATCTCTCTCTCTTTTTACTGTTACTCCTTTTCTTTCCTTATTCTTCTCATTCTTCTGTAGATCTGAGACTCTATAGTTTGGCTAAAGCCTGACAAAATTCTCCTAATTAAAGTGAAAATTTAATTTTGAAATCAACAAGAGATAGTACTAATCAAAGATAAAAATGCCAAGAAAAATCACGAAATTTCGGTGGAATATGCCGGTTTTCTGGCATTCGGATCGGATCGATATGTCAAATCTGGTTTAGTCCAGAACCCTACCTATTTCGCCCGAATTTTCGGAATAAACACCGATATTCGTAGAATCGTCGGATTTTGTACGAATTCAACGAATTATTTCGGATTCAATATAATTATCTTAATCTTGGACCATTGTATCAAATTATTTATGTTAATTATATTGGTTTTTAAGTTAATTAAATATTCTCGGATATTCTCGAAATTCCGACAAATAATACGAAATGTCGGATTTTAAAACCTCACCATTCCGACACAGACCATCGAAATTTCGAGGCATATGCCATTTTCTAGACCTTGAAATTTTGCCCGGATTCGGCATCTTGAAGTATGGTACTAATAGTCAATTTTGAAACCTAACCTGTAAAAGAATTGATGTGAAAACCCTAAACCCTAAAACTTAACTTTACACCCCTCAAACCCAACTTTTTTTTTTACCCAATCAAACCCCTAAAGTTACAATTTTGTCCTCAAGTTATAAAATACTTAGGTTATCCTTGTCTAATCTAAACCGTCAATCCATTTCTTTCTCTTAGATATAATCTAAATTGTTGACTCTTCAACAAAGTTAATAAAAATTGAGAAAACCTAATTAGAGAAATTATCACTTAATATAATGATAGAGGTTTTGGTTGACAAAGATCTTCTTGTTATTTTGTTTTTTAAGTTTAATTAGAGAAAGTAACAATATCTAATATAGAGAATTGAGTAATAAACTCACAAGCAAGAATTTAAGTTCAAATTTTACATTCAAACTCAAGAAATGTGTTTTGTAAGAGAAGGATAACTTAGTCTATAAGTTCAAATTTTACATTCAAACGCAAGAAATGTGTTTTGTAAGAGAAGGATAACTTAGTCTATTCCTACGAAAGAATCAACGGTTAAGAATACATCTAAAAGAAAAAATTTGACTTGTGGATTGTATTGGCCAAACTCGTGACAAAAAGAGAGGTGTATTGGCAAATTGGCCCTAAAAAGAATCTCTAGAAAAGAAGAATAATGGGCAAATTTGGAATTAAAAATAAAATAAAATTATTGTTGCAGTTTTTTTTACAATTAGAACCTTAATTAGGTCTTGTTGTGACCCAGTTTATCTAAACACGGGAAAATAATGAAACGTAAACCTTAGTTGGGTTTTTCTTACTTTTTTGAGCTTTAACAGGGTCCAGAGTTATTTCCATGTTTAAAAATGATAAAATTGTTTGATAGATAGAGATATTTGATGATAAATAGAGATCGGAGATCGAACGGAGATTGATCAGAGTAATTTTAAAGAAAGATTGTTGATAAAATTGAAGAGAGAATGCAGAGAAAGTGAGAATAGGAAAAATGAGAGAGAATGACATATGTTAGTAGTAGAAGGACAATTTCGTCCAAATTAATAATACGTTTTGTTCAGGATAAAACCGAAAAAAAGGTTTGTGTTTTCCTACATCCTAAAGAAACTCTTTCTATATGATTCTTGGGCCGAAAATCTGCAAACATAAATTCTGCTGCTTAAAATTTCGCAGAAAATGTAGGCAATCTCTAGGTGTGGACCCCACATAAGAACGTATACATAATTGTTTCGGTTGGACTCAATGAATAAAGTAGTTCTCATGGACTAGGCTTAATAGCAAAATTAAATAATAGTTAAAGCCCAATATTATTTTTTTTTCCTGGATTTGCCATTTTTTGTGGCTAATCTGGTGGCCCTAATAGTAATAAAGGCTCTTGCATTGATCTACTTTGGTGTTACACTTGGCAAGTACGAAAAAATTAGAAATCCGGATGAAGCCATAATTAAAATATTTACAAACCCATTATTTGCATAGAAAGCTATGGTGCAATTGACGAAACATTGAGCCCCAAAACAACCAAATATCCAAAATATTCACGACCAATTGTATACGATAAAAAAGAACACAACCAATCGTCAATTAGCACTCTTGGGATTTTAAAATTCAAAACCAAACGTGGGTTGCACGGTGGCTTAAATTGATATAAAATTGTGATTACAATGAGCGAAAGATCGGAAAGAAATAATAAAAAGGTTTCGATTCAAGATCTCCTTCATGAATGTAAAAGTGATAGGGAAAGCCATAATAGGCATAATGAGAAATATATAAGAAAGAAAAAACAAGCATTTAGAACATCTCTTAGATTGTAGAGTTTGAGAAGAAAGGGATTGTGGAATTTGAGAAAACAAAAAAGAGAGGGAATGAGAGCGAGTTATGAGTGAAAGGGTTTTCAATAGAATTAGAAGAAGAAATGATGTTTTCGGTAGTATCTTGATTCGTTTCTTCTTCCATTGCTCGAAATATTATATTAAATGAAATGGGAGAATTAAAAGTAAAATATTATATTTTAGTAGATTTTTATTTTTGGCACGTGCATCAGATACTTTAGATGATGGAGAAGTGGATACTATCTCCATCTGTAAAACAATACAAAACAAGATTTACATGCTAGTTTCCCCATGGGTCTTTCCTCCCCGAACTTTCTGTGTTTTACTTCTTTTGTTGTCGTATGAATAGAAGAATGGGGAATACAATAGCTATTGTCTAATGTTATTATCATGATCATTTTCATGTTCACCAATTACATTGTCATCATTGAGGCTGTCCTGTAGTAGTTTATCCTTGAACGGCATTCCATCGTAGTCATTTTTATCATCAGAGTCACTGCCATCTGACTCATCGCGACCCGACCATTTTCTTTTCATAATTCTTGGGACTACTCGAGTAACTTCCTTGGTCTCCAGTTTAGCATCTGAATGACTTATTCGTTCAAATCGAACAGCACTCACTTTTCTTGCATTTCCAGCTAATATCTGTAGGATATTATAAACCATACATAAGATATACAGAATAAATATTTTTCGATATATATGCAGAATAATACAACACTTCTTCATCCTTTTTTGCTGTTAAACAGTGCAACAGTCACTTTTTCCATCTTTATTAAACTTTCAAGTTTCAAAAACTCTTTTTCCTTTATCAAAAAAAAAAGAGAACTCTTTCCACAAATCAGTTTCTATAACTACAAATATTTGCAATTATACAGAGGATTATGACAAGTGAATAAAGCTATAAAACTACACAAGAACTTTGATATGCAAGGTTAAAAGTTAAAACATCTGGCAAGGTAGCAAGTTCAGACCATTTCTGCCCAATCATAAAAAAAGAAGGCTAATTCAATCTTCTTGCATCTATAAGTGGATAAATTCCTTAAAAGAAACTAAGCAGGGAATACCTCAAATTCCCAACAACAACAATAGGTTTCTGCCATCAATTGGTCTTGTTTTCGATTTAAGGTCATATTGAGTCAGGTTGCATGAAACCCTAAATCTCCCTTTCAAGTGATCGAGAAAAATATGGGTATATTTGATTGGACATTATCATTCACCAATAAAAACTTTTAAAGGTATAAAGGAATTTAAATATAGGTTAGATTAAAACTTTGAACTCTTTCTTAGCCTCCATCTCTGATTCTCCTTCAGCCACTTTCTTCCAACAGTGTTCCAACAATTTCCCGGAAAACCGATTTACCGAACCTAACCAAACAGATCCTAAATTAATAGAGTGAATATCAGACGCAAACACTTAAAAGAGTGAAGACTGCAACTGTTGTAAGGATTAGTATTCCTTATTTTGAGCCTACTCAGATTACGACTCTACTGCCCAATCAATTCTGTTCCACTTAATTCAAGATTGTCACCAAATCATGTCAATTTGTTCCACTCCACCAATCAAAAAAGGTTGCTTATCATCAAGTTTACCCCTTAAATATCCTGAAAATTACCACTACTGGACAAATGGCATAAAGCTGGTGAGAAGGGACAAGATATATAAGGAAGATGAAGAGTACACTCTCCGTAGGGATGATGTATGTTAGGTAATTAATCCCTCTTCCAAGTACTTAACCTAACAGAGAACTTTTTTAGTCTATATGAAAGTACTCCCACAAAATGAATGGGTTCCTTCTGTGGTCTTTTACACACATGACAAATGGTCACCTTAAGAGGATAGAGAATGAACACCTACTCTACTCCCTCCACGATATGGAACCTTCCATTAAGATCCTTGACCTAAAATATATTGTCCTCCAACCTATATTAACTCTTCTCCGTTATTTACTCACTTCTGCCACTATAAACAACTTCTCATAGATCTCGGGAGTACCAATCGATAGCACATAATGTTTCAGTATAGCTCAGAAACAAACAAGGCAATCAGGAGAAACAAAGGGAGTTGAAATGTCAAGAAGCTAAACTTTCCACTCGCACAAGAACTACATTCCAGACATAAGACCCAGTAACATTTTTTCAGATGCTAACTTCCCATAAAATAATTCAAAGTGTACCAGTAAAAGAAAGATGTCCTTGCTATTCATTATACACCTTCACAAGTTGATTTATAATGACAATGTAACTTAGAACATCTCTAGTTTGTAATAAACCTCAAAAAGGACTATATTGTCTTCAATGGAAGCAATCGCTGGAATGATTTAACATTGGCAGGAGGAAAAAACTGTCAAGGCTAGATTTGGTCAGTCCAGTTTGTAAGAAACTCAGAAGAAGAGTGATATTTATTTGGACAGTCCAGTTTGAGATTTTGACCTGTGTGGTACCAAGCAGACTTGATTGGTTTTGCAAAAATTGGCTATAAGGGTTGAAATGCAGTACTTATTGATCTAAAAATCATAATAGTGAGAGTGTGGGACCACCCTACCAAAGCCCCCATAACATCTTAACATTACTTTCAGTTGGGGGAGAGGGGCGCTCAACAATTCTATCTAACTATAAATATTCCTAAAGCCAGTTTAATCACTTGGATTGGCTAGATTTGATAAAAGCTTCCATTAATGCCACCCTAGCTATATGGGAAAAGGTACACTGAACAAGAGTAAAAGTGTGTTTAGAAGCTTCATAGCCCAATGGATATATCTAAGCAAAAGGTTAATAATGTCCTAGCTTTACTTCGACTAGGGTAGAGGAAGTTATTGTCCTGGTTCTTAACAGAAAGAAATAGAGGCTTTGTGCAATTTAACTGCAGATATTCGATTCTTACTTAAACAGACTAACTAGACCTATACATAACAGATTAACATCCTATTATCATGCATTCATGCTGAATAATCCAATGAATGCCCTCGTATTTGTGCTGACCATAAAATTTCCTAAACAGAAGAAAATAAAGAGAGATTTTATACTGGACAACGACAACCGAAACCGTACCTCAAGTTTGAACATTTGATTTTTTTCCTTATCCTGTTGGCGATCAGATTCTCCTTCACTATACTCATTATTTTCCTCTTCCTTTTCCTTTTCTAGTAAGACTTTTATAACCTCACCCGTCCTAGGAATATACCCAAATGCCTCGCAAACAAATCCTGATACTGTCTCGTAGTGATGACCCTGCAACAGGTTCAAAGCAAAAGGTGTTAACATCAGCTGTCATTCTGTATACAATAGAGAATTAAAGGGAGAACAATATACACATTAGACCAACAAAATGTTGAGAACTCAGCTTGCAGAATTATATTATGTAGTCCAGAACACAAAGACATGACTATTACGTCATTGAAATCTCTTGTGTGAATGCAGATACGAAAACTCAAGATGCATAGACTCAATGAGAAGCTAAAGCAACATTGCATTGCAAACAGTTCATGAATTAAAAACACACCAGTAACCCCAAACAAGTAAAGTCGTAACACCCATGATTTTATATAAACTAAATTTAGTTTATTATTATTATTTAATTATAATATAGTGTAAATTTTGTAAGTATCACTTGGTGTGTGCATTTATAGCATGTGGGTTTGCATTTTATTGTTATTTGTATTGTGGATTTACGTATTTACAAAAAATCTCTTCAACTCACTACTTGCACCCAACTACTACTTGGGTATATAAATATTACCCAGGGTTTCTTGAGCTTTTTCACAACTTTTTTCTGAGAGAACAAGAAGCTCTTTAGAGACCTTGGAGGTTGGTGCCTTTTCAGTTTTCATTGCTAAAGCTTGCTTGTTTTTGTGGATATATTTTCTCCTATCTCTACTACTTTGGTTTAAGGCAAGTTGACTTCTGTTGAACCTTGTGTCCATTATTTTGGAGTGAGGGACTATATGTTTGATTCTATGTTTCAACGTTCCTCGATACAATGACCTATCTCCAAGTTGAAAAGCGAAGATGAAATTTTTTTTTTATACAAGCTTCAGCCCTAAACATGCTTTTTACCATTTCAAAATTAGAATACAATTCATATACAATTAAATTTAGTCGTATTCATGGGAATTTCGAATCAAACAATAAGAGGGAAGAATCAAACATATAGTTTCTCACTCAAAATCATGGAAAATAATCTGATAGAAGAATTAAACCAAAATATCCACAAAACCTAGCAACCTTTACCAAAGAAAAACGCTCCAAGGTCCCTAATGGTCGCCTTCTTTCTCGCTCTCTCAAAACAAAGTTGTGAAGAAAAGCTCAATAAACCCTAGGTTTAACTTTTTTTTTTGATAAGTAAAATTTATTAGAAAGTAACCCTAGGTTTAACTTATATACCCAAATAAAAGGTGGGTGCAAGTATCAAATCTAAGTTGAAGAGATTTTTAGAATATAACAATACAATATAAACTCACATGCTATAAATGCACACACCAAGTGATAATTATAAAATTTACACTATATTATTATTAAATAATAAAAATAATAATACTAATAAACTAAAATTAGTTAATTTAATCATGGGCACTACAAAAGAACATTCAGAAAGCTGCAAATTTTTTTATTTTTTTTATTTTTTTTTATTGGTAAGCGGGGTTGAGGGGACCCCTACCCCTTTTAAATTACGTGTGGAAACTTATATCAACAATCAGTTGTTGACGTGTTTCGAACCCACAACCTCTCCACTTTTGTGAGAGGGGTGCTACCATTGAGCCACAGGCCCATGCAATTAAGGGACCAGGAAACTTATTTTCCTGGCAAAAGTTTACTTTGACTCTAAACGTATGGTAACAAAGCAATGGAAGATAACTTTTACGTACTGCTTCAAAGATTTATCAATAAGAGTATGTATATCGTGTGATAACCCCTCTAAAGATCAAAACAAATTGCACTCAGTGTATAGGATACATGATAAGATGCATATATATAATAAATGACAAAATTTAATCCCCTCATAAATGCAAAAGTAACTGAAAAACACATTACCAGCAGGGATTCCCTGATTAACCATTAGTTTCCTTGTAATTTAGCTTTTATTATAAGGGTCAGGGTGACCAAATCCCTCACCTTGTTTTTGTAATATCCTTTTTATCTATCAATAAAAGTCCAACAAAAAAAAACTTTTCTAGTTTGACTCCCAAAGCTGCACACCATAGTAGTGAAATGATCAACTCTGGTTTCTCTTGTGCTTACTTTCCGAGAAATGTTGTGTTTTTAATCATTTTCATACTTGTTTAACCTTATATCACCTATTATTCCTCAAATTTTAGTACATATGGTAATTCCAGCAGTCAACACGTTTTCCATTGCCAATCTTAATGTTTGAAACTTTGGGGACAATGAGGCAATCTTCTGCAAATTATTAGCTCTCGAACAACCAAATAGCATATTTCTTGTATCTTCTCTTTGTTCTCTTTTCTCAATAGAAAGTAGAAACTATTATAAAAAAATAAAATGCAGGAATTTGGCTCCCTATGTGACTAGATTATAAAATAAAAATGACAATAATGAGAATGAAATGAACCTCTGGCATTTTAACATCGAGGTCTTCTGATAGCTGGTCAATTGATGTATTGGCATCCACATCATAAATTCCCTCGGCCCTCATGACAACATAGCCAGTTTTCTTTTGGATCTCCTCCTGTTTTATATAATGAAGAAAAATGATAAATATATAAATTTGAATTTAGATCATGAGTCATTGCTTACTGAATGCTGGAGCAATGTGCAAAAAGTAAACATAATCCAGACCTGTGTTAAATAAACGTGTTGACTACCTATCAAGCATTTGTGAATACATTGATGATTACTGGAAGGTGGGTGCAGTTATGTAATGTGAGTATCATGTGGGTAATTAGGACATGCTTGTCTGTTTTTCTTTTAGTATTAGAATATTAATTTTGTATGTGGGCCCATACAGCTGAGTTTAAACAATATTATGACTCCAACTGAGCACTACACACTCTCCCTTGTCTCTTCTTTCTCTCTCGTTTTTTGCTTCTTCTTCTTCTTGTATAGTTGCAAATCATATTTAACCGAATTATTTCAACTTGGTATTAGAATAGATGATGCGGGAAGTTAGAAGTGATAGGAACAGAGGTCTGATGTCTGCAGGCTGACACACAGTGATAAGATTTTTGAAGGTATACTTTCCCTAAAGGTATAAAGCTTGTTTATGACCCCTAAAGTGAATACTCAAGCAGAAAGATTCTGATCTGTTACAAGAAGCTTGTGTGTTTGATTTAAAAGCTTCTGGAGCAGACTCCCTTATAAAGTTGAGTATTACGAAATCCCATATTTTGCATTTGCAGTCATTTCCATTATTTGGTGCCTGAAGTATTATAGAACATTACTTGGTGCTTTTTTGAGGACTTTGGATTCCTTTCGTAAAGATTCAGGTGCTATAAGTTTTTTAAATCCTTGCAAGATTTGAGTGGCTACAATGTCCAATGGACCAAATGTGACCGTAGATGAATTTGGTATAGCTAGTTGCGGTTTTGCGAGACTGCCTTACCATTGCTACCTTCCATGACGTTCATCTTTTAGCACTATGACTAGAACCTCATGAACTTATTCTATGGGCAATAATACTCATGGGGAGTTATAGGGCTTAAGATGCTTCAGGCCAACGATAGATGTTTGTTCAGCCGGCATTTCTAGGTTTCCGCAATAAGATTCACTTTGCTCATTGTCTCTCTACTCTCATAGTCTCATCTCTAATCCTACTTAGTATATTCTATAGGCAACTTATTCTATGGGCGCCTACCAAAAAAAGACTTATTCAATGGGCAATAATACTCATGGGGAGTTACAGGGCTTGAGATGCTTCAGGTCTTCAGGACATAGTTGTTTGTTCAGCTGTCACTTCTAGGTTTCCTAATCAGATTTCACTAACTACGCTCACCGTGTCTCTACTCCCATCTATAATCCTACTTGGACTATTGATCGTGGTGCCCCTGAGCATATGAGGAGTGTTTACTCTTTGTACTCTAATTTGTATATTCTTGTTTGGGCAAAGAACTAAATTGCTGACAGTAAGAATTTCCTGTAATTTGTATCAGAATACCCATAAATCCATGTTACTCCTGATAAGCCCTGTCCTCCATATGTACGATCCTGAACTTATAATTAATCTCATCTTTGATAGTTCTCACAGAAAGAAACCCAACTACTTTGAGACCTTTCGATCTCATTGTGGTTTTCAGAACCTAGAGACTAAGAAAACAATTGGCTGAGGTCAAGGTGTGCACATGCAACCCCTTCCCCTACCCACCCACCCAACCTTGCCCTTCCCCCAGATGGTGCTTTGGGTCTATATGATCAAGACCTTTTTTTATTTGATCAAAGATAGTGCCATAGTGGTTAAAGTTTTAATTGCTGACAGTAAAAATCCCTCTGTGCTTGCCATGGTATTACCCCTGATATATACGGGTCCTCCAATTTGCATGTTTTTCCAGGTTTGAAATACAAAGATAATAGAATTTTACATCCCAAAATGCAGAAATTTGAAAATAATTCATACCAAAAGTGGTTGTAACTGTGAAATGCTAGAAAGAGAAACAAGCAATTCACTGATCAAATGATACATAAGTGTGATTAAGTTTAAGAGAATGACCTTTGAATCATTTTCATCAAAGATCTCACCAACGATCTCTTCAACGACATCTTCCAAGGTAACGATCTGCTTCACCAATCAGATGTAGAATGTAAATATTTGAATCAATCAAATTAGAAGTGCTGCAGATGAAATAATACTTCTTGTTTGATTCAAAATTGATTTCCAATGAGGAAAGGGACAAAAAAAACTCATTTTCACAATAGACTAAAATTATGATTATCTTTGTCTCGGAGAGTGGAAAAGAACTTATGCTAGCATAGTGGATATAAGGTAATGTTCCATCCACCACAATTTCATGGAAGATACCATAAGGTTCACAAAAGAGGGCAGTTAAACAAGCAAGACACTGCAACTAGCAGATACAACATGCGAACATCAAAGATGAATCAGTCAATGAGTAGTTTAAATTAAGAGTTCGAAAAATGAACTAAAGCATCAGTGTTAGACCAATTGAGAATCAAACATACCCCCACAGTCCCACCATATTCGTTAAGCACAACTGCCATATGAACCTTTCGGATGCGAAACTCTCTCAGAAGGTCCCAGACTGACATAATATCTGTCATAATAGATAAAGCAATAAACCATTTATTAAGTGGAGACCAACAACAAACCTATAGGTGAAAAGCAACATGATTTGCCATAATCTTAAACAATAGGCGGGTCCAACAAGACTCATAAACAAAGCAGCCAATATTTCTATTAGTAAGCATTACCAGGCACAAAATATGCAGGCTTGTGCGCCATATCTCCAACTTTAGAGCTTTCAAGTAGCTCACCCTTCAAAAGCAAACAACATTAATTCTGCAAACTACAAGTACAATGTTACACATTCAACAAGGTGGAAATGATTTCAAAATTTCAAAATAAGTGAAACTAACTGACCTTTTGCACATAATCCAGTAAATCCATTGCATATGCTATACCCACTATGTTATCAATGCGCTGCTCAAAAACAGGCACCCTAGAATGTTTTATACAAGTATACAACGATCAATATACTGATGTTAGAGTTAGTGTGCAACTGTGCATTACCAAAAGAACTCTATTACCTGGAGTATTGGTGAGTCACCCACAGACTGTGAAAGTCGATAAGTGTTGCACTAGCATCAATAGCGACTAAGTCTACAAGAGGTGTCATCACCTCTCTGACATGTGTATCCTTTATCTCTAGCACATTTTCAATCATATCCTGCAAGCAAATTTTTTCACACTGTTAGCCCAAGAGAACCAAGGGATTCTCCAAACAAGCATATTACATGAAATGACAACATGCGAAGATCGATACGGTTACAACCTTTACGATTTAGGACCTACATGCATGTAGGAGTATAGAAAAGATTGAAGGCTGTAGGATTTTAAAGATGGCCACTATGGTAGTAGGGATGCAAAACTTCGAATTATGAAGGTTTTCTGTAATTACATAAAAGTGAAAGGATCCGCTTTAATAGCTTTTCTATGTTTAAGATTTTCTTTTACTAAGTTCAGTGCCTCAACCTGTTAAGGTCAGAAAGAATTGCCAAAATGCTTATGCTGATCAGTTACAAGTTACAACATTGGGATGCAGTTATCAAATGGCTTAAATAAGACCAGCACCCTTAACACATGTGTGGCTTCTGTTGTGTGCAACTGACTATTTGATAAACTGATAGCAGGTGACCTAAACTAAGAGGGAGAAAAAGATGTGTTTGGTGGTGGTGGTGGTGGTGGTGGGGAGAGAATGGGAATTAAGTTGAATCTCTGAACTAGACAACTTTAATAACCAGACTGTGTTGCGGTAGATACTGATAAAAGAACCCGCCAAAATATCAGACAGTCGAAACCACTAGCATTTCAAAGCTTCTGTACCCAAAGCTGGTCCTCAAGAACGAATATGGAAAACTAAAGCAGTTCACACTAATAGGTCAAGAAGACTGAACCTAATAACTTCTCCTAATCTTTTTACAAATTTTAAGAGTACCGCTTCAGTTGCTTTACACTTGTGAGTCTAGAAGTAAGCTTCAGGGGAAATTGTAATAATTCTGATTAAAAGGTTTAAAAGAAAAAGATAGAAACAAAAAGGCTGAATCCATCATAAAAGTAAAAATGAAATTGATACTTAGGTTTTATAGGATATACTGAAACAAATCATTCCAGTAAAACAGCTACAATTCATTAATAGCATCATTCCTCAATATGTTGTACACATTCTCTTTTCTTGTAAATGACGAAATGATCAAACTGGCATGAGATAGAATTTTTGCAATCAACATGGTACCTCAGGTTAGCCTGGAAGACCTCCTTTCTTAGATAGTAAAAGACGGTCATTGGCCGTCGCCTTATCATCCTTGTTTTAATCACAAGACAACGACGTAGTAATCATATTAAGGGACTTAGTGCCCGGCAGCTCATTGAAATATCAAATTAAAACTAGTCTTCGTACCATAAATTATATTTAATCATTGGTTTTTTATGGAATTTAACAACTCTATCAAATACCGAGAAAGGCATCAAGAGACAGGGAAAATATGTTTTTAATGGAAACAAAACTCAGTCATTTGAGCTGATCCATTTCTCATTCATCCCCGCTTAAGCAGTTTGACTTTTTCAGATTTTCAAAACACTAGACCGTTATGGATTGCTAATATGTAGAGGCTGATAAACAGGCGATGCAAGGGAGGCGATTATTGTTTATTAATCAATTTCAGTTTTTACATCCAAAGTATGCAAAACTTATTATTAGCCATCTCCACCAACTCACCAAGTATCAATTAAAAGCACACCACAATAGGTTTCGCCAATTACCTGCTCTTCCTCTTCTATTGCCCCACTCAAATTTGCTCCTCGTAACATCAACTTTAACTCTTCTTCAGTAACATAGGGCTCACTAAAGAAAGAAAGAAAGAAAGAAAAAAAAAAAGAAAAAAAGAATCAGCATCATAATTACAGCCTTTTGAAAGAGCCCCATTGATGTAAATCTAGAGTATAAACTATCATTGACGATCATTTAAACGATACTTACCATCCATGAAAAGTATACTGATTTACTATTTTACTAAAAGATTCAGGCAAAATCAACTAATCATAGAGAGCATGTAAATGTTACTTAAAAAGGAAGCAAGCAAATATAATCATCCGTCTCCACAGGAGCACATTACCCATTCTTATGCAAGTCTTTCTTCCGTGAGAAAAAAAATAATTGGTTTGCAATGTAAATTAATACTGTACAAAGAATATCAATAGTAGAACCATCGTGGAGCATTCGCACCAGACAAAGCTCTATATAAACAAAAATACATAGACACAAGGCACTAAAGAACTAGGGAATTGATATCTCAAGAACAGTAGGTTGTTTTGTGATTCCAGTAGATGAGTGTCTTCTAGGGAGTGCAATTACATATGAATCGCTCGAATTATTTGTCTTTTCTCGCCAAAACAGGATTGTACTTGCACCAATTGCAGTCATAAAAAAAAACAAAAGGTTTTGATTCCCAAGAACAAACAGAATGCTTTTTATTATAGAGTTGAACAAAGAAATATATACATGCTGAGACAGGTTTTTATTCAATGAGGGTGAACAAAAAAATTCAGTCAAACTATGAACCAGTTGAACCAAAATTTATTAGATGATAAATCATAATATTCCTACCAAAAAAAAAATATTAGTTCATCAGCAACATAAGCCATATTTTGATTGCTTTAAGAAATGAAATAATTGAAACTGTATGAATATGTCAACGTAATTATTATTGTTATTCAACAATTTTAGCAACACGCAAGCTCTCATTATCATAGTGGTTTTTCTTTTTGGCAAGTCCACCAACTAACAACAATTTTTTAATTATCATACCAGTAGTTCTTTTGCTTGTCCACTAACCTATGTAACAAAAACACTCCAATTTCTAAGAATTTGCTGTATTGAGCACTGCCATACCAGTTCTTGTGTTAAGTTGAAAACAGTGATTTAAAAATTAAAACAATAACAATACTAATAATACTAACAGACATCAAAGGGGTGTTATTCACTTGATGGAAGAAACAGCCTGAATATAAGGACATCCTTGTGTCCGCTGTATTTTCTGGGAGAGAGTGATTGTTGAAGATAGAGGTGAGTGACCCTTATTTTTTGCTTTCATTGTACCTTTTTTTCTTGTATGTTTTTCCTGAAATCAAGAATATCTCGTCCCACTTTCTAACTGATAGAACTTGTGTTTTCTTTTCTTTTTTTTTAAGGAATTGCGAGTTTACCTCCCAAAAACAGAAAGTAACAATACTTATATAAGTTATAACACTAATAAAGAGGCCACTATAGGAGGGATATTTGGAATAACAGCACTTAAACATACCTTCTTCCTTTAAGCCCAAGCATTTTTAGCATTCCCATTGACAAAAATGTAACAACTCTTCCCACGGGATATAGCACTAAGGAAAGCCACGCGACTGGCCTGACCTAATGGCACACATGTAAAGTTTTCTGAATTCAATTCATCACCTCTTGTATACAAATATTAATATCAATATATTACAAAAAAAAAAAAAAAACTTGTGAACGAACCTTACCACGAACCTAGCAACCTCGGTAGCATTATGAACTGCTATACTTTTAGGGGTAATTTCTGTAAGCAACAGCACAGCTACCTGGAACCATTAAAAATGAAAATAGTACAACTAAGAGTCCCCCCTAACAACACGCACCACACACACACAAAAAGTTAATAATAAAGAAAATAACACATGTAGGGTCCAGTGAGATTAACTACTCGATGTTATTAAACAAAGGTTAGATTATTTGCAAGAGTTAACGACATAGTTCTTAAACATATTAGCTAGTTTGAAATTTGGCTTCTAATTCTATGTTACCTGGAGTGAGAATCGCTACAGTATGTGGAACAGGAACGGGGGATCTTAGAACGTGTACAATATGGTATAGGGATGTGTACTTGTAGAGAGACAACAAAGTATGTCATAGTCAAGTAATTTGATTATTTGCGTCTGACGGTCTAACCAAGTAACCAGTAATAAGGCCGAGTATAACTTTTCCATTGACAGTGCCGAAAACTAAAGCAAAGATAATGAAGTTTATAAAGATACAATATAAATGGCAGAAGGAGCAGAATCAACAAATAGAACACTCCACATCTTTGGGAACATGCTAACATATATAGTGGCTCATGCTTCTTATTGCTGATCTTACACGCTTCTAGAAAGCGCTTGTTGTACTCCATCTTCCACCATCCAAATCAATTAAGTTATTATGCATGACAATGCTTTACCATTAAGAAAACAAAACTACTTATGCTACAGAAATTCGGAAAATATATCGATGTCCCAAGTGTCGAGAAAAAAGTAAGGATCAGAAAAGGCACAATACATAACGTACATTTCAAACAGCAAAGCAGTCACCCAATCACTTTCCACATATCATAGTTATATATGAAAATATGATGGAAGGCATCTTATACTAATGTCGGCATTCAATTTTTTTTTGTGGTGAAAAGACATCGGAAATATCCCTGACAGGATCATCCATCAATATGTTATGGAACTTCAAGCCAGCAGAACTTGAAACCTGAACCTCCTACCATGATGTCTTTTAATACGCAAAAGATTGGAAAAAAAAAAAAGGCAAGTGGACATACAGTCATGACACCAGTTGCTGCACTGACACCAGCTTCGCCAAAAATTGCTGTTGCTGCCTCTGTCACTAGCGCAGTAGCTCCAATATTGACCACACTGGGAAAATTGCATTATTAGAACTAGAGTAAGAAGATATTTCGAAGAAGGATCAAACCCAAAAATAAAATAGATATAGAGTAGTAAGTACGTTGTGCCAATAAGAATAGTTGTCAGGAACCGGGTCACATCACTTCTCAACATTTTGAAGACACCGTTCTCAGGTTCTTTTTCAGCCAATTCCCGTATCTGACAAGAAGAGCATCGCTTTTTAGTAGATGATGGCAGATCTTTCAAATGGTTATTCATAATTTTTTTTTTTGAAGGAGATGGATGTGGGGTAGAGAACTCTGCGGCTTCACTCATAAGCATCAGATAAAAATAATTGAATATACGAGTTTCCAACAATATGAAAATTTATGTTATCTTTGAAGCATACATCAAAATATTCTAGATGTGCAGTTTCAAACAACAAAATAGAATTTCCGAGCTGAGTGTAGTTGTTACTTTGTTTTTTCAAGTGCCTACTTTTGTTCTTATTTTTCTCATTGTGAAGTGGATACCTCTTCCCTGATTGTACTCAACTAATTAACTATTGCTACTGAAATCGCTCGCCAACCTCTCAAAAGTCAAAAGAAAAAAAAATGGTACAAAAATACATCAGAGGCAGGCTTAACTTTCTTAAGACTATGGAAATCCTGTGATCCCCCACCCCCCAAACATAACACAATAGCTACAGCTGGAATATGGTACGCAAACTATAATCCTATGATTACTTTTCCTCCTTGATGTCCAAATCGAAGTAGCTGGATTGTGCTATTTTAAATGTTTTCTATTAAAAATGGATCCTCGTCAATTAGGTTTAGATATCTGAAGTCGTGGAGCTCTGCATTCTCACTAAATGTGCAAAAGCCTAGGTCATTCGGGAGATGTGAATATACAAATATATCCTAATTATAGTAGTGTGTGCTACTCAGTTAAGTGTTTTTCCCGTAAACAATGCCATTCAATATCTGTATCTAAACATAAGTTGGATTAAACAAGATTTACCTTCCAAGGCCATAATGTAGTAATCGAAGTCTCCGCCATGGAAAAAAACGCCGACAAACTTAGAAGTGCAGCTAAAACCAATCCTTGTTCTTTAAAAACTAACAAAACCTGCAAAATTTTGGGCCAAGCACCTTTAAAAGCCACTCCACTCTTCTCCAAAACACCATAACCAACATTAAAAGCTCCTTCCATAGCAAAAGCTTTTCGACTATGAATTATAAAAACCCCAGAAACCACTGCAGCTAATATAAACCCACGTTTCATCAAATTCATTAAAAACTCCAACTTCTTAACTTCAATCTTCTTCTTCTCCTCTTCTTCTTTCTCTTCCAATATAACTTTACAATCAAACAAATTACTTGACTTGCAGTAATTTCTTCGAATACATAGATTGTTAATTGAAATTCGAGAAGAACAAATAAGAAGAGATGAATTCAATCGACGAGAATTATTAATAGGGAAGAATAATGGAGATTGAAATGAAAAAGATTTTCCACCATAATTGTTGAAGAATCTAGACTGAATTAGAACTGAAGAAGAAGAAGAATAAGAAGAAGCTTCAAGTGTTAATAAATCCATGAGGGTTTTAGTTCAAAAAAAAAAAAAAAATGGAGTGATTAATGATAAGTTTTGTTTGTTAAATTAGGGTTAGTAATCGAAGTTGGTTGAAATGGATTTGTGAGTAAGAAGAGATGTTGTTGTTGTTGTTGTTCTTCGTCGTCATCTTCTTCTTTTTCGACTTGCAAGCTATGGTAGATGTTTGTTTTATGAATATTTTTTTTATTTGTTTGTGTTTCTCTCTGCAAGTGGGAGCACAAAATTACTGGTCCGGTCCTACGGTCCTACTCCTACCCATTTGGTTAATGGGTGAGATCTTATTGTTTCATCTTATGTCTCTTCTTTCTAAAGTGTACATTATGGAAAAAAAAAAATAGGGAAATTTGGTCAAAAACCCCCTACATCTTGACCTGGTTTGGCGAGAACCCCCTATTATTGTCCAAGCTTGGCATAAACCCCCTTCTGTTAAGCACCCCCAAAGTTTCTGTCCATTCATAGTTTGTTTGCCCATTATACCCTTAATTCAAACAGTTTGTCTAAACCTCTCAAAAAATCGTTAACATAACTTATTTGACAGAAGTTAAGTAGCCGTTTAGATTACAATTTTTAAATTTTGTTAAAGATTTTTTGGGGGGTTTAGACAAACTGACAGAAGTTAAGGGTATAATGGGCAGACAAACTATGAATGGACGGAAACTTAGGGGGTGCTTAACAGAAGGGGGTTTACGCCAAGCTTGGACAATATTAGGGGGTTCTCGCCAAACCCGGTCAAAACGTAGGGGGTTTTGACCAATTTTCCCAAAAAAATATGATGTATAAGGGCATCCCTAATGGACCATCAAACATGGCATCAAACTCAAATTTGGTGAAAAAAAATGAAAAAATTCATCTCTAATGGACCATCAAATTTTAGTTGGTACTAAAATTTCATCAAACTTTCACTACATTTGGTGAAAATTTGATATCACACTTGGGCGGGTAAAAGAGAACCGCTCAGATCTGGGCGGGCATAAAAAAACCACCCAAATATAAATAAATGTAAAAATGACATATTACACACTTAGCTCAACTGGTTTTGTGTTTATTAGAGCAACCCAGGATCAAACCCCAATTTTTTTTTCAACGGTTTTCAATGACAATTGTAGAACACACACGTTAAGGCTCGAACATTGAGCGTCCAGCAAAACCTTTTGCCACTAGACCAACTTGGCCACGAGAAGATACTGTCTACATATCAATAAATATATAATATTATTAAAGTGAACAGGTCTATAAAAACCACTTAAAGATAAGTAGGCTTCTATTGTCCGCTTAAGGAAAATACACTATTTATAACTGAAGCGGGTCTCTATTACCCACCCAGCTTTATAAACCATAAAAACCCATTATAGATGAATTTTTTTAGCACCAAATGAGGTACCAAATGGCATACGTGGACCACCAAATAAAAAAAAACCATTAGGGATGCCCTAAGTAAACCAGTGATCAAGACTAATTAACTTGAAGATTTGAAGAGTATAAGTATTGGAGGTTTAATACAATTTAAGATTATACGATAGAAAGGGTTTATTGTTTACAATTTCAGTTATAAAATAATTTCAAAAATCCTTGCTAACATATTCAAACCTATTTTTGATAGATTTATCTCCTTTTTTTTTGGGGGGGGGGGGAGAAATATAAGTGAAAACTCTGCAATTGGGCATGAGTTGTTCCACAATATGAAAAAAATAAAAAAAATGGATAGCGATTAAGATGGATAATGGATATGTAGTTTATGATAGAGTGGAGTGGAGTTTAGTGATCAATATTCTAGGGAAGTTAAGCTTTGGTACCAAATGGAGACATCTGATACACCAATGTTCGTCCACTGTGAATTTGAATGTCTTGGTTAATGTAAAGTCTTGTTTGTATGTTGTGAATTAATTATGACAAAATGTATAACTGTCATTTCATATAAACTCACGTGTTGTGAGTCTTTGCGAGAGTGTGAGGTTCTTTGAAGATCGTTGAAGACCATAAAGACTCAAGACATAAAGGCTCAGAAGAAAAAAAAATCATCACTTTATATTAGTAAAATAAATGACTATTTAATTAGAGCGAAATAAAAAAAATTATCACTTTATAAAAAAAAATCTAGCAAAAAAAAAACAAACACACACACATTAAAAAATCACAATTAAGATAATAGTGGCAGAGACTGGTATGGTAGGGAGCTTTATACAACCGTTTTACTGCTTCGCTAGGATTCCTTATATATATATGAATTGGAGTTCCAATACTAAAGAAGTAATGTAGTCTTTATCCTATTTATATTTTACTATGTTGTGTAATAAGAAAATCTGGCAGCTAGATTTTGGCTGGAAAAAATAGAATCGAAAAGTATATGACAGCCCTAATCACTTGCCATCTCTTAAATTTATTGGACAATCTCATAAGCAACATCAAGAAGAAAATGTATTATCAAACAAGTATTTTAAAAACCTCGAGCTTTGAAAGAGCTTTCAAAGTTGAAAGCTTTTAAAGAAGTTTTTAACTAAGTTGACAAAGACGTTAACAAACAACTAAAAAGGATTAAGTGAGGGAGCTCACGATCTGAAAGTTGGGGAAAAAAAATACATGTCATCGTTGTTAGCCTAAACATTAGGACAATAACAATGCCTCCCGTTTGGTAACTAGATCTCAAAGAATATGCGTTCTTATTGATGCAATTAATATGATGATCTTATATTTGAAGGGGAACAATGTGAAGAAAAATAAAATAGAAAACACCAAGGTCATTAAAGCATTCAAAACTAGAGGATATTTATCTATGATAAACATGGATAATTCTTACCTCATGTGCATCAAGCTGTAGGGTGGACTGGCTGTGTTGATTGAGTTGGTTGGGTTGTTGCATATTCCGGATAAACATTTGCATGATAAAAACAAATCTATATTATAACCGACAGTTATAAACTTGGTAAAAAGATAAACAAGGGTCAAGATTTGCACATGAGATTATAGAGATTGGGTTTTAATGAGATTATAGAGATTGGGTTATTTAACCCGTGCAATGCACGGGTGTTATTTTATATGTAAGTTTTACGTGTTATAATTTGATTTTGATTTTTGCTATTGAAATTGATTGAAAGTAGAATTTTATTACGTATATGTATATTTATTTTATAAGTCCTCCATAAAATTATTGTTGTCTTGATTTAAAGGTTTTATTTTTAAGTTTTAGATCAAATTAATTTAAATTGTATTCTCATTTTTTATGTAGTCATCGAAGATATAATGTGAAATAATAATAATAATAATAATAATAATAATAATAATAATAATAATAATAATAATAATAATAATAAATTACTATTATTTTATAATATTTTTTGAGGATTTATTTACTGTATTTGTTTATCTATATAATTTTCTTAACAATTTAAATAATATAATTTGACGTTTTTAATTTAGAGTGTAAATTATATCTCCAAGCTCACAATCCAAATTCTTGACATTATTTTGCTTATGTTACTATATTTTTATTTTTTTAACAAAAGATTTAATTTTAACTTTTGACAAAATACCAATATTTTGGATAAGATGTTCAATTGATTTGGTTTGTATACATATTGATTTAACCAAGTTATAGTGTTTACTTCTTTTGATTTTTGAATATATTTTGGATAAATTTTAGTTATGTGATTTTAACAAATAATCTTTTAATTTTGGTTTAACAAAATTCTCTTCAATTAAAGCATCAGTTTTTTCATATGGATCAACTTTTGATATTTACAAATTAGTGTTTATCTTATATTGGTTAACTTTAAATATTTAATTTGGAGTGAAATTACTTAAATAGACTTACTAATTAACTATTGCGTAAAAGTTCTAAAATGACCTTTCAATTCTAAATTTTAATCAAATTCTCTTCAATTAAAGCATCAATTTATTTATAATTTAGAGAGAGAATATTTGCTTAACGGCATGCCTAGCTAACTTTAATAGAAAGTATAGATTCAATTATACAACTCTATCTGTCTCATACGTCTCTCCCTGTTATCGATCAGTTTTAGCTTATCATCAAACCTCTATCACCTCTCTACTCTCATATTTTCATCAATGAACACTTTGTTTTTTCTCTCTTTTTCAACAAAGAAAAATTTGGAATTCAAGTTTTTTTGTGTTTAATTTAATTTTTATTTTCAGTATCTTTAGCCAAAGTCAATTATACAAATAATACATACAACCCATCCTTAAACTTGGACTAAATGAGTTTTATACAATTAATTAATATTTCTATTTTTAATTTGATATTTGACTAACGATTCTATTAGTGATTTCAATCTAATACTATCGTTGTTGTTTTCATGTCAATGCTTCAAATTTTAATAAGTGAATAGTTTTAATTTCATCTATACATTTTCAGAAAAATCAAAATTTTCGCAAACAACAAATTTTGTTTTATGGATATAATGATGTGTTGAGGTGATAGCAAAGACTATCACTAATGTAGGTACTTACTTTTCAACAATATTTTTTGTGTTGAATTGCTGGAAATTGAAGGACCAAACTATTGTGGAACTGGATGTTTCCATCGAAGAAAAGCTACTATGGATTATCACCTAACAAAGCCAAGTTTCAATTTAAAAAGGGAAATTTAGACTTAACCCCCCAAATATTGGACGTGTTTTGATTAAACCCCCACATATTTAAAAATTTTGACTTTGCACCCTACCGTTAGCTTCCGTCCAATTTTCCATCAAATTCTATTTTTGCTTCCCCAAATGCCCTTCATTCTCATATTAGCTAAACCCCCTTATTTTTTGCATTTTTTTGATATGACCCCCTAGAATCAAAAATAAGAATTGAAAATCAAATCAAAAAGAGAAATTTAGATCTAAGAAATAGAAGACACATAATGCAAAAATTTACTTTCCCCATTGTTCATACACTTGTAGAGTGACCTTCCCCATTGTTCATTATTGCGATTATTTCGATTTCAAATGACTAATTGTAGATCTAAGAAGAAGAAGAAGTCTTGAAGGAGATGTTGTTGCTTCAATTCATTTAGAAGAGATGTGAAGAAGTAGAAGAAGTAGAAGAAGAAGAGAAGGAGATGTTGTTATTTTGATTTAAGTTTATTTTTCTAAGTTGAAAAGATGGGAAGAAGAAAGAGATGTGAAGAAAATGAAGGATTACTCCACAGTAATTTCAACAAAGCTTTCTTAGATCTAAAGAGTTAAGATGGTGACAATGTAGAAGATAAGGTAAAAAAAAAATAAGTAAATTGAAGGTTTTAGCTAAATAAAAGAATGAGGGGCATTTGGGGAAGCAAAAATAGAGTTTGGATAGAAAACTAGACGGAAGCAAACGGTGGGGTGTAAAGTCAAAATTTTCAAATATATGGGGGTTTAATCAAAACAGGTCCAATATCTGGGGGGTTAAGTCTAAATTTCCCATTTAAAAATCATGTCTTCACCAATGGTAAATGTTGATTGATTACTTAGATATATTTTTTTCTTTATATACAAATGGTTGAATGAATGCCGTAACTTCTTTGTTGCAGCCACACAAAATCAGAAAGTAATAAAACCGATATTTAAGAATTCAAAGGAGCTTATGAGATCAGTAGAACAACTATTCTGAATGATAAATGAACCATCAGATTCACCAAGCAATCTTTCAAACTCTGTGAAAGCGGCCTTGGAAATTTCTGACTATAGCTGTGAATCTAATAAACAATAAAGCACAAAGGTCAGCCAGTTCATTTTTGCCTAAGATTAATTGTGCATGATAACTTCTATTGAACTAATTTTAGGGCAAATATGTGTACATTTTAGCTAACTGAGATTGATTTTGAATTTAGTGTCTACAAATTTTACTTTGTTGTTTATACAATTTAATCAAAGAACACCTCCATTTAACCATCACTTACTATAAATCCCAGAATTACCGGCCATTTGGCTTGAATACTATCATTTTGTTCCTTAATTAAACATTATATTTCAGCGTATGTAGCAAGGGGTGGGTGGTACTGACATACTGTCAACGAAATCCAAGGAATTGTGTGGCATTATTCTGAAAGTTCATAGGATCAGAAAATATATCGGTTTAAGGGATGCATACTAAATGATGCATACTAAATTATGACAGAATGATTGTATCTTTCAAGATGATTGGGTGGTAAAAGTATATTCTACAGATAGATCTGATATAGAAATAATACTGTAGAGCAAATTGTGTTGTAGGGAAGAACGAATGATTGGACGGGCAAGACGTAAACAGTTTACTGAAGTTGGTTTATGGTTGTTATTTTCCTTTGTATTTTGCAGTCATTGGGTCATACCTGATGGTGCATCAGTCATGCTGACCAAGAACTGCATCATGCTTTGATGAGATTAATGTTATACGTACCATCAGTGTAAAGTTGAGACTGGTGACACTTATAGATAGGTGTTTCTGAGTTTGTAGATATATGATTATGCTCCTTAATATAAGTAACAGTAAACATCTTTAGTAAGAGAATAACCTAACCGAGCAACCAAAGCAAGTAGGTACTAAATATCTCGCACGTAGTGGAAATTATGATGGAGATTTGGAATAACAGAAACATGGCATTAGAACCTTGAGTACAATTTCATCAGAATGGCGAATACCAATTTTAATTTTGTTGTGCAATGTGAAGATAGTTTATGGGAAACTCAATCATTTCAGTTAGGCTTCTAGCCATGGTTTAGAAAATTACAAAATGTGGGACTGAAAAATATACAGGGAATTCAACAGGGTGGCTAACACATTGCAAAGAATGATATCCATGAACCTCTTCTTATTCGAACTTTTAGATCATTAAACCACGATATGAGGACTATTCTATCGTACAATGTGATGAGGATTGTTTGACCAAGTTAATCAACCTTCATATATGGAATATGACATGAGGACTATTCTATCAAACAGTTGTACAAGCCATACTTGGAGGCATATTTTTCAGATTTTCCAAAGAAGATAACACCTACACATTCCTTCATTAATCATGACATAGGAAATGACCTTTAAAATGTATCTAGAAAATGGAATGACTATGCAAACATCACAATAAGACGTTGCAAATGGTGTAAAGGTAGGTTCATCATCAAAAGAAGGTGATCCACATATATCCTATGCTACGGTTTAGGGTCAAATGCTCAACTCAGGGATTTTCTTGAGAAAAAATGAAGTCCAAAAATGGTCTAACAACTATTTTCAAGAAAGAATGGAATATGTGAAACTAATAGAAAAGATTCGTACAGCTGCAATTGAAAATATCAATTCAGAAGACAGAAGTCACGAAGATGAAGCTATGGAAATTTAATATATTCTTTATTTTATCTCTGTTAAATTTATTTCTGTCTACAACAAATAATAGTATAGGATTTATTTTTTAGTAACAAAAAGGTTTAATTATCTCTATGATTTACATATAGAGGACTTTGCAAATTATATTAGAGCAATCACAATTTTTTGGCGTTTATTATCATTGAGTTACTCAATACAGATATAAAAATAAATTCAAATTAACTATTTTAATCAATTTAACTATCAATTGTCTATTTAGATTTGTGTCCAGATATAAAAATTAGTAATTTAAATATAATTAAAAATAAGCGTCCCGAGGGACGGGTCATACCTAATCATTACTATTATCCCATACATTATAATAGAAAACACCAAAGATCATCGACTTTCCAATGTTTTAGGAAATATGAAAAATTTTCAAAACCCGACGAAACAATAATCAAAGCATCGGCAAAACCATTCTTGGCATTGAAAGCTACTGTGGAATTAATGAAAAATTGAGCACCTAACACCTATAAATACCGAAAATCCCCAACATGGTATTCCGGACCAACAACATATCGATAAAGAAAAACACATCTCATGTCTATTAAAACTCTTGGTCACCACTTTTTAGTATAAATTAGGTTTTGGAGCCGGTTTTTATCTTTATTAGGGTTTAGAGCTCATTTTCGAACCAACAACTAAAAAAACCCGGTTGAACCGAAAATATTTTCAAAATACCTAATTTTACCCCTGAAACTCACGTGATCTACACGTGATCACTAACCCTGATATAGTTTTGATCAGGGGTATTTTGGCCATTATAAATAATTACTTGGGTCAATTGTCGGTTCAGCTCTAAACCCTAATAATGATAAAAACCGGCTCCAAAACCTAATTTATACTAAAAAGTGGTGACCAAAACCTAAATCACCCTTAAATTTAAAACCTACCTTGGGTAAAATGATAGCTCGATATGAGCTAAAACTATGATTACAAGCAGCGGATACAAAAAAATTGAAATGAAATGATAGATAAACTCAAAATCAAGATCTGTTTGGTGATCAATAGAGGGCGAACATGGGTTCAAAGGCAGTTTGCAGATCGACTCATTCAATCGTTTGGTTTGGGGGTGCCTTTTAATACCATTGATGTTCGTACTAGTTTTGTGTGGAGCTGTAGGCTTGATAGATACACACATCCTTCATGAGCATAATGGCATAATCTTAATGACAGTTATACATTTTGTGCCGCCAATTAGGTAGTATAAGATAATTATTTTTATTTTTATTATATTTTTTTCCTCAATAAATATTGAAACACTTAAATATTTAGTCTTATCAAAGTGGTGTGTGCCTAAAAATAAGAAAACACCCAAGCTTATATATTAGTAAAATGAATAAATAAATAACTAAAGCCAATGGGAGAGGTCATCACTTTAAATATTTTGAACATGAATTGTGAGACATTTACAAAACACAAGAGTTTAAAACAAGTTAAAATGGTGAATAAATTGAATAACTTCAAGAATAAGTATAAGGATAAAGAAAATTAGTCCAATAATTCGTATGGAGAGTCAATCACAATAATTTTCAAATGGCGAAAAACACATAATATGTACAAGAACGTGTTTGTGAAGATGTTTTTTGACCTTGCAGAGCTAATGTTATTGTATAGTTTTACAATATTTATTTGTCTCGTGTGATGCATGGATAATATTTTGATATATTACGATTTAAAACTATTTTAAGATAGATCTTGATAAATTGGTTTGTGTTAGTATGTTTGTAATTTAATCACTATTTTTGTTTGGTGTTTGTATATAACTTATATTTGATATGTATATGTTGGTTTAAATTTCACTGGATTTCATTTGATGTTTGAAATAAATCGAAATAATGGAAGGAAGAAAGGAAGGGTTCATGTCCTACTTTTGACACTTGAGTAGAAAGAAAGAAAGGAAGGAAGATATGACTTAGTCTTCATAGGATGGGAAATGAAGGAGGTATCTAGTCTCCAGACATAGGATTGGTTCTTATGTCCAATAAATCAAATAATTCATTGTTCACTTTACAAATAAATCAAAGTAATACACTAATAGATCACTACAATGGATCACCTTGTTGGAACATGAAAGCTCAAAAAAACTCAACTTATTTACCATGCATGAATCTTTGAGAGGTGCTAATGCTAGTGTGCTACTTGTATCTCAAGGATGTATAATTGGATATTGGATGAATGTCTTTTATCAGTTTATGTCAAATTAAATGTCAGTTTTGTTTTGAACCATGGAAATGGTCTATGATTACAAAACAACGTTACTTCGCAGGTGTCATTACATGGTTGGTAACTAGTATGACTTTGAATATAATAAGGTCAAAAGCTTGATAACAAAAACAGGTTGTAACAGGTCATCAGTTTTTAGAAGCCGGCGGGAAAAACAAGTCAACCCGGTCAAAAAAACCGACAAAGCAAGTCATCTCTTCTATGTTAAAAGTAGAAGACTTTAGTTGTACTTCTGTTTACTCTCTCTCTCCTCGAATCTCGATCGTCGTTTTAGGGTTTTTAGCTAAAACAAAAAAACTCTGCTTTGAAGGGAAAAAGGGAGAAATTTTTGAAATTAAACCCTAATTTCCCTTCAATTAAGTTCAAATTCGAGCTTCTTTTCTCAAAATTTCTGCTTCTTCAACTGTTTGTCTGTGAAATTGCTGCTAATTTTACCTTTCTGGTGAGTAATTTTACTTGATTAGCTTCAATTTCTATGGTTTTTTGTTTATGAAGAGATCTTTATGTTTAATTGAAGGATTTATAGCTTAGTTTGACTTTGAAATGAAGTTAGATGGTGAGCTTGAGTTGTAAAAATTTTAACTTTTTAGTCTAAAGTATTTATGAAATTGAAATGTTAAGCTTGACGAGGAGGAAGTTTTTCGTAGAATTTCGAATTATCTGGCGAATTTTGAGTTTTATGTGAATTTTTTGAGGAATAAGATCGGATTACTTATAATTGTTAATGTGAGCTTTAATTTGGCTTCATTTTGAGTTCAATATGATTGGTTTTGCCCGAAAATGATCTGAATGAAATAAGATTAAATATTGCATATGTATCAATTGCGGCGTCATATTGAAACTATTTATTTTGTTGCTACGGATGTTTATATATCAATCTAATTTGAACATATCTGTTGTGTTGATTAGTTGGTGGTTTAAGTTATATAGTTCATGTTATTTTCTAATTTCAGTTCAGACGAATGACAAGTAACTTTACGTTTCTAACATAGCATTTATTTCACAGTTAAGGGTTCAGATGAGACATCCATCTGATGGGAGCATCTTCTGAAATTAATTTCCACGGGCAACCTCCACTTACAATGCTACCTCCACGTCAACAACCACGACCTACATTACGAACATCTTTATCTCTAGTTCCATCAGATGCTCGTGGATCCCCTGATCTCCAAGAACCTGGTTCAAATTCTGAGCAGGTTCGTGAATCCCCATCTGAGAGTGCAAGCTCACGTGAAACCTGGCCTGCTTCTGATGCAATGGTGGCAAAGAAACCAGATAATGAGAAAGAAGGAGAAAATGATGGCCCTGAACGGTCTGTTGTTCGCAGGGTTTCGTCTTCGGATAAGATATCTGTAAGGGATATAGCTAGAGAACAAGTGGAGACAATATCTGAAAGGATGCTTCTTCTTCCTGATGAATTTCTGGAAGAGCTCAAAACTGAGCTTCGTATGATTCTCGAAGGAACAGGTGGCTCTCAGCATAGAGAGGAGTTTTTAATTCTGCAGAAACTTGTTCAAGACAGGGCCGATTTGACAGCTAAAACACTGAGTAGAGCACACCGTGCACAGCTTGAAGTTCTTGTTGCAATCAACACAGGAATCCAGGCATTTCTGCATCCAAACATATGTCTTTCTCAGACTTCTCTTATTGAGGTTTTCCTGTACAAGAGATGCAGAAATATAGCATGCCAAAACCCGCTTCCAGCTGAGGACTGTACTTGTGAAGTATGTAGCAATAGAAATGGTTTCTGTAATCATTGTATGTGTGTCATTTGTAACAAATTTGATTTTGAGGTGAACACATGCCGCTGGATTGGTTGTGATTTATGCTCTCATTGGACTCACACTGACTGTGCAATTCGTGAAGGACAAATCGTCATGGGCCCATGTGTTAAGAGTGGTGCAAGCCCTGCTGAGATGCTATTCAGGTGCCGAGCTTGTAATAGAACATCTGAGTTATTAGGGTGGGTTAAGGATGTCTTCCAACACTGTGCACCTGGGTGGGACCGAGAGGCTCTTTTGAGGGAGCTTGATGTTGTTAGTAGGATTTTCCGTGGGAGTGAAGATTCGAGAGGGAGGAAGATGTTTTGGAAATGCGAAGAACTTATTGATAAAATGAAGAATGGGGTTTCAGAGTCAATAACTTGCAAGGTGATGCTGATGTTTTTCCAAGGTTAGTGATTGTTTATACCTGACATTCTAGCCACTCTTTGCTCACATCACATCAGAACAACCCAAAATCCAAAAAGCTTAGGTCAACCTGGATATTTCCTGAATATATTTCTAAGCTCTATTCATGACCAGTCATTGACCACAATATTGCATGCATTTTATCATATCTCTACATTCAAAGTGCCGGTAATTTATATCCCAAGAATAATAAAGTTGCCGTTTTTGTTTTGTGGATGTGTTGGTGATTACTGATTAGAGATAGCTACAAATAGGCAAAAAACTAAAGGAAATTGAAGCTATCAAGTGGAAAATAATCCTTTGTGTAGCTTTACTCTCAAGTCGAAATTAATCCAATCTGTAACCCTGTGATTCTCTGAAAATTTTTCTTGCACTCCACATCTTAAAAGCATTTTGATGCTGGACAACCCCACACCCTACTTGACGTTTTCAACAGAAGTTGATATTCAACAAAAGATTTCATTTAAAAGATCATCACTAGGCTTTCAAAAAGTAACAAACTTGTTTCAGCTTTCAAGTCTTCAGCCTTTCTTGTTTGGAAGATGGAGTGAATTCCTCTTACTTCTGCCTCTGCAGACCTTTTTGTAACTAAGACAATAAAATATTATCTGGATAGAACGTTTATCCTTTTTTGCTAAATAAATCTTTTATTTCAGGGGTAGTGTCTTCACTTCCTGTACTTCTCTGAAAGTTTCCCTTTTAATTCGCAGAGCTTGAGATTGATCCGTTGAAGAACCTTGATAATGAAGATGGTGGCCGTCTAATAGCCCCTCAGGAAGCATGCAATCGAATTGCGGAAGTCGTGCAGGAGACCATAAGGAAAATGGAAATGGTAGCTGATGAAAAGATGCGGATGTTCAAAAAAGCCCGATTGGCTCTAGAAGCTTGCGACAGAGAACTTGAGGATAAAGCCAGGGAAGTGGCAGAACTAAAGATAGAAAGGCAGAGAAAGAAACAACAGATTGATGAGCTAGAGAGCATTGTTAGGCTTAAGCAGGCTGAAGCTGATATGTTCCAACTTAAGGCTACTGAAGCAAGACGAGAGGCTGAGAGACTCCAAAGGATTATGCTTGCCAAGACAGAGAAGACAGAGGAGGACTATGCTAGTAGGTATTTGAAACAACGGCTGAACGAAGCAGAACTTGAGAAGCAGTATCTGTTTGAGAAAATAAAGCTTCAGGAGAGTGCACGCGCATCTCAAAGCAATGGTGGAGGGGATCCTTCCTTAATGCTCTGCAAGATCCAGGATTTGCTCAAGAATGTGTATAACATGCCCCCAAAGGCAGAAGGCTAGCCAACATTCTCAGTGCAGTTCCATGAGGAGTGGTATGTATTGTTTTATTTTGGACAGTTTTATTTGCATTCCGCTATGTAGAGCTTAACGTGAATCGAATGTTGTTGTTGTTGCCGTTGACAAGATGTAGGAATATTAAAGCTATTCTCCTGAACCAGATCCCACTGTCACTTTCAGATGGTTCAGCTTAATTATATTTGCAAAACCCTGTAGCTCTGTTCCACCGTTAGGTTTCTGGCACCTTTCATTCTATTTAGTGTCGGAGTAATAGAGTAGAAGACATTGGGTGAGAAACAGTTATATATAGACATATCCATGTTTGTGTATTATTTATTTTCTTCATTTTATGTTAACCTGTTATTTATTTTTGCTAGACTTTACAAATATGTATTCTGCATATATCTATGTCAGTTACATTGTTATTCTATAAAAAAGTGACTGTAATGTATTTGGATATGATTATAATGTTTCCATGTTTGAGCATAATTTATTTGTTTAGTATATCTCCGATAATGTTATAATCCTGCATAAATAATTTCAATGACTTCTCTGCTTTGAGTTTATCTGTCAGGTTGTATTGGCATGTGATTAGTGATGGTTGAGGGCAATATTCTCGTGTTTGTGTAGTTATTTGGTTAAGTTGATTGTAACATTTGTGCTTTGCGTATATCTGCATCAATCATTTAGTATAGCTATGAGTTTTCTCATCTCATTGACATACTGCATATAGATTTATTCACAATATTCTCCTTGTGTATGTTGGCAAAGCGCCACCGAGGTGCCAATTACTCCCGATTACTCGAGAACCTTGTTGGGGTGCCTAAGGGGCCAATTGCTTGTGTAATTAGCACTGTGAGTTAGCACTTTAGCAGACTACTGTGAATTATTTAGATAATAAACACTTAATCTGTTACTGTGTTGCCTAAAGGTTAATGGCAGAATGTGTAATTATTTGCACGAGAAAATCCATGATTGACATTGAAATAAGGAACACATATAAAGAGTTGTGAGCGAGAAGTCAATAAAAGTTATATCACTTACATTGTGCTCGTCATCATTATCAAATTCGCGGAGAGCATTTGTGTTGAATGGTCGATTGATAGATGGAGCAATTGTAGCAGAACAAACAGGGTTGGCAAATTTGTTGAGAAGTTTTGAAGGTCCCCTTAGAAAAATTGAATAAGCCATTTGTGGAGGAAATGTTGATTGGATTAAGAAGCCATTTGCAATGCAATTTTACTGGTCTACTTTGAAAAATAATGTTATTGTCATTATATTCCTAGCCTCAAATCACAGTTCATTTTCAATTAATGTTATTGTACTATGATTAGTATACATCAAACTCCATTTTTTTTTTTTTTTAGATGAAAAATCTGACTTTAGTAACAAGATTACAAGCCATAGAGCTTCTTGAATTTCACCCTGGGGTGCAAACAGAAATGCTGAAGACCTTCACCCTAAATTGCTATGGAAACCAAATAATCTAAAATAGCTTTCATATTTGGGTAATTTCCCGAATAAGTACAACATTAGGCACAACATTCCCAAATAAGCAACAAGTCTAAAGTTTTTCTCAAACAAGCACAAAGACTTTTTTGTTTCCTTTTCTACCCTTCTTACACATTCTCTCTCTTAAGTACATAACTTTTAAACATCACCACCATTCTCTCTCTTAAGTACTTCAACATTAAACATGATAATGACATGCAAACAAACACTATTTTCTCTCTTTTTTCATCTCAACCGTCCATCTCTTTTCAAACAAACAAGGTTTTTCTTCTTCTTCTTCTTCTTCTTCTTTTTCTTCTTCTTCACTGATTTTTCTGTTGTTCTACATCTGCTAATATATAAAAAAGGTTTTTCTATTTCAAGGTTTTAATCTATCACTTAGTTGTTAGGTTGTTGTGTTATTATCACCTACAATTTCGGTTTTTCCGTGGTACCATCACCAACATAAAGACATTTTGGTACTGTTTTAATGGGGAAACAAAAGACAACCAAAAAGAAAGTTAATGTTCTCGACGAAATACCCATACTTGGAATGCATTTAAACCCTTAATGTAATGATTGATATTTAAGATGGCTTGCTATTCAATTTCATACTGTTTTCGAATTAAATTCGCATTAAATTCCTCATGGTTTGGTAACCCTTGGTATTGTTTAAGTTAGTTTGTATTTGTTCATTTTGAAAGGTTTGATTTTGAAATATTTGAAGATGAAAGCTTTGATTTTGAAAGATTTTAATTGATTTTTAAAGTTGGCCGGACCAAGATGCAAGATGCAAACTTTGCTGTTGAATTGATTTGATTTCTAAGTTTGTTATAGATGCAAGCTTTGTTGTTGGAGATGCAATTTGGTTTAAAGATGCAAACTTTCATTTTTAAAGATTTTAAGATTTCAGTTTGTAGGTAGCAGATAGATTGTCTATGTAAAGCAACAGTTCTTGCCAGTAGCAGATACAATAGAAGCATGTAGCAGATACATTTTAGAATGCATGAAACACTTTGAATAACTACTATAACACTGTGATACTAATCAACATTATTAACATGTGGATACTTTCAGCGAATACTTTCAATGCAATTTATCGATTTGGTGGTCTGTTGGAGGTCACAACTGAGGGGGGAGAGGTTGGATATGTGGATGGAGAGTCAAGAATAAGGATTGTTTTTTTCTTGAAAGAAATATACATGGAAACGTACAAGGAAGAATGGATTCCCACTCCTGGAAAGGAGTCATGGCCAACTGCACGACCGACAAGAAAAATATTGCCACCACTTAAAGTTTGCATGCCAGGTCGACCTAAAGTGGTCAGGAAGAGAGGTAAAGTTGAAGGTGTCCCAGTCCAGAGTAGGAGATGCTCAAGGTGTAAACGGAGAGGTCACAACAAAAAAACTTGCACTGAATTCATAGATGACTATGATCTTTTCACTCCAATGCAGTTTGGAGAAGGACCTCATCTCTCTCCTCTCAATCAAACAACATAGTAGGTGGAAGAATATTTGGCTTGTATACACTTTTGCTATCTTTTGCTATGTATACAGTTTAGACTTCACATATTATCTGCTATTAAGAGCAGTCTATCTACTAGACTGATTCTACTATCTGTTATTTAAAATCTTAGAATCCGTACTAACATGTTCAACAGAGTTAAGAAGAGGGTAATCCAATATACTAAACAAGGTGTCTACCATAAGTTAAAAGGATCATAAGTTTCAGAATACAATAAATTCAGAATACAAAACAAGAAATAGGTTCATAAACAAGAAATAGGTTCATAAGTCTTCACAAAACATGTCAATAGGTTCATAAATCAGGTCTTTCTCTTTGGTGGTAGCTCTCCACAATCAATTAGGTCTCTAGCAATGCGGTAGCGCATCTGCAAATGATCTGCCTCAAATTCCGGTGGTATTCCTCGAAGGACACATTCGACGAATGCAAGAAGGAATGCCCCACAAGTACAAAAGTCTGGTTGTGTAACACATGATACATACTCACGCTTCCACTTCCTTTCCAAATCAAGATGAATCTGCGATGGGTCTGCAGCATAAATAACATAGGACAACATCTTTTCCATGTTTCTCAGTTCTTTAGTTGCCCTTTTGTAGCCCAACGAATCATCTTCTCCATTTTAAGATTTTAGTTTGTAGGTAGCAGATAGATTGTCTATGTAAAGCAACAGGTCTTGCCAGTAGCAGATACGATAGAATCATATAGCAAATACATAAAAATGGAAAATTTTTTTGTAGCAAATAACATACCTTCTGAGTCATGCATGCCGTCACTACTCTACATCTCACAATTTCTGTGATAACGGATGTTATCATGTGAACATGTTCAGAATTGAAATCGAGAAATTGACCGAAGGGCGAAGTTCTAAATGATTCTAACCTTTCGGTGGAATTTTATCACTTGGATGTTGAAAGTGTTCAAAAAATTTAGTTGCTGAACACCTAACTGTGAGAGTAAATCGCCTACCTTTTTCGATTTCATCATCTCTAGTTTGCTGTTGCTTCTTCTTAATTTCCTTCATGTTTTGTCGAATTAGAACTTTAAGAACTTTGGGTTATAAATTGAGGTTATGACGGTTGGGGAAGAAGAAGATGAGAGGAAGAGTGGCGACGGTTGAGGAAGAAGAAGATGAGAGGAAGAGTGGCGACAGTTGAGGAAGGAGAAGATAAGAGGGAAGCGTTTGCTGTGCGAAATTGAAATCCCTAATTTTCGTTTTCCCCAACTAAAAGCCCGCCTCTTTGTTACCTAAACAACTTCTGCCACGTGTATCAGATTAGCAGATAATTTCGGTTTTCTTACATATTAGCCCAACTAAACTCTACATCCAACGGTCACAGTTCATCATACAAATCCAATGGTCCTTATTTAAAGAAGAATCTTTTTCTCACATGTCACATCGGTTATTCAAACAAAAAAAATTAAACAAAAAGTATTATTTAAGTACTAAGAGTAATATAGGAAGAAAAATTAGCTAAAAGACAAAAACAAAATTTTAAAGAGAATCTTTGTGCTTGTTTGGGAAAAACTTTAGACTTGTTGCTTATTTGGGAATGTTGGGCCTAATGTTGTACTTATTTGGGAAATTACCCTTCATATTTCATAGTACTTCAAAGTTCAAACAGTAGACATCTTGTCATATTCCACAACTACTTCGTTACAGTAACCACATGTTTTATTCCATGTCTGATACCACATAAGATAAAAAAATAAAAAACTGAGAGAATAGAAAGCACATTATTCCAGTGAAAACAACAGACAAAATGAAGGACAAGAATTTAACTAGCACCCATGGAAGGAACCAAAAAACAATTCGTCCACAAAACAACAAGAAAGACCAGACAGTATTCACCTTACTAACATGAATTCTGTCCTTCCTTTCCTTTCCCTTCAGCTTAGGAAGAACCACCTTCAGCAAACCATTCTTCATCTCTGCCTTAATCTCATTAATCTTGAAAAGCTCGGGTTCGTTCGCCTTTTTTTGCCGTTGACAACTAGCATGTTCTTCTCAGGCATGACTTTGAATACATCTTCCTCATCCAGTCCAGGCATTTCACAAGTCAGGTAGACAACAACACCATCCTCCCTTTTATGGTATATGCACTTTTCCGCTTCATGTAGCTTTCCAGAGGTACTAATGGGCTCATCCTCATCATCAGGATCAGAATCATGGTAAAACAAACAATAAGATTAAAACATTACTGTAAAAATAAACTGAAATCCAGAAAGGTCAGGAAATCAAACATTTCAAAGCAAGAACTAACCTTCCTTGTCATCGTCTTTCAACTGACTAGAAGAAGTGGTCTTAATCGAGTTAATAGGTTTGGGTAAAGCAACACGAAGTGGATGAAAAAGACCAGAACTTCTAATAGTAATACCTCTTATATGAACAATTGATGGAGAAAATGACCAAAGAAGAAGAACAAAGAGGAGGATGAAAGCTGGTTAAAAGTCGTCCCATGGGTTTATTCAGAACAATGAATTGGTTCAACATTTTCACATGTTTTGACTAAATAAAAAGCGTACAATAAAGAAGAAAGCAAGGGTTTTAGAGAGGTTTAGGTAAAATAATAAGTTTGTGAAAGTGTGAATAAAGGGTTTATAGAAGAGAAAGAGAAGGATCTAGAGTGAGAAAAATCCGTTAAACTTCCTAATTAAGCTGCTTAAATTCCCTGTAATAACCATGGTCCCTGAAGTTGAAAGGTTTTCCTTCGTGCCCATCATCAGGCATCTTCAGCAAGAGTCCAGCAACAGGCCGGGTAGTGAGCCGCAATGAATAAGGCATATGGGGACACAAGTTTAATATCCATACCAAGATAAGAGAGAGTGATGGTTAAGTGATCACAAGTATTTTCTTCTTAAATTCCCATACCTCATTATGTAATTTCTATAAATTATCACAGTCCATAATGTTAATCATAGGGGTGAATCATCTAAAACCAGGTTAGTTTACCGAAGTCTTGTGGTTCCACACTCTGGAATTTTCGATTCTGCAGGGCAGAAAATAAATATCAATTATGTTAGTAACCCATGAAGTTTTGATTTTGTATTTTTTTTAATAGAAAAAAAAAAAATAAAAAAATGTAACAATGAAGTCAGGTGATGTTACTTACACTGCATTAAATTCATCCTCACCCGAATGTCCTTGACATGAAACACACGCTCTTGGTTCTTTAATGGGACTGTAGAAGTAAGATAACAAAAAAAATTTAAACAAAAAGGAATTAACAGAATTGATCGAGTCGAGAAATTGCTTCTCTGTCGTTAAGACAAAATTCGCCCCGCATAGATGCTCACGGTGAATGGCGATTGTCTCCCAGGATACAACGATCGTATCTCTTGGAGTAGCAGCACTTCAAACTCCGAGAATCAGCGAACCAGTAATACGAAGTAAATTCTCTCAAAATAACACTACAACTATGCAAATTGAATGCAAGTAAATAAAGAGAAAATGAATATTTTCGATTGAAGAATAATGAGAGAATGGGTAAATTTATAGGAGAATTGGTATCTTCAAATAGGTGTGAATAGGAGAATTGGTGTCTTCAAAGAGGTGCGATGTCGATTCCATTAACCATCGCAACTATTGTGAAAAGGCATCACAATGGTTGATACACCATTTCTCTTTTGGAAGAACAAGTGTTTTCTTCTTCAAGGAGTCGGTTGAAAGAACAATCACTTATGGGCCTGGGCCCAAGTTAATATTTAATCTAATACACACTTGTTCTTTCCACCAATTTCTCATTCACCTGGAAATCGATTTAACATATTTCCAACAATCCCCCACATGAATGAAAATTGTAAAGCAATGCAGACACTATAGACTAAAAAGAGAGAGAGAGAGAGAGAGAGAGAGAGAGAGAGAGAGAGAGAGAGAGAGAGAGAGAGAGAGAGAGAGAGTACTGCTATTAGAAAAACATTGCATTGGGAGAGGTAGCCAGGCTTTGAACCATCCCTAGTGAATAGCATCGGATTTACTTGGCTAACCAGTGAACTTGATGTCTTGAACTGTTCAGCCGTTAGTGTAAACCACACAATATTTTTC